>WOXC01004486.1:0-1220044 GCA_011680675.1 Gymnobelideus leadbeateri
AAATGTGGTGGATCCATTGTCATCGGTGGAGAAAATTTTGTTAAGGAAATCTCGAGATATAATTTATGTTTTCAATTTATTTGTTGTCCTTCCAGTTTCATCTTGGTATAACCCTTAGTCATTATGTTAGGCTAGTATCTGATTTTAAAATCTACCCAAATTTTACAATGATCCAAGGTCACAGTAATATTACTCTCAAAAGTGTAGTTATGAAATGGCTCATTATACCCTCAGAAAGTAAAATCTCTCTAACAATGGGCTGTGATCCCTGCCCTATGCTAGGAATTGTCACTCTTTCCTGTATGGTTTCAATGGTTACCCCACCCCCTCATGCTAGGAACAAAATGACATCAGGAAATATAAGAACAGTATGCAGAGATTATGAGTGAGGTACTGACAAGGAATATTAAGTTCTCAAAGGATCAGGAGCTAGGAAGTTTATTTCTCATGGGCATGCACATGTTTGGCTTCCCAGCCCTATGGTCCCAAGGGCAGCACAAGTGGTAGTGGAGGTGCATTTCAGGACATGCACCCTCATCCAGAACTTAGCTCTCTGGAGCTCTGCCCTTATATCTCTTTAAAATTGCTAGACAGATTCATAGTAATTGAGTAGGAGGGTGGCCTTGAAGTGGTAAATCAGTAGATGATCTGGACTTGAGCCCTCCACTCCCTTATTGAGTATAGGGGAATTGTAATCAGGAGAGTTTGTTAGCTTTTGCATACACAGATTAGTGGTTTGCTTTAGGATTATGATCAGGAGAATTTTGCATTTGCTACTTAAAAATATAGTTGACCAAGTCAGTTATTCAGTACAGAGGAACTTACTGGTACATAGTTGGGTCAGTCAGTGGTTAAACATGAAGTCTCTTCTGTCAACTATGGCTTAGCAATAGGCCAGTCCTCACAGATGGGGTCAACCACAGGTATTAATGAGAAATAATACAAAATCCATCAAATGCAGTCTTTAACAATTTTTTAAAGGGACAGCTTTAGAAATGGGTACCTTTTGATGGAGTAAGAAAAGGTAGAGATAAACATATCTAGTTTGTAGTATTTGTTTTTCTCTTACAGTTTCAGCTGCCAGAGCAAATGCACGTGATTAAAAAAAAACAACAGCAACAACGCAGCAATATACCTCTCTACTTATCTGTTTAGAGGTCACTATCAGGGTTTCCTATAGAGGCTTAGGTATGAAGAAGGTAACTACAGATAACACTACCAGTGGACACCATGGTATTATGCTGATCTGCATTAAGAGAAAGTTCTGCCACCTCCTCTTGTCCACTGTCCTCTCCCTCAGTAGATTCTCAAAATTCTCACTGTACTGGATGAAGGGGGAACACTACCTCTCCAGTCTTGATCTTTCCTTAGCATCTTCTCTTCCCAAGTCAGAAAGAAACACAACTCCCATTGTCTTCATGGAGAGACCAACCCTTGCCAGAAGGGTGTTATTTTTTTCTTTATATTTACCTCAAATTTATTTTTTATTTTTAACATTCTTTTTAAAAAATTAAGTTCCAAATTCTCTTCCTCCTTCTAGCCTCATCCTCATCCATTGAGAAGTCAAGCAATATATCAATTATACATGTAGTCATGCAAAACATATTTCCATATTAGCCATGTTGCAAAAAATGCAAGAAAAAGAAAGTGAAAAAAATTATACTTCAATTTGCACTCAGACTTCAAAGGATGTTAAATTTGAATAACCTCAGCATATTCTGACTAGTTTGGGTCTCTTGCCAAATTTTCTGTAAAGTTGTTTTTCTCTCTATTGCTTTTCATTGTTTTATGAGGTGATGTAACTCATAATCTTCTATTACCCTTTTCTATAAAGTTTTACAAATGAGTTTATATTCTAAGCTAGTGCTGTCCTTGGCTGCCATTACTTTCTGTTTTGTAGGGATCTCAAATATTCAATTCCCTGGCTCAGCTGGTTTCTAGGCTCTTTTGATCTCTTCATTATGGTGCCCAATTTTCATCAGTTAAACCCACCTGAAGAAATGATGATAGTTTATGTTTGGGTCTGTTGTTTTATCCAAGTCCTTTCCCCTCCCCAATAGCTTGTGGAAAAAGGCAAGATTGCAATTATGTAATTTTCATGCTATATTTTCTAGTTTTATTTTTAAATTTATCTTTGTTCTAATAAACTGGTGATCCAATTGCATATAGATAACTATTCTTTCAAAGCCCAGAACTTGCTAAAGGAGATGGTTTGTGGCCATTTAGGGAGGGGAGATCTCTAAAAGCCAATATAACTTCATCAGAAAAAGGTCCAACTAATATCCATGATTATTCTTCTTAACAAGGTTTCTATGCTTATAGAACATAGCTATAGATCCAATATACTTAGATTTTAGTCAGGCATTCTATAAATTCTACCATTTGCAAAGGATATTGTAAAGGAGCTGTGGAAAGAATGCCAGATTAAGAGTTTTTGAGCACCTGGATTTGCTGCTTGGCCTAGCTACTTACTATCTGAGGGACCTCAGAAAGTTCTTTAACCTCTCTTGGTCTCTGTTTTGACATCAGTGAAGTGAGGTAGTTGCATGAAAAGTCTTCCTGATCTATATCTATGATCATATGATTCAAGATTAGATGGCCAGAGACCCAATCTTTCAAACATCTGATTCAATATTCCTGACTCCAAATACCCTGACTCTATCACCTCTACTTCTTGTTACCACTTCCCTCTATGCTTATACCGCTGGTCAGTGTCATAAGTCATAGAACAATTAGTAAACAAGGTCTCACTCAGAACCCCTCAGAAATGATCTCCCAACTGACAAATGAGTTATTTCCACTGGAAGATTTTCTTCTTGGCTGCTATAGAAGACAAACAAGATGCTCACCTGTTCCAGCCTTTTTCTCCTCTCTGTTTTTCTATTTCTAATCTGAGGCTCCTTCCTCTTGAAGTAAAAAAAAAACAACAAACAAATCAAAAACCAAAATCCAAACTTGTTCATTCTTTTTCTGTGTTCTCGTTCTCTCTCTCTCTCTCTCTCTCTCTCTCTCTCTCTCTCTCTCTCTCTCTCTCTCTCTCTCTCTCTCTCTCCTTTGTTAATGAGATTTAGATGGCATAGAATTTCTGCATCCACCTCACGGGCTCCTTTTCTAAAATCTCATCTGATTTTCTTCACCACAAGGAAGATTCACCCAAGAAAGTATAAAATCTTCTTTCTACTTATGAAAAGGAGACTTTTCCCCTAGCTACATTTCTTTCCTGGATACTTTTCTAAGTTTTACTTATCTACATATTATAATGGTAAAAATCATCAGCCCTGGTAAACTGATTTTTATAGTAACCTCCTACTGACTTTAGATTTCATTTTGATTAGAGATTTGGAAGGTTCTTACAGTACCAGCATCCCTTATAATAGACAATACTATTTGGGGAGGAAATAAACAGAAAATAAACTGCATTCTTTATGATAAGAAAAGATACGCATAAACTTAAATATTAATTCAATATATATGAATGTCAAAATTAGAGTGATAGACCAGCTGAACTATAGGAGTTAGACTCCACATCCTAATAATAACTGATATTTAAAGTTTTGATCTTGCTTTAAAATTTATAAAGTACTTTTATACATTATCTCATTCAAGTCTAATAACGAGCCTGTGGGGAAAGTACCACAGGTATTGTTACCCCCATTTTACAAATGAGGAAACTGAGGCTCAGAAAGATGAAATGATGTATCCAGGGTCACACAGGCAGTAAGGCTCAAAGTAAGGATTCTAACCAATGTCTTTGTAACTCCAAACCCAATACTTTATGCAATATGCCAGACAGTTAGTTAGTCAAATAGGCATTTAAGGAAAAACTGAAGCACAGAAATGTTGAATTAATTGCTTTGGATTGCCCAGCTACTGGCAGAGCTGGAAATTGAGTGTGAGCCTTCTGATTTCAAGGTCAGTACCTTTTTTTTGGTGGGGGGCCAAGTCAGGACTTGAATCAATACTTCATGACTCCCAATCTGGACCTCTTTCTAGGATATCATGAGCTCTTAAGAAGAAGACGCTTGGATGTTAGCACTATTTTTCTGGGGTAGAATGGAAGAAATGCCATCTTTCTATTAAATAGGAGTTTATCAGGGGGATTATGGCACACTTACAAATATGCTATTACTAAAATGTAGATGTTTTATACATAACTGTATTTCTAAATATGTTATAACCATTAATTTGATTTCATCAGTGTGGGGAACTCCTTCCAGCAGGGCAGACTAAAACTGCCTATGGTTTAGTAGGAAGCTGTCTGAGGCACTTGGAGTGTAAGCGTCCAGCTGCTATATGTCAGGCAGAGGATCTGAATGCTGGTCTTCTTGACTCCAAGGCCTGTACACTACCCATACCAGGCTAATTCCTCAAGAGGTATCACACAGAATAAAAATGTAAACACTGTAAGTGAGGCACATTGTGTTATGTGAAGCCAGAGGAGGGAAAGATCATTGACAGCTCGGGAGGGCACATGTAGTTCTGTGCTCCCCCATTTGAAGGTGCCCATTGCCATGGAGAACAATAGAGCACTTTTGAGAATTCTTCATCTGAAGAAGCTGTGAGAGGAACAGTACAGAGTCCAGTTCACTGGACCATAAAGTACTTAGAGAAAGGAGAATATGAGAAGACTGGAAAGCTACGTTATGAATGGCTTCAAAAGCCAACCAGGGGATTTTGTATTTGATCATGGAGGGACAGGTTCAGCCCTGCACATCAGGAATATAAATTTGGTAGCTGAATAGAGGATGGATTGGACAGGGAGAGAAGAGAAGCAGGGAGAGCAAGCAGAAAGCTATTGCCTTAGTCCGGGTGTGAGGTGATAAGAGCCTGTATTGGGATAGCGGCAGTGTCAGAGGAGAGAAGGGGGTGTATATGAGAGATGCTATGGAGGTAGAATTGACAAGATTTGGCAACAGGTTGGCTTGGGGTGAGGTGAGAACAATGACTTGAGGAAGATACCTAGGTTCTAAGCAGGTGTTTAAAAACGTTTGTTGACTGATGAAATGAATGGCATGGCATTCAAGTCCAAAACAGACTCATCACCATCTTTATATACGTATTTCAATGGAATCACCTATCTCACTCTCCTAGGTTCAAAATCTTGGAGTAATTAAGTCCACCCACTACCTCATCCTTCACTTTGCCAAGTTTTCCTATTTCTAGCTTTAAGCCATCTCTCATATCCACTACTGGGCTGCTATTTTTCCCTACAAGAGTCTCATCCAGACCTGCATCAATTCCAACCTGGAACTATGTAATAGCTTACCTACAATCCCTCTTCTGGTATATGACAGTATATGACTGCCAAGTCAATTTTCCTTTGAAGTAGTAATTTCATTAAGTTACTTTTCTGCTAAAAAGCCAATAGTAGCTTCCCAATGACATCAGGGTAAAATATAGGCTAGCTTTCAACCCTTTTTACAGTATCATCCTAACCACTCTATCAAAGCCCTAATCAGGTCAGGTCAGGCTCAGCAGTCAACATCCAGTGTAAAGAACATTGGATTTGGACTCAGAGGACCTAGGTTGGTACCTCACCACCTACTGTGTAAGCTTTGGCAAGTCATTAACCTCATTGGTCCTCAGTTTCCTCATTTATAAAATGGGGGGATTGAACTAAATGACCTCAAAGGTCATTTAAATCTATATACACCTATAATACTATAGCATATCCCATCCTGTATAATGCACTGTCCTTTGCATGTGCCATTCTACCTTAGAGCTTCAACGTAGCAGAAAAAGCTATGTTCTTCCTGGGAGGGTATAAAACTCCCTTTTCAGGGCATGCTTCCTTTTCCTAGCATTTCTTCCTCCCTTCTTCTGTGTCTAACCAGATTCTATCTATCCATCAAGGCCTAAGTCTGGTAAACTCCATGAGGATATAAACCACATCTTAATTACATTTGTATCTCCCTTGTGCCTAGAACAGAATGTTACAGAAAGTAGATTGACAGAATGCTATGACTTTTTAATTTCATGATGGTAGTATATTCATTTTTAAGTCACAGGGATGTTGCGTTCTGCCATGATGTGGTCTTAGGCACACCACTTAACCCTTACAGGCATAATTTTCTTGATATGTACGAAGAGTGAATAAACTGTATTATTTTAAAAGCCCCTTCCAGTTCTACAGTTCCAAGGAGGGAAAGGGAGTTAGAGGGGAAAGGGGAATGAAGGAGAGAGAGGGAGAGGGGGGAGAGAGAGGGAGAAGGGGCCAGAGGAGGGGGGAGGAGTATTGAACAGCTAATGATTAAAAACAGGGATAGAAAACCCAGAAGTCTGTCGATGATAAAGAGGATTCCTGATCGGCTGAGACCGAGACAAGGAATATGAATCTGTCAAATGAGTTTGATTCACTTTGCCCATATAGACGAATCCAAAATTTATGTATGGGTGTTCTGGGACACTAAGAACTATTTCTTCCTAGGGATCTGGTAAGGGCCAGGACCTCAAAATTATGCCATGGATTGCTAACCAAGAAAAGATTATGAATAGGCCTAGGAAGCTTAGGTACTATGTAACCCAAGGCTAGGTGTGTATATACACACATACTCTTATCAATCTTCAGGTATATTATTTCTGAATTTGTAATATCTCTTTTTTCCTTTTTAATAAAGCCTAGTAAACACAGATTTGTGGTATGGGAATAATGGAAAGAAATAGTGGATTCTATACTCAGATATACAATTACTGTGAGGGTGTCAGAAAAGGGGGTAAGGGAAAGAATGGGGCATGGCAGATGTTTGAACCCAGGATGCTAAGTCAGGGGATTTGATGCTTAGAATTGGAATAAAATGAAGGTTTAGAAAGTAGCAGCCATAATCAGGAATATGTTAACTCTGGGTACAGAGATGAGTGATAGGAGAGTATGGTTGATAATAGAGGAAAGTTCAATTGTGGATTCAGTTGGACTTTGACACTTACAGATGTTGGATGCAAAGAGGGGCACTATAATAAGGGAATCCCAAGAGAGAGGGGAGGTTGACTGTGATTGTCTCATAGGGCAGCCCATGCTTAGAGATTAGGTGCAGGGGAGTGTGATCACCATGGGGAGGTAGGGCCCCTTCTCAGGAAGGGAACAGCTCTCCTCCTAGAATATTAGAGCCCTGAGAGAATGCCTCACCTCCCAACCTTTGCTCCAATTAATTACAACTTTATAAAATAGTGAAATATCTTTCAAAAGGGTAAGGTCCCCAAGACTGGTTCAAAGGTGACCCAGAAAATTTATCATCAAGGCCTAAGGCAAGATGCTGGCTTAATTGGCTGTTAAATAAAAGATATATAGTCCCCTCACTCTAGACATTTGGCAAGGAAAAAGATAAGACTGTAGCTGAAAGGAAGAGTGGAGGTGATCAAGAAATGGAATAGAAATGGTAGGCTTTAGGACGAATGGGCGCCAGGCAGAAGAAGAGATTAACTAGATTTGAGAAGGGACAGGATAAATATGGGCACATAAACACATGGAGGATCCAGGTGTAGTGGGAGATCCGGGAAGCCAGGGGGCAGCACGAAGGCATCTGATGCCCACAGTTGTGGATCATTTTGTCTCTCTCACAATGGCCCCTAATATCACCCCCAGAGTTTAATAAGAGGGATAAGCGAGTAGAAGAACAGTGCCTGTATTGGGTGTGTAGAAAGATTCGAGTTAGGGGACTGAGTGGCAAGGGTGCTGGGCCAGACCTGAGTCCAAATCATGCTCACCACACTTATTAACTATGGCAACTTTGGGCCAAGTTTGCATAAAGTATGAAAAAAGTACTTTTGCAGATCTTTAAGGACCGTAAGAATGTCTGCTCTCAGTGTTGATGCACCAGGTTCCTCTATTTAGGGAAATGGGAGGAGAGAGGAGATCAATCTCCTTCCTTCTGATGCCCAGCGTTCCGCTAACTGGCATCTTTCCAGCCATTGGCCCAGCTCTCTATGCTTCCCCAGCAAAAGGCCCTGGCAAGGCAGCGTCAAAGTTAAAGCCGCTCCTCACCCCTCCCCGAAGCAGTGAATCCGCCTCAACAGCCCGGCGTCCTGGCCCCATCAGTATTTGGCTGGAGGGTGGGGCATTGAGGAAGGAAAAGAGAGAACGAGTCTAAAGATAATGATTACCCACAACTGAGAAGAAAAGCAGGCCCGTCTCTGAACTTTTAGAACGACCAGACCAGAACAACAACAACCCTGCCCCCCAACACCTTTTAAAATTCTGGCCTCTCCTCCCTTCCCCTCCCCCTCTATCCCGTCCAGTTGGCGCACAGTGACCAGACTTTGGCCGGAAGGCGAGGGATGAATTTCGATGCTGTCAGCCTAGCTCACATGGTGAGCGTGGCTTGAGCCTGGCTGGATGTGTAGGAGACAGGCAGCGGAGGCAACAGCGGCAGCAGCGTCTTCCTGCGCTCTGTTATTTCACCAAACCTTGGGAATACCGCCGGGCAGAGTAAACATTACAACTGCTAATCACTAGCTCTGAAAGAAAACAGCGCTTCACTTGGGGATCTGGGCAAAATCAGCCCTCCTGCCTCCGCCTCCCTCCCCCCTCCGCTCCCTCGCTAGCTCGCTCAAGCCGGCGGCAGCTGATTAGAGAGCAGGGAACATTCCCTCTCTGGCTTGCTGCTCTCTCCCTCTCTTTGTTTCTTCCTCCTTTTCCTCCCCCTTCTCCACTCCTCTTCACAGTTTCTCGCCCCTCTTGGGGTCTCAGCTCCCTGGGGGCGGGGGAGCTCCTTCCTCCAAGGCTGGAGCTGACGAGCCGCTGCCCTGTTCAGTCGCCTCTCCTCTGCCCGGCTTTTTTCAGGGGGCATTTCCACAGCGGCGGCGAGGGCTAGGAGCAGAAAGTTGTGGAGCTCCTGAGAAGATGGGACTTTCTTCCTCACCCTTCCCTTGGGCGCTTCTCACCCTAGCGCTCGCCCTCAAGGTGCTGGCGTTCCCAGATGAGACCCTGGACAAAGTCCTCAAGTCTGAAGGCTACTGCAGCCGCATCTTGCGTGCCCAAGGCACCCGCCGGGAGGGCTACAATGAGTTCAGCCTCCGGGTGGAAGGGGACCCAGAATTTTACAAGCCGGGCAACAGTTACCGGGGTAAGTCGTCTATGAGCAGGGGCTGAGGTCACCGCAGCCAGGCCACTTGGTCGGGCTACTC
Source organism: Gymnobelideus leadbeateri (assembly GCA_011680675.1). Taxonomy (NCBI): domain Eukaryota; kingdom Metazoa; phylum Chordata; class Mammalia; order Diprotodontia; family Petauridae; genus Gymnobelideus; species Gymnobelideus leadbeateri. Next base: position 9,121 of record WOXC01004486.1, read on the forward strand.
TGTCGCGAACCTCCCTCCGGGAGGGTGGCTCCTGGCCGCTTGAGGGAGACTGGGAGCCGGCCCGAGAAGTTCTGAAGGTTCGCCTCCAGTGCCCGGAACGTCTGCGAAGGGGCTTTTCATTGTTTTCTTCTCCTAGTTTGAGAACTTGGAAAGGGCTTCCGCGTCTGCTCTGGGGCAGTAGGGGGTTAGCGGCAAAGGCGTTTTTCTGCCACCTCTCCCCAGACGTGGTGCTCCCGGTGGAGTGAGCTGAGACGTCGGGGCAGCCTGCTGGCTGCTCTGGGGAAGCCCAGCTTCCTCTCGCCTTCCCCTACTTCTGCAGCCGCGGGCTCCCCGTGTGAGCTGAGTCTAGGGTTTAGGACAAGCAGGAAAGGGCGCTAGGGCCCCGGGGTTCTCCTCTTCCTCCATCCTCAATCCCCCAGCGCAGGTGTGCTTCCTAGGGCAGAGGCGGAGCAGGGCTGGAGCAGGCTTTTAGGAACCTCAGGGGAAAAAGCTGGGATTCCCACCCCGCACGTTTTCTTTCGGCTGCTGCTTCGGTGACTTCCCGGGTGAGGGCGCTTGTATTTTTCCATTCTAACTACCTGGCCTTTGGCAGGTTTACCTGGGACCTTTCCCCACCTGTGTCTGGAGTCGGTAGAGGTACAGTCCATGGAACTGACCGGGCGGAGGAGTCCCGTGCTTCCTCCTTGTGGGAAAAATCTTTAGCTTCTAGGCCTGCAAAGCTGACTGGAGGAGTCACCTGTCAGGCCCTTGGTCAGATCTAGCATCCTGGCAAAGATAAGAGAACTGGAGCCCATTTCCTGGAGGCAGTTGGGGGACTGCAGGCAATAAATAGATCAAGGTCCCCCTGCCTTCTTTTGACCCCATCTCTCAACCTGGGTCTCTAGTTAGCCCGACTCCATCATTCCTCTGCCTAGCAGGTATTCCCAGAAAATGGGGGAGGTGGGAGGAAGGTATTATCCCGGGAGGGGATAAACCAGCTTCGGAAAAGGTCCCTTGAAAAAGGGAGCAGGAGCTGCATATAGTGAGAGGAATGCCGGCCTTCTAGGCCCCCTAGGTGGGTGCAGAGTTCTGAGTGGGGAGGGAACACCGTCTTAAAAGAGGTCCCTGAATAAAGGGACTCGGCAACTAAGGACTGATCCTACGGCACTCCTGGAAGGGATGCACTAACACAGTAGCAGAAAGTTTTAAGGAGAGAATTCTACTAAAAGGCAAGGTCTCTTTCTTAGCCCTCCCTTTCCCGTCCCAAGATGCATTCAGCAGCGTGTTTAGATGCGACATTATCCGAGCCACTTGAGGGAGTGAGAGTCGGAGGCTGGAGGAGTCCTGAGCCTGGCTGAATTGGCTAAGATCCTTTACACAGGCTGAATACAGCCTCCTCTTGCCTCTGATCCCGGCCCCAGAGGCCTCGCTGCGCCCTCTGCAGTTGAGGACGAGACAACTACAGAAGTCTGGCAGGTGAATTGTTTTCCTGTTACATAAAATCTCACCTCAGAAGAAAAGGTGAGAAGGTCCAATGTAGAACACGGAGAAAAGCAGAAAGATCACAGAAGACCCCAGTTGAAGTTCCACAGAGAACTAGCCGACTTGTCTTCTAGGGCTACAGGAATGTAGCTCCATAATCTCCTAACAGGATTTCCCTTCCATCCCACTTCCCCAAATCCTGAAGTCAAAGTAGAAACAGAAAACTTACTGAATTTAAAAAAAAAAATATTGGTTTAAATGGGAGTAGAAGAGGAAAGGGTACAATTTTGCAATTTTTGCCTTTTTGTAGAAGAAATAGGATAAGGTATTTGAGCACAGATCTGCTGATCAGCAGACCTGGGATCTAGTTTTAGCCTTGCCACTAAGTAGCCCTAAGGAATTTATTTTATCCTCTGGGCTGGGGATTTCTTATCTGTAAAATGAGAGGGAAGAACTATCTGAGCTTTGCAGCCTGATGCTCCAGAATAAGCCCCATACTGGGAATAAAGAGAGCTGCTTTTGAGTTTTGGATACTTTACTTTCTGTCCTGACCTTGGGCAAATTATTTTACCTTTTCTGACCCTCAGTTTCCCCATTTGTAGGTTGGGTACAATCATACTGGTACTACCTACCTTTTAGGTTGCTGGAGTTTGAGGAAGACTTTACAAATCTTTATGTGATATACTATTATTAATTAATATCCCTCAGCTCTGATTCCACTCAAATGACATTTCTTTTTGAGGTTTCCTAGCTCCCTCAGCTGGAAGCATTTTTTCTCTCATATTATATAAAATACATATGTATATAGCATACATAAATTATATATATAAAACTTTAAAACTTATATACTAATTTGTATTACATTTATTTATATATGCTTGCTAGTGGGAAAGTCACGAGGGTGGGGATGGTGGTGGGGGTAGTTGTGTGTGTGTGCGTATGTAAAATAGGGGCATCCACAAGAACAGTACAGTCTTTGAAGGAAAGTGGTCAACACCAGGGGATGGACATATCTTTCAGTTATTCCTGTCTTTCATTTTCATTTTCTTTTTGATTCTTGCCGATTTTTTGGGACTAGTCTTTGGCTGATATTACCTAACCTTCTTGGCTAAGTCCAGTTTACTGTCAGGTCTCATCTACCATTTTGGACCAGTGAGCCTCATTATGGTATGCAGATGCTTTTAATTTCTTTAAGGTTATGCCAGTAGAGCCTAAGCTCTGGCCAGTCCATCCAGGTTAAAAAGGCCTCAAATCTGGTGACAGGTTATGTGTTTGTTGTTTGTCCCGAAATGAATCTAATAAGCTTGGAAAGCTTCATCTGTGGACTTGCTGCAAAGGGATGAATTTTTCAGCCAAACTCAGAGCATCTGCTAAATTATACATAGCTTGATATCTGCATCAGTGGAAAGGTGTACCTACATAGCTGAAATGACATACTCCTGAAGCATTGAGACCTACATAGCTTTACAGTATTTTAATATTTCAAAGAATCCATGCCTTGATCTATCTGGGTATTTCCTTTGCCAAAAATACTACCCTCTATCATTTAAATGATGTGATGACTTTCAGCAGCCTAACAATTTTGATTGACTCAGGAACCTTCTGGGGCTGAGTTGTTTTTGTTGTTGTTGTTGGTTTTGCCTTTTTCTAGGTTGATTTTCAGATGTCAGAGTGTACATCTATTGTTGGCTTGAAGCCTTTCTAGCAAAAAACAAAGTTTTGAGCTTTTCTGGCATCTCCCTTCAGGAGCCCAGGATGTCTTGGATCCCTTTAGCTGTCCTGCTGGGTTGGCAGAAAATGGAGTTTGTGGAGGATAGATGTGTCCTATTACTCTTATTAGATTGTAATAGGTCAGCAATGAGGGATTATTTATCTTTGTAGCTCCTCTGGCATCTAATATAGGAGTTTATAAGATTTAGAGAAGGAAGAGATCTAAGAAACCATGTATTGCAGTCTCCTTATTTCACAGATAAGGAAACTGAAGTCTAGAAAAGATAAATGACTTGCCCAAGGTCACATATGTCATAAATTTAAGGACTTAATTTGAAACAAGATCCTCAGATTCTATATTCAGTTGCTTTTCAATTATACCATGACCACATCATATCCTATGTGTTGTTGGTAATTTATAAAGGTTTTAGATAGTATCTCTGATTTATCTTAACTTATATAAAAACACACATAGATAAAATGGTACATATATATTTTATACAACATATATGTACATTTGTGTAATGTTTTTCTTGTATCAGTCATATGAGATAGGTAATAATGTTATTATCTCTGTTTTACAAAAGAAGAAACTGACTCACCCACATTCACATTGTCGTAGAGTAGTCAGTAAATGGTTCAGATCCTAGAATTGAGTCTTCTGACATTAAGTTTAGTGTGGTTCCTTGCAGTGCCTCTTAAAACCATTGATTAAGTCATTTCAGTGCAGAACTGCATTCATTATGCCTGCAGCCTTTCCCCCTCTTTTGCTTCTGGGATGGTATTATTTTACCCTTGGTTTATGTCCTGACTTGCTTTATGTTGTGGCAAACATAAATAAAAGGGAGACTATACAGGGGTCTTCATCTTGGAATGTATTCACCCTATGAATCTCATTAAGTCATTAGGAACCGAATGGTGCTGGCTTGGTTGATGTGACATTTTCTACATGAGAGAGTTGGTTTGTGCCCTCTGAGAACAATTATGTTAAAAGTAGTTCTGATGTGTTTTGTACAGCTTATTGACCACAAAAACAAAAATGTCATTCCTGTTTTTGCTAGCTTTTGAAGTGGGACAAGCACAAACCAACCACAGAGATTTTGTAGATGAATAGTTTGTTGACTTGCCTTGCTTCTCTTCTGGTTAGAATTGGCTTAAAATGTGCCCCAGATAGCTTAAAAGGCCAGTCCCCTATATATCTGTCTACATATATATCTACAAACATGCACATATATATATATATACCTTTGTGTATGCATGGGGATATGCATTCCCATGTATGTAGTTTGGATCAGCCAGATTGGCCTTTCTGATGTCCCTCCATTATTGGCCCCCTTGTGTGTATTGCATAGCATTATAGATTTGGTGCTGGAAAGGGAACTTAATGGCTATCTAAACCCCACATTTTACAGATGAGGAAACTGAGGCCTGGAGAAGTTAAGTAAATCATGTAGGGTCACACAAGTTGCCAGTGACAGGGCTGGGATTTGTACAAACAACATCTCACTTCAAAGCCAAGATCCTTTTGTTTGCCCTATTCTGAATAAAGACCAAACTCTTTAGCCTCCTTAACTGGATCCTTCATAGTCAGGTGCTAACTCATCTTTCTGGTCTTATCTTATATCAGTCCTCCTTCTGACATCTCTACTGCAACCAGATTGTGCCCCCTTCCCCCACTGTTTTCCCACTTCATTCCTTGATCACAGTATCCTTTATACCTAGAATACCTTTCTCCCATCTTGCCCCATTGATATTCTACCCATCTTTTAAGTATCTGAGGAGCATTTTTATATGACTTAGGTTTATGTTACTTATATGACTTTATATGATCTTGTTCACACCACTTGAGGACAAGTAATAAAACAGGGAAACAACTAACTGAATTATTTAGAATTAATTTACATTGTTTAAAATTTTTCTAAAATTCTCCTCTAGCTCAGTTTCCTATGAATGAACTTTTTAGTTAAAAGTCTAATAATAATAATAATAATAATAATAATAAGGCATTTACATAACACTTTAAAGTTTTAAAAAAATTTTATATACATTATCTCTTTTTAGCCTCACAACAATCTTGGTACACAGGTGCTATGGGTAATATTATTTCTGCTTTTACAGATGAAGAAGCTAATGCCTTGCCCATGTCCAAAAAGTTCATTAGTGTCAGAGGCAAGATTTGTTTTGAGTTTCTTCTCATTTCAAGTCCAGACCTTTGTCTACTACACCAAGCTGACATGATCATCTTCCTTATCGATTGATGCTTCTGAGCACTGAGCTGCCTCCATCAGAATGCTAATCATTTTATACAAAAATGTAAACTGGTTTCTTCACATGATTACATCTATGTCTCTTTATGTATCTAAGTGTCTCTGTCTTTCTGTCTCTGTTTCTGTATTTCTCTCTCTCTCTGTCTTTCCATCTCAGAGTTAGGTTAGAACCCTGTGTAACCTTGAGCAATCACTTAAGTTCTCTGAGCCTTGGTTTCTTTCTTTGTAAACTGAGGACAATGATAACTTTTGTGTTTACCCAATATATAGTTACTTTGAGGGTTAAATGAGATAATAGGTCATTCTAAAGGCACTTTGGAAAAGCTACAGCATAGTCCATATGGAACAGTCTGTAAGTTGTTGATTGAACATCCCATCTTGGAGAAAGCCACAGGGATGGGAGGTTCTCTACCACTCAGTCTTTGGTGTTGGGCAAGTCACGACACATTTTTCATTTCTGTTTCTATATCTGTAAATAGCGAAGTTGGACTTAGATAATCTTTAAGGTCGCTTCTGATTCTGTGATTTGAAGATGCTATGAAAGAGTTCCAATTATTATGTCTCAGATAGGAATAGGAACTGGGTCTGTGATTTCAGTAGCATAAGCATCTCCCTATTAAGGAAAGTCTCTACTAATGCAGGTCATCATCTTCTTTGCAATTTATTTGCAATTTATAGATCTAGAGAGTTGACAAAAGCACTAAGATGTTGTGACTTATCCAAAGTCATACAGCCAGCGTGTGTCAAAAGTAGAATTCAACTACCAGTTTGACCACAAGTCTTCCTGGGTTCAAGGCCAGCTATGTAGTTCATAAGGAATCAAGAAGTATCTACTAAGTCCCTACTGTGTTCTCAGTATCAAACATTTCTTTGCACTGTATCTTCTACTTTTTAAGCAATCAAAGTGACATTCAGATGAGCTATTGAGCACAAGGCTAACTAGATCCTCCCATCCCAACCTTCTGAAAAAGGTCAAGTTTCCCCTCTGCCCTTTCAGATCTTTTAAATTTCTTATTGAAGCTTCACTTGTGTTTTTCCATGTTCAAGGAACACTTCAATGTCTTTGATAGCATGAAGTATGGAGTGCATTCCTCTATCTTGAGGTGCTCCTTTTATATCATAGGAGCTCAACAATTTAATAAACTACTATATAGTAAAACAGCTGCTATTTGGAGCCCCAGGAAAATGAGTCATTTTAGCCTGCTGGGGCATGTGGCATTGAGGCACAGCTGGCTAGACTATTTTTCATTCCTGATATGATCTGAATGTTTTTAGCTTATCATCTCTGATCACTAGCCCCAATCCTTTTTTCCCTTCTTTTCTCCACAGAGAAGAAAGGACACTCAGTCACCACACAAGCATTTGGAGTATCAGGGCATCAAATATAGGACAGGCCTTATGTCACTTGACAGAAAATGCAAAACAGAAAACACTTGCATCTGAGACCACAGACAAGCCTCTCTTCCTTTCTAGTAGCCTTCTACCTCTTCCAGGAAACTCCACAGACTTATGATGCCACTATAGAGTTATGTTCCCTTTTCCCCACTCACCAGAGGAAAAGACTTAGGATTCCTAGAGAATGACCCTATTTAGTCTATGTAACTCATAGGACTTGTGAAGAGCAAAATTCAAGTTTGCTTCTCTGCACTAGTGGTATCAAACACAAATGAAATAGATCCTGTTTGGCTGCATATTGACTTAGAAAACCATAAAGGAACATTATCTATGGTTTATCCCATCTTCCCTCCCTCCCTCCCTTCCTTCCTTCCTCTCTCCCTCTTTTTCACCTTTCCTTCTCTCCCTCCCTCCCTTCCTTCCTTCCTTCCTTCCTTCCTTCCTTCCTTCCTTCCTTCCTTCCTTCCTCCCTCTTTTTCACCTTTCCTTCTCTCCCTCCCTCCCTTCCTTCCTTCCTTCCTTCCTTCCTTCCTTCCTTCCTTCCTCCCTCTTTTTCACCTTTCCTTCTCTCCCTCCCTCCCTCCCTTCCTTCCTTTTACATTTCCCAGTTACACTGTAGCTTCATTCAGATCACATTTGGCTTTAGGCCTAGAGTTCGATACCTTTGCCCTGCTCTGTACTTCTGGCTTCTCATTGTTTCTCCTTGGCTCTGGTTCCTGGTTGGCTTAAGAATTTGACATCATTTAGTAAAGAGTACTAGACTTGGGGTCAGAAGACCTGTATTCAATCCTAGCTTTTCTATTTGCTACTTGCATAACTTTGGACAAGCCATGAGTCCCAGGTTGCTCATTTGTAAAGTGAGGAGGTTGGCCTGGATGACTTCTAAGGTACCCTCAACTTGAAATTACTCTAATTTTCACCCCCTCTTCTCCCACTCCATTGACAACTCTCATGGTGTTTTGCTTTTCTGTGAAAATTATGATTTTCGTCAGCTATGGTGACGTCTGTCATATCTGTTGCTAAGGAGGCCAAGGCTGGTGGATCTTTTAACCTTGAGTATTCTGAGCTATCGTGGACTGTGCTGTGTGTCTGCACTGTTTGACATTGATGTTTTGAACCCTCTGGAACTGGGAAGTCACCAGGTTGTCTAGGGAGTGTTGAAACAACGCAAGTCAGAAATGGAGCAGGTCAAAACTCTTGGAACTGGGCCCATGTGTACACAAGTCCTTCTAACCTGGGTGAGATAGGGAGACCTATTCTTAATTTAAAAACTTGTCCCAAATTTAGCCAACCTGTGAGGTGTAACCTTTTAGTTTATGACTCTTTTCTGTAGGGTTTTAAAGTCCAAGAATATTGCTTTGTAGCCACAGAGGTTGGGAGATAATAATAGCATTTATATTGCAGGGTTATTGTGAGGATCAAATGAAATCATATTTATAAAGGGCCTGGAACATGGTAGGTAGCATATAAATGCTTATTTCTTTCCCCCTTACCCCCAAAGGGGTAGGAATTATGGAGCTACTTCCAAGTCCAGAGCGATTCAAAAAGTCTGAATGTATCAGAAGGTTGGATGCCAATGTAGCAAAGGTTTAACTTTTCCTAGTTCATGACCTTACTCATAACAGCCACTCAGCAAATATCTATTGAATGAATGGGTGAATATTTTATTAAATCATCAATTGACATTTAGCAAATACCCACAACTTACTGGATTCAATGCAACTGGAGCAAATGTAAAAGGAACAGAGTTTTTACATTCTTTTTCCTTATGGCAGAGTGGTGCCACTAGATCTTTTCCCACTCAGAAACAGTCATAAAATTAACACAAATTGTGAGTTGGAAGGGACTGCAGTGTCTGTCTCATCCAACCTATATCCCAAAGACATGCCTACCAAAACATTAAGTAACAAGTGGCTATCTAGCCTGTGATTGAAGACTGTCTCCAAGGATGGGGAGCTGCCTCTTGTGAATTGTTCGTTTCACTTATGGATAGCTCCAATTTTTAGGAAGCCATTTCTGACATCAAACTTAAAATTGCTTCTTTGCAACTTTAACTCATTACTGATTCTGTTCTCAAGAGGAAAATAGAACAAGTCTTCCTCCTCTTCCACATGACAGCCCTTCAAATACTTGAAGACAGCTATAATGTTTCCCTCAGTGTTCTTTTCTCCAGGCTAAGTATCCCAAATTCAATTATTCCTCATATGACATAAACCGAAGAGTCTTCACCATTCTGGCTTCCTTGCTCTGGATACTCTCCAGGTTACCAATGTCCTACCTAAATTGTACTCATCGAACTGAATAGAATACTCCAGATGTAGTCTGACTAGGGCAGAGGACAGAGAGATGATTATTATTACAGGAATCTATGCTTCTCAGTGTAGCCCAAGATTGCATCAGTTCTTTTGCCTGACCTAACATACTATTGGCTCATACTGATCCTTCTGTCCAGTAAAAACTCACAGATCTTTTTCAGACAAATTGCTGTCTAGCCACATCTCCTCTACCTTGTATATATGAAGTTGATTCTTTGAATCTGAATGAAATTTTACCTTTTTTGCCTTTTGAAGTTTGACTTTATTTCATTTGGCTCGTTATCTTTGCCTGTCAAGATCTTTTTTGCCTTTTCCAGAATGGTCTTCACTTTTGTTTATTTTTATTGCCAGCAAGTTGGTTTCTATTTTGTTTCTTTGGAAAGACTTTGACCCTATTGATTCAGGTTTTTCTATTCTGATCATTCTTTGTGCAGGGCATAATTTCTGCTTGCATGATTCTTAATTTCTCTGTTGAACCATTTAGGAACATCCTGTTGTGGTTCCATGTTCTCTTGGAATCCATGAGGTTCTCTCTCTCATCATGTATTGATTTATTTTTCTTTGTCTTGCAATACTTATTCAAATATGTTTGGATTTGTGTAGATGTCCTGGACGCCAGATTCCTTTCTGCTATTCATTTTTCCATAGTTTATTTACTTGCTTGTGTTCAAAGGTTTTAACTTAATTTTCTTCTTGCTGAGATTTTCAGTTATTTCAGCCTCCCCCCCACTCCAATTTATATTATTCTATCACTCACTTTCTGACTCTTTCCCCTTTGGTGTTGTATCACCTAAGGACTGAACTCCAAAGTTTTCTCTCATGCTAGGGAGTTCACTTTTCATCAGCCTCAATCCCTGTCCCAAGCAAATTGCTGGGGAATAGACTAGCCTCAGCTGGATACAAGTCTCTTTTACTTCAAGCCCCCTCCCACATGTTGGCATACTTCCCAGAATAATTCTCTCTGTTCTTTCATTCTTTGTTTGACCATGCATAGCAGCAGAGCATGCTTCTGCTTTCCTGTACCAACTCTCTTCTCCACATGGAGTGTCTGTGACAGAGTTGAATTTTGCTGTTTGTTGCCATATAATGGAGGGATAAGGGTAAGGGAAAGGGGTGTGCTGTGCTGGCAGAGACTGCAGCAGCAGCAACAGAATTGCTGAATGGATCCCAGAGTGGGTCCTATTTTTCAGTTTTGTCAGACCTTGTGGGGCTGGTAGGGGAGGGGATGCTAAGGTATTACTGATTTGCCTTCTTTGCTGTTAATGCATTAGGTTATTAACTTATTAGAACTCTCAATGTCTTAGCCTTTGATGACAGCTGGAAATACTTTACCTCTTGCCTCTTTCATATAAATCTTATTTTGGAGAATTTTGAGAGATTATGATGATTCGAGAAAACAAGTAGTCTTCCATCTTGTTGGTCATATGATCCTGTCAAGTTCTTTTAAAGTTCTGTCATTCAATGTGTCATCTGTCCATAGTATGTCATCTGGTCTCCAATGCCACAATTGTATCTGTCCTAACTCTGTCATCTGTACATTCAATGAACATACCAACTATACCTTTAGTCAAATCATCAATAACAACATTAAGTAGCATAGTACTGATCCTTGAGTCATTTTTTTCTTCCAGGTCATTAATGAACCATTGACAACTACTGTTCCAATGAGATTGGCTTATTATATAGAAAGGTAAAGAGTAGAGGAAGAGTATATAGTGCCTACTATGTGATAGGCACTGTGCTAAGTGTTTTACAAACATCTCATTTTATCCTCACAACAGTTTTGAGAGGTAGGTGTTGTTATTATCTCCATTTTATAGTTTAGGAAACTGAGGCTGAGAGAGGTTAAGTGATTTGTCCAAAGTCACAGAAGTGTCTGCAGCCATATTTGAACTACAGTGTTCCTGATTCCAGGTCTAGCAATCTATCCATCGAATCATCTAGTTATTACTGTTAGACAACATTTTGAACTAAATTTTTTGAATTTAAAATTTGAGTTTGCTTCTGTCTGATTTTTCTCCACATTTTTGCTTGGCAGAAAACTACTCTACTTCATAATAATTCAGAAAGCTGTAGACCTTCAGATGTCTCCTTCTAGAAGCAAACTTCAGGTCTTTGTCAAGATAAAGAGCCATATTTGTTGCATGTCTTCTGGTGTAGGAGCTACTGATGGATAAGGGCTAGAGGGCTCCAGGGATGAGGAACCTGTTACCTTGAGGCACATGTGACCCTCTAGGTCCTCAAGTGCAGCACTTTGACTGAATCCAAACTTCACAGAACAAATCCCCTTAATAAAAGGATTTGTTCTGTAAAACTTGGACTCAGACCACAAAAGACCACACCCCTGGGACCATACCATCTCTACCCTTATCCCTTCCTGCCAGGGAAGCTCTAGTTTCTACTTGCCTAACTTGCTTGTGCAACCTAAGGCCCAGGCCAAGCAGGGATGGGGCCATATTTATTGGAGAATTTATGCATTTCTTAACCATTTACCCTGTACAAAAAATGTGCTACTGTTTTTATTAGGATCCTACCTTTTTAATGTGTGACTCACAAAAGTTTTAAGCCCCATTCCCCTCATACTTTTATTCCTATAAGTCCTGTGTTTCATACTGTGTAAATTTTTTAAAAATCTCTTTGAGATACATACCTAGTAGTGGTCTTGATGGGTCAAAGGGTATGCATGGCTTTATAACCCTTTGGGCATGGTTCCAAATTGCTCTATAGAATAGTTTAATCAATATAAAAATTCACCAAAAGTGCATTAGTGTCTCAGTTTTTCCACATCCCCTCCAACATTTGTCATTTTCCTCTTTTTATTTGTCATATTAACCAATAAGATAGGTATAAGGTGGTAGCTCAGAGCTGTTTTAATGTTCATTTCTCTAATCAGTAGTGATTTAGAGCATTTTTATATGAACTATAGATAGATTTGATTACTGAGCCTGAAAACTGCCTGTTCATAACCTTTAACCATTTATCAATTGAGGAATGGCCCTTCTTTCTAGAAATTTGATTCCGTTCTCTATATTTTTGAGAAATGAAGTCTTTGCCAGAGAAACTTGCTGTAAATATTTTTCACAGCTATGCATTTCTCTCCATCTTCTTTTCACACTGTTCATCCTACTGTCTATCTCCTTTCATCCTGTCCATTCTCAAAAGTGTTTTGCTTCTGACTTTTACCTCTCCCAATGTGCCCTCCCTTCTATCAGCACTCCTTCTCCCCTTCCCCTCCTACTTTCCTGTATGGTAAGATAGATTTCTATACCCAACTGAGTGTGCATGTTATTCCCTCTTTGAGCCAATTCTGATGAGAATAAGGTTCCCATCATACTCATCTCACACCTGTGCTCTCTCTATATGTATACTTAAAACGGGCATGGCCTGATCTTGATGAAGCCTTGATGACTCCCTTTTTACAGATTCTCTAACCCTTCTCTTTGATGATCCAGTCTAGAATTTCTCTATAAATTTTTCAATTTACAAACTCCCTGGCTTTTTTCCTTTCCTCTAGTTCCTCTTTTTTGGGGGGGGAGACATAGGGAAGGGAAAGAAGTAAGACATTTCCCCTTTTCCAATCCTCTTGTACTTCTCCCGTTTTCTCTTTCAAATATCTTTGATAGTTATTTAGAAATTTCATCTGCCTATTATTTTAATACCTAAAGATATAGTTTATCTGGATCCGGTAACATCATCACAGAAGTTAGGTATACTCTTACCATCTCTTTATTTATCTTCAGTGTTAACATCATGGTAGTAATTTTTCTTCTATCACTTCCATTATAAAAGCCATATTCTTTGATAGAGAAGATAAAATTTACCAGGAATTGAGAAACTCTTCGTTCTCTCAATTGATAGCTATCATCATTGCATCATCCTCAGACAGTGGGCCCATCCCTTTACACACCCTTCCTCTTTTCCACAACATGTGATTGTCCTTAGCTTTCCTTGATAACAGTCCATTCCAACTTCGATATTCTTGTCACTTTTTACAGGACAATGTTATGTTCTTATGTTTATCTCACCCATTTTTGTTTCCATCTTCTGTATAAATCTTATTTAGTTGACTTAATTAGCTGGTATTTATTTGGTTGTGTTTCTTGTGCATCCATATCTGTTCCTTCAGATGGTACTTATTTTCCTTCTTATTGGAATTGTTTTCTTTTGTGGCTTAAGAATTTCATTCTTGAGAGTTTCCTACATCTTCCAGACTGACTTTCCCTGTAGAATTTTACTCCATGGAATCTGTCCTAATATTCTTATGGACTCTTTGAAAACTGCTCTACCTAAATTTAGGATACATAGCAGCCTATGCCAACCCCCACCCCTGCCATTTCTCTTTCACAAACTCTAAATGAGAGTGGCCACTTTGTCTTTGATGTCCCTATTGCCTCCAGGATCACTAGTGAAATCCTCTGTTGGGTTTTTTAAATCCTTTACAACTTAGCCACTTTGTACCTTTCCAGTCATCTTAAATGTTGCTCCTCTTCAAATACTCTACCATCCAATGACATTGACTTCCTTGCTGATCCTTGCATACAGTATTCTATCTCTTGAGTTCTCTGTGCATTTTCACTAGTTGTTCACATGTCCCTGTGCTTAGAATGTTCTCCTTCCTTATCCCCACTGGAAGGCAGGACCCTTCCTTCAAGACTCAGTTGAAATCCTACTTTCTGCTAGAGGCCTTTTTCAGTCTCCCTTGCTGTTGGTGCCTTCCTTCTTAGATTACTACTAATTTATAAATTCATATATATGTTTGTTTGTTGTCTCCCATAGACTGTGAACTCCTTGAGGGACTATGTTTTTGCCTTTCTTTGCATCCCTAGCACTTAGCATGGGGGGGCCATCTCCAGTCGTCCTGATCTATATCTTACCACTGGACCCAGATGGCTCTGCAGGAGAGAATAGCCCTCCCTCATTTAAATCCAATTCATTTGAAAGCCATGGTATCATCTTCCTTATGTCATGATCCTCTTTGAGAATGAAGGAAAAACATCAATAACAGTATTTAGCATCAGGTTTATTCTTTGAAGATTCTCATCATTCCCATCTTAGCAATGGGTTCATTCCTGTTTGTGAGATATAGAATAGAACTTGCCCTTATTAGTTTCTTAACTTTTTGAAGGTTAAAATTATCATGAAGAGATGTCAAGAAGTTATCAGCTGCTCTGTTTTTGACAGAGAAGGAAAGAGAGCATATTTGCTCCAGCATAAGGTCTGAATATTTGAAGTACACCATCAGTCTTATGTTATGTCTCTGTGCCAAATTTTTTATCTGTTTGTTCAACTCCACATCTAGTTCCTCTATTGGTCTAGGGGGACCATAGTGGCCTTTACTGCAACAATTGCATCTGATTCTCTACCCACTGATCTCTATTAAAATGTTCTCTACCTTGTCCCCCTTCTTATCCCTTGTCCCTTTTCTAGATTTTCTCACAATTGTAGCTTCTTAATATATGGTGACAATCTCCTGCCTTTTATCTATTCTTTTTAAAAATTAAACTCTGTTGATATAGTTTGTTTTTACAATTGCCTACATTTATCAATGTATCCCTTTCCCCCCTTCTTCTATTTGCCAAGAACCATCTCATAAAACAAAAAATTAAAAGGAGAAAACAAACAGTTCAGGGAAATTAATCAATACATTAAAAATTTTTGACATATGGAGTCTTCCATACCCATAGTCTACCATGCCTGCCTTTTAAATGAGGTATTCTAGTCATGAATTTCATTCCATAAGGTTTCCATAAGGTCAAATTTAGTTGCTTACTTTGGGACTTCTGATTTCTCTTATTGCCTAAATGTTACAAATTTGTACATAGATATTTGAGGCCATGGATTTTATTATTGACTTGGATTTTATTTCCTGTAAGCTTATGGTTGTGTTAGATGCCATTCTTGTCCCTTCATCATGTTTACTCTCCATGGGAATCTTAGCTTGGTGGATATATTTTGGTAGATTTCTTATTCCTGCATTCTTTTTATTTTAAAGTCCTTTTCATTAGATTTTTTTGGCTCTTTTGGAGGGCAGTTGGGGTTAAGTGACTTGCCCAAAGTCACATGGCTAGTAATTGTGTCAAGTGTCTGAGGCCGGATTTGAACTCAGGTCCTTCTGACTCTAGGGCTGGTGCTTTATTCACTGTGCCACCTAACTGCCCCATTTTCATTAGATTTTTAAAGGCACTATAAAAACACATTCCTACCAGCCTTGATTAGAGATGTATACTCTATTCCTGGTCAGTAGTGTGTCATTCCTTTATTTTAAGCCATGGTCTTGAATCCAAAGTCCATTTCCAGTGACATCTTCTTAGCCAGATCTTCACATCTCATGTCATTTCCCCCTGTGATTTCCTTTGTATTCAAAGGACAGCAGTGATGAAAACATAACCTGTAACTCCATTGTCTTGGGTTTCTTACTTAAGACTTCACAGTCTTTGGCAGTACCTTAGATTCTTTCTGACAGCATCATTTTTGCCCATGCAAATCACCAGAAGTGAGTTGTAGTCCCTGTATTGGACAAATCACAGGATATTTTTCTGTTTTGGATACATAGCTCAGGAAGACAACAAGCTTTGTTGTTACAACGCCAAAAAATAGTTATCTCTGTAATCCTAAAGTAGGGAATACCACCACTAGTCTTCTGTTGACCCTGAATGGATGATCTCTCTTACATGATAGCTTTTGTGTCTCTACCTTATCATTCCTTGGAGAACAAGAAGCTGCTTTGCCTTCAGAACATTCAACTTTCCCCTTTTCAGGAAGAACTTCAGCTTTTGAAACTCATGTGTACCTTGTCTTTTTCCTTTCTGTATGCTTTTGTATGACATTGTATTTTCCAAATTGACCAAGGTCAGTTTTCCTCTCTTCTACTTCAGCACTTTTTTATTTTTTATTTTTATTCTATTTTATTTTTTTTGGGGGGGTTAACAAGCTTACTTTAATCAAACAAACATATATCATTTACCTAGTTCAGAGGAAAAAGGTCAGCACCCTGAACTTCAAAGTATACAGACAGAAGTTTCAAAACAGAGAAATAGACAGATCAAGCAGACAGGCTTCCAAACTGTCCCAACATTATATCAATACCAAATCACAGTTACCAGAGAGGGAAGCATCGACACCTGGGTTTTCAAAGCTGGGGGGGTCTCTCAACAGCTGCCCAGAGTCTCATCTGGTCAAATCACACAACACTTCTCAAAGTGAGCCCCTTCAGCATTTTTTTTAAGTTTTTTTTTTTTAATTGACCCCTATGATGTGCCTGATAGCCTGGAGTTTGGAGAAAGTGTCCTTGAATTTTCTTTACTTTTCTAGGATTGAGATCTACACTTGGAACATGGCAGTCTCATGGCAGAAGTATACATTGGCACACTCAGTGCATCACTACAGATTTCTTCTTGCTCTCCATACTTATTGAGATTGTCAATCTGTCTTGAAACTACTTTTTTATCTATCCCTCACCTCCTCAAGCACCTCTTCAAGATATTATAGCATTTTATCACCTCCTACCAACTTGATAGCCATACCTAGCTTCCTTTCCTTTGTCTCAATAGCTTTACAGCTACACTTCTTTCTTTTTCTAACTAATCTCTTGTTTATTTCACCAAGTTGCTTTACTTACCTTTTTTTGTTAAATATTTTTTAACTTCTCCAATCACCAAATAGAATGGACATTTGCAGATAAATAATAGAAGGACAAAAGATTGTAAAAGAGACTGAAAGTCTCTATTATGTCAAACTTGCTTTTCTTTTTAAGGTTGTAGTAAGTTCAACCTTTACCCTTCAAAGCTGTCTTTTTTCTTACTTCTTTGTCTTCTCTCTGTTCTCCTGTGCATTTTTAACAAGATGTTTCAATGACCAGTTTTTTCTTTCCTTTTTCTCTTTTCTTTCTTTTTTTTTTGACTACCCTAAACCTGCTTGTCTTCCATATTTCTTCATAGGGGTAGGGAGGGAGAAAAACAAAGCCTTTTTAACAAATATTCATAGTCAAGCAAAAAAAAAATTCACATTGGTTGTGTCCAAAAATTCTAATTCTAATTCTGCATCTTGAAGCTATCACCTCTCTATAAAGAGGCAGATAACATGTTTCATCATCAATCTTCTGGAGCTGCAGTTGGTCATTTCTTTGACCAGAGCTCTCAAATCTTTCAAAGTTGTTTTTCCTTATAATATTGTTCTTACTCTATATATTGTTCTCTTGCTTCTGCTCACTTCACCCTCTCATTTTATACAGATCTTCCCTGGCTTTTCTGAAAGTGTATTTTACCAGTTTAATAATTTTTTTATTTACTAATATGTTATTTAATTTAATTATGCTTATCTTTTATTTTTACTGACTTGATTACTACTTTATCCTTTTCTCTTTTTCATGTATCTCTTTAGGTCCTTAATCCTTTTCTTCCTTCATATTGAGTCCCTTTTCTCTTTCAGTACCAGTTCTTTAGCTTATCCTTAAGTTCTCCCAAATTTGCCACCTCCAAATTTATTTTCTGCTCCTCTTTGTGAATCCAAACCCATCCAAAACACCTTCATCATTTTGTCCTATTTATTCAACTTAGGTCCTTATCTCTTTTCCCAACCTTCTCTCACAGAAGTCAGAAGTAAAATCTGAAAATAGAGACTATTTACCTCCAACTCTTCCTAATTTTCTTCTAAACTTCTCTCCCACAAATCCAGTCTCTCACCTTCTTCCCAAGTCTAAATCCTTCAGTATCACCTTGACAATTTCCTTTTTAAAAATCCTCTCTTTCCTGTGCTGTCTCAAAGGCCAACTTTAAAACTCTTCTTTGTTGATGTCATCTGGAGCACCTTTGCTCTGAGAGCTATTCTTAGTCAGAGCCAATGCCAGCTTTACATTAGACTATCTAAAGAAAACAAAACAAAACAGGGGTCTATATTATGAAGACACAGTCCCTGGCAGACAGTCCAGTGCTACTTGGGTGCTGTTTCCTGGTTTCATTAGTATTACGGTAGAGATAGCAGCTTTAACCACTTAGTAAGTCCTGAAACTTAAAAAAAAGATGTTTGTGAGCACATGAGAAGACCTATTATTTGGGCATAAAAACTGGTCCTCCAAAGATGGTATATAACACTAGGAAAAATGCTGGGTTTGGAGTTAGAGAACCTTCAAAGCCCAGCTCTGCTGCATATGACCTATTTGACCTTAGGCCTTCTAGATCGCTAAGTGTAGAGCACCAGACCTGGAGTCAGAAAGACAGGAGTTCAAAATCTGACCTCAGATACTTACTAGTTGTGTGATGCTGGGCAAGTCACTTAACCCCTGCCTGCATAAAGCTATAGAAGGAAATGCCAAACTATTCTAGTTTTTTGCCAAGAAAACCCCATGGATAGTTGGTCCACTGAGTCATGAAGAGTGAAATGACTCAGCAATAACAAGGTTGCTTAACTTTTCTGGCCCTCACTTCCCTCATCTTTAATAGGAAGATATTGGAGTAGATACATCCAAAGTCCCATTTATAATCCTATTAATGTCTCTGTTCTGGTGTGGTTTGGAGTAGAAGACCTCTGAAATGTCTTCCAACACTGAATTTGTGGCCAAACTTTGCCTCTTCAGGGTCTGGGCATCTGTGTTTTTGCTCTAGTGAGTTAAAGAAGTCACTCTCATGGGTTATTGAAATAGAAACCAATTGGTTCCACAGGTAGTAATTTTCTGTGTTCTTTCTCTCTCTGCAGTGACTCTCTCTGCTGCTACTCCCTCCTACTTCAGGGGTTTCACCTTGATTGCTCTCAAAGAGAACAAAGAAGGAGATAAAGAAGAAGACCATGCTGGGACTTTCCAGGTAGGAAACCTTCCATAGTTATAATCCAAATTTGGATTAAACTACTTGGTTCCAGAAGCCAAATGAGGCTTGGTTCCTGTGGTTGATGTTAACATGTTCTGCCATTAGCACCATTGTGTGGTGAAAGCCTTTGTAAAACTACCTTGTCCTGATTAAAATATATATAAGAATTAACTATGCTTTACTTGGATACTTGGAGAAGATGGGAAACTAAAGGAGTTTAGGGAGGGCCTGATAACTGTCTTCAAATGTCAGGATGTGTTTGATTTCCTCTAGGAGGAGAAGCACCATTTAACCTTATTCCAAAGGAGAGAAGTGGGCTAAAAGCAAAAAAGGCAAGTAGAGAGAATAGCATCTCCTTTCAGAGGCATAGAAGACAATGAATAAACTCAGAGAAAGGCCTAGAGTCCAGGAAAGGAGGACTAGCAGAGTGAAGAATATTCACCCTTAATTTTGTATTTATTCTGGAATGTATTTTTGTCTGGCATTTTGAAGTCACTAGAAAACTATAAAGGAATAAAAAAAATTAATTTTGTATTCCAGCTGTCATATTGAATGGTCTATGTGGAACCAAGGGCTAGGGAAGGCTCCCGTCCCCAACTCTCTGTCCCAAGATGCTTTTTAAAAACTTCTAAGGGTTCTTGGGAAAGTCTATCTCATTAAAGTCATTCATAGTGACACTTCATGGAAATCCACAGTAAGGTGACTCATGAGGTCTAGGCAGGAAAGAGAACAGATAGAGAGGGAGAAAAGGGCACAGGAAAGAGATATAAACTTTAACTAATTGTTAATTGTGCCAAAGGCCAGACTTAATTATAACTTTGCATTTTTTTTAATGGGATTTCTGAAGTACTTTCAGTGATGTTTTTTCCTCCTAAGGTCCTGGAGAACAGGAGAAGTGAAGCAGGGCTTTCACAAAAGGTGAATCATAGGCCAGTGACTTAATTTTGGTTCTTCACAAAATTTTAAAATAGTTTTTAAACACTTAGAAAGAAAAATGATGGTCAGTGGGAGCCAGTACGTCTTTATTAGGGAAAGCTCATGCCAGATTGATCTCATTTTTTTTTTCTCCCATAGACTTATTAGATTGGGGAGCTCAACAGGTATAGTGCACTTAGATTTCAACAAAGGACCTGACAGAGTCTCTTGTAATCCTTGTGGATGAGAGATGTGAGCTAGATAATAGTAATTATTTGTATTCATAATTGGCTGAATGACCAGACCTGAAGTATAGTCATTAATTGTTTAATGTCATCTTGGAACGACATTAGTCTAGTGGAGTTCTTTGGGGAGCTGTCCTTGGGCTGTAAATTAATGACTTGGTTAAAGGCATAGATGACGGGCTTATTAAATTTGCAGATGACACAAAGCTTGTAGGGAAATCTGACATACTAAATGATAAAATATGATAAAATCTTGACAGGCTAGAATGATATACCAAATCTAATTAGAAGATAGGTTCTCTTTAACGGCTGATTGCTGTTTCAGTATGTGTTTATGATTGACTTTCTTTTCTTTTTTTTTTCCTGTAACTATCATTGTAATTTGTACAAGTTGCCACCAGGTGGTAGTGAAGTCCATTGGTTGTTTGGTCTGAGTTGACAGACTCCTAGTGTGTTAAGTCAAAGGGAGGGGTGCCTTTGAGAACATCTAGTCATAAAAATTAGCATAGAGATAATTTAGTCCCTCACTTTGTAGAGGAGAAACTGAGGCCCAGAGAATCTGAGGCCACCTAGCTAATAAATGATAGAATATATGAGCTATACATTCACAGATAGCCCCCTAAAAGCCTGTTTCCTTGTTTTTGAGGAATCCAAATGATCACTGAAATATTGATTAAGCCTCTATTAAGTGCTACAGTTCCAAGATGAAAGTGAAACAATCTCTGCTCCCAAGAAGCTTACAAACTAATGGTAGAGGATCGTCAGAAGACACAGACACTGTCTCTGGTTTTCATTAAAATATACATTTAAATATCTTTAAACAGCTTTACTTTGAGATGTCTACTAAATACTTAAAGGCAGTGTGGCATAGAGGAAAGGCTTGACCTCAATTCAGATCTTAGCTTTAGCACTTACTAAACTGTGTCATCCTAGCCAAGTCATTCTCTAACCCTCAGTTCTTCCATCTGTTAAATGGGAGTACTAAAACTCCTGAGCAAACATCAAAAATATTCAGCATAACACTCAGAGGAATTAATGCCACAAAACTCTTTAGTATAAACCAGGGAAGCTTTTCTGGACTAATTAAGTCATTTTAACTTCATCCACCCTTATAATTCCTTTCATCATTTTTATATTCACTCATTCATTTACTCAATCATTTAGTCATTCAGCATTTGTTGAGCAAGTGCTATATGTGCAGGCCTCCATAAGGAACCAACACTGTCAGCATTTCTTTCATTTTCCCAAACAGTAGGCATAGAAAGAGCCAGAATAAATTGCTTTTCCCTTCAGTGAGCATCTGCAGTCTTCTCTCTTTATGCTTACATCAGTTTAGCTTGGTCTTAAAAATCTTCCCTAAGCTTATGTCTCTATTTTCCTCCTGGCCTCTCTGTTAGGACTTTAACTCACTGACTCCCTTTAGTCTTGCTTTCTCAGCCAGGAAAGCCCTGTTTCCCTTTTATTTATCTGGCTTTAAAAGTCCTGGGTGTCCTGGGTGTCCTGAGGATGATGATGATGAAGGACCTGGGTCTTAACTTCTCTACGAGTTTCTTCTATTCTGAGAAATAGAAGACTCCCTCTGGTCTAAATTCCTCTGCCATAGCAACCATTCAGTGACCACCTCCCTTAATTCAGTCTGCACAGAACAGGCTACCAGTTGTTGCTATCCACCCTAACCTCCCTACCCCCCAACCAAAATATTGGAAAATCCAGGAGTTTTAGCTCTAAGTGGTGAATAGGAACAGCTTGCATTAAATGAAACAAGTTAAAATCTTGTTCCATTAAAAAAAAATAGTTTCTGCAAGAACTTGTCAGGTATTCCGAAGATCAGAGAATTTGGAGCTAGAAAGGACTTTAGTCCAACTCTTTCATTTTGCAAAATGCAAAACTGGGTCACCAAAAGGGGTGTGCTGGGTGCCCACTCCCAGTGTTCAATTTTTGAAGTGAGCACTTAGATCTCAGAAATTGGCAATCATGGAATCAGGGCTTGATTGATTGTTTTTATTTAAACAGTCTGGACTTCATAAAGTGATGGGGAAAAAGCTAATGATGTACATTAAATTTTAAAGTATGTTATATATATGCATATAATATATATATATATATACACATATGTGCATATGTAAAAATGTGTGCATGCACACGCATATTTCTTTTTTAGAGGGTCAGTGGTAAACATTTGTTTGGACACCGAGGGTCCAGAGAGGTTCATTGACGTTACCCAATGTCACATAGGCAGTCATTTGAATTCAGATTTGCTTTCACTTCATCATACCATCTCCCAAATTAGGATCCTAACTCTTTCCCTACCCAGCAATCTAGGAAACAAGGCAGATAGGCCTTCTTTAAGGAGCTACAGGGAAACAGATAGTGTTTTACAAATTGATTAGATAGTAGTGAAACTACAAGGACATTTTAAAAGCCAATAATTTAACTCTGGGGGCAGCCAAGTGGTGCAGTGGATAGAACACTGGGCCTGAAGTTAGGAAGACTCCAATTCATGAGTTCAAATCTGGCCTCAGATACTAGCTGTGATACCCCAGGCAAGTCATTTAACCCTGTTTGCCTCAGTTTCCTTATCTGTCAAATGAGCTGGAGAAGAAAATGACAAACTACTCTCAATTATCTTTCCTAAGAAACTCCCAAATGGGATCATGAAGAGTCAAACATGATTGAAATGATTGTTCAACAATGATTTAACTCAGGGCTTCTTAACTTGGGGTTGGAGGTCCATGAACTTGGATGGGAAAAATATTACATCTTAATTTTCACTAGCCTTTGTTTTCCTTTGTAATTCTACTTATTTTAGTTTATGAATTTTAAAACATCATTCAGACAACATATCCATAGGTTCCATCAGATTGCCAGAGGGAACCTTGACACTAAAATAAAGGATAAAGAATCCTTTTTAACCCTTTCTTGCAGACTTTTCTTATTAGTGCTCCCCAAAGCATGCTTTGAACTGGTGTTATAGAGAAATAGAAAGAACTTCTAAAATTCTGAGAAGACAATGGGTATTAAGTGATGGTTCATTTGGCCCACAAAAGCCCAAATAAAATTTATTTATACATAAGATTAAATCAGACCTTCTGGCATCCTGACAGCGTTCAATAAGTATTTATTACACAAGTAAATATTTTTGCCTGGTTCTGTGCTAACGGCTATGGATTCAAGGAAAGGGGAAAAATCATAATCTCCACCCCCAAGGAGCTCACATTCTAATGAGAGACAAATGCAAACAACTATGACAAACAAGATGGATAGAAGGTTAACTCAGAAGGAAGGTACTTAGCAGTAGGGGAGAGGAAGAATCACTGGTGGTATAGACACTTTATTAAAAAGAGATGTCACCATTTGGAAATGTAATTAGGCATCCTGGAGTTCTCATTGGATATGGTGGTATGAAGAGGATCCTTAAGGCTCTGGGAGATTGCCTCAGTACTATAGTGACCTAAAGCACATGTTTATTTTCAGTGGTAGGCCAGGCATCAATGTGGCAAAAGGGAGAACACAAAATTCAGATAGAATAGTTTGCTCTTGAAAGGTAGTGAGCCATCCCTGCAGGTTTTCATGTAAAAACTGGATGACCACTTGCCAGGGATGCTGTAGAGAAGATTCAGGAATAGGTTGGATGGGGGAAGTGAGGTGGTGCAGTGGGTAGAACACAGCCCTGGAGTTAGGATGATGTGACTTCAAATCTGGCCTCAGATACTTACTATCTGTGTGACCCTGGGCAAGTCACTTAATCCTTATTACTTCCACTAAAAAACAAATACCCCCCCCCCCCAAAATAAACAAGGAATAGGTTGGATGCCCTGCCCCAAGATCCCATCCAGTCTTAAGATTGGGAAATTCTTGTGCTACTCCTACAACCCCATTGCTTCTGAGAATTAGCAGGGCACTCTGCTTTTTCCTTTAACCAAAGAATCATTGCTAAAGAAGTAATCCATTACAGAAACACAACAATTATTAACTTTAGCTCGCCATTCTTCTTTTTTAATTAAATTTTGTCTTTTTAATTAAAAATCAGTTTTATCTCACCTCCCCTACTGAAAAAAAGAAGAGAAAAACCAAAACAGTTGTTTTTAACAAATATGTGTAGTCAAGTAAAGCTCATCGCCATGTTGGTAATATCTAAAAGAGTCTCACTTTGTAGCCTGAATCTATCACTACTCTGTCAGGAGGTGTGCAGCCTGCTAATAGTTGGTGTGTTGGAATCATGGCTGGCCATTGAAGTGATTGGAGTTCTTAAGTCATTCAAAGTTGTTTGTTTTTTGCAGTGTTGGTTTTATTGCATAAATTGATCTTGTTGTGGTCATTTCACTCAGCATCATTTCATCCAAGTCTTTCTCAGTTTCTCAAAAACTGTCCCATTCATCATTTTATATGACAGTGATATTGCAATATGGTACTATGCCATAATTTGTCCAGCCATTCTTTGTTTGATGAGCATCCCTAGAAGGACACTTTTCAAAGTTTTCTACCCTTCTATAGAATTCCAGGATTATTTTTCACTCTTTGGATGCAGTATTTGTGACTAATGAAAATGTAAACCTGGCCCCTTTCCAGCAAAACCCAGTAGCCCAGAGAGAATTCTTCTCTTTCAAGCTGTCCCGGATCTGCTGTCAGAATAATCACCGTAAAGTGCAGTTCTGATCATGCCATTTCCAGGATCAGAAGCCTACAATGGGTTCCTGTTGCTTACAACACAACGAGAAAGGGAAAAAATACATTGGTTTAAGCTATAGTTCTGTTACTTACTAGTTTGGGGGTAACCTTGGGCAAATCATTTCATCTCTCTGAGAATCAACTTTCTCAGTCCTAAAATGAGGACAATAAGATTCACACCACCTGCTTCAGAACTTTTGGTTCATGGGTAAAATACAAGTGGTTCCTGCCTCTCTCCAGGGGATGGACCCTGGAGGGAGAGAGACTCTAGGAAGAAGCTGACAGATAGAGGACATGCTGTGAGCATGTTTCTGTTTCCAGATTGCTACTCCAGAGATTTCAGGGAATTTCTCCCATGGACTGGCAAGGAAAATCTGGAGCACTAGAAACATTTTTATGGTAATGAGCCTCAACAAGGATGAATGCCAGAGAAGTTCATGGGGCTGTCTGCCAGCTTTGCACGGTGGTAGCCTTGAGCTGTTCATACCTTACAACCTCTATTACACTATATAGAAGGATGAAAAGTTAGATCCCATTTAAGGAACAGCTAACATTTTTGTAGTGCTTACTATGTGCCAGTTACTGTACACGTGCTAAGAGCTTTAAAATTATCTCATTTGATCTTCACAACAGTCCTGTGATGATATTTTGTCTATTAATCTCTGTTTAAGTGACTTGCTCAGGGTCACACACAACTAAGTGTGTAAAACCAAATCTGAACTCAGGTTTTCCTGGCTCCAGGCCCAGGGCTCTATTCCACTGCACCACCTAGCTGCCTGGTTCGTACCCTGAATCTCCCCTTAAAGAAATGCCCAGGACACCTATGTTATCTTCTCTCCTAGACTATTTTACCTTGCCCCTATAAGGTACCCTTCCCACCCACTAACATGCATGGTAAGCACTTCATAAATGCTTGCTTTCATACTGTGTCTCTCTTTCTCTCTTCCTCCCTCCTGCCCTCCCTCCACAAACATGTATGACACACAAGGGTTGTTGTAAAGAGAATCTTTGAAACATTTAAATGCTTAAAGGAGAGTTTATTCTTAAAAGATACAATTCAGAGTCATCAATTTGATGTATGGTCTCAGATTACTTTTTTCAGCCTGATTCCTTACTACTTCCCTTCTCATAATCCACATATTGGACAAACCGAATTACTTTGCTGTTCTCTAAAGATATCCTGTACTTTCTTGACTCCTTGCTTTTCCTCATTTCTTTTTCCCCTTCTTTCTCTCCCCTTTTCTCCCTTGAGAGGGAAATACCCCTCTATTAAGCATTTCATTTCTCTGGAGGAGGCACAAACATTAAAGAAGACAAGTCCAGTTCTAATAACTTCTAATCTAATATGGCAAAAGACCATTTCATACAATTTTCAAGGTTGGTCATCACACAGTGTTGTTAGTATGTAAAGTATTCTCCTGGTTCTGCTCACTTCACTCAGCATCAATTGATATAAGTCTTTCCTGATTTTTCTGAAGTCTGTCTGCTAATCATTTCTTATAGCACAATAGTAATCTATTACATCCATATACCACAACTTGTCTAGCCATTTCCCAATTGATGGGCATCCCTTCAATTTCCAATTCTTTGTCACCACAGAATATTTTTGTACATGTGGGTCCTTTCCTCCTTTTTATGATCCCTGGAATACAGACCTAGTTGTGATATTGTTGGATCAAAGGGTATGCAGTATTATATAGCCCTTTGGGCATAGTTCCAAATTGCACTCCCGAAAGGTTGGATCAGTTCACAACTTCACCAACAATGCATTAATGTTCCAATTTCCCCATATCTTTGCCAACATTTATCAAGAAATAAGAAATCTTTGAGATGTATGTACATGTGGGCACATGTCTATTTACATGAACATGTAAACACACAAAAATTTATCCAAGGTAGTTTCTATACTTTTGCTTCTTTGGGAAGCAGCATTTGGTGACAGGAGAGTTAGATTAAATTTACTTCAAAGTTAGTAGACATCAAAAGAAGAGGAAAATGGAAGGGGAAGCTAAACAATAACAATAGTAATAGTAATAATAATAATAATAATAATTAACATGTTAATACAGCATTTTAGGGTTTCCAAAAGATGATCAGGAAATTTTGGAGGAGAGAAAGCGGCAGCAGAGAATATGACACCATGTAGTGTGGCATCAAATTCTCAAGTCTACTGCTAAGAGGATAGAATAGTTTTGGACTAAGAGGTGAAGTTGGAGAGAGAGGGAATGGAAAGATGGAAGTTTTTATTAACCTTTAGTTTCTCTGTCACTTTTTCCTTCCCTCTCCCCCAATCTCCTGTCCTTCTAAGCAAGCAATACCTTGAAGCAACTAGGCCTGCTCCAGCTGCAGAATGGCACCTGGTACCTGGAGATGATGAATCCTCAAGCTCCTCTGGCCCATTTACCTTGTATTCATTTAGCTTCTACTTTTCTCATAGAATGCTGAGTCCTCAAGGGAAGGCATTATTTAATTTTTCCCTTTTTAACCATCAGGCCTCACTGGGCACTTATTAGCCCCTTCATAAATGTTTGGTTGACTAAGTTGCTGGAAGTTTTACAAATACCCATCAGGACTGAGAGCTTTTGATAGATTTTATCATTGTCTTGAGTTATTTGTATTTTTTTAGAAACCGTTGTAAAAACAATCTTTGTTAGTTGATCAGATGAGCCAAATCTATGTTTATGTACTCTGCCTAACTTGTAAGCCAAGTGTGAATGCTTGGTTGATAGGACACTCTTTAGTCCCTAGGAGCACTGAAGAACAAAGTGTTCCAGGTCCAAATAACCAGACTCAGAAAACCATTAAAATCTGCACGTAGCTTTCAATCCATGTTTCCTTATCTCCAGGATTCTTAACATCTTTCCTTGACATTTTATGTCCTTGCAACATTATTTCCTGTTTTACTCAAAACATATTAACAGTTAGGAACTTTGGTGTTTTGTTGCAGGGCTGGACAAATTTGCTTTGGCTCTCCAGTTTAGGAGTCAGATGCATTTTTCCTGCCTTGGAAATAGAAAAATCCAAGTGGAATTTGGGAGATGAGCAGAAGGTAGAACTTTACAGTATGGTTTGATTCCTAGGTGGCTCACTGGATAGAGTGTTGGTGGAAAGTCTAGAGGGTGAGGAGCAAAGATATATGGAAAAGGGCATGGTTATCCCAGGCACTCTCTTGAATAGTGGTTCTGGGCAGGTACTCAGCAGTCAGAGGAGGAGACTAAAGGGACAGAGATAGAAATTTTGTTGGCAGAGTTCTCTGTTCCCTACCCTGCTAATACTCCTCCATAGCATGGACTAGGAGAAGAGGTCAGATGTCATTGTTGGTTCCAATGGTTACTCCAGGCCTCTGCTGGGAGATGAGCAAAGCCATAAAACAATTGGAAAATTTCAGATTTGGAATTAGAAGACAACTCAGGGGTCCTCTAGTCCAACCCCCTCATTTTATAAACAAGGAGACTGAGCCTCAGAGAGAGCAAATGACTTGCCCAAGGTTGCACAATGGCAGGAACTGGGATTTGAACCTGAAACTGAACCCAAATCCATACCTCTTTCCACTTTGTACTATGGCAAGTTAATAAGCAGGTCAGTATTAAAGATATTAGTGAAGAGGTCTGGGACTACTATTCTTAGGACAAGGGGGTCTGCTTTCTATCTCCTGCTCTTTGCCATATGTGTGAAAGTACAGACTGGTAGGGTGAGTTTACAGACAGAAAGAAGCAGAGGCCGGTGGGTTCTGGGAGAACCTTTTTGCAGAGAGAGCTGCTGATTTGGAGGTCTTTTGGCAACCTTGCTCCTGTCAATACATAGTAAATGGTCTGTGAACAATTGTACTAAAGTCGTTCACTATGCAAATGCCCTGAGGACCCTTTGCTAACAGCTTATTGACTCCATTTTAGATGTGCTTATACTCAGCTATAACAGTAGCCTAGGGTTGGTGAACTTTTAAGACAATGTGTTGTTGGTTGTTTTTTTTTTTAATAACTATTTTAACGTAATTGGTCTACTTTGCAATCCTATGTATTTTATTTTATATATTTAACAACATTATTCTGAGAAGAGATCCACAGGTTTCCCCACACTGCCAAGGCAATCATGAATCAAAAAATGACTAAGAACCCTTGCATTAGATGCAAACAGTAAAAGCATTGTTCCTAGCAACTTTGAGTAGGGAACTGATTGCTTCAGTATCTCCCGAGGCCATTGCTATGCTGAAGTATTGTATAATATAGTCCAGAAAGGATCTTCATGATAATGAATTTATTAATCCCTTAGGAAAAGGTCAAATTATGATCAGTATACCAATATAAGGAAGTAGTCACTTATGTAGGGGAAAAACATATTCCCATAATATATGGAAACTTTTAGATGTCAAAACAATCAGATTCAGATCTCTAGACATTTCACATTTGGGAAGTATTCCATTTGCCAGTGTCAATGATAAATTGGAGAGAGTGCAGTTTGTGGGAAAGAGCCTTGGGAAGCAGGGGTGGAGGGGAGAGTCAGGAAATCTGGCTTCTCATCTCAGCACTTATTGCCACTCACTCCCTGGGTGAATTTGAGCAATTCTCTGAATCTTTCCTGGCCTCTTTAGCTTTCATCTCTAAAACCTAGTAGGATAAATGATCGAGGTCTCTGAAGTTCTATGACTCATTCTCTAAATCAGGTGTTACATCTGAATACTCTAATCATACCTCCAGGAAAGTAGAAGTGCCATTTAATTTGCCTAATACACCTGAAACAATTAGCAATCAGGAGAAATAGTCCTTTAACTGACAGAAGAAGCTGGAAAACTGAAATGGCTCCTGTGACAAAATTGGTTTGATTTTCCTAGAAACACACTTGTTTTTTTTCTCCCCATCTATCTGGCTAATTGTGCATATGTTCAGGTTTAACAGGTAGATAAATTTAAGGAACACCAGTAAATCTTCATTCTTTACTTTCTTGCCTTTGCTGATTGTTCTAGGTATATTTGAAATTTTTTTTTCTTTTCTTTTTTGCTTTTAGGAGGGGGGAGGGCAGGGCAGTTGGGATTAAGTAACTTGCCCAAAGTCACACAGCTAGTAAGTGTTAAGTGTCTGAGGTCAGATTTGAACTCAGGTCTTCCTGACTCTTCCTGACTCCTGAATTGCTCTATTCACTGCGCCACCTATCCGCCCCTGTTCTAGGTATATTGAATAAATTAAATGAAATTTTCCTCTCCATGAAGATATGATTAGGATGATACGCTGTTGTGTAATAGAATATCATCACCTTATTTGGAGAAGGAATCCTAGAACCCTCTTAGGAGGCATTGTGGTACAACACAAAGAGCTGAACTTAGCAGATAGGACCTGGGTTCAAACCCTCATTCTGTCATGGACCGACTTTGTGATCTTTGGCAAATCCATCTCTCTGAACTTGTTTCCTCATCTCTAAGAGAAGGGCTTACACTAGATGGCTTTGGAGGTGCCTTCCAGCTGTAAATTGTTAGTATTTCATCATCTCTTCTTTGCCATATCATGTTAATTATTGTCACTACTAGTACAAGTACTACAGACTAAGGTAACCCTAGATGGTGCTACTCATACCAGCTATAGATGGTGCAGAAGCTAGAACCCTAAACCTGAATTTCAGGAAAGAACTGAGTTTGAATCCAGTCTCAGGCACTTAATAGCTTTGTGGCTCTGGACAAGTCACTTAACTGCTATCTTCCTCAGTTTCCTCATCAATAAAACAAGGATAATAACCGTGTGTGCTTCCCAGGGTTGTTGTGAGGATTAAATATAATAATTTTTGTAAGCCAATTTGCAAACCTTAAAACTCTCTATAAATATTGATGATTATTATGGCTCTTCTTGTTCTTGCCCTATGGTTCTTCTCCCTCTGGATGGTGTCCCTTTTTTGTTTTGGTTTGGTTTTTTTGCTTAATTAGGGTTCAGTCTTTCTTGATTACTAAAAAGATATTAAACCATTAGTGACTGATACTTCTTAATGACTCGAATGAGTGGTAAATGGAAATGATTTAAATAGCTCCAAAACACTTTCTATTGCAGGGCAAAAGCAGTTATTAGGCTATTTAATTAGGCTTGCTAATCTACTTGCAGACTAAATACAATACTGCAAAAATCGGAAATAAATCAAGTCATGTTTTGCTGTTACAATCTGTGTCCAGCTTTTCCTCCCTTATGGAACACTAATTTATTGGGACTGCTGCTAAAGCATTCCCCAGGCCCAAAGGAGCAAGACCTGGCTAAGTGACACAGTTACTATTCTGTGTCTATACTTGTTAAAAGCTAGGGAGAAGAAAGAGGTCTGGGGCTGCCGTGGGCTGTAGGCTGTCCTGTCTCCAAGGGAGGTGAATTAGCTCTGGCTTCTGCCTTTCTGCTGCAGGGAGGGAAGAGGACATCTGGCCACCATCCAGTTAATTTGATCTATATAGAAAAACCAAAGGGCCCAGCTGAGTTAGCTCCCCTGCCATGCTGATCCCAAACGCATACTGTTCTGGCTTTGTAGGCTGTGAAGACCTATTGTAGCACTACATTTGTAGCCACAGACTGCAACAGAAGATTCAAAAAGCTACTTTTCTACAATGGACAGAAAGAATGTCTCTATTTGTGGCCCTGGCCTGAGGGAGGAAGTATGTCTGCCTGGCTCCCTGGACAGGAGGACCTTCCTTCTCTATCTTTCTCTAGGGCAGCTGTGACTTTTTTCATCTTCCTTATCCAATCAATTTCTAAGTTCTGCGGGTTTCATCTCTCTAATATCTTCAATAAACATTATTGTTTGTCTGCTACGTGACAGGCTGTGTGCTAAGTACTGAGGATACAAAAAGAGACAAAAGACAGTCCCTTCTCTCAAGGAGTTTACAGTCTAATGGGAGAGACAACATGAAAAAAATATATACAAGGCAAACTTTGTGCAGGATAAATAGGCAATAATTAAAAGAGGAAAAACACTGGAATTAAGAGGGGTTGGGGAAGGCTTCTTGTCAGAGGTAGGATTTTAGTTGGGACTTATAGGAAGTCAGGCAGTTCAGTAGTTGGAGTTAAAGGTGAAGAGTATTTCAGGCATGTGAGACAGCTAGAGAAAATGATAGGAGCTGAGAAATGGAGTATCTTGTTTGTGGAACAGCCAGGACATCATGTCACAGGATTGAAGAGTATGTGTCAGGGAGGAGGGTATAACAAGACTGGAATGCCAAACAAAGCTTTTTGATTTGCTCCTGGAAGAAATGGGAAACCATTGGAGTTTATTGAGTAGAGGGTTGATATGATCAGACCTCTGTTTTAGGAAAATTACTTTAGTGGCTGAATGGAGGATGGTCTGAAATATTAGGAGGGATTTGAGCGAGGCAGAGCCACTACCAGGTTGTTGCAATGGTGGAGGAATGAGGTGATAGTGCCTGAACCAGAGAGATGGCAGTGTCAGAGGAAAGAAGGGAAAACGTTTGAGAGCTGTTGCATTAGGGAAATTGGCAGGCCTGGGCATCAGCTTGGATATGGGAAGTATGAGTGAGGAATCCAGCATGACTCCTAGGTTGTGAGTCAGCAACAAGGAGAATGGTCTTGCCCTCAACAATAATAGGGAAGGTAGGAGGGGCAGAGGGTTTAGAGGGAAAGATAATGAGTTCTGTTTTGGACATGTTGAGTTTAAGCTGTCTTCGGACATCCAGTTCCAGATGTCTGAAAGGCAGCTGGTTATGTGATAGTGGAGGTCAGCAGAGAGACTAGGGCAAGAAAAATAGATTTAAGAATCATCAGTATAAAGATAGTAATTAAAGTCATAGGAGCTGATGAGATCACCAACTGAAGTAGTATAGAGGGAGAAGAGAAGAAGAGCCAGGATAGAACCCTAAAGGACACCTAAGGTTAGATAGTTAGATAGGAGGATTATTAGATAGGAGGATCGAGCAAAGGAGACAGAGAAGAGTGGTCAGATAGGTAGGAGCAGAACCAGGAGAGAATGGTGTCCTAAAAACCTAGAGAGAAGAGAGTATCAAGGAAGAGAAAATGATCAATAGTTTCAAAGGCTGCAGAGAGGTCAAGGAGAATAAGGATTGAGAAAAGGCGGTTGGATTTGGCAACTAAGAGATTGTTAGTAACTTTGGAGATAGAAGAAGAGAAATAGAAAGATAGTTAACGGGGATGGAAGGATAAAGTGAGAAGAGGCTTGGGAATACTTCTAGGCAGTAGGAAATGAACGAGTCAAGAGGGAGAGATTGTTCAGTCCCAGTTGCTGTCTCCAAATGTATGATTCTTTCACTTTATAGAGGTCCAAGAGCTCAAGTTTGGCCTTCTAGTAAGGGGAGGTAATTGTTGAGAAAACAGGAATAAATGCTACTGTTAACAATGGAAGTTAACCCCAACACCAGATGGGATTTCCTCATTCTCTCCTCTGGCCTTCGGCTTCTCCTTGGGACAGGTTATGCTCTCTTGGTTCTATTGTCAGTTCACAGGAGGTGTCTAAGAGGGAGAGCTATTCTTTGTGTGAGATGGCTGAAAAAGTCTACAGTGAGTTCATGGAGCCAAAGGTGCCCTTGGATGAATAATTTGAGTTTTGGATTTTTTTTTTATTCTTTTTTTCCCAAATGCTTTATTAACTTCTGGTTTACATCATTCATTCCCACCAGATTTTGATTTACAATTTTCCCCCATTTTCCCCTACCCACCACCCCAGAATAGTCGTCCCACAGGATATCCCCTCATCCAATCTGCTCTCTCCCATACACCACCCCAGAATAGCAGTCCCACAGGATATCCCCTCATCCAATCTGCTCTCTCCCATATCTTCTCCCATACCACCTTTGACTTTTCCAGTAGGGCAAGGTGAATCTCTGTGTCCCATTGCCTGCACATCTTATCTCCCAATTACATACAAAATAGTATTAATAATAGTATTTATATATATTTGAAACATTTAATTTTAAAACTTTGAATTCCAGATCCATTCCCTTCATCCCTTGTCACCCACTCCTGCTGGGAAGATAAGCAATTCAGTATATGTTGTACATGTATAGCTATGCAAAACATTACCATAGTAGATATATTGTAAAAGACTGACAACCCTCCCACCCATCCCACCCCCACCTGGTCCATTCCCACTTTGATCCTGTCCCTCTTCAAAAGTGGGTGCCTCCAACCTCCCCTCCCCTCAGCATACCCATCCCTCCTCTCATCCCCCTCCCCCCTACTCTCCTGCAGGATGAGATATCCCATTTAGTATGTATGTCATTCTCTCCCTGAGCCAAATTCAATGAGAATATGGTTTTGCCTTTTTGCCTTCCTATTCTTCCCCTCCCCTGCAACCACTTCCCCTTGCCTCTTCTACATGAGATAGTTTACCCCACCCTGTCTCTCCCCATCTCTTCTTGCCACATTCCTCTCTCACCTCTTAACTTCACCCCTTAAGTATCATCCCTTCCCAACAAATTCAACCCGTGCCCTCTATCCATGTATAACTGTAAACATATATACACACATTCACATATGTATTCATATGCCCATATACCCTTCTTCAATTATTTTCATACTGAGAAAAGTTTCATCAGTCACAGTTATTATTTTTTCATGTAGGAATGTAAATAGTTCAACTTTGATAAGTTCCTTTTGATTTCTTTTCCCAGATTACCTTCTCAAGCACCTCTTGATTCTTGTGTCTGAATGTCAAATTTTCTATTCAACTCTGGCTTTTTCCTCAAGAATGCTTGAAAGTCCTCTATTCCACTAAATGACCATATTTTCCCCTGAAACAAAATACTCAGTTTTTCTGGGTAGGTGACCCTTGGTTTCAATCCCAGATCCTTTGCCCTCTGGAATATCATATTCCATGCCCTTCAATCCCTCAGTGTAGAAGATGCCAGGTCCTGTGCTATTCTGATTGTGTTTCCACAATATAGAAATTGTTTCTTCCTGGCTGCTTGTAGTATTTTCTCCTTGATCTGGGAATTCTGGAACCTGGCTACAATATTCCTGGGAGTTTTCTTTTTGGGATTTTTTTCAGGAGGTGATCTGTGGATTCTTTCAACCTCTATTTTGCCCTCTGGATCTAAAACATCAGGGCAATTTCCCTTGAGAATTTCTTGAAGGGTGATTTCTAGGTTCTTTCTTTGATCATGGCTTTCAGGTAGTCCAGTAATTTTAAAATTATCTCTCCTGGATCTATTTTCCAGGTCAGTGGTTTTTCCCATGATATATTTCACATTGCCTTCTATTCTTTCATTTGTTTGGATCTGCTTAACAGCATCTTGATTTCTCATAAAGTCACTAGCTTCCATTTGCTCCAGTCTAATTCTGAAGGAATGAATCTCTTCAGTGAGCTTTTGAGATTCTTTTTCCATCTGGCAAATTTGGCTTTTTAAGGCATTCTTCTCCTCATTGCCTTTTTGAGCCTCTTTTGCCATTTGAGTTAGTCTATTTTTGAGGTGTTATTTTCCTCAGTCAGGCTGTTGACTCTCATTTCATACTTTTCCTTCATCCTTCTCATTTCTCTTCCCAATTTTTCCTTCATTTCTCTTATTTGGTTTTTAAAATCCTTCTTAAGGTCCTCTATGGCCTGTAACCTGCTCATATTTTCATCTGGGGCTTTTGGTGCAGGATTTCTGACCTCATGGTCCTCCTCCTGTTCCATGCCTCTATCCTCTTTGCCCCCCCAAATAGGAGTCTAATGTTGAATTTCTCTTTAAATTTTGTTTCCTTTGCCTAGGCATGTTGCCACCTAATTACTTGACTTTTGGGCTTGTTGCCACAGTAGGATTCTGCCACAAGACAGGGGCACTTCCATCCCAAACGTTGGGGTCTTCTCAACTGCCAGAGGTATTAGTTGGGTGCCCTCCCTGAAGCCCCCACACACTCTGGCAAGCTGGACACACACCCCAAGACCTCCACCCCAGACTACAATACAGATCCAGGGAGGTTAAAGCAAGAGCAATAACCCCCCAGATTGATCCCTGGATCCCCCTACAGTTTGTAGGCCAAGAGCTGAAGCTGCAACTGAAGCTGCAAAATGGCAGCTGTGACGCAGTTCCTCAGTGGCTTCTCGCCCCCAAGGGAAGAAGCTGACTCATTCCCAAATACTGGTCCCAAAATCCATAGGGCACTAACCTCTCACTTTGTCCTAGGCATGTATGTGTTGGTAATTCTGGAAAAGCCATAGCTGGTGATGTTCTGGGGTCCCTCTAGCCAGTTGCTGGTCAGGCCACCCTGCGGCTAAAACCTCTGACTCGCAAGGTCCTGGGCTTGGCTCTCAGAGCACTGTGCTGGCTGCTCCCTGGCGGGCTGCTGGGCTGTCCTCAGAGGGAGGTTTTCTTCTCTGTGTCATTCTGTGGGTGCTGGAGCTCCAGAGGTTGTTCAGAGTCCCCTTTTACATAATTTTGAAGTAATGTGGGCTGGAGTGCTGTGTAAGTGCTGTTTCTACTCCACCATCTTGGCTCTGCCCCCAAGTCTATTTTTTTAAAATTCTTAAAGACTTTCAGGAAATACTATACACCAAAATTTTCACTTGACATTAATTATTAAAACTGCATTTTTATTCAGTCTGGAAAGTGTTACTAAGTCCAAGATAACAGAATTACCCATATTCTTTTTGGAATTAAAAGAAGAAGTCCTTCAGGAAGGAATAAAACAATCATTTATACAGTACCTATGTGCAAGCAATGTCCAAGTATTATTTCATTACATCCTCACACTGACCCTGGATGGTAGATGCTATTATCATCCCCATTTTACACTTGAGAAAACTGAGGCAGAAGTTTTATAGTAGATTAGGTGAGAGGTAAGAAAGTCCTGAATTCGGGTCATGTCAATTTGCATAGAGAGGAGGGTATATATGTGTTTTTGTTCATCCTTCATTCTCAAAGAGGACCAATGACATTATGATGCCATGACTTGTAAGCACATTAGATTTATTCCTTTTTTTTTTTTTTTTTGCTTTTTTTGGAGGACAATTGGGGTTAAGTGACTTCCCCAAGGTCACACAGCTAGTGGTAAGTGTCTGAGGCTGGATTTGAATTCAGGTCCTTCTGACTTCAGGGCGGGTGTTCTGATTCACTGCACTACCTAGCTACCCCCAAGCACATTAGATTTAAATAAGGGAGGACTGTGCAAAGTCACTAATCTCACTTTATCTTCCAGAGCCACAGAGGTCCAGTGGCAAGATATAGATCATAATGACAAGAGGTGGCCCTGGGGATGTATGTGAAAGAGATTCCAAAAGTATAATAGATAGAACAAGGGAAGTGATTGGATCTAGGGGGTTATGGACGGAGTATAGTTAAAGTTGCCTCTAAAGCAACTTTTAAAAAAATATATTTTTAAACTATATTTTGATGACTGTATTTCAATATAGTTGGTTTCCTTCTTAATCCTATGTACTTTATTTCATGTATTTAAAAACATGATTCTGAGAAGGGGCCCCTAAGCTTCTCCAACCTACCAGAGGGGTCCATGACATAGACAAACCCTTAGTGAGAGGTCTCAAGCCTATGTGACTGATTGGATAGGTGAACTATAAACTAAAAGAGAGAATTTATGAATAGGGAAAGAATGATGAGCTCAGCATTAGACGTGATAAAGCTGATGTGTGGGCAACACAAATTTCCATCAGGCAGTTGGAATTACAGGACAGACAAATGGAGATCTGGATATGTCAAATCTATCATCCAGTCCAGTAATCTTCTCTCTAGCATCCCTCTAGTATCCGGCATCTATCTGACTGTCTCCAGCAATGTCTGGTTTTCAGCAAGTCCTCTTTCCTAGTAGGTTAAATTAAGAAAATATAACTTCTGCCTTTTGCTCTTTGATTTTGGGTCTACAAAACAGAGCAAACCTTTTCTACATGGCAGCCTGTTGGAAGACAGTGGCACTTTTTTTGGTCTCTAGGTCAAGTATTCCTAGTTCTTTGTGTCATATCTATGGATTCTCAACTTTTTCATTGCAAAGTAAAGAGGTTTAACTAGATGATTTCTGTAGCCTATTCTAGCTTAAATCAATGATCCTCAAGGCTAAGAAGTTCCACTTTAAGATGTATTTCTACCTTCCTACCTTTTGGTCTCCTTATTCTTTGCTCCCCTCCACATACCCTATAATCTAGCAAAACTGGAGTTCTCTCTGTATCTTGTACATGACATTCCATTTCCTGAATCCATGCCTTTTCCCAAAATGATCTCTCCCTCCTGGAATCCTTGACTTTTCCTCCTTCAGATTCTACCTTTTGCATGAGGTCTTTCTCAGTCCTTTTTACATGTTGGCATCCAGCCCTCATGCCCCATGTTGTCCCTTCCATTAGAATGTTAGGTTCTTGAGGGCAGGAATCCTTCTTTGGCTTTGTTTGCTTTTTAATGCCTTTCTTTGCAACACTCAGCACAGTGCGTAGCACACCAGAAGCACTTAATAAAGGCTTGTCAACTAACAGTATCAGTTGCTTTAACCAGGGCATTAACGATCTGTGATCATCCAGGAGGAGAAAAAAGGAGATAGACCTCTGTAAGTTGGATTACTGCCCTCATTGGGATCCTTTTCCTTCTCAACCTGTATGATTGCTACTCATTAATTCATCTATGTTCATAGGCATCTCTGGAGCTTGTTCTTTCAGAGTGCTGAGAGTATTGTGTTGAAAAGCGTGACACAAGATTCTTCTTATTCCAAATTGGCAGCTTGGTTATGCTTTGGCATACAGCTCAGTGTTCCAGATGATGGGGCTCTTGGCTTTAATTCCATCTGTTGTAAAATAGCACACAAATTATGCCAGGATCCAGAAAGGTTGCACGTCCTTGTACACATTTTGAGGGTTGCCAAGAAGCTATAATCTGCCTTGTAGATTTTTTTCTTTTCCAAACTTGTATGATTCTGTTATAATAAAAGTAGGACTCCTTATGTAGTGGGTTGGAAGATGGTAGAAGCCATTTTTTCTTCCTGATTCAAGGTAGAATCTCATTAGGGCTTTTAGAAATTGTCATTTTAAATGAGGTGTCCTGGTAGGCGAATGTGTTGGGTTGCTGCTGGGTTAGTCAGACCACGTGCAGTTCCGGCCTTCTTCTCACTAATGACCACAAGGGCTTGGAAGATGCCATCCTGAAGGGCGATCAGAGCTTGTTTACATAACATAGGACAGAGTGTAACAAGCACCAGATGGTCACCACAGGCTTGTGGTTTGTTGTGTTTCACCCATTAAGCCGTTTCTAATTTCTGTTTGCAATCACTAAAAGTTAATCTGCAAAATTATTTCTGCATTCTCTACTGCCCAGTGAAACATTCAAAGGGATTATCTTCTTAAAGGGGCACTTTCTCTTAAAGCTCACCTATTACTTAAGCCTCTATGGCCCAGCAATCTGGGTATTTGAGGACATGTGAGTAACTGATAATGATGAAAGAATTCAGAATAACCAAAGCCCATGCCATTTGATCACAATTTTGAGAAATCCAGCAGTCTTCTCAACTAAGGACCATTTTTAAGAAATGGGAAATGTTGTACATCTGGGGTTCTTAACTTTTTTTTTAAATCATCACAGACCACTTTGGCAGTCTGGTGAAGATTAGAGATTACTTCTCAGAATCATGCTTTTAAAGGCATAAGATAAACTATAGAGAATGACAGAGGACAACAATTAGATTGGAATACAGTTATCAAAATATGTTTTAAATATTTCAGGTTAAAATTCCCTGTTTTAGATGCTGTTTGACTATCATGAGCTCCTGTTCCACCTGGGAGTGAGTGAGACCAAAAGAATTTGTATAAAATTCTAATCTTGATCATGGCTAACTTTGGTACATGCTAGTGTATCCACCAATGACAACTCCATCCTAACAGGTGATGTCCAATAGCACTTTAATATTCCTATAATATAACATCCTTTAAAACAATCTAATCTTGTGTTTCATTGCTATGGTTGTACCAATTCAGACTGGCATCTGTTCAGCAACTTCTAGCCTTAACAACTTTCCTGAAGCACCGAGAGATTCAATTCTTCCCCAGAATCACAGAACCAGAGTGTTGGATTCAGTCTCAGGTCTAGCTAACTTCAAGATCAATGCTTTCTATCCATTACATCATGCTATGATGTCATGAATCCTGTCTTATATTTTAGTTGTTTCTTTATATGAATGGCTGATGTTTTATAGATACAGAGATAATGACCCTAGGTCAGTGAATTACCACCAAAATGGGAATGGTTAGAGCATGGGCCTTTGATAAACAGTGTACCTGTAGTCTAAAGAATAGTTTAGGCACGTTTGGAGAACTTACTCACTAGAAAGACAGTCAATGGGTGATTACATAACAGAATCAAAAAGTCTTAAGTGTTGGAAGGGATATCAGAGGCTGATCCAGCACATGCATGGCTTTCATTGTTAGGAAATCATACCAAGCCTAAACTTGTCTCCTGATACCTCTGCCCCACATTCTCAGCTCTGCCTCCTTTCCTTCTCTCCCTTTGAAGTCCTCTTCTTTCCAGGCTAAACACCCATGTTTCCTCACACAGCATGAATTTGAGGCCCTCCCTTATCTTGATCACGCACATTTGAAACTTGTCTAGCTCACCCATACCTTTGGTAGAATGTGGTAGCCAGAGCATCAACACTCTAGATGTGACCTGACCAAAGGAAGAACATAGTAGGACCATAACTTCTCTAGTCCTGGACTATATCTATGTCTCCTCCAAATGCCAGTTTAGACTACAACAGCATTTGTGACTGCATACTACGTTACCCACCCACACTGAGTTGGCAGCTCACCAGAACCTATAGAATCCTTCCTTTAATTTGCTATATCTCTTCACTTCTCCCATTCTGTACCTACAAATCCAATTTGTTGAACTCGAGTGCAAGACTTCATTTTTTTTCCTCTTATTAAAAATGGAGAGATTGGGATTCAAATGGTTTAGAGAGGCACTGAAGTAATGCAACATAAATCTTTTGAAATGGAATGGAAAAGCATTTATTAAAATTATATATTATATGCCCAGTACTGTGCTAAAAGTTGTTAAGAGTCCCTGTTCTTGGAGACAACATATAGAAGAGTTCAGCTTTATGGAGGGTAAAAAGGGTTGGTGGATGTTAAGGTTTAGTGGCAGGGCAGATGGGAAAGCCTTGGTGTTGAGTTAGCCTCTCAGTATCTTGAAATAACATGATATATTGAAATACATGAATTACTGTTAAAATATTGAACTATTGAAGATGGTATTATCACATAGTAGAAAGAAAATTGGATTTGGAGTCAAAGAAGCTGAGTTGGAATACTTGTGTAACATTGGGTAAATCTCTTTATCTCCTTGGGCCTCAATGTAGAGAAGTAGAGTGATGCAATGGGAAAAATGCTGCAGTCATAAGACCTGAGTCAATAGTCAGTTTTGTCACTTAACTATTAATATGCATTTAGGCAAGAATTATTTTCCATTTGCCTCAGTTTACATACACTGTAGACTTGTCTCCCTTTGCTGTTCTAGCCTAGGAAATACCAATCTAAAAAGTGATAGCAACTCTCATCATTGCAATGTACAAAAAAAATGGGGCCCTTATTCTTTATTGAGTTGCATTAAATAAGCGTTATGCAGAAGGAGCACTGGATTTGATTATCAGAAGACCTGTGGTTACGTTCCTGATCTGTTATTAACTAGCTCTGTGATGAGCAAATCACACTGGTGACTTCACTTCTCAGGTCTTCAATTAATTCATGTGTAAAATAAAAGGAGGTTGGACTTTCCCCTGCTCTAATATTCTTTCATGCTCTGAATATTTCCTGCTTATCTCTCCTGAGATTTGTCCAAAACCCCAATGAAATAAACTTAATCTGAAAACAGAAAATCTGACCTTAGTTTTCAGGGTTTATTTTCTCTTCTCCCTTTTTAATCTAGAGGCAGAACAGATGGCCAGATGTCAATGTGATGCTTGTAGTTGATGGCTTAATGAAGTTATTGACTTGGTTGTATCCACTAGTAGAGAGTAAGGAGGGATTAGGGTTTAATATTTGCTTGACTTGAATTAGAAGTATATAGGATTCAGGTCAGTTATTATTCAACCAAAGAATTTTGGATTTTTTCAGGAATGAGTCCCTGGCGCTCAGCATTTGCTCGCCAGATGAGCATACAACAAGCCTCCAAAAAGCACAAGTTATTATAGAAAGTCATGATAATGTGCTGGGTGGGTTCACTCTATATTAGTTCATGCTCTATAACCTCAGTTCAGCCTTCATTTCTTCTTAGAAATCCATATTGACTATTTCCCTGGCACCCAATTGTGAAAGCATCCTCGGATTTTGGAAAGGCGTGCCAAGGTATCCCAAGCTCTGGAAAGGAGCCAGAGTAAGTTGGAATGGCTTTGAGAAAAATGTCAAGGTTGATCTCCTCTGCTTGAGTTTGGTAGTTGAAAGAATTAATCACCTGGATGCTAACTTTCTTGTGATGAAGGTTGTCCCTGAACTGGCTAAATTGTTCTCCTCATGATGGATATACATTGTATATCTGATTCATTCCAACTCAGTAGTGAGATCTCATTCTAACCTGCTTCCATTCTTGTTTTACACTCTTTCCCAAGCATTACAAGCATTTGAAGATTATGCATCATTCTTTCCTGAATTGGCCTTAGTCTCCTTTGCCTTTTTAGCATTTGCTCATTAAATAGGATTGGACTACTCTCAACCTCCTTACCCAATCATCTTTGTATGTCCAGGGTATGCAGCCTTTCCCATAGACTCTTAAAATTTTTTTTTTCTTTTTGGAGAGAGGAAGGTAGGGCAATTGCGGTTAAGTGACTTGCCCAAGGTCACATGACAAGCAAGTGTTAAATGTCTGAGGCCAGATTTGAACTCAGGTCCTCCTGACTTTAGGGTTGGTGCTCTATTCACTGCACCACTTAGCCACCCCCATATAGACTCTTAATAAATGCTTGTTGAATTAACTGAATTGCATCTCTCCACCTGTTGCCATCCTACTGACATTTAAAGGCCAAGCTCATTTGTCACCTTTTCCTAGCATTTGGGAATAATCGCCCCTCAAATTTCTTAAAACATTAAAAAAACTCACTTCCATGTACATTTAGTCAGTAGGTATTTATTAAGCACCTACTATATGCCAGGTACTATGCTAAGCTCTTGGAATACAAAGAAAGGCAAAAGAAAATCTCTTCCTTGGAGGAGCTCACAATCTAACAATGCGTATAATATTCCATTTTGTATTCTGCTATTTATGCCGGTCACCTTCTTAACTAGATTGTAAATGCCTCCAGGACAAAGACTATGTCTCATTCATCTTTCCATTCCATATAGTAAGTGCCTAACAACTATTTCTTGAATTGAATTTAGAAAGGCAAAGGATCAGGTCCCATTCTTTAAAAATACTATTTTGAATACCATCCATTTTTTAAAAATAATATTTTATTTTTTCCAATTACATATAAAACAGTTTTTTAACATTTATTTAAAAAAAACTTTGAATTTGAAATTTTTCTCCCTCCCTGCCTTCTCACCTCCTTCCCTAAAATGGTAAGCAGTTTGATAAAGGTTATATATGTGCAGTCATGTAAAATATATCTCTATATTAGTCATGTTGTGAAAGAAAAAAAACCAGACTGAAAAGGAAAAAAAAACTATAAAAAATAAAATGAAAATAGTATGCTTCAATCTGTGCTCAGCCCCCATAAATTCTTTCTCAGGATGTGGAAAGCATTTTCCATCATGAGTCCTTTGGGATTGTCTTAGATCATTTGTATTGCTAAGAAGAGCTAAGCAATTCATAGCTGATCATCACACAATGTTGGTGTTACTGTGCACAATGTTCCTCTGTTCCAACTCACTTCATTTTGTGTCAGTTAATGTAAGTCCTTCCAGGTTTTTCTGAAATGTTCTGGTGCATCATTTCTTTGTTTTTCTTTTTTTTTAAACAAATGCTTTACTAACTTCTGTTTTACATCATTCATTTCTGCCAGATTTTGAGTTACAATCATTTTCCCCCCGTTATTCCCCTACCCAACCTGCCAGAATAGCAGTCCCACAAGATATCGCTTCCTCCAATCTGCTCTCTCCCATACCTTCTCCCATACCCCCTTCGACTTTTCCATTAGAGGAAGGTGAATCTTTGTGTCCCAATGCCTGCACATCTTATCTCCCAATTACAAGCAAAAGAGTATTAATAATAGTATTTATATATATTTGAAACATTTAATGTTAAGACCTCGAATTTCAGACCCATTTCCTTCCTCCCTTGTCACCCATTCCCTCTGGGGAGATAAGTAATTCAGTATATGTTGTACATGTCTAGCTATGCAAAACATTATCATAGTAGATATATTGTACAAGGCTGCTTATAATTCCCTCCCACTCATCCCACCCCCCACCTGGTCCATTCCCTACATGATCCTGTCCCTCTTCTATAGTGGGTACTTCCAACCTCCCCTCCCCCCAAGGATGCCCTCCCATCCATCATCCCTCCTCTCATCCCCCTTCCCCCTATTCTGCTGCAGGTTGAGATATCCCATTTAGTATGTATGTCATTCTCTCCCTGAACCAAATTCAATGAGAGTGTGGTTTTGCCTTTTTTGCCTTCCTATTCTCCCCCTCCCTTGCAACCACTTCCCCTTGCTTCTTCTACATGAGATAGTTTACCCTACCCTGTCTCTCCCCATCTCCTCTTGCCACTTTCCTCTCTCATCTCATAATTTCATCCCTTGAGTATTCTCCCTTCCCAACA
The DNA here is from genome assembly GCA_011680675.1 of Gymnobelideus leadbeateri. Taxonomy (NCBI): domain Eukaryota; kingdom Metazoa; phylum Chordata; class Mammalia; order Diprotodontia; family Petauridae; genus Gymnobelideus; species Gymnobelideus leadbeateri. The sequence continues at coordinate 53,545 of WOXC01004486.1, forward strand.
AATTCAACCTATGCCCTCTATCCATATATAACTGTAACCATATACACACACATTCACATATGTATTCATATGACCACACACCCTTCTTCCATTATTTTCATAGTGAGAAAGATATCATCAGTCATAGTTATTGCTTTTCCATATAGGAATGTAAATAGTTCAACTTTGATAAGTTCCTTTTGATTTCTTTTCCCTGATTACCTTCTCAGGCATCTCTTCCTTCTTGTGTCTGGATGTCAAATTTTCTATTCAACTCTGGTTTTTTCCTCAAGAATGCTTGAAAGTCCTCTATTCCACTGAATGACCATATTTTCCCCTGAAACAAAATACTCAGTTTTGCTGGGTAGGTGACCCTTGGGTTCATTCCCAGTTCTTTTGCCCTCTGGAATATCATATTCCATGCCCTTCGATCCCTCAGTGTAGAAGCTGCCAGGTCCTGGGCTATTCTGATTGTGTTTCCACAATATTGAAATTGTTTCTTCCTGGCTGCTTGTAGTATTTCTCCTTGATCTGGGGATTCTGGAACCTGGCTATAATATTCCTGGGAGTTTTCTTTTTGGGATCTTTTTCAGGAGGTGATCGGTGGATTCTTTCAACCTCTATTTTGCCCTCTGGATCTAAAACATCAGGGCAATTTTCCTTGAGAATTTCTTGGAGGGTGATTTCTAGGTTCTTTCTTTGATCATGGCTTTCAGGTAGTCCAATAATTTTTAAATTGTCTCTCCTGGATCTATTTTCCAGGTCAGTGGTTTTTCCCATGAGATATCTCACATTGCCTTCTAATCTTTCATTTGTTTGGATCTGTGTAACAGCATCTTGATTTCTCATAAAGTCATTAGCTTCCATTTGCTCCAGTCTAACTCTGAAGGAATGAATATCCTCAGTGAACTTTTGAGATTCTTTTTCCATCTGGCAAATTCAACTTTTTAAAGCATTCTTCTCCTCATTGCCCTTTGGGGGCTCCTTTGCCACTTGAGTTAGTCTATTTTTTAAGGTGTTGTTTTCCTCAGTCAGGCTGTTGACCCTCATTTCATACTTTTCCTGCATCCTTCTCATTTCTCTTTCCAATTTTCCTCCACTTCTCTTATTTGATTTTTAAAGTCCTTCTTAAGGTCCTCTATGGCCTGCAACCCGCTCATATTTTCCCCTGGGGCTTTTGGAGCAGGACTTCTGACCTCACAGTCCTTTTCCCGCTCTATGCCCCCCCCAAATAGGAGTCTAGGGTTGTGTTTTTCTGTTTCCTTTGTCTTGGCATGTTGCCACTTAATTACTTGACTTTTGGGCTAGTTGCCACACTATGGCTTTAAGGCCAGATACAGCAATTTTCGTCCCGAATGTGTGGGGGGCAACTTCTGTTTCTGGCAAGCTGTAAACCCACCCACGACTTCCACCCTAGATCCCAATCCAGATCCAGGGAGGTTAAAGCAAGAGCGATTACCGCCTCCCCCCCCCCCCAAGACTGATCGCTGGATCTCCCTACAATTCGCAGGCAGGGAGCTGGAGCTGCCTCTGAAAACTACAAAATGGCATGTCTCCTCAGCGGCTTCTAGCCCCCAGGGGAGGGAGCCAATGCATTCCCCAAATACTGGTCCCAAAGTCCATAGGACACTAACCTCCTACTTTGTCCTAGGCATGTCTGTGTTGATAATTCTGGAGTCACCACAGCTGCTGGTGTTCTGGGGTTCCTCCAGCCGGCTGCTGGCCCTGCCGCCCTGGGGCTAAAACCTCGGAGCTCGGCTTAGCTCCACGCACTCTGCGCGCTGCCGGCTCCCAGACTGCTGTGCTGGTCCTTCCTGCAGGGCTGCTGGGCTGTCCTCAGCGGGAGGTTAGCTTCTCCGTGTCGTTCTGTGGGTGCTGGGGCTCCAGAAGTTGTTCAGTGTCCCCTTTTACATAGTTTGGGGGGAATCTGGGGGCAGAGTGGCTTGGATGAGCTGTTTCTACTCTGCCATCTTGGCTCCGCCCTCTGGTGCATCATTTCTTATACCACAATAGTATTACATTACATTCATATACCACAACTTGTTCAGTCATTCTCCAATTGATGGGCATCCTCTCAATTTCCAATTCTTTGCCACAACAAAAAGAGCTGCTATAAGTATCTTTGTACACATAAATCCTTTTTTGATTTTTATGATCTCTTTGGGAGACAGACCTAGTACTAGTATAGTAGGGATTAAAGAGTATGCACAGTTTTATAGCTCTTTGGGCATAGTTCCAAATTGCTCTCCAGAATGGTTGGATTAATTTCATAACTCTCCCAACAGTGCATTAGAGTCCCAATTTTCCCTCTCCAACATTTATCATTTTCCTTTTCTGTCATATTAACTAATCTAATAGATATGAGGTGGTAGCTCAGAGTTGTTTTAATTTGCATTTCTCTGATCAATAGTGATTTATATAATTTTAATATGAATTTTGATAGCTTTGATTTCTTCATCTGAAAACCGTTTGTTCCTATCCTTTGACCATTTATCAACTGGGGAATGACTTGTATTCTTATAAATTTGACTCAGTTTTCTGTAAATTTGAGAGATGAGGTCTTTATCAGAGATATGTACTGTAAAAATTATTTTCCAGCTTCCTGCTTTCCTTCTAGCAGTGGTTGTATTGGTTTTATTTTTGCAAACTCTTTTAATTTAATATAATCAAAATGATCCATTTTATAATTTGTAATGCTCTGTATCTCTTGTTTGGTCAAAAATCCTTTCCTTCTCCATAGATCTGACAGATAAACATTTCCTTGCTCTCCAAACTGGCTTATGGTATCATTATGTCTAAATCATGTACCCATTTTGACTTTATCTTGGTATATAGTGTAAGTTGTTGGTCTATACATAGTTTCTGCTCTGCTGTTTTCCATTTTTTCAGCAGTTTTTGTCGAACAGTGAGTTCCTTTCCCAGAAGCTAGAGTCTTTGGGTTTGCCAAACATTAGATTATCATGGCCATTTACTACTGCATCTTGTGTACCTAATTTATTCCACTGATCCATCACTCTATTACTTATTCATAACCCGATAGTTTTGATGATTGCTGCTAATATAGTTTGAGATATGGTATGGCTAGGCCACCTTCCTTTGCATTTTTTCTCATTAATTCTCTTGATATTCTTGACCTTTTTTTCTAATTCCATTCATTTTTGAGAACCAATCACAAGTAGGGAGTAGTGGTCTAAGATGACACTCGATGCCAGACCTTTAGTTTCCTCTGGAACAAGATGAATGGCATATGGAAGATGGTCATGTGCAGCAGCTGTGCTAACAAGCCCAAGTCAGAGTGAATTTCTGCTTTTTTCGCCTTGCTGAGATATAGTAGTGGTAGGGACAGAACAGCACCAGCAATATATGCTTTTATTGAGGGTCATTTCCTGACTTCATTTATCTGAGGGATCAAGCTACTCCAAATAAATAAATTACCAAGATAACTGAAGGTCATTCCCCTTTAAGCACTAAGCACTTAAAAAAATTAACTAGTTTTGATGGCAATATTTTTATAATGAATTACACAGTTCCCTGTCTTATTACAGCTCAATAAAATATATCATGCATCTTGCCATGGTAAGCAAATGTAGCTGTTTGCTTCTGGCTCAAGAGTGCTGTACTTTTCCATTTGTTAATTCTTCTGTCTCTTGGTGGTTAGCTGCCACTTTGGGAATGGATTTGAGTCTAGCAGTATGTGACCCCAGTCCATCCCTAAATTTACACTTCAGGATCATGTATGAACACAAAGCTACATACCACCTATGTGCACAATTCATCTATACTTAGAGAAGTTTTTCTCTCTTCAAGATGTACTCAAGGATGCTCATCTGAGAGGCTCTGAACTACATTGGAAAGAGTGGTAGCTTTGGAGCCAGGGGACGTGAATTCAAACTATGTCTGCCATTTATTATTTGTGTGAGCTTAGGCAAATAACTTCACCCCTCAAGACCTCACTTTCCTCATCTGTAAAATGAGGAGGTTGGATGAGATGAGCTCTAAAGTCCCATTCAGTTCTAGAGCTATCATGTAAGCTTTATGGTGCAAACTTTCTAAAGCTACAATATAAGCTTCTTGAAGGTAGGAATGATTTGAACTTTATAACCTGTGTACCTAGCCCACTACCTGGCGTATATGCACTTAACAAATGCTTGGTGAGCTGCATTTTGTAATCTCCATGCTTCTCCTGTAGAAAAAAAGGTACCTAGACCTGGGATTACTCTTGCCCTGCATCTCAGGGATTTTAGAGAGGAAAGGGGATTATCCTTGATTTACCCTTGACTTTCTTTTGTTTTTAAACTCATGCTTTATTAACTTCTGTTTTACATCATTCATTTCCGCCAGATTTTGAGTTACAATTTTTCCCCTGTTTTTCCCCTACCCACCATCCCAGAATAGTAGTCCCATAAGATATCACTTCCTCCAATCTGCTCTCTCCCATACCTTCTCCCATACCCGCTTCGACTTTTCCATGAGCAAGGTGAATCTCTGTGCCCCAATGCCTGCACATCTTATCTCCCAATTACATGCAAAATAGTATTAATAATAGTATTTATATATATTTGAAACATTTAATTTTAAGACCTCGAATTTCAGATGCATTCCCTTCCTCCCTTGTCACCCATTCCCTCTGGGAAGATAAGTAATTCAGTATATGTTGTACTTGTCTAGCTATGCAAAAATATTACCATAGTAGATATATTGTACAAGGCTGCTTGTAATTCCCTCCCACCCATCCCACCCCCACCTGGTCCATTCCCTACTTGATCCTGTCCCTCTTCTATAGTGGGTACTTCCAATCTACCCTCCCCACAAGAATGCCCTCTCATACATCATCCCTCCTCTCATCCCCCTTCCCCCTATTCTGCTGCAGGTTGAGATATCCCATTTAGTATGTGTGTCATTCTCTCCCTGAACCAAATTCAATGAGAGTGTGGTTTTGCCTTTTTGCCTTCCTATTCTTCCCCTCCCCTGCAGCCACTTCCCCTTGCTTCTTCTACATGAGATAGTTTACCCTACCCTGTCTCTCCCCATCTCCTCTTGCCACTTTCCTCTCTCACCTCATAATTTCACCCCTTAAGTATCATCCCTTCCCAACAAATTCAACCTGTGTGCTCTATCCATGTATAATTGTAAATATATATACACACATTTACATATGTATTACTATGATCATACACCTTTCTTCAATTATTTTCATACTGAGAAAGGTTTCATCAGTCACAGTTATTGTTTTTCCATGTAGGAATGTAAATAGGTCAACTTTTGATAAGTTCCTTTTGATTTCTTTTCCCTGATTACCTTCTCAGGCATCTCTTCCTTCTTGTGTCTGGATGTCAAATTTTCTATTCAACTCTGGTTTTTTCCTCAGGAATGCTTGAAAGTCCTCTATTCTACTGAATGACCATATTTTCCCCTGAAACAAAAGACTCAGTTTTGCTGGGTAGGTGACCCTTGGGTTCATTCCCAGTTCTTTTGCCCTCTGGAATATCATATTCCATGCCCTTTGATCCCTCAGTGTAGAAGCTGCCAGGTCCTGGGCTATTCTGATTGTGTTTCCACAATATTGAAATTGTTTCTTCCTGGCTGCTTGTAGTATTTTTCTCCTTGATCTGGGGATTCTGGAACCTGGCTATAATATTTCTGGGAGTTTTCTTTTTGGGATCTTTTTCAGAAGGTGATCGGTGGATTCTTTCAACCTCTATTTTGCCCTCTGGATCTAAAACATCAGGGCAATTTTCCTTGAGAATTTCTTGAAGGGTGATTTCTAGGTTCTTTCTTTGGTCATGGCTTTCGGGTAGTCCAATAATTTTTAAATTGTCTCTCCTGGATCTATTTTCCAGGTCAGTGGTTTTTCCCATGAGATATTTCGCATTGCCTTCTAATCTTTCATTTGTTTGGATCTGCTTAACAGCATCTTGATTTCTCATAAAGTCATTAGCTTCCATTTGCTCCAGTCTAACTCTGTTTATTTTTTTTTTCTTTTTGGAGGGCAATTGGGGTTAAGTAACTTGCCCAAGGTCACACGGCTAGGTTTTTTTGTTTGTTCGTTTGTGTGTGCTTTAAGTGTCTGAGGCCCAAACCGAACTCAGGTCCTTCTGACTCCAGGGCCGATGCTCTACTCACTGCGCCACCTAGCTGCCCCTCCAGTCTAACTCTGAAGGAGTGAATCTCCTCAGTGAGCTTTTGAGATTCTTTTTCCATCTGGCAAATTCGGCTTTTTAAGGCATTCTTCTCCTCATTGCCCTTTTGGGCCTCCTTTGCCATTTGAGGTAGTCTATTTTTTAAGGTGTTGTTTTCCTCAGTCAGGCTGTTGACCCTCATTTCATACTTTTCCTGCATCCTTCTCATTTCTCTTCCCAATTTTTCCTCCACTTCTTTTATTTGATTTTTAAAGTCCTTCTTAAGGTCCTATATGGCCTCTAACCCACTCATATTTTCCTTTGGGGCTTTTGGAGGAGGATTTCTGACCCCACAATCCTCTTCCTGTCCTATGCTTCAATCCTCTTTGCCCCCAAAATAGGAGTCTAAGGTTGCATTTTTCTCTTTATTTTGTTTCCTTTGTCTTGACATGTTGCCACTTAATTACTTGACTTTTAGGCTTTGGACTCTGCCACCAGACAGGAGAACTTTTGTTCTGAACATTGGGGTCTTCACAGCTTTCTGTCAAGCTGGATACCCACCCCAGACCTCCCCCCCCCAGATCACAATCCAGATCCGGGGAGGTTAAAGCAAGAGTGATTAACCCCCAAGACTGATATCGCTGGATCTCCCTACAGTTCGCAGGCCAGTAGCTGGAGCTGCCACTGAAAACTACAAAATGGCATGTCTCCTCAGCAGCTTCTAGCCCCCAGGGGAGGAAGCTGACATATTCCCCAAATACTGGTCCCAAAGTCCATAGGACACTAACCTCTCACTTTGTCCTAGGCATATCTGAGTTGATAATTCTGTAATCGCCACAGCTCCTGGTATTCTGAGGTCCCTCCAGCTGGCTGCTGGCCCAGACGCCCTGGGGCTAAAACTGCAGCTCATGTGGACCTGGGCTCGGCTCTCTGCATGCTGTGTGCTGCTGCTGCCGGCTCCCAGAGCGCTGCGCTGGTCCTTCCTGCAGGGCTGCTGGGCTGTCCTCAGCATGAGGTTAGCTTCTCTGTGTCATTCTGTGGGTGCTGGGGCTCCAGAAGTTGTTCAGAGTCCCCTTTTACATAGTTTGGAGGTGATCTGGGGGAAGAGTGCCTTGGACATGCTGTTTCTACTCCACCATCTTGGCTCTGCCCCCTGTAATCCTACCCTCGACTTTCAAAGATATCAAAAGGTCATTGAAATTGTCAGAAGGCTGACCACAGGTACATGAGAAGTCTTTAATTTGCTAAATTTAAAGCTAGTCTTCTTGGTTTTTAATTGACTTCCTACCAATATTTTTAATAAATGAAAAGTAAATAACACCAGACTGTCATGTTAGGATTTCTAAAACATTTCAAAGGACAATCCTGATTGCTAGTCACACAAGGCAAAATATAATGAAAAGAACCATGTACAAACCTTCCCTTAGGAATGACTATTATCTGTCATTTGAAGATGACTGATTCCCTTGAGCACAATATGGAGAGCTTGACTGAACATCATTCAGGTTTAGTGGAAAAGGAACAAGCAGCCTCACAAACCCAGGTATGAGAATGGGCAAGAGTTCCAAGGAGGTTGAGTGCAGTAAAGGGCACTACTAAACTATTGAGCCTGGCCCCCATACCACATATTTGCTTGTTCTCATTCTAGAGCCCTTGTAAATGAGGCTATTAGTGGAAAGATACAAAGTTTGTGGTCAGAGATCCTGGGTTCCAATTGCAGTTCTGCAATTAATTATTGTGTGACCTTTGACTAGTCACTTTTCCTTTTTGGGCCACATTTTCCTAATCTGTAAAATTGTAGGAGGTCAGAGTGGAACTAGGTGATCCCTAAAGTGCCTTACAACTCTCCATTTGTAAGCCTATGATCGTGTTTCTGCTCTGGAGACCACTATCTGTCTTGAGGTCCTCAAATAGCATCCAGATTCCACATCATTAATCAGTTCTATAGGCCTGACTTCACTCTGAGGAGGAGCCTTCAAGTAGAGACCTTTCTTCATTCCCTGGCCCATGGGGGACTTCAGCCTCAGCCTCACCTGAAGGTAGCTCCCACTAATACAACCATGTGATGAATTAGTTCTGTAAAAGGTCATGAATGGGAAGGCAGAGGGAACAAGACAGATTTACTGGAGGTGCATGATCATGCAAAAAGCCTTGGAGAGAATGTCACAGAGCAAGGATGATAAAGCACAGCTAGAGGCAGGCAGTTCTTGAATCCAGCATGTCAGGAGGCCCCAGGGACTGTGAACTTTGAGAGGTAGGAAGCATTGGCAGCATCTACCTTGGTTTGCAGGAGGGCACAGAGGTTAGAATGTTTAGCCACTAACTCCCTATATGATCCAGAGCAAATTATTGAAACTTACTTCTGGTTTTCTCTTTGTAAAATTGCTCAATCAGTCAGCAAGCTTTTATTAAGCATGCACTGAGCTAAGTGCCAGGAAAATAAATGCACATAGGAAGAAAGTTCCTATCTTCAAGGAGCTCACTTTCTAATGGGAGAAGATAACATATAAAGGGAAGCTGGAAGTGGAAGAAGGGGTAAAGACTTGAGGAAATCAGAGAGAAATGTCTCTTAATGTATTCAAGGTGCCCCCAAAATAGAATTTTAAGCTTTAATAGCTCAAGGCTACACTAAGATTTTGGGATGTGCTGTATGGACATTTTACATTTTGCAGAGCTTTATGTGCATCACTATGTCATTTGATCCTCAAAGTGACCCTTGTGAAGTAAGTCGGTGCTGTTATTAGCATATATTCATTTTTGCAGATGAAAAATCTAAGGCCCAGAGAGGCTAAGTGGCTTGTCTGGATTACACAGCTAGGATCATAAAATCATAGGTCTGCAGATGGAGGGAGCCTCATAGGCTATCTATTGTGTTGTCGACCAATCATTGCATTTGTGTCTGACTCTTTGTGACCCTCTTTCGGGTTTTCTTTGTGAAGATACTGGAGTGGTTTGCTATTTCCTTCTCCAGTTCATTTTACAGATGAAGAAACTGGGGCAAGCAGGGTTAAGTGACTTGCCCAGGGTCATTGTTATGTTTGTCCTTCATTTTCAAAGAAGATCATGACATCAGTGAAATGATGCCATAGTCTGCCATTGACTTTGAAAGAAGGAGGACTGTGCAAGGTCACCAGCCTCACTGGGTCCAATGGCTAGATATTCATCAGGATAGCTGGAGATGGCCCAGGATGCAATGCGAGACCCTGGCCCCAGGTCAGATAGTTAGTAAGTATCTAAGGCTGGATTTGAACTTGGGTCTTCTTGAGTCTAGATTTGATGCTCTATCCACTGAGCCACCTACCTGACCTCATGTATTTTGACATCCCTTATCGTACAGATGGATGAAACTGGTGTTCATTGAGGCTAAAAAACTTGCCCAAGGGCATACAGCTAGAATCATAAAATCATATATTTTGAGCTAGAAGTCAGAATCTATCCAGTAGAAATCTCATTTAGAGAGCACAGGATCATTGGTTTCCACCTAGAAGGAGACTCAGAGGTCATCTAATCTGACTCCTCCTTATTTTACAGAGGAACAAACTGATGCTCAGAGATTTGCTTGGGCTCATACAGCTAGAACCACAGGTCTAGAACTAGAAGGGATCTCATTTTATAGCTGAGCACACACTAAAGCTTAGAGTGACATACCCAATGACTGTGAAATGTTTTAGTGAGCTGACAACAAGAGGAGTTTCAATTCAACTTAATTCAATAAATATTTATCATGTACAAGTTGATTTACCCTCAATGCTTTTACTTCCTAAGCTTGTTTTGAAACCGCCTGTAATCTGGCTTCTGATGTCATCATTAAACTGAAATGATCCTCTTCAAAGTTACCAATGATCTCTTTTTATTTTATTTTTTTTTAAATATTTATTTATCTAATGATCCCTTAATTGCGAAATCCAATAGTAAATATTTTCTCAACGTTGAGCCTTCTTGACCATCACATTTGACACTTTTGCTCTAGGTTTTTGTGATGCTGCTCTCACCTGCTCATCTTCCTATCTCCATCTACTTCACTCATTGGTATGCCCCAAGGCTCTGTGTTGGATCTTCTTCTGTTTTTCTGTATATTATCTCCCTTGGTGATTCCATCAGTCCCCCCTAGTTTATTATCATCTCTACAGAGATCATTCCCACATCTAGCATCTCTCCTGATTAGGAGTCATACATCACCAAGTACTTCTTGGACATCTCCAAATGGATGTTATATAGGCATCTCAAACTCAAGATATCCACAAGAACTCACTTTTTAAAAATTTAATTATTTTTTGTCAGTTAAAAATCTAGAATTCTTTATCTTTCACCCATAACTCTTCTTATTACTGTCGAGAACATCCACATCCTTCCATTACCTAGGTTCACAACCTCAGCGTCTCCCTTGATTCCTTACTTTCCATTGTCAAGTCTTTCCATTTCTACCTTTACAATATCTCTGGAATACATCTCGATCTCTCGACTCATATAGTCATGACCATAATTTTAGAAGCAAGTAGTGGCATAACAGATAGAGCCTAGGGCCTGGAATTAGGAAGATCCAAGTTCAACTCGGACCACAGACACTTAATAGCTGTATGACCCTGGGCAAGTCACTTAGCCTCTGCCTCAATTTCCTTAATTTTCAAATGGGAATAATACTATGCAGGAATGTTGTGAGGATCAAATGAGATATTTGTTTAAAAAAGGTGGAGGGGGGAGTTAGCACAGTACCTGGCACAGTAGGTGCTATATTATTACTTATTCCTTTACCTTTTCCAGTTTAAGCCCCAAATCACCTCTCACCTAGACTACTTCTAACTGGTCTCCCTTGCCTCAAGTCTCTCCCCATTTCAATCTCTTCCACAAGGCCTCCAGGGTGGTTATTTCTAATGGTACAACTGCTCTCTCACCTCTGCCTTTTCATTTTTCTAGTTTCCTTCAAAAATCAGTAAAAATTTCACCTTATATAGAAGACCTTTCCTATTTCCCCACCTGCTAATGCATTTCCATCTCAGATGGCCTTCTTTATACTCTGTATATAGATAGCATATATATAGTTATTTACATGTTAACTCACCTCATTAGAATGTAAGCCCCTTGACAGCAGGGACTGTTTTTGCTTTTCTTTGTATCCCTAGCACTTAGCCCAGTGCCTGCCATATAATATAGACTTAATAAATATTTGCTGGCATATTACAGGCTCATAAGTATAAAAAACCATAAGCAACTTCATTTTAGAGTGTAGGAGACAGGCTCCAAGAGGTTGAGTAATTTGCTCAGGGTCATAACAGCCTGAAGTGGGGCTAGAATGGTGATTCATTTTTCTGATTCAGCCCAGGGCTTTATCCACTATAGCATGCTTCCTCTATATTAATAAGTATTTATAGTTTGCACAGCACAGTAGGGGTTTGGAAGGAAGGAGGCTATGTGGACACAAAAAGTATGAGAAACAGACCCTGGTGACATTTGACTTGTATTAAGAGCTTAGAGATTGTCTGGTAATCTTTTTCTATGACCAGTTACTTAAAAGCATTGGATTGTTTACAAAAGTTAATTAATAAGTTAGATCTGGAAAGGCCAAATAGGTGCAAACTGGACCCCTAAGTAAGTGGAGTTTCCTAGTGGTCTCTGTCCCTTAGCTTTTCTTACCTTGGGCCTGCAAAGAGTGGGAACCAAATCCCTGACCCAGTTGCCTATGTCCTTGCTGCTTTTTATGTCAATAACAAATTACTGATGATAAACATGGCATGCCAGCTATGTGCTAAGCGAAGTACAAACAATCCAGAGTGTCCAGGTTGCATGGGCTGGTGGTTTTACCATAGAAACATTGGCTGATTTGCCAAGATTTTTTCCCTTAAATTTAATAAAACTTTTTCTCTCTCCTGTCTGACCTTTCCCCAAATCCCCCACACTGAGAAAACAAGAAAGACAAAACCCTTGTTACAGACATGTACTAAAGCAGAGCAAATTCCCACATGGGCAATGTCCCCTCTGCCCAAATACACCTCAAACTGCATTTGAATTTACTTCTCTTTCAGGGAGTAGCATGTGTTATCATAAGTCTTATTGAATTATGGTTGATCTTTGTGTTGATCAGAGCTTCTAAGTCTTTTAAAGTTGTTTATCATTACAATATTGTTATTGCATACATTGTTCTCCTGGTTCTGTTTACTTCACTCTGCATCAGTTGATATGTCTTCAAATAAACCTTCCCCTTCATCATTTCTTATAGGACCATAAAATTCCATCACTTTTGTATACCATAACTTGTTCAGCCATTCCCTGACTGATCAGCACCCCTCAGTTTTTAATTCTTTGCCACCTTAAAAAGCTGCTATAAATATTTTTGTACATATGGATTCTTTTCCTCCTTTTCTGATTTCTTTGGAGTATAGACCTAGTGGTGGTATCTCTAGTTCAAAGAGTGTACTCAGTTTAATAGCTTTTTCCATGTATAAACTATTCCCTATCCATAAATCTGATGGATGATAGCTTCCTTGCTCCTCTAATTTTTTATGAGCTCTCCATTTTTGTCTAAGTTATACACTTATTTGGAGTTTATCTTGGTATATGGTGTGAGATGTTTTATATATATATATATATATGTGTGTGTGTGTGTGTGTGTGTGTGTGTGTGTGTGTGTGTGTGTGTGTGTGTGTGTGTATGTATGTATGTATGTATGTATGTTTTGGTCATATTGTTTTTCCATTTCCCCAAGTTTTTGTTGAATAATGAGTTATTTCCCAAGACTGGAGGTCTTTGGGTATTTTACACATGAGAATATTGTGATCATTTGCTTTGATGTGTTATAGAGCTAAATTTTCCTACTTATCAGCCTCTATATCTTGCCCAGATCCAAATTGTTTTAATGATTATAGATTTGTAATATGGTTGTATATCTAGTTTGGCTAGATCTCTTCCTACTTTTAAATGAATTCCTTTGAAATTATTGACCTTTTTTATCCTCTAGATGAATTTTATTACTTTTTCTAGTACCATAAAGTAATCTTTTAGTAATTTATTATGGCACAGAATATGTAAAACAATTTAGGTGATATTGTCATTTTTATTATATTAGTTTGACTACTCATAAGAATGAATGTTTCTCCTATTATTTAGATTTGTCTTCATTTTGTTAGAGAGTATTTTGTAGCCATGTTTATATAGTAGCAATTTATGTGTTGGCAGGCACACTAACAATATTTTATATTTTTAAAGTTATTTTAAATGGAGTTTCTCTTCCTGTCTGTAACTGCTGATTTTTGTTGTTAATATACAGAAATGCTGATGAATTAAATAGGTTTATTTTACATTCTGCAACTTTGTTGACGTTTATAATTGTCTCAATTAGTTTTTTTAGTCAACTAATGTTCTCTAAGTAAACTATTTTATCATCTGCAAAAGTAATAATTTTGTTTCCTTTTCCCCTGTACTTTCTCAATTTCTTTTTCTTATATTGTTATAGTTAACATTTCTAGCAGTATATTGAATTGTAATGATAACTATAGACATCTTTGCTTTTTCCTCAATCTTATTGGAAAGGCCTCTAGTTTATCCCCATTTAAAAAAATGTTGACTCTTGGTTTTAGATAGATACTACTTATATTAAGGAAAACTGCATTTATTTCTTTACTTTTTAATATTTTGTAATAGGAATGCATTTTGTCAAAAGGTTTTTTGCATCTATTGATAGTATAATCTTTGTTGTTATTCTTATTAATGAGATCAATTATTTATATAGTTTCATACTTTTAAACCAGCCCTGCATTTCTGGTATAAATCCAACATCATCATTGTCTATAATCTTTATGATATGCTGCTGTGGTCTCCTTGCTGATGCTCAATTTAAAATGTTTGTAACAATAGTCACTGGGAATATTGGTCTATAGTTTTTTTATTCTGTTCTGACTCTCTATGATTTTGGCATTAATAATATATTTATATCATAGATGGAATTTGGTAGGAAGCCTTCTTTTCCTATTTTTCCACACAGCTTATATATTATTGGAATTATGTTCTTTAAATGTTTAATACAATCTGCTTGCCAGTTTGCCTGGTTCTAAAGTTTTATTCTTTGGTAGTTCATTTATGGCTTGTATAAACCTTTTTCTAGGATTGGATTATTGAAGTCCTCAGGTTTTTTTTTTTTTGTTGTTGTTCTGTAAATATTCTGTAAAGAAAAATGAAAATTTTATATTTTTGTAAACATCTATCCATTTTATACGGGAGAAGATGTAGGAATATTGGAACACCAGTACCTTGTTGGTGGAGTTGTGAAATGATCCAACCATTTTCAAGAGTAATTTGGAACTATGGCCAAAGGGCTATAAAAATGTGCATACCCTTTGACGTAATACCATTTCTAGTGCTGTATCCCAAAGACATCATAAAATGGTTAAAGGACCCACATGCACAAAAATATTTATAGCAACTCTTTTTGTGGTGAATTGGAAATGGAGGGGATGCCTATCAATTGGGGAATGGCTGAAGAAGTTGTGGTATATGAATATAAGAGAATACTATTGTGCTATAAGAAATACTGAGCAGGCAAACTTCAGAAAATCATTGAAAGAGTTATATGAACTGATGCTGAGTGAGGGGAGCAGAACCAGGAGAACATTGTACACAGTAACAACCAGTGTGTGAGGACTAACTTTGATAGACTTGGCTCTTCTCAGCAATGCAAGGTTCTAAGACAACTCCAAGACTCACGATGAAAAATCCACATCCAGACAGAAGTATGGAGTATGCAGATTGAAGCATACTATTTTCTCTTTCTGTTTAGTTTTGTTTTATTCTTTCTTGTGGTTCATCCCATTGGTTCTAATTCTTTACAACATGACTAATGTGAAAATAATGTTTAATATGAATGTATATATAGCCTATATCAGATTGCAAGCTTTCTTGAGGCAGTGGGAGGAGGGAGGCAGAGAAAATTTAAAACTCAAATCTTATACAACTGAATATTGAAAACTAAAAATAAATTAATTAAAATATTTATCAATTTTATTTAGCTTTTTAAAAAAAATTATTGGCACACAATTGGGTTAAATGCTTCCTGGTAATTTCTTTTACTAATTGGTTGTGAATCCACCTTTTTAATTTTTGATACTGATAATTTGGTTTTCTTCTTTAAAATTGTTAGGTAGCAGTTTGTTTAGTGCTTTTCTTCAAAAAAAAAAGAAAAAAAATAGTTTTTACTCATTCATTTTTTTTCTTTCAGTTTTGCTAGTTTTCCAGCCTGGTTTTCTGGCTTTCTATTTTAGTGTTTGATTTTGGGGGGATATTTGTTTTTTTTTAATTGTGTGCTCAATTAATTGACTCACCTTTTCTTTTATTGATGAATATGTTTAAAGACATAAATTTTCCCTGAAAAACTGCTTTGTTTGTATTCCCCAAATTTTGGTGTGTTGTTTCATTATTGTAATATCTTTAATAAGATTTTTTTTCTATCAGTTTTTGGCCAAATAATTCTTTAGGATTAAGTTATTTAGAGTCCGATTAGTTTTTCATCATTTATTTAATGGCTTATGATTGAATATAATTTTTACTTGATTTGTACTCTACGAAAGATGCATTTAATATGTCTACGTTTCTGCCTTTGTGCATTTTTTATGCCCTATAATCCATGGTCAATCTTTGTGAAGGCACACAACAGAGAAATAGATATGCTCCTTCACATTTCCAGTTAGTGATCTCCAGAGGTATTATTTATAACTTTTCTAGAATTTGATTCACATGTTTTACTACTTTTTGTGTGTGTTTAGATTTATCAATTTCTGAGAGAGGAAAATTGAAGTTCTCTACTATTTTAGAACACTATTTCCCCCTGTAACTCATGCAACTTTTCCTTTAATTATTTAGATATCATGTCATTTGGTGCTTACATATTTATTATATAGATATTAATTCATTGTCCTTGGTACTTTCTAGTAAAATATAGTTTCCCACTTTATATCTTCTATATAGATCTATTTTTTGCTATTTCTTTGTCTGAGATCATGATTGCTACTTCTGCTTTTTTTTATACTTCAACTGAAGTATAATAGATTTTGCTCCAGTCTATTATTTTAACTCTATGTGCATCTTTCTATGTCAAATGTACTTCTCATAAACAACATATTGCTGGATTCTGGCTGCTAACCCATTCATGTAGCTTCTGTTTTATGGATGAGTTTATACCACTTATCTTCACAGTTGTAATAGTTAAGCATGTGTTTCTTTCCATACTATTCTCTTATATATTTTCCTATTTGTTTCTTGCATCATATTCATAAAAAATTGTATGATAGAGGAAAAAGTGAGCTCAGCACTAGTGCTCTAGAGTTGGTATAATATGCTCCTGCACTACTGCATTCTATCTATCTGATAACAGATTCTTATCTTTCCTTTCTTTCTTTACCTTTAAACCTGTCTTCAAACCCCACTTATCTTAGGGTTTGTTTTGTATAAGATTAATCCTGTTTTAATCAACATATTCTTTTATTTTCTCCATTTCTATTCTTCTCCTCTCCTATTTCTTCCTTCTTGAGGAATTTGTGTATATGTGCATTTTTTTGCATGTGTATCCATGCATGCATGTACAGATTTTCTCTTTTGACCAGTTTAGCTGAATGTAAGGTTCAAATGCCGTCTCCTTTTCATCATTCCTTTCTACTTGTTTAGATATATTTGCCAACCAAATTATGTGAGGTTTCTCCCATCCTTACTTTCTCTTCCTCCTTCCCTCAGTGTATTCCTTTTCCCTTGCCAATTTTTTTTAAAGATCATCAAAACATAACAGAGCAACTTCCAGGCCCTCTGTCTATTTAGACTTTTTCTATGACCTCTGATGATGATGTATCTCACCATATTAGAATGTACGCTATTTTCCTTGTTTAGTTCAATATGATTACTTTTTTGTATTTTCTTAGCTGCTTCATATTTCATCTCTATTCTTTTTATCAGAAGTTCTCGAAAGTCTTCTATTTCATTAAGGATTAATTTTCTTCCCCTCTAGGATCACTGTTAGATAATTTGTTCTTGATTACAAGTCTATATTATCTTCTGGAATATTTAATTTGATTTTATTATTATTTTATTCCAGATTCTCTATTCTTTTATGGTGATGACTGCTAAATCATGTGTTATTATGGCTGTGACTAGTTGGGACTTGAATTCTTTCATTTTGGCTCCTGGCAATATTTTTTCTTTGACATGAGTGGTCTGGATTTTGACTATAATATTACTGGAATTTTTCATTTTGAAGTTCCTTTCAGGAAGTTATTCGTGGATTCTTTGACTTTCTACTTTGTCTTCTGGTTTTGAGAGATCTGGTTTTGAGTTGTCTTATGTGATTTCTTTAAAAATTATATCTACTCTCTTCTTTTAATCATAACTTTTAGGTAATATAATGATTATAAAGTTATTTCTCCTCAATTTGTTTTCCAGGACAGTTATTTTTGCTAAGAGATACTTTATGTTTTCTTCTATTTTTCAGTCTCTTGACTTTGTTTTTTAGTATTTCTTATTGTCCCATAGAGTCATTATCTTCTATTTGGCCAATTATAACTTTCATAGTTTTTTTTCTTGGATAAGGTTTTGTACCTCTTGTTCTTTTTTATATCTTTCTTCTGTTTATTTTTTTCAAATCTTTCTTCAATATTTCTTGTTTCTTTTCCCATTTTGTCCTCTGCTGCTCTTATTTGCCTTTAAAACTCTCTTCTTGGCTCTTTTCTTTTTAAAGTATCATTTCTTCTCTCCTAGGAATTCTAGTAGAACTCATGTCTAAACTACATTTTTCTTTGATGTTTTGCTTGTAGATGTTTTGGAGTCATTTTCTTCTTCTGACTTTGTGTCTAACCACAATAATTCTTTATAGTGAAATCTTTTCTTTTGTTTGTTTTGTTTTCTTATTGTTCCAGCACACTCCTTGATTATAGACTTTATGTTACAGTTGTGCTCTGTGAATTTCTGGGGGGAAATGTCTGGGTTGAGCTTTTGTCCTTTTGGGTCCATCAGTAGTGCTACTTTCTTGGGTGTACTGAATATTGACTTATTCCAGGATCTTGGGCACAGCTTAGTCTTGGGACCTGATAATTTCAGTGATCTCAGAGGGGTCCGGTTCAAGGCAAGTTATGATTATACAACCCCTCCCCCATCTTAGTTCCGTAAGTTCCTGACATGGGTTTGGGTCTGAGCAACACTCCTATGAATTTCCCCTACTTGGTATTTCTAGTTGTTGTTAGATCTTCAGTCAAAGGAAAATCTCTGCAGGTTCAGAATGACAGAATTGTGAAATCTCTTTTGGTCTGGGATTTCCTCTCTGGTTATTATATTGCAGAATTCCGAGTAGGCTGGAGGATGGAACTGAGACTTCTGTGGCCAGAGCCACTCAATTAATGTTTGTGTCCTTGCTTAGTACATAGTACTAGACCCATGATCATTCCTTACCCTGAGATGTTACTCCTTGACCCAGGTCTCCTCAATCTGCCCTAGACCTGTAATCCAGAGCTATATAGTGAACAACAGAACTTCCAAATAATACCCATTCCTTCACAAATTTGGGCTCCTCCTATATATATGCCTGGGGACCTCTTCTATCTTTGTGCATAATCATGGTCATATTTAAATTCTAGTCCTGTACAGACCCCATTCTCAGTATCTACATATATCACTGTCTGTCTTCCCATGCAACTTGGTCTGGAAATAAAACTTTCTGTGATTTTTCCCTTGTATTTTCTCATCAGGGCTTAGTCTGGTGCCAATTTTTAAATCTTTGCAGAAAAGTTATGATAGGGATCTCAGTTTTACTTCTTCCTACTCTTTCACCCTCTTGGTTCTGCCTCCCCTGCTCCCCCCAATACTTTAATAGGAATACCTCCCTTCCCTCCCCACTCTCATAGCCATGGGTATTTGTTATTCCTTCTTCTAAGGCAGCCTTCTCTCCTTCCCCCATCAAACCTTAGCAGCCCTGAGAAGCACTGAGCCCTGACCAGGTTGACAGATCTCCTAATAACCCTGGTGAGAATGGTGAATTACTCACTAATTGACTTTTTCTTCATGGTTCTGAGCAATCTGGCCAACTTCAAGAGCATACTTTTCTCCCAGTACATGAAAGGGGACAATAATAGTACGTACCTCCAGAGCTGTTGTTAAGATAAAATGAGATATTTGTGTGGGGAAAAAAAAAAACTTTGTACAGTCTTAAAGCACTATATGAATTGTAGCTATTATGACTATGATGATTATTTTTATATAGTAAGTATATTGATACATTATCTTTTTAATTTAAATAAAGACAAATAAATAATTTTATATAAATAAATATAATAAATTATATATAATTTATATTTATATATAAATAAATACAATAAATTATAAAATAAAAATATATAAATAAATATATAGATAAATAAATAGGGAAAATTCCTATAGTAAGTTACAATTTTGAAAGACTTTGATTTCCTTTATCTAATATAATCTTATCTGAATGTCCCAACAGTCCTGTGAAGTAGGTATTATCCATGTACTCTGCTCATTTTGAAGAAACAAAAATGAGAATATAAGAGGTCAAGTGAATCATCTTTGGTCATAGGGCTGGTCATAGGAAGGATTTGAATCCAGTACCCTTCTGACTCCAAGTTCAAGACTCTATCTTATATTCCATATCACCTCTCAGTAAACCGAAGAAGGGAAAGGTTGGAGAAAGAAATACCATTAGCAAGCTATTGTGACCTTTACAGAATCTGAGTTGGAAGCATCCTTGAAGGTTTTTACCCCTACCTGGCCAACATTTTCCTTGACAGCTTCCCAAGAAAAGATTCCTATAGTTTCCACTTATGAAATTCAGTGAGCCATGACCACAACCTACTTAGGTATGCCCTTCAACTGTAGGCCATCCACACCATGAGGATGTTTTTCTTCTCCATAGAGCCTACACCTGTTTTTCTGCAACTTCCCTTTGTCTCCAGTTCTTTCCATTGGAGTCAACAAGAATAAGTTTAAACCCTCTTCCATTTACCATCCCTTCAGATCTTCGAAGAGAATTATCATCCCCTCTGAAAAAGTAGTTTCTCCTCTCAGTTCTAAACTTTTCCAGGTACTTCAAGTGTTCTTGGTATGTCTCCTTTAGATGTTTTCCAGCTTATTAGTATCCTTCCTATGATGTGGTCATTGTGGTTGAGTGCAATATTCCTAATGTAGTTAGACCAGGGAAGAGTATAGTCTCTCATTCTAGACTGTATATATGAAGTTTGTCACAATGTTTGCCACCTCACACGAAATTGTTGTTGTGTTTTTCCCTTTGTTTCTTAAGACAAGCAATGATAGGGGATTATGTCTTGACTTTCAGTTTTCAGTCCACTAAAATCCTGAGACTTTTTTTTAAGAAAAAATATTATCTAGGCACACTTCTTCCATCTTGTATAAGGCTGATTTTTTGACTCCCAAGTGAAGGGTTTTACATTTGGCACCATTCAATTTTAGCTTATTAGGTTTGGTTTCTCTTTTTTGCCTTTTAAAAAAATATTTTATTCTGAACTTAAGAAATAAAACAAACTTTTCTAAAACATAGTAGAATAGAAAAAAAAAGATGTTGTCACAAACTACAAATCTATTTTTATGTCCAACTTGCAATTCCTTTTAAATATATAATAAAGTTATCACATAACTTTCTTTTTATTTTTCCTTTTTCTTCTCTCCTTCCTGCCCTACAGATGGCTACCATTAGACACAAATATGTATAAATAGGTGAAATCATTCTATACATCTATTTATCAGTTCTTTCTCTGGAGGTCTTTTTTTAATCTAGAGTGTACCATATAACATATTAGCTATATAACCAAGTTTTTCCAAATTTCTTTCCTATATATTTAATGGGTTTTAATTCTTTTTCTTCATTACAAGGGAAGGTCCCAGTGGGAGTGAGGAGTAAGTCAGGAAATAATTGGTGTGAAAAAGAGGCATTGATAAAACTTGAAGAAATGAGTAATATGTCATTTATGCCTTTACTCAAGCTACAGGTATAAATGTCAAACAGTATAGGGCCAAGATCACTCCATGGGACATTCTACTGCAAACTTGTCTTCAAATGGACAATGCATTAATGACTACACTTTAGGTACAACTGAATGAGATCTTGATCTATATAATTGCACTGTTACTTAGCTCTCATATCTCCATCTTTCCTCCAAAGATATAGCCAAATGTTTGCTGAAATATTTGTAGATTTTGTCTATAGAATTCTGTCAGAAAAATAAATGAGATTAATCTGGTATCACCTGTTTTTGATGTAGTTCTGCTGGATTTATTGATAACTTTTTTCCTAAATGTTAATTATTCATCCTTTGAATAATACATTCTCAGATTTTTTTTTTTCAGGGATCAAAACAAAGCATAGAGACTTATAGTTTGAAGATTCTACACTTGCCTTTCTTGAAAATCAAGACATTTGTCAATTTCCAGTCCTGGGATAACTTTTTCCATTTTTCATCATTACTAACATCAATTATATATGCCAGTAATGTCATTACTGTGAGATTTAGTACATCTGTACCAATTGATTTAGAAATCATTGAAGGCAGGTTAAGTGTTCTAACATTTATTCACTTATCTTGTGTTTCAGCTCTCTATTAAGTTTTGCTCCCCCGCCTTCATCTTTTCTGTTCCAAAGATCATTAGAGGAAAGAAAAACAAAAGAGAGTTGATTAATTTAGCCTTCTCTTCATTCATCATCACCACCACATTCACACAGAGCAGTTTTCCTAATCCTTTTTGGATCTCCCGCCAACCCTCAAACATAGCTTGAGGCTATTTTGTTATTTTTAGCTTTTATTGCCATCTGGATGACTTCTTTCTTATTCTTTTGTTTTTTTTTTTTTGGCTTCTTTGTTGTGGCGACAATTTTACATCTGTTAAAATCTCCTGTAAATGTTGACAGTCAATATCTTCAGTTTTGTCCATTTCCTATTTCCCCCCAGGATTAACAGCTTGTTTAAATATATTAGGTTGAAGCTATTGGATTGACATATAATGTCCTCTTCTTACATTTTATCTTTTCTTGTAATTTGGTATTGATTTTAACCTTGTCCACTCTGATTGCACATCAACACTAGATCTTGAAATGCCTCTATCAGTGACTAGTTATTTTCCATTTGTTAAAATAGAATTGATTTCTGTCTTTCTTTTTGTGCTGACCACATTCTGTTAATTTCCTACTTTTTTCTTGAAAAATTATACTTTTATGAGATACATTATGAATTTCTGAGTTATCTGTAAGCCTTTGGTCTCTCTCATTCTTTAATCTTGAACCATATTTCTCATAAATATGCACCTTCATTTCTAGTTCTACTTAGATTGAAGACATAGAGTATCAAGGTACATACATCTTCTGTTTCTGCGTCTCTTACTCCCCCATCATATCACATATCATATCATATATCATCATCATGTCATGCCATGCCATGCCACACCATACCATGCCACACCACACCACACCACACCATATCATGTTATGTTATACTATATTATATTATCTTGGGGGGCCACTAGGTGGCACAATGGGTAGAGTTGGGTCTGGAATCAGGAAGACCTGAGCTCAAATATGGCCTCAGACACTTATTAGCTATGTGACCCATGGCAAGTCAGTTAACCCTGTTTACCTCAGTTTCTTCATCTGTAAAATGAGCTGGAGAACTAAATGGCCACTCCAGTATCCCTCCCAAGAAAGCCCCAAATGAGACTCCAAAGAGTTGGATATGATTGAACAACAACATATTGTCCTGGAGAATCTTGCTAAACTCTATGTAGAATTTCTCTACTTTTTCATTCTCTGCGATGTTGGTGGACAAGCTGCAGTTATTGTTATGATAATCTATTTGTTGATACTTATCATGAGCCCTACAAGATATGATCAGCAAATGTCCTATGAAATTGTTGCCTTTGAACATATGATGGGATCACCTCTGTCAGTGCTTTTCTTAACATCTCATGGAAGCCTTTCTTCCTCCATGAATCTTCCTTCCATTCAGCTCCAGCTACTGCATGAATTCTTATCTCATTGAGAGTAAAAAGGTTTCTCTGGTTCTTCCTGTAATGTATAAGTGTTATCACTTAGAGAGCCAGGATTACTTTCTACTTCTTTTTCTACCACTTGGCCATGATCACTATGTAAATAGAAGGAGGCTTCACAGGACCCAGTGCTATTTTGTATTTTTTTATCTGGGCTATGAGTTATTATGATCAAAGCATTCATCACCTAATGGCCAGCCTTATAGGTTGATGCTTTCTGGGTCTGGAATGGTTTATTCATAGTTAGTAACCACCTCCTATTTCTGGGGCCATGTTTAAAACCTTTCTAGCTTTGTAGACACTTCAAAGTTGGTGCTCCAAAGGCATAATTTTTAAGATCCCAGGTGAATCTCTATATTTGTGATGAGGCATTAAAGTAGAATTTTTGTCCCTAATATACATATACATATACATATATAGAAACATATACATATATTGTACCCATGTGCATATATATACATATATATGTGTATATCTCTATATATATGCACAAAGGTTGGCATATGTACATATATGTAGGAGCTTCTGGTGGTTTGTAAGTGAAAGCTTCTCTTTTTTTAGAGCTATGTTTTCATACCTCAGTAAATCTAAAATTAAGGATAAAGAAATTAAAAAATATATAAGTAGTACAGGAATGTTATCTAGTGTCATTACCCTATCCTTATTTCACACAGTGATGTCCTTGGCTCTTTAATGTTTATTGAGCAATCTGGTCAGTTAGAAGCCAAGTAGATTGTGGAGTGGGCTTCAGCTAAGTGCCAACTATATGGTTCCTGATGGAAATGCTACCCAGAAACACTGAAGAATTTCCATTGTGGGACTGGTGTCTGCTGATGATATCAAGAGAGAAGCTATTCGATGTCCTTGGTTGTTGCCAAGTCTATTCCCCATGGGCAATGGATCAAGTGGCAAAGACTGGATTGCTCTGTGTAAAGATGAGAAAAATCAATTTCACTCCCTTAAAGAATTAACTCTCAAAGCAATTGTTACTAGTTTTCTAAAGTTGGAAATTGCCCAACTGCATACAAAAGCCTTTCTTGGCTTTAACAAAGAAACTGTTTCTTAAAAAAATAAAAGTAGCACTTTAACTTACTTGAAAAACAGACCACAGATGAACACAATTTGTAACTTAATAGCTAACAGCGATCCAAGGAGAGTGATATTAATAAAATTTGTACATTGATTTGAATAGTTTGAAAGCATTTATTATTAATTTCATTTATTTTGTATCCTGCTAGCTAAATGAAAGGCTTTTTTTCTTAACTAGCTAAATTCATTTTTTGAATTGGATTTTTAAAATAACATATCATTATAGTAGATTATCCTTGAGGTCCCTTTTACATGCATAATGCATGGTACATAGTAAGTGCTTAAAATGCTTATTGAATTTAATTCCAAATAGGATATTATTCTATTATTGCGCCTTTCCCCCTCTTTTCCCCTTAAATGTCTTATTTTTTCCAATTACATGTAAAGATAGTTTTCAACATTCATTTTTGTAAAATTTTGAGTTCCAAATTTTTCTACCTTCCTTCCCCCTCCCCAAGACAGCAAGAAATCAGATACAGGTTATACATGTACAATCATATTAAACATATTTCCACATTAGTAATGTTGTTAAAGAAAGACCAAAGCAAAAGGGAAAAACTACAAGAAAAAAAACACAAAAAACCCCAAAAGGTGAAAATAGTATGTTTTGATCTGCATTCAGACTCCATAGTTCTGTGTCTGGATATGGTTAACATTTTTCATTATGAGTCTTTTGGAATTGTCTTGTATTGCTGAGAAGAACTAAGCCTATCATAGTTAATCATATGATTGCTTTTTAACATGAGAAATTAAGCTTTTCTCTGTGCCTGGCTATCTCTGTACTGTTGATTATTCTGTCTTAGAGTTCTAAAAGTTATAAGGGGTATCAGATGCCATGATTACCTTGTACAGTATCCCTGATCACTGGACTAACCACAACTTTTTGAAGTTCTATAGTGAAGCAGAAAAGCTTGCCACCTGAGACTTCCCCATTCCAACCTCAGGTAGCTTTAATTGCTAAGTTTTTCCTTATATTGTACAACTACTTTTGTCTTTTTTGACAGCTTTTTCCCTCATCTGAATTATTATTACATAACTAGAATTTTATTCTTGATATCCTCTCTCTTATACCAACTTCCTCTATTGGATTTTAGTTCATGAGATCCTCCCTATATGTTTTCCAAAACCTTTGGAATCTACTCTTCCAAGGTCCTAGGGCACTTCGATCATGGCCATTTTTATATAATGAACTTGAAGATTGGTTGTTCTGTTTCTCTTAAGGTTTTCATCATGTTTACTTTAGCAGCCTGTTTTCCCCTAGTGGTCAAAATCAAGATCAGAACAGCAGTTTTATTTATCATTTTCTAGCTACTTTAAGAAGAAATCATAAGCACTGTGAGTATTAGATGGGGCAAGGATCTCAATTAGCCGCTGTACTGTTATCAGGTAAGAACATGTCAGTTGAATCAACAGGATGTGTGAACAAACTAGTATTATCCTAGCATCTTAATTAGGTAGGTCAGGGTGTCTTTTTGCATTGGTCAAGGGAGGGCCTTGGTCACACCCTATGGATATTGTATAAAATATCAGACCAGTTCAGAATCCAGGGATTTGAATGAATGGAGAAATCAATTCTAGCCAATATCCTGAGAGGGAGTCACTTTGGCAGGGCTAGAGGTATATATGGTTTTTCCTCCCTGTTGGTCAGAGGAGGACCAAGTAAAATTTTGACAATTGGATTTTTTCATTAGCATCCTAGCAGTGCCTCTGGGACAACAATGACTAATGATAGGGTCTGGATGGGGAACCCAGTATACACTTGAGAACAATGAAGAAAGGAAAATATAAGGCTCTCCAAACTAACACAAAACCTACACCACAACTTAGGGGAATATGTTAAGAATGCTAGTAAATGGTGAACTTGAGGACTACAGTTAAAAAAACCACAATCTTGCAGTAATTGAGTCCACTTTTCCTTGGACTGTTTTATGAAGTAGTGGGTGAGTATGTTAATAGAATTTTTTTTTGGGGGGGAAGAGGATATTTTGTACCAAATATTCTGACTACATTATCAAATACCCCCTTCTAAAAGCTAATTAAATCTGGCTCAATAATTGATATTAACATATGATTATGGAGAAGGGAAGCATACCAGTAGGGGCTTATGAGCTAGAGAATTGGAGAGATAACTCTCCCTCTCTCCACCCACATAGAAATCCAACCTCTTAATACTGCTTAATACGGAGGAAAGATACAGCAGCTGAACTCTGGGGACCCAGCCTCATAGCATGACTGAGATTGGGAGAGCTAGGCTGAGGTTGGGAGAGTAGCTCCAGAGCATGTGCTACACAAGTACAAAATACTTTAACTTTCCTTCTTTTCAAAGAGAGAGATTTCTAGTAAATGTCTGTACCACTGAAGTCCATTACTATTATGTCTTGCTCCAATGCCAACTTTATGATCTGCTTCTGGAACTTATCATCCACATCTTCCTTTTGGCTGGTAGTCTGTACTATACTTCCAAAATGATATTGATTCAATTTCTCCATCTTTGAGTCCTCACCAAAGTATTCCTCCACCATGTTTTCCTTTCCCCCATTCATCGATTTGCATAGAAAATAACATCTTTTTGTTTTAGAATTCTGCTTCATTGCTCTTTTAACTTGACTTTTTTCTTTTGGAATAAGGTCTAACTTTCCATCATCACATTTCAATTATGACTCATATCCTACTGTGCCACAGTCATATAGATAAAGTCTTTCTGTTAAGATGTCTACTTTATATTGTTACCCACTTTCTGTACTCATTTTTATATAGGCATCTGAAACTGAGTATTATTTCTAGGCTTCCTTCTCAGCTGGGCACATATTGTTATTCTTTTTCCAATGTCTATCTGCTACCTGCTGTGACATCTGGCTTATTGGTATTGGATGGGAGAGAATTTCTCTCTCCCTTTCTTCTCCCTCCCCCCTGCTTCATAAAACTCTCTTCATCACAAATTTCCAGGTAAGTATATCTTTCCTTCTTTTCATTAAATTCATTTTATCCCTGGCCAAGAGCCCATAACACCTAAATCTTAAGCCTGGGTCCTGAAATTCCAACACTTTTCTCCTGAATTATCATTTCAGCTAGCTGTTAAATCCCCATATTTGCCTTTTATTTTCAAACCTTTTCCTTCCATCATCAGCAGTGAAAAAAAATGTAATGACCTGGTCTGAACAATATTCTGCCTCTTTACTCAGGAATTTATAGTCCCTTAAGATGCTTTCTGGGTTCCTTCTCATAGGGACATTTGTTCCCACCCATATCATCAGTATATTACTCAGGTTCTGGATCTCAGGCAACAAATACACATTCATAGTTACTTCTAACTTAACTCTATGGGGTTTATTAATAGCATATGCACCAATAATGGAACGCCTACTTGTACCAAAATCATTTTGTTTCCACTTCATTGCCACCCTCAGGTCCCTATCTTGGTCTCATTTTGGGAAATAATGTTACACACATAATGTGTAACCTAAGAAACCAACTCAGTGAAGTCTCAGGCATATTTGGAGTGGCCTGAGGTGGATAGGGTTATTTCCACTTTATACAGAGATAGGCAAAGGGAGCAAGAGCCCTTTACAAATGCATAAGTTTAGGATCAGCAGACTCAGACACCTCTGAATATAATAATCATGAGTTGGTCAGATAATGTTAAATATATGGCTTTGTAGATACCTTTGATATTTTATCTTGTGAATTTGTCAACCATCCTTTAAGCTTCTGTCAACATTTCTGTGTATTTCTCTTTTTTCCTGTGGGGTAAGGAGCCTGGAATAATATTTATCAACCAAAAACATGTAGTAGACATTGTTTACTGAGTCTTAGGAGGTATTTCATTATTTCTAATATATGCCTTGTGAAGATGGCGTGTCTTGGGTCAACACTTGACTGCTCATCACTAACTTCTAGGAGTCATTTCTTTTTTCCTATGTCCAGTAATAGATTTATTTTTCCCTTAGAGAAACCTGTGGATCCTCTTCTTATTCCCATCGAGAATGAGTAACTCCTTTCAACTGAGTTGTGAAATTGATTTTTTTGAACCCATGTAGAACTTCGCCTTTATTGTTGCTAGACTTTATCTTCTTTTATTTTGCTTGTTGAGGTCTTGGGTTTCTTTTGGTACAGTTTCTATCATCCACAATTTGAGCTCTCTAAACTTCATGCCCTCTATACATTTGACAAAATGACCTCTGATTTCATTTGAATTATTTTTTAATGCAACAAAACAAGTACAGGCTGAGGGTAGTCATGATTAGACAGCAGTTTTGTCTGACAAAGATCTGATAGTTTTAGTGAACTGAAAGATTAATATGTGTCAAAGGCATTATGGGGTCAGGTAAAAAGCTAATGTGATATTGGACTTTACTAAGAGAAGTCCAGCCTTTAGGAATAAGATGGTAACCTTTTGTACTCTTCTCTGGTCCTCTGGCCAGATCACTATGCTCAGTTCTGGATGTTATAATTTAAGAAGGATATTGAAAGGTAGATCGATAATATAGATAGTTGGAAGGATATTGATGGGTAGAAAGCAACCCAGAGGAGGGCAACCAGGATGGTGAAGGGTCTTGAGTTGAATCAAATGAGGATTGATTCAAGGAAATATCTGAGTTTATCCTGGAGAAGACCTGACTCAGTGGACTCCTTATTCTCTCTCATTGCCCACATCCAATCTGTTATGAAACCATGGAATTTCTACCTTTATAACATCTCTAATGTATACCTCCTTCTGTCCTCTAACACTGCTATCACCATGGTGTAGGACCTTATCACTTTGTACCTGGGCTATTGCAATAGCCTGCTAATTGGTCCCCCTGCCTCAAGTCTTTCCCTACTCCAGTCCATCCTCCATTAAACTATCCAATTGATCTTCTTAAGTCACCAGTCTGATCGTCTTCTATATTACCCTCCACCCCCACTCCATTTACTGAATTCTAGTAACTCCCTATTACCTCTAGGTTTAAATATAAAATCCTTTGGCTCTTAAAACTCTTCAAAACCTGACACTCTTGTGCCGGTCCAATATTCTTGTCCCTTCCTTCCCTTTATATGCTCTGAAAATCAGTGACACTGGCCTCCTTGCTAATGCTCACATAAGACAACTCTCTATCTTCACTTTAGGTATTTTTATTGATTGTCCTCAATGCTTGCAATTATTTCTCTTTCATCATGTCTATATTTTGGCTTCTTTCAGCTTCTGGTTAAAATCACAGCTTTTGTAATAAGCCTTTCTTAATCCTCCACATTGCTAGTGGCTTCCCCAAAAGATGATTTCCAATCTGTTCTTTATACATCTTGTTGTATGCATGTTGGAATGATTTGCCCAAGATCATAGATTTAGAGCTAGAAAGGATTGTAGACACAATTGAATAAAACCTGTTCATTTTATAGATGAGGAAATTGAGGTCCTTGGAGGTTCTTATTGACCAGGGTTATGCAAATGATAAATATTTAAAAAAAAATAAAGTATTTTATTATTTCCAGTTACATATAATGAAAATTTTAAACATTCATTAAAAAAAAGACTTCCAAATTTTCTCCCTTCCCCTTCCTCTCTCCTCTCCCTAAAATGGCAAGGAATTTGATATAGGTTATATATTTCAATCATGCAAAACATACTTCCATAATAGTCATGTTGTGAAAGAAGGAACAGATTAAAAGGGAAGAAACCACAAAAAATAAAGTGAAAATAGTATTCTTCAATCTGCATTCAGACACCATCAGTTCTTTCCTTGGATCTGCATAATATCATCGTCAATCCTTTGGAATTGTCTTCTATCATTGTACTGCTGAGATGAGTTAAGTCATTCATAGTTGATCATCACACAATGTTGCTGTTATTACCTGGTTCTGCTCATTTCATTTTGCATTAGTTCATGTAAATCTTTCAAGGTTTTTCTGAAATCTGCCTGCTCATTATTATTATTAATGGAATACAATTGTATTCTATTACATTCACGTACCATAACTTATTTAGCCATTCCCCAATTGATGGGCATCCCCTCAATTTCCATTTTTTTGCCACCACAAAAAGAGATACTGTAAATATTTTTGTACATGTAAGTCCTTTCCCCTTTTTAATGATCTCATTGGGATATTGACCTAGGTATTGCTTGATCAAAGGGTATGAACAGTTAGGTTGCTTTTTGGGCATAGTTCCAAATTTCTCTCCAGAATAGTTGTATCAGTTCACAACTCCACCAATTTTCCCACATCCTCTCCAACATTTATCATTTTCTTTTTTGTCACATTAGCTAAATTGATAGGTATGAGGTGCTACCTCAGAGTTGTTTTAATTTGCATTTCTCTAGTCAACAGTGATGTAGAGAATTTTTTCATATGACTATAGATAGCTTTGATTTCTTCATCTGAAAACTGACTGCACCTATTCTTTGACCATTTATCAGTTGGGGAGTGACCTGTATCCTTAGAAATTTTACTCCATTCTTTATATATTTGATAAATAAGACCTTTATCATAAACTCTGTAAAAATTATACCCCAACTTTCTGCTTTCCTTCTAGCTCTGGTTGCATTGATTTTGTTTGTGCAAAACATTTAGATTTAACATGATCAAAGTTATCCATTTTACATCTGGTAATGCTTTGCATCTCTTGTTTGGTCAAAACTACCCTTCTCCATAGATCTGACAGGTAAATTATTCCTTCCTCTTCAAATTTGCTAATGGTATCACCTCTTATGTCTAAATTATGTATCCATTTTGACCTTATTTTGGTATATAGCATTAGATGTTGATCTATATCCAGTTTCTGCCATATTGTTTTCCATTTTTTTTAGCAGATTTTGTCAAATAGGGAATTCTTATCTCAGAAACTGTGGGATCATTGAGTTTATCAAACACTAGATTACTATGGATATTTACTACTGTGTCTTGTATATCTAATCTATTTCACTCATCTACCACTTAGCCAGTACCAGATAGTTTCAAAGATTTCTGCTTTATAATACAGTTTTAGACCTGGTTTGCTTGGAATACCTTTTTTTGCATTTTTAATTAATTCACTTGATTTTCTTGACTTTTGTTCTTTCAGATGAATTATGTTATTACTTTTCTCTACACAATAGCTTTATGGTAGTTTTATTAGTGTGGTACTGAATAAGCAAATTAATTTAGGTAGAATTGTCACTTTTATTATGTTGGCTTGGCATACTCATGAGCAATTGATATTTTTCCAGTTGTTTAGATCTGAATTTATTTTTATTTTGTGAAACTATTTGTAATTGTATTCATACAGTTCCTGTGTTTGTCTTAGCAGGTAGACTCCCAGATATTTTATGTTGTCTATAGTTATTTTTAAGTGAAATTTCTCTGTCTCTTGCTGGGCTTTGTTGGTAATATACAGAAATACTGATGATTTATGTGGATTAACTTTATATCCTGCAACTTTGCTAAAATTCTTAATTATTTCAAGTAGTTTTTTTTAGTTGATCTCTAGGATTCTCTAAATATGCCATCATATCATCTACAAAGAGTGATAGCCTTGTTTCCTCTTTGCCTATTCTAATTCCTTCATGTTCTTTTTCTTCTCTACTATAGCCAATATTTCTAGTACAATATTGAATAATAGTGGTGGTGGTGGGCATCCTTGCTTCATCCCTGATCTTACTGGGAAGGCTTCTAGCTTATCCCCATTGCAGATAATGCTTGCTGATGATTTTAGATAGATACTACTTATATTTTAAAGAAAGCTTCATTTATTCCTATACTCTCTAGTGTTTTTAATAGGAATGGGTTCTGTATTTTGTCAAAAGCTTTTTCTGCATCTATTGAGATAATCATATGATTTCTGTTGATTATGCTGATAGTTTTCCTAATATTGAACCAGCCCTGCATTCCTGGTATAAACCCCACCTGGTCATTATGTATGATCCTGGTGATATATTGTTGTAATCTCCTTGTTTGTATTTTATTTAAAATTTCTGCATCAACATTCATTACCAAAATTGGTCTATAGTTTTCTTTGTCTTGGCCCTTCCTGATTTAGGTATCAGGACCATATTTGTGTCACAAAAGGAATTTTTGTAGAGCTCCTTCATTTACTTTCCCACATAGTTTATACAACATTGGAATTAATTGTTTTTAAATGTTTGGTAGAATTCACTTGTGAATCCATCTGGCCCTATGGATTTTTCTTAGGCAGTTCATTGATAAGTTGTTCAATCTCTTTTTTTAAACTGAGGTTAAGTATTTTCTTTTCTGTTAATCTGAGCCATTTATATTTTTGTAAAATATTCATCCATTTCATTTAGTCAGATTTATTGGCATACAATTGGGCACAATATTTGCTAATGATTGCTTTAATTTTCTCTTTATTGGTGGTGAATTTGCCCATTTTATTTTCTTATATTGGTAATCTGGTTTTCTTTTTTAAAATCAAATTAACCAATGGTTTATCCATCTGTTTATCTTTTTATCTATATTTTATTTGTCATTTAATCTATTTTTTGATAAAACCCACTCAGTTTTATTTATTGGTTTAATGATTTTCTTACTTTCAATTATATTTAGTATCTCCTTTGACTCTTCAGGATTTCCAATTTGGAATTTAATTGGGGATTTAAATTTCTTTCTTTTTCTAACTTTTTAGTTGCACGCCCAATTTATTGATCTGCTCTTTCTCTGTTTTATTGATGTAAGCATTTGGAGATGAAAAAAATTTCCCCTATGTAGTGCTTTGACAGCATCTCATAAATTTTGGTAAGTTGCTTCGTTGTTATTCTCTGTGATGAAATTATTTATTGTTTCTGTGATTTATTGTTTGACCCACTCATTCTTTAGGATTAGGTTATTTAGTTTCCAATTAATTTTTAATCTATCTTTCTATGGACCTTTATTAAGTGCATTTTTATTATATTGTGATAGGAAAAGGATACATTTAATATTTCTGCATTTGGTTGTTAGGTTTTTATGGTCTAACGTATGGCAAGTTTTTGTGTAGGTGCCTTATACTGATGCAAAAATGGTATATTACTTCCTATACCCATTCATTTTCCTCCAGAGGTCTATCTTATCTAACTTTTCTAAAATTACGTTAATCTACTTAATTTCTTTCTTGTTTATTTTATGGTTAGATTTATCTAGTTCTGAGAGGGGAAAGTTGAATTCCCCCACCAATATAGTTTTACTATCTATTTCTTTCTGTAACTCATTTAACTTCTCCTTTAGAAATTTGGATGCTGTGCCATTTGGTGTATATATTTAGTATTGATATTACTTCGTTGTCTGTGGTAACTTTAGCAAGATGCAGTTCCTTTCCTTTTAATTAAATCTATTTTTGCTTTTGCTATGTCTGAGATCATAATTGCTACTCTTGCTTTTTTTTTATTGCTCCAGGTTTTACCTTTTCTCTCTGTGTGTCTCTCTGCTTTGGATGTACTTCTTGTAAACAATTTAGTGTAGGATTCTGTTTTTTAACCCACTCTGCTATCTGCTTCCACTTAATGGGTGAAATAAAGAAACTGGGAAGTCTTTCTGGGTTAAGAAACCTACCTTTATTAAAAGAAACAAAGGTGGTTTCTACAGACAACTAAATATGGTCTGAGACTGAATAACAGATTTCACAGTTATTTGTAGTTCTTTTGATTCATGTTTGGTGCAAGCAGGCTAGCTATGCCTCAAGGAGTAGGCCTGTTCTTTTGCATCATAGTTCCTGTCAGCTTCTTGTGGTTGCAGGCATCATTTACACCATAGGTCAGGGCATCCCATTATATTTTAATATAAAGATAATTAATATAGTTACACACTTTATAATGGTTATAGTTATGCTTCTAAGATTAACTTAACTCAGGGATTTTCTGGGACTAAATAATAGTTAAAGTTATACAGCTTTTCACCCATGATTATATTCTTATTATAATTCACACAATTACTTTTTATTCTATTAAAAAGATTGTGGCTGATAGATAATTAGCACAGTAATGCAAAGCGAGGTCCTCAAGGCATTGATTATTGATTTTTCCCATTACAATTCCCTTCTTTGATCTTTCTTCTATTTATTGAAGATTGGATCAATTACAAACTATGCATAACATATTGTTCTATAGAGGGCAGTCCTCTCTAGGCAGCTATAAATGAGAGAGGGCCGTCCCCTACCAAGGCTCAAATTACAGAAGGTTTTCTTCAAGAGTATATAGGTTAGAGTTGTTTATTTGGGTGATAGATTTGAGTTCTTTGGAGGGTTTCTTAAACTTTTTGCCTTGGTGGCCCCTTCAGCACCTGGAAACTTTTTTTTTAACCAAACTATTGATTCTTTTTTTCTGATTCTCTTGCATAACTCTCATTTCCCATTTTTTCTTCTACCTCTTTTATATGATTTTTAATATCCTTTTTGAGTCATTGAATGAGGATTTAAAAATTTTTGTCTTCATTAATTTGTTTGTTTACTTTTAGTTTACAAGATTCAATTGCACAATTCCTTGAGTTTCAAATTTTCTTTCCTTCCCCCGACCCACCCCATGACGGTACACAATCAAGTATAGGATCTGCAAATACTTTCACATTAGACATTAGTCAGGTTACAAAGGCAGATTGTACCAGATGGAATGAAAAATGGTAAAGAGGAAATAAAACCAAACAAGAAAAAAGAAAAAGATCAAGTAGTTTGCTTCAATCAGAATTCAAACTCAGTTCTTTCTAGTTCTTTCTCTGGATGTAGACATCTCTCCATCATGAATCTTTTGGGATTGACATATCACTGCCTTGCTGAGAAGAGTCCAGTCTATCATAGTTGGTCATCACACATATGTTGTGTCTGTGATTGTGTATAAATTTCTTCTGGTTCTACTCTTCTCACTCAGCATCAGTTCGTATAAGCTTCTCTAGGTAAATATGAAGTCCATCTGCTCCTTGTTTCTTATATTACAATAGTATTCCATTACATGCATATACTACAACTTGTTCAGCCATTCCCCAATTGATGGGCACCCCATTAATTTCCAATTCTTTACCACCACAAAAAGAGCTGCTATAAATGTTTTTGTATATATGGGTCTTCCTCCCACTCCTGTGATTTCTTTGGGATATAACCCTAGAAGTGGTATTGCTGGGTCAAAGGGTATGAAATTATTTATAGCCCTTTGGGCATAGTTCCATATTGCTCTCCAGAATGGTTGGATCAGTTCACAACTCCACCAGCAATGCATTAGTGTTCCAATTTGCTCACATCCTCTCCAGTATTTGTCATTTTCCTGTTTTGTCATCTTAGCCAATCTGACTGGTGAGATGTGGTACCTCAGAGTTGTTTTGATTTGCATTTCTCTAATCAATAGTGATTTAGAGCATTTTTTCATATGCTTATAGATATCTTTAATTTCTTTCTCTGAAAAGTATCTGTTCATATCCTTTGACCATTTATCAATTGGGGAATGACTTGTATTCTTATAGATTTAACTCAATTCTCTGTATATTTTAGAAATGAGTCCTTTATCAGACACATAGGTTGTAAAAATTCTTTCCCAATTTCCCACCTCCCTCTTAATCTTGGTTACATTGGCTTTGTTTGTACAAAATCTTTTCAATTTAATGTAATCAAAATTATCCATTTTGCATTTTGTAATGCTCTCTAATTCTTGTTTGGTCAAAAAGTCTTTCCCTCTCCACAAATCTGACAGGTAAACTATTCCTTGCTTTCCAAGATTGCTCACAGTATCATTCTTTATGCCTAGATGATGCACCCATTTAGACTTGATTTTGGTATATGGTGTTAGATAGTGGTCTATGCCAAGTTTCTGCCATACTATACTATATTCCAGTTTTCCCAGCAGTTTTTGTGAAATATGTTCTTATCCCAAAAACTGGCATCTTTGGGTTTATCAAACAGTAGATTACTATACTCATTGATTTCTGACTCTCATGCGCCCAATCTATTCCTTTGATCCACACTACTCTATTCCTCAGCCAGTACCAAGAAGTTTTGATGACTGCTGCTTTATAATACAGATTAAAATCTGTTATAGTTAGTCTACCTTCCCTAGCATTTCTTTTCATTAATTCCCTTGATATTCTGGACCGTTTGTTCTTTCAAACAAATTTTCTTACTATTTTTTTCTAGCTCTATAAAGTAGTTTTTTGGTGAATTGATTGGTAGGGCACTAAATATATAATTTAGTTTGAGTAAACTTGTCATTTTTCTTATATTAGCTTGACCCAGCCATGAGCAACTGATATTTTTCCAATTAGTTAGATCTGACTTTATTTGTGTGAGAAGTGTTTTGTGGTTGTGATCATATAGGTCCTGGGTTTGTTTTGGCAGGTAGATTCCCAAATATTTTATAATATCCACAGTAACTTTAAATGGGATTTCTCTTTCTATCTCTTGTTGTTGAATTTCATTAGAGATATACAGGAATGCCGAGGATTTATGTGGGTTTATTTTATATCCTGCAACTTTGCCAAATTTATTTGTTGTCTCAAGTAGTTTTTACTTGATTCTCTAGGATTCTCTAAGTATATCATCATATCATCTGCAAAGAGTGATAGCTTGGTCTCTTCTTTGCCTAATTTGATTCCTTTGATTTCTTTTTCTTCTCTAATTGCTACTGCTAATATTTCTAGTACCAGATTGAAAAAGAGGGGTGAGAGTAGACACCCTTGTTTCACTCCTGATCTTATTGGAAATACTTCTAGCTTATCCCCATTGCATATAATACTTGCTGATGGTTTTAAATAGATGCTACCTATTATTTTAAGGAAAGCTCCATTTATTCCTATAATTTCTAGTGTTTTTAATAGGAATGGATATTGTATTTTGTCAAAAGCCTTTTCTGCATCTATTGAGATAATCATGTGGCTTTATTTTTGATATGATCAATTATACTGATGGTTTTCCTAATATTAAACCATTCTTGCATTGCTGGAATAAATCCTACCTGATCAAAGTGTATTATTCTTATGATAAGTTGCTGTAGTCTTTTAGCTAATATTTTATTTAAAATTTTTGCATCTATATTCATGAGGGAAATTGGTCTATAATTTTCTTTCTCTGTTTTATCTCTCCCTGATTTAGGTATCAGTACCATATTTGTGTCATAGAAAGAATTTGGTAGGATTCCTTCTTCACTAATTTTCCCAAATATTTTGTAGAGTATTGGAATCAGTTGTTCTTTACATGTTTGATAGAATTCACTAGTAAATCTACCTGGCTTTTTTCCTAGGGAGTTCACTGATGGCTTGTTTTATTTCTTTTTCTGAGATGGGGTTATTTAAGTAATTTACTTCCTCTTCAGTTAATCTGGGCAACTTGTATTTCTGTAAATATTCCTCCATTTCACTAATATTGTCAAATTTATGTGCATAGAATTGGTCAAAATATTTCCCAATTATTGTTTTGATTTCCTCTTCATTGGAGGTAGATTCACCCTTCTCATTTTTGATACTCATAATTTGGTTTTCTTCTTTCTTTTTATCATATTGACAAAGGGTCTATCAATTTTATTGTTTTTTTTTTCATAAAACCAGCTCTTAGTTTTATTTATTAATTCAATAGTTTTCTTAATTTCAATTTTATTAATCTCTCCTTTGGTTTTCAATATTTCTAATTCAGTATTTATTTGGGGACTTTCAATTTGTTCTTTTTCTAGGTTTTTCAATTGCATGCCTAATTCATTGACCTCTCTTTTCTCTAATTTATTCATGTATGCACTCAGGGATATAAAAATTCCCCTAAGAACTGCCTTTAATGCATCCCACAAGTTTTGGTATGTTGTCTCATTATTATCATTCTCTCTAATGAAATTACCGATTGTTTCTATAATTTCTTGTTTGACCCACTCATTCTTTAGGGTTAAATTGTTTAATTTCCAATTAGTTTTTAGTCTACCTTTCCATGGCCCTTTATTGCATATGATTTTTATTGCATCATGATCTGACAATGATGCATTTAATATTTTTGCCTTTCTGCACTGCATTGTGAATATTTTATGCCCTAGTACATGGTCGATTTTTGAGTATGTACCATGCACTGCTGAAAAGAAAGTAAATTCCTTTTTATCCCCATTCAGTTTTCTCCAGAGATCCATCATATCTAGCCTCTCTAAAATTCTATTCGCTTCCTTAACTTCTTTCATATTTATTTTGAGGTTAGATTTATCAAGTTCAGAGAGGGAGATATTAAGGTCCCCCACTAGTATAGTTTTGCTATCTATTTCTTCCTCTAATTCCTTTAACTTCTCCTCTAGGAATTTGGATGCTATCCCACTTGGTGCATATATGTTTGGTCACTGACTTCCTATGCCCAGGTCTCTGGGGCAGGCAGCTTGCCTAATGTTTTGGATCACTCAACCTAGTCTAGCTGGCTGTGCTGGGGCCTTTGGACCTGCCAGGCTTGACTACTAGTCTGCTGCATCAGGGTTGGGGGCCTCACAGCTGATCTCTGTGCTTCTGGGCCACTGAAGTTGCTGATCTGTGCTGGGGTTAGGGGTCTCCCACCAGTTTGCCTGGACACAACCTGCACTGGGCTGCATTCACCTTTTACCCAAGTGAGATCGACCTTTTCTTTAAATCCTTCTAAGTTATCTTGGACTGGAAAATTGTTTCACCTCATCCCTTTGTGTGTTCTATTGCTCTAAAATTTGTTTTGAAGAATGATTTAAAGTTGTTTCAAGGCAAAATGGGGAGAGCTCAGACAACTTCCTGCCTTTTCTCCACCACATTGGCTCAGCCCTTCCTGATAAGTGTTTAAGGTAGGATTTGAACTTATATCTCCTTAACTCCAAATTCAACTCTCTACTACACCAGTGGTATCAAACTCAAACAGAAAATGGGACCACTGAAGTGTACATAAGAAGCCTATTGTCTTTTTTTTTTTTTTTGCTTCTTTGGAGTGCAATTAGGATTAAGTGACTTGCCGAAGGTCACACAGCTAGCTTTTGTGTTAAGTGTCTGAGGTCGGATCTGAACCCAGGTCCTTCTGATTCCTGGGCCAGTGCTCTATTCACTGGGCCACCTAGCCGCCCCTGAGCCTATTGTCTTATTGTTCACATATTGACTTAGAAAACCACATAGATTGTATTTTTATTTATTTTATTAGATATTTCCCACTTAGATTTTAATTTGTTTTGTAGATGCTTAGGGTTATTGCAGCTGACATGCAATTTAGCCATGGGTTTGACAGCTCTGTACTATACTGTGCATCCTCTTTAAGTCTTGTAGCAGAAGATTCTCTCTTATTAGCAAATTTGATAGGACTTTCCTCAGGTAGAAGATAAGATCACAGATCTAGATCTGAACGTACCTTAGATGTCTTGTGGAACATTTCTTTTTTTTTTTTTTGATCTTTAAACAAATACTTTATAACTTCTGTTTTACATCATTCATTTCTGCCAGATTTTGAGTTACAATCATTTTCCCCCCATTATTCCCCTACTCAACCTCCCAGAATAGCAGTCCCACAAGATATTGCTTCCTCCAATCTGCTCTCTCCCATACCTTCTCCCATACCCCCATCGACTTTTCCATTAGAGGAAGGTGAGTCTTTGCATCCCAATGCCTGCACATCTTATCTCCCTATTACAAGCAAAAAAGTATTAATAATAGTATTTATATATATTTGAAACATTTAATGTTACGACCTCGAATTTCAGATCCATTTCCTTCCTCCCTTGTCACCCATTCCCTCTGGGGAGATAAGTAATTCAGTATATGTTGTACATGTCTAGCTATGCAAAACATTATCATAGTAGATATATTGTACAGGACTGCTTATAATTCCCTCCCACTCATCCCACCCCCACCTGGTCCATTCCCTACACAATCCTGTCCCTCTTCTATAGTGGGTACTTCCAACCTCCCCTCCCCCCAAGGATGCCCTCCCATCCATCATCCCTCCTCTCATCCCCCTTCCCCCTATCCTGCTGCAGGTTGAGATATCCCATTTAGTATGTATGTCATTTTCTCCCTGAACCAAATTCAATGTGAATGTGGTTTTGCCTTTTTAGCCTTCCTCATTCTCCCCCTCCTTTGCAACCACTTCCCCTTGCTTCTTCTACATGGGATAGTTTACCCTACCCTGTCTCTCCCCATCTCCTCTTGCCACTTTCCTCTCTCACCTCATAATTTCATCCCTTGAGTATTCTCCCTTCCCAACAAAGTCAACCTATGCCCTCTATCCATATATAACTGTAACCATATACACACACATTCACATATGTATTCATATGACCACACCCCTTCTTCCATTATTTTCATAGTGAGAAAGATATCATCAGTCACAGATATTGCTTTTCCATATAGGAATGTAAATAGTTCAACTTTGATAAGTTCCTTTTGATTTCTTTTCCCTGATTACCTTCTCAGGCATCTCTTCCTTCTTGTGTCTGGGTGTCAAATTTTCTATTCAATTCTTGTTTTTTCCTCAAGAATGCTTGAAAGTCCTCTAT
Organism: Gymnobelideus leadbeateri; assembly: GCA_011680675.1. Taxonomy (NCBI): domain Eukaryota; kingdom Metazoa; phylum Chordata; class Mammalia; order Diprotodontia; family Petauridae; genus Gymnobelideus; species Gymnobelideus leadbeateri. The sequence goes on from WOXC01004486.1 coordinate 94,142, forward strand.
TCCACTGAATGCCCATATTTTCCCCTGAAACAAAATACTCAGTTTTGCTGGGTAGGTGACCCTTGGGTTCATTCCCAGTTCTTTTGCCCTCTGGAATATCATATTCCATGCCCTTCTATCCCTCAATGTAGAAGCTGCCAGGTCCTGTGCCATTCTGATTGTGTTTCCACAATATTGAATTGTTTCTTCCTGGCTGCTTGTAGTATTTTCTCCTTGATCTGGGGATTCTGGAACCTGGCTATAATATTCCTGGGAGTTTTCTTTTTGGGATCTTTTCAGGAGGTGATTGGTGGATTCTTTCAACCTCTATTTTGCCCTCTGGATCTAAAACATCAGGGCAATTTTCCTTGAGTATTTCTTGAAGGGTGATTTCTAGGTTCTTTCTTTGATCATGGCTTTCAGGTAGTCCAATAATTTTTAAATTGTCTCTCCTGGATCTATTCTCCAGGTCAGTGGTTTTTCCCATGAGATATTTCACATTGCCTTCTAATCTTTCATTGGTTTGGATCTGCTTAACAGCATCTTGATTTCTCATAAAGTCACTAGCTTCTATTTGCTCCAGTCTAACTCTGAAGGAATGAATCTCCTCAGTGAACTTTTGAGATTCTTTTTCCATCTGGCAAATTCGACTTTTTAAGGCATTCTTCTCCTCAATGCCCTTTTGGGCCTCCTTTGCCATTTGAGCTAGTCTATTTTTTTTTTTATCCATTTATTTATTTATTCATTCACCCGTTCATTTACTTTTGTTTTTTTTTATTTATTTTTTTTTATAAACAAATACTTTATTAACTTCTGTTTTACATCATTCATTTCCGCCAGGTTTTGAGTTACAATCATTTTCCCCCCATTATTCCCCTACCCAACCTCCCAGAATAGCAGTCCCACAAGATATCGTTTCCTCCAATCTGCTCTCTCCCATACCTTCTCCCATACCCCCTTCGACTTTTCCATTAGAGGAAGGTGAATCTCTGTGTTCCAATGCCTGCACATCTTATCTCCCAATTACAAGCAAAAGAGTATTAATAACAGTATTTATATATATTTGAAATATTTAATGTTAAGACCTCGAATTTCAGATCCATTCCCTTCCTCCCTTGTCACCCATTCCCTCTGGGAAGATAAGTAATTCAGTATATGTTGTATATGTCTAGCTATGCAAAACATTACCATAGTAGATATATTGTACAAGGCTGCTTATAATTCCCTCCCACTCATCCCAACCTCCACCTGGTCCATTCCCTATGTGATCCTGTCCCTCTTCTATAGTGGGTACTTCCAACCTCCCCTCACCCCAAGGATGCCCTCCCATCCATCATCCCTCCTCTCATCCCCCTTCCCCCTATCCTGCTGCAGGTTGAGATATCCCATTCAGTATGTATGTCATTTTCTCCCTGAACCAAATTCAATGTGAATGTGGTTTTGCCTTTTTAGCCTTCCTTATTCTCCCCCTCCTTTGCACCCACTTCCCCTACATGAGATAGTTTACCCTACCATGTCTCTCCCCATCTCCTCTTGCACTTTCTTCTCTCACCTCATAATTTCATCCCTTGAGTACTCTCCCTTCCCAACAAAATCAACCTATGCCCTCTATCCATATATAACTGTAACCATATACACACACATTCACATATGTATCCATATGACCACACCCCCTTCTTCCATTATTTTCATAGTGAGAAAGATATCATCAGTCACAGATATTGCTTTTTCATATAGGAATGTAAATAGTTCAACTTTGATAAGTTCCTTTCGATTTCTTTTCCCTGATTACCTTCTCAGGCATCTCTTACTTCTTGCGTCTGGATGTCAAATTTTCTATTCAACTCTGGTTTTTTCCTCAAGAATGCTTGAAAGTCCTCTATTCCACTGAATGACCATATTTTCCCCTGAAACAAAATACTCAGTTTTGCTGGGTAGGTGACCCTTGGGTTCATTCCCAGTTCTTTGCCCTCTGGAATATCATATTCCATGCCCTTCGATCCCTCAGTGTAGAAGCTGCCAGGTCCTGGGCTATTCTGATTGTGTTTCCACAATATTGAAATTGTTTCTTCTGGCTGCTTGTAGTATTTTCTCCTTGATCTGGGGATTCTGGAACCTGGCTATAATATTCCTGGGAGTTTTCTTTTTGGGATCTTTTTCAGGAGGTGATTGGTGGATTCTTTCAACCTCTATTTTGCCCTCTGGATCTAAAACATCAGGGCAATTTTCCTTGAGAATTTCTTGAAGGTGATTTCTAGGTTCTTTCTTTGATCATGGCTTTCAGGTAGTCCAGTAATTTTTAAATTGTCTCTCCTGGATCTATTTTCCAGGTCAGTGGTTTTTCCTATGAGATATTTCACATTGCCTTCTAATCTTTCGTTTGTTTGGATCTGCTTAACAGCATCTTGATTTCTCATAAAGTCACTAGCTTCCATTTGCTCCAGTCTACTCTGAAGGAATGAATCTCCTCAGTGAACTTTTGAGATTCTTTTTCCATCTGGCAAATTCGACTTTTTAAGGCATTCTTCTCCTCATTGCCCTTTTGGGCCTCCTTTGCTATTTGAGCTAGTCTATTTTTTAAGGTGTTGTTTTCCTCAGTCAGGCTGTTGACCCTCATTTCATACTTTTCCTGCATCCTTCTCATTTCTCTTCCTAATTTTTCCTCCACTTCTCTTATTTGATTTTTAAAGTCCTTCTTAAGGTCCTCTATGGCCTGCAACCTGCTCATGTTTTCCCCTGGGGCTTTTGGAGCAGGACTTCTGACCTCACAGTCCTTTCCCGCTCTATGCCCCCAAAATAGGAGTCTAGGGTTGCATTTTTCTGTTTCCTTTGCCTTGGCATGTTGCCACTTAATTACTTGACTTTTGGGCTTGTTGCCACACTATGGCTTTAAGGCCAGATAGAGGAATTTTCGTCCCGAACGTGTGGGGGGCAACTTTCGTTTCTGGCAAGCTGTAAACCCGCCCACAACTTCCACCCTAGATCACAATCCAGATCCAGGGAGGTTAAAGCAAGAGCGATTACCCCCCAAGACTGATCGCTGGATCTCCCCATAATTTGTAGGCTGGGAGCCAGAGCTACCTCTGAAAACTACAAAATGGCGTGTCTCCTCATCGGGTTCTAGCCCCCAGGGGAGGGAGCTGACGCATTCCCCAAATCCAGGTCCCAAAGTCCATAGGACACTAACCTTTTACTTTGTCCTAGGCATGTCTATGTTGATAATTCTGCAGTCGCCATAGCTCCTGGTGTTCTGGGATTCGTCCAGCCGCCTGCTGGCCCTGCCGCCCTGGGGCTAAAACCTCGGCTCACGCGGACCTGGGCTCGGCTCGGCTCCTGCGCTCTGCGTGCTGCCGGCTCCCAGACCACTGTGCTGGTCCTTCCTGCAGGGTGCTGGGCTGTCCTCAGCGGGAGGTTAGCTTCTCTGTGTCGTTCTGTGGGTGCTGGGGCTCCAGAAGTTTTTCAGAGTCCTTTTTTACATAGTTTGTGGAGAATCTGGGGGCAGAGAGGCTTGGAAGAGCTGTTTCTACTCCGCCATCTTGGCTCCGCCCCCTGGACCATTTCTTAATATCAGGAAACTTTACCCTAGGGCAGTTAAAGGATTTTTCCCAAGCAACACAGGGAGTAAGCATGAAAGGTAGGATTGAGGCCCAAGTCCATGTGATGAAGGTAACCTTGCCTAAATCACTGGGAAGTTCCTAGGGAATTCTAGATAAAATATTATAGTATATAATATATCCCCAATATATAATGTTGGTTATATCATAAATATTTAATCTTGTACAGGAACTTTGGCCAGAAGATTCTTGGGCCAGCTGGAACCAGCTATTTGGGTCAGAGGGGAAGTGTTCCAGCTGTTACTGATGTCATTCACTTTTTCCTTGGACCACCTAAACTTAAGCAGGAGGATAGTGACTTTTGTCAGAAGATAGCATATTAGGGAGTGGAAGCATAGTCTTCTTCATTATTATACAGTGACTTGTATCTTCCTATGTGGAGACACCTCTTTTAGATAATGAATTATAGAACCTTAGAGGGACTTGGAGGAACGGCAGCATGGTACAGTGGAAAGAGTATTTTATTTTGGAATCAGAGGACCTGATTGAAATCTCATTTCTGCCACTTACCTTGTATAAAATCTTTTTTTTAAACAAATGCTTTATTAACTTCTGTTTTACACCATTCATTTCCACCAGATTTTGAGTAACAATTATTTCTCCCCCCCTGTTTTTCCCCTACCCACCCTCCCAGAATAGCAGTCCCATAAGATATCACTTCCTCCAATCTGCTCTCTCCCATATCTTCTCCCATACTCCCTTCGACTTTTCCATTAGAGGAAGGTGAATCTCTGTGTTCCAATGCCTGCACATCTTATCTCTCAATTACAAGCAAAAGAGTACTAATAATAGTATTTATATATATTTAAACATTTAATCTTAAGACCTCGAATTTCAGATCCATTTCCTTCCTCCCTTGTCACCCATGACCTCTGGGAAGATAAGTAATTCAGTATATGTTGTACATGTCTAGCTATGTAAAACATTACCATAGTAGGTATATTGTACAAGGCTGCTTATAATTCCCTCCCACTCATCCCACCCCCCACCTGTCCTACTTGATCCTGTCCCTACTTGATCCTGCCCCTCTTCTATAGTGGGTACTTCCAACCTCCCCTCCCTCCAAGGATGCACTCCCATCCATCATCCCTCCTCTCATCCCCCTTCCCCCTATCCTGCTGCAGGTTGAGATATCCCATTTAGTATGTATGTCAATCTCTCCCTGAACCAAATTCAGTGAGAATGTGGTTTTGCCTTTTTGCCTTCCTATTATTCCCCTCCCTTGCAACCACTTCCCCTTACTTCTTCTACATGAGATAGTTTACCCTACCCTGTCTCTCCCCATCTCCTCTTGCCACTTTCCTCTCTCACCTCATAATTGCACCCCTTGAGTATCCTCCCTTCCGAACAAATTCAACCTATGCCCTCTATCCATATATAACTGTAAACATATATACACACATTCACATATGTATTCATATGACCATACACCCTTCTTCCATTATTTTCATACTGAGAAAGACTTCATCAGTCACAGTTATTGTTTTTCCATATAGGAATGTAAATAGTTCAACTTTGATAAGTTCCTTTTGATTTCTTTTCCCTGATTACCTTCTCAGGCATCTCTTGCTTCTTGTGTCTGGATGTCAACTTTTCTATTAAACTTCGGTTTTTTTCCTCAAGAATGCTTGAAAGTCCTCTATTCCACTGAATGACCATATTTTCCCCTGAAACAAAATACTCAGTTTTGCTGGGTAGGTGACCCTTGGGTTCATTCCCAGCTCTTTTGCCCTCTGGAATATCATATTCAATGCCCTTCAGTCCCTCAGTGTAGAAGCTGCCAGGTCCTGTGCTATTCTGATTGTGTTTCCACAATATTGAAATTGTTTCCTCCTGGCTGCTTGGAGTATTTTCTCCTTGATCTGGGGATTCTGGAACTGACTATAATATTCCTGGGAATTTTCTTTTTGGGATCTTTTTCAGGAGGTGATCTGTGGATTCTTTCAACCTCTATTTTGCCCTCTGGATCTAAAACATCAGGGCAATTTTCCTTGAGAATTTCTTGAAGGGTGATTTCTAGGTTCTTTCTTTGATCATGGCTTTCAGGTAGTCCAATAATTTTTAAATTGTCTCTCCTGGATCTATTTTCCAGGCCAGTGGTTTTTCCCATAAGGTATTTCACATCGCCTTCTAATCTTTCATTTGTTTGGATCTGTGTAACAGCATCTTGATTTCTCATAAAGTCATTAGCTTCCATTTGCTCCAGTCTAACTCTGAAGGAATGAATCTCCTCAGTGAACTTTTGAGATTCTTTTTCCATCTGGCAAATTCGACTTTTTAAGGCATTCTTCTCCTCATTGCCCTTTTGGGCCTCCTTTGCCATTTGAGTTAGTCTATTTTTTAAGGTGTTGTTTTCCTCAGTCAGGCTGTTGACCCTCATTTCATACTTTTCCTGCATCCTTCTCATTTTTCTTCCCAATTTTTCCTCCACTTCTTTCATTTGATTTTTAAAGTCCTTCTTAAGGTCCTATATAGCCTCTAACCCACTCATATTTTCCTTTGGGGCTTTTGGAGGAGGATTTCTGACCTCACAGTCCTCTTCCTGTCCTATGCTTCGATCTTCTTTGCCCCCAAAATAGGAGCCTAAGGTTGCATTTTTCTGTTTATTTTGTTTCCTTTGCCTTGACATGTTGCCACTTAATTACTTGACTTTTGGGCTTGTTGCCACAGTAGGACTCTGCCATCAGACAGGAGAGCTTTCATCCTGAACGTGGGGTTGGGGGACAACTTCCATTTCTGGCAAGCTGGAAACCCACCCAGGACCTCCCCCCCAGATCACAATCCAGATTCAGGGAGGTTAAAGCAAGAGCGATTACTCCCAAGACTGATCTCTGGATCTCCCTACAGTTTGCAGGCCAGGAGCTGGAGCTGCCACTGAAAACTACAAAATGGCATGTCTCCTCAGCGGCTTCTAGCTCCAGTGGAGGAAGCTGACACATTCCCCAAATACTGGTCCCAAAGTCCATAGAGCAGTAACCTCTCACTTTGTCCTAGGCATGTCTATGTTGATAATTCTGGAATCGCCACAGCTACTGGTGTTCTGGGGTCCCTCCAGCCAGCTGCTGGCCCTGCTGCCCTGGGGCTAAAACCGCGACTCACGTGGACCTGGGCTTGGCTCTCTGTGCACTGTGTGCTTCGCTGCTGGCTCCCAGAGTGCTGCTCTGGTCCTTCTTGCAGGGCTGCAGGGCTGTCCTCAGTGGGAGGTTAGCTTCTCTGTGTCATTCTGTGGGTGCTGGGGCTTTGGAAGTTGTTCAGAGTCCCCTTTTACATAGTTTGGAGGTAATCTGGGGGGAAAGTGCCTTGGACATGCTGTTTCTACTCCACTATCTTGGCTCCGCCCACTCTCACCTACCTTGTATATAATCTTAAGAAATAACTTTAACTTGTAGCCTCTGTTTGTCCATCTGTAAAAATGAAGAGTTTGTACTAGATGGCATCTAAGGTTTTTTTTTTCAAGTTATAAATGTATGAACCTTTAGGTCTTTGATTTCTTTTGCACTGGGAATTAAAAGATTTGAAATGTTCATGATATATTTCCTAAGGACAGAACTTTAACATAGAAAGAATATCCAAAGTCCTATCCAAAGACAATAAATATTTTGAAGGACTAGGTCCTACAAAGAATCTAATTTTATTCTGAGGGGGAGCCCAGTCAGGGGAGCCAAATCCACATTTGATAAGGGAGATCCCAAAGAGAATTATCCAGCAACTGCTGTCAAGGGGAGAAAGATGGGAGGCAGTCACAGCAAGAATTCATGGCCCACATCATGTCCAACTAGAGCAATCTAGATAGCAGAAAATCAAGAGCTGAATAGGGGAAATAAAGTGCCAGGGAATAACTCACTCTGAGTTTTAGTATCATGGCTTTGGTACTGGCTGTGATGGCCAATTTGTATGAGCAGTTTTTCATTATCTGTAGATCATTCTTTTGTGCAAGTATTGACCATTTTCCACTAATGCACCTACATCATCAGCATCTGCTAGTGGTGGGGCCCAGATATTCTCTCCTCTTATCTTTCTTGATTTTCTCCATTTCCTTGGTATTTTTCTATTATGGGTCTCTTACTCCTATGAAAATTCCTGAGGAGGTTGGATTTACTGGTTCCTCTACCTTGTTTCATCTCCATAATTTAAATTATTCCCTAAGGCTGTGTACTTTATTTTTTTCTCTTCTCTTTCAATTCTCTCCCTTGGTGGTCATTCACTATCATTATTTTAATTATCTTCTCTATGCAAATGACTTCAAAATATGGATCTCTACCTCCAACTTTTCCAATAGGCTCCAATCATATATTTCTAACAGGCCAATAGACACCTCCACCTGTATGTGCCCTCAGCACCTCAAGCAATATGAAACTGAATTTGTCACCCCTCACACACAAACTCTCTCTTCTGCCTAATTTCCCTATTTTTGCTGATGGCATTGCCATCAACCTATCACCATACTAGGCACTCAATCATCTTTAACTCTTTCATCTCCTTCAACCTCCACTTCCAATTGATTGCACCCTCCCTAGTGCTATCCCTCTTCTATTATTAGCTGAGCCAATATGCTTTTAAGGAATGAAGTTGAGGCAAGAATTACACTACCTTTGTCACTACTGGCGAATAAAATTGGGCCATTTATTTAAGCAAATAATACATGTGAGGACTTATTACTTCTGTTACATGGTCACTCCACAGGTCCCAGAATACCTGAATTCTGGGATATGCAGTAATATGGATATCAACAGGGTATTCATTAATCAGGAGAGATGCAGGCACTGTTTGGGGTCAATAGGACTGGCAGGGGTAACCCCAAGCAGTGAATGTGGGAATAAACTTTTATATAATAGCAGCATAAATTAGCAAAAATGCATTAGTCTGTGGCATCAGGAAAAGAAGGCTCAATGAGGTTTAAGTACCGTATTATAAGGAAATAGGAAGGCTTCAGCAATCATGACAAGGGAGCCAAGTATCATAACAGGTAATTTGGTTCGTGCAAACATAGGAGTATATAGTGTCAGTCAAGGCACACAAATGGTTTAAGCCTGTGGAAATCATGTTAAAACCCCTTCTCTCATGAACAGTAACTGTAAGGGACTTTGGGAAGATCACTACCTTTGGAGTCAGAGGACATTGATTTAAATCATGACTGTCAATTACTGCTTTTGTGACCTAGGATAAGTCACTCTATCTGCTCTGGGCCTCAGTTTCCTTATCTGTAAAATAAGAGAGTTGGATTAGGTGATCTCTAACATCCATTCTAGCCCTAAATCTATGTTTTTTTTTTCAATAGATCACCTAGACCCCCTGGGATAGGTCCCTTGGATTAGTATATTTCCCATAATAGGATCATAGCATCTCAATGGAAAGGATCTCAGAGGTCATTTAGCTTAATCTATATCTGGGCAGGAATCTCTTCCATAATAGCTCCCGAAACATTTATCTTCCATTTACAAACATATAGTAACAAGGAAATTCACTAGTACTTGAGGAAGCTAATTTTGTTTTTTATACCTCTGGTTGTCAGGATTTTTCCTCTTAGGTTGGGCCATATGCTACCTCTCTGCAAAGCTAACTTCTAAACTGACTTCTTGGGTCTCTTCTACATAATGGACTTTGTCACTGTATGACATAGTTTTGGGTCTCCTTATTCTCTGGACTTGCTTCAGATTGTCAGCATCCTTCCTGAAAAGTCGAAGTCCTTCCTTGATCTGTACACAGTACTTCAAATGGGTTCTAGTCAGGGTAGAGTACAGTAGGACTATTACATGCTCATTCTGGACACTGTGCTTCTGATAATGCAGTTTGAGGTTTCATTAGATTTTTTTGTTTCTGTATTGTGCTGTTGATTTTAGTCTACAGAGCTTTTAGTCTACAGAACTATCAGACATCCATCACAAAACAAAATATTATACAGTCCTGTCTTACCCCATCCAGTATTAACACTGTTGATTTTTTGGAGCACAAGTTAGGCTTCTACCTTTATCCCTATTAAATTTCACCTTATTGGATATAATCCATCACTCTAGATCATCAAAGTATTTTTGGATCCTGATTTTGTTATTCAATGTGTTAGCTATCCATCCTGGATTCATATTAGACAAAAAGTTGATAAGCTTCTGTTTATGTCTAAGTTTTTGGTAAAAAGATTGAATAAAACAGGACCAAGGACAGATCCCTTGGCTACTGCACCAGAGACTTCCAGGTTGACTGATTGATCCACTGAGTACTGAGCTTTGACTTTAACTATTTAACCTAGCTTACCTTTTAACCTAGTTCCCTCAGTCCAGATATCTCCATTTTGTTTGAAAGGATATCAATAAAGATTTTATTCAATGTTTTTCTAAAATGAAATTGAATCTACCTTGGATCATAGACTTTTAAAAATGTACCTTTTTACCCCATTAGATTTTAAGTTGCTTGAGAAACAAGGCTATATAATTTTCTATTTTTGTGTCTTCAGTGCTTAGCACAATGCACTTCTTGAGTAAGTTATTTAAAGTGTTTGTTTAATTAAATTGACCATTTGTCACCTGCTAATGTGGAACAGGGATGGTGATTTTGCAAAAGCTTTTCAACACTAACCTCTTAGAAGGGTTAAATGAATTTATTACCAGTTCTACAATAATTAATTTAGTAAAATACAAATAAAGGTTCAATTAGGTCATAGTGTTTTTCAAGAGATTTTGTTATACTTGTCACATATTTGTAATATGTTGCTGTACATACCCAACTGATAATTAATGCTTTTTTATGCTGTACTATATATTAGTCTTTTGATTTAAGTCAACTGCATCTTTTCAAGATAACTTTCTAAAGAATGAAAAACTAGGAAATTGATGTTTGTGATATATTTGACACTTTGGGCACAGTAATTTAATTCAACAAAAATTTACCATGTGTCTACTATGTGCAAGTAATCGTGCTAGATGCTGGGGCCGTAGGATAACAACATCCTTGACCTTGAGCCAGAAGGGACCTTAGAGGTAGATAGATGACACAATAAAGAGATCTATGGGCTAGGAGTCAGAAAGACGTAAGTTCAAATCTAGCCTTAGACTCTCACTAGCTATGTGGGCTTGGAAATATCCCTTAAACTCTATTTGCCTCTGTTTCCATAGTGGTTGCATGAAGGTAATAATACCACTTACACCTACTTCCCAGGGGAAATGTGAAGATCAAGTGATCTTCATTTGTAAAGCGGTTAGTATGGTGTCTGGCACATACTAGGAATGACATAAGTGTGAGCTATTTTTATTTTCTTTAATTAAACAAATGCTTTATTAACTTCTATTTTAATCATTCATTTCCACCAGATTTTGAGTTACAATTTTTTCCCCTGTTTTTCCCCTATCCACCATCCCAGAATAGCAGTCCCACAAGATATCACTTCCTCCAATCTGCTCTCTCCCATATCTTCTCCCATACACCCTTTGACTTTCCCATTAGAGCAAGGTGAATCTCTGTGCCCCAATGCCTGCACATTTTATCTCCCAATTACATGCAAAAGAGTATTGATAATAGTATTTATATATATTTGAAACATTTAATTTTAAGACCTTGAATTTCAGATCCATTCCCTTCCTCCCTTGCCACCCATTCCCTCTGGGAAGATAAATAATTCAGTATGTGTTGTATATGTATAGCTATGCAAAAATATTACCATAGTAGATATATTGTACAAGGCTGCTTATAATTCCCTCCCACCCATCCCACCCCCTTCCTGGTCCATTCCCTACTTGAACCTGTCCCTCTTCTATAGTGGGTACTTCCAACCTCCCCTGCCCCCAAGGATGCCCTCCCATCCATCATCCCTCCTCTCATCCCCCTTCCCCCTATTCTGCTGTAGGCCGAGATATCCCATTTAGTATGTATATCTTTCTCTCCCTGAACCAAATTCAATGAGAATGTGGTTCTGCCTTTTTGCCTTCCTATTTTCCCCCTCCCTTGCGACCACTTCCCCTTGCTTCTTCTACACGAGATAGTTTACCCTACCCTGTCTCTCCCCATCTCCTCTTGCCACTTTCCTCTCTCACCTCATAATTGCACCCCTTGAGTATCCTCCCTTCCCAAGAAATTCAACCGATGCCCTCTATCCATATATAACTGTAATCATATACACACACATTCACATATGTATTCATATGACCACATACCCTTCTTCCATTATTTTCATAGTGAGAAAGATTTCATCAGTCACAATTATTGTTTTTCCATGTAGGAATGTAAATAGGTCAACTTTGATAAGTTCCTTTTGATTTCTTTTCCTGATTACCTTCTCAGGCATCTCTTGCTTCTTGTGTCTGGATGTCAAATTTTCTATTCAACTCTGGTTTTTTCCTCAAGAATGCTTGAAAGTCCTCTATTCCACTGAATGACCATATTTTCCCTGAAACAAAATACTCAGTTTTGCTGGGTAGGTGACCCTTGGGTTCATTCCCAGTTCTTTTGCCCTCTGGAATAACATATTCCATGCCCTTCGATCCCTCAGTGTAGAAGCTGCCAGGTCCTGGGCTATTCTGATTGTGTTTCCACAATATTGAAATTGTTTCTTCCTGGCTGCTTGTAGTATTTTCTCCTTGATCTGGGGATTCTGGAACCTGGCTATAATATTCCTGGGAGTTTTCTTTTTGGGATCTTTTTCAGGAGGTGATCTGTGGATTCTTTCAACCTCTATTTTGCCCTCTGGGTCTAAAACATCAGGGCAATTTTCCTTGAGAATTTCTTGAAGGGTGATTTCTAGGTTCTTTCTTTGATCATGGCTTTCAGGTAGTCCAATAATTTTTAAATTGTCTCTCCTGGATCTATTTTCCAGGTCAGTGGTTTTTCCCATGAGATATTTCACATTGCCTTCTATTCTTTCATTTGTTTGGATCTGCTTAACAGCATCTTGATTTCTCATAAAGTCATTAGCTTCCATTTGCTCCAGTCTAACTCTGAAGGAATGAATCTCCTCAGTGAGCTTTTGAGATTCTTTTTCCATCTGGCAAATTTGTCTTTTTAAGGCATTCTTCTCCTCATTGCCCTTTTGGGTCTCCTTTGCCATTTGAGTTAGTCTATTTTTTAAGGTGTTGTTTTCCTCGGTCAGGCTGTTGACCCTCATTTCATACTTTTCCTGCATCCTTCTCATTGTTCTTCCCAATTTTCTTCCACTTCTCTTATTTGATTATTAAATTCCTTCTTAAGGTCCTATATGGCCTCTAACCCACTCATATTTTCCTTTGGGGCTTTTGGAGGAGGATTTCTGACCTCACAATCCTCTTCCTGTCCTATGCTTCGATCCTCTTTGCCCCCAAAATAGGAGTCTAAGGTTGCATTTTTCTGTTTATTTTGTTTCCTTTGCCTTGACATGTTGCCACTTAATTACTTGACTTTTGGGCTTGTTGCCACAGTAGGACTCTGCCACCAGACAGGAGACCTTTCGTCCCGAACGTTGGGGTCTTCACAGCTTTCTGTTAAGCTGGAAACCCACCCAGGACCTCCCCCCCAGACCACAATCCAGATCTGGGGAGGTTAAAGCAAGCGTGATTACCCCCAAGACTGATCTCTGGATCTCACTACAGTTTGCAGGCCAGGAGCTGGAGCTGCCCCTGAAAACTACAAAATGGCGTGTCTCCTCAGTGGCTTCCTGCCCCCAGGGGAGGAACCCGAAGCATGCCCCAAATACTGGTCCCCCAGTCTATAGGGCACTAACCTCTCACTTTGTCCTAGGCATATCTGAGTTGATAATTCTGGAATTGCCACAGCTACTGGTGTTCTGGGGTCCCTCCAGCCAGCTGCTGGCCCTGCTGCCCTGGGGCTAAAACCGCGACTCACGTGGACCTGGGCTTGGCTCTCTGTGCACTGCGTGCTGCGCTGCTGGCTCCCAGAGCACTGCACTGGTCATTCCTGAAGGGCTGCAGGGCTGTCCTCAGCAGGAGGTTAGCTTCTCTGTGTCATTCTGTGGGTGCTGGGGCTCTAGAAGTTGTTCAGAGTCCCCTTTTACATAGTTTGGAGGTGATCTGGGGGGAGAGTGCCTTGGACGCACTGTTTCTACTCCACCATCTTGGCTCCACTCCTTGTGAGCTATTTTTAGAGGCCATCAAGTTCAACTCTTATTTTACAGATGAGAAAACTAAGGCTCAGTGAAATTAGGTGACTTGACTAGGGTTGCACAGCATTATGAAGTAAAAAATCACATAGTCTTTGCTCTTAAGCAACTTGAATTCTACTGAGTGGAGATATGCACACATATATGTATATGTATTGATAGAGAGATCTATGTATAGATAAATAAAGATATATGGTGGGTACAGCATTATTTACAATTGGAGGGGAGAGGGAATTCAGCGATTTTCACCCTTTTTTCTTTTCTTTCTTTTTTTTTTTTTGTTGGGCAATTGGGGGACTTGCCCAAGGTCATATGGCTAGTTTTTTTGTGTTAAGTGTCTGAGGCCAGATCGGAACCCAGGTCCTCCTGACTTCATGGCTGGTGCTCTATTCACTGAGCCACCTAGCCACCCCTCATTCTTTTTTCAATTATTCACTCAGAGGAAAGGCTAGCTTATGGTCAATGGAGCCCTTGTTCCTACTAATTTAACAGAAGAACATATATGCCATGGTGTGTAAATTCTAGTAGACATGCAGACAGCTATCTACCACTGATCTCATGAACTATTTCAAAGAATCTTAGACATATAATAGCTGAGAGTGGAGGGGGGATATTTGAGGTTATCTAGCCCAATGCCTTCTCTGATGTGACAGTAATCTTTTAAAAAATATTTAGTATTTTGTTTTCCCCAATTACATGTAAAATAATTTTTGATATTCATTTTTAAAATAATGAATTCCAAATTTTTTCACTAGCAATTTTTTTTTGTTGCATTCCCAAGAAGTGATCAACCAGTCTTTCCTTAGACACTTCCAGTAATGGAAAATTCAGTAATCTTGAAGTAGCTCATTCCACTTATGGACAGCTCAGAATGTTAGGGGGATTTTCCTTTCTATTGAACATCATCTCCCCCTCTATGTCTTCTGCCCATTGTCCCTGTTTCTGTTCTCTAGTATCACATGGAGCAAGGCTTGTTGTTCACTGAAGTGATAGCCCTTCTCTAAGGAAGGTCCAGACTATTACTGTCCTTTTTCAAGTATTGTTTGTACAATTGATCACAATCCTCCATGTGTGGTTTACCCAGGGCAAAGCATATTTTTAAATTCTCTTGTGTCAGTGATGCTGCCTTTCCATCTACCCACAAAGGTTGCTTTAGCTTTTTAAGTAGCAATCAGTATTTTTTTCACATGATCTTTTGCCTACCTAACTCACCTCCCGGAACACAACAGTATGGCTACTCAGAGTTCTCACTCCCCCGAACTATATTTACACTTCCCTCCTTATGTCTGAAATCCCACTCTCATAAACTCCTATCCTCCTAATAACTTCACTCTTCATTCTTCTTGGAATCCCTAACTCCTCTACCATTTTCTCTTCCACTATTTTTCTCATTTCTGGTTTTACTTGCCTTCATACTCATTCAGCCACTTCAGTGATTGGCAAGCTACCAATCTCAAATGCCTCTTCCTCTTTGAATTTAGGCTGTCCCCATCCTCTTTTTCCCCCATCCTAAGTAATCACCACAATCTGGTCCCAGCAATCTTATTCTCAGGCTGCCGAATGTTGGTAGAAGAAGTTTTGAAATCAAGATTTTTTCATTTTATTGTCAATTTCTGTTGCAATGGCCTCATCTGGCCTCTAAGTTCTACTTTGTAATCTTTACACTTAACTCTAATTTAGTTCATGTCTTAAAATAAATTCTTAGATGGTTCAGGGGATAGAAATATGGTTCTATAGTCAGGGATGCCTAAGTTCAAATCTCTCCTTACCCTTTTATCAGTTGTATGAACCTGGTCAAATCACTTAACTACTGCCTGTCTCAGTTTCCTCATATATAAAATGGGGATAATAATAGCATCTACATCCCAAAGTAGTGAGGACAAAATAAGGTAAACTTTGTAATGCATTTTGCAAACTTTAAAGCACCATATATTATTTTAAATAATAACAATTTATTCTTATGGCAGAGTCGTGGAAGAGGTGACTTCTGAGAATCACACTAGACCTAGACACTAACAATATTTACTATTGATACTCTAAATATCCTTGTCTAGTGACTTTGTGGCTTTCCTGTTTCCAGTATCTTCCTTCTCCAAGCTATCTGCCACATATTTTCTAAAAGACCCACTATAAAATGTTACATTTGAAACTTAGTACCTTCCTACTTTTCCAGTTTCCTTATATTTATTCCTCTTCTTATATTCAACAATCCAACCACACTGGCCTACTTTCTATTCCTCATACGTGACACTCCATTTCCTGACTTTTCCTTGGCTGTCCCTATGCCTGGAATGCTCTCACTCCTTACCACTACCTCCTGGATTTCCTGCCTTTTTTAAAAGATTCAGCTCAAATTCTGTCTTCTGCTTGAAGGCTTTTTCAGTCCACCTCACTGCTAGTATTTCCCCTCTGAGGTTATCTTTCATTTTTAAACTATGTGCTTCTGTATAAATAGTGATTGTACATTGTCTCCCCAATTAGAATGTGAGGTCCTTGAAGGCATGGACCATGTTTTTGCCTTTCTTTGTATCCCCAACAGCTAGCACAGTACCTAGCATGTAGTAAATATTTAATAAATAGTTGTTGACTCACTTGATTGGCCATTGTGACCCAGTGTGAGGATGCCTCTGAACAGCCAAGCCATAAAGCCAAGCCAAGCCATTTTCAGGCATGAAATGGAGCTCTTCTAGCCCCCAAATGCAGTTCCTAGACTTTTTATGGATCTTTTCACTGTGTAAGATCCAGCTATTGCATGGGATTTAGGCAAGGTTACTTTTTGTTCTTAGTATTGTCAAGAATAGATATACATTACTACATGTAGCCTTCAGCTGGAACCTGAGCCAAAATTATCAACACAGTGCTCAGGCAATTGTTATATGTTTTTCATGGTCTAGTCAGATGAAGTGATTTGATAAAAGTTGTTTGATCATAATTTGGGAGTTCCCTTTTATGCATGTTAGATCCATGGCCCTGCAGGAATTCTTAGTGGAAAAAAGGACACCAAACAAAAGAATTCATTTATGCAGGTCTCCCTTTTCATTGCCAGAGTCCTGGTGATATTTGTTTAAAAAAATAAAAAGGAAATGTGGGAATCATGACTCTGCCAAAAATACAGAGCTTTAGATGCCAACACTATCTGAGATCAGTTCTTCAATAGCTAATGTAATGGACAAATTGGCATAGATTTTGATATTCATATAATTTTTCCTTTAGGGGGCATATATCTTGGTCCATTTATGAGAAAGGAATGAATAAAAATTGGCTTTTCATACTCAAAACAGTCTATAGGGATGTTGAATTCTACAGTGCCTCAAAACATTTCAATGATATCTGAATTCTGTGTTTCCAGACCTACAGCACCTTCTGATAGGGAATGGTTTGTCTTGACAAGATAATCTAACTTTGATGTTTTGTCTAACACATTGAATTAGTACAAGCCAATTCTTTAATACTTACACAAGCATCAAATATTTGCTAAATATGAGAATTGTTGATTTGTAAAGAAGATCAATGAAGAGATTTCACAGCTGTGTCCTATGCCTTTACAGAAATTCCCTTTACAACTTTAGATCACTTGAAAATTCCCAGTGAAGGGGAAAGCACTATCTCTTAAGGCAGCCCATTCCACCTTGGAGTATCTCAATAGTTAGAAAGTTTTTCCTTACACAAATCCTAAATCTGCCTTTCTGAAACTTCTACCCTTAATTCTGAGATCTACATTCCAAGGCCAAGTAGAACAAGTATAATATAACTTACTTATTTTAGTCCTTTATATACTTCATGGCAGCAACCCCCCCCCCCCCAGTCTTCTCTTATCCAGGACAAATATTCCCAGAACGTCATATGACGTGGTCATTAGTCATTCTGGTTATCCTACTCTGGATGTCTTCCACTTTGTCTTTGCTAAGATGTAAATGATCAGAACCAAGTACCATTTCCCAGATCTATTCTGATCAGAGTGTAGTCCTGGAGCTAATACACATAACTCCCATGGCTACTATGCTTTGTTTAATGCAACCTCAGATCCCTTTAGCTTTTTTTAGCTGCCATGTTTCACTGCTAACCCCTACTGAACATTGTCTCCTAGATATTGTTCATATTCGTGATAATCTAGTCATGGTAAATGGTGTGGTAGCAATGGAAACAGTACATTCTGGAGCCAGAGGCCTTGGGTTCAAATCCAACATCTGACACTTATTAGCTATGGGACCTTGAGCAAGTCATTTTGACTTCTCTAAGCTCAGTGTCTTCATCTGTACAAGAAGGGAGTTGGGCAAAATGGTCTCTGTGGTCTCTTTCAACTCCTGATGAATTAAAACTCCATATTTTTATGATCCATATTGGCTCCCCCACCCCCACTTTTGTATTTGTGAAGTTGATTTTTTTGACCCAAGTGTAGAACTGTATATTCACCCTATTTTCTAAATGAGAATGTTGCTCAAAAGATATTTAGTAGAGAGGTGAAGCCTCCTGAAGCAGTTGGTTGCAGAGTAGAGGCACTGCTATATAATGGAAGGAGTGCTGGATTTTGAGTCAGAGGACTGGGTTTGAATCTCTTTGATGCCTTTTACTAGCTGTGTGACCTTGGACAAGGCACATAACTTTTCTCTGGCTCAGCTTCTATTTACCTCATAGGGTTGCTATGAGGAAAGTACAAATTCTTCAGCCAATCTGTGATCTCTTCAACCTGGGCACTCTCTCCACAGATGCAGATTGCAATTCATCTAAGCCCATACAATTCTTGTTCTTCCCCCAGTATTCCCTATAAGTTCTATCTTGTTCTGTGGAGGGTTTATTTTCATTATTTTAAAATTTTGTGGTTACCAGTTTTGAACAGTGTGCCTGTCCAGCTGTCATCCCTTTGCTAACCTGAAGGCTCTATATCTGAGTTATCATTGTCACCAGCTAATGAACTACACAAGTCTCCTGCTTTTTTCAGGGGACAATGTGAGGTGATCACATGGCCTCCAGGCCCCATTTCTACTGCTCCATCAGAGAAATCCACCTCTAACATTTTCTGCCATATTGGAGTCACATCCTTTAACTTCCCACCTCTGTTACCCAGCTCCCTTCCCACACCCCACCCCCAGGAGAAACCATCTCACATGTATTCTAGAATTGTTTTTCAAGTACTCACTAAGCACACATTAACATTCATGTTGAATGTATGAGATATCTCAAACCACTGATTTAAGAGAAAATTTTGGAATTAAAATGCAATTGGATGAAGGCACAATGTTCCTTCTTTGTAGATGCTGGAATTCCCAGATGTGCAGAATATTTGTTACAGAACTGCTTCAAGACTGTCAGATCTCTTTAAACAACCAGAACAGAAAGTTCTGGTGTGATCCAGTTGGCCTGTTCCTATTAAATTGGAAACTAGCTTAAGCTAGATGCTATGGCCATTGGCAGACAATTGAAAGCCCTGAACAGCAGGAGGCTACACAGCTGTACTTTTCTTGTGCCCTGTGCCTCAGACCATGCACATTTTATGTCACTGTGAATTTTAAGAATATGAATCAGACCATGAGCTGAGTATTGGACTGATTACCTTGTTTGGGGAGTCTGAGGTTATGAGAGATTAGTTTAGGTGAATACAACTTTTGCTGAGTTCACTTTGTTTTTCCATTCATAGATGATAGCATCACATATTTTAAAGCTGAAAGGACCCAGAGAGACTATCTAATTCAACACCATTTACCCCATTGTGCAGAAGAAGAAACAGGCCCAGATAGCTGAAAAGACTTGCTGAGTTTCATGAAGCTAGTGAGTAGCAGAGCTAGAATTGAAATAATTACTTCCAGGGTTTTACACACCAACAGTTCAAATCAGGAAGGATTTATTATACACCTACTAGGTGCAAGGCATTGTGCTCAGCTTTTGGGATACAAAGACAAAAATAAAAATAGGATCTGCCTACATTCACTCAAGGGATATGATATGTAAATAGATGTTGATTTTAGGAGAGAAAATACTTTGGCAAAATAAGAGATCCAGAAAGGTCCCCATCAGAAATGGCACCTGAAATGAGTCCTAAAGGAGGCTAAGAGACAGGAGTAAAGAAGGAAATGTATTCCAGTCATGTAGTAACAACCTGACTAAAGGCAGGGAATTAGAAGATGGGATACTGAATTTGGAAACTAGCAAACCAGCTAATTTGGCTTGAAGAAATGTACATGAAGGGGAATAAGGGCTTTAGCTGTCAATCTGAGGAAATTATAGTTTATCTTAGAGACAGTAAGAAACATCTGAATATTCTTGACTCAAGGGAGTGAATGATATAAGCAAACCTATATTTTAGGAAGGGTATTTGGCAACAGTATGGAAGAGTGATTGGAAGGGGGAGGTATGGAAGCAAAGAGTCCAATTGGGAGCCAAGACAATTGTCTAGGCAAGGGGTAATTAGAGCCTGAACTAGGGTTGTAGTGATATTCCTGGAGAAGACACCAATATATCAAAGAAGGTGGAATTGATAATTTTTTTGAATGATTGAACAAGTGAAATGGAAGAGTTAAAAATGGCTCCTGGGTAATGGAAAATTTGAGGGAATGGAGGGATGGAGGTTAAATTGATAGAAATGTAGAAGTTTGTAGAAAGAGTAGTTTTTAATAATGGTAATAATGCTGATAACAATTAGAATTTGTATAACACTTTAAGGTTTGCAACATGTTTCACATATACCACTTCTTTTGATCCTCATAAAAATCCTGAGACAGGTGCTATCATTATCCTCATTTTATAGATGAGGAAACTGAGGCTGAGAGAGTCATATAGCTAGTGTGAACCTGAGGCTAAATTTGAACTCAGATCTTCTGACTCAGTGTTCTACACTCTATTTACTGTTCCCACCTAGCTCTCAAGGGAGGGGGTAGTAAGGTTTTTTGGGGGGAGGGAGTTTACTGAGTTAGAAATATCTAGAAGACATCCAGATTGAATTGTCCAGCAGTCAGCTGGTGATGTGTGATTGGGGCTCGGGAGAGGGAGATGGAGGGGTATATAAATTTAGAAATCATTTACATACATATATATATACTCTGACGAGGAAATGAAAGAGATGAGAGAGAGTGTGTGAGTGTGAGTATGAGTCAGAGTCACTCTAGGGCAAAAGCTTGGGGGACCACCTTGGTTAAACTACAGGATATGGACCGAGATGACTTCTGCAAGGATCCAAATGGGGTGATATGGATGGATATAGGGGACATCAAAGGAGACAGTTGCTGAGCAATAGTAGCAGAAGGAAGGTCTGAATGTGGCAGTGAGGAGCAAGGAATACTACTTTTCTTGGTCCAGAATGTTGGGCCAGGACAGGGTACAGTAGGAGCTAGGATTCCATAAATTCAAGACAATGGATGGAGTGTGAGGAACAGGTCTAAGATAAAAGGATGTTGATTTGTTATAGAAGGATGAGGATTTTCCAAAGTGTACAATGGGCAAATCACTTCTCAGTCTCCTTATCTGTATAATGAAAAGGTTGGCCTCAAAGACCTCTCAAGTTCCCTCCACCCCAAAGCTTTCATCCAATCCTCCTTTCTGTTGTACCATCTTAATACTCTGCCCTAAAATGAATTTACTAACTATTGGTCTAGCCCTGTTAGTGGGCAGGTGCTCTGTTTGCCTACCAGAGGGGGGTCAGCTCAGGAAATGAAGTGTCTTGAATTAATTTAATGTTTATTTATACAGTGAGTTTAAAATTTCACTAACCTGATCATAAATTTGAATGAAATATTATGAAAAGTATTTAAAAGCAATTCAGTCAGAACGATGCTGCTTTAAGGTCCATGGTGTTTTCAATTACTCATTTTGAGTATTTTTTCATGACACGCTTTAGCAATGGTTATTAAACATTCAGCTGGATTGCTGTTTAAATCGTAAAGTGTGGATTTATCTCCTCTATGCAACGGTACCTAATGTAATCACTCAAAACCTGATTGCTTCTCCATTCCACATTGTTAAGATCTCCTTAAACAAGTTCTTTTCCAGCAGTGTTGGCTAATGCTTCTATATATCAGATGATATGTGATTACCTTGGCCTGGGGACCCCCTTCACCAACACAGCTGGTACTCCTTCCACAATAAATTGCTGTGGCCAAGAAGAATGTTCCCCTGATGGGTACCCTTCCATGTGCAGCTAGTCTGATCTTTGTACAGCAGATGTAGTCTATTGTTGAGCATATATCTGATGCTTTTCCAGCTTGGGGGAAGGACCTGCCAGGATGTTCATTTCTGTGGCATAGCTTGCTAGAGTCTCAGGGTCCCCTCTACCTTATGATGAAACATTAGCATTGCACCTTGAAAGAGAGTCTAGTAGGAGAGGGGTGGAGACTTGGACCTGGGAGTTCATTGTTCTAAGGAACTCTTTGTTGAGAAAAGTTTCTACACTTATATGTAGATCAACACTTTTTGCTCATGCTCAGTGTTGGGGTGCTTGGGCCCCAACTCTAAGACCATGTTTCTGGAAGCCTCCCAATTTCTTAGTAAGTCCCTATCCTGTAAGAAAATTTTCTCTTATTGCAGAACACATTATCTTATCAGAACAGACAGAGGGGTGACTGGCCCAATGATTTTTGTCCCTGGCTGGCCCAAGGACTCTCTCCCTCTTGGTGCCAGATCCCTAAGGTTCATGCCTCTGACAACTCCCTCAGTGTCTGGTATACCCCCTACATTTTCCCATCCATAACTCCCAAAGGCACTTGGACCCTTTAAGTTACTTAATTCGTATCCCTGGCATTCTTTCCCATGCCTCTTTTCCATATAAACCCAGCAGGTTCCCTTAAGCACCCATGCTCACTTTTGCTAAAGCCTTACAATAAACTTTTTGCCACTTGACTGAGAGAAGACTTGAGTATGTAAATTCAGTGCAGGCAACCCTGCCTTGGCATTCTCAGGGTCCCAGAACCCCAAAACCTTTTCAGTTGACTCAAAGCAGAGCCCTTTCCAGGTTCATTTTGAGCCCATTTACACGTATTTGATATTGTTGATAGGGACTAGATATGGGATTTCGTTAGCATAGGCCACTCCCAGGCAATGACTCCTTCAGCTAATACAGGCCAGCACCTTGTCTTCAACATTGTCCTATGAGCTGCCCACAGCACTGAGTACATCCATTGTAGATGTATGGAACATGGGAGGCAGGGTATGAACCCTTCCTGGCTCCAAGACAGATTCTCTATTCATTGTACTATGATTCCTTTTTTGGAGGATTGAATAATATTGCTGATAGCTTGAGAGGTATTATGGAATAATGGATAGGGAGCTGACCTCAGAATCAGGAAAATTTGGGTTCAGATCCCACTTGTGACACATAGCTCTGAAACCATGTTCAAGTCACTTGACTTCTCAGTGTCCCAGGAAACTCTTAAAACAGTTGCAGAAGAGGTACAGATCTGTATTGGTAGAGGTTATTTCTTCCTTGAGAGCTCCCTATTCTAGTGAAATAATACGTTTGGTTTAAAAAATAGCTTAAATTTTCTATATAGGATATTTTCCTGATATAATTTCTTTTCTCCCATTCACAACATGGAGAGATTTTACCTAGAAGAAAACAAAGCTGACTTAGGCACCAGATTGGCCAGGCTTCCCTGAGGCAGCTGTCTTCACCCATCCCACCTTTCCCTTTCTCATAGCTCACTTGAGGTAGGCTTAGAATAAAGCTGCTCCAGGTACTTGATTGGTCCCAGCTTCCCTCATATAGCTTCCTGGTCATCTAAGGGCATAAAAAGTTCTGGCCACGTTCCAGGTACATCAGACTTGGTGGGTTTCCCTTGCCCCCACTGACCAGACTCATTTCTATATGGACTTGATGGAGCAACTAAGTGCCATTGCATCTTTGTTAGGTGTCCTTACTGCATTAGGGCAAAGTAAACATCCTTGTGTTAAAAGCTCAATGACTTGGGGAACACCTCATTTTGTCACAACAGCAAACCTAAAGTAAGAGATGCCAGCATTTGAGGCCTACTTCCAGCACATTTATAAAGTGAGTTTCCATTTCTAATCCTGCAAGGTTGGTAATGAAATCTGATAACCATTCTTCTGATATCCATTTCACAGCTGAAGAATTTGAGAGTCAAAGAAGTTAAATAATACAGCCACAATCCTGTAGCTGGGAAGCAGCTGAGCCAGAGATGAACCCCAGGTCTTCCGAGTACATGTTCAGTCTATGCTACCTCAAGATTGGCTCCCCACATCGAGGATTAGAAAGCAAACAATAAAAACAACATTGGAGTGGATCAAAGGAGACAAAGTCCCCAGTGGCTATCAAGCCAGATATGCGTTTTCTGAGTTTATCCTTAAAGCAAGTCACAATTATTTGGACTTGGGAATTTTTCTTTCTGGTTGAAATAAGAATCCTTCCTTCCACTCTTGCTGTCATTCAAAGCAGATGTTTCTTTTTTTCTATTGTGCCTCCTCCGCAGGCCATCCTACACTATTGCTTCCTTCTAGCAGAGTGTTTGGAGAACAGTGGCTCCCATCTTTGTGGACATAACTGGCATTTCAAGCCAAAATAAAGAAATAAGCCTACATGACTGTTCGTTAATTGGGCTTGTTAAGTGGAGAATGCTATTTGTATCATGAAAAAGAAATTGGAAGCTTTGGAGACAAGTAGTATCCAGGCTAAAAGGGCTCATAATCCTAGCCCCTTTCATCTTCATTTCCCTCCTTTTTCTATCTTTGCCTCTCAAAGTTACTCTTCCTGCCCTCTGAGGGGATAATTTGCCAGCACTTTCTGGCTTCTTATTTTTCTTCCACCTCTTAAAGTAAGTTTCTCTCAAGGGGTCTGTCTTGGGAACTCTTTTCTTCACTACCTCATTCACTTCCATGGTTTTAGATATAAAATTTATACTTACAACTCTCAAATCTCTGTCTCAATCTTCTGAGTTCACAGGATTATTGATGTAGAACTGAAAGGGAATACCAGGACATTTAACTATTTAGAGCTAATATCTGAAGCTCAGCATGGCCAAAATTGAACTCAGCATCTTCAGCCTCAATGGATAAAGTATCAGACTTAGATTCAGAGAGACCTGAATTCAAATTTGGTTTTAGACACAAACTAACTGGGTGACCCTGGGTATATCACTTAATCTCTGACTCAGTTTCTTCAACTGTAAAATGGGGCTGATAATAGCATCTCCTCTCACAGTTGTTGTAAGAATCAAATAAGATAATATCTGTAAAACATCTTGCATAGTTCCTGACACATAATAGATGCTTATTAAATATTTGTTTCCTTCTTTCCAGACCTGCTCCTCCTCCTTAACTTTCTTAAATAGCTGCTTCCTTGGTTTCTTTTACATAATCCTTTTTTACTCTGTTTTTCAGACAGAAATGAAAATTATGATACCATTAACCACTCTGAAGCTTTCTTAACATGCCAAGTGTTGGCTTAAAGCAACTTAACCATCTATAATTCCTTTTTGAACATGACTTCAAAGTAGATATCTTAGTCCAAGACAATAATAATAGCTAGCATTTATAAAATGCCTGCTATGTGCTGGGGATTATAGTAAGCCTTACAAATAGTATCTCATTTAATCTTTACAACAGCCCTGGGAAGTAGGTGTTATTATTATCCCCATTTTACTGTTGAGGAAACTGAGGTGAATAGGGTAAGTGACTTATCCAAAGTCACACAGCTAGTAAATATCTGAAGCTTGATTTGAATGCAATTCTTCCTGACTTTAGAATCAGTGTTCTGTCTACTGTACTACCTAGTTGTCTCTAGTTGTGACCAGCTCCTCTTTGACCTCAGATAGTAATCATGAATGATCAACAAACTCTAAAGCTTCTCAGCCTCTTAACATCTATTTAGGAATCTATAGGCATGGCCACTGATGCTCCCATTTACATCTTACTGCATCACTTGAGATTGATCAGCAGCATTATCTTGGCCCAGAATCAATAAATAAAAATCTCAGAATCCAAATATAGTAAGGAAGTACCAGGATATAGAACTTACCCAGGATGCATCTACTATGAGCTTAGGTTTAAAATGGAGGATCAGAGGAAATGGGACCTCCATTGTGACAGATTCTAAAATCATGTCGATTCATCCGTCAATAAGAATCAGAGGAAGAACATCTGTTACATTCCCCTTTCATCACATCTGTCAGCATGATAGGATCAGTCATTGAAGATAAAGTCATTATCTTCATTTTTAGTTTAGTTTTTAAAAAAACCTTTCTCCAAGTTCATTAAAAAATACTTTTGTTTTTACAAAGAATATTTGGAATGTGTTTTTTATCTTCCCTGAGGACTCCTCTTTGATTTAAAATGCACCTGTCTGATACTTGTTCTTTGGTGATCTTCTTGTCACTCTGAAGTAGGATGAACCTTCAGTGCCAGATCATTCTTATGTTGTTGTTTGTCCTTCATTTTCTAAGAGGACCATGATATCACAGGGTGATGTCTTGTCTTGGACACAAGTTGGATTTAAATGAGGCAGAATTGTGCAAAGTCATCAGGCTCACTCACTTTTCGAGTCATCAGAGTCTTCGAGTGGCAAGACAAAAGTTAAGACTAATGAAGACAGCCTGGGATGCGGTGGGTGATCTTGGTGTCAATGAGTGATCAATTTCTAAGTTCTTCACAATGCCTGCCTCAGCTGCCTTCATGGCCATTTGAATAAATTGTTCTCATCTGCCCATTTCACTGGGGAAAGTCTTTACATGATTGGGATAGACCCCTCCACAACCAACTCACTAATGGGTTTGAGGTCCATTGGTTACCCTCGGCCTGGTTTAGCCCATTTGCTAATGTTGTTTTATCTATGTGTGGCCACTGTACATGCTACAACTTCTTAGAGCCACTGGTGACAGTTGGATGGCAGATGAACATCAAAGATGGAGAAGTAGTCCTGAAAAGGGTTTAGCAAGCCCTTCCATCAGAGGTGCTAGTCCTCCTTGAACACCCCATATACCCCACATGGAAGGTAACGAAGACAATAATTTCTTCCACTGTCTCCCCAGTAACACAGGCTTGCAAACCCAGAGCCATATTTGACCTTTCCCTCTTTCTCACCTCCAACATCCAATTAATTGCTAAATCTTGTCAGTCCTCCTGCCCTAACCACTTTCATATCCATCCTTCCTTTTTATAGCCAGCATTGTCATTCAGACTTTCAATTCTGTTGACCTAGATGATTGTAGTCACCTAGCTGGCCTTTCTGCTTTCAGTATATTCTGCCTATGATTCAGTCTTTTTTTAAAAAAAGTTTTATTGCTATTTCTTGTCCCTTTTTATATTGCTGTCACTTCCAGTCCCTCTAGAAAAATCCTCCTTTGAATCAAAGGACTATTAAGCATAGAAGTGAAACACTGATTATGTCTGAAAATCCAAATCCCTCATATCATACCCTCTGTTTTACTCATCTAGTAATCTTCTTTATCAATCATATAATGTCATTTATTTACCACCCCTCCCAAACTTTGTCAGTGCCACTTTTGTTTTTGCTCATTTGTTTCTGTCATGTCTGACTCTCTGTGACCCCATTTGGAGTTTTCTTGGCAAAGATACTGGAGTGGTTTGACATTTCCTTCTCTAGCTCATTTTACAGATAATAAAACTGAGGCAAACAGAGTTAAGTGACTTGCCCAGGGTCACACAGCTAGGAAGTAACTGAGGCAAGACTTTAATTCAGGTCTTCCTGACTCCAGGCCTGGTGCTCTATCCACTGTGCCCCCTTGCTGCTCTTGTTAGTGCCACATCACCTAATAAATAAAGGTATGGGCTCCCAAATGCCAGGTTCAGTCCACTTTTCCTTGTCTCTTACTGCTTTCTCTCCCTCCACCCCCACCCCTTGTTCGAATACAAGCTGAACTACTCTGTATCCTGTTCTTGGTCAGCATTCTCCTGTCTCTGTACCCTTGTTAACACTATTCCCTAAACCTTCTAAGAGTTGTGGAATGGACCCTCCCCTCTCACTCCTCAACAATCCACTATCTAAAGATGTCAACTATCTCGCTCCTTTCTAGACTCAGGTGCAACTTCCTCAACGAAGACCTCCTATGCATTGTACATCCTCACCCCATTCTCTATCACTCTGTGATCCTTCTCAGACCACATCCATCTAAAAATTATATATTTTTTAGATTATGATGTCCCTGAAAGCTGGATCTGTTTTGTATTTATCTTTGTATTCCCAAAGCCTAGCTGAGAACTTTGGATTTAGGAGGAATTTAATAAAGATTTATTGAATTGAATTGAATTAGCTAATCTGATAAACCTATTGTACTACTATGCTACCAGAAGACCAAATTGCTCATTAGTGTCCCCCCTTCAGTTCCTAGACCACACATATGCATTATAAAGTAGGGCTTGTAGAGACAACAAACAATTATTATTTAGTCTTTCTATTGTGTTATGTTAGCTTGCATAAGTGAAATAAAATGTAACATTGCACAATCCAGTACAGATGAGGCTGGTATAAGATGACTTTGATATCAATGAAAAATATTAAATGAAAGGATCAAGAGATTAATCTTATTTTGTTTTGTAACAAGGCTATTAGACTTGTTCATCAGAGGAGTGTCTAGATGTTAACTAAGTTGGAAAGTATATAGCTAAGGTGCTGGATGACAATGAGGATCTGAAAAGATGACAATAGGTTAGAAAATTGTGCTGAATTGAATAAGATACAGCTTAAATGGGGATAAATAGAAAATAGTACACGTGGGTTAATAAAATCAAGTATAGAAAGGAAATATGGCCATATAGTAGTAGTTCATCTAAAAAAATTCTGGTTTCGGGGCGGCTAGGTGGTGCAGTGAATAGAGCGCTGGCCCTGGAATCAGAAGGACCTGAGTTCCGACACTTAATCCACACTTGGGCAAGTTACTTAACCCCAATTGCTTTAAAAAAACAAAAACAAAAATTCTGGTTTGTACATTAAACTCAATATGGATCAGTAGTATTACATTAAATGAAAAAAGTCAACATGATCTTGGTCTACATTGAGAGGCTTGGTTTCCAAGAATAAGTAGATGACAAACCTGTTCTATTCTGTCCTCAGACCACATCCATAGGATTTTGTTTAGTGCGGAGGCAGCACGTTTTTGGATATTGGCAGTCTGGAGAGCATTTAGAGGAGAGCAAGCAGAATGGTGAAGGGGTGCAGGGTCATAACATATATGGATCACTAAATAAACCAGCATTTATTAGA
Organism: Gymnobelideus leadbeateri; assembly: GCA_011680675.1. Taxonomy (NCBI): domain Eukaryota; kingdom Metazoa; phylum Chordata; class Mammalia; order Diprotodontia; family Petauridae; genus Gymnobelideus; species Gymnobelideus leadbeateri. The sequence goes on from WOXC01004486.1 coordinate 122,967, forward strand.
TACATGCCATATGCCAGACATTGTACTGAGTGCTGGAGGTATAAAGACAAAAGAAAATGGCTCCTGCTTTCAAGGAGCACAGCATAATGAGGCAAACAACACTGAACAATTGTACAGATATTACATGTGTAGAATAGTTCTGGATTAGTTGAAAAAACTGGGCATGCTTAGCCTGAAAAAGAAAAACCTGCTTGGGGGAAGGAGAGAGTGATTTCTCTCTTCAAGTATCAGAAGACTTGTCTTGTTGAAGAGGGGACAAGACTTTTGCATGGTACTAGGGGGCAAAACCAGGAAGAACAGATGGAACCTGCAAAGAATTAAAGTTGGACTTTATGTAAGGAAAAATAATCAGAGCTCTCCAGAAGTGGGAATGGGCTGCATCATTGAGGTAGTGAGTCTTCTCTCCCCCACCCCTTGTTGGAAGTCTTCAAAAAAGGGCTAGATTTTCATTTACATAGTATATGTGAATCCCCAAGGATTCCTTTTTAGGTATGGGGTATTCTAGGTGGCTTTTGAGGTCTCTTCTAAATCTGAAATTTTTTTATTCTGTAACAGGATTCGTAAGTGATTGCCTCGCAGAGGTGAAGGAATGAGGAGGAGTCAAAGAGAATACTAATGTTTTGAATATGGGAGATATTTATGGAAACAGTGTAAGAAGGAGAAGTACATTTATGGAGAAACACTTGGTTTTGTACATGAGTTTGAAGTGCTGGTGCCATAACCACTTGCTGATTTCCTAGAGACTATTTGTGATGGGGTTCTGGAGCTCAGAAGAGAGCTTACGGCTAGACATGACAATATGGGATTCAGATATATTAAGTTAATATTTAAAACCGTTAGAGTGAATGAAGCAGCTAAGGGAGATGGTACTTAGAGTGAAAAGATCCTTTATCTATTTCAGATAAGAGTGAGTTTCCCCTGGTGCTCATCCCCCCATTCCTTCATGTTTTATGTTCTTCTTGTTCCCCCAAATTGCAAGAAATATCAAGTCCCCCTTTCTTCCTCCTTTCTACAGTTGTGTATTACTCTTTGTACCTTCCCTTTTCTTTTGCTTAAAATCCTCAGAACAGAGCCAATCCACCACCAGGACTTGTTTTTCTTATTTAATGCTTTGAAAAATGTTAAGGTTCTGAAGGGACACTTAATAGTAGTTTAATAAATAATTTAATAATAGTTTAATAGCCAGGAAGGTAGATACTGTTATTATTCCCATTTCATAAGAGAGGAAACTAAACCTTAGAGTAGTTAAATTACTTTCCCAGGACCATACAGTTAGTGTCAAAGACAGGAGATGAATACAGGTCTTCTTGACTCCAAATCCAGTGCTTTTTCTACTATGCCACCCATAGTATCTAGTTCACAGGATTGTTATAAATACCAAATAATACAATTATATAATTATCTGTCTTCTCTCTTTATTGTAATGCTAGCATTATATCATCATACAACCACTTAAAATTGCTAAAATAAATTGATCTTTCTAGCTTGTCTTCAGGCTCATGTTTTATTTCAAACTTCCTACTCAGCATTGGTCTTTCCATCAGAAATGCTTGAAAGTCTTATGTTCCACTAAAAATTCATTTTCCCTTTGTAAGATTATAAATAGCTTTGCAAGGTAAATTATTCTTTGTTGAAAGTCTATCTTTACTGCCTATTGGAATAATTTAAGATCTCCTCTCATTTTTAGTAGAAGCTGCTGGATCTTGTGAGATCCTGGCTGAGGATCCTTAAAACCTGAACTGTCTTTTTTTTAATGCTTACATGTTTTTTCTTTTTTAAATTTTGGTGATATGATTCTTGACACTTTTCCTTTTGGAGTTTTTTTCATGATGTGATCCATGGATTTTTTTATATTTTTATTTTCCAACAGATCAGAACAATTTCCACTTATTATTTATCAAAATATGTTCATGATTTTTTTAATCTTGACTTTTAGGGAGATTAATGATTCTTAAATTATCTCTCCTTCACTTGTTTTTCAGGTCATTTGTATTTTATATCAAATATCTTACATTTTCTTCTGTTTTTTAACCTTTTGATTGTGTTCTAATATTTCTTGCCTTCTCATGGGATCATTGGTTTCTGTTTGGTCTATTCTAGTTTTCAGGGATTCCATTTCTGGGGTAAGGTTCTCTTCTAAACTACTTGACATCCTTTAATTCTTCCCAATTTTTTTCACATTGTTGTTATGTGGCTAGCTTTACAAAAAAAAAGATTAATGATTGGTGTTTTCTTTGGTTTACTCATCTCTCCAAATTCAGTTCCTAAACAGGGACTTTGTTCCAGGAGGCTAGGCTCTACTCCTTCCTGTACTTTTGAGTGAGGGTGCTGACCCTGCTTGGGTCCCATTCTGGGTCCCATTCATTCTTGGGTTGACCTTCACTTTCTGTTCTTGGGTACCCTATTTATCTCTGAGGTACTAGACATTCAGGGCTCTGTCTAGTGTCTCAGTACATAATGTTAGGGATTTACTTGCCCCTTGGGCTCCAGGTTGGAGTACTGTAGTGCTGTGCTTATTGGTAGGGCTGGTAGTTACCCATTGCTTCTCTCTGGGCATTCTATCCTAGGGATTTATGACCACTCTGGGGATTTCTCAGTGAGCCCTCCAATCCTGCTGTTTCTGAATATAGTCTTGAAGATTACAGATGTCTCATATATGGTCAGGCTGGTTCTGCCTTTGCAGGAGGGATCTCTTTTTCCACCATCAATGGCCTTTTGAATCACTTTTTGTGAAGTTCTAGGGTTGGGGATACACACATATGTACATATGTACATGTGTATATGGGTACATATATATATATATTTACTTTAGTTTTTAAAATTAGATTTCTTTATCTTAATTTGATCTGGTAGGAACTTCAGGTTTTGAAGTAGGCAGTAGGGAGATGGTCAAACTGCATTCCATTTAAGCAGAAATTTTGGAAAGGATTGAACTTCCAGTCTGCATACTCATTACTTCCCTCCATATACTCTACAATCAGGTCAAATTGGCTTGTTTTCCATTCCTCACACACATTGTCCCATCTTTGTCTTTGCACTGACTGTCCCAATGCCTTAAAGGCTCTCTCTCTGTCTCTCTGTCTCTCTGTCTTTCTGTCTCTCTGTCTCTCTCCCTCCCTCCCTTCCTTCCTTCTCCCCTCCCTCCCCTTCTTTCCTCTCCCTCTATGTCTGTCTCCCTCCCTTTCTCCCCCCCCCACATATACAATATGTATATAACAAGTATAATGAGGGAGACACCATATATACATACATGTGCACACACATATGTATATACACACGTATATTATTTCCTCCATTAGAATGGAAGCTCCTTGAGGACAGTGACTTTTTTCCCCTTTTTCTTTGTATCCCCAGATGTAATCACAGTGCTTAGCACTTAGTAACTATTTAATACATACTTGTTCATTGATATAAAACATTTGGGCCAGTTGACTTCTAAGGTCCCTCCCAGCTCTAAATTCTATAATGTTTGTTTATTTCCCATCTGGCTCTTACTTGAAGAAATCAAGGTGAAGCTGGGTTTTATGATTGCTAAGGTCCCTTTTAGCTTGAATGTCCTCTGATTCTGAAGTGAAACAACTTCATCCTTAGGAATATTCCCTGCTCAATCTGAAGCTCTCTTTTCTTTTGTTATGACCATCTGGAATTGTGGGATAGGGCTGTCTCTGTATTTGGTGCCATTCCCAACCTGCCCAGGTGTAGGAATGCTAACTTTCCAAGCTTCAAGGCAGAAACATTTACCAGCTATTGCCCTACCATTTTATGTTTTCTTTTTCTCCAGATCTCCCACCCAACATTCTAATAGAAAAATCAGAATCTGTGTACTGTTCATTGTTAACTGATAGACATTTTTTTCAAGCCGCAATTGTCAAGGTTAACTTAATCATATAATACTGATTTATAGCTATATTGACAGTAGCCAGGCAAGCCATATATCCTGAAACTATATCCTAACAGTGGTCTTTTTAATATCCTCAGCTTGTATTGGCTTTCCATTTACCGGTAATTCTATTTTTTATTTTTTGCAAAAATGGTTATCTCTAACCCTCTCTCCACATTGGTGGCTATACCTATAGGTACTGTGTAAAAGATGAATGAGTAGAAAAAACATTGGTAATTGCTTTAAAACTGCTTGCATTGTTAAACTGCTTTAGAAGGCATTAAGAGGTTTTATGGGAGCTTGATTTGCAAACCTGGCCCCAGGAAGGCAACATAACCAACAGCCAATGTTTTCCCAGAAATAGTTTCTCTCCTTCAATAAATCCTAGCCACTGTTGCCAGATTCATTTTCTGAAGATCACCTCTTTCCCTTGCTCAACACTCTTTACAGGCTCTCTATTGCTTACTAAATAAAGTCTACATTCATTAGCCTGGCAATCAAAATCCCCCACAATATAGATACAACCTACTTTTCCAGTTTTGTCTCTTAAGAACATATCAAAGGAAACATATGATTTAAAAAAGGCATTGTCTTAGGCAGATGGAGAGATTGATGCCTACTAGATTCCTTTTAAGAGTGTTTTATTCATATTTATCCATGAAATGGAAAAATATTCAGAAGAAGGTTTCCATATTTGATGGATGCCCTTGAAATAATATGGACCAAAATTGCATAGGATGAGAAACATGGATAAGTTATAGGAATGCTCACATTGATGAGTTTGTAGTTCTCTTGAAAGATTCCCCCTCATACACTCTATGCTCTAGCCAAAGTGGATTAATTAGTCTGCTGCAAATATATCTCCATGTTTTTTCAACTTTGTGCCCTTGCCTATCCACAATTCCCTCAAACTGAAAGGTTAGCCTCTGCCATCCTATCAAAAGCCTAACAATCCCCCAAGGCCAAGTTCCAATGCTGCTTCCCTAGTTGAAATCATTACTGATATCTCCCATTCACCCACACACCCACCACCAAAGTAGATATAATCCCTCTGCTGAATCTCCATACTTAACAGTCAGTCAGTCCTTCTTGAATGAAGTGGAAAATAGTCATAGGACTAAAAGGAACTGGGCACACACCATCATCTTCCCATTTTGTGCCAATTAGAAATAGATACATAGCACATTAAGACCAAAGAGAAGCTCCTCCAGCTGTGGTGTGAAGTAATCAATTAGGGCTAAATACCGTCATCTAGGGATTTGGGAGCCTAGATCTCCATTATGTTGGTTGCTGAGATGCATCCTCCTCCTCTCAGCAGTCAAAGTTACTAGACAGGCAGACCTCTAGACTAGATTTTGGGGGATGAGGCAGCTGCCATATAAAGTAGGAGGCACAGGGTGACTAGGCACTGCTGTGTAGTATTATTGGATAAGGTCAGAGATTTAGGCACTGATCGGGGCTCACAGTCTTTGGGGACACTGGGAAGCAGGGAGACCACAGTAGAAAGCATACCAAGCTGGGAATTCCAGGTTTTTGCCTACTACCAGTTCAGGACTATAAACTCTGGAGCATTAGAGAAAACTGTTAAATTTAAACTGGGAGAATAGCAATGTTTAAAGAGAAAGTGAAAATTTTGGAAGTAGAAACTATATAAAATAAAAGATGTTAACTGCAAGGATTTTATATGGCTATGATCTCCAAAGAATTAAAGTTGAAGGTCACCCAAAGGGCAAATAATGGAGAGGCATGTATTAGATGTGAGCAAACCATATCACATCACCAATGAAGAATTATGTAAGATAAACAGTTTAAAGAATATCAGCAGGGAATAAATTATATTGCTGGAAAAGAAAGCGGGCTGGCCATGTGGCAAGAATGAGTGTGCTTTCTTGGTAGGATATTTAGGGGAAAGCCCACAGCATCTTGAGTGGTGAGCATTCCTAGGAATACATGGACAAGAATCATGCAAGATGAGAAGGGTAGTGAGAAGGGTCGTATCATAAGGGGAGTACCCACATAAATGAGATCAGTTTCCTCCATGAAAAGGGAGACTTTTGTAAAATATAAATTTTTAACCCAAAAGAGAATTTTCCTTCAAAATTTTGTTGAATCTTGGCTTTGATACTTCCTATGAGGCATACAGCAAGTTTCTTTAACTCTAGGTGGCAGTTTCCTCATTTGTAAAATGAGGAGGCTTAAGTATATCTCTAAGCAGTTATAACTAGGAATTCTGGAATTGGATGGTGCCTGCATAGATCATCCATCCCTGTTGGGTACAGAAATACTGGGAGAGAGGGGAGCCCAAGACTCAAGAAACTTCAGCCCCACCCCAGCAATACAGTTGACCCCTGATTCTCTAAGCCTCAGAGGTGGGAGAAAGGAAGACAGCAGACCCTGGTGAGAGAAGACAGCCCTTATACATGGCAGATAGAGGACCTAGAAGTGTTGAGAGAATTGATACAGGAAGGAAGGACTCACTCCTATGTTAGTAACCCAAGGAAAAGCCTCAGTTGCCCCACCCTGGTTTCAGTTTTGACTTGAAAGTTCCTTTCCACTTTATATTCTATGATCTTATAATTATAGCAAAGTTTTATGAATTTATGGGAGATACTGAAGATATATACTGATGACTTGATCCTTGGGAGTAGAAACTTGAAAATCACCTGGTATAAGCCTAGATTTTTATAAGTATATATTTTTATTTCTTTCCTCTAGATCATAGATGAAGAGGAAACACAATTCATGAGTAATTGCCCTGTGGCTGTCACAGAAAGCACGCCACGGAGGAGGACACGGATTCAGGTTTTCTGGACAGCTCCACCTGCTGGTACAGGCTGCGTAATTCTAAAGTAAGTTAAGATTGATATCCTTGCAGTAATATGACTCAGCTTCTAGTAGCTCACTGGCAACCCACACTGCAGTAGAAATGCAGAGAAAGGCTTGAAAGTGCTCCTTAGGCAGATGATGTGCCAGTGAGCTTCGGTCTATGTCTCTGATTACCATTAGCACAATCTCCTATTTGCTCCCACAGGGGAAGACATTGATAGAGCTGGAACTCCTCATTGGTGAACTTCTGATGTGGGAGAAGTTTGGCTTTGGTGTCTTCCTTTTTTGGCCTTTTCTGTCCTTTTTTAGAGCTTCCTTTCTCCCATGCTACATCCCTCTTCCTTGATTCCATCCCTGTATCCTAAGATCATGGTTTGGCAGGATATCAGTGGCACAGAACTCCATGAAATCCTGGATGTGTATTTTTCATGTGGGTTAATTTATTTGACAAACATTATTAAAGGCTTATTATGCACATAACTTTTCTAGACTCTGGAGAAAACATAAAGTTTGAGTAGGAAGACATTGCCCCTGTCCTCATGAATCTTACAGTGTACAGGGGGAATAAGATGCACAGATAACTCTATTTTAACAAAGCTAAAATACAAAATGCAAAGTGATGTCTGAAGGTAACTTGATAAAAAGGATCAGGGAAGGCTCCAAGAATGTAGCAGCATTTTAGTTGGATATGAAATCAACAGCTTACAAGTAGAGAGACCATTATAGAAGCCTGATGGTTAGTGAAAAGGGCTATACAGTTAGGAAAGACCTAGTTTAAAACCCGCCTCCTAGAATTGCTAATAGTTTGGCTATAACCTCTCTGTGCCTCAGTTTTCTCATTGCTAAAATGGGGTGGGGGAAATAATGGTAGCAGACATTGTGTGACTCTTTAAGGGTTACAATATGCTTTACATACAACATCACATTGGAGTATCACTAACCCTGTGAGTTGGGTATTATTAACATCCATTTTATAGATGAGAAAACTGAGACTCAGAGAAATTAATTAAGTGATGATGATGATGACGACGACAATAATACTTAGCTTTTATACGTGGCTTGCAGACATTATCTTATTTTATCCTAACAACAACCCGGGGAGATAAGTGCTATTATCATCCCCATTTGATGGATGAGGAAATTGAGTCAGACAGAGATTAAGTGATTTACCCAGGGCCACACAAGTAACTGTATCAGGATTTGAACTCATCTCTTCCTAACTCCAAGTTCAGTACTCGTCTGTACCACCAGCGACCTCCAGGTGACTGTGCTGTGGTCATGCATTTTGTAAGTGGTGGTTAAACCCAGATCTTCCTGACTCTATATCTAGTAGCTTATCCACTCCCCCTTACTGTTTCCCAATGTTATCCCATCTTGCAGGGCCTTTGTGAAGATGACACAAAGGAACACATTTAAAGCATTTTGTGAACTTTAAGGTGTCAATGCAAAGCTACCTATTTTTGTTGTTCATAATAATATAATTAGTATCAATATTTAATACAACTAGCAAAATATATAATATACTCTTATAATGCCTATATTGTATAAGAATAATTATATTTAATATAAATTATCTTATGTTCACCTTCTTTCTCTCCTGCAGCATGCTAACTTAATACATAAAGCAAAGCTAGAAATCCAGGTGCTGAATAGGAAAATGTGGTATTAGTTTGGGAGCAATGGGCTTGGACCCACAAAGAGCTGGTCAGAGAAACATCAGGGAAGGCTGAGTAGAGAGACTAATGGAGGACTGATAATCATTTTATTTCCAACAAAGCAACATTTTTTAAATTTGAGAAGCATTCTAACCCTCTCTGCCTTTTTCCTTTCCTCCCTTCACCCCAACACATGCAGATTCTCTTTCTTTTTGTCTCTCTGTCCCCCTGTCTCTGTCTCTCTGTCTCTCCAGATCCATAACTCTGTCTCTATTTTTGTCTCTCTCTCTCTCTTTCTCTCTCCCTTCCTCTTCCTGCCTCTCTCCCTTCCCCTTTCTGTCTCTCTCTCTGTCTCCCTCTCCATCTTCCTCTCTGTCTCTCTATATGTTTCTGTCTCTCCCTTTCCTTCTCCCTCCTCTTTCTGTCTCTGTCTCTCTCCCCTCCTTTCTCTTCTGAAGTTGTCCTCTTGAACAGTGAGTTCCTTTGTCTGGCTTCCTCAGACCACTGTCTGCTCTTTGACCATGACACCCTGATCCACCACATTTCCTTTTTAGTCTAAACTGGACTTGCCTTTGCAAGTTATCTGAAAAGTTTGGCACCTATTAGCAAGTGACCTCCATTATCAATGTTTTTTCTTCTGTAACTGTCTCCCTCGGTTTCTCTTGGCTTTCTCTGTTTTCTCACTCTGGAGTGTTTGACTTATCCTGGAACAGTTAGAGATAGGATTGTAAAGCAGTGTGACTGAGCCTTCAGCAAAGAGACAAGAACTTATTTAGCCAAATTAGTGTTGTCTTTCAAAGTAATTCTCTTGGGAGGCTGAGCATGAACATGAGGTCACATTTAACATGCCTTTATATAGTGCTGTAAGGTTTACACAGTGCTTTACATTTTAGAATGGTGCTATTAATATCTGCATTTTTACAGATGAGAAATCTAAACCTGAGTGGTTAAATGATTTCTCCAGGATCATACAGCTAGAGTAAAAGTGTGAAACAGGATTTGAATCTGTACTTTCTTAACAATTAAATTCAGTTCCCTACCCATTATGCCATGAGGATTCCTCCCTCAGAGACATAACCAAACTAAACTCGCATCTCTTGCTGGAAACCTTCCCCAACTCCTCTTACTTGTGTTGCCTCCCCTCTGTTAATTATTTCTTTTATAAAGCCTGTTTGTGTATATTCATTTGCTTGTCACCTCCCCCATTAGATTGTAAGATCCTTGAGGGCAAAGACTTTTTTTTTTGCCCCCCTTTGTAGCCTCAGTGTTTAGCAAAGTACCTGGCACAAAGTAGGTGCTTAATAAATGTTAATTGATTGAATTATTTCATCTAAGGCAAAAACAGTTGTGGGGAGAAATATCAGCACTGAAGAGGACAACCTGATGGTCATGATAGTGCAAATAATAGTCTGTGGAGGGCAGAGCAGGGCAGAGAACAGTAGAATGACAGGGACCAGAGGATGGGACTGAATTAGGTGCAGTCACACCAGAAGAAGCAGCATCATGTTCTCTATAACAGAGGTGTCAAACCCACAATCCTGAGCCACAGCACTCCTGAGTAAGGCTGAACCAGTTCAAAATGTAATTGGAAAATATTTAACAAAATCAACCAAAATACAGTAAAACAGTATAGCAGCAAGCACCCCAACATCCCCAGGGTGGCTGCCAACTCAGGTTCTTAGATTTGCTTCTCTAAAGGAAAGCAACTCAAAATGGGTTAACAAACTTGCCTTAATCAATCAAACATATATCATTTATCTAGTTCAGGGGGAAAAGGTCAGCACCCCGAACTTCAAAGTATACAGACAGAACTTACAAGACAGAGAAACAAACAGATCAAGCAGACAGGCTTCCAAACTGTCCAACCACTACCTCAATACCAAATCACAGTTACCAGAGAGGGAAGCATCAACATCTGGGTTTTCAAAGCTGGGGGGCTCTCAATGGCTGCCCAGAGTCTCATCTGGTCAAATCACACAACACTTCTCAAAGTTAGCCCAAAAGCAAAGCCTCACATCAGTGGCCTTCTCCTGGGTCAGAGAATATAACCACCCTCTTGACCCACTGCCCAATCACACAGAATCAAGGTGTAAGCATTCCTGAAAACCTAGCCTCTTGCCACAAGCTCCATGTGACCACATTCGCCCTATTAGGGGGCAGAGTATATTTTCAAATCAAGGAAGGTTCTCAGAGTCTCTTAAGCCTATCAAAGGGCCTAGGGGCAGGGAAGATCTTTAAATTTGCATTTCCATTACAAACAGATAACATTGTATTTTAAAATTAATTTAATATGTGGCATGCAGGGATACTCATCTATGGATTAGTGGCCATCATTTCTATTTGAGTTTGGAACCACCACTTTATGGAGTACAGTTCCAGCTTGTGTTCTCTCTAGGCCATCGGGAGAGATATGAATAGAGGTAAAAGCTCTATGGTAATGATACCATGGGAGTGACTACTAGGGCCTAGGCGAGGTAGCAGGCTTGCATTGCACAAATGAAGTGTTAGGAGTTGCATGATGGAGACCTCTGGATTTTCCCAAGAAAGAAGCTCCCTCTCTCCAGATTTTGTCAAAATTGGTCAAATCTTGGTCAAAGCCCTAATTGCCCTGCCCTAGTTACAGCTCTGCTAACATTGCTCAAACCATCTACATGCTCCTCTCTGGGGATGTACTATCCAGGTTTGCAAAGCATTCTTTTGCAAATCCTCAGTGTCTGAAAATCTCCATCTCCTGAAAGTGAATCTGATTTTCAGAAACAGGTGAAAGCCACTTGCAATAAAGTGTGATGACTTTGGTGCATGATGAAGCTGGGTAAAACCATGTATTTCACATGACTAGGAGTGGCTGCAAGAGAATGAGACGATTTCTTGCAAAGCTTGTAAACTCAATGTGAAAGTTCTTTCTAAAAATCTTTGGAGTAACTGTATCACCTCCAGAATAAATGTGTAGCCCCATTCATTAACTCCTTTAAAGTACAACATTGTTGCATAAATTCTGTTGAATGATGTTATATAGGTTCTATTGAATGTTTCCTATTGCCCTGGAGCAATTTCTTCTACCCCATAATCCCCACAGTGTCAAGTGGAGGACTGGGAACATAGCAAGGACTCCATAAAACTTGTGAATGCATACTTTCAGTGAGATGGTTGAAAAGAGTGTTACAGATAGTCTTCAGCTTCCAGGCAGTATTCAGAGCTATAACAATGTCACAATCAATGACATGGGCTCAAACAGAAACATCTTAGAAGTATACTAGGTGTTTTCAAACCTATTTGGTGGGAGTGCGTGGGACAAAAACATACAGAAACTATTTGATATATTGATAGATACAACATGCAGGCATGTAGAGGACAGCTTCACAATTACATCAAGGATTTCCCATGAGGTACAATTCATGATTGTGGTTCTGATGGGATCCCCTCAATCCTTCACTTTAAGAGCAAAGTATTTTCTGATTCTTTTGTAGCCTTTCTTTGATTGTAATATTGATTTATTGCCCAACATTAAGTGGTAAGAAGAAAATTAATTGAGGCTATTTGATGGGGCTCTGAATATATGCATAGTCAATTTCAAGATAAGCCTGAGTGAATTTCTTTGCCATGTGGCAGTATTAGATCGAGAGAGAGAGAAATTGGGCAGGAAAGGAAGGTCAGGAGAGTTGAAACTGTTAACCCTGCTATTAATAATATCTGACACTTATATAGCACTTTGAAATTTGCAAAAACACTTTTCATACCTTATTTTATCTGTTCCTCACAACAACCCTGTGAGATAAGTGCTCCAGCTTTATTATTTGCATTTTATAGATCAGGAAACTGAGGCTGAGTGATGTAATTAGCCCAGGATCACATGGCTAGCAGTACTGGGGTAGACTTTGAACCCCTCCCTTCCTGACTCCAAATTCAGTGCTTCATGCAGTGTGCCTTTTAAATCCACCAAAGTCATGGTTATCAATGATAATGACAACACTTTCTCTATGGCAGCATGAGTGTTTTATACTTTTCAAGGTGTTATTAGCTCCAATAGCTTTGAGTCTGATGATAAACAACCTTGCAAGACTCAGGATAGGAAAAAAACAGTTAGAGATTCATGTGGCTGTGACATTGATGGTCAGTTTTCTTTCATTTCATATTTAGCAAACATTTATCAAGTTCTTCCTATGTATAATGCACGGTCTTTATAAAGTCATTGTTCCATGGCAGCTTTGTCAACTCAAGTTCCACTTTCTTCATGAATCTAGGAATTTGACCTCTAGAGAAAATAGATGTTGAAAGGAATATAGCTTTTCTTCAAATATATATGGTGAGGGATTGGCTAATCAGATTTGATTTGCTATGATGTATTAGGCTGTCTAGAAAATAGTGTTGCTATGTTTTCAATTTGCATCAAGATATAAAATAGATACATTCTTCTTTAAGGTGGCTCAACAAACAGGTAGCTCAAGCAATAGTCACAGGATAACGCTCAGATAACTGGGCAGAGAGAATCAGTCTTTGCTGTAGATCTTCTTCAGTCATCTAGGCAAGCCAGGCTTTCTAGCAATAGCCATTGTTTCTAGGAAACAGGAAACAAGGCTTAATGGCTAGTTTTACTTCTGAAACACTTTCTTCAGCTATCTTCCTGAAAGTCAAATTCATTCACAAGGTTTTATCGAACCCCTGCTATGTTCCCAGCTCTCCAGTGGGCACTGTGAGGATTATGGGGTAGAAATGGCTCCAGGAGAGGAAACATTTAATAAAGGATATTATCAGAAGTGAAATAGTATTCTATGCATCGTATGTGTGTGTATGTATAGTCAAGAAATTCATTCAATAATTATATATTGAGTGCCAGGCACTGTGCTAAGTGCTGGGGATGCAAAAAGAGACGAAAGACCATCCCTCCCTTCAAGGAGCTTACAATCTAATGGAGACAACATGCAGTCAATTACATACAGAGCACATGATATACAGGATAAATAGAGACTAACTAAAAGAGAAAAAGCACTGGAATTAAGAGGAGTTAAGGAAGGCTTCCTGTAGATGGTAGGATTTTAGTTGGGACTTAAGAGAGAAAGCCAGGGAGGTCAGTAAAGGAAACTTTCTGTGGTATTTTTAAAAATAAGACTTAACAAGAGTGATTTAGAACCAGACAGGGGGTGTTTCCTGGCCTGTTGGAGCACTTAGCAATTTGACTACATGGATTTATTTATTTTTTCCAATGTGACTGGGTTGTGGGAAGTGCATAGTCCTTATTGCTTTCCTGTTGGCATGAACTTAATACCATTCACATTTTCCAGTCAGGTGCAAAATTTTGAACATTTCCAAATTGTGAGAATTCCGCTTAGTTCTCTGCATGCCCTTCCCCTCAAGTGGATGGGTTTGCCTAGTCAATTTTCCAGGCAGCCTTCAGAGTTATGATAATGTCACAATCAATGACACAGGCTCAAAGGAAACATCTTAGATGTAATGTAGGTGTTTTCAAACATATTGGGTGGGAGATTCTCCTGAAGTCTCCCTAAAGGACTAGTCAAGGAGAGCTGCTCACATGTCCTTTGTGTTTGTTTGGTCTTGGGGAAAGGCCATGTGGCCCCATGTGTCCCACCAGTGTCTGAGGTCTATTAGCTCTTTCCCTCATTCCACCGGAATTTAGCACTCCCTGAACCATTTCTTAAAGGTGAAATTTGAATATTTACAGTGGAGGAAAAGTAAGCCAAAGATTTGTTCAAACTTACTGAATAAAAAATAGCTTTATTTTGCTCTACCACTTAAAGGGTAGAATTTCTTTCTGCTCTATAAATTTAGGAAGCCCAGCTCTGCGGTCCAATTCAATCTAATCATGTAAGCATTTAGTAAGCTGTTACTATATTCAAATTGCTATGTTAGTTAAGCACTAGGGATACAAAGACAAAAATAAAAATAGTCCCTGCCATCAGGAAGCTTACATTTTACCAAAGGAGATACCATGTAAAAATAAATTATATGTGGTGATTTGAGAAAGAAGAGGAAAGCACTGATGAGTAAGGGAGTCAGGAAAGGCTTTTCATGGGAGGTGGCCTCTGAGCTGAACCTCAGAGGAAATGATGCAGAAGAATGGAATACATTCCAGACATTGGAAGACAGTTTGTGAACAAGAACAAAGGAAAAAGAGGAAAATGTCCATTTCATCAAATGGAAAGTGGATGAAACAAAGAGTACATGAAGAGGAGTAGCAGATGACAAACTTGGATTCAGATTTTGAGGGGCTATCAATGTCAACCTTATTTTTACATGGTATCTCCTTTGGTAAAATGTAAGATTCTTGATGGCAGGGACTATTTTTATTTTTGTTTTTGTATCTCTACTGCCTAACTAATATAGTACTTTGAACACAGTAACAGCTTACTAAATGCTTACATGATTAGATTGAATTGGACTGCAGAAATTGGCTTCCTAAATTTATGTCAACTTTCCTAAATCAGATGACTAACTTGGATTTAGATTTTAAGGTGCTATCAATGTCATTGAGTTTATATTTTATCCTAGAAGTATTAGAAAGTGAGAAAATGTTTTTGAGCAGGGGAATGATGCATTCAGATTGAGTTTTTGGTAGGTTATTTTGTTAGTTGTGTGGAAGCTATATTAGAAAAGGGAAATCTTGAGAACCAGGAGTCACATTAGGACACTGCTGTACTAATTCAGATAAACGGGTTATAAGAGTCACAACTAGGGTATCGGCTGCTTGAGTGGGAAGAAGGGAGTGGATGTGAGTCACATTTTGGGGGTAGAATCAATAGGACTTGGCAACTCATTGAATTTTGGGGTAGTGAGGGGTAAGGGGAAAATCAAGCACCACTCTGAAGATGCAGGGATGGTAGATAAGGCCTTCAAGAGAAGGCCAAGAGAAGTTTGGATGAAGGGTGAATTTTGGAGTTATGCTTTGCACATATTCAGTTTGAGATGCATATGGCACATTCAGTTGGAGATATATACTACATAGTTGGTGCTTGGGGACAGGAGATCAAGAAAGAGAGAGGAGCTTACCTGGGAGTTATCTGCATGGAAATAATAATTAAACCCATGAGAGGTTATATGGACATCAAGAGAAAAGGTAGAAAGAAGAGCCTTGGAGAATATCTATGGTTAGGGTGCCAGGATATGGATGATGATCCATCAAAGGAAAAGGAATAAAAGAAAAAGGAAGCTACAGGGGTAGGCGGAGAACAAGGAGAGGGTAGGGTTACAGAAGCTAAGGTACTATCCAGGAGAAGAGGGGTGATCAGTGGTATAAAATTTTGCAGGGAGATCAAGAAAAATAAAATTGAGGAATTGTTACTGGACATAGAAATGAATAGAACTTTGATAACTTTGGAGTGAGCAGTTTTGATTGAGTATTGAGGTTTGAAGTTGGATTGAAATGGAAATGGAAAGAGAAGTGGAGACAGTGAATGTAGGGTGCTTCTTCTAGGAGTCTGGCTATGAAGGGGAGTGGAGATTTAGTGAATGCTAAGGTCAAGTGAGAGACCAGCTGCTCTGTATAGCGCTCAGGATCTCAGAGTGAGTCCTGTGTGGGTGAACAATCTAGGGTGTTTCTTTGTTTTGGGAGGGTAAAGTGCATGAATATTTAGAGAGTGCCATAATTGTAGGATTTTTGTCACAGTATGGCCTTAGCAGGTGCTGATCAGGTGAACTTTTCAAAGATGTTAGAACATTGAAGACATAGAATATGGACTTTTCTTACCTCATTCCTTCTTAAGGCATCAAACATTTATTAAATGTTTACTGATTAGTACTAGTTAGTGAGCACAACTCTGGGCTGGCCACATTGTTTGAATGTCAGATGTACATTTGCCAAGAAGACTATTTTATGGAGAACTCACACAAGGCTAGCACTCATATGGTGATCAGAAAAAGTGATACAAGGACACTCTCAAGGTCTCTCTTATGAACTTTGGAATTGAGTATCATAGGAGTCACTGGCACAGGACCACCCAGCATGGCATGCCTTCATCAGAAGATGTTGTGTTCAGTGAGTAAAGCAGGATTGAAGTAGCTCCAAAGAAATGTGAGATGCACAGATTTAGAGAAGTCACCCCAAATGCTCACATGGACTATTTGTGCCCCCCTGTGATAGAGCATTCAAAGTGCATAGTAATCTAATCAGCCACAGTCAAGACACACTGTAACTTGACTCTAACATAGTGATGCCATTTTCATCGTCTTAGAGAATGAAGGATAACAATCAACCAACTAGTTAGTGTCAAGCATTGTGCCAAGTGCTAGGAATACAAATATAGGTAAAAATAAAGAAAGCTCCTACCCCCAAAGAGCTTCTATTCTAATTGGGGTAGACAGCATGCAAAAGAGCTAAAAAGCAGGGTTGGAGGGGCAGGTAGAGAAGGTTCCCATGCAGGAGCAAGCAGAAGTTCAGAGGACCAAAAGTAGAGCTGAGAGGAATAGATTGGTTATGATCAGCCTGAGTACCTCCTCCGAATGGATCAGAGGACAGGGCCACAGAGATGGAAGAGTCTTCTAGTGTGAGAAAGCTGCTGGAGATGGAGAAGTTCAGAGAGTCAATCTGAAAAGTACCCTTTAGGGGTTAAAATACCTTAAACAAAACCATAAAATTTCAGAACTGGAAGTGCTCTGGGAAATCATTTTGTCTCTTAGCAGCACAGAATCTCAGAGTTAGAACAAACCTCAGAATCCAGTCTTCTACCTGATGTGTGAATTCATCTGCAAAATCTTTGATAAGTATAATTTTCCAGGTTCCACTTGAAAATCTCTAATAATGAGGAAGCTACTACCTCCTTTGGTAGCTGATTCTGTTTTGTGCAGCTCTGATTATTACTAAATTTCCCCCTTAATTTGCCTCTCACTAACTTCCCTTATGGGTTCTCCATAGTCTTTTTTTTTTTTTGCAATCTAGTTTTACCCACTGAAGCAATATAGCTCATGTCTTCTTCTATATCTCAGTCCTTCAAATATTTGAAGGCAATGATAGTTCCCCTTGACTCCAAAGTCTTCTTTTGTCAAGATCCTAAAAATGATACATTTGTGAAGAAATGTAAGTGCCCTTGCTTGAAATGGAGGTAAGGTGATGGTTGCATCTCTATACCTGAAGGCAGCATCAATAAGACAAAATCTGGCTTGGTGGGGAAAGAAAAGTGGAACCAGGAGTATGTAACACAAAATATTCATAAAGTTATGGAATAGCACCAGTTGGGACAGTTCCCTGTGACAATACTTAGGAGACCTTCCTTCACATTGACTTCAATCCATTTTATTCACCCACCTCTTCCTGAGTTTGGTCATTTAAAATTTTTTTTGACACCACTTCACTTAGATAGCATCCAGTCTTCCTCTCTCCATCAAGATCTCATGAGGGTATCATGGGAGAGTGTCATATGCTTTGCTGACATTCAAGTATACCACATTATCCCATTGATTGACCAGTCACTAGTAACCCTGTAGAAAAACTATATGGAATTTGTCTGGTATGATTTGTTCTTTGTGAAACCTTATTGTTCAGTCCTTTAATTTTATAGACAAGTAAACTGAGATCTTGTATGAGGTCCCAGTGTGACTTGTCAAAGGTCACACTGTTAATCACAAATCCAGGATAAAAACCTGGTCCCTTGCCTCCCAGAACAATGTTACTCCCAGCACATAATGTTGTTTTTTTCTTCATCTAGAATGAGTCTTCCCATTGGGTTTTTACTATCTAGCAGCTAAAGGTCTATGGTCTGTCACACAGTCCTTGAATCCAAAGAGACCTCAGGTCAACTGAATAGGAAGAAGTCTTTTCTTCAGCATCTCTCACAAGTGTTGCCTAGAGTCTACTCAAAGACCTTCAGTGAATGGGAACCACTCAAGGCTTGTTACAAACCAGTGAGGCAACCTTATCTGAAAGACAAAAGGCTAAGCCTCAGTATTTAAAGGAACTCTAGTCTTTCTCTAGTATAGCTAGTTCAGGATGCCATAGAGTTGTTCTCT
Source organism: Gymnobelideus leadbeateri (assembly GCA_011680675.1). NCBI lineage: Eukaryota > Metazoa > Chordata > Mammalia > Diprotodontia > Petauridae > Gymnobelideus > Gymnobelideus leadbeateri. Next base: position 141,282 of record WOXC01004486.1, read on the forward strand.
CATGAGTGATTGTAGCTGAAGTCAGATGATGTTTTCCAGTTGGTACTTGTATATTCTATATTTAATTATATTCAGGGAATATTTTTAAAACACATACTATTTAACTATGCTAATTGTTTTACATAGCCTCTTTGGTCCTGTATAAAGAAATATTTTCTGCCCTCCTGGAGATAAAAGTTTAGTAGGGAGATAGATGCATACAAAAATAACGAGGGTACATGATAAGTGAATAAGAGTTGCAAAGTACCTTGTAAAGTCAGAACTGGGGCAAGGGGAAGGGTGGAGACTTTGGAAGCAAAAACATAATTGTCTCCTGAGGGCATTAAGGCATGCAGAACCCAACTTTCTGGAAGAACTTTAAAGAAAGAGTAGTGTTTCAACAAGTAAAGAGGGCATAGAAAGGCATTTCAATCATAGAGAAAAGGATGTACAAAAGGGATGGAAATGGAAAAGTGTAGGGCATGTGAATTATAGGTTTAGAGTGGGATGATCACCAAATGTCATCCAGTCACAAACCAGCCATTTTACAGATAAGGAAACTGAGGTATCAATCATTCAATTATTTTCCCAAAGTCACACATTCTGTTAGTAGGTGGGCCAGGATACAAACAAGTCCAGGTTATTTGATTATGCATCCCATGTTCTTTGCCCATATTAGGCAGTTCAGGTAAAGTCAAGTCAATGAGCATTTATTAAATACTTCATCTATTGCAGGGCACTATATTAAGTGCTGGGGATACAAAAAAAGGCAAGAAGAATCTTTTGAACTGGGAAGTGTGTGAATAGGGAAGGGGACAGCAACAAGTAATCCATTTTGTCTGGAGAGTACCTTATGGAGGGGTGAGGGGAATAATATGTATGTAATAAGGATAGAAGTGTAGGATAGTATTACATTATATAGGGACTTAGATACTAAGTTAAGGATCATAGGATTTATAGGATCCTAGGATTTAGAGCTGAGAAAAATCTTAAAGTCTAGGTCATTGAAGGAACTCATGCCCAGAAAGGGAAATGATTTGCTGAGGTCACACAACTAATGACTGTGTGACCAACAGAGCATGAATTTGAAGCTTTGACTAAATCTAAATTTGATCTAAATCTAATATACTTCCAAGTGTATCACCAGAAGCCTTGGTATGAGCAAGGTACTGTTCTAGGCTCTGGGTCAGCAAAGATAAAAATGACGTGGTAAGCAGAAAAAAAAAAGTGTTAGGATGATTTTTTTTTTCTGTTACCAAGTAGCTGAGAATTTCTTAATCATAAAATTAAGTATACTCATGCTGGTTGAGAGTTTGCAACATCTGGTGTTTAAATTGGGATGGCTTATTTTTAGTCTCTAGTAGGCCCAGCAAATTGATTTTCTCACATTATCAGAGAATTTAGAGCTGGAAGGCATATCGCTATAGGGAAATCCTCTCTTTAAGACATCCCTGAATGGCCATCAGGCTGGAAAGTTTACCATCAGGAGCAGTGGGATGCAATGGGGAGAAAAGCATTGATTTTGGGGTCAGAGGACTTGGGTTCCATTTCTAGCTTCACCATTTACAACCTACACTACTTTGTATAATTCATTTATCCTCTCGGGGCCCTGAAAAAGGAGGAATTTGAAATAGATGACTTGTAAAGTTTCTTTTAGCTGTAAATCCTTGATCTCCTGCTGTCTCCTATTCCATTGTTGGTCATCTCAGAATATTTGGAAGTTTTTCTTTATGTTAGTAACATTAATTGAATTAGGTTGCATTGAATCTTCCTTCTTGTCATATCCTCACTTTGTGTTTATCCCTGTTAAATTTTCTTTTGTTGTTTTTAGCCAATGATTCTAGGGTATTGATGTTTTTAATCTTAATTCTCTTACCCCTCATTTTGGGAACTTTAGAATCAAAGTTTCTATTGTTTCCACGATTACTGAGGTTTAAAAAAGAGTTTTTTCCCAAATTATTTATTTGTTTTGACATTCATTAAAAATATTTGAGTTCCCAATTCTCTTCCTCCCTCCTGCCCTTCTCCCACCCGAGAAGACAAACAATAAAATATTATCCATGTGAAGTCATGCAGAACACAATTCCATTAGCTATGTTGCAAAAAAGCAGGAAAAATAAAGGAAGTAAAAAACATGCTTCAATCTGTACTCAGGGTTTATTAGTTCTCTCATTGGAGGAGGATAGTATTTTTCATTATCGGTCCTTTGCAATTGTTTTAGATCTTTGTATTCATTAGAGTAGCTAAGTCTTTCACAATTGACCACCATTAGGGTATTGCTGTTATTATGTACAGTGTTCTTTTCATGGCTCTGCTGTTTACTTTGCATCAGTTCACATAAGTCTCCCCAGGTTTTTCAGAAACTACACCTGAGGTAAAAAAAAAAAAGTACAACTCGAATAGAACAAAGGACAATAAAACTTTTTTTCTGGGTTGACCCAGAATCCATGATCAAATTCTATGACCATGGCTATTCAAGCTGTCTCACTGCAGATCCAAATAACCGATATTCAGGACCTTAATGCTTCTCCATTTTCTCAATCCATCTCCCATCTTCTTGTTTCTCTTCTTTTCTTTCATGGTCTTGATTCAGTGGTCAATGGTGTACTTTCAACCACTGAATCCATTGTCTCTTTGTTTATCCTTACTGTTTCTCCCCTGCTAATACTCCACTTTGACTTGTCCTTCCATGATTCTATTTTATCACTACATTTAAGATACCAGTTATTACTGAATGAAGCTACAAAATGGTGCTGATAGGATTCATCACAAATTCTTGCCATCTAAGGAGATTTTCTTTCAAGCAAAGCTTGGATGAAAACTTATCAAATCATTGTAGAAAGTGTTCTTATTCACTCAAAGTTTGGACTTTTGAACATCTCTGATGTTCCTTCATTGGGAAAAATGTAATACTACAAGAATTAAGCAATAACAAAGACTATTCAAACTAATTGATTTGAGCTTTACTATCGTATAATCCAAGGCTTCTTAAAATTTTTTCCACCTGCGATCCCTCAGCACTTCTTAAAAAGCAGCTCATGACCCATAATCTATGATTCTCCATTTTGTTCTCAAGGGTATTACAAGACTCTGTCATGTATTTTGTTGATACTCATATAAATGTCTACAGCATTCCCTCAACCCACCATTCTATTTGTGCTATCAAAAAGGGTAAACCATGTTAGTTTGGTACAACATACTGTAAGTTACCCCATATTGGCTTAGAATAATCACTGTATTCTTTTCTAACTTTTCACTTGCCTTCTATTTAATAAATTCATCCACACCATCATTTTGCAGCCAGGGGATTACATGGAGAGGGATGAAAGCATATCTAGCAGGAGTTAGATGGCTGAACAGTAATTATATAGTCATCAATTTTTATACAAATACATAACATGTTGTTAAGATGCTAGCAGTGCTTTACATTTCTTTGGCCAAGGACAAAAAAGCAAAACTTAGAACCTGCTTTATTTATTACTGGGGTGAAGCATCAGTGCTGACTATGTTTGTTGCTCCATATATTTTGAAGGTTGCAATATTTTCTAGTAAACTGATTCATGCAGACATTGTCAATAAAATGAACAGCCATAATAAAGCTTGTGTGTGTACGTTTTTATTTTAAACTTAGGACAATAACATATTTTGTAAGAAGAAAAAATACTTTATGAAATCCCCTGTGTATACAATACTTGACAATTTCATTTTTTCAAGGTCTTGTAACTTTTTCACACTAAGGAAATAATATGAAGATGTTTGTTATGTAAATAAGGAGCTAAAAGTATTCTGTCCCTCTGAAAAATTAGTGAGATACGTTGTGAATTGAATGACAATTTCACTTAATAAACCTTTTGGGTGTGTAAATTTTCTGAATATTTAATTTACTCTTTGAATTTTATAGTAAACATAAGTAAGACATTTGATTAAACCACATGATAAAGAATATTGCAAACAGTTAATGTGATTTCCTGTAACAAATGAAGCATCTGCAAGTCTTTTTTTTTTAATTCCAATTATGACTAATCAACCAACTAATGAAATTTTTAAAAGCATTTGCTTATTATTTAAAAAATCTTGCTTTATGAGACAAATGTTCTAGTATCTTCTAATTTGGGGATTTATCATTTTAAGATTTAAGAAGCTGCTAGGGGCTTTAACTAAGGAAACCTTAAGCCTGATTGTTGAACTCCTATAATGTGGTCACATCACTTAAGTCAACGCTTTGGATTAAGAGGAGAAAAAAGGCACAATGTGTACTCCTTATGTCAGTGACATCTCTGAGGACCAGTCTCAAATTAGTGCTAAGTTGAGTGTCATGTTTACAAAATGAGTTTTATATATTTGAAGTAATGAGACATGCAGAGTTCAAAAGAGGGTGTAAGTAGACATCTGTGAAACAGAAACTGTCATTCAACACATTGGTTAATAGCACATGTCCAAATATGCTTTTGGTTCAAAATAACCACATGCAAAGAAAAAAGAGCTAAAGAGAAGATAGGCAATGAATGTGTTTGAAAACACAAATAATTTAAACCTATACAATAAATTCCATCTTTTTTTTACAAGGCCACTGTGAATATACTAACGTGTGTGTGTGTGTGTGTCTGTCTGTCTGTCTGTGTCTGTGTAAAGAGAGTTCACAGCTTAGCAAAATATAGGTGGGTGGGGAAACAGTTCAGATTTTTAACTTTCTTTCTCTGGTCTTTTCATCAGTAATGCTTGAAAGTTCTCTATTTCATTGAATATCCATCCCAATCCTACCCCCACAAAGGACTGTATTCAGTCTTGCTGGGTAGGTGATATTTGGTTGTAATCCTGGTTCTTTTCCCTCTGGAATATCATATTCTAAGCCCACTCATTTTTTAATGTTGAAATTGCTAAATCTTTTGTGATCTTGACTGTGGCTCTGCAGTATTTGAATTGCTTCTTTTTGACTGCTTGCAATATTTTCCCTTAATCTGAGATGTCTGGAATTTGGCTACAATATTTCTGAAAGTTTTATTTGGGTATTTCTTTTAGGAGAAGATATGATGGGTTCTTTCACTTCTATATTACCGTCTGGTTCTAGAATATCAAGGTAGAATATCTAGACTATCAAAAATATAATTTTTTGAAAGATGATGTCTAGCTTCTTTTTTAGATCGTGGCTTTCACATTGTCCAATTATTCTTAAATTATCTCTCCTCAATTTGTTTATCATGTCAGTTGTTTATTTCAGTGAAATATTTCACATTTTATTCTATTTTTTCATTCTTGTGATTGTTCTATTATTTTTGATGTTTCATAAATCATTATCTTTCACTTGCTCAGTTCTAATTTTCAAGGAATTATTTTCTTCAGTGAGCTTTTGTATTCCCTTTTCTATTTGGCCAGTTTTATTTTTTAAGGAGTTCTTTTACTCAGTGACTTTTTGTACCTTTTTTTTTTCCCATTTGGCCATTTCAAGGCATTCTTCTCTTCAATGGATTTTTATGCCTCTCTTACCATTTGGCCTATTCTGTTGTTGTTTTTTTTTTTTTTTAAGCAGTTGGGCTTAAGTAACTTGCTCAAGGTCACACGGCCAGTCATTATTTATGTGTGAGTGCTCATTTTCTGAGGACGGAACTGATCCTGGGTCCTCCCAACTCCAGGGCTGGCACTCTTACTCACTGGCTCAACGAGCTGCCCCCCCCCCCCCATTCTGTTCTTTAAGGTGTTGTTTTTTTCCATATTTTTGTGCCTCCTTTACTAAAGAGTATTCCCTGTCACCATAGTAACTTTCTATAGTCAGGATATTTTTCAAGTGGGTTGTTTTCCCAGCCTATTTCTTTTTTTTTTTTAACAAATGCTTTATTAACTTCTGGTTTACATCATTCATTTCTGCCAGATTTTGAGTTACAATTTTTTCCCCATTTTCCCCCTACCTACCTCCCCAGAATAGCACATCCACAAGATATCCCCTCATCCAATCTGCTCTCTCCCATATTTTCTCCCATACCCCCTTCAACTTTACCATTAGGGCAAGGTGAATCTCTGTGCCCCAGTGCCTGAACATCTTATCTCCCAATTACATGCAAAATAGTATTAATAATAGTATTTATATATATTTGAAACATTTAATTTTAAAAGTTCGAATTTCAGATCCATTCCCTTCCTCCCTTTTCACCCATTCCCTCTGGGAAGATAAGCAATTCAGTGTGTGTTGTACATGTATAGCTATGCAAAACATTACCATAGTAGATATGTTGTAAAGACTGCTTATATTTCTCTCCCACCCATCCCACTCCCCACCTGGTCCATTCACTACTTTGATCCTGTCCCTCTTCGAAAGTGGGTACTTCCAACCTCCCCTCCCCCCAGAATGCCCTCCCCTCCATCATGCCCCCTCTCATCCCCCTTCCCCCTACTCTGCTGCAGGGTGAGATATCCCATTTAGTATGTATGTAATTCTCTCCCTGAGCCAAATTCAATGAGAATAGGGTTTTGCCTTTTTGCCTTCCTGTTGTTCCCCTCCCCTGCAATTACTTCCCGTTGCCTCTTCTACATGAGATAGTTTACCCTACCCTGTCTCTCCCCATCTCCTCTTGCCACTTTCCTCTCTCCCCTCTTAACTTCACCCCTTAAGTATTCTCCCTTCCCACCAAATTCAACCTGTGCCCTCTATCCATGTATACCTGTAAACATTTATACACATTCATATTTGTATTCATATGCCCATATACCCTTCTTCAATTATTTTCATACTGAGGAAGGTTTCATCAGCCACAATTATTGTTTTTCCATGTAGGAATGTAAATAGGTCAACTTTGATAAGTTCCTTTTGATTTCTTTTCCCTGATTACCTTCTCAGGCATCTCTTACTTCTTGTCTCTGGATGTCAAATTTTCTATTCAACTCTGGTTTTTTCCTCAAGAATGCTTGACAGTCCTCTATTCCACTAAATGACCATATTTTGAAACAAAATACTCAGTTTTGCTGGGTAGGCGATTCTTGGTTTTAATCCCAGCTCCATTGCCTTGTGGAATATCATATTCCATGCCCTTCAATCCCTCAGTGTAGAAGCTACCAGGTCCTGTGCTATTCTGATTGTGATTCTACAATATTAAAATAGTTTCTTCCTGGCTGCTTGTAGTATTTTCTCCTTGATCTGGGAATTCTGGAGTCTGGCTATAATATTCCTAGGAGTTTTCTTTTTAGGATCTTTTTCAGGAGGTGATCTGTGGATTCTTTCAACCTCTATTTCCCCCTCTGGGTCTAAAACATCAGAGCAATTTTCCTTGAAGGATGATTTATAGGCTCTTTCTTTGATCATGGCCTTCAGGTAGTCCAATAATTTTAAATTATCTCTCCTGGATCTATTTTCCAGGTCAGTGGTTTTTCCCATGAGATATTTTACATTGCCTTCTAGTCTTTCATTTGTTTCGATCTGTTTAACAGCATCTTGATTTCTCATAAAGTCACTAGCTTCCATTTGCTCCAGTCTAACTTTGAAGGAATGAATCTCCTCAGTGAATTTTTGAGATTCTTTTTCCATCTGGCAAAGTCGGCTTTTTAAGGCATTCTTCTCCTCATTGCTCTTTTGAGCCTCCTTTGACATTTGAATTAGTCTTATTTTTAAGGTATTATTTTCCTCAGTCAGGTTGTTGACTCTCATTTCATACTTTTCCTGCATCCTTCTCATTTCTCTTCCCAATTTTTCCTCCACTTCTCTTATTTGGTTTTTAAAATCCTTCTTAACGTCCTCCATGGCCTGTAACCCATTCATATTTTCATTTTGGACTTTTGGTGCAGGATTTCTGACCTCACAGTCCTCCTCCTGTTCCATGCCTCTATCCTCTTTGCCCCCAAAATAGGAGTCTAATGTTGCATTTTTCTGTTTATTTTGTTTCCTTTGCCTAGGCATGTTGCCACTTAATTACTTGACTTTTGGGCTTGTTGCCACAGTAGGACTCTGCCACCAGCCAGGGGAGCTTTGTCCCAAACATTGGGGTCTTCACAACTTCTGGAGGTATTAGTTGGGTGGCCTCTGTAAAGCCTCCACATGCTCTGGCAAGCTGGATACCCACCCCATGTCCTCATACCCCAGACCATAATCCAGATCCAGGGAGGTTAAAGCAATAGCAATTACTGACCAAGACTGATTGCTGGATCTCCCTACAGTTCGAAGACCAGGAGCTGAAGCTGCCACTGAAGCTGCAAAATAGCATCTGTGCCCTGTCTTCTCAGCTGCTTCTTGCCCCCAGGGGAAGAAGCCTAAGTTTTCCCAAATACTGGTCCAAAGTCCATAGGGCACTAACCTCTCACTTTGTCCTAGGCATACCTGTTGATAATTCTGGAATTGCCACAGCTGCTGGTGTTCTGGGGTCCCTGCTGGCCAGGCCGCCCTGGTGCTAAAACTGCAGCTCACTTGGGCCTGGCCTCAGCTCCTAGGGCATTTTGCTGGCCACTTCCAGAGCTCTGCGTTGGCCACTCCGTGCCTGGCTGCTGGGCTGTCCTCAGCAGGAGGTTAGCTTCTCTGTGTCATTCTGTGGGTGCTGGAGCTCCAGAAGTTGTTCAGAGTCCACCTTTTACATTGTTTGGAAGTTGTGTGGGGGAGAGCACCTTGAAAGTGCTGTTTCTATTCTTCCATCTTCTCCCAGCCTATATCTTGACTTTTAACTCCATGTTAAAGTGGGAGGGTCTGTTTCCAGAGTAGAGGGGTCACTGTCCCAAACTTGAGGATTTTTGTGCAACTGTTTCAGAGAGAATTCTGGGGCCCTGTTTTTTATTCTTCCAAGGTGATATGATCTAGGGAGTGGCACATTTGCTATTCTTCTCTTCTGTGCTCTGGTCTATGAGCAGCCACATGTGCTCTTTTCCACCCTGGAATTGTGACGAGATTCCTACCTTCTCTGCAGCCACAAGCTCTAGTGTACTAGTACTCTCCCTCACTTTGAGACTAAGATCTAGGACTGTGATTCAGATGCAAATATGGGCAATACAACAGAATGCTGCCTCTGGTGCTCTGTAATCTCCTTTAGACTACTTGTCTGACCTCCTTACTCTCTGTGGGCTGAGAGGTCTGGAAACCACCAGTGCAGCCACTGACTCAGTTGCCTCCCAAAGTCTAATGCTAGTTTGTTGGGGTGTGGTCTCTGCTGTACTGCATTCCACACTCACTCCAGTGCAACAGACCTTTCCTGCTGAACTTTTAAGTTGTTTGGGCTGAAAAATTATTTCATTCAATCCTTTTGTGGGTTCTTCCCTCCAGAATTTGTTTTGAGGCATTATTTAAAGTTTTTTAGAGGAGTTTTGGGGAAAGTTCAGGTGAGTCTCTACCTATTTTCTGCCATCTTGGCTTCACCAGCTTTTTTACTTTGAATAAGCACTACTAAAAATTGGCTTTATTGGAATTTTTAATGGCAAAGCATTCTGAAGAAAGGGTTTTACTTACAAATAAATTATCTCAGAGTATAAGGAAACAATCATAGGACATTTATTGAGTTTATAATGACATATACGCTACTATAGGAGTTAGATGTTAAAACACAGTCTCTTTCCTGAAGGGGCTTATATTTTAGTTGAGAATATAGAAGAGATATATATGAGGGGAAAAGGCAATAAAGAATTAAACAATAAAAAGACCATAAAAGACTGCCAAGGTAATACTTGATTAATTGTCACATAAACATTAGAGACTTTAGGTAGTGTAGTTTAGTGGAGGGAGAGCTCAGTAAGCCAAAACAAACTGAGAAGGTTTCATTCAGAGGGTAGGATTTGGATTGGCTTTTGAAGAACAGTTAAGGTTCCTACCTCCAAGTCTTGACCCTTGTCTACTCTCTAAATCTAAATTCTGTTCTTCTTTCAAGGCCTATTTCAAACTCTACTTACTCCATACCTGAGCTCTTGATAGCATCTCACTTTTCTCACCTCCTTTATCACATTATCTTCTATTTTCAGTTATGATTGAGCCTGTTATAAGGAGACTTGCACCTTCTCCTATTCCCTATGCTTGTTACAATGGCCTGCACCCAGTAGGCATTCAATAAGTGTTAAGAGGATAAAGGACATTTTTTTGGTTCCCATTTCTACAGGAAACTTTTATCCCTTTACTCCCAGCTCCCAATGAGTGTTTCACTTATTTGGAACTGAACCTATGTTCCCTGTACTTGGGGCTCCCAAAATAAAGTGACATGCTGTATACTGACAAACCAATATAAATCCAGATGTGGACAGTATCTTGAATTGACTAAGTGCTTTCCATTTCATAAAAATGGACTACTGTTCATGAGAACCATGATGGGATGCACAATTTGAGAAACTTGATTAAGCTTCAGTAGATGGTGGTATATTCTATACTACTTGTGTTTCTCATTTGGTTACCATGAACTCTTTTAGATACTCAATGTCTTAGTCAACTTGGCTTTGTTCTGTTTCCTTACACACAGCATCCCATCTCTTGCCTCCATGCCTTTGAACATGTTGTCCACCATGCCTGAATAATCTCCCTCCTCACCTCTACCTCTTGGAATTTCCAGCTTCTTTCAAAGGAATTGTCTTACTCTTATTATATCTAGAACATTTATTACAGTGCCTGGCACAGAATAAATGCTTAATAAATACATGTTGATTAATTTATTTCTTGATTGTAGAGATTCATTTGCAGGTCTTTGCAGGAAATGATAAGACTCTAAGGAGAATTTAGTGTTTTCCTTGTCAAAGTTTCCTTTTTATGATTGGATATAGGGCTAGCTTATACAGGAGTGTTACTAGATGATATCAAGAGGTGGAAAAGACCAATTTGTCATCCAAAAAATGACCATGAAGAGCCTGTTTTTGAGAAAGTACTAGGGGAGATGTGGATAGACAGTTATCCATATAAAAACAATTATTTTAGTAGACTCAGTATGAGTCAGCAGTGTGAATTATTAACCCAGAATGCTAATGAGATCTTAGAGGCATAGAATACAGGACAAGATGGAAAGAGTTGCAGTATTTTATCATGGTCATATCCCAACTGGAATATTACATAAAACTCCGGATGCCACAATTTGGAAAGGATATCAATGAACTGAAGTGATCAAAAAGAAAGCAACCAGGGTGGTAAAGAGACTCAAGATTATTCCAGATGCATATAAGTGGGGACAATGTTCAGCCTGGGGAAGGGAAGACTTGGGAAGGACATGGTAGCCATGTTCAAGTACTCAAAGGTTTATCATGTGCAAGAGGGATTAGATTTATGTGGCTTCTCCCCACAAATCAAACTTAGACTCAGTGAGGGAGGGGAGCTCTAAAGAGGCCAAATCAGGTTTGCTGTAAGGAAAAATTGATGAATTATTAAGTTACTCAAGAGTAGATAGATAGCTCTGGAATCAGTGGCTTCCCCTTCAACTTTAACTGAAAGTTGGATAACAACTTAGTGGCTATGTTGAATTCTTATTCAGTCACTGATTAGGTGGCCTCTGAGATTTTTCCAAGTCTGAGATTCTGTGATCTTTCTTTTGATGGGATAATACTGTACAACCTGTATAGTACTGCTCTATATTCAAATGTTCCACAGGAGTTTGGAATATGGTTTCTCCCTCATCTTGCTCCCTTATGCATCAGGTTATAGAATGTATAGAGATACAGCTTATTAGCTAAGTAATGTTAGCCTTTGTTGCAAAAAAAATTCCTTTTGTTATTCAGTTAACTTCTGGTTGATTGAGGGGATGACACTGGCACAGAGCTGGTTCTCTGATGGTAATATGAAATATGTAGAGGACTTGCCAGTGAAATTTCCCTTCATATGCTTTTTTCTTATATATAGGTGCTCATATGGCATAAGCTGTGCACTGTGGGTGGGCTTGAGGTGGGGGGTATAGGATTATGGGTATGCCCTCTTGGAGCATGCATTATAACAGACATAGAACATGCTTTATAAACGCTTCTGCATCTCTGGGGTCTCTTGTTAGTATCAAGGGAATAGAATCTGGGAATAAACTGGTCTCTTCAGCTTGACCCATAAAGAGTAGGTAGCATGAAGAGAATGATAAGTTAAAATGAGTTGTTCTTTGTGGGGTACAGATCAGATGGGAACATCCACAAACTACTGAGGGTATCATTATCTATGTGGAAAGAATAACTCTTATTTAAGAATTGAAAACCATCCCTACAAACTGACTTAGCTGCAGAAAGAGAGGGCAAGTATAACAGGAGGTAAACATTGATGCTTTGTGTAACTTGGTAGGGCTTCTTTACTCCCTTGTTCCTTAGAAGTAAAGAACTTAGGAAATCCTACTGAATCTGGTCTCTATGGAGAATTCAGGGGAAATCTGCAGGGTATATGCAGGAGGAATGAGATCATGTCCCCAGAAACATGCCATTACAAGGATTTACCAGAGAACATTGTACACAGTAACAAGAACATTGTGCGATGCTAATTTTGATACACTTAGCCCTTCCCAGCAAAGAAAGGATTTAAGACAACTCCAAAAGACTCATGATGAAAATACTACCCACATCCAGAGAAAGAACTATGGACTTTGGGAGCATATTATTTATGCTCTTTGTTTTTGTTGCTGCTGTTTCTTCTTTCTTGTGGTTTCTCAATGTCGTACTAATTCTTTACAAAATGACTAACATGAAAATATGTTTAGTATGAATGTGTATATATATATTTATATATATAACCTATATGATACCGCATACTGCCTTGGGGAGGAGAGAGAGGAGAGAGGGGGAGAAAATTTAAAACTCAAAATCTTGTGGAAGTGAATGTTGAAAACTGGGGAAAAAAAAGAACACCCTGGTTTGGATTTTCTAATAAAGGCAACAAGGACAACACTCCTCAGAAAAAGGCTTGTACATGGTGGATGCTCAATAAGTATTTGTTGAATGAATGGATACAAAATGAGAATCCCCAAAATAGCTTTCTTCCATCAGTGTTTTTTCTTTAATCTTGTTCTCTCTGTAATTGTCTTGGTCCCCTAACCTTCTTTCTTTTGCCTTCTTATGGTTTTTGCTTCTTGCAAAGACATTGCCCATGGGTGTCACAAACAGAGGCTGAGATGGAATGGGAAACTACAGAATCCATTCCTGTCATCTCCCTATCACCATATTCACTGAAATTTTTTTAAAAATTCATTTTATTTGTGACTTTGAGAAAATAATGTTGTTATCTCTGTTGTCTGTGTCTCTCTAGGCCTATTTTTCATATAAAAGAGCAAGAATTGAATGAAGTTGGGCTGGGAGGATGCTATTGCCTTTCTCTAATGATCAATTATTTCTTTAGGACTTAAGGTATATTTTTTTTTCTTGGGAGTTTCCCAAATGCTTCATAGTTAAAGCCCTGAAAGCAGGGAAAAGCTAAAAGAAGTTCCTCCTTGCTCATTGCCTGGCCTTATGCAGTGTTTAAATGCAAATCATTGTTGATTTAGGAGTCTGACAGATGTGAAGCACTTAGAGCAGCTGTCATCAGCATTCTGTTTTGTTTTTCAAGCAGATGTTGAATCTGACTTTGGTGAAGTGCTTTTGCCAGTTTTTGAGGGAGAAGAAAGAGCAAAAGCAGAAGGAAATCATCATGATATTCATTATTTGGTTTCCTTTCAAAACATAAATCGACATGATTAATGTCAGCCTCAGGAGCACTTTACTTAGATGTCAGGGCATAGTAGTGTTGGACCATCATTCTGATAAGGCCAAAGGCTGACTTTGGGTGATAAGCTGTAGGCAACAGTTGCACTCATCCATGAATGGGAACCAAATAGAAAGGATGCTTTCCTTGAGAGATCCATAGATGTTCACTGGCCACATAATGGCTGTCCAGAGGTTAGTAGCATGAGAAAGGCAGTGTGAAAAGTCAGCCAAGTCCCAGTAGTGCACCATTTGGAAACCTTGCTCCATCTTCACAGTGAAGTTCTCCATTGTTTTGCTCATCCCGTTCCCCACATCTGTTATTCAAGGGCAGCTAGGGGGTACAGTGGGTAGAGCACTAGATGTGTAATCAGGAAGACATGAGTATCTCATTCAGCCTCCAACACCAACCAAGTCATTTAACCTTTACCTTCTTCAGCTTCTTCAACTGTAAAATGAGAGTAATAGTAGCATTAACCTACTCGGACTGAGTGGCATATGGCATTTAACAAGTGCTTGTTCCTCTCCTTTGTTGCCCATCTCTCTCCCACCTTCCCTATCTCTCATTGCATTATCAGCTCCTTGGAAGCAGTCTTAATACCAACCCATTGTTGTATCTCCAGGTTCCAGCAGACGTGAATATATTTATATATGTTAATATATTTTCATTTAATAATTTCTTTCAGGCATGTTGACCCAATGCTGGCCAACCTGAATCCACACATACTCATGATGCTCACATCTTCTCTATGGAGACAAATAATCACATCTGTTATCCAGGTCCCTTTTTCAGCAGCATGTGTACACTTAAAAGAAGACCTCCTGGTCAGACTGTTTGCTTGAAGGCAGAGTCACCTTCTCACCAGCTGTGTCATTTGTGAAACAATCTTCTTTGGGTCGTGTTTTCCCAATCTTTCTTTGCCCTTGGCTTTGATTCTTGACTCCTATCTACTGTCCCATGTGATTTTTTTGTTTTTGCATTCTCTTCTACTGAGTCATAAACAATCTCTCTTCCCTGATCTTCGTCCCCTTCTTTATCCCCATCAGGCCACCAATAAACCTGAGGTGAGTCAGGAAGACATAAACAGAATCAAAGAAAGTAAAAAGCCTTATCCTCTAAGAGAAGAGTACAACAGACCTTGGTATTTTTGGAGGCAATTTCTAAAAGATCCAATATATACAGAAATCCTATAAATTCTTTATGGTACCATACTGGTAATAAACACACGTAAGATTACAAATCTCTGCCTTTGGAGAAGGTGCTGTCTTTATCTCTCTCCCTTCTTTTTTTTAGAGATCTTTATTTTTATTTTAAAAACCTTTTACTTATTTAGTTTTAGAAATCTTTAGGGAAGCAGCTTTAGGAATAGGCAAGACAAATGGGATGGATGTAGAAAAGCAGATTTCAAAAGAATGGAGGTACTCTGGACCAGAGCTATGAGAATTGTAAACCCATTTGGTTGAAGCTGTATCCTATTGGGCAACTACAAGGCTATCTTGTTCCCTGGGAGAAGTGATGACAGCCTTCTGGAGGAGAGTGGAAGAACTGCAGGAAGTAATAAAGGAAGTGAGCTACAAGTGAGGGAGTTATAGAAGACAGTGATGCCGGAAGCTGATTTATGGAAGGCAGAGCCATAGCAGAGCTTAGAGGAGAGCCATAGTAAAATAGAGCTGCTAAAAGTTTCCTATAGGGCCCCTGAGGTAAAAGGTCACAGAGAAAAAGTAGTGTACTATAGACAAGGGGTACCAGAAGGGAACTCAGATTTGAAGGAACAAATGCTGATTTATCACCCTTGCTAGAGCCCCCATGCATGATAATATCGTAAAACAAAAAGACTATACAGACCCTCATGTGTGCACCCCTCGGAGGTAGGGAATCTCTTCACCCTCTAAATATTTGGACAAGATCCCGTCTTTCTTTTTAAAATGTTTTCTGCTTTATAGTATTTTATTTTTTCCAGTTACTTATAAAGGTAATTATCAACATTCACTTTTATAGGATTTTGAGTTCCAATTTTTTTTTCTCTCTCCCTCCCCACCCCATCTCTAAGATGGCAAGTAATCTGATATAGGCTCTACATGTACAATCATATTAAACATGTTTCCACATTAGTTATGTTGTGGAAGAGGACTCAGAACAAAAGGGAAAAATCATAAGAAAGAAAAAATTTGCATTCAGACTACATATTTCTTTCTCTGCATTCAGATAGCATTTTCCATCATGGATCTTTTGGAATTGTCTTAGATCAGAGGTTCCCAAAGTAGATGATATCATCCCCTGGAGGGTGCTAGAACAATACAGGGGGGCAGTAATAGCCTCAGGTGCAATTGTGGGGCATTGAATAAAAGGGGTAGTGGAAGCATAATTAAAGAATAAAACATAAAAATAATTTTGAAGAATCATACATCTTTCATCTGTTGTGTAACAGAGTTAAAATGAGAGTGATTACATAATTTTCCAAATAAACACGCAAAATGCACATTATTATTGATCAGTGGTCATGTCTGCTGACAGGTTTTAATAAGCGAGTGTTGGCAGACAAGTTTGTCAAATATTGTCAGGATTTCCAGCATGTATCGGCAGGAATATGTGCATGTAATGACTTGTTTATGAAATGATACCATATGGTTACATGATGAAAAATTGCATCATCAAAATTTCAATACAAGAAAAAGCCACAAATTTAAAATTAATTGTTAAATTCAAGATGTGCCATTTAAATATATATATGAACTTATGCAAATAAAATGCATTAAAGCATTAAAGAAAGTAGATTTTTGGGGGCGGAGACACTGAGTAATTTTTTGAAAGGGGAGCAGTAGGCCAAATAAGTTTGAGAACCTCTGTCTTAGATCATTGTATTGCTGAGAAGAGCTAACTCTATCAAAGTTCATCTTCACACAGTGTTGCTGTTACTGTGTACAAGGTTCTCCTGGTTCAGCTCACTTCACTCAGCATCAGTTCATGTAAGTTTTTCCATATTTTTCTGATATCCACCTGCTCATCATTTCTTATAGTATACTAATATCCCATTATATTCACATACCATGATTTATTCAGCCATTCCCCCATGATACTTTTTTTAAAAGTGTACAAACAAAATTTACAAGTTTGTTTTATCTTTTGATCCTTGTGAGTCTGGATGCTTATAAGGAAAGTTGGTATTTGCCCTTAGGGAATTATAGATACTGACATTCCCAGTTTCTCCTACAGTAGAGTAATGAGCCAGAGGAGTGAGGGATTGCCAAAATGTGCCTGGCCCTTCATGTCCAGAGTGAGCTTCTACAGCAAAAAGAACCCTGGACTTGGAGTCAGAGAATTTGAAATCAAATCATACTTATGCCACGTAATATCATCTGTTTGATCTTCAGCAGCCACAGAATTTCTTAAGGCTTCATTTTCCTCATCTATAAAAGGATGAGGTCAAAATATATTCTTTAACATTAACATTTCATATTTAGGTCTGGCCCACCTCTTAATCTATCATTTTATGGTCCCCAAATGGCTAGAACAGAAGGCCATTGTCTATGACACAAGGGTTACATAATCATAGAATGTTAGGGCTCGAAGGCATGTTAGATATCATGTCCAATGTCCTCAGTTTACAGATGAAGAAGCAGGGACTGGGAAAGTGCAAGTGACTTCTCTAGTGTTATACAGGGAGTAAATGCAGAGTCAAGACCTGGTGTGTGTGTCTGTTGGGGGTGGGGAGCAGGGATAGGAATGGGGAGGCTTGCACACATCTCTATATTCTTTTTTTTCCTTTCTTACCCTCCCTCCTCCCATAGACACCTCCCAATGACCTCTTAATTGCTAAATCTTAGGGCCTGCTACCCCATAGCTGGAGGAGAGCAAGTTATTTCGAAGTGACCTTGGAATCAGGAATCTGAGAATGTAGGAGGTCGGTGTTACATTCTGAATTTAAGTTATTCTGCTTGGAAAGAAGCCCTAAGTGAAAAGGAGAGTTGCCGAACTAAACATGGGGAACAGCTGTTTAAAGCAATAATCTGTGATGCCGTCTTTTCAGAAAAGCCCTAATTATTCTTCCACCAAGAAGTGCTATTTTACTTCCTTGGCAATCACCATGGTTTCTGGTGGAAAAAAAAAGTTTGAGGGTTTTTTTTTATACATTATTCAACTGGAGTCATTAATAATATTTGATCAGAACAGGATTGTTTTCTGTTAAGTATGCAGTGCTGAAAAGGTTGATTGAATTCTTAATTTGAAAAAAGGATACCATGGGACCAAAATGAAATGTGTGAAGTGAGGCATGTGAGTACACTTTGTTTAAAGTTCCTCACAACCTGGATCTTAAACTACGTTGGGGTGATTATGCATAACTTCCTCCATGTTCCCAAAGCTGGCTGACCTGCTCTTGACAGTGCACATCACTCATGTCCTGCCTCTGTGTTTTTGTAGAGGCTGTTCACCATTCCTAGAATGTTCTCCCCCCCTCACCTCTGCTTCTTGGAACCCCTGGCTCATTTCAAGATTTATCTCTTTATAGTGGTTGTTATAAGAAAAGATTGACCAGCAACTCCTGCCTGATATTGTAACAAAAATATATTTATAGTTCATTTAACAGTTAAGAAAAGGGTTATTTAGCCATAGCATAGAAGAGACAGTCATTAAGGATTTGATACACTTCCTATAGATTCAGACCCTCTAATCCCCTAGGAAATTTGTCTGGCCAGTAGGCCAGGGTGAGTGACTTGCCTGGCCTTAGGACATCTATCAAATCTGAAGGGCCCTGACTTCCTCTGCATGTAAAGTGGCAGTGATTGAAATTGGGACTTAGATTCCACATCTCCCTCAGCCTTTAAGGTTTTTCCTCAGAAAATTTGATAAGTATGCCATTTATACCTTCACTGAAATCATTGAAAAAAATGTCAGACATCTTTGGGCTGACCACAGAGCTTATATGGTCTCCTACTCTTTAGCAAAGTATTTTCCATCCTGATGTTATCCTCATAGACAAGATGGATAGATTTGGGCTAGGAGATAGCATGCTGAAGTAGATTTGGAGCTGATTGAATAACTATGCCCCAACTAGACTCAAGTCAAGTTGGAAGAGTGGCATTAGAGGAGCAATGTAGGGATCTTTGCTCAGCCCTATGGTGTTTGACGTTTTATCTCTTGCTTGTATGATAGAATAGATGGTGCACATCAAAGTTTTTTGATGAAGACAAACTTAGGTGACTGAAGGAGAGGTAATAATGAAGCCCAGCTCACACTCATTCCCTCAAATGACAAGAAATGCATCAAAGTAAATGAATAACCATAAGAGAAAGGGAAAGAAGTCCCCACAGGTAAAATTATGGAGAGACTGAGGTAATGAGCAAACAAAGCAAAGCTCCTAATATATTAAAGAAATACTCTGGAGGCAATTGAATACCAGGGGAACTCTCCAGAAGACAAGAAAAAGAATGCAGTAGGTACAACTAGAACCTTATAAGAGAGAATGGAATGAGTGCAAATAACTTCTAGTATCATTTGAAGGCCTAATAAGAGAATTGAAGTGATAAATAAGGAGTGAAATGACGATTCTCTGTTAAAAATTTTATTGATATATTTTGTTGTTCTGTCCCCTTTATATACATATGGAAATCTCTTCCTCCCTTCCTCAGAGAGCCATCTTTTATACCCAAGAATAAGAAAGAAAGAGGTAAATTCAATTCAGTCAATTTGGCCAAAAGCAATTTAGCCAAGCTAGCTCTAACATCCACTGAATCTGCCATTTTATACAAAGTTCCATGCTCATTGTCTTCCATCTCTTCAAAGAGAGAAAGTAGGGAGATGCATTTTCTACTTGGGTGCCAAATTGGATCATTAGAATTATGCAGTGGACTGGTTTGTCAAAAACAGTCATTCTTTCCAATTATTTCTTGTATTTATGATATGTGTTGTTTTCCTGATTCTCCTTGCTTCCTTTTGAATCATATGAGGATTCTTATACTTCTCTACATTCTTTACATATGCAGTTTCATTTATATCCATGTAGTTTGTTTGTTTAACCATTCACCAATCAGCAGATACCTATTTTGTTTTCATTTCGTTGCTATGACAAAAAGCATAGTAATAAATACTTTGGCATATATAAGACCTTTCATATTTTGCATTCCTGGAATGTATGGCTATAGTAGAGTCTCTAGGTCAAAAGGATGGGACATTTTAGTCACTTTCTTATTGGTAGAATTCCAAACTGCTTCCTAGAATGGTAGACCTTATTTATGGTTCCACCATAGGCTATTTGTGTCCTTGTCTTTCCATAATGCCTCTATCATTAACTCTTCCTTATCTATTATGATCTTAGCCAGTTTTCTGGGTGTGAGGTATGAGGAACCTTTAGAGGTGCTATGATTTGCATCTTTTGGAGCAATTTTCCATATTGTTGTAAAAAGTTTGCAGTTCCTCTTTCTAAGAACTGTTCATATCCTTTGACCACATATTCCCAAATCTATTGGGAATGATTCCTATTTTTATGTATTTGTGTGAGCTCCCTATATGACTTTGATTTCAGAAATATATGCAAAGATTTTTCTGATCAATAGTCTTTTCTTTTTTGAGCTATATTGATTTTGTTCATGCAAAAGTATTGCAGTTTTTCAAGGTTGGCAAAGTGTTTTACATTTATTAACTCTTTTGATCTCATAGTATCCTTGTGAGGTAGGTGCTATTATTATTTCCATTTTATACTTGAGGAAAAGGAAGTTCATATGGGTTAGATGACTTGTCCAGGGTCACAAAGCTAAAGTAGTTTTATAATCTCAGACATTCTTATTTCTAACCCAATGCTCCTTTATTTCATTAAAGTATTACTCTGATGCTTCATTCTGTCCTAGATATGAACCTGGTTTCATTCATTCACATGAGCAATTATTGTCTTTTGTTCTTAAACCCTCTCTCCATTGAGTGATAGAAATAACAACAACAACAACATCACCAAAACCTTTGCAACAAACTTGGGTAGTTCAACAAAGGGAATTTTCACCTTGCCACATCCAAAAATTAATGGCTCATTCTGGATTTTAAGTGTACCACTTCTCTGCCAGAAGGTGGGTGTTATGAATCATCTTCAGCCCTCTGAACATGTGGTTTATAATCACATTTGTCAGATTTCTAAAGTCTTTCAGTGTTGTTTTTGTCCATAATGATGTTTTCTTAGTTCTACTCTCTTCACTGTTTCAGTACATAGTATTCATAATTTCCTCTGAAATTGTATATTTTGTCATTTCTTATGACAAAATAATATTTCAGTACATTTTATGTCACAATTTATTTAGTTATTCTCCAGTAGTTGGGTGCTCTCTTAGTTTCCAGGTTTGGGCTACTATGATAATAGCTGCTATGTACATATGTGTGTGTGTGTCTGTCTGTCTGTCTGTCTGTCTGTGTCTGTGTCTATGTGTATGTATATTTATAGAGGTTCTTTTCCTCTTTCATCTCTTTGAAGTATAGGACTAGTAGTGTTATAGTTGGGTCACAAAATACACACTATTTGGTAACCTTAGGGACATAGTATCAAATTGTGCTGCATAATGGCAGTGCCAATGCACAGCTCTAGTGTGCCTGTTTTCCTACAGCCCCTCCAAGATTTGTTATTCTCTCCTTTATCATATTTGTTGTTCTGATGAGTGTGAGGGTAAAACATAAATAAAACTTTCATTTCTTTGATTATTAGTGATCTGTAGCATTTTTATGTGGTTACTGATTGTTTATATTTCTTCATTTTAAAACTTCTTTTCCATGTTCTTTGTTCATCTTTTGAGGGAGTGTCTCAGTCCTACTCAATTCCTTACATATCCTGGATGTGAGACCTTAATCAGAAAAACTTATTACAAAGTCTTTTTTCCCCACTCCAGATACCTATTTACCTTATAATTTTCACTGTAACAGATTCATTTGTGCAAAACCTTATTGATTTTATATAATTGAAATTGTCCCTTTTATCCTGTGTGATCATCTCTTTGGTCAGGAATTTTCCCCCTACTCTTAGATTTGGAACATAATTTCTTCCTTGCACCTCTAATTTGTTTATATCCCTTTTTATGTGTGAGGTGTGAAATGTTGGTCTACACATCATTTTGGTTAAACAGGCAAAAGAAATTCAAATTAATATAGTTGAAATAAGCTATTTTATCTTTGGTGATAATATCTTCTCCAAAGAAAGTTTCATCATGTGGTTCTCTTCTAATTTTTATTGTAGAATATGGTATTATAAGATACTGAGTTAACCCTAATTTCTGCCAAACTGCTTTCTAGTAGTTCTTCTCCAGCAGTTTTTGTTAAATGACCTCTTTTGAAAGCAATTTATATTCAGGTTTATTGACTATGACTTATTGAGTTCACCCTTCCTGATTCTTCCTTATAAGAAGATGATGGGAAATCTGTTCCACTGATTTACTTTTCTATTTTTTATTTAAGACTAAATATTTTTGGTGATTACTGTTTCATACCATAATGTGATGTCTAAATACTATTCTTCATTAATTCCTACTTTTACATTGTTTACCATGATATGTTGGACTTTTCTTCAGATAAATTTTATTATTATTTTGTCCATGTCTATTAAACATCCTCTTGTTTGGTATGGCATAGTCATAAAACATATAAATCAATTTAAATAGTATATCTTTTCCTATTATATTGATGTGGCCTAGCCAGGAACACCGAATATTTCTTGAATTATTTAATTCTTCCTTTACTCCTTTGAAGAAGGTTTTGGGTTTGAATATACACGTCTTGGTTGTACCTTAGTATATTAATTACCAAATATTTTATGTATTTTGAATGACACTTCCCTTTCTGTTATTTTTCTCCTTGATTTTGTCAGTCCTATACAGACATGCTATTGATTTTGTGGGCTTCATTTTTATCATGCTATTTGACTGACATTATTAATTATCTAAATTAGGTTATCTGCCTATTCTGTGGAATTCAGAATATTGTCAGTAAGTAAGGAAAGAATTACATATCTGAAAGAAAAACTTAGAATGAGAATCAAATACTTAGGATAAGAAGTGGAAGTAGAGTAGGAAAAAGATAATGGAGAAGAAAGAATTAAAAAAGAAATGGTATGAAGAAATTAAAGTAAGGTCAAAAGATAGCAATATAAGAACAACACAAGGTCTGTATAATCATCATCATCATCATCATCATCATCATCTTGGAAGATAAAGCTGAGAGAACACTGGATTTCCTTTAAAAAAGCATCCTTAACATTCCAAGAACCCATAAAATTGCCAAGACATATTGGAATCAAGCCGAGCAGAGGTTGCTAGAGTGAAACATGATGGCTATCTCCAAGTATTTGAAAAGTCT
Organism: Gymnobelideus leadbeateri; assembly: GCA_011680675.1. Classification (NCBI taxonomy): domain Eukaryota; kingdom Metazoa; phylum Chordata; class Mammalia; order Diprotodontia; family Petauridae; genus Gymnobelideus; species Gymnobelideus leadbeateri. The sequence continues at coordinate 164,155 of WOXC01004486.1, forward strand.
GTCATGTAGGAGAGCCTTTTCCTACATGTCCCCAGAAAACCTCCAAAGAGCAATGGATGAAAGTTGCAGAGAGGAAAATTTTATCTCAATAGAAGGAAAAAGCTTACTAACAGCTTTTTTTGTTGTTCAATCATTTCAGTCTGACTCTGTGACCCCATTTAGTGTTTTCTTGGCAAAAATACCAGAATGATTTGCCATTTCCTTTTAAAGATCATTTTACAGATGAGGAAACTGAGGCAAAAAGGGTTAAGTGACTTGTCCAGGGTCAGTCACACAGCTAGTAAGTGTCTGAGGCTGGATTTGGACTCATTTTCTAGACTTCAGGTATGATGTTTTACTATGTCGTCCAGTTAGAACAGCTTGAAAGCAGGATGGGCTGCCTCAGGAGATAGCAGTTCTTCCTCACTAGGAGGGTTGCATGTGCTTTTATTAGGGCTAAATTGTATAAAGAATTCTTATTTGGGTATTGACTGGACTAAATGGATTTTTTGATTCAGTAACCTGACCACTTCCTTTCCCTGTCAGATAAATCTTTGGTACTTAAAAAAATTCATTGTCTCATATGCAAGTCAGCATTTATAATTTGTTCCTTACTGTGCATCTGTCAAATATCCTTTGGGTACTCTATAGCTTTGATTATTGTGAGATCATGGTGTTCTATGCTTTTCTGGCCCATATCATCACCACCAAACTGTTGATATTAAAAAAAGATAGGAGAGAAAAGTTCAGGGATTTTTTAAATGCTGCATAGCTTCTCAAAATACAACTGAAGTTTTTGCTATTATTAAATTCTGGGCCTAGCTCATTGTCATCATCTGCAGTGTTTAAGATATATAATTGTGGAATACATAATAAAAGATAAAGCTCAGAGAAAAAAATGAAAAAATTACTAGACACTAAAAAAGAAAAGAAAAGGATCCTTAACACATTTCAGAATCCATAGAAGGAAATTGCCAAGACGTTGGAATCAGAAGGCAAAAGTTACTAGAGTAGGGCATGATAGCTATCTTCAAGTATGGGAACAAGAGATGAGGAGCTAGACTTGGAGCGAAGACTTGTGTTTAAATCCTGCCTCAGATACTTACTATCTGTGTGATTCTGGGCAAGTTACTTAACTCCTCTCAGCCTGAGTTTTCTCATCTAGTAAAATATGGATGATAACTCCTGGGGTTAGAGTAGGGATGAAGTGAGATATACAATATAAAGTGCTTTGTAAACTTCAAGTTTAATGTAAATACTATGATGATATTGATAGTAATGATGACAGTGACACATTTTGGTTGGATAACCATGGGCAAGTCACTTATTGTCTTAGTGACCCAGCTTTATAATGAGTGAGCTAAGCCAGGTAATTCTAAGTTGTAAAACTGTGGACCAGCTGCTGATCTGCATCTGTGGAGGAAATTTCCACACTGGGAGCCTTCTTACACTGAGGAGATCCCAAGCCTGGACACAAAAAAAATGATCTGATTTCTTTTCAATTACAATGAATTCCATTAAGCTTTGTAGCATTGAGGGCTTGATGAAATGAAAACAGTATTATTTGCAAATAGAAACATTTGAGTAATATCTTTATCAGCAGGGATTCCCTGTCTTATTCTTGTATTACTTGCAGGACACCCTCCATGACTCTGCAAACTCTTTAGAAGAGAAGGGTTTCTCTGATACTTTCCTTGCTTGATGCTTGGATGAGGAATCAAAGTTACTTGGATTTACATCTTTTTTTTAACAAATGCTTTAATAACTTCTGGTTTACATCATTCATTTTTACCAGATTTTGAGTTACAATTTTTCCCCATTTTCCCCCTACCTACCTCCCCAGAATAGCACATCCACAAGATATCCCCTCATCCAATCTGTTCTCTCCCATATCTTCTCCCATACCCCCTTCAACTTTACCATCAGGGCAAAGTGAATCTCTGTGCTCCAATGCCTGCACATCTTATCTCTCAATTACATGCAAAATAGTATTAATAATAGTATTTATATTTATTTGAAATATTTAATTTTAAAAGTTCAAATTTCAGATCCATTCCCTTCCTCCCTTGTCACCCACTCCCTCTGGGAAGATAAGCAATTCAGTATGTGTTGTACATGTATAGCTATGCAAAACATTACCATAGTAGATATGTTGTAAAAGACTGCTTATATTTCCCTCCCACCCATCCCACTCCCCACCTGGTCCATTCCCTACTTTGATCCTGTCCCTCTTCGAAAGTGGGTACTTCTAAACCTCCCCTACCCCCAGAATGCCCTCCCCTCCATCATCCATCCTCTCATCCCCATTCCCCCTACACTCCTGCAAGGTGAGATATCCCATTTAGTATGTATGTGATTCTCTCCCTGAGCCTAATTCAATGAGAATAGGGTTTTGCCTTTTTGCCTTCCTGTTCTTCCCCTCCCCTGCAATTACTTCCCCTTGCCTCTTCTACATGAGATAGTTTACCCTACCCTGTCTCTCCCCATCTCCTCTTACCACTTTCTTCTTTCCCCTCTTAACTTCACCCAGGGCAGTTTTCCTTGAGAATTTCTTTGAGGATGATTTCTAGGTTCTTTCTTTGATCATGGCCTTCAGGTAGTCCAATAATTTTTAAATCATCTCTGCTGGATCTATTTTCTAGGTCAGTGGTTTTTCCCATGAGATATTTCACATTGCCTTCTGTTCTTTCATTTGTTTGGATCTGTTTAACAGCATCTTGGTTTCTCATTAAGTCACTAGCTTCCATTTGCTCCAGTCTAACTCTGAGGGAATGAATCTCCTCAGTGAGCTTTTGAGATTCTTTTTCCATCTGGCAAAGTCAGATTTTTAAGGCATTCTTCTCCTCATTGCCCTTTTTGAGCCTCCTTTGCCATTTGAGTTAGTCTAATTTTTAAGGTGTTATTCTCCTCATTCAGGCTGTTGACTCTCATTTCATATTTTTCTTGCATCCTTCTCATTTTTCTTCCTAATTTTTCCTCCACTTCTCTTATTTGGTTTTTAAAATCCTCATTAAGGTCCTCTATGGCTTGTAACCCCTTCATATTTTCATTTGGGGCTTTTTGTACAGGATTTCTGACCTCACAGTCCTCCTCCTGTTCTATACTTTGATCCTCTTTGCCCCCCCCAATGCATTTTTCTGCTTATTTTGTTTCCTTTGCCTAGGCATGTTGCCACTTAATTACTTGACTTTTGGGTTTGTTGCCACAGTAGGACTCTGCCACCAGCCAGGGGAACTTTGTCCCAAATGTTGGGGTCTTCACAACTTCCGGAGGTATTAGTTGGGTGGCCTCTGTAAAGTCTCCACATGCTCTGGCAAGCTGGATACCCACCCCAGACCTCCCCCCCCACACACCACCATCCAGATCCAGGGAGGATAAAGCAATAGCGATTACCCCCCCAAGACTGATTGCTGGATCTCTTGCAGACCAGGAGCTGAAGCTGCCACTGAAACTGCAAAATGGCGAGTGTGCCCTGTCTCCTCAGCTGCTTCTTTCCCCAGGGGAAGAAGCTGATGCATTCCCCAAATACTGGTCCCAAAGTCCATAGGGCACTAACCTCTCACTTTGTCCTAGGCATATCTGTGTTGATAATTCTGGAATCGCCACAGCTGCTGGTGTTCTCGGGTCCCTGCAGCCAACTGCTGGCTAGGCCGCCCTGGGGCTAAAACCATGGCTCACTCAGGCCTGGGCTTAGCTCAGAGCACTGCGCTGACAGCACTGCTCTGTCAGCTTCCAGAGAGCTGCGCTGTCAGAGCGTTGTGCTGGTTGTTCCCTGCTGGGCTGTTCTCAGTGGGAGGTTAGCTTCTCTGTGTTGTTCTGTGGGTGCTGGAGCTCCAGAAGTTGTTCAGAGTTCCCTTTTACATGCTTTTGAAGTGGCGTGGGGGAGAGCACCTTGGAAGTGCTGTTTCTACTCTGCCATCTTGTCTCCGCCCCCTTGGATTTACATCTTGCCTCTACTTACCAGCTAAGTGACCTTGTGCAAGTCAGTCAACCTTTTTGAACCTCAATTTCCTCATTTTAAAAATGCTACTTTACAAGGTTGAATGTGTGTAAAGAGCATTGAATATTTTAGAAATTGAAGGAATGGTGTCACTGATGTTTAGAAAATCATCATAAAACAATAAACAACAAAACAATGCCTGTCTGTACTTTACAAACATCTTGTTGGATTAAAGTTATGCCCATTGAAGTCCATTCTCTCTCTCTCTCTCTCTCTCTCTCTCTCTCTCTCTCTCTCTCTCTCTCTGTCTGTCTCCTTTGCATTAATCAAAGATCTTAATGATTTTATTTTAAACTTAGGCATGGGAGATTCTATATCTGAAGTGGGACTTCGAGATCACTTTTTATTCTAATGGGTCATTAAAAAATCAACAAGCAGTAGTCACTGCAAGATTTTATATTTCCTAAACCAATCACTCAATTGGATGACTGCAAAATTTAGTTTTTACAAAATTATCTCTAAAAATGTGCCCATTCTGTTTTCATGAAGGTTGGCCTTGATTCAAGCATAAGCCATGTTCATAAAGATTTAATATAAATGGGAAAGGAAGAAAGAGACCTACAGGTCAGGTTTTTCCATTCCTTCCCCCATTTTTTGATAATAAAAATTACCCTCACCTTCACCCCTATGTCTTTTTTCACTCTTGTGATTTTCTGTTTTGAAGGGATATCTTATTAATTCCTTGTTATCTTTTTTTTTTTTGCTTTTTGTTTTGGAGGCCAATTAGGGTTAAGTGACTTGCCGAAAGTTACATGGCTAGTAAGTGTGTCAAGTGTCTGAGCCCGGATTTGAACTAAGGGCCTCCTGACTTCAGGTCTGGTGCTCTATTCACTGTGCCACCTAGCTGCCTCTGGTAGGAAAACTTTTAAAAGATAATAAGAAGGAGTGGCTAGGTGGCACAGTGAATAGAGCACCAGCCCTGGAGTCAGGAAGAACTGAACTCAAATCTGACCTCAGACACTTGGCACACTTACTAGCCATGTGACTTTGTGCAAGTCACTTAACCCCAATTGCCCTCCAAAAAGCAAAAAAAAAGTTTTCCCACCTCCAAAAAATTTCTTCTGTATACATTTGATCAGTTTCAAGTACTAATCTTGACTACATCTTTCTAAATGCTGTTTAACATTCAAGGTAATAGAGGGTTCTTAGATACCTGAAAAGTGTTCTGAACTGAATGGTTAAAGTATGCTGCTGCCAATTCCATGTTGCCAGACTTTTGGTCATTCTTATTAAATGGAAGTTTCCTTAAGAAAAAAAAAATATTTCAGGAACACTATGTATTCCCAAAGTGAATAATGTATAGGGTGTTAAGGAAGGACTAGCACCCTTGGAGCAAAGGCTTGCTGAACCCTTTTCAAGGCTGCTCATCCACCTTTAGTCTTCACTTGCCACCTAACTCTCACCTGTGGCTCCAAGAAGCTGTAGCATGTGCCCACACACCAGTAAAACCATCTCAGCAGATAGGCTAACCCAGGTTGAGGGTAACCAACAGACCTTGAACCCACCAGTGAGAGGGCGATGTCTACCCCAAGCATGTGAGGACCTCTCCTGGTGGACTGGGTAGATGAGAACAATTGGTTCCAGTGGTCATAAAGTGTTTGAAGTAGTTGCTGTGGAGAGCTTAGAGCCTGGTCAGACATCAAGGATGTCAAAGTTATTCACTGCATTCTGGGTCATTGTCAGTTATCTTGACTTTTGTCTTGCCACTGGTCTTTGAATGACCCCAGAAGAGAGCCAGGGTGACAACCCTGTGAAACCCTACTTCACTTTAATCCAATTCATACAGAAGCCAAGAAGTTATCTATGATTTCATTGATCTTCAAAATCAAAATACCAATAAGCATGACTCCAAAATATTACTCAGGACCTCCTGAGGGTCCTTTTATATGCTGATTTTACTCTAGCAGATTCCTCCTTCCTTCTCTTCAGTAATCTTAAGGTGCAGCTCTCTATTATCTTTTAGATGATAATTTTGTATAATGCATAGCACACATAGGCAATTAATAAACACTTCTTGATTTGATTGATGCAAGATGCCACTCAAAAATCAGCTTTTCATTTGAGCCTTCTGATAGCAGCCCTCTGCTGACAGTCATTATGGCACCCATTACAACAACTGAGGGTTCCAGTACCTGGGACAAAGTCAATTTATTGGCTAGGAGAAATGGACTGGAAAAGGGAACAGAGAAGGTTGAGAAAATCTATTATCCATATGTATATATTTATCTACATATGGCCATTTATATTTATATATGATCTACTTCCCAGAATATCTGGGCAATATGGAATTATCTTTAATTAAATAGTCTGGCTATTATAATATATAAAATTTTGCTTTCTAATTTTACATTATATTTTATTTTTCTGTAGAGTTTTGAAATAGAAACACTAAGTAAAAAATTGTATCATATAAAATAAACCATCAAGAAACATAAAACTAATATTGTGCTTTCAAGACTACATATTTGGTGATGGGGATAGAGTAAATGAATGCTAAACAGAAATTCAAGGCAGAAGCAAGACTTTTGACATGGATAGAAATGGAGAATGCATTTTTTCCTCTAAATTGCTTAAATTTAGTCAATAGCAAGATTAAAAAGACACTCACACCTGCAACACTCAAATAATATAGTCCTCTCAGCAGCTGTTACTTAATTTGATTTTCCTAATAACAGCTTTTTGGTAACAGACAGAAAGGAGAAAATCCAAACAAACTTAATTTTCCAGTGATTAGCCCTAGGAAAAAGAGTCCAACTGGATTTGAATTGAAATTTATTTAAATAGAGGCTCAGCCATGTGGTTGAGAACTGGGCCATTTAACGAAGTTAATTAAAACCTTCCGCCCATTAGAGATCAAAGCATATGTGATCATGAAAACAGAAATGCTTCTGGAAGAATGTTTCTTCCTACCATTTATAGGTGGATATGTGATAATGACTTTTTGGTGATGGGAATGACTTTGCAGTCATCATCACTCCCTCTCTCCTGGTAATCTGTGTGACCATATGTTAGAGACACCCATAGCAAGAAGGGTTAAGATGGTGGTTACACGTCTTTTGGATCTTTTGGATTAACCTCCTTCCCTCTCCCACCAAGAAAAGGAGAAGATCTCTCAGTTAAACTCTCCTAGTATAATTCAGAAACCTCCACCCTCCCTTTATACATGGAAATTATTCTTCAGTGTCACTCACAGGCCCCATGGATAGCTTAGAACATTCCTTGACCAATGAAATATACTTCCCTGCCTTTGTATAGCTGCTTGAGTAAAATTCACAGCTTGCAGAGGAGAATAATAATTCCCAGCAACTTTGTTAGGCATTGGGTTAAACATCTTGTCCCAACATTGGTGTCTTTTCAATGACTCTAAAATGGGGTTGACTTATATCTCTTAAAATACCATGCATCTGTGAGACTCCTGAACTTTTTTAGGCATGGTATAGTCAACAGAGCTTTGGCACATTGTTGTGACACCATTAACTTACTCAGTAACACTGGGCATTACACTTGCTTTTTCAGTATCAGTTTATTCATCTTTATGATGAAGAAATTGAATGAGAAGGTTTTCCTAACACTAAAGACTATGACTTTGAAGATTCCACCAGCTCTAACCTTCTATAACTGACCCAATAGATCCCTGGAAGTGATTTTAGCTATGCCTATCATACTATTGTCTGCTGGCAAGCAGTGGTGCTATTTCCTGGGGCTCTCTATGGGTCATTGTTCTGTCCACAACTGTTGTTTCCTTTCTGAATTCTCACTATGGCTCTTCTGGCTCATTAGATTCTCTAGTAGTCTCAAAGTTTCCACAGCTGTCCACAGGTTGATTCTTGTCTAGCTACCTACCTCTTTGCTGAATCCTCAGCTCTAAGAATGAGCAGTTCCTGTTATATGACCTTGTGAGAGCTCCATTGTCTCTGGAGTAGACCAAGAGAGGATTCTTTGTGTCACCATATAGATAGACACACCGCTGGAGTTTCCTCTTTGTCCTGAACAAGAAAAGGGAATTATTCTCCCTTAAGTTTGTCTTAGGTAATAGTATTAATGCCTTCCTTCTAGCATTTTTAGAGAAGGCTAAGCATTGCTTCCCCAGAGTAACATATTCATGACCTTGAAATGAAATAACATATATAAAGTCATTGATGAAACTTAAAATGCTATATAAATATTGGCTATTATTATTTTTATTTAGGAGCTGACAAAGACCTTATTAATCCCAGTTTACTCCCATTAGAGTTTGAACTAACTTACTGAGGTGATTAACACATAATAGCAGTCCTATACACTTAAGTAGATCTTTTTATGTGTAATGGGGGTGACTCTGGGAGGCAGAGCTCAAGGTCTGGTAAATTATAGCAAGCTGGGAAGGCTTTAAGTATAGACATATAGAGGATAACTGTTGTCTGTGGACCAGCCTAGAGAAAGTTGGAGAGGCTATTGGGGAAGCTTGACTCACCAGCTCAATATAGCAATTGGGGTTTCCAGCCTAGGGAAAAACCCTGTGCATATTATAGAAATGGTGCTGAGGTGGCAGAAAGCTCTCCTTTCCTGAGGAACCCAAATGTGGAAATTGTTGAGTTTGCATTTGTTTTTCTTGGAATGAGAAATTCCCACTTAGTAGCAAAGATTTAGAGCTACAGAGGCCTTTTATATAATATTTAGTGCAACATACTAATTGTACAGAAAAGGAAATTCAGGCCCAAAGAAGTTGCTCAAGATCCCCCAGTAAATGACAGCACTAGGATTTTAACCTAGGACCTCTGACTCCAAAGCCAATACTCTTTCCCTTCTATCATATGAGCAGGGAGGCAATCTGATAACGAAATGAAGTTATCAGAGGTATCATGATGATGATGATGATGGTGATGGTGATGGTGGTGGTAGAGGTGGTGGTGGTGGTGGTGGTGGTGGTGGTGGTGGTGGTGGTGGTGATGGTGGTGATGGTGATGGTGGTGGTGATGGTGGTGGTGGTGGTGGTGATGGTGGTGGTGGAGGTGGTGATGGTGGTAATGGTGGTGGTGGTAGTGATGGTGGTGATGGTGGTGATGGTGGTGGTGGTGATGGTGGTGATGGTGGTGGTGGTGGTGGTGATGGTGGTGGTGGTGGTGGTGGTGGTGGTGGTGGTGATGGTGGTGGTGGTGGTGGTGGTGGTGGTGGTGGTGGTGGTGGTGGTGGTGGTGGTGGTGGTGATGGTGGTGGTGGTGATGGTGGTGATGGTGGTGGTGGTGGTGGTGGTGGTGATGGTGGTGATGGTGGTGATGGTAGTGATGGTGGTGGTGGTGGTACACATGTATTGCTCCAAAAACTTTGGCTTCATTTTTCTACATGAGATTTGGTACCTTTTTCATTAAACATATAGTCATGTATGCTTATTTCTACCAAAGCAAAATTACTATCTACAGATTTAGCTAGTTGGGAAGAAAAGTACATATATAGAAGTAAAGCCAATGAGCTTTATATATGGACCTTGAAGATTCTGCTAGGGTGATGGGTTAGAGTCTCTAATTAACCTTTTCACTTATGCATCTGAGGCTCTGAACTATCTCGTTATCACACACTCACCTCCTACTACAAGGAGAATAAACTACAGCAATCATGACCTCCCTTTTCCTGTCTTGTGGGGGGGAGGTTTGGACAGGGAGACACAGAAACATCATAATTAGTTCCCCCCTTTCCCATCTCTTCTTGCTACTCATCAATGCACGCATAGGGCACATAGAAATAGAAAAGGAAAACAGTGAGGAGTTCTAGATAATAAGCTTAGGAAGTTTCCTTTTTCTAAGCTTCAAAGGCTTACTTGAATCTGGGTTTCTGTCCATAGATGAGACAAAAATGCCCCAAAGCAAAATATTATGACCAGTCATATGATCCACTTGCAGTGGTACCCTATTAAATATGGACCCTGTTGTACTGTTACTCTCTGTGTAATTTACTCAGACTCTGATTCTGCTGGGTTCCCCCTAGCAATTGCATTAAGAAATGGCAGGTCATATCAGTTTGAGGGCAGTGTGAATTTTATGAGAAAATAACAAAGAAAAATAGAGGGAGTGCTTTATTTTGTATCTCATCTTTTTCTCAACCAGTACATTTTATTTTGGATTTGGGAATAGTTGAGGGAGAAAAAATTTCATAGGATTTCATAGACTTAGGAGACTTTAGAGGTGGTCATCATACGTTCACCTGTATCATTCTGGAAGGGATCTTAGAGGTCATCTGGTCCAACCCGCTTCGAGATACAAAAACTAAGTAACTTTTTCTCACATGGACAATAAATGGCAGAACTGGAATTCAGACTCAGGTTCTCTGCTTTCAAATCCAACATTGGCTTCACTGCATCTCCTGTGTTTGAAATAGAAATTTAGCAACTAAATGTATCTTTGTCTCTAGAAATGGCAAGTATTTCAAGTGAGGGTATTTTTACCATACCAGTGGGGTCATAGGGTTTGAAAGGAACTAAGAGATTATCTTGGCTGACACTTTCATTTTATAAAAGAGGAAACTGACCCAAGAGAGGTAGAGTATAGAAGAAATGTTGACTTTTCTAAAAGAGAGAACAGAGATTTTAGATAATAGAGCAGAAAACTTTTGCCTCTAGAAAAAAATCTAGAATGCATTAAAGGAATGACATGTAGAGAAAGAAGACATGATCAAGAGAGCTTGGGTGGTTTCATTGAGAAAAGCTCATGCCAGACAAGCTACATTTCCTATTTTGACAGCATTACTTGACCAGATCAATTTAATGCTATAGACATAGGAAAATTAAATTTCAGTAATGCATTTTACAGAGATTCTTATGCTATCCTTGTGGACAATATGAAGAGATTTTAGGCTATGTAATACTACATTTAGGTGGATTCTGAATTGGTTAAATGAATAGACACCAAGACTCATCATTTAGGGGTGGGTATGAAGTTGGTGAAAAGTCCAGGGCATGTCCTTGGACCTAGATTCTTCAATATTTTTATTCGCAATGTGGATGAAGATTAGATAGAATGTATATGCATTTTCAGATTTACAGAAGTTGAGAAAGGAAGCAAACCCAGTGGTTTTGGTTGCTTACACAGTCAGGCTCTCCACTACACCAAGGGGAATGTTTCTGTTCCAGTGTTTATAAGATTGGGAGACTGACTGCAGTTCTGTTATCTTTGAGATTTACTTTAGGGTCAAGCAAGCCTTAATAAATCATATAAGATTCAGTTTAATGGGGATAAATACTAAGTCCAAGTTTTCTACTCAAAAAACATATATTGTACAAGTGCAAATTAGGGAAGGGTGTCTAGACCAGGGCTTCTGAAACTTCTTCCATTCTCAACCCACAGTCTAAGAAGTGCTGAAAGAGTCACAAGTAGAAAAAAAAATGTTAAGAAGTCCTGGTTTAGACAACATTCATGAGGAAAAGATCTAAGGATTTTAGTAGGGGCCCATTTTATATGAGTCAGTCATGTGACATAACCAAAAAAAAAAAGTCAAGCTGATCTTAGGCTGCACAGTCAAAATTGGAATGTTTCCAGTGGGAGGAGATTACAGTACATTCCTCTGAACAGACAAAATAGATGTCACAAAATCTCTGACGTGATATCGATTTTGCATATACTTTCATCTCAAAATGGAGCCCTTCAGGCTTCCTTTTGAGCCCATGGACTTGTGGTTTTCTAGCATGGTGGAGAATAAGCATTACTTTATTAGTTACCCTGTGCTAAGCACTCTTGTGAATATCTCATTTGATTCCCACAGCACTCCTGCAGGTAGGTACTACTGTTATCCTCATTTTACAATTGGGGAAATTGAGGAAAATAGCATTTAAGTGACCTGCCCAGCATCACCCAGCTAGTGAGTGTCTGAGGCTGGATTTGAATTCAGAACTTCCAGACTCCAGGTTCAATGCTCTCTCTATTGTGGCACCTAGCTGCCTCTAGTAATAGAAGCAACCACCTACTAATGTAGGTTAGCACCTTCCTGTACTTCTTATACTCCTAGATACTTGCCTAGAACATTAGAAGTGGTTAAGTGACTTGCCTAGAGTCATACAACTGGTTTGTGTCCGGGGCAGGACTTAATCCAAGCCTTCTTGGCTTTGAGGTCAGCTTTCTTTCAGTATCCCATGCTGCCTCTCTTGTTTTATATATGATCTTGGATACTGGTTTTCCAGGCCATTGAAGATTATGAGGTGACAGAAGCTCATAGTAGAGAAAAGAAATTACTGATAACCTGCCTCCGATGGAAGAGACAGAAATCCTATACATGGGTAGGGGAGAGGGGAGGTGCAGGAGGAAGTCAAGAGCAAGGATATAGAAGTAGAAATTATTGATTAGAAAACTAGGCAATGAATTTATTATCTTTTTCATAAATTGGGATAAAGTTATTTAAAATAACCCTTTCTCACCCTAAAATGTAGGAAGGAAGACATTTTTCAAGTTTGGCAAGGATTAACTCTTGTAATATAACAGGACACTTCTAACTGATGGACAGATTTAATTTTCTAAATTGTACTTTTCATGTTCAAATCACATCCAGATGCAATTACAAATATATGCCATTTAACACAGTCCATGCTGACCTGCCTGGGGAAGCTGACTGAACAAATTTCTAAATGGACCTTGTAGGTCTTCTCCATGTTATCTCTCAGGCAGTTTAACAGCTCTCTTTTTCACCATCTCATTCTTGAAATAAAACAGGACTTTGACCTCTGGCCTTTTCAACCTTCCTCCCCCTCCCCTGTCTCAGAAACTGGACATTTATATTCACAGCCAGATGGTGATTATTTCCTGTAGGCTATAGCACTTGTCTGTCACAGGCTTTCATGGGCACATTTAAAACATCTCACCGTTACAGTCATTTTTTTTCCCTTGGTAATATAATTCATGAGTCTCTGCTATGATCTGAAAATCAATTCTGCTGTGTTAACAATTTTCTACTGGATTAAAAAAACAATTGAAGTGCTAAAATGCTATTGACAAGACACATGATGGAGATAAATTCTGAGATTAGATAATGTTCTGTTCATAGTTCTGTCAGGAACTTGAGATGTTTCAGAGACAGGACTGGAAGATATTCTCTCTGGCCACATTTTTCTCTTATCTCACATTATTGTGGCTAAAGGGTGGCTAAAGTGGGGAACAGGTGATGGCAGTTTCACCAGGAACATTTAGGGGCATCAGAAAGCAGATAGCATGGGTATATGCTGTTTGGTTATTTGTAGTATGGCCTTGAGGCAATGGACACAGACATATAGATTGAGGCAGTGATGGCAGGGAGAATTAGTGAATGGAAAGAGTTTGGGGCTTCATCCATATAAGTCAAGTGAAAGTGGGATTAGTGTGATATTTAGGAAGTGTCCTAAGAGAAAGAAGGTAGATGAGTGCAGAGGCTGGGGGCACTTGGTGCTATAGGGCTTGCCATGGAGCACCTTGGATTTCTAGTTGCCCTCATTTGCCACATGCCCATTTGTCATATGCCCATGTGGAGTAGGCAGTGGAAAAACACCAAAAGATACAATTGGTACCTGGTACAGATGTTCTGAATTGTAGCATAGAAAATGAGAGGCTCATTTTCAGTTGTTTTGAAAGGACATTTTCTTGGGGAGTGGTCCCAGATAACCCAATCGAATAAGTCTTTCAACAGATATATGATCTTATAAATGTAGGTAGCCTTTGACCATTTCTGATTGCAATTGATCCACATCTCATCTTAAAGGATTATTTTCCTTGACTTTTCACAAATTCTCCATAAAGAATCCATCAAACTTGCTAAAAGCTGGGTTTCTCTTGTTCCTTTAATATTCCATGCATATTAGAGTAACCCTTGGGCAGTTCATCTGTTAGCTTTCTCATTTACTTCATCAAGTCAATAAGTAAACATGCATTTATTAAATACTATGTACCAGGCATTATACTAAGCACTGGGAATACAACTATAAGCACAAAGCCATTCCTGCCTTCAGAGGGCTTACATTATAATGGGGGAAAACAGCGTCTAAAAAAGAAGCTGAAAAATAGTTGGGGGCAAAGAAAAGATAAAGGTTATCTGCATGGGGGCATAGTGGAGAAAGAATTCCAGAGTTAGGAGTAGTCCCACAGAGGAATAAAGGAGTGAACATGCCTGTAAAAGGGGTTCTTATATAGCTGGACTAGGGGCCCTGAGATACATTCTAACTGTAAGAGTTATGGGTCTGTTGTTATTATATTTCTCACAGAAGGGTAATTGTTAACTTTTTTTTTACAAATAGCTTTTCCCCCATCACATGTCCATTCATTGTCTTTTGATCACTTGTAATTTTGATTTCTCTGAGATTTTATGGTTTGATTATCCAGTTGTATAAGCATTACTGGGAGAATATCCATTCTAGAAACACAGATTGCTGAATCAGGTAACAGCTTGAGATCATTGAAAGTGCTATGCAATTACCCAAATATGATTCAGCCTGATCTTTTCCTATATTCACATGGAAATAGCTGCTTACCAGGGTAGATGCTGACTTAATTTGAAGGATTTTTTCAAGTCCTCATAGGATCTTCCTGACTTCATCTTCAGCAACAGATATTGGAAGATAAGTTTTCATTATCTTCATGGTGCTGTCTTTGTTAATACTTATCTTGACAGTGGCAAGGTTAGGTGACTGTGTCCCACAATATGATGAGTTTTAAAAAAAAAATCTTTGGGTAAAGTCTAAATCCAAATAAGCTCTGCTGTTCAGCTCTCTGAGAACTTATTGCTATGAGCCATCTTTTCATTTACCTGCAATATTGTTATGTCTTCTGGTTTCATTTATAGTGGAAAATGTTCTGCCCCTTTAGGAGTCCATCTGTTTGTTGAGCACTGGACAAAGATCTCACAACCAATACATAAATATTTGCAGATGGTCTAAAGGCTATGTCTTTAGCATCCTTTGCCCTCATTTCCACTAATTCATGATTGCCTTTGGAAGTAGAAGAGAACTTGATCAGATTAGATTCATCTGTATTTTTTTCTATTTCCTGAGTTGCTGTGGACAAAGACTCTTCATCTGGGGGCCAAACTGATCCTGAATATCTGAATACTTAGCTAGACTGATCCATAGATAGTAGATGTAGTCTGTCACTGGGGCCACATTGAGTTGGTAGATTCTGAGAGGCTGGTAGAACTTGGCAGAGTTTGTACTCCTTAGGCATAGCTTGAGAACCCAGGGTCACCTCCTCAACTTTATGAGGCATCAGACTTGGACTTTTGTAAAGTGAATACTCTGCCCTTAATGAAAGAAAAATGTAAACTATGATAAGCGTAGAAACCACTGAGGAATTCTGGTAAGAAATAAACTGAGGACCAGAAAAGTTTCTTTTAAATTTCTTAGGATTACAGCCAGGACTTTTGTGATTCTAATTTTATTTAATTTTGTGAGTAAGGAGAAACATAATGCAGCAATAATGTAAAGATGGGAATCATTTAGAGCAGGGTTTCCTAATCTGGTCCATGGATAAATTTCTGGGGTCTTGATCTTGGATGGGGAAAACTACATCTTTATTTTCACTAACCTCTAATTGAAATTTAGCATTTCCTTCAATTATTTAAAAACTGTTTTGAGAAGGGTTTCATATGCTTCACCAGACTGCCAAAGTTCATGACCCCAAAAAGGTTGAGTCTGGTTTAGAAGAATCAAATGACTATTTGGCTAGATTCTGATAACATTGTATAAATATATTGCTTTTATGTGTGTGTGTGTGTGTGTGTGTGTGCACGTGTGTACATATGTTTCTTGATGCTATCCTTAACATGCAACCTATGCCCTTGAAGACCTCCACTGTTGGTGAACTCTGAGATATCTCATTCCATTTTTGGACAGATCTGATAGGATATTTTTTCTTTTAGTCTTTCTTCCTCCCTCCTTCTCTCTTTCCCTTTCTTTCTTTCTTTCTTTCTTTCTTTCTTTCTTTCTTTCTTTCTGCCCCCCCCCTCTCTCTCTCTCTCTCTCTCTCTCTCTCTCTCTCTCTCTCTCTCTCTCTTTCTCTCTCTCCTGTCTTTTCTTTCTTTCTTTCTTCTTCTCTTTTTCCTCTTTCCCATGGAGCCCAAATCTGTCTCTTTGTAGCTTTCACCTGTTGCCTCTAGTTCTACCTTCTGGACTTAAGAAGCCTAAGACTACTTCTTACATGACATTCATTCAAAATACTTGAAGAAAGAAAGATAGCTATCGTATTTCCTCTTTAAGTATTCTCTTTGTATTATTGTCCTTTATTCCTCTAATTGATCCTCAGATGTTATGGTCTCAAGCCCCTTCATAATCCTTGCCACTTTTCTCTGGATACCCTCCAACTTATCAATGCCATTCCTAAGATGTGGATCAAATTTGATCCCCAGATCTGCATTGCAGACTTAATGTAGTCATAGCATAACTTGGGGACTTTGGGGTTTAACTGCTTAAAGTCACAGCATCATAAATGGGTAAACTGCTTCTCATTGATTAAAGAGGCAATATGGGTACATAATCTTCCACTGATCTCCCTCAATGTTTTATAAACAAGTTTATGTTCTAAACTGTTGTTTTCCTATGTCTTAGCAAAGAGATCAAACATCAGCTGATAAGGGCTGTTTTTAGGTGCTTATAGCCTTTTTTTTTGTTAATTGATTTACTTTGTTTAAACTTGGGCCAAATTATCATTAGAAATTAAGAAAAGCAGTGTTATATATAGAAAAGAGCCCAGAACTTATAATGAGGAGAGACCTGAGATCTTGACAAGCCCTAGCTTGATAGATTTGTGACCAAAGATAAATTGTTTATCCATTTTGAGCTTTAGTCTCCTTGTTTGTGAGATGGGGCTAATATTACATATGGCACAGGGTTGTTTTGAGGATCAAATGTTATAAGCATGTAAAATGCCTTATAAGCGTTAAAGCACCATACAGATGCTAGATATTATTATTGGGTAGGTAGTATGGTGAGATATTAATGTGAGGTACTGGAAAAAAGTGTGGACTTTGGAGTCAGAGGAACTAGTACATTTCCTACCTTTCTAACTTGATATATGTGCTACTCTGAACAAGTCCTTTGATCTCTCCAGGCATGAGTTCTCTAATCTTTACAATGAGGGGTTGGATTAGAGCAGAAATTCTTAACATTTCCATTTCAGAATCATGTTTTTAAATGCATAAAGTAAAATAGATAGGATCACAAAGTAAACTGATTTTATAAAAATAAAGATGTAGTTTTTTTCCACCTAAGTTAACAGACCCCCCCAAATTTATATACAGAACACTTGGGAGTCATAAACCGCAGGTAGGAACCCCTAAACGAGATGTGTTCTGATGTCCTTTTAATTCTCAATCCTATTATGCTGAGATCTAGATAATCCTATACTGTACATGAAACTTTAGTAGGCTTAACTGTTACTTTCAAAGGACCCTGAGCAAAGAGAGTCTGCCAGGACATGACAGATGTATGACATGTTGCTTCCTGTCCCTGGTGAGAGCATCACCATCCTCCTAGTCAATGATGAAGAATTAGTCACTGTCCCCATTGGCCTTTCAGAGTTGTAGAAGTGTGTCTTCTTCATCCTCAGCATCCAAGTTACTGGCTCTAGTTACACCTGATCTGGGTTTTATTTTTAGGACATAAGCTATGAAAGCACCGTTTTCTTGGTACCATCAGGGGCAGCAAAGTGTCAACAATACAAGAAGCACCTTATTCTTTGAGTAACATTCATTAAACTATATAGTCCTATGGACAATGAGGTTAGTGTCATGGCAAAAAACATTATATATCTCTTTTAAAACATTATGTTCTGTTTAAATATATTTCAAAAAAATGTCCTGAAAGAATGATAGTATCTTTAGAAGGCTATATGGGTCAAAAATCTCTGATAAAGGGCAAGCCCTAAGCCATTGGAAGCTTTCAGAGATTTCTGAAGAAGTGTTAGTCAATACACTCAAGGGATTGTATGCTAATTTCAGCTCCCCATTGGGAGGGGGGTTTGGAAAGAATTAGTAAGTCTGGTTGCCAGGGAAACCCTTTCTTGGAAATGGCAGATGTGGACCAGAAAGCTGAGTGAAGAACAAAGCAGTTTCAAAGGAAGACAGGGATGCAGAAAAGAGCAGGAAGTGCTTAGAGAACTAATTGGGTGAGCTAAGAAGGCAAATGAATACCTTCTCTCTGATAAATTGTAGCAGATTATTAAAAGCATCTCTTGAAAGACAGAATAAAGCTACCTATGAGGGCTTTTGACACCAAAGCTGTTTGAAGTTCTTAAGTCCCAATCTAGAGACAGGTATGATGGAGATGTGTATAGGCCCTCAGAAACCTTTTGACTAAGTGAAAAAAATCAGGATGCATTTTCTCCATGTATTTTCGTATGAGTCCTATCATTGAAGACTAGGTTTGGGTAAAGTAGCAGTTGATAATTAAACTCCACATTTGTTTGACTTCAACCTTTTATATAACCCTGTCATAGTTGCTGTGAGAAGGGATACAAAGATGACATTGTCCCTGCCTAGAAGTAATATGTGGTTTTGAAACAGAAATAGGATATGCATATAAATGATTAAAATATAAACTAACATGCTAGGAACCAAAAGAAATGGTTATAGGGGAAAATTATGAGTTTGGTTTGTATTCTCAAGAGAAAGGTCCCAAACTTCACCTAGGTATTAATATTTCTTTAAATCTTATTCTAAATAATATCATTCTCTGACTAGTGTCCTTCAGATATTATATGTTAGTGAAAAGTCTAGGTTGTTGACCCGCTTCACAATAAAAATAGGCATCACTATTTACCTTGTGGAAGTTACTAGCATAATTACAAACATTGTTTCTGGTTGGAATAAACCTCTGAAGGCCTCAAAAATATGAAAATTTTCACCTATAATGTAGTGGCACATATGCCAGGTGAATATAGCATTTTGAATTTCTAAGGGGAGGACTTCTCTGTGGGCCATCATTCTTTCTTCACAGGAACATATAATAGAAAATTGATAGGGTGTCAGAGTCACTGGGGACAGAATCATTCTCTAAAATCTTAGCTTTAAGCCAGTTGGATGGTCTGAATGCAAATATTGGCAAGAGTCTTGATACTCTTTTTTTTTCCTTTTCCCCCCTCCAATTTATTTATTTATTTTTAGTTATTAACATTCATTTCCACAATATTTTGAGTTACAAATTTTTCTCCCCATCTTTCCCCTACCCTACCCCAAAATACTGGGCCTACTGAGTACCCCTTCCCCTAATCTGTTCTCTTATATCCTCCCCAATCCCCACTAAGTTTTTAGTAGGGCAAGATGAATTTCTATACTCCAGTGCCTGTATATCTCATGTCCCAGTTGCATGTAAAAATCCAATTTTTTAAACATTTGTTTTTAAAACTTTGAGTTCCAGATTTTTTCCCTTCTTCCTTCCTCACCCACCCCACCGGGAAGAAAAGCAATTCAATATAGGTTGTATATGTGTAGTTATGCAAAACATTTCCATAGTAGTTATATTGTGAAAGAATAATGATAATTCCCTCCATCCTGTCTCGCCCTCCACTTATTCTATTTTCTCCTTTGACCCTGTTCCTTTTCAAAAGTGTATGCTTCTAACTACCCTCTCCTATAATCTACCCTCCCTTCTATCATCCTCTCTCTTTTCCTTCCCTTCCCCCCTATTTTCTTGTAGGGTAGGATACCCAATTGAGTGTGTATGTTATTCCCTCTGTAAGCCAAATTCAATGGGAGTAAGGTTGATCCATTCCAATTCACCTTCCTGCTCTTCCCCTCCATTGTAGCAGTTTTCTCTTTCCTCTTTTATATGAGATAATTTACCATATTCTATCTCTCCCTTTCTCCTTCTCCCAATATATTCCTCTCTCACCTCTTCATTTTATTTTTTTTTAGATATCATCCCTCCATATTCAACTCATCCCGTACACTCTGTCTATGTATGTGTGTGTATATATATATATATATATATATATATATATATATATGTATATATATATGTATATATGTATATATGCACATACACATATATTTATACACACATATGCCCTCCTATACATACATATATATTCCCTTTAATTATCCTCATACTGAGAAAAGTCTTATGAATTACAATGATCATTTTTCCATGTAGGAATGTAAATAGTTCAACTTTAATAAGTTCCTTATGATTTCTTTTCCATGTTTACCTTCTCGTGCTTCTCTTGCTTCTTGTATTTGAAAGTCAAAATTTCTGTTCAGCTCAGGTTTTTTCATTAAGAATGCTTGAAAGTCCTCTATTTCATTGAATTATCATATTTTCCCCTGAAGCATTATGCTCATTTTTGCTGGGTAGATGATTCTTGGTTTTAATCCTAGCTCCTTTGACCTCTGGAATATCATATTACAAGCCATTCAGTCCCTTAATGTAGCAGTTGCTAGGTCTTGTGTTATTCTGATTGTGTTTCCACAATACTCAAATTGTTTCTTCCTGACTGCTTGCAGTATTTTCTTCTTGATCTAGGAACTCTGGAATTTGGCTATAATATTCCTAGGAGAATCCTTTTTAGCATCTTTTTCAAGAGGTGATCAGTGAATTCTTTCAATTTCTATTTTGCCCTCTGGTTCTAGAATATCAGGGCAATTTTGCTTAATAATTTCTTTTTTTTTTTAAAGCAATTGGGGTTAAGTAACTTGCTCAAGGTTACACGGCTAGTCATTTGATTTATGTGTGGGTGCTCATTTTCTGAGGCCGGATCTGATCTCGGGTCATCCAAACTCCGAGGCCGGTGCTCTTACTCACTGCGCCACCTAGCCGCCCCTTTAGGGTAATTGGGGTTAAGTAACTTGCCCAAGGTTACACGGCTAGGTTTTTGTTTGTGCGGATTAAGTGTCGGAGGCCGGCTCCGAACTCAGGTCCTTCTGATTCCAGGGCCGGCGCTCTATTCACTGCGCCACCTAGCCGCCCCTTAATAATTTCTTGAAAGATGGTGTCTAGGCTCTTTTTTTTGATCATGGCTTTCAGGTAGTCAAATAATTTTTAAATTATCTCTCCTGGATCTATTTTCCAGGTCAGTGTTTTTTTCCAATGGGATATTTCACATTGCCTTCTATTTTTTCATTTGTATGGATCTGTTTATAGTATCTTTATTTCTTATGAAGTCATTAGCTTCCAATTGCTCCAATCCAATTTTGAAGGAATTATTCTTCTCAGTGAGTTTTTGAAATTCCTTTTCCATCTGGGCAATTCAACTTTTTAAGGCATTCTTCTCTTCATTGGCTTTTTGGGCCTCTTTTGCCATTTGAGTTACTCTATTTTTTAAAATATACTAACAGTCTATTTAAAACAGTCAACAATCAGGCTGTTGAATCACTTTTCTTGATTTTCTTGTATCATTCTCATTTCTTTTCCCAATTTTTCCTTCACTTCTCTTACTTGATTTTCAAAATCCTTCTTCAACTCCTCCATGGCCTGTAAGCAGTTAATATTTTTTCTTGGGAGCTTTTGATGCAGAAGTTCTGACTTTGTTGTCTCCCTCCCATTCCATGCTTTGATCCATGTTGTCCCCATGAAAAGGAATCTATGGTAGGATTGCATTTCTTCTGCTTCCTCATGTTGCCAGTCAATTACTTGATTTTTGATCTCCTTGCCATGGTAGAGCTCTGCTTTCAGAATGGAGAGAGCTTTGTCCCAAATCACTGAAGTTTTTTAGCTTCCGGGTCTATTAGGAGGACACCTTCTCTGAAGCCCCCACAATCTCTGGCACTGTGGCCACAAACCCCAGGACCACCAACCAAGACCACAAACCAGATCCAAGCAGGTCAAAGCAAGAGCAATTACTCTCTGAATGGTTACTTGGTGCCCCTACAGTCCGCAGGCCAGGAGCTCTAGAAGCAGCCAGGTGGCAGTAGCTGCAGATGCCATGCCTCTGCCACTTCTCAGCCCAGAAGCAGGAGCCAGACTGTGCTCTTCTGATCCCCACTGCCAACAGAGTTCCCAACTGACTTTTTACTTTGGTGTTTATGGGTTGAGAATTCTGGAAACCACTGCAGCTGCTGGTGATTCACTCTCCTGAAGTCTGCTCTGGCTGCCACTGGTTGGGGCCACCATGGGGCCAGAACTATGGGGCTCACATGGGACTGTATTTGGCTGCCAGCCCAGTGTGATAGACCATTCCTGTCAGCCTGCCAGGCTGCCTTCAGCAGGATATTTGTTTCTCTCTGTCACTTTGTGGGTTCTGTAGCTCTAAAATTTGTTTAGAGTCATTTTTTACATGCATTAGAGGTGGTGGGAGCCAGAGCTATGTGGGAGCTCTGTTTCTACTCTACCATCTTGGCTCCACCCTCCCAAGTCTTGGTACTATTTTATCCAAAGGGGGATGTAATACACATTCTAAATACTTTGAAAATAATTATTAAATTATTAGTTTAAGGTGAAATAGTAGGATAGAGTAGGAATAAATTGGAGTCAGACATTTGGTATTCCCATTTCTGCTCTAGGATATCTTACTAGATAACTTACTTGACTTCATTTGGCCTCATTTTCCTTACCTATGATGAAAGGATCAAAAAGAATTTACTAAGCACTTCTTATGAACCAGGCACAATGCTAAACTATATAAAGTAAGCAGACTATAGTAGATAACCTATAGGGTCCCTTCCTAGAAGCAGCTGGTGGTACAGTAGATGGAAAAGTGGGCCAGAAGTCAGGAAGACCTGAGTTCACATGTGGTCTCAGATACTTACTAGCTGTGTGACCCTGGGGAAGTCACTTAATCTACTCTTTACTTTAGGTTTCTCAGCCAAAAAATAGAGATAATAGAACATATCTCCAAGGGCTGCTATGAAGATGGAGATTTTTGTATAAAGTGCTTAGCATAGTGCCTGGAACATGATAGAGATTAGAGATATACTTATTACTCTTCCTTTTTCTTCCCTCTCCTTCTTCCTAGAGGGCTTCTATGTTCTTAGAGAGTGGACTCAGAAAACTCACATTGAAGAACAGGTTTTACAATTAGATGTTAAAGTGACTCTTGTAAGATATTTAATCTCTCTGAGCCATGACTTCTAAATTTGAAAAATGGGGAAAATAATGCTAGATTTTAAGGTTGTTGTGAGGCTTTGATGAAGCTAACTTGGAGTGAAAAAAGGCCTTCATTTTTAGTCAGAAGACCTAGGTAGAGTAGTTGATTCCACAAATCCTTAGGAGAGATGGGAGGCAGGGGGTGGCCACTTCATATACCCCTTACATCTAAGTCTTGGAGTTGGAGTAGATAATGTCTGAAAGCTCTAACATCTTTTTTTTTTTGCTTTTCTGGAGGGCAATTGGGGTTAAGTAACTTGCCCAAGGTCACACAGGTTTTTGTTTGTGTGTGTGTTAAATGTCTGAGGCCAGATCCGAACTCAGGTCCTTCTGACTCCAGGGCCGACATTCTACTTACTGTGCCACCTATCCGCCCCAAGCTCTAACATCTTTAAATCCAATGAATCTAATGATCCATATTATACTTTATAAATCTTACAAGTAAGCTTGATAACAACAGTTCACAACTGGAAAGCATTTTAAATTTTAAAAAGATTTCCCCCCTCACAATTCTCCTAAGAGTTACAATAATTAAGGTAGACAGGTTAAGTGGAGCAGTGGAAAGAGAGCCAGGCCTAGAATCAGGAAGACTTATTGTCCTCAGTTCAAATATGACCTTAGACATTTACTAGTTGTATGACCCTGGGTAAATCACTTAACCCTGTTTGTCTCAGTTTCCTCATTTGTTAGATGAGATGGAGAAGGAAATGAAGGAAAAAAAAATCTTTGCCAAGAAAACCCCAAATGTGGTTAAGAAGAGTTGGACAAGGTTGAAAAGTGGCTGAACAACCACAAAAATCATTAGGGTAGCACTACTATTTTCTACAGATATTTACAACCTGGAGTCACTCCCCTCTACTCCCCCCAAATGCAACAGATATGATAGCATTTACATAGTGCTTAAGATGTTCAGAGTGCCTAACAAATATTTCCTTTTATTCCCATAAGAACCATGGGAAGTAGTTACTATTATTACCCTCATTTTTCAGATAAGGAGACTGAGGAAGGTAGAGGTTAAATGGCTTAATGAGGGTCATACAGCTAATAAGCATCCAAGGACAAAAATGATTTTAGATCTTCCGAGCTCCAGGTCCAGTGCTCTCTCCACTGGATCATGATACCACTTAGCTGCCTAAATATAGAACAGACTGAAACCACAAGAAAAAGAGAAAAAGTGAAAATACAAAAATATAAAAAACCTTATGAAATAATCCTCAGAATTGAAATATACTCAGCACACTCGCTCCTAACCCATGCTGTGTTCTGTGTGCAGTTAGTAAATCAACTTTGTAAGTATATGTTTCTGGTTCTGGCTATTGGTATTCCTGCACCATCCACTCATGGTACTGACTTAAGTCTGAACTCTCTTTTTCATCTCCTCCCCCCCAAATCTTACTGAAAGGGAGGGTAATTAGAGGAAGAGTAAGGGATATGTGGCATCTCAGAGCCAACTAGATGGGAAATAATTTCTGTGCCAGAGAAAATGGAAACTAGAAACCTATAATGGGAATAATTCTCTTCTCATGGAACATTCTGTAGTCAGAGATCTTGGCCTGACCTTCATACCTTGTTAGCATGAGGAGACAGAGAATGCCAGTCTTAGGAAGAGGAGGAGACTTACTTCCAATAGCAGAAGAGAAAGAAGCCAAAAGAGTGAGGAATGAAACCAGAGATAAGCTACTGGGCATACAAGATAAAAGCTAAAAGACAAAAATTTGAAGAGAAAATGCCTGAGAATAAACCCAACTCCCAAACAGATAAGCTGTCCAAGAGACTAATAAAAACAGAAAAATGAATAAAAATTTAGTGAGGCAAGAATACAACGTAACAGGTATTATACTATGAAGGAAAATGGACCAAAAATTCTTTATGTGAAAAACAGCTCTTCAAATCCCTAGAGAGAATGTAACTAAAGGAAGACACATCAGAATGGTTCATAAGAATAATAAGCCTCGATAAAAGAAATGAAATGAGGTTAGGGATCACTGAAGAATTTTAAAATTCAAACTGTAAGGTAAAAATAAATAGGGAAAAATGATGGAAAATCCAATAAAGAAATAGAGACTCAGAAGGAGAGAATGGCAGATTTAGAGCACTCAGATATAGGGACAGGGATAGAAGGAAATTTGGCAGAAGAGAACCAAAATGCAACAACTTTAAAAAAATCCCTTGGAATTTCTATACTAGCCCAAGTAATTGATCTTGAAGATAGGATACATAGAGATAGCTGAATTATCATAGGTCTCCCACAAGAACAGGATATGTGAGGGGGAAAGCTGAATACAAGACAATAAGAAAATGAAGGAAAACATCATTAATTTTTGCATACATACAATAAAATATTGATTGAATTCACAGATAACTACCACAAAGCACAAATATGCATGTACACACATATACATACAGAGTCATACATACCCAGACCTAAAACTCCAGTGTAGTGTTTACTTTTTACAATTTCAATAACAAACAGAACATTTTACAAGCAGCCAGGAGAAAGACCTCCATCTATGAAGGAATACTAATCTATATAATCCTGGATTATTCTGCAATCACAAGAAACCAAAGGAAAGAATGGAATAGAATATTGTGAAAGGCAAAGCTGTTCAAGCTAAATCCCAAAACAACTGAAAAACTGAACCTAATCATCAAAGAAAAATGTGAACCTTCAGTAAATGACATTTGAAATACTCCTGCATAATAAAACAAAATGGAGACTAGTATATTATTCAACCTTCAAAGAATCCAAACAAGAGAAACTCAGGGGAGATAAATAAGTACAGGTAACAAGAAAAGAAGTAAGTCTTTTGTATTTATAAGATATTTTATAAGATATTATTTATCTTTATAAGATATCTAAAAAAAGAAATTGAACTGATGTTTGAGAGAGCAAAAGAGGTATTGAAACACACAAAAAGAAACCCAAAGGGCTACTATTTTATTTTCAGTCTTATTAACCTTACCTTTGATTGTCAGGATTTCCAATTTGATGCTCAACTGGGGATTTTTAATTTGCTCTTTTTCTAGTTTTTTTTTTAGTTGCATGCCCAATTTGTTAATCCCAAAGGGCTAATATTTTAAAGGAAATTTAGTGAATTAGGAAATGGGAAGAGCTGAATTAATATTCTTCAGACTAAATCCCATGTTCCCCTAAAATTGAATCAGTATCTTTTGTGGGAGGGATAAGATAGAGCTAGAGATCTACCCCATCCCCTCATTGTCAAACAGAAGTGAGCAGAGAAGGATAGTAACTTCTTTCATCTTTCTACAAGAATTGGATATGGAAGTACCATAGGATTGCAAAGTGCCTTGTATATATTATCTAATTTGATCCTTAAAAGAACCCTGTGATATAACTAGTTTTATTATCCTCTTTTAATAGGTTGGGAAAATAAGGAAGAAAAGCTAAGTGGCTTGATAAGACACAGCTAACACAGCTAACAAGTGTCTGAGGCAGAATTCAAACTCAGGTCTTCCTGACAGAGAAGCAAATACTGTATCTACTCTGCCCCCTCACATTCTCAAAAGTTATGTCAATTTTTTTTGCTAAGATTAATAATAATAACAATTTAATGGGAGTAATACATGGAGTGAAAAAAAGCACTGGATTTAGAATGTGATCATCTGCCACATATACCTATGTTACCTAGATCAAGGCACTCAAACTCTCTGGGCCTCAAGTTTCCTCATTCATAACCTGGAGAGTTCAACTAAATAATTTCTTCCATCACTTCTAGCTCTAAATCTCAAATCCAATTATTTTTATATAGAGCTTTAAGCTTTATGAAAGTTTCCTCATGACAACTCTGTGAGGTCTGTAGATGGTATTGATGTTTTCTAGTTAATTATACTATTTGATTAATGTTTTATTAATTCTCAATGGCTTGGGCTATTAAAAAGGCAGCTACTGTTTAGATCAGGGAGAAAGAGCATACCTGTGTGTGCATGTATATGTATGCATGTATATATACAACACATATGAATATAGAGTGACATATACATACACATACCCAGGCATATATGTATACATAGATGCATGGAGATACACATGTATAATATACACATGCATATGTGTACATAACATACACACAAAACCTAATAGTAATAGTAGGTAAGGGGAGAGACAGTGAAAAATAAGACCTTACCAGTTGAAAAAGGCCAAGTGAGTTCAAATGATTTAGGATTATTGGTAAAAATTTTCCATTTTAAATTTAAATGAAAATTTTTGCTATGATGATTAGTGAATTATTTAGGCCATCATAGAGTGGGGAATTTGAGCAGCTAACATGCTGAGAAATTTAATTTAGATTTCTTTAATGCATTCCTTCTTGATAAGAAAGTATTTTGGATATAAATGTTATTTAACCATGCTGCCAAATTGCAGCAGAATATGGGAGAGATTTATAATTCCAGAATATCAAGGGATTTCTTATAAGCCACTTTATCATTTTGTGAAGCTGTTATCTTTTTGAAATAGAATATGATTTGTAAGATTCCATTGTATATTATACTCCTGATATTAGCAGCTTAGAGTACCAATCAGCAAATTTCTCAGGATATGAAATTATTTCAGGCTTTGACAGACTTTGAAAATAAAAATAAACATCTGTAACAAAACATACAGTATATCTAAAGGAAAGATTTAAAACCTGATTGTGGGTATACAGATAGGGTGCCAGGGCTATTTGGTTAGGAGATCAAGAAGGTGGCAGTTGCTGCTTACAGTCCCAGGAAGAGTACCTGTTTCTTTTGTTCTTTCTTTTATGCTTCATAGAGGCAACCTCAGAGGTAACTAATATCTAGGTTGGTATATGTGGCCTGGTGCATTACACAGATGCTTGAATAGCTAGTTGTCTTTAAAGAAAAGACAAAAGCCAGGCTTGTCCAGTGGAGCAATGTCATGGATTGCTGGGGGAGAGGCATGACTGAATAGCTTTCCCTGCTTGGCTGTGTTTGTTTTTCCTGTGTTTTTTGTGTCTCCACTTAAGTCTTACGAGAGTGGTCTTGGAATGAACTTCTTGAGGCCTTGGACTAGAGGGTTGAGCAATGATAACTCAGACATGGCATCAGTGGTGTCCTCAGCAAAAATTTCTGAGGTCTGTCTTATTCTCTCAGCCATTGCTTTTTTTTTTTGGAGCTTGTGGGACTCTGACCACATGATCTGTATATTATAGGTCTGTATATGGCTGCTATGTTACAGGACCTTAGCTATGTAGTTATACTAAAACTCAACAGTCAACAGAATAACCAGCTTCTCATCATTAAGCTTTTTGCACAGTGATGCATCGTTTAGATTTTTGAGGAACTCTCCTTTCTTGTGCCATTTGGGGAGCACAGAAATAGAGAAAGAAAATCGTTTTCTAGCATGTATATTGGGGCTAGCCTTCTAACTGTTCTCTCTTGGCTTTCTTTCTTTCTTTCTTTCTTTCTTTCTTTCTTTCTTTCTTTCTTTCTTTCTTTCTTTCTTTCTATTCTTTCTTTCTTTCTCTTCTTTCTTTCTTTCTCCTTGTGAAATGATACAAGACTTGCAGGGTATTTCAACAGTCTTGCCAGCTTCACAATTGCTAGCCTTGACCTGAAATGGAATGTAGCACTTTTAGATATTGCTACAGCTGTAGCAATAGAAGCAGCCTACAGGTTATTGCACAACACACAGGGTGTCCCCTTCCCAACATTGTTAGTACTATTTCCTAGCGTGGTTACTGGCAAACTTCCCAGAATTCTTTTCTTCATTGGCTCTGCCATAATCCAACAACTGTCTTCTGGGTAGAGTGGGAGGAGTGTGAAAATTTCTTATAACATGTCCAAACAGAAAGCATCATCACCTGGATACTGGCTGGTCTTTTCTGATACTGGGTGTAGTTAGTGAATGTTCTACTACCCTCACTTTACCAAGCACTTAATGACTCCTCCTTCTTCTACTGAGGAAGAGTTATATGGACCCTCCATGGAGACTATTAAGAACAGTCTTCCCTGAGTTACTATCATTATCCTGAGATTTTTGTACTTTACCTCAGGCTAGATGAATGATGATAGCTGAGTTGTTTATACTCCCTTGTTCAGGCTAATATAAAAAGGGCATGTTACATTAATCTATTTCAACACTTATGTTGTATTAATTATTTCCTATTTCTTCTGTACATGGCTTGATTGTATATATGGGTTTGTTTTCTCTCTCTCTCCCACTAATTTGTGAGCTCCTTGAGGATAGGGACTATTCTTTTATCTCTTTTTGCATCCCCGGCATTTAGCATAGTCCCTGACACATAGTAGTAGGTGCTTAATAAATGTTGATTGATTGATCAGTTGATTGGTTGGGGAAAATCTGTTTAAAATATATATTGGGCTGATATTGCTTTGTTTAAAATCTCAAAAGGGTTGGGTGTATGGGTGCATGCCTGTAGTTCCTATTGCTAAGGAGTCTGAGGCTAATGGATCTTTTGAGTTCATGAGTTCTGAGCTGCAGTGGCCTAAAGTCAATGAGGTGTCCACATGAAATGCAGCATGAACATGTTGAAGCCCAGAGAGTAGAGGGTCATAGGATTGCCTAAAGATGGGGCACCTGGCCCAGATCAGAAATGGAGTTGGTGAAAACATTTGTTGATTAGCAGTGGCTTTGGGCCAAGAATAGCCACTGCATTTTTGGCCTGGGTGAGATAGAGAAGTCCAGTCTAAAAAAACAGACAAACAAAACTCTAATCTGACCAAACGAAAAAACAACCACCACCACAAAACTTATCTATCATGTTGAGAAGTACAAAAATGCAGGTTATTTCCTTAGAAAGAAATTTTGAACCAGTCCCAGCAATACTTTTTTTTTTTTACAAATAACTTCAACTTTCCGTGTCACACTATATTTAGGGAGACATCTCTGTATTTTAGCTCTGGCTTGTCATGTACTATAAACAACTTTTGTCCCATGTGTCCCCTGGTGAGTAGTAATCCAGAAAGTGGGTCCTTTTTCTTTCCCAAATGGGAGAAAAATGTACAATAATGACCATATAAGGAATATTGCTAAGGAAATACTTGAGAAACCGAATTGTATTTGATTTTTGCAAATTATTTTTAAAAGCATTTTTAAAATGGCAGCTCCAATCATTTTCATTGGCTGCCTCTATCCTTAGAACACTCTCCCTCCTTGTGTCTACCTCCTTGATTTCCTGGCATTTTTAGATTCTCATCTGAAGTCCAACCTTAATCAAAAATCTGTTTCCAATCCTTCAAACTATTGCCTTTCCTCTGTTGCTTATCTTTGATTTATCCTATACAGAATTGTTTTCATGTTGTCATTCCCCCCATCAAACTTTTAGCAACGAGAGTAGGGCCTGTCCTTTGCCCCTTTTTTTGTATTCCCAGCACTTAGCACGATGCTGTACAAATATTAGGTGCTTAATAAGTGCTAGCTGCCTAGATGAAATTTTATTTTTTTTCAGTGGAAAAAAATCCAGTTCCTGCTAATTGGACTACTTCTACCCTAAAAGAAAAAAGATAAACCTTGGTGACACATATGCATAGGGGAGCAAGGCAAGTTCTGGTACTGGACATGTCAGAAATATCTGTCACTTTCTGCATTTTGAAGCTATCACCTCTGTCAGGAGATGGGTAGTTTCTTTCATCATTGATCATCTAGAATTGTGCTTGGTCAGTGCACCGATCAGAGTTCCTGAGTCTTTAAAACTCTTTGTGTATACAAAGTTGTTGAAGCAAGACAATATTGTAAACTGCATTGTTTCACAGATGGATTTTAAGATGCTAATTATTTCCCCTTGCTAGCCAGGAAGTCCCAGGATTTTTAACAAATCTTGATTAGGTACCAGGCTAGGCTGAGCCCCACTCAGTAAAGACAAACACTTTGAGAAAGAACTTTCAGGAAGATATCAGTCTCGGTACAACTACAATGGGGCTATAAATCAGTACTTTTCTTAGGATCCGTTGGTTGGTTATGAGAACCCCCAGAGCTGTCACCTCTGAAGAGACAGAGGGACAGATTTAAGGAGCAGGGGAGAAGGAAATAATACTCCATCTAGGTATGAGAGGTGGAGACACACACAGAGGAGAAGAAGAAGAAGGAGGAGAAGGAGAAGAAGAGGAGGAGGTGGAGAAGGAGGAGGAGAGACAGAGGCAGATGAGAGGAAATGAGATAGATACAGAGAGAGATAGGCACCAATCAGTAGAGCAGAAATCTAGTTTGTATTATGTGTCCTTACTACACCCTTCCTACAATTTCTAGTCTTCTTTCTTCTTTCCAAACCCTGCTCTTCCCCTGAGTATTGGAAGCCAAGTAAATAGATCTATATTTCAAGCCCTATGCCACTTGGAGAGAGATGGGCACTTTTTCTTTTTAGAGGAATGGGTCAATTTTGTATCAGGAAAATCCTGCCATGCTACTGAAAGAAGGCTGTCTTTTCAGTCTATTCACATGTCACATTTCTGTATCCTTTTCAAGACCTATTCTGATGAGCTGAGAGTGTGTGGGACAGCTTCCATTCCAAATAGCCAGAGGGTAATAAGGCATCAGAAAATGATGCTGATATTGCTGGGAATGGCTAAGGCAATAGGCCCCTACCAAGGAACAGAGTCCATGGTGACATTTTAATAGTTTATTATTTTCAGATTTGAAAACACAAAGATTTTAAGGGTTCTGACACTCAACTTCTGACAAGGCCAGGTAAAAATAAATAACACTGGGGGAAAGGGCTGAAGTAGAGGTAATCCATCTATGTAAAACCCCCAATTAAAGAATATATCTTGGTTGTCTTGAAATAACTACTTTTAAGCCTTCAAACATTCTCCTAAAATTCTCAAATCTTCTGTTTGACAAGTTTAAGAATGAGTTGGAGCTGCTGAAGCAGTCTTTGTGTAGAATGTCAAAGTTAGTTTAGTCTGCTAATTCTGGAAAGAGGCAGGGTGACATTTTCAGAGCAAAACTAAAACACATTTTTAAATTCCTCTGCCCCAACCCCCTTCAGGAAAGAAGGTGGCAGATGACTTGCTTCCTGTAGTTTGTGTTTCTTCATAAAGATTTCAGCGACCTCGGGAATTTGAAATTAAAAGTAGTAAAGAAAGTCCCTCCCATAACAAGAAGTTAGTGAGAATTCTTGGGCTCTGGGCTTACTCACCTTTTGAAAGTATACTGGTCCTCATGCTGGTGTGTGTTTTTCTTCACAGGGCCAGCATTGTGCAGAAGCGCATAATTTACTTTCAAGATGAGGGTTCTCTTACCAAGAAACTCTGTGAACAAGGTAAGACTGAGATGTAGCATTATATAGCTGTGACCTATTCAATGAAAATATTAAGTTTCTAGAGAATCATTTAGAACCATTTTGTCTTGCCACCCTTTGGTTCCAGTGTCTTGCGTGGCTTAAGTATTCTAATGGTGGCCAGACGTTATGTACACTATGATCCTGTTTGCCCTCTATGTAACTAACTTGATTTCTTTGGCAGAAAATTGCCAACAGAACTTAGACATCATTTTCTTTTGTGTAAAGAACAGCAATTCCAATCCAACCCAATCTAAACATTTTAAGCATTTACAATGTGCAAAACACATGTGCTAGGAGCTGGAGATACAGAAAACAAAATGGAAAAATGTCCGGGTCCCTATCCTCGGGGAGCTTGCAATCCAGTGCCAAGAGATGGTTTTTTCCATTGAATTTCCTATGAAAATGTTTTAGGTTCTGTTACATGGGAGGGATTTAATAATTGCTTGTTGACTTGATTGAAAAACACTGTTTATGGAAAGACTTACATAAAATAATGAAAAGCAAAATGAACAGAACCAAAGGAACATTGTTGTATACAGTAACAGCAATATAGTTTTAAGAACAACCTCAAACAAATAAGTTATTTTGACTGTTATAAATATCCAAATTAACTATAAATGACATATAAAGAGAGATGCTATTTGCATTCAGAGAAAGAACTGATAGATGTATAGAATTATGTTGCATATACTTATATTGTGTATACATATATATACACATGCATACCTATTTGTGTCTAATGGTAGCCATCTCTAGGGTGAGGAGGTGGGGAAGGGAAGCAAAAAAAACCCCAAAATTTACATGGTAACTTTCTTGTATATTTGAAAGGAATAGCAAGTTGTGCGTGGTAGATTTTCAGTTTCATGTTCAATTATTTTTTTATTGTACTATGTTTTAGAAATGTGTGTTTTATTCCATAAATAAAAAAATAAAATCACACACACACACACACACACACACACACACACACACACACAAAACCACAACAGTTTCATAGCTTAAGGTGGAGAATGGAACAATTTTGCTTGAAAAACTATTAAATGAGCTCTTCGTTTCTTTCTGAAGTCTTTGGGCTATTCCTTTGATTGTTGATGTATGTACAAATCCTTCCACCTCAGTGTCATCATAATAGTCAGGGCAGCATGATTGGTTCATCAGTGCTGTCATAGTGGCAAGGACAGGAAGAGTTTAAAAAGAAATTTGATTTAGGATTTAGTTTTTTAATAGAGAGAAAAATAAATCAACTCACTTATTTTAATAAAAAAGCAGGGCATATAAAACTTTATTCAATCAAGTTAATAAATTATGTTTCTATATCTGTATGTATGTATATGCATATGTATATGTGTATATACATGTATATTACATATATGGAGAGAGAGTCTAGTTTCATGTTATATTCAAATAAGAAAAGAGATCATAAGTGATTATAAGTAGCAGCATGCAGTAGTGGCTAGAAGTCTGGTTTTGGAGTCAAAAATACTTTTAGGTCCAAGTCCTGACTCTGAGGTGCATCAAGGTGTGATGATCACACCATATAACCTCTTACTACCCCTGGACAATTCACCAATTAAGCAAATGCCAAAGTGTTTACTATGTGGTAGTTGCTAGGAATTTAAAGAAAAAAAGAGACCACCCTAGCATCTACCTGTAAGAAACATATTGTCTATGAACTAAAAGTTACAAATATATTGCTAAACTAGAAGGATATTGGTATGAAAGGAGTTTAATGTTAAGAATTCTATAAAGTGCTAAAATCATAGATCTGATCAAAAGGAAAAAAGGAAAAGGAAGAGACGTCAAAAGGCACTGGGAAATGGAGTTTATAATTACAGGCAAAAAAGAAGCAGAGGAAAAAATAATAGTAGTAATAAAAGCGACAACAACTAAAATTTATGTAGGGCTTACCATGTGCCAGGCACTACATTAAATGCTTTATAATTATGATTTCTTGATACAAGGGTGGGGAACCTGTGGCCTTGAGGACACATGTGGAACTCTAGGCCTTCAAGTGTGGCCCTTTGATGGAATTCAAACTTCACAGAACAAATCCCCTTAATAAAAGGATTTGTTCTGTAAAACTTGGACTCGGTTAAAAGGCTACACCCAAGGACCTAGAAGGCCACATGTGACCTTGAGGCTGTAGGTTCTCCACCCCTGGAATTTAGGGGAAGAAAAGAGAAAAGTGGAGAAAATAGAAGAGGAAAGGAGAAAAAGAAAGGACCATTTTAGCTTCATTTACTTCTATGCATAGCCTTGATCTAGCTTTTTAATGAGATAATAACCACCCTCCTAAAGGGTTTTCCCCCACTCTGATCTCTGGTCCTATTAATTCTCATTTCTGGCTAATCTCTACCATCTGACTTTTTTGGTCTTGCTCCCAGATGCTAAGTCTCTGAGAGCCAGAAGATTGATATCTCTTCTTCTGCTATATGCATATTGTTCATTTGAGCTGCAGTTGGGACTTACCAGTCCCATCCTCCTCCCTTTGACACCCTCTCTCATTACTCTCAAGTGTTCTAAACCTCTTCACTCCTCAGGGCCCCAAGTGCACTCCCTTCCACTCTCCCAGCAGGTGGCCTCTATGCCTTTCTATTTCACTGAGAAGTTGGAGATCATCTAAATCTTTACTAGCTCCCTCTTCTGCTTTTCACAATGCATCAAGGTCCCTCATTCTCTCCTCTTTTTCCTATTTCAGATGAAGAAGTCTTTTGACTCTTCACCAAGACTAGTGACTCTACCTGTACCTTTAGTCTTCTCCACTCTCCCTTTCTTTAGGACTTGGTTCTGGAGTTATTCCCTTTTTCTCCTGCATCTTCACCTTTTGCCCCTCTGCTGACTCCCTCCTATCTGCCTGTATGTATAAAATAATTCTCTACAATCCTAGAATAGCTTTTTTCCTTGCCTTCTACCCTACTTGGGTACCATTCCATCTCTTTCTCTTCAGATTTATGACCAAACTTGAAAAAAGAAAGAAGCCAATACCTTCACTTCCTCATGACCCACTTTCTTCCCAAAGCCTTGTGGTATGGTTTCCTTTCTTCCTGCGCTTGCTCTCTCTCTCTCTCTCTCTCTCTCTCTCTCTCTCTCCCTCCCTCCCTCTCTCTCTTTGGTTTTTGGAGGGCAATTGGGGTTAAATAACTTGCCCAAGGCCACACGGCTAGGTTTTTATTTATGTGTGCATTAAGTGTCTGAGGCTGGATCCGAACTCAGGTCCTTCTGACTCCAGGGCCAATGCTCTACTCACTGCGCCACCTAGCTGCCCCAATCTTCTTGCTCTCTTAAAAGTTATTAATTACTTCCCAAAGTAGTCTTTGTTAAGTTCTCATGCTTTATGAACTTTTTTTTAAGCAATTGGGATTAACTTGCTCAAGGCTACACAGCCAGTCATTATTTATGTGTGGGTGCTCATTTTCTGAGGCTGGGACCAATCCTGGGTCATCCCAACTCTGGGGCCAGCACTCTTGCTCACTGCACCACCTAGCTGCCCCTCTTTATGACCTTTCTGCAGCTTTTAATAGAGTTTTACCCTTCCCCTTCCTTAAATTCTAACTCTCCTTGGATTTTCATCTTTGTTGTATCTATTTTCTATCCCTAGTGACTACCTCTAGGGCAACTAAGTGATACAGTGGATAGAGAGCTGGGTCTGGAATCAGGAAGACCCAAGTTCAAATCCAGCTGCAGATACTTACTAGCTGTGAAATCCTGGGCAAGTCACTTAACTCTGTTTGCCTCAATTTTCCCAGCTATAAAATGAACTGGAGAAGGAAATGGCAAATCACTCCAGTATCTTTGCCAAGAAAACCCCAGATAATGTCACAAAGAGTCAGATGTAACTGAACAACAGCAAAAATGAGTATCATAATTCTTTGTTACATTGTAGATGTATAATAACTGAAAAAAATCCCTGAATCCATAGTCTCAATTTTCTTGATTCCTGAGATGAGCTTTCTTAATCCCCTATTCCTGGCCTGCAGATTGAAGGGGGACCAAGCAATCAGTCTGAGGAGTAATTACTCTTACTTCAACCTGCTTGGATCTGGATTGCTGTCTAGGGTGGAGGTCCTGGGGTGTGTGACCAGCTTGCCAGAGCATGTGGAGGCTTCAGAGAGGTCACCTAACTAATAGCTCCAGTAACTGAGAAAACCTCAGAGATTGGGACAAAGCTCCCCTGTTGGGTAGCAGAGTCCTACTATGGCAAAAAGCTCAAAAGTTAAATAATTGAGTGGAAACATAAGCAGGCAAAGCAAGCAGAGTAATCCAACTTTACAGTTCTATTTTGGGGACAAAAAGGATCAAAGCATGGAACAGGAGGAACACAGCAAAGTAAGAACTCCTGTGCCAAAAGCTTCAAAGAAAAATACAAGCTTGTTACAGGCCATAGAGGACCTTAAGAAGGATTTTGAAAACCAAATAACAGAAGTGGATGAAAAATTGGGAAGATAAATGAGAACAATGCAAGAAAATTATTAAATGAGATTCAAAAACCTGACTGAAGAAAATAACACCTTAAAAATACACAAATTCAAATGGCGAAAGAGGCTTAAAAAGGCAATGAGGAGAAGAATGCCTTAAAAAGCCTAATTTGCCAGATGGATAAAGAATCTCAAAAGCTCACTGAGGAAAATCATTCCTTCAGAATTACATTGGAGCAAATGGAAGCTAGTGACTAGATGAGAAATCAAGATACTATAAAACAGATCCAAACAAATGAAAATAGAAGGCAATGTGAAATATCTCATTTGGGAAACCATTGACGTAGAAAATAGATCCAGGAGAGATAATTTAAAAATTATTGGACTACCTGAAAGTTGTGATCAAAAAAAGAACCTAGAAATCATCCTCCAAGAAATTCTCAAGGAAAATTGCCCCGATGTTTTAAAACCAGAGGGCAAAATAGAGGTTGAAGTAATCCACTGATCGCCTCCTGAAAAAGATCCTAAAATGAAAACTCCTAGGAATATTATAGCCAGGTCCTGGAATTCCCAGATCAAGGAGAAAATATTACAAGCAGCCAGGAAGAAACAATTTGAATACTGTGGAAACACAATCAGGATAACACAGGATCTGGCAGCTTCTACATTGAGGGATTGAAGAGCTTGGAATATGATATTCCTGAGGTCAAAGGAGCTGGGATTAAAACCAAGAATCACCTACCCAGAAAAACTGAGTATCATGTTTCAGGGGAAAATATGGTCATTCAGTGGAATAACGGACTTTCAAGGATTCTTGATGAAAAAACCAGAGTTGAATAGAAAATTTGACATTCAGATACAAGAAGCAAGAGAAGCATGAGAAGGTAAACAGGGAAAAGAAATCATAAGGAACTTATCAAAGTTAAACTATTGACATTTCTAGATCAAAAAACAATAATTGTAACTTATGAAACTTTTCTCAGTATGAGGATAGTTGAAGGGAATATAAATGTGTATATGTATATATATATATGTATACATATAGATATGTGTATATATATATATGTATACATACATATATGACTATATAGGAGGGTATATGGGTGTATGAATACATATGTGAGTGTGTGTGTGTGTGTGTGTGTGTGTGTGTGTGTATGTGTACTGGTATACATAGATAGAGGGCCCAGGACCAATTTAATAGGAAGGGATGATACTTAAAAGGTGAAATTAACAGGTAAGACAGGAACATAATGAGAGGAGATGGAGAGATATAGAATGGGGTAAACTATTTCATATAGAAGAGGCAAGGGAAAATGGTTACAAAGGAGGGGAAGAACAAGAAGGCAGAAGGGAATGGGTCAACCTTATTCTCATTGAATTTGGCTTGGGGAGAGAATGACATACACATTAAACAGGGTATCTCACCCTACAGGAGAGTAGGAGGGAAAGGGATGGGGGGGGGGATGATGGAAGGGAGGGCAGGCTTGGGGGGAGGGAAATTGGAAGCACCCATTGTTGAAAAGGGACAGGATCAAAGTAGAGAATAGAACAAGTGGGAGGTGGCATAGGAGGGAGGGAAATATAGTCAGTCTTTTGCAATATGGAAATGTTTTGCATGGCTACACATGGACAACCTATACTGAATTGCTCATCTTCCCATTAAGGGTGGGTGACAAAGGAGGAAGAGAATGAATCTAGAATTCAAAGTTTTAAAATCAAATGTTTAATATATATATATACATACTATTATTAATATTATTTTACATGTAACTGGGAAATAAGATATAGAGGCACTGAGGCATAGAGATCCACCATGCCCTACTAGAAAGTCAGAGGGGGTATGGGAGAAAATAAGCGAGAGAGCAGATTGGAGGAGGGGATATCCAGTGGGATAGCTATTTTGGGGTAGTGGGTAGGGGAAAAACAGGGAGAAAATTTTAAACTCAATATCTTGTGGAAATGAATGATGTAAACTAGAAGTTAATAAAGCATTTAATAATTTTTTTAAAAAAATAACTCAATTCAAAGGAATATATTAATTGAATTTCCTATATGAAATGTCACAAGAGACTACTGCTGATATTCAAGAATTTTATTTTCTTAAAAGAGATTATGTTGTCATAGATTAGGAACTAGGAGGCCTCAGCTTGAGATAGATTTTACCAGTTCCTGAATGTGTCACTTTGAGCAAGGCATTTCATTTCTATGAGCTTTAGTTTTCTCATCTGTCAAATGGGAATAATGATCTCTGTCCCACTTCTTTTATAAGGGTCAAATGAGAGAGTGTGTACAAAATGCTCGGGAAACTTTAAAGCACTATATGAATGGCAGCTTTGATCATTATTGTGCAGTTCCTTTAAAAATGTGTAAGAATATACGTTCAACTAGGTAAAAAAAGAACTTTTTGCTGTTAACCTGCTAAAAGGTATTGGAGGAGTAGAAGAATGATGTGATTGAAGCAGGTCACATTGAGAGAAATTGTGTTCATGATGCTGGAAAATCAAGGCCAGGAATCTGACAAGTGGAAAAACCATTTGCTTATGTGACCCTCTCTCCTTGCTAGCTATCAAAAACTAAAAATGGGAGTGGAGAGGACTTATGTACAAATGAATTATATGGCATCTGTTGAGCACAGAGGTGAAGTTAAAGGACCCAACCTTGGGCGGTTAGGTGTAGACTGACCCTCTTGGTGGAGTCTTTCAACCATTGGTATGAGCAGTTAAGCATCTTGAAAATTCTTCCTTTTACTTTCATTAAATTGAACCATACCTGTCTGTTTCTCTATCTACTGTCCAAGCCTTCAGAAACTTGTTCTTGTTGCCACTGACAATTTACATGTGGCAGGAAGCATGGAAATTTGCATATTTCCTTTTAAAAATTGGGAATCAATATGCTCATATAAAGCCTATACATAGAATAGTTACCTCTCTTGAATGCTGGGTACGTTTTGTATTTAATTACTGCTGGGCATCATCTGTGGTGTCAAGGCCCTCTAACAAGTTACTGTATTTAGGAGTTTCTTTACCAAACTTGTGATATTTTCTTCTGTTCTGTTTCAGATTCAACATTTGATGGGGTGACTGATAGACCAATCTTAGACTGCTGTGCATGTGGAACTGCTAAATACAGGCTCACATTTTATGGAAATTGGTCAGAAAAGACTCACCCAAAGGATTACCCACGTGAGCACATCTGCTGCTGGGAAGATTTGGGGGGAAGGGGAAGAGGGAGGGAAAGTGTTTGAAAGTACAGTATGACTGGAGGCTAAACCAGATAGTCTATGGATAGATATGACTGCAGAGAAAAAAGAGGAGCACAATTAAGGCCTGTTGGAATGAGGAAAAGCAACTACAAAATAAATGGTTTAAGGAAAATTTTAATTAATATAATTAAATCAAGCATAACTCAGTACATTTAACTTTTTGCATAGCATTTTCCCAATTAGTGTTCTCAAAATTTGTAACAAACATACACATAATACACACACACGACTATATGTACATATGTATGTATATACACAGACACATATATACACACAGAGGCAAAGTCAAGAAGAATGGATTTCTAGTCCTTCTGACACATATTGTCTTTATGAATCTGGGCAAATCACTAAGCTTTCAGTGTTCCAGACAGCTCCCTGATAATATGTCTATAAGTTGCAGAGAAGGGCCTGATTTGAATTGGTAGAGGGGCTTTCCTCATCAGGGAGTTCCCTATATCAGTGAAATTATAACTCCAGTCCCTATTCATTTTTCTGTAATCATATGTAATATCTACATAAACTTATGATAATTATATAATAATTTTAACCTCCTTTTCCTTTGGGAGATACTCCTATGGACAGTTTTTAGAACTCAGTCCTGAACACAGAGTTAAATATAAAAAAAGTCTCTCAAGACCTAAAGAGTTACCACTAAGCTCCTGTTTCCTAGTACTTGGGCTCTTACTAAGAGCCTTGGCGATTCTTATTTAACTTACAGTTATTATAAGCTTGGCTGCCCAGTCCAACCTGGAAGCTTCAGGTTAGACACTGGGTGGGGGAAGCTATTGGATATTTACTAACCAAAGAAGTGCTGACTGACATCATAGCAGTGAAGGAAAAGATGCAAAACCTAGATATAGGACTAACCAAGTGAGACATTTTGTATAACCATTCAGTGTCAAGGTAAATAGTTCTCTTTGCCTCAGCATCCCCCCAAGGTATAACTGCACTTTTTGTTCAGTATACAAACAGATTTTCATAATGGCAAACTTGTATCATCAGCAGAGGGTTAAATTGTATTCAGGAACCTCTATTTAAGAAGGCAGAAAAGTGTGTAATGCAT
Organism: Gymnobelideus leadbeateri; assembly: GCA_011680675.1. Classification (NCBI taxonomy): domain Eukaryota; kingdom Metazoa; phylum Chordata; class Mammalia; order Diprotodontia; family Petauridae; genus Gymnobelideus; species Gymnobelideus leadbeateri. The sequence goes on from WOXC01004486.1 coordinate 205,134, forward strand.
CTTAGAAAGATTTCCATCAAAACTGCATAAGCTCAAAGTACCGGTGCCCAAAGGGACCAGCTTCAGTTATCCTGGAAAAGAATCACATACATGGAAGAGCTCATTTCCTGATATGGCTGGATAAATGAGGAGGGATTGTACTTCCTGCTATCTGCCAATTTTTTTTGATGGTTCCAGTCTTTTAGCTTTTATGTAAAGCTGGTGGCATTTTAGAATTGTATCCAGATAACTATACACAGAGATTTTCAATTTAAGCGATTTGAAGGGACAACAGAATTGCTCTGTTGTATGCAAACCTCATTAAAATGGAAAGATTTTGCTGCATGTACAGATAGGGAGAAAGAGGAGTAGAGAGTCTCTATTGTTTGTGAGTGGTCAATTTTTTTTTTTCTTGTAGAAAACAAAGGTTAGTTGGTTAGGTCTTTAGAAATACCAAAGAAGGCAGAGTAGTAACCCCTGACAGAGTGAATACTGCTTTGCCTTCTTCTGCCTTCATGTTTTTCCCCCTATGGCAGTATTTTAAAAACCAATTTTCATTTATTTTTGATTAAATTTTATTTTTTTCAATGAACAAGCATCTGCCTTCTCTCTTTCCCACCCCAGCCCCTTACTAGGAAAAAGGAAAAAGAAAAGACCCTGTAATGAGTATGCAAATTGAAGCAAACATTTTTTTAAATACCCTCATTGACCATGTCCAGAAATGCATTTCTCATTTTGCATATTGATTCTAACGCCTCTCTGTCAGGAGGTAGGCAGCATTCTGAATCAGAAGTTACCTGGGATTGTGGTTAATCGTTGCATTGATCATATTTCTTTGTGTAGACTTTCACTTTTGCCTCTCCATTATGTGAGAACAACCCTCTCCTTCTTTCTTTCATAATGTATCCTTTCCACCTCCCTTTCCTTTCTTCTTTTAAGATCATCACAACATATATGGGGTGACTAGGTGGTACAGTGAATAGAGTACCAGCCCTGGAGTCAGGAGGATCTGAGTTCAAATCTGGCTTCACACATTTAACACTTACTAGCTGTGTGACCTTGGGCAAGTCATTTAACTTCAATTGTCCCACCTTCCCCCTCCAAAAAAGCAAAAAGCAAAAGCAACAACAACAAAAAAAGATCATCACAACATAACAACAACAATAAAACACTTCCAGGACCTCCATCTTATTTGATTTTGTCTGTTTCACTTGCTTATATTATAGTTTTTAGGAGATGCTTGTCCCCCCCACTCCCCAATAGAATGTAAACATTTCATTTTTATAAAAACATTTTTTATTTGCTGACTTGAATTTGCCTTTTTATATTTATTTCTTTTCATGTTTATATTTTAAAGTTTCTATTCAGATTTGGTCTTTCTTCTAGGGATGCTTGGAGGTCCTCTATTTTATTAAATGTTCACCTTGTAGTAAGAGGTGTGCTGGAGCCAGCCATAAGAGAAGAAAATATGAAATTTCAATCTGAACATTTGAACCTTAAAAACTGGCAAATATTATGTTACAGCTCGATTCTTCTTTTGTTGACTGTATAGACTTAAGAAAGTGATGGAGAAAATGTTACTACTGCAATTAAGCATAAAAGTATGTTGTACATAGGTTGTTTTTAGGGAGAAAGCTTCTTTCTTATAGATATTTAATAGTTCATTCTCTTTTTCTGAGTTTATGTTTCTGGGTTTCTGCTTATCACTGGCTTCATAATAGCGTTCTCTCTCTCCCTCTCTCTCTCTCTCTTTTTCTCTCTTTCTCTGTCATATATAAATATAAATATAATTATAAATATAAATATAATTTTTCAGTCCTTTCAGAAGTCTGCTCTTGGAAACCTGCTGTTGCTTGTTTAGCTGGGAGCTCCAGGGGCTGAGTCTGTGATCCTTGCTCCTCTAGGAAACACACCTACTCCCCACTTATGTCCTGGGAGAGGGAACTGGCTCCACATTCTCTGCCCTATTTTTAGCACAGTATAAGATCATTAGTACAATTTGATCTGTTCTTCAAAATTTTTGGTGGTTTCATATATTCGTATATTTGAGGTTTTAGGGATTTATGCATTTCATTTTACTTATTTTGTAGAGTGTTTCCCTAACTCTAGTACTTGATCTGATGAAAGCTGCCAAAAGGTGGCTTTTCAGTAGTTCTGGGAGAAGAGCTCTGCTTTATAAATCGTTGATGTTAAGTTAATCTAAACTGGTAACATCATACTTCAAAGCTATGTGATGTATTAATGATGGGTCTTCCTATGCTGGTGCAGATGAAAACAAGGCCATGAAATGGGGAAAAGAGAATAAAAATTAATAGCAAGGAATTGAAGTCCAAGAAAAGTGAAGAGGTGATAAGAGAGCACCTCACCACCTCCAATGTGATAAAATTCTTAGGCCCAGATGAACTATTGCGAGACTAGGAGAAATGACCAGGGAGGTTATGGAACCAATGCTAGAAATATTTGAAAAATCATGAGTACAAAAGTGATGTTAGATAGGAAATGGAAAAGTATCTCATGAACTATGCAAAAAGGGAAAGCAGATAGATTCTTCAAGTTATGGGCTTTTGAGTCCTTTTTGCTGTTGAGTTATTTCAGTTGTGTCCAAGTCTTTGTGACCACCTCTGGGGTTTTCTTAGCAAAGATACTGGAATGATTTGCCATTTCCTTCTCCAGCTCATTTTACAGATAAGGAACTGAGGCAAACTTGTTTAGGGTCACATAGCTAGTAAGTGTCTGAGGCTGGATTTGAACTTGGGTTCTCCTGATTCCAGGGAAATATCCATTTGCACCATCTAGCTGCCCTTTTGAGTCTTTAATTCCTTGACAAAATTATACAACTTAGTATTACATGGATCACTTAGAGATATTCTGAAAGGGAGACTGATCCCTGTCAGCCAGAAGAAGTCATACCAGACAAACCTCATTTTCATTTTTTTCTATTTAACAAGGTTAAAAAGGTCAGGTTGAAAAAAAAAAGCAAAAAATGTACCAAAAATTACCAGCAATGCAGGCTGGTTTTTTTGGAGAGGCAGAGGAACTAGAGAACAAATGGACAAGATTCACTGGGATTGTGAAGAAAGAAAGGGAGTTCCAGGGCGGAAAAGATCTACTTCTAGTTCATTGACTACACTAAAGCCATTGACAAAATGTGGGAGGTCCTCAAAGAGATGGGAGTGCCAGATCATCTTACTTGTTTCCTGAGAGAAACCTGCATGCTGATCATTAATCAATAGTTACAATGAAACATGGAACAACTGATTGGTAGAAGATTGGGAAAAGAATATACAGCTGTATATCGCCACCTTATTTATTTAACTTACATTCAGAATGTACCATGCAAAAGGTCAGGCTGGGTGAATCAAAAACTGGAATTAAGGCTTCCAGAAGAATTAATAACAATCTCAGATATGCAGAAGAGACCACTCTGATGTCAGAAAGTAAAGTATTAAGAAGCTTCTTGATAAGGGTAAAAGAGGACAATATAAAAGCTGGCCTGAAGCATGACATTAAAATAAAAACAACTAAGATTTTGGTAACTGGTCCCATAACTTTCTGGCAAATATATAGAGAAAAAAATGGAAGCAGCATAAGATTTTATGTTCTTGGGCTCAAACATCACTGCAGATGGTGCCTGCCGCCATGAAATTAAAAGACATTTGCTCCTTGGAAGGAAAGTTATGGAAAATCTGGACAGTGTACTAAAAAGCAAAAAAATTACTTTGTTCACAAAAGGCCATATAGTCAAAGCTGTGGTTTTCCAATAGTAATGTACAGATGTAAGAGTTGGAGTATGAGGAAAGCTGAATGCCACAGAATTGAGGCTTTCAAACTGTGGTTCTGGAGTTCAGGGTCTTTTGGAAAGCAAGGAGATCAGATCAGTCAGTACTTAAAGAAATTAATTTGGACTTTTCATTGGACAAATAATAAAGTTGAAGCTTAAATACTTTGGCCATATAGTGAGAAGACAAGACTCCTGATGTTATGAAAGATTGAAGGCAAAAGAAGAGGACAGCTGAGGATGAGATGAATAGATAGTGTCATGAAAATAAAAATGAGCAAAGATGACATGGATAGATATTGTCATGGAAACAAACATGAACTTGGATAGACTTTGGGAGATAGTGGAAGATAGAAGGGCCTGTGTGCTGTGTGGGTGATGGGGTCATGAAGAGTTGGATGTGACAATGAATTATTAGTATTAGCAACCACAGTAGTACACAGGGTGGGCTGCTAGCACAGGTTCTTTGATCTGTTTCTAAAGGAAAGACAGTTTTAAAGGGGTTAATAATCCTACTTTTAATTACACTCACTAGTTCAGGGGAAAGGTCAGCACCATGAACTAGGGAAGATACAAACAGAAAATACAAGGAGTGAAAGCACAAAGACAGGGATCCAGCTATCTGAGTAAAACAATATTGCTATAAGCTTTACATACATCACAGGATCGAGAGAGCACAGATGTCTAAGTAGTTGGGGTGGGGAGGCTTCAAAGACATGGCTACCCAGAGCCTCTACCAGGAAATCAAAAGATCCTTCTCACAAGCAAAGCCCCAAAGCAAAATGCCAACCTCCCAGAATATGTAACAAAATCTGAGCCCCTGAGTGGCTCAGATCCTATAGCATGAAACCTATGTGCCTCAGCACAGCTGTGAATTATCAGGGTTCAAAGGAGATCAATTCTTCAGATTTTCACAATTTAGCTTGAGTCTGGGAAACTGAACTCCAAAAAGAAAACAACAAAAACCCACCTTACCCACAATTACAATGAACAACATTAGGTTAGGAGAAGGCCTTAGAGTATACTTATTTTGGCAAGGGATTTGACCAAGTTGCTCATGAGCTTCATGGGCAAGGCAGAGAACCATGGGCTAGAAGATAGAATAGTCAACTAGATTTTAAGCTACTTGAATGACAGCACCCAAAGAGAGAGGATCCATTGGTCAATGCCAGCCTGGTAAGAAACCTCAGGGAAATCCCACAGGATTTTGTCCTTTTGCAGCAACACTTTAAAAAAAATGATAAGATGAAAGTGTAAATGGGGTCTGCATTATCAGATCTTATGGAGCAAAAATCTCTAGTACTTATAACTAATACATTGGGTGATAGAATTGGGAACTAAATGATCTTGATAGACTGAAGTGATGATAGACTGTGGTAAGCTGAAAGTTAATAGGGAAAAACAAAGTTATGTACTTGCACATGCACACGCGCACACACACACACACACACACACACACACACACACACACACACACACACACACACACACACACACACACACACACACACACACACACACACACACCCATACCCATATTAAAAGCTAACTTCTCAGAGTTGAAGAAAGAGGTATGACCAGGCAAGATTTGGAATGAATAAACTACAGGAGTGCATTTCAAGCTTAATAAAAGTCACCTGTGGGACTCAGCACCCAAAATGTAATCATGATTCTGCTATTCCTCAAAGTTTTCTATGCTTTGTTCTTGTAGATTTTTTTCTCCAGTTCTCATGGAACATTTTATGAAACTTGATAACAAAACAGCAAATGGTCCATTGAGGGTGATCAAGATGGTGAGGGAACTCAGAATCATACTATAGGAGGATTGGTTGAGAGAACTTGGGACGCTTAGTCAAGAGAAGAGAAGATTTTTTATTTAGTCACATTATCTTCTTCAAATATTTGAAAGTTGTTGTGTTGAAGAGAGATTATATGTATTTTGTATCATGAATTAGTAATTTCCCATTACTAGTTATCTAAGCAGAGACTAGAAGAGACATTGACATTATAAAAGAGATTTTTGTTTTATATTTGGATATCAGATTGCATGATCTCTTTGGTCAAGTCCCAGGGATAATGGTCTTATTATCATCCAGAGAGCAGATAAAGAAGATTGGAGCTAGGACTTGAGCAATAGTTGGTCCAATCAAGCAAGCTAGGTGGAAGAGTTTTACTCAGTTATCAAGGTAATCTTGAGAAGAAAGGTTTCCCATTATTGCTAGAAACTTACCCTGTATTTTGTTTCTATCTAGTGATTGTAATCCCATTTGAACTTGACCTAAAGAAATGGAAAATAGATCAATGGGTGAAATTCAACTAATGTATTGAAAATGTCCTTCTAGATTAATGTGAAAAGGCTAAGTTTCTCCAAACTACTAATGGTGAAAGTCAGTCTTGTTGTAATAACTCGGTGTTGGAATAATTTGGTGATTCTAATCATAAAGGGGAGGTAACTAAGGTTTGTAGGATTTGACTAAAAAATTATAGGGCCAAAATTCCCTATGTGACATAGCTTAGGAAGCATGAAATAAGTTTTCAAAGGATTTTTAAAAATTTTTTTATCATTGCATTATTTATCTATTGGCAAATCTAATGTGACACAGATTTCTTTCTTGAGGATATATTATGTGCCTAGTCAACCCTGTACCAGCATGTCTGAGAGAGGGTATCTAATCTTTAAAGAATAATGGAGGAAGTCAATGGGAAGCATTTGTCAAATGGGACAGGAAATTAGTTTTAAAAAAAGATGAGGTTGAAGGTTGTCTTTTATCTGGGCCCTAACCTCTTGGCAGGCTGCCAAACATCACCTCTTGGTGCAGTGTAAGGAACACTGAACTTGGAGGAGTCATAGGACCTAAGTTGAAATTCCATTTCTGCCACTTACTACAAGTATGAATTTAGACAAGTCACTTAATCTTTTTGGTTCTTTGTTTCCTTGTTTATAAAATGAGGGGACTGGACCAGATGGCTTCTTGCTCTTCCTCTATGATATTTTCTAGATTCTTCCACTTTACTTGTCAGCTTAGCTGTGTATGATTACTGAATTATCTTTCAAAAGTCAAAATCATGTTCTCTCCTCCATTCTCCCCCTCCTACATCCCCTAATGTCATTATGGAGTTACCACCACTAATTGAGGGGGAGGCATTGGAATACGAAAGGTAGTATCTGATCCAGGTCCAAGGAAGGGGCAGTATATGATTTGCTCCCTGGGTGTGTGTGTGTGTGTGTGTGTGTGTGTGTGTGTGTGTATTCCCTATTAAACTATAAGGGTTAGATTCCATGTGACATCAGGCTAAAGAGAAGGGCCTCAGATAATTTGACCTTAGCCTGAGGTTTATCTTACTCATGTATAGTAATGAACCTAATATCCTGGAAGCCCACCATACTCATCACGGCCGGAAATCCAGTGATATATCAGTCAATGCTGCCTAAACTATTTCACTGTGGGAGGCCTCTGGAAACTGCCTTGAATTTTTTGAAAAGCATTTGAAACAATTATGATTTAAAACATCTCCTCTAATGCCCCCTACCCACACACAAAAAGGCTAAAATACAATAAGCTATAAAACCCATTGTTCACCTTTGGTAATTCTAAGGAAATTCATGCTGCCTTGTACTCTAGTTATTCTAGAAGAATAATGTGTTTGTGGGGCACATGGGTCAGCTTTAGGGCTGCTTCAAGAGAAATGCATAAATTGGGAGCAATTTTAGTCAAAATTGGGACATAGAAAAGGAATTTCAGATTTGTTTCCTCCCAAATCTATATATAGTTACTTGACATTTTTTTTTAATTTGAAGGAATGCTTTACTATCAGGATATTGGATGAAGTAATTCATGTAACCTCATGGGGGTATGTGTGATTCTTAACCTGTCTCCATTAACCTTGGAAAAAGTAATTAAATACAGTGATCAAACTGCTATCCCTAGACATTTTTAAAAATAGAATTATCCAACTAATTTCAATGGGTTAGGTAGATTGAGGTGAATGAACTAAATGTTCCATCTTTGTATCATATTTAGTTCTTAGCAAACTTAGCAAAAAGTTCTTAGTACATTGTAGGTACTTAATAGATGTTTTAGAATTGAACTTAATGTGCTGAAAAGAGTCTGCTCCATACTAATTGTTTCCTCAGAGGGAAAGAGGATGCTGTCTTCATCAGGATTGTGATCCAAAGCTAATGCTTACACAATTCATTCTTTGCAAGTTCCCCTCTCACCAAAACTCAACAAAACATGGAGCAGTCTCTTTCAAATCTAAATATTTAACCCTAATCTTTCCTTTGACTTTGATTCCTACAACCTCAATTGCCTCCTAGTTGCTTCTACCTTGATATACTAATGTCAATTCAGTTTTGATGTGTTAAAACAAAAACTCATTTTCTCACATATTATGTGCCTAGTCAACCCTGTACCAGCATGTCTGAGAGAGGGTATCTAATTTTTAAAGAATAATGAAGGAAGTCAATAGGAAGCATTTGTCAAATGGGACAGGAAATTAGTTTAAAAAAAAAGAGATGAGGTTGAAGGTTGTCTTTTATCCGGGCCCTAACCTCTTGGCAGGCAGCCAAACATCACCTCTTGGTGCAGTGTAAAGAACACTGAACTTGGAGGAGTCATAGGACCTAAGCTGAAATTCCATTTCTGCCACTTACTACAAGTACGAATTTAGACAAGTCACTTTTCAAATGTCTTGTTCCCATTGAGGGCATTATATTCTTCCTCCCATTCACGCAGTCTCATGATTTTGGACATTAACTCCTTCAGTGGAAATAAGCTTTTTGAGAGTAGGGACTATGCCATTTCCTATCTTTTTATTTCTAGTAAATGGTTGTCTTGCACGTAACAGTTTTGCAAATGGTAAATTCCATGTTTCTTGAATTGAATTGGAAGTTTGGTGCTACACAACTAATGTGGACCTTGAATGGTAGGGATCGCTGGTTCCTTCAGCCAGTTCTTTTGCATGATTTCAAATTTTCTTAATCTCCGGATCTCCTCTAGCTTGTCTAAGTCCTTTTTAATATATGATACATAGAATTACATTTAATACTCCAGATGTAATCTTAATACTTGCCAAGTACTAATAGGATAATCACTTCTCTCATTCTGATTACCAGGCTTTTATTAATGTAACCTAAGTTTTCATTATGTTCTGTTGGCAGCTTTGTTTGGTTTTGGTGTTTACAGTTGAAGCTAGTTTTCAATTCCCCAAAATTCCTAGGTTTTTTTTTTACACCCCATTCTCATTCGGAACTTGTATAATAGATTTTTTAACCCAGTTTTGTAATTTGACATTTCTGCTTATTAAATTTTATCTTCTTTGATTTGACCCATCAGTCTAATCTGTTGGGATCATGTTGGATCCCAATTCTGTTACCCAACATATTTGCTCTTCTTCTTGCTTTGTTGTTATCTGCCAGTTGGATGAGCATGTCATCTGTTACTACAACAATGCCTTATGTCTATAGACTATGTATCTCTCTCTGTTGTCCATAAGCCATCAGGGAACATCTGTTGCAGCAGCAGCAAGAACAAAACAAGACTTAGGGAAGTTTGGGCTTTGTAGAATGGAATATGACCCAGGGGAAGCATATCTCTTCTTTTCTTTTTTTAACAAAATGCTTTATTAACTTCTGGTTTACACCATTCATTTCTGCCAGATTTTGAGTTACAATTTTTCCCCTACCCACCACACCAGAATAGCAGTCCCACAAGATATCCCCTCATCCAATCTGCTCTCTCCCATATCTTCTGCCATACCACCTTCGACTTTACCATTAGGGTGAGGTGAATCTCTGTGCCCAAATGCTTGAACATCTCATCTCCCAATTACATGCAAAATAGTATTAATAATAGTATCAATATATATTTGAAACATTTAATTTCAAAACTTCAAATTTCAGATCTAATCCCTTCCTCCCTTGTCACCCATTCCCTTTGGGAAGATAAGCAATTCAGTATGTGTTGTACATGTATAGTTATGCAAAACATTACCATAGTAGATATATTGTAAAAGGTTGCTTAAAATTCCCTCCCACCCATCCCACCCCCCACCTGGTCCATTCCCTACTTTGATCCTGTCCCTCATCGATAGTGGGTACTTCTAACCTCCCCTCCCCCAAGAATGCCCTCTCCTCCATCATCCCCCCTCTCATCCCCCTTCCCCCTACTGTCCTGCAGGGTGAGATATCCCATTTAGTATGTATGTCATTCTCTCCCTGAGCCAAATTCAATGAGAATATGGTTTTGTCTTTTTGCCTTCCTGTTCTTCCCCTCCCCTGCAACCATTTCCCCTTGCTTCTTCTACATGAGATCATTTACCCTACCTGTGCCCTCTATCCACGTATAACTGTAAATATATATACACATATTCACATATGTATTCATATGCCCATATACCCTACTTCCATTTTTTTCATACTGAGAGAGGTTTCATCAGTCACAGTTATTGTTTTTCCATATAGGAATGTAAATAGTTCAACTTTGATAAGTTCCTTTCGATTTCTTTTCCCTGATTACCTTCTCAAGCATCTCTTGCTTCTTGTGTCTGAATGTCAAATTTTCTATTCAAATCTGTTTTTTTCCTCAAGAATGCTTGAAAGTCCTCTATTCCACTAAATGACCATATTTTCCCCTGAAACAAAATACTCAGTTTTGCTGGGTAGGTGATTCTTGGTTTTAATCCCAGCTCTTTTGCCCTCTGGAATATCATATTCCATGCCCTTCAATCCCTCAGTGTAGAAGCTACCAGGTCCTGCGCTGTTCTGATTGTGTTCCCACAATATATTGAAATTGTTTCTTCCTGGCTGCTTGTAGTATTTTCTCCTTGATCTGGGAATTCTGGAACCTGGCTATAATATTCCTAGGAGTTTTCTTTTTGGGATCTTTTTCAGGCGGTGATCTGTGGATTCTTTCAACTTCTATTTTGCCCTCTCGGTCTAAAACATCAGGGCAATTTTCCTTGAGAATTTCTTGAAGGATGATTTCTAGGTTCTTTCTTTGATCATGGCTTTAAGGTAGTCCAATAATTTTTAAATTATCTCTCCTGGATATATTTTCCAGGTCAGTGGTTTTTCCCATGAGATATTTCACATTGCCTCCTATTCTTTCATTTGTTTGGATCTGCTTAACAGCATCTTGATTTCTCATAAAGTCTTTAGCCTCCATTTGCTCCAGTCTAACTCTGAAGGAATGAATCTCCTCAGTGAGCTTTTGAGATTCTTTTTCCTTCTGGGAAATTTGGCTTTTAAGGCATTCTTCTCCTCATTGCCCTTTTGGGCCTCCTTTGCCATTTGAGTTAGTCTATTTTTTAAGTTCTTATTTTCCTCAGTCAGGCTGTTACTCTCATTTCATACTTTTCCTGCATCCTTCTCATTTCTCTTCCCAATTTTTCCTCCACTTCTCTTATTTGATTTTTAAAATCCTTCTTAAGGTCCTCTATGACCTGTAACCCACTCATATTTTCCTTTGGGGCTTTTGGAGCAGGATTTCTGACCTCACAGTCCTCCTCCTATTCCATGCTTCGATCCTCTTTGCCCCCAAAATAGAAGTCTAATGTTGCATTTTTCAGTTTAGTGTGTTTCCTTTGCCTGGGCATGTTGCCACTTAATTACTTGACTTTTGGGCTTGTTGCCCCAGTAGGACTCTGCCACCAGACGGGGAGCTTCCATCCTAAATGTTGGGGTCTTCACACCTTCTGGTTCTGGCAAGTTGGATACCCACCCCAGACCTCCCCCTGCCAGATCACAATCTGGATCCAAGCAGGTTAAAGCAAGAGTGATTAACCCACAAGACTGATTGCTGGATCTCACTACAATTCACAGGCCAGGAGCTGAAGCCACCACTGGAGCTGCAAAATGGCAAGTGTGCCATGTCTCCTCAGTGGCTTCTAGCCTCCAGGTGAGGAAGCCGATGCGTTCCCCAAATACTGGTCCCAAAGTCCATAGGGCACTAACCTATCACCTCGTCCTAGGCATATCTGTGTTGATAATTCTGGAATTGCCACAGCTGCTGGTGTTCTTGGTCCCTCTGGCTGGCTGCTGGCCTGGCCGGCCTTGGGCTAAAACCTGCAGCTCATGAGGACTTGGGTTTGGCTCCCCATGGACTGCACTGTTGGCTCCCAGGGCACAGTGCTGGCTACTCCCTGCAGTGCTGCTGGGCTATCCTCAGTGGGAGGTTAGCTTCTCTGTGTCCTTCTGTGGGTCCTGGGGTCCCAGAAGTTGTTCAGAGTCCCCTTTTTCATAGTTTGGAAGTGGTCTGGGGGGAGAGTACCTTGGAAATGCTGTTTCTACTCTACCATCTTGGCTCTGCCCCCCCAAGCATATCTCTTCTGCTTGGGAAATACCTATGAGGCCTCAGGGCTTTCCCTATCCAGTACCTCACTACTCTTACAGTTGCTTCTACTCTTAAAAAAAAGGTACACTTATCATAAATCATAATAGGGGAGGGTGAGACTTCTGGGGATAGAGCCAAGATGGCAGAATAGATAGGCACTCAGTCAAGTTCTCCCAATATTTCTCTTTAAACAACTTTAAAATAACATCTCAAATCAAATTCTGGAGTGGCAGAGACAACAAACTGTCAGAGTGAGGCATTCTTCTAGCCCCAGACAACTTAGGAAATTGGAGAGATCTGTGACACAAGGGAGGAGGCTGGCCCAGAGTCCACATGGATGAAATACCAGTGGTAGATACAGAAGCAGAAGCAGCTTCAGGAGCTCCTAAACCAAATATGGTAAGGTAACCAGGGAAATGGTCAGAAAGAGATTACAGGGTATTCCTGTGCTAGCACTAGACAAAGGACCTGGTGCATTTGGCAGCTCAATACCTATACTGACTTCTGAGTCATAGCTCAAGGGCAGAGAGGAGCTCTTTTATTTGTGAGGGAATGGGAGCCCTGAGGGACAGTATCACTTCTAGCCCTAAGGGATAAGGAATGCTGAGGAACAGTATAATTTCCAGTCCCAAAGGAGGAGGGTTCCTGAGGAGAAGTATTGAATATAATCCCAAAGGATCAGGGATTCTTCCTGGATAAGGACCAGACAAAGAGAGTACTGACCACACCTCTTTCCAGATCTCATCACCTTGGAAGTGCCCCAAACATGCAATTTTCCAGAACTAGCTCTGAAAACAGCAGTGTGAAAAAACCTGAAGTGTGAAATAGAGCTACCCAACCCATGATGGTAACAGAATCCAACATTAATGTAAAGTTCCAGATCAAGAAATTGGTTGGGGAAATGAGCAAACAACAAAAAAGGGAATCTATAAAAAAGTTTCTATGGTGACAGGGAATATCAAGACAAACTCAAAAGAAGGCAATGAAGTCAAATGGGAAAAAATGGTACAAAAGTTCACTGAAGAAAATAATTCCTTAAAAAATAGACTTGGGTAAGTGGAAGCTAATGATTCCATGAGACATTAAGAAACATTAAAATAAAGTCCAAAGGAAGAAAAAAAAAACAGAAGAGAACATAAACCATCTCACCACAAAATAACTGATCTGAAAAATAGATCAAGAAGAGAAAATTTAAGTATTATTTGATTACCTGAAAGCTATGATCAAAGAAAGAGCCTAGGTACGATATCTCAAGAATTATCAAGGAAAACTACCTTAATATCCTGGAAGCAGAGGGTAAAATAGAAATTGAAACAATCCACTGATCAGTATCAGAGATCCCAAAATGAAAACTCTCAGGAATATTATGGTCAAATTTCAGAGATCCCAGGTCAAGAAATAAATTCTTCAAGCAGCCAGAAAGAAACCATTAAATACTGTGAATTCATAGTCAGGATCACACAAGATTTAGCGGCCATTATGTGAAAGGAACAGAGGACTTGGAGTATGTTATTCTGGAAGTAAAAGATCTGGCATTATAACTAAGAATAACCTACTAAGCAAAATTGAGTATAAAGGTTCAGGGGGAAAATGGATATTTAATGAATTAAAGGAATATCAAGCATTCCAGGTGAAAAGACCAGAACTGAATAGAAAATTCAGCTTTCACATATAACACTGAAGAGAAGCAAAAAAAAGGTAAGCATGAAAGAAAAATCACAAAGGATTCAAGGCTAACCTGTGTAACTTTCTATATGGGAATATGATATATGTATCTTCTAAGAACTTCATCATTATTAGGGCAATTAGAAGGATTCTGTATAAAAGGTATAGGAGTGAGTTGACTATATTGGGATGATATAAAAAAAATGGGTCATGGAGAAAGAGGGATGCCCTGGGAGAAGGGGGGAAAAGAAGGGAGAAAATTATTTCACATAAAAGAGGTGCACAAGGAGAAATTTATAGTGGAGAGGGAAATGAAAGTGGGGACAAGCAACATTTGAAACTCACATCTAAGGTGGTTCAAAAAGGATAAACAGACATGCACACACACATTCACACACACACACTCAACTGGTAATAGAAATCTATCTTCCCCAACAGGGAAGTAGGAAGAGAAGGAGATAATAAAAAGGGAGGTAATAAAAGGGAGGGTAGAAAAAAGAAAGGAGTGGTCAGAAGCAAAACAGACTTTAGAGGATGAAAAAGGATAAAAAGAGAGGAAGGATAAACAAAGGAAAGTAGGATGGAGGGAAATTTATAGTTAGCAGTCATAACTATGAATGTGAATGGGATAAACTCATCTGTAAACTGGAAGCAGATAGGAGAATGCATTAGAAACCAGAAGCTAACAATGTGTTGTTTAGAAGAAACATACCTGAAGCAGAGAAACACCCACAGAGTTAAAAATAAGGATCTGGAGGAGAATCTGTTATGCTTCATTTGAAGTAAAAATAGGGAACTTGATAAAAGGAAACATAGATAATGAAGTAACATCAATACAAAGCACATATGCACCAAATGGCATAGCATCCAAATTCTTAAAGGAAAAATTAGTAACAGGAGGAAATAGACAGTAAAGCCATACCAGTGGTGGTCCTCAATTCTCCCTTCTCAGATAGATATATCTAACCATAAGATAAATAAGAAATAATTCAAGAAGATGTTTAGAATCTTAGAAAAGTTGGACATGATAGACTTCTGGAGAAAACTGAATGGGAATAAAAAGGAGCATACTTTTTTTCCTCAGCTGCACATGACACCTTCACAAAAATTGACCATGGACTAGGGCATAAAAACCTCACAACCAAATGTAAAAAGGCAGAAAAATTAAATGCTCCATTTTCAGACCCTAATGAAATAAAAATTACATTTAATAAAGGGTCATAGAAGCATTGATAAAAAGATCATTGAAAACTAAATAATCTAATGCTAAAGAATGGGGGGGGGGGGCAAAGACCAAATCATAGAAACATCAATTTCATTAAAAAGCATAAGAATGAGACCTTTTTCTCCACATTTGTTGTTCCAAATTTGTGGGATGCAGTCAAAACAGAGCTTAGAAATTTTATCTAAGTGCATACATCAATAAAAAAGAGAGAGAACATATCAATGGATTGGGAATACAACCAAAAAAAAGGACAAATTAAAAATCCCCAATTAAACACCAGAATTGAAATCAAAGAAAGATCAATGAAATTGAAAGTAAGTCCTGGGGATTTTTTCTTAGGGATCTCTTTATGACTTGTTCAGTTTCTTTTTCTAAGACAGGAATATCTGAGTATTATATTTCTTCTTCTTTTAATCTAGGCAGTTTATACATATTTTAAACGTTAAGTAGTATCTACCTAAAAGCAAGAGCAAGCATTTCTGTAATGGATGTAAACTTGAAGCCTTCTCAATAAGATCAGGAGTGAAGCAAAGATGTCCATTATCACAACCATTATTTAGTATTGTGTTGGGAAAGCTAGTAATGGCAACAAGAAAAGAAAAGGAGTTGAAGGAATTAGAATAGACAATGAGAAAACAAAACTATCATTCTTTGCAGATGATATGATTGTATACTTAGAGAATCAAGTAAAAAAATTAAAATAATTGACAATTTCAGCAAAGTTGCAGTATAAAAAATAAATCCTTAGAATAAATCAGCAGCAGCAAAAGATAGAGAAATTCCATTTAAAATAAATGCAAATAATAGAAGATACTTGGGAGTCTACCTGTTGAGACAAACCCAGGCATTTATATGAACATAATTTCAAAACATTTTTTTCACACAAATGAAGTCAGATCTAAACAACAGGAAAAATATTAATTGCTCATGGGTAGGTTGAACCAATGTAATAAAAATGACAATTCTACCTAAATTAATTTACTTATTCAGTAACATATTAAACTATCAGAAATTATTTTGGAGAGCTAGAAAAAATAGTAACAACATGGATCTGGAAGAACAAAAGGTTGAGAATATCAAGGGAATCAATGAGGAAAAAAAGTGTTAAGGAAGGGGCCCTAGCAGTTTCAGATTTCAAACAATATTACAAAGTGGTAATCATCAAAACATTCTAGTACTGTCTAAGAAATAAAGTGGCAGATCTGTGAAATAGATTGGATACACAGTATACAGTTGTAAATGACCATAGTAATCGCGTCTTTTATAAACCCAAAGAACCAGGCTTTTAGGCTAAGAATTCAAATTGCTGAGAAAACTGGAAAACAATTTGGCAGAAGCTATGTATAGACCAACATGTCACACTATATAACAAGATAAGGTCAAAATGGATAAATGATTTTCACATCAAGGGTGATATTATAATTAAATTACAGGAGCATGGAAAAATATACCTGTCAGATATATGAATAAGGAGAGAGCATATGACCAAATAAGAGAGAGAGAGGGATTAGGGGAAGTAAAGTAGGAAGTAAAGTAAAGTAGGAAGTAAAGTAGGGGAAGTAAAGTAGGAAGTAAAGTAAAGTAGGAAGTAAAGTAAAGTAATTTTGATTATATAAAATTAAAAAAGCTTTTACAGAAACAAAACTAATGTAGGCAAAATTAGAAGTAAAGCAAGGGGGGCGGCTAGATGGCACAGTGAGTAGAGTGCCAGCCCTGGAGTCAGAAGGACCTGAGTTCAGATCCGGCCTCAGACACTTAACACACACAAACAAACAAACAAAAAAACCTAGCTGTGTGACCTTAGGCAATTACTTAACCCCAATTGCCCTCCAAAAAGCAAAAAAAAAAAAAGAATAACGATTGAAAAATTAAAAAAAAAAAAAGTGAAGCAAGAAACCGGGGAAAAATTTGGCAATTAGTTTTTCTGATAAAGTCCTCATTTCTCAAATATATAGGAACTGAGCCAAATTACAGAAATGAGCCATTCCTCAGTTTTTAAATGGTCAAAGGAAATGAACAGGCAGTTTTCAAAGGAAGACAACAAAGCTCTCAGTAGTCGCATGAAAAAAATGCCCTAAACCATTACTGATTAGAGAAATGCAAAAACAAACAAACAAACAAAAAACTCCAACTCTGATATGCCACTTCAAATCTTTCAAAATGGGCAACATGACAGAAAAGGAAAATGACAAATACTGGAGGGGATGTGGAGAGATTGGGACACTAATGCATTGTTGATAGAGTTGTGAACTAGTCCAACCATTCTGGAGAACTGTTTGATACTTTGCCCAAAGGGCTATAAAACTGTGCATACCCTGGAACCTAGCAATACCACTACAAGGTCAATATCTCAAAGAAATCAAGGGAAAAGGAAAAAAATATCTATATGTACAAAAATATTTATAGCAGCTTCTATTTGTGGTGGCAAAAAATTGGAAATTGAGGGGATGTCCTTCAATTGGAAAATGGCTGAACAAGTTGTGAGCTGAAATACTATTGTGAAATAGGAAATGATGAGCAGGATGGTTTCAGAAAAACCTGGAAAGACTTGAAATTGTGCAAAGTGAAGTAAGAAGAACCAGGAAAACATTGTCCATTATAACAGCAATATTTTAAAGGTGTTCAGCTGTGAAAGACTTAGCTATTCTGATCAAGTTAGTGAATCAAGAGAATTCCAAAGGATCAATGACGGAAAATAATATCCATCTCCAGAGAGAGAACTGATGAACTCTCAATTTAAATTGAAACATAATTTTTAAAAACTTTATTCTTATAAACTTATTTTGTTTCTGTTTTCTTTTGCAACATAGCTAATATGGAAATTATGTTTTGCATAACCTCACATGTATAGTGGAAACCAAAATTCTTGCATTCTCAAAGAGGTGGAAGGTAGGGAGGGAGAAAATTTGAAATTCAAGAGGTTAAAACAAGATTATTAATTTTTTGGCATGTAATTAGGAAATATTTAATAAAACAAAAATAATTTATTACAAAAATAGTAGAGGGTACATTCTATAGAACTGCATGGTTGTTAATGAACTCACATTAATGCTGTTTTGTCAGAAGCATTTTGGCAATAAGGGGCATATTTTGTGTAAGGTTATTTTTTTATTCTGAGAATGCACTCCTGAGATTTTGATGTACATCATTGGGACTTAAGGTATTTTGCAAACTTTCTAGGATAATTCTTTTAAGTGGCATATACCTGAATTAAGTTTGCCCATCTATAGTTCAATGTCACTGCCATTTTCTTGTCACAATGTCATCACCATCAGTCTGGGATGTCAGAATCATGTTTTTATTGAAAGCCTTACAGATCACCTGGTCATTGTAAGATCAAAGGCCATTGATTTTTCAGCCCTGATTTGGAAAGGTACCCCAAAGGAAGTTTTGTGTCATCAACAGAACATAAAAGAATTACCACCACAGTAGAGGATATATGAACCAACAGATGGGGGCCAAGGTATTACTGGTATTCATCTCTGATTGTTCAATGTCCTCTGTTTACTGAGCTTGACCACTGTACTGATTTTGAACCTCATACTCACGGTATAATGATCCAGTATACTCCTCCAGTGCCCAAAAGATGCATCTTTTGAAGTCATAGGGGACCTATGTTCATGCTTGGGGTCAGAGGCTTGGATATGATTGTCATGTTATTTTGTAGTGGGCAGACCGCTATCAGGGGATCCTATGTGGGCTGTCAGTGGTTGGGAGCATTCCAGGTCTTGTTGTAACAGAGCTCTTGGCAAGCTGACATTGATGAAGAGGCTTGGCTCCTAGATTCTAGATTGAGGCACAACAATCTTGCCCCTCAGACAGGCTGAATTTATTAGCAAATTATAGATAAGTAATTATTAAAACTGATATGTCCAATTTCCCTGACATAATGTATGTGGTAAACATTGTAAGCACTTATGTATTTATTTTATATTTCCAACGTGTTTCCCAATTTCTCCTTTGATATTCCCACCAGAAGGGGTAGGCAGTTTTAATAATGAAGGGTCAGTTTCCTATTTGCAAGAAAGTGTTCTAAATACCAAAAAGTATCATAAAATTGTGGTAGAGGAGGTGAAGGTAGGACATATCATCTGACTCCATCAGAATTTACACACAAAAATCTGCTCAGGTTAACAATATTTACATACTTAGCTTCTCCAAACAATGAGTTAGTGAGAATGTACCCCCTGAAGAATTGTTTATGCCAGATAAATCACCACTACTTATTTAAAAAATGGGATTACTGTAACTTCTACATAGAGCCATCTCAGGCCTGGGAAACAGCCCTCTCTGTTTTCAGGAAATCTTTGGTGCAGGAAATGAGAATTCACCATGAGCCTCCTGGAATGTTTGATATCACTGACAAAGCTCAGAGAACACACAAACCCAGGCACACTCAGAGCAGTACAAAGGGCATCATGACATAAAATGTTGTCTAACTTTTGGTCATACTGATTCATAAGATCCCTTGTATGGTATAATGTATAATGCTAATGTTAATAAGAGTTACTATTACTACTACTACTACTACTACTACTACTACTACTACTACTACTACTACTACTACTACTACTACCACCACCACCACCAATTGGACATTTAGATAGCCCTTAAATTCATAAAGTGCCTTATATACATTATCTCATTCAATCCTCACACTCACCATATAAGATAGCATTATTTCCATTTTACAGATTAGAATATAAAGCCTGAGAGAGGTGAAGTTTTCCAAAATTATGCAGATAGTAAGTGCCTGAGACAGGATTAGAGCCCATCAGCCCATCTTTATGACAACAAGCCCAGCATTCTTTTTTTTTTCCTATGCCATGCTGCCTCTTACTGAATGCTGCTATCAAATCATATCTCTCAATCACTGGATCAGAGATTTAGAACTAGAGGAATATCAGAGGCCAGGCCAACGTCACACAGATAGTTAAGTATCAGAGGAAGAAATTAAACTCAGGTCTTTCTGACTCCAAGACCAGCACTTTATCCACCTTATTATGATATCCCTCAACAAATGGTTGTCATTTGGCCATTCCGGTATATCAAGAATCATTTATTAAGCAGCTACTAGAGGGTAGGCAAGGGGAAATCAAATATAAAGAATAAAATATTGCCTTCTTTTAAAGAACTTACATTCTGATGCAGGAGCTAATATTCTGTCCTTTGACTTCCTTAAGCCTGTTGGTACCTCACCTATAAATTTCACTTATATCATTGAGGGGGAAGGTTTGGCAGTGCTAGACTCTAGAAGGTGGCTGAACAGAAAATTGTGGCCAGAGTATCCAAATGATTCTCAGAATTTATCTGATGCCATGTATATCCAAAGGCCATGATGACCTTTAGCCCAAAGAGAATGTCATGACCTCTAGGTAGGATAAGAGATGGGGGTAGGGCATGATAACTAACAATAAAATTTGATTTAACTTTTTAAGGGGAAAAGGAAACTCATCACATTTTTCCCAGTCCTTAGACTTTAATTAAATTCTTGCTAGCATAATGAGTTTAGAAAGATTTTTCAGAGAAAAAATGTACCATGTTTTCTCACCACATGGACTTTCCCAAGATGTTGCAGCACAAAGCCAATGAACAATGGGGAGTAAAATCTAATTTTATTGCTGTTGGCTCAGTGGAGTGGAACCAGGAGGCTTCCTGCCAGGTTCTGCTGGCCAACACAGTTAAGGTTCATGTGTATCAGTGGCATTGAATCTTGTAATACAAATTGCATTTGCCCCAAGAAACAGAGACGAGGGCATTGTGGATATAATAAAAAAGAGCCAGAGGCTTCGAAGAGAAAAGACCTGGGTTATATGCTGTCTCTGCTACTTCCTACTTATGTGGCCTAGGACATGACGGTTAGTTATCCCCACTCACTGTCCACCAGCTTCCTCATCAGAAAATGAGAAGATCGGACCAGATGATAGGCAAGGGTGCCATGCTAGGTCAAATGGAATTCTGGTTCTAGCCATACTGATTTGGTATAGCGAAAATGCACCACCATTAGAGTCAGAGAACACGATAATAAATAATATCTAATGTTACTAAAGCACTTACTATGTGCCAGATATTGTGCCAAATACTCTACAAGTATTACCTTATTTGACCCTCACAATAACCCTGTGAAATACATTCTATTATTATTTCCATTTTATAGATAAGAAAACCAAGGCAGTGGTGAAGTGACTTGCCCTGGATCACACAGCTAGTATTTCTGAGGCCAGACTTGAACTCAGGTCCTCCTGAGTCCTAGCACTCTAATCACAGAGCCACCCTGCCACCCTTGCTTTGAGTCCCTGCTCTGTCATTCTCTGTACCTCTTTGGGAAAGTCATTTAAACTCTCTGGAGTTCAGTTTCCTCACTCACACAATGAAAGTGTTGGAGCAGGTCAAGGATCAGCAAACTAAGGCCCATAGACCAAATGCAGTTCAGACAGCCCATTAGCCAAGATTGGTTTGTACATTTTAAGGTAAATTTCTAGGAACTGAAGTCAAGTTCATTGCTGTATATGTTGTAAGTGCTACTTTGCCCTTCTTTGAAAACCAGGAGAGTACCTGCTCCTCTGTGCACACTCCTTCTCCTAGACTGTGACTTCTAAATGAGCAGTACATGTGAGTCAGTAGTCATACCCACTGGATCATTCAGTACCCTGAAATGCAGCCCACTTGGGGACTTGAACTCATCAGAGGTAACTAGGTTCCTTTTTCCTTTCTCCTTACTTATTTAAAAGTATCAGGTACCTAGGAGATCTCTCTGTCCTTTCCTCTCCAGCCCAAACATCTGTGAGCTAATTGATTGGGAATTCCCTCCAATGATGCATATGGCAACCCATAAGCCAGTGTGCAACCCTCCTCCATATTCTGCCACAGGTTTGCCACAGGGAATCCACCTAATATTCCAGATACCTTCCTCACTTGGCAGATAAAATAAGAACTGATACAGCTCTGTCATGCTTCCATCATCTATTAGCATCATCTCATCATTCTCCCATAAACTGTTGTTCTAGCCTTCTTTGATCCTTAGCTTTTCCCTAACACAGTTAACCAAACCATTTTTTGTCTTATTCTTCTTTATTATGCTAATTATGAGCTTTAGTACTCCTGACACCATTTGTTTTTCAAGTAAAATTTTAATTAAAATCTTCTAATTTTATGTCATCTATATTTTCCTCTGTATCCTTCTTCTCTCCCTCCTAGAGAACATTTCTATATAAGAAAAGATATTTTTTTTTATAAAAAGGAGGAAGAAGAGAAAAAGATTAGCATAATAAGTATACAGGAAAAAATATCTCGAAAAATGCAGCGTCTCATACCATTGGACCTTCAAACTTAGCAAAGTAATAAGGGGAAGGTATACTGACACCACTCTTACAGAACCATATAGCTTGCTCATTGGAATCTAAATGAATATAAAATAGAACAGATCAGTTCATTACTAGGATTTTTTTGGATTGAAATCTAAGAGTTAAGCCAGAGGCATAAAACTAGTTTTTAAAATGAAGATTCAAGGCTGGATCTAGATTCAGGAAGCATCATAAAGTTGACTGCCTAACTTAATCTGCTTCTCTAATTTTGGCTTTTTGTGATGGTGCCATACATTCAGTCTCTATATTATACTGATATGCTGATGTTCTCAAAGCGGGTGTCCATATCACCCCTCTTTTTCTCATCCATGCCAGTAAAGCTATGGATATGGACACAATACCTCCCCCAAAGAACACCTCCCTAGACCTGAAGGGGTATAGTTTAGTGAGATGATGGTGAAGGACTTTTTACCAATTCCATGAAATATATTGGTTCCAATGTCCTCTCTTTAGGTCTGTACTCATGCTGATCTATTAGGTATTGGTGATGTCTTTGCCTCTAGTAATTGATGGTATACTGAACAGTAATTTATTCTAGCTTATTGTTCACAATTACCAGTAAAGAGTGAGGCCTCACAGGGTATATTTATGGCATGATAGGTTGTTAAAAGTAATACTGGCAGAATATAGGGTATCAAATAAGAAAAGTCACTCTGACCTATAAGCCAAATTGCTTACTGCTTCCGTGATTGAGGGCCTTCCATTTCTTCTATTTTCCAGAAAGATCTATAAGTATAGAGGTTATGGGAGGAAAGCTGATAGTCAGACCTGCTATTCTAAACCAAAGGACTTTCCAAAGGGTGCCATGGTGGTGTGTCTTCTCTTTTTAAGTCATTCATCTATATAGGGTACACTCTTGTGTTGCCTAGGTGACTTCTAACTCCCCCCAATAGTTATTTAGGGGACTGGATAAAAGCTATAAAACTCCAGAATAGAAACCATAGTTTGTATAGAAGTAGTGGATCATGGATCAGGGGAGTGAGTTATAATAAAATTCTGTAGGAGGAGGTATAGGGAAACTGATAGCTGGAGATGGAATACTGGAGATAACATTCTAGAGTTGTTTTCATAAGTTGTAATGGGACTGACATACTGTGGAAAACTGAATATTCTCCATAGAGGACTGTGAATACTGTAGTCTCCAAATGTAAGATAAACAGGGGATACAAATTAGACGTGATATGGCAGCTGTGAAGTTGGAAATGTTCCTTGAGGAAGAGTGGTCTGGACCATGATAAAAAGTGAGCATCAGTTCTACTATAAGCATGATAGCATTGTCCTCCTGAGAGAAAGGATTGCTTGTTACAAAATCAAATGCTATTAGTACCTGGGAATAGAGTAGAGTTGGCAGAAGTTGCAACAAGCTACCAGCTGTCCCACTGGGTCTTTGGCTTAAATGTAAAAGACTGGACATACTGGCAGATTTAATGTCACAGTTGTAGCCATCCAAAGTCTGACAACCACGTGTCAGGTTTGGGGGTCTCTGTGATCCACCACTAACTTGACCTAGCAGGACTGAGAAGACATTTCACTAAGAGTTAATCATAGATTTCAGAGGAGGTATATGGGCTTACAGAAAATTGCTCCTGTCTAGGGTATGGTTATCATGGCTGTGTGTAGGCAAGACATCTGTCCTTTGGTGTAGACATTCTGTATCTGCTACTTGTATACAAACACTGACAGATTTGATTAAAGTTTGGAGAGTATAACTTTATTGTCTATAAAAGGATTTGTCAGAATAACTGATCAATCCAGCATCCAAATTTGACTTTCACAACAGTTCATTTCTTTGCTGATTTCAGCGTCCAGACAGGTGAGTAAGTCTGGGCCTCAGTTTTTCCATCTCTAAAATAAGGGGGTTGAACTCTATGGTCTCCAAGATCTCTTCCAGGTCTAAATCCACAATCCTGTGATCTTTTATCCTATATCAAGATAGAGATTAGGGAAACAGATTCTTCAGGCCATTAATTTTGGCTTTCGTCACTGTTGTGCATTACAAAGCCTTGAGTTTCTTCAGATTTGTGAAAGGTGCCATTGGACAGAAAACTTGGGAGCATTAACAGCAGCCAAAATGTAATGTGGCACTTCAAGGTTCACAAATACCTATCATTTCCTTTGGTTCTCACAATAATCTTTTGAGGTAAATGTTGCTATTATCCTCACTTTACATATGGGAAAACTGAAAGCAAAGGAGCACTGTGAAGGGACTTGGCCAGGGTCATACAGCCAATAATTGTATGAGGATATAAATCCAGGTCTTCCTGACTCCAAATTCAATATTTTATTCATCAAGCTGCCAATGTGGGGTGAATGTAGTACTTTGATGACAGTGTGTAGTACTTGGGATGACATGTAAGGAGCTGGGAGTGGAGTGGAGGCAAGTTTCATCATTTCCAATACTGTTGAGTTCAGTTGACCCATAAGTGACTCATTAATCCCCCTGACAACATATATGGGAGAGACAATACCATTCTAGCTACATTTACTCCATCTGTTATGTACCTGGTTTCCCTCAGGCAGGCCAGAAAAATGCTGGAGGGTTTGTTACAACTTTTTTTCAGGTGGAGGCTGATGTTCACTCAGAAGTGTACTTGCAAATCAATAATGACACCTATCCAGAATGATTAATTATGGCTATCTCTACTTCAGCACTCATCAAATTGACCAGAGAGGTACTACTAGGAGCATAGATTTAGAGCTGGAAGGGCCCTTAGAAGGAATCTAATCAAAGTCTCTCATTTTATAGGTGAATGTTTGAAGCAAAGTTCATTGATTTGCCCAGTCATATAGATCACATGATGTCAGAATTGGGACTCTAATACAAGTCCTCTGATTCTAAATTGAGTCCTCTTTCCACTATACCAAGTTACCTCCCAGGTATTTGATGTCAAATCCTATCTTAGGGTGTAAAAGAAGCTGACTTATTTTACCATATTTCTTTTTTCTCCACTTGAGCTGACAGATTTTCTAGTGAGCAATCTTGGCTCCAAAAGGGATGTCAGAAGTCTCTCTGAGCTCCCAGAGGAACCCCTCAATATTTTTCAGGAAGGGTAACTAGGTGGCACAATGGTGATAGAATGCTAGAGTAGGAGTCAGGAAGACCTGAGTTCAAATGTCACCTCAGACACTAGCTATGTGACTTTGGACAAATTATTTTATCATTAACTACAGATGGGGATATTAATAGCACCTACTTCCCAGGGCTGTAGTGAGGACCAAATGAGATAGGCCTAGTGCATAGTAGGGACAATATAAATGCTAGGCTATTATTACTACTAGAGGTAGAATTTTAAGTAAGGCAGAATATGATATAGAAAGCTTATCTCATAAGGTATGATACAATACTTCGTGATCTGGACTGTAGAGAGTTAAGTTCTGGGGAGAGACAGGGAGCTACTGGCTTATCCAACCTGTGATTACAAAATTGCTGCCTTTTTATAGCACTTTCATGTGTTCCAGACTCTCACCCTGTACCACTTTGTTAGAGTGGTCTCATGTTGTGACCATTTTGTTCTCTTCTGACTTATTTACTTCTGGCCAGTAAGGCTTTGGTACCAAACACTGTCCATAGTCCAAGTGGAAGGACTACTTTTCAAGTAAATCTTATAGTACACCACCTCATACTGAGGGTTTGAGATGAAATGCCTAGAATTAAATAAAGATTAAGAAATCTCTGCAGAAGCCCTCACAATTTAGAGCCTGAGTAAGCAAGCTACCCCACAGAGACATTTGTGATTTGTTTTTGTGTCCTTTTTTCTTCTGGATAGTACTTAATAACAAGTACAGTCTGTATTTCACCATCAACTGGGAAAATACATGGGGCTGCTTAACTACTGTTAATTATGAATAAGCATTTACTGGGATGCTCATTTGTAATATGTTCAGAGAAATTAATGGAGCTTGACTGTATTTGTAGTCTATTTGTAGCAATGTTAGGGTTAGATAGATTTCATGTCTTCAAAGATGAAAGTATTGGTCATATCTTCTCTTGCATTGACTGTCCTCTAGTGGATCTTGAAAATGGGTTGACTTTTGATAAGAGGTCATGGCTGGGGGAGAAGAGTGAGAAACCCAGAAATAAAGAGAGAGCTAGCCAAACAGAGCAAACAGAAAAGCCGGCAAACATCCAGTATGATAACTTGTGTACAGAATAGGAGAGGCTCAGTGGTTGCTGATGGAATCATTGATTATGGTAATCCATGATCATATGTAAAGCAGATAGAATTACCTACACATTTTCAAGTTGCATGTGCTGACTGATAAATATCCACCACGAATCATGGGCAGCAAGAAAAACTATAGGAGTGATATTAAGAATGGAAAGGAAAGATCACTCACAGGTTCAAACTCTCCCACCAATGCTTACTTCTTATGTAGTTATGGACAATTCACATCACCTCCCAAGGCCTCAGTTTCCTCACTTGTATAATAAAGGAATTGGACTAAATAACCTTTGAGGTATCTTTTAGTCCTAGATTATTGACCCAATAGTTTCTTTCCACTTTAGTTTCTGATACCCACATTCTATGTTATTAGCCTTGGAAGCTACAAGTCAGGGCTATCCAACAGCATGTCAGGGGGCCCTGGCAAACAGGAGTGTCCTTTATACAGGTACAGACAGAAAAGGAAGATTTATCCCTTTCCTCTCTCTTCCCCCATCCAAATGAAAAAAAAAAAGACCAAGTTCAATTAAGTTAAATTTTCCATTTTTTAGTCTTTCTCCCAACTTCCTCATTTGCAAGGATGCTTCATTATCTGCAAGTTATATGAACAGGTGGGAAATTCCAAGCTTGATAAGTTCCTAATAGCAGTGATTAGCATATCTAACACCTTTCCAAGAGACTGCTTTGGCTTTTTTTTTTCTCTTCTAACATTCATAGGAGCAGCTTCTGAGAACCAAATGGGGAGCTGTGAATGCTGGTATTGGCTGTAACAGAAATATCACTAACTGACAACCGCCCAGGTGCTTGTCGATACATCAGGGCAGAGAGCAGCCTGTTAGATATTTCTGTGGTTATCTTGTCAAAACTTGCTTTATATTACTTGTCAGGGAAGTCTTTCCTAATTCTGTTTATGCCTTAGCTGAAGGGAACATTCATTTTAAATGGCTTGTGTGCCTATTCAACATGGAATCACAACCCTTAATCAAATTAGCATTAGTCAGGAATCATTCTAGAGTAAGCTACACACATTGGGGGAAGGGTAGAGGTAGGTGAAGAGAGACACACTTGCCTTCCCTGATCCCGAGTTTGTTCTAGAGTGGTCCTAAACCGTTCCAGAACAAAGAAATAATGATAACAATGTAGAGAGAGAAAAAGAGGAAAGAATCTTCAATTTAATCCTGGAAAGAATCTAGGTTTACCCACTTATTTTACAAATGGGAAAACTGGGGTCCAGAGAGATCATGTGACTTGCCTGAGGAGACAGGCAAGTCTTCTCCATTAGCTTATGAGGTCCTTCAAGGCAAGGACTGATTTGCCTCTTTTTGTATTTTCAGGACTCAGCACAGTTCCTGGCACACAGCAGGCACTTAATAAATGTTTTTTGATTGATTTATAGAGGTAGTAAGTTACAGGGTCAGGATATGAACCTTCATTCTCTGATTCCAAAACCAAATGCTTTTTTCACAGAAACGTGTGTTTCTCGATGTGCTTTCTTTGGAGAAATTCAGCTATTAGGATGGCGGGGGTAACTTTGCTCCATGGCACTGAGATGTAGCAGGCTAACTGTACTATTACCAGGTTAGCAAGAACAATGGAGTTCAGCACTAGTTATTGAGAATGATTGGCTGAAAAGAAAACCTACCAAATCATAGTATTATAGATCTGGAGATGGAAGGGGTCTCAGTAGAAACCTAATTTAACCTTTGGACACTGAGACCCAGAGAAAGAAAGTGACTTGACCAAGATTTCACAGGTCAGAATTGTCAAAGGCAGCATTCAAATCCAGGTCCTCTTCAGAGCCAGTGCTTTTCCCATCGTACAACACTGCCTCCTTGTACCTCCCTCCATCAGGATATCTCCTAGAGCTAGAGTAAGTCTTTCCTGCTCCCCTTCCTGGGCAACAGCCTCCAGGAGAGTATCTAAAGCTCCAAACTCACCCTTCCACAATAAGATTTGTCTTAGAAAGCTGATTTAAAGAAGCCTTTCCTGCTACTTATCCTGGGAGTCAGAATGACTAGTTACAAGTATATTTACAGCACTAAAATAATGCTCATTGAGGTCATAAATCATTTACACAAAGACACTGTGGACCAGGAACTGAAATTTTTCCTTCCTTTCCATGAGACACTTTCAAACACTCTGGAATGATAGAGTACAGAAAATGAATCCATTTCCCTTCTTTGCTTCTAGTAGAGTCATTGAGTCTTGCCCTTTTGGGCACAGATCACAGGAAGAATCTTCCTATTTCTTTAAATTTCCTTGACATTGACTCGGGGAGAAGGAAGAAGGGAAACCGAGTCTATCATGTCTCAACATTGGTGAAGACCAAACCCATCAGGATCTGTTTATTTCTCTTCACTTCTTACAAAAGAACAAGTCAATAAGCATTAACTCAGAATTAACAGGAGTTGAATGGTTCCATATGTTTGCCAGACTTGTTGTGAAACTTATATTTTACTTGTTTTTAATTCCTTTCAGGGAAAAAAAGTATACAGAAATAAACAAAAGCAAACCCAGGGCAGATCAGAAGCACACATTCTGTGAACTGGAATGTGTTTTGAGGGTAACTGAAGGCCTTAACTTGAAGGTCAGAAGGGACAGCAATCCCTTTCCCTAGACAAAGAGAGTCCTGGCTAGCCAGAAGAAAAATAAAAGGCCTAAGTGCATCTTCTCTCTTCCCAAGCATTTTGTAAATCCCTGCTGGATTTACAACAAAGGCTGGGCTGATCCAAAGGACAAACTAGGGAAGGCCTCAAGCAAAAGGGCTGGTTATAATCCCTTACCAATAGATAACTGGAGACACCTCTTTTTGATATCTATCTTTCAACCTCTGAGCAGTCACTTAATGCACCAGAAAACTGGGCCAACACTTTTATCTTTTAAGACATGCTATCTATCTAACCCAACATTCATGGACTTAAAAGTATTTCAGTAAAATTTTTCAAAAGTTTATAGAAGTCATATTTACTTCTTCCCTATAAAAATGAAAAAGAACAGAAGGTAAATATTCTTATACAGAATAAATAGCAAAACTTTAAGGTTCATTTTGGGTTGTCTGTTTTATTTTTGCTGATGTATTATATGGACCTAACCTCTTATTGTGGTTGTCTGTGTGTGTGTGTGTGTGTGTGTGTGTGTGTGTTTATTCTCCTACATAACCAACTAAAGAGCTTTATTTGCAGACATGCATTTCTGTAAAAAGACTTTTAAAGTAAGTTTCCTTTTATTGTAGCAGGGGGAAAAAGGATGTCAGGGATCTGGATGGTGTTTGGGCTATTGGGAGTCAGAATTCTAAATTCCTTGAAGATGGGAGATGTCTTTCTCTCCCCCCGCCTTCCAGGAGTTAGTACAATGCCTGGCCCAAAGCAGGCACTTCATAAATACTTATTAATACTGCTGCTGAATAAAAGTCAGGGGGCAGTCAGGGAGCCAGGCCAGGCATCTGGGCAATAGAGGGTGAGTAGTTCAGCCCAGGTATTTGGCTGAAGATTGGTTGAAGGAAATGGGGATTTTTATCCTGAAGGAGAAAACATTTAGGATTAAGTTGAGTAGAAGATTTAGAGGCAGATTTTGATCACAATAAGAAAAAAATGTTCTAATAATTAAAGTTGTCCAAATGTGAAATGGAGTGTCTTTGGAGTAAAGTGTTCCCTATCATTGGTGGTATTCAAGGCAAAGTGGATGACCACTTTTATGGGATGTCACGGAGCAGGGCATTGATGTTAAATATAGGATGATTACTGAGTAATCTCTAAGATTTCTAAGACTTCATGACTGACAATTTCCTCTTCTAAAATGTAAATATCAAATATCACTAAGGCTCTCTTTAAGAGAGCCTCAATCACTAAGCTCTCTTTAAGGTTTTTAGTCATTTCTACCTTAGTAAGAATTAATTCATTAAGAGCTTTGTATCAACAGTGAAAATCAGCTGTCAGCCGGGAATAGAACTTTTGGTAGAAAGGAATAAAGGAGGAAGACTACCATGGAGGACAGTCTTTTAGTACAGCACTACAGTTAAGGATTCTGGGCAGTCAGAAAGCAAGATGAGGTTATTTACAGGATCATAGATTTACATGGAACCTCAAGTTCAGTGTTGTTGTTAAGCCATTTTTCAGTTTGTGTCTATCTCTCCCTGACCCCATTTGGGGTTTTCTTTCAAAGATTCTGGAATCGTTTGCCATTTCCTTTTCCAGCTCATTTTATAGATGAAGAAACTGAGGCAAACAAGGTTAAGTGACTTGCCCAAGATCATACAGTTATTGAGGGTCAGATTTTAACTCTGGAAGATGAGTCTTCTTGACTCTAGGCTCAGTACTGTACCCATTGCACCACCTAGCTGCCCTCAAGTCTAATACCATCATTTTAAAGATAAAGAAATTAAAAACTAGGAGATAAGGAGATTGATTCAAGGTCACACAGGGAATAAACAAGAGTCAGCATTTGAACCAATGTTTTCTGACTTTTGATCCAGTATTTTTCCTCTGTACCACACTGAGCCTGAAGGAGAGGAGAGAGGATCACAAAAAGGAAGATGGAAAGTACTAGACATATTTTTCTGACTTCATTTTTCTTAGATTTGACTCTGGGCCTTTTCTATCATAATCACTGTTAATTTTACCTGTTATATGTTTCTCATACATTATGAATTCCTTAACAATGAAGAATACATATATTTTATGTATCATCATTCTCTCTGACAAATTTGAGTCATTTTATGCAAGTATGTTAATTATACTAACAGTAACTAAGTCACAACTTTTTTTTTTAGGCCGGGCCAACCATTGGTCAGCCATTATTGGTGGATCACATTCCAAAAACTATGTGCTGTGGGAATATGGAGGTTATGCTAGTGAAGGAGTTAAGCAAGTTGCAGAATTGGGATCTCCAGTCAAAATGGAAGAAGAAATTCGACAGCAGGTAAGTTATCAAAATATTCATATGTGATTAAAAATGGGGAATTGTGGAATGGTTATGGTGAAGGGGAGGGGAGGCCTTTTATGGAAACTTGAACTTTCCCAGGGATTTGGAATTTGTAAGAACTATTTTTCGTCAAATATAAGAAATAACTGTGATTTTTGAGGAGATGGAGGAGGGGACTGAGATTAGTTAGAGAGGGTAAGGAAGAAAGAAAGGGGAACTACTTTATCAACTTCTACCTTAGCCTATTTCTGACTTGTTAGATAAGTAAGTCCTAGTGTGGTACCTAAGAACTAAAGTACCATCCTCTATTATGTTATATAGATGTAAGCTTAAAAAAATAAGATATTTAGTGAATTTCCTTAGTCAGGGGCTTCTTTTCCCTAGTAAACAGGGGTCTGAAAAAACAATTCATCTTGCTGAGTTGGCCCTGTAAACATTTCTATTTTGTTGAGAGTGAGCTAAAAGCCAGTTAAGGCTAAATTGTAGATATTCACTCACACTCTATTAAATAACAATTTAAATTATTAGAAATTTGAGGTGATTTGAGGATTCATTTTCAATTTTCAGTTTTAAAAATTCTATCTTGGGAAATAAAATGCAAAATGATAACTGAGGGGTTTTTTGGTGGGGGAAAGGGAGGGCAAATAATTAATGTCATTATAAAGAAGACCACTCTCACACCTTATGTCTTAGACTCCTCGCAGATATATTGTTATAAATTTCTAATCCAGACAGTTGATTAAACACCGAGAGAGAAATATTAGGCCATAATTTGTATGTGTATTGTATAGGAATTTTCCTGCAACAAAGAGACAAAGAACTTAAAATATGGAAGATCATCCATGATATATTTAGCATTAGAAAGAGGGAAAGCAGAAAAAATATAGAGGCATTATGGTAAAGAGGAGATTCCTCTGATGGGATGTGCCTATGTTTAGTATGTACAAGTGACTTCGAGCCTTGATTATTTTCCTTGACCTAGCTCGCTGAAGATGAACTGAACTGAGTCCATTCTCCTGTTCTTGCTAAGTGATCAAACTGAACAGCCATGATTAGGAGGGCGGGCCTGCCACTGCTCTTCACTTTTAGCAAAAGTTCCCAATGGGATTGGTAGTTCTAATGGGTCTTGGTCTCAATATTCTTCTTAAGGGGTCCATTACCTGGGCAAGTAGCTCTTGAGGTTTCCCAGTGACTGAATAAAATATTAACTGCTTATAATGGCCTTCAAGGTCCTTTTTCAGTGGCCTTCAAGGTCTGGCATTACCCTATTTCTCTAGTCTTATTTCATATTCCTTATCTTTGTGGACTTAATGCTCTGGTGAGCCCATTCATTTCCACCCTTTCCCTCCATGTCTTCCAACTCCATGCCTTTGTAAGGCTATTTCTCATGCTCAGAAGGGAGACCTGCTCACACCTCTCTATATCTGAAACTTGAGGACGTAACATTATT
This sequence comes from Gymnobelideus leadbeateri, assembly GCA_011680675.1. NCBI lineage: Eukaryota > Metazoa > Chordata > Mammalia > Diprotodontia > Petauridae > Gymnobelideus > Gymnobelideus leadbeateri. The sequence continues at coordinate 238,011 of WOXC01004486.1, forward strand.
TGCCCAAGATAACAGGCATCAGACAATAGTTGAATGTATGTCGCTGGTATACTAATTTGGAACTCAGAGCAGGCCTGTGAGCAAGATTCTGTAATCTTGTAGGGCTTCCTAGTCACAATATGAGCCACCTGGACTTTAGAGTGAACTGTCTTTGGAATCACTTTCTGAAGTTGAAAGTTGTATCTTCCCCAGAATGTCATTGCCTCCTTCCTTTCCCATTTACCTGTAGAACCTCTGGGATCACTGCCCTTTCTATTCTCCTTTTGATCATAGTAGACTTTGCTCTTTCGAGAGGTAAGCCATAATACTGTAGAGTTTTTCTCAAATGCTTCTAACTCCCTACCTCTGAAAGCTAGTACTCTGCACTATTTAATAATGAGAAAGAAGTAGACTAAAGTTCTTAGATATTAAGAGAGGTGTGTTAAAGAAACATTTTTAGGCTTTGGGAATTTCTACGAAGAAAACTGTCAGAGCAAGAAAATTCGTCCTAGGCAGCACCTGACCCTCTTGTATTTTTCCAAAGTACCAATCCAGGTTTAGTCACATTTCAAGCTACCATAGTGATTAGTAGATAGTGAATAGATTCATTCCCATTTTACAGAGTATACATTTTGAGGGGAAGTCAACCTGTGATTTCATAAATAGAGGGAAATATTGGTGTAGAAATTGCCTCTACCCATGTAAACTGGTAACTCATTTGTGCCATTGAAAATCCTTCATAATCTGGCTCCTCTCTATCTGTCTGGACTGATTTCACATTACTCCCTTTATGCATTCTCACATTCTAGCCAAATTAGCCCATATTTTGCACCATATGCAATATTCTAGCTCTCACCTCTGTTCCTTTGTATATGATTCCTGCTCCTTCCCACCCCACCCTCACCCCCTATGCCTGGAATGCTTTCCCTTCTCACCTCAGCCTCCTATACTCCCTATTCCATTCAAGACTCAGTTCAACATGTCTCCTCTTCACTCTTAAATTTCTATAAAGAGTAGTTGCCTTTATCTGTCTCTGTTTCTTCATTTCTCTCTCACTCTTCAAATACCTGAAATTTGGCCTTCAGCCTTTTACTAAAAAAGAACAGTCTTCATAGTTATACCATCTTCAACCTTAGTACTCAGTTATCACTTTTTTTTGTTAAAAATAATAACGTCAACTAATTTTAGACTTCCTCTTAACATAGTTAACATTGGCTTGAAGTCAATACAAATTTTCCTTTAATAAAATTTTAATTGCAGGGAATATAATTTTATAATTCTTGATTAATTTTCCATAACTTAAACAATAAATAAAATTCCTTCAAAGGCTGAAAAATGCTGATCTAGTATTAGGAAAAAGGAACAAAAGTCATGCAAAAATTTATCAGAACTTTTAAAAAAATCCCTCGAAGCAGGTTCATCTGTAGGCCCAGAAGAATAGAAGCCCCCCACTCCTTTGTTTCTTAGAGTTATCCCACTAAAGCAAATCCACAATAAGATTTTCCTGTAAATTCTCAATCGGCTTTTGATCAAATTAGGAAAACTCAGAAAATTTCCCTACATGCTCACTATGGATAAATATGAATCTTCCTAGGATACAGAGGTTTTTTTTAGACAAACTAGGATATATTGTACTCTGATGAAAAGTGATTAAACATATGAATTAGCTAAAAGATACTTTAAGAATTGAAGCATATATATATGTATATATATATATATACACATATGTATATATACAAACATACACACATATAATATTTGATTAGGATTTGCGGAACCATAAGGGGAATTTTGAGAATGTTCTTAGTTCAACTTCCTTGCAACAAATAAGAGATCAGATATAGGAACCATCATGACTGGCAAGCTGTGTTCGCATATTCAACATCATGTAATGTCAGATACCTACTTTATTTCCCGATTTAGTTTTTCTTAATTTTAAAAGTTCTCACTACCATTCTACTACTATAAAATTCTATAACTTCTGGAATTCTGAATATTCTAACATTCTGCGATATGATTTGGCAAATCTGTGATTCTTTATTCAAAAATAGATGTAAATTATATGTATGATCATTGGCATATAATAACAATTATAATACTAGCTTAAATTTATATAGCATTTTAAAGGTTTATAAAATACTTTATATACCAAGACTTTAGTGGTTACTGCCTTAAACATTTTCATTGCTCATTAGAACCACTGGTTCTTTTGTTATTTCAAATACCCTCTGTTTGAAGACAGACTTTTCAACACAACTTAGTTTGTGTATATGTGCTTTCCATTTATTTATTCTTTTTTGGGAACTTCCATTTCTTCTATATATTTTTTTCAAAAATGAAGCCAACATGTTTGACTTAAAGTATCATTTCCTTCTCTTCTTTTCTATTCTTAAATCCATTTAAATATAGAGCCTACACATTTGGAGAAGACAAGAGGAAAACGTGTGGAAAGAAAGCCCACTTTATTATGCTTTAGAATATAAGTCAGCAAGAGACTTTATTTCATATATCACAATAAGACAAGCCAGGAAGAAACATTAGATGGCAGAGAAAGAAGGGTATCTCTATGAGGGCAAAAGGGCTTCTGGAAGAGAAATTCTTTCTCACAGGCATTTACAATATGCAGAAAACACATAATCATGTTGTATTCATAACTGGTCAGCCATTAACCTTGGGAACAATTTGTTATGTTTCATCAGAGGAAGAAGAGCCAGTCTAATCTGCTGGTCTGTCACTGCCCTAGGCAGGGTGCAAGACAGAATGGACTCTGTTGGTCTCTTGTTGGCCTCATACAAGAACTGAAAGAAAGAGGAGTTATATGTGATTGACCAATTAACACTAAAATGGACATTTGTTCTGAAATGGAGTCATTCATGTCAAGAAGGAGAAAATAACAGTATTCTTCTTTTTTCTGCTAGAACATATATAAAGTCTAGTACAATAAAAAAGAGCAGTGTTGTGAATCAGCTGAGGGCAAGACCAGTGTCTTTGGGAGCCCATTGAATATTCTTACTCACCCTCTATTCTTTCCCTCCAGTCTCAAAGAAAAAAGTGGCTCACCTCTTAGCCAAAATGACCTTTCTGGACCTTCCATCTCATTTCTTCCCGTCTCTTAACCCTCCAAAAATCAATCTCTCTCACATGTACCCTCAATCTCTACCTTTCTATCTCTTTGCTTTCAAATGTTATGAGGTCTCCTGAATTCTACAAACTTCTTGTTTTGACTCAACACCTTTCTCAATATATTAGCCTGTCAGTTCTCTCTGAGACTATCAATAGCTTCCTTATTACCACATCCAAAACTTTTATTTTTATTTCTGCCTCATTTTCCTTGTACCCAGGGATGCATCCAATGCTGTAGTCAGGGATTCTTAAACTTTTTCTACTCACAGCTCCTTCAGGGCTTTTGTGAAGCCTCCTCTCCCTTTTTTTTCAAGGTTTCGTATTTTTTCATAGTTTTCTCCTTATTTCTCTGATTGCTCCTTTCCTGATCCTTTGAAGGTACTTCATTCATATTCATCCCCTTACATATATGTATTCCCTAAAGTTCTGTCCCAGGAAAGCCCTCTTTCCTTCTCCCTCTAGGTCAGGGGATTTTACCCTTTTTTTTTGTATCATGAGCCCCTTTGGCAGGCCAGTGAAACCTGTGGGGTTTTTTTCAGATTAATGTCTTAAATTAATGAATAACTGCTAATTTTAAATTAAAGATTGATAAAAATAAATGTGTACTTTTTTCTGTCCAAGTTTATGGATTATTGGAAAGACAATAAGCCCACAGGTGTCCTCACTCTATATTCTTTCTCTTGGTGATCTCATCTATCCCCATGGATTTAATTGTCATTTTTTTTCAGATAGCTCCCAAATTTTTATCTCCATCCTCCATCTTTCCCCAGGGCTCTGGCCTTTCATCTCAAGCTACCAGCCTCCTGTAAGGCCTGCTAACACTTGAAATAAATATATAAAATTAAATTTCTCTTTCCCTAGTCCTCTCCTATCACAATCTTACCTTTCCCCTAATTCTATTTTTCTGCTAATAACATTACCATCCTCCAAGTCATTCAGGCTGGAAATCTAGGACTAATCTTTAGCTCTTCTGTCTCCCACCCTATATATCCAACCAGTTTTCAAGTTCTGTCATTTTTACCTCTCCAAATCTCTTGCCTCTTTAAGCTGAATCTCGATTGCATGCCTAATACGTTCTTTTTTTTTTTTAAACAAATGCTTTATTAACTTCTGGTTTACATCATTCATTTCTGCCAGATTTGAGTTACAATTTTATCCCCCTTTTCCCCCTACTGACTACCCCAGAATAGTAGTCCCACAAGATATCCTCTCATCCAATCTGCTCTCTCCCATATCTTCTCCCATACCCCCTTCGACTTTACCATTAGGGCAAGGTGAATCTCTGTGCCCCAATGCCTGCACATCTTATCTCTCAATTACATGCAAAATAGCATTAATAATAGAATTTATATATATTTGAAACATTTAATTTCAAAACTTTGAATTTCAGATCCATTCCCTTCCTCCCTTGTCACCACCCACTCCCTCTGGGAAGATAAGCAATTCAGTATATGTTGTACATGTATAGTTAAGCAAAACATTACCATAGTAGATATATTGTAAAAGACTGCTTATATTTCCCTCCCACCCATCTCACCTCCCACCTGGTCCATTCCCTACTTTGATCCTGTCCCTCTTCGAAAGTGGGTACTTCCAACCTCCCTTCCCCCTAGAATGCCCTCCTCTCCATCATCCCTCCTCTCATCCCCCTTTTCCCTACTCTCCTGCAGGGTGAGATATCCCATTTAGTATGTATGTGATTCTCTCCTTGAGCCAACTTCAATGAGAATATGGTTTTTCCTTTTTGCCTTCCTGTTCTTCCCCTCCCCTGCAACCACTTCCCCTTGCCTCTTCTACATGAGATAGTTTACCCTACCCTGTCTCTCCCCATCTCCTCTTGCCACTTTCCTCTCTCACCTCTTAACTTCACCCCTTAAGTATCATCCCTTCCCAAAAAATTCAACCCGTGCCCTCTATCCATATATACCTGTAAACATATAAATACACATTCACATATGTATTCATATGCCCATATAACCTTCTTCAATTATTTTCATAATGAGGAAGGTTTCATCAGTCACAATTATTGTTTTTCCATGTAGCAATGTAAATAGTTCCACTTTGATAAGTTCCTTTTGATTTCTTTTCCCTGATTACCTTCTCAAGCATCTCTTGCTTCTTGTGTCTGAATATCAAATTTTCTATTCAACTCTGGTTTTTTCCTCAAGAATGCTTGAAAGTCCTCTATTCCACTGAATCCCCATATTTTCCCCTGAAAGAAAATACTCAGTTTTGCTGGGTAGATGACCCTTGGCTTCAATCCTAGCTCTTTTGCCCTCTGGAATATCATACTCTATGCCCTTTGATCCCTCAATGTAGAAGCTGCCAGGTCCTGTGCTATTCTGATTGTGTTTCCACAATATTGTAATTGTTTCTTCCTGGCTGCTTGTAGTATTTTCTCCTTGATCTGGGAGTTCTGGAACCTGGCTATAATATTCCTAGGAATTTTCTTTTTGGGATCTTTTTCAGGAGGTGATCTCTGGGTTCTTTCAACCTCTATTTTGCCCTCTGGGTCTAAAACATCAGGGCAATTTTCCTTGAGAATTTCTTGAAGAATTATTTCTAGTTTCCTTCTTTGATCATGGCTTTAAGGTAGTCCAATAATTTTTAAATTATCTCTCCTGGATCTATTTTCCAGGTCAGTGGTTTTTCCCATGAGATATTTCACATTGCCTTCTGTTCTTTCATTTGTTTGGATCTGTTTAATAGCATCTTGATTTCTCATAAAGTCACTAGCTTCCATTTGCTCCAGTCTAACTCTGAAGGAATGAATCTCCTCAGTGAGCTTTTAAGATTCTTTTTCCATCTGGATCTACCTACAGTTCACAGACCAGGAGCTGAAGCTGCCACTGAAGCTGCAAAATGGCGTCTGTGCAGAGTCTCCTCAGCTGCTTCTCACCCCCAGGGGAAGAAGCTGATGCATTCCCCAAATACTGGTCCCAAAGTCCAAAGGATACTAACCTCTCACTTTGTCCTAGGCATATCTGTGTTGATAATTCTGGAATCGCCACGGCTGCTGATGTTCTTGGGTCCCTCCAGCTAGCTGCTGGCCAGGCTACCCTGGGGCTAAAACCGAGACTAAGGTGGGCCTGGGTTTAGCTCCCAGAGTGCTGTGCTGGCCGCTCCCTGCAGGGCTGCTGGGCTGTCCTCAGTGGGAAGTTAGCTTCTCTATGTAATTCTGTGGGTGCTGGAGCTCCAGAAGTTGTTCAGAGTCCACCTTTTACATGGTTTTGAAGTGGTGTGGGGGAGAATGCCATGGAAGTGCTGTTTCTACTCTGCTATCTTGGCTCCGCCCCCCTGGGAAGGCTCCAAATACATTCTAATGTGTATATTTACTGATGTGAATATCTCACCCCCACTAGACTATAGGATGCTTGAAGATAGGAATTACCAAATTTTTCAACTTTACATGCCCATCATCCAGCACAGTGCCTTGTGCTTAGTATAGAAACTTAATGAATATGTGTTTAATTGAACTAAATGGGAATCATCCCTCCCTAGCTGCACCTGACAACATTCATTTTTTCCTATCTCTTAGTCTTTAGTTCTTTTAGTGTTTGTCCTTTTTTTCCTAATGTCTGACCCTATCAGCCAAGATACGATTGACTATAAAATTAACCAAACCATGCCAATATTCAAGTGTATTGATTTATTTATTGTTTATAAAATTAGCCAAACCAAAAAGTCACACTAGAGTGCACATAATGTCATTTTAAAATAACATGCATACAGCAGGAGAATGTAAGATTACAGTAGTGTAAACCAAATTTTAAAAATGCAATGAGGCAGATATGAGACAACATTGCATTATCTAGTTATGAGTTTGTACTGTCCCTGATCTGGAAAATATGTCACATTATTTCTTCTTCTGTTCTATGTGTCTGGATCTATTCGAGAGGTGTCTCAGGATAATTCTAACTAGCATTCAATCAAGGTCAATCCAAGAAAAAGAAGTTGACTGACTTTTTGTTAGATATTTGCACCAAACTTTCAGATTCTCTCAATTTGCCTTTGCATTGAAATGAGAGTTGAAAGCTTTCTCAACACTAACACTCAATGAGAATGGAAGCATATTGGTACAAATTCTTTTATTGAATTATTTTGGAAATGTTATATATTTTCTTGCTTATAAACTTACCCTAATGAAGTAATTTATTCTGAGGGTCACACTTTAGTCAATGCCCTCTAAGTTTTACAACAGTCTTTAGCTGAACACAGTACAACCAAAATGAAGAAAAGATAAAGTGAATCCCAGAATATGAGGTGGAAGGAATGTCAGAGGTCATCGAATCCAATTTATGCTTCAGCAATAAAAACCATTTACCTGTCTCTGTCTCTCCGTCTGCCTGTCTGTCTGTCTGTCTGTCTGTCTCTGTCTCTCTGTCTGTCTCATTCAGTCTGTATCTCAGTCATTGAAATACAGCAATGATCTCTCTCTCTCTCCCTACCTTTCTCTCTCTACCTCCCTTTCTCTTTTTTCTTCTGTTTTTCTTTCTGCACCTTATGCTTTATCTCTTAGTGCCTCATAGGTAATATTGGCACATAACAAATTCGAATTGGGTTGTTCCTATTATCCCTGTGCTGCTTCTGTTATTATTGCAGCTAAATTAGAATAGAAAATTTGACTTTTGCCCAATCTGATCCCATGCATTAAAATAGGAAAACAGGTTATCCACATAAGCATTGTAAAGGCCACTTAACTGAAGAAAACGTTCGATACAACTGTCAGCTCTGTGTTATTAAAGAAGCTGGCTGAGGAAGAAGCTTTGGAAATGCTAAGAAAAAAATCACCTTCGTGACTAAAGTCAACCTTTACATCACCTCAGTAACTCATTTTTGCCAATCTTTAAACTTTAAATATAAAATACCTCTTCCATATATAGGGATGGGAGTTTAAGTCTTCCTAGACCAGTAGCTCTTAACCCTTTTGTGTGTCAGGGGTTCCTCTGGCAGTCTGGTGAAGACTGCAGATCTCTTCTCAGAATGATATATTTAAATGCATAATATAAAATACTTAGGATTACAAAGGAAATCAAACCATATTGAAATATGGTTGAAAATATATATATATATATATATTTTTTTTTTTAAATTCACAGACCCTTGGTTAAGAACCCCTGTCCTATGTCCACTCCAGGTTAAGAACCCCTGTTCTATATCCCAGACAGAACTTTAGTTTCTTTTCAATGTGAAGTAATGGACGATCAGAGCTGGAGGAGATCATGGAGCTCATCTACTATAACTTCCTCTTTTGTTCAGATGGAGAAACTGAGGCACAGAAAATGTTAGAGATTTACTTAAGGCCAAACAATTGGTAAGTGGCAGAGCTGAGTTCAAAACAGATCTCTCAACTCCTTTAACTAAGCTGCAATGGCTTCCATACTTCTAAATCGAGGTAAGAGAGAATTCATAGGGAGATACAAAATGGAGAGCATGTTATAGTGTGCAACCAAAGTCAACTGAATTTTATTTCCTCTGGCTCATTTGAATTTAGATTAAATGCATGTCTTCATTATGATTGAACCTCAGTATTCAAGGCCACCTATACCTTGACCCTAACAGCTCTCCAGTTTATTGGTGACCTCTTTCATTATTCTTTCCATCATTATCAATTGTTATCATTACATCATGTCACAACTCACATTTATATAACATTTTTACTTTACAAAAATCCTTCCTCCCTACAACCCAGTGCCTACGCACCGTATTATTATTATCTCCATGTTAAAGATCAGTAAAATGAGGCACAGAAAAATTAAGTGACTTGCCCAGGGTCACATAGTAACTAAGCAACAGAGCTAAAAATCAAAATCTCTTGCCACAGAGCACAAAGCTTTTTCTACTAATCTGTACTACTTCTCTGCATGGATCCATAGTTACACTCACACCCACTACTCATTGTGTATTTATACATCTGTGCCTTTGCACATACATTTCATTGGTCCTTCTCTTCCTCTGATATGATCTTTATATTAAACCTCAAAGTTTAGAGGGCAATATAATTATTCATATCCATGCCTTATCAAGAAGAGATCAATAGATTTTGTTTGGGATGATGGTTGGAGTATTTGTTCTTTCTTTTCTGACTATTTCTCTTGTTAAATTAGAGGTCTTGAAGGCAGTAGGTAAATTACTATTATGAAATTAGTAGGAGGGTATGCTACTAGAGGCTGGAAGTACCCTTTAATTACTAGTCAATCATTGCTGATACTGACCTGTAGAGACCTCTTCTTTTTTTGGGGGGGGTGGGGGTACTGGTTTTGGAAGCAAGGGGGGTTAAATGCCCAGGGTCACACATCTAGTAAGTTTCTAAGGCTGGATTTGAACTGTAGAACTCCTGACTCCAGGGCTGGTGCTCTATCCACTGTACAGCATAGGTGTCCTGGGACTTCTTTCATAGGTCTCTAGTGGGAAGGGTCATATGGCCTATCTTGATCCTGATCTTGGGCTCAAAAAATGCTGTTGAGTTTATTAGTTGGATAAGTCTACTAGGAAATCCAAATTCAAGCATCCTGATGCCTAGAAGGTGGCTGCATAGTGGATGTGGTGTGTATACCTCTATATCCCTTTTTGCTTGCTGTCATCAAAACACTTATCATCTTTCATAAGTTTCTGAGTGATACAGCATTTTTCAAACCTAAATGCTAATAAGCTAGACCATGACATTCCCCACCTCAGTCTCTTGAAATCTTACATTGCTCATCAAACCCCAGTTCACATTTCATCTAGCCCTGAAGCCTGCCCCAGTCACTTATCTAGAAGTGAGTTAAATGAGTTTTCCTATCTGCCTGTATTCTCCTATAACACTGTGCCTATACTGTTCGTGTGTCACATATCACAGGAATGATTCATATTGTAATTATTTGTATCCATACACTATCTTCTAAAATAGTTCTTATAGGGTAGGGAATAGTCTTAGAACTCTTTGTCTCCTGAGGGGACATTGAGTGAAAGAAGTGAAAACTTCTCAGACTGTACTCTAAAATCTAGCAAGGCTTTTCATGGGAAATAGGCCCAAGTTCCCCTTCACCAGAAATCACATGATTTACAAGGACTCAAAACTCAGAGCAGTAGGGAGTCACCCCTCTCCTCAGGGAGCCCTCAGCATAAGATATGCCAAATAAGGACAAAAGTGCTTTCTCAAATGTACATTGGGTGGTCTATTGTTTCCTTGTTCTGGCACTTGAGGTAGATTGCCATGCTTATATTGTGCACCTGACTTCTAGCCAATGGAAGAAAAGGGTCAAGAGGGGGGTGTGGGAGAATTCCACTTTAGGGCTTTATAACTTTGCCATTTCGTTTTGTAAATTGCCTCTCCTCCCTGACCATTTGTCAAGAGGGTGGCCCTTTCTCAAGATTGTAATAAACCATTCTTTTCTGCTTCCTACTTTGAGAAGCCTCTGAGTATTATTTGGGTAAGGATCTCTGTTGCATACAGTTTTGGGGTGCACACAACCATGACTCATAATCAGTGCTCAGGAAACATCCATTGACTAGTTGAATGGTAGGTGAATGGCTAGTCAAGAAATACTTAAATAATAAAAGTAACCCTTCATTGAGACTGAAAATTTGGCAACCAGAGCCCCAGCTTCAAAATATAAAATAAAAAGAGTGATGATATCTGGGACCCCTTCCCATGGTTTTAGATGTCAAGTGAAATCATCTTTTCCACATTTTCTCTGCAAAGCCAAAATGGGTGCCTGCATTTGAAAACTAATGTTTCTGGCTTTAGGAAGTATTGTGTGCAGTTTTCATGGGCTTCTTGGAAACTAGTTTGGCTCTACAGAATGGTATGCTAGTCAGTGACATCTTCATAGGGTCAGAGATTTCGAGCTGAAAGGCTCTAAACCACAAAGGCCGTCTATTCCAACCGCCTTGTTTTACAGAGGAGGGTTTTAAGAACTGATGGTAGATGTTGCTTGCTGTACATTGGCTGCTTCTACCCCCAAAGTCACATTGCATTCATTGGATATTTATCAGGATTGTAGGATTTTGAGTTAGAAGGGATCTTGGCAATCATCTGATTCAATGCCTTCATTTCATAAAAGAGAAAACTGAGACCCAAAGAGATGAGATGATTTACCAAAGGTTGTTCAGAGAGCCTAGATTCAAATCCAGGTTCTCTGACTCCAAATTCGATATTCTCTCTAGTGTGCCATGCTGTAAAAAGGTCAGACATACCATGTACCTATTTTATCTATATTTGATGTTAATAAGTTGATAATGGGTTTTCTTAACAGTTCAGCAGTAAAGATGGAAGACATATTGCTGTTAAAAAGGCAACCTCTTTCCTCTCCTACCAGCTCCCATAGCTTTACTTCGCCTCTTTTGTTCTCAGCCTCCCCTTCATTTTTAAGGAAGATGCATTTACTTAAAGGATTCTGTCATAGAAGCCGGGAGTCTGACAGTGCAATCTGCAACAATTGGAGACTCTGTTAACATTTTTCTACATCCCACTGCAGCAGAGATACAGCTATAGTTATTTATGGCCCCATCTGAAAGGAACCTCGACCTTCTAAAGAAATAAGCCCATCATGGCAAACGATTCTATTTGGGGTCATGAATGAAAGAAGACCTCTCTAGAAATAAGAGAGGCTTTTCCCTATTTGCACATAATCTTTTCTTTTCCTTCATGTCTCTCCAACGAGTATAGCATTGGACATCCTTTAATTCTTTGGACTGGAAAGTCTATCTTTGTAAATCAAATAAAACTTCTATCATTTGCAGTTAGTCATTGGGAAGATGGGATCATTCAGCTTGGGCTGGGCTGAGGAAAGAATTTATAAAGCAAATGAAGTGTAAAATAAGATCATAGGAGGGACTGATCATCTCTCTTAGGAGAACAAAGGGTTTGTACTTGAGCATATAAATTGTCTGAATGCTTAAGGTTGCTGCTAATTACAATAGAATTCTATCTCTTCCTGAAAGCAGGCCTGCCAAGACCTATGCTTGGAAAGACTGTTAACAGCATGTTGAGTATGTGCCTTGGAAGTCATAAAATGTGATTCTAAAAATTGATAATTCAGAGCAGCCCACACTGCCATCTTCCTCTAAATTAGTAAGATTTGGCATCTTAGTCACCTCAGCAGCCTCCCTTACCCCATCCTGTCCTATCCCCTTCCTAATTCTATCCTCTTTGCCCATCATCACTCTTCTATCTCTGATTGTGACTTCAATTTCATGAAGAATGGAAAGGTCTCCTTTGTTTGATTTTTTTCTTTAGTTTCAGCCAGTTCTTTAAACAAATTCTATCCCCCCCTTAACAAACTCGGCTACAGACTAGCTTTCATAACTTTAAAGCTCTACTTCTAATGCTATGAGATTTTTTATCCTTAATTGAGAAACATTCTGTTCCCAAACATTGATTAAGGACATAAAAAGATTAATATATGTGAGTTGAAAGTGTTCTTTTAATATAAAGGTTCATTATTATGATCTATTATTGACCAACTCCTCTTGTCTGCTTCCTGTTGGATTCACATCAAAAGCCCCATGGTTATAACATTCCATTGGAGAAATAGAGGGACCTGAGCATTTATCTAGATAGCACTTAGTGCATTCTACTATAAATTTGGATCAACGGTTGTGAATACAAAGGAGCCTTGTGCTCAATAGCTATTTCTCCAATGAATGGATGAGTGGGTGGATGGGTGAAAATATCGAGAATAAAGTAAATATTTTCTTTCTTTTTCTTTTTTTTAAACAAATGATCTATTAACTTCTGGTTTACATCATTCATTTCCACCAGATTTTGAGTTACAATTTTCCCCCCCATTTTTTCCCTACCCACCATCCCAGAGTAGCAGTCCCACTAGATATCCCCTCATCCACTCTGTTCTCTCCAATATCTTCTCCCATACCCCCTTCGACTTTGCCATTAGGGCAAGGTGAATCTCTGAGCCCCAATGCCTGGACATCTTATGAAACATTTAATTTTAAAACTTCAATTTTCAAATCCATTCCCTTCCTCCCTTGTCACTTGTCACCCACTCCCTCTGAGAAGATAAGCAATTCAGCATGTGTTGTACATGTATAGCTATGCAAAACATTACCATAGTAGATATATTGTAAAAGACTGCTTATATTTCCCTCCCACCCATCTCACCTCCCACCTGGTCCATTCCCTACTTTGATCCTGTCCCTCTTTGATAGTGGGTACTTCCAACCTCCCCTCCCCCTAAAATGTCCTCCCCTCCATCATCCTCCCTCTCACCCTGCTTCCCCCTACTCTGCTGCAGGGTGAGATATCCCATTTAGTATGTAAATATTAGTAAGTAAATATTTTCAAGGTAAAAGAATCTATTTTTAGAGGGGGAAATCCCTAAATTTACCTTTATGTAATAAGCTGAGGAAAATAAATGATGAGAAAGTGAGGCCTAAAAAAAAAGAACTCCCAGTAAAGAGTTAAGCCAGTTAAAAAGGAGGGTTGGAAATAAACAGATTTCTTCACCAAGAACTCATTTTGTCTCCAGATCTGCAGGACTACCCCCAAATGGTAGCTGTTGAATCTGATCCTACCTAATCACTGATACTGTGCTGTTCTCTTAATACTGTGTGGAAATGCACTCTTATTTTCTACACACTTGGGTGCACATACAGACACAGATTTTTGAGAAGAAAATTAAAAAAATCTATTTCTCTCCAATCATTTCTCCTTCATTACTCTACCTATTCATGTCCCTACAAAACACTTTGCAAAAACAACTTTGACATTAAGGAGAATGGTAGGAAGGGTTAGCCCTGTCTAAGACTGCCAGGAAGTTAAATTTAAGCGGCAGGTTGCTGCTTGCCACTGCCTTGTGGGTTGGCATGGGAGAACTAGTCAACTCTTTACTCTTTAGTGACTTTGAAGTTGCCTTTCTGTCCCTTCCCTCCTTTTGTCTTTGTCTTCTGACCTGCCTTGGGCAGTTATACTGCTATACCTCCAAATTTGGGAACTTTCCCAAGGTAGAGAAATTTCACGTTGCCTTTTTTCCCCCTGATCAAAGATGAATAAGTACAAATCAAGGAAGAATAGAAAGCCCATACGCTGTAAACCATCTGTCGTACTGAAACCCTGCCTTCCCCTCTCCTGCCCTTCTCACAGACATTCACATGTGGCCTGGTTATTTTCTACCATGATGTGCCAAGCAGCACTTCTCAACAACATAAAGACTTACTTTAAGAAATATTTTAGAAGAACTAATTTTTCTGATCAAATCCCTACCACCACCATCAATGTTTTTAACATCCTTAGGAAATGGAAGTGAGGTTCTAAACAGTTAATTGAAATGTACCATCACAGGTAACACTGGGGTCTTTTGACATCTTATGCTAAGGTAAGGGTCTCATAGAAGAATGAATAATATAAAGAACATCTCTTTGGATGCAGCTTTATAGGGGAAGGATTAACAGGAAAATGAAAAGGGACCTAGAATCTTATTTCTAGCAAATCTGGACAGCAATAAGAATTTTGCAAGAGGATGGCACAGTGCTGGACCTAGAGTCAGAAAGACTCATCTTCCTTATTTCAAATCTGGCCTCAGACACTTACTAGCTGTGTGACCCTGGGGAAGTCACTTAACCCTCTTTGCCCCAGTTTTCTTACCTGTAAAATGAGCTGCAGAAAGAAATGGCAAGCAACTTCAGTATCTCTACCAAGAAAACCCCAAATGAGGTCACAAAGAGTTGGACATGACTGAAAAAACAACTGAATACACACACAAATGCATTTTAAAAATTGTGCCATAACCAAGTGGCTACTTTCTTTTTTTTTTTTTTTAAGCAATTGGGGTTAAGTAACTTGCTCAAGGTTACACAGCTAGTCATTATTTATGCGTGGGTGCTCATTTTCTGAGGCCGGATCTGATCTCAGGTCATCCCTATTCCAAGGCCGGCACTCTTGCTCACTGCGCCACCTAGCTGCCCCTTTAGGACAATTGGGGTTAAGTAACTTGCCCAAGGTTACATGGCTAGGTTTTTGTTTGTGTGGATTAAGTGTCGGAGGCCGGCTCTGAACTCAGGTCCTTCTGACTCCAGGGCCAGCGCTCTATTCACTGCGCCGCCTAGCCGCCCCTAAGTGGCTACTTTCTAAGCCTAAAGTGCAGGTTGGTCCCCCTTCTGAAAGAGAAGGTAAAGGGAATCAAGGAATGGTGCTCTGATCTTGAAGTTATTGGTGGGAATGAAATGCTTATTTAAGATTTTTAAAAGGATGGGGTGGGGTAAAAAGGACAATTGGATAGGAAGGCAAAAAGGCAAAACTACATTCTCATTGAATTTGGTTCAGGGAGAGAATGACATACATACTAAATGGGATATCTCAACCTGCAGCAGAATAGGGGGAAGGGGGATGAGAGGAGGGATGATGGATGGGAGGGCATCCTTGGGGGCAGGGGAGGTTGGAAGTACCCACTATAGAAGAGGGACAGGATCAAGTAGGGAATGGACCAGGTGGGGGGTGGAATGAGTGGGAGGGAATTACAAGCAGCCTTGTACAATATATCTACTATGGTAATGTTGTGCATAGTTAGACATGTACAATATATACTGAATTACTTATCTCCCAAGAAGGAATGGGTGACAAGGGAGGAAGGGAATGGATCTGAAATTCGAGGTCTTAAAATTAAATGTTTCAAATATAAAAAAGTACAATTGGGAAATAGCTAATAGGAATCCTGATCTGTGTCCAGAGATTGGAGAATGAAGGATAACACACAAAGCCATGAGGGAAGAAAAATGGCCACTGAATACTTGGAGGTAAGAAACAAGTTATACGCCTCTTCTCTAAAAGGAATGGAGCTGGATTTTCTAAAGGAAAAGTAGCTTCAAGAAACAATCATGTGGATTTATAGGGGCTGTCTGCTAGGAGATCATCCAGTAAGGAAGGATCAGAGGAAAAGGCGACAAGTAGCAATGCTTCGTGACTCTGCTGAAGAGTCACTAACGCCTTATTTGCTGACTCAATAACAGTAAGACAGAGGTCTTCTTTCTTATCAGGACATATACCCAAATTGTGACAGCAAACCTCCCCAAATCTGTCAGACTTAATAACAGCTATTGACTTTTGGTGATTCACACAGGCTCAGAAGATACTGCTATAAGGAACCTAGAAAGCAGCCCTAGGGATTATGCAGTTTTGAGCGAGAAACTGAATACCAGAGGGCATGGGTAATGCTTACATCACTTCTGAACATTTAGGCCAAAGCCTTTAGAAGACAAAGACAGATCTGGGAAGTGAGCAGCTAATTAAGCTGATGGGGTCTAATTATGGCATTTAGTTTTCTAGGCCTCAGTTTGGGATATGATCATGACGCGTCATGATTGTTTGGAGAGTATACCTTAAAAAAGATGATAGGAATGTATTTGGAGATATGTATACACACATGTATGCACACATATATGCATATACACGTAGTTTAATAATACATGTACACTCATATGTACAATACACATATGTATAGTCATATGTACACACATATCTCTCCAGGAACCTAGGTATCATTGAGGATTGCTATAGGGTAGAAAGATTAGCAACAGATATGCCCCGAAATTTAAGAGTTTAATTTCTGGGACAAAAATGCATTGTGGGTAGAGTTGTGAGCTAATCTGACCATTCTGAAGAACAATTTGGAACTATGCCCAAAGTTCTACAAAACTCTGAATATCCTCTGACCCAGAAATACCACTATTAGG
This sequence comes from Gymnobelideus leadbeateri, assembly GCA_011680675.1. Classification (NCBI taxonomy): domain Eukaryota; kingdom Metazoa; phylum Chordata; class Mammalia; order Diprotodontia; family Petauridae; genus Gymnobelideus; species Gymnobelideus leadbeateri. The sequence continues at coordinate 254,784 of WOXC01004486.1, forward strand.
TTTGTATGTCAAAGAGAGAGAAGAAGAGGGGGAAAAGATCTATTTGTACAAAAAAGTATGTATAGCAGCTCTTTTTATTTTTATATATAATTTATATATATATATACATATATTATATTTATATATCCAAAGAACTGGAAATTGAGGTGATCCCCATCATTTGGAGAATGGATGAACATGGAATTTTATTGTGCTATAAGAAAGGATGGTCAGGATGGTTTCAGAAAAACCTGGGAAGACACATATGAGCTCCAGCAAAGTGAAGTGATCAGAACCAGGAAAACATTACACACAATAACAGCAATAGTATAACAATGATCAACTGTGAAAGACTGAGCTGGTCTGATCAAGACAATAAGCCAAGATAGTTCCAAAGGACTTGTAATGAAAAATGCTGTCTACCTCCAGAAAGAGAATTGATGAATTCTGAATGCAGATTCAAGCATATTTTCTAAACTTTATTTTTCTTGGGATTTATTTTTGTCTATGTTTTATTTTGTTACATGACTGATATGGAAATATGTTTTTCATGACTTCCCATGTATAAGCAGTATAAAACTGATTGCCTTCTTAAGGAGGGCTGAGGCATGGGAAAAAAAGAGAAAATTAGAAACTCAATTTTTTATTAAAATGTATTATTTACTTTAAACATTCTTTTCTTTTTAAATTTTGAGTTCCAAATTCTCTTCCTTCTTCCCACTCCCTCACCCACCCCCAGAGAAGCCAAGCAATATGATATCAATTATACATGTGAAATCATGCAAAAACATTTCCCTGTCACCTGTATTTCAAAAAAAAGCAACAAAAATAAAGTGAAAAATTATACTTCAGTTTGTACTCAGAGATGATCAATTTTCTCTCTAGAGGTAGATAGCATTTTTTCATCATCAATCCTCTGGAATCATCTTGAATCATTGCATTGATCAGAGTAGTCAAGTTTTTTGCAGTTGATCATCATTACAACATTGCTGTTACTAAACACAGTGATCTCCTGGTTTTCACTTTATTTTGAATCAGTTCATATAGGTCTTGCTGTATTTTCCTGAAACTACACCACCCTCATCCTTTCTTATAGCACAGTAGTACTTATTCAGCCATTCTCTGATTGATCAGCATCCCCTAATTTCCAATTATTTGCCACTACACAAAAAGCTGCTGTATGTATTTTTGTAATATAGATAATTTTCCTTACCCACCACTATTTTCCACTGCATTGTAAAAGCTTCTCTTTGGGCATTTTTTAACATGAGAAAATGTTCCTTTCCCTTTCCTCTTCTCCCTTTCTCACCCTTGTTTTTGGAGATCATTCCAGCATAATTAACTCACACTTGTGTTCTCTGTCTACTTAAACTACTTTTATTTGCCTTAATAATGATAAAGTTCCATATAAAAATAATTATTCTTTCATGTTTACCTTTTTATGCTTCTCTTGAGTCTTGTGTTTAAATGTTAAATTTTCTATTCAGCTCTGATCTTATCAAGAATGCTTGAAAGTCCTCTATTTCATTAAATATTCATTCCCTTCCCCTGCCAAAGGATTACACTCAGTTTTGCTAGATAGGTGATTCTTGGTTGAAATCATAGCTCCTGTGACTTCTGGAATATCATATTCTAAGCCCTCTTCTCCATTAATGTGGAAGCCATAAATCTTGTGTGATCCTGACTGTGACTCCATGATATTTGAATTGTTTCTTTTTGGATGCTTCAAATGTTTTCTCTTTGACCTGGGAGTTCTGGAATTTGGCTACGACATTACTAGGACTTTTCCTTTTGGCACCTCTTTTAATTCCTATTTTGCTTTCTAGATCTAAGATATTAGGGCAGTTTTCCTTGATAATTTCTTAAAATATAGTGTCTAGGTTTTTTTTTTCTTTTTCTTTGATCACGGCTTTCAGGTAGTTCAATAATTCTTAAATTATCTCTCTTCCATCTAATTTTCAGGTCAGTTTTTTGTGAGATATTTTACATTTCCTTCTTTAAACATTGTTTTCTAGAAATCTCATTGGTCTCCACTTGTCCAATTCTATTTTTTTTTCTTGCTTTTTGGAGGGCAATTGGGGTTAAATAACTTGCCCAAGGTCACATGGCTAGGTTTCTGTTTGTGTGTGCATTAAGTGTTTGAGGCCGGATCTGAACTCAGGTCCTTCTGACTCCAGGGCCGGCACTCTATTCACTGCGCCACCTAGCCGCCCCTCAATTCTATTTTTTAAAGAATTATTTTCTTCAGTTAGATTTTGAGCATCTTTTTCCACTTGGCCAATTCTGCTTTTTAAGTAGTTCATCTCTTCAGTGAATTTTTGTGCCTCCTTTACCATTTGACAAAGAGTCCTTTAGTATTTTTGTGCATCTTTTACTAAGCTGTTAATTCTCTTTTAATACTTTTCTTGCATCACTATTAATTCTTTTCCCAAATTTTCTTATACTACTCTTATCTCTTTAATTCTGCCAGGAATTCTTGTTGGGTTTGGGTCCAATTAGCATTTTTCTTTGAGGCTTTGTTTGTGTTGTTTTCACACCATTATCTTCTTCTGGGTTTATGTCTTCATATTCCCTGCCACTATAGTGGCATTTTATGGTCAAATTCTTTTTTTCTGTTGTTGTTGTTCTTTGGCCGTTTTTCTAGTCTATATCTTGACTTTGAATTTTATGTTAAAATTGAGCTCTGTTCACCTGGGAGTATTGGAATTCTCAAGAATGAAATTATGAATAAAATACACAGAATTTTGATCATGTACATATGTTTGTATATACCTGTGTGTATGTACATATGTATACATCTATGTAGAAACACATATATGCACCTATTTGAGAGCAAATTCAGGGACTGCAGGCCTAGAACCAACCCTTGCCTAGAAATTTTAGTTGGCTAAAATTCAATGTGAATCAGTAGTCTTGCATGGGAACCATAAAAGATTAATCAAATCTTAGACTTCCTGAAGAGGTGGGTAGTCTCTAGGTTGAGGGAGTCAAGAGCATTGTTGTGGTCCACCTGCTCAAATCACATTTGGAGCCTTGTGGCCACAGTTGATTTGGTCTATTTGGTTTTTTTTCCCTGCGGGTTTTTTTTTTTTTTTTGCCTTTTTGGAGGGGGAAGGTAGGGTAATTGGGGTTAAGTGACTTGCCCAAGGTCACATGGCTAGATTATTGTGTTAAGTGTCTGAGGCCAGATTTGAACTCAGGTCCTTCTGACTCCAGGGCTGGTGCTCTGTTCACTGTGCCACCTAGCTGCCCCCAGTCTATTTGTTTTTGACAAGGACACTGACAAAATGGAGAGGATTGCTTATAGAACATGGGAGAGTTTAATCTGGAGAAGGGAAGATTTACCAGAGGAACACAAGAGCTCTCTTCAAGCATGTGAAAGGCTATCATGGACAAGAACGACTAGCTTATTCATCTTTGCCCAGAGGCCAAGGAAACATTGCAAAGAAGCCAGTTTGGGCGCGTCATAAGAAAGACCTTCCTAATAATTGGAGGTATTGAGAAGAGGTATTGGCCACTTTGGGATGTAATAAACTACTTGTCACTGGAGGGGTTCAAGCAAAGACTGAATGAGGCACTCTGGGGTCTGTTGCAGAGGGACCCCTTGTTCATGTTTGTTTGAGGTTAGATGCCCTCTGAGGGTGATTTTCAACTCTGAGATTCCCTACTCAACTCCTGATTCTGTGAAGCTAGAGGGAAATCTTGGAAGCTGAGTGTAGGGTTTCTGACAAGTAAGATCTGAGAAGTATTACCAAGAGACCAGAGTCCAGAGGTCAGATAGAGAGTGGGAACTCATTTGAGTTAGAACTAATTGGAAACCAGCTACAGACATATTGTACCAGGTCAGTTGAATTTGCTTGCTTAGGGGGCTGCTCTAATGTGGAGGAGCTGCTTCCTCCCACCTCCTTTTCTATTTTTCTATCTACCTGCTCACTAATGAAATCTGTCAAAAGTCAGGTTGATGCAGGACCCAGAGGTTCACATGAGTATTTCTTCCCTCTACCTTTAGAATAAAATGATTAAGGGGAGAAGAAAGGAGACCATCTATGATTCCCTGTGATATGATATATAATGAAGAGTTCTGTCTTCTCAGCAGCAGTCCATGCTATTTCTAGCCTTTTCAATCACAATTCAGATACCCAGAGCAAACTGAGGAATTGTAAAAAAAAAAAAAAAACAGTTAAGTACTTATCTTCCATTTCTATCTTCAGTTCTGAATTAAGGCTTCATGAATATCAATATCTCCTACCCTTCTCTTTGGGCTGCCATTAATTCACTTGGGTGCTTTGAGACCACTTTACCTGTTCTGAAGCAATAAACTCTAAATACTTTTTATTTTCCCATATGTCCCAGGTCATGACAACACCTTTTATGGGGGAGGGCAACTTAGTAAATTCCACAGAGAATTCCACACAGAAGCAAACAAAGCCAATAATGCTAAAAGCAATTGCACTTTATTTTGGTTGTATTTTACCTCACATAAGGGAAGGAGTTTAACTTGAAATACTAGTTGAAGCATACAGAGGGAAGAAAAAGAAAAGAGGAAAAAGGGAAGGGGGTCGAGGAAGAATTATAAGTACCTCAAAGATAAATATCCTGGGGCTTCAGGGCCATAGCTTTAAGAGTAGAATCAGGATTTGAACTCAGGAGGATAAGGATACTTATTTCATGGGGGAGATGCTAGACCTTCGGTAAGATGGATTTGAGGACTTGTCAGGAGAAGAAAGGTGATAGATGATCATTTGAGAGGTTCTTTTGAGATCCAGTAACCATATTATGCCAGGCTTTCTCTAATCCTAGATTGCCCTCCCCCCCCCACCCCCCCGCCTTAGCAGCATTACATACTGTGTAATGTAGAAGAAGATCAGGTGTTTTTCAGAGAGTAGCAAGATGACTCAGAAGGGTAATGGTAGAGCGACCAGGAAAGTAGAGGGGACTGATCTAAAGCAGAATCAGCCTGTTACAGAAATGTCAGAGACTAGAAAACTCAAAGTTTTTCTGGGCTACTACACCTAGATGTATAAAGTAGAGCCAGACTTCATAATCATCACCACTTATCCTGATCAGTATCTGGCCACTGGACCCAGATGGCTCTAGAAGAGAAAGTGAGATGGGTGACTTTGTGCATCACTCCCCCACATAAATCCAATTTACTTGCAAGTCATGGCAGGATTTTTCTGATGTCATGATCTTCTTTGAGAATGAAGGAACCAGTATTTAGGTTTCTCAACTGATGAGGATTCAATGTTCATTCAAGGCTGATATTCCATGAGACAATATTTGTGGCTATACTTCTCCTACTCCATAAAACCATATCCATTTTTAGTTCACAAATATTTTTCTTGCATTTAATAAATAAGGCATAGGTTTGTGGTAGTAAAGAATGCAGTCATAAGGGAACCACATTTCTTCTAGCATCTCAGAACAATCTCAGAGTATTATCTGTAGCAGATATGCCTAGTGTTTGGAAGTGGAATATTCATTCAAACTCCATTAACTTGTCAGGACATATTGTTTGTTTTTAATAAAGAAGTCAATTTACCTGGAAACAATTTTATGGGAAATAACAATGATACGCATTTAGGATAAATTGGACCCAATGGATAACTCTGGGTCTTGATGGTGATGGAGTTCTTTTCTGGAATGTGGTTATGGAGGCTAAAAGGTGAGGGGAATCTATCAGGAATATGTTCTCATGTTCTTGGAAATAAACCCAAAAATTAAATGGGAAAGTATTTTCCCATCTAGTAATGGTATTTGGTGAAGATCATCAGGATGAGAAACAGCAGCTATATTGTTGTTTTTTTTTTTAAAGCAATTGGGGTTAAGTAACTTGCTCAAGGTTACATGGCTAGTCATTATTTATGTGTGGGTGCTCGTTTTCTGAGGCCAGTTTCGATCCCGGGTCATCCCAACTTCAAGGCCGGTGCTCTTACTCATTGCACCACCTAGCCGCCCCAGCTTCGATCCCGGGTCATCCCAACTCCGAGGCCAGAGCTCTTACTCATTGCACCACCTAGCCACCCCAGCTATATTGTTTTAAGGGGGAAGAAAAGACATAGGACTTTACAAACATTAGCTCAGTTGATTCTCACAACAGCTCTTTGAGCTAGCTCCTATTATTGTCCTTATTTTATAGTTGAGGAAACTGAGGGATGAAGTAGGTAAATGACTTGCTCAGGATTCTAGACATAGGAAGTTTTTGAAACCAGATTTGAACTTCCTGACACAATGCCCAGCACTGTGTCTACTGCACCACTTAGCCCTAAGCGAGAATAGCTAGCATTACATAACACCTGAAGGTTGCCAAATACTTTACCCACATTATCTTGTTTTGTTTTCAAAACAAGCCTGGAAGTTTATGTGCTATTATTTTCTCTATTTTACATATGAAAACACTCTGGCTTGGAAAAGTTAAGGGATTTGCCCAAGGTAACACACCTAGAAATTATCTAAGGCTAGAATTGAATGCAGGACTTCCTGTCTCCAACTCAAGAGTAGTCAACAGACTGCCTAGCCAGAAAGAGGATATAGATGAAACAGATTATAGACATAGCACAGAGATGTGTAATGGTGGAAGTTCTCAACTCCCTAGAGAACGACAATAACTCTTATCATTTGGAAGGCAGAAAATCTGATGAATACATAACTTTCTGTAATGATAATTTTATTCTACAAAGAAGGAATCAGCAACAAGGAGAATTGCTATTCTGGACCTGATGCTGACCAATAAGAAAAAGATTGTTACCAGTGTAGAAATGGTAAGAACCTTGAGATCAAGTGATCCATCCATATAAATGGTCATGAGAGATAGAGTGGTGAAACCCAGACATAATGTGTGTATTTTAGATTTGGGGAAAATGAATTTTAGAGATTTTTTAAAGGTACATAGGATTCCTATGCCAATAACAGATAAAATCAATATGAACCCAACATAAATGAGAAGACCTAGCTTAATTCAGTGAACATAAGTCAGAAAATCATGTTGGATAAATAGGAAAGGTGCTAGTGGACAAGAGATAAGCAAATGCTTTGATTTTCAGCAAAGGAGAACGGATAAGTTATTTTAAGAATAGGTCAGTGAGTTTGCCTTTGGTTAATTTTCTGGAACTTATTTTAAATGATGGTTTATGACCAAAAGAAAAGTGGTGATTGCTAAGAACCAGCATGACTTCATCAAGAATAGGTCATGCCAGACTAATCTCATTTCCATTTTTGATAAGGTTACTAGGTTGATAGTTTAAGGAAATGCCATAGGCATAGTACACCTGGTTTTAGTGGACATTTGACACACTCGTTCATAGTACCCTAAGGGTTTAGACTGAGAGATGTGAACTGCAAAATTGTGCTGTTAAGTGAACTTTTAACTCATCAAATGCCTGAGCCCAAAGAGTAATTGACTGATACCTCTCTGGAAAGAAGTCTTCAGTGGTATCCCCTAGGTAATTTGTTTAAATTGGTTCTTTTTTTAAATTAATTAATTTATTTTTTAGTTTTAGTTTTAACTTTCACTTCTATAAGTTTTAAATTTTTCTCTGCCTCCCTTCTCTCCCATCTCCCCAAAACAGCATTTAATCTGATATAGGCTTTACATATACATTCTTATTAAACATTTTCACATTAGTCATGCCGTATAGAAGAATTAGAACATCTGGGAAGAACCATGAGGAAGAAAAAACAAAATCAAACACAAAAAAAGGGAGCAAATAGTATTCTTCTATCTTCATTCAGACAATATTTCTTTGTCTGGATGTGGATGACATTTTCTATCATGAGTCTTTTGGAGTTGTTTTGGGTCCTTGCATTACTGAGAAGAGCTAAGTCCATCAAAGTCAGTTATCGCTCAACATGGCTGTTACTGTGTACAATGTTCTCCTGGTTCTGCTCACTTCACTCAGCATCAAGACTGGTTCTTTTTTTAAATCACTTTTAATAATGACTTGTCAGTAGACAAAGAACACTTATCAGATTTTCAGATGACACAAAGCCATAAGGGATAGCTAATTCAACTTCAATAAACATTAAATGCCTACACTGTGCAAGTCATTGGTTACAAGAACCAGTGAAAACAAAATTGCCTAGCAGATACCACTGAAGACTTTCCTTCAGATTAACATTAGTTGACTACTCTTTGGATATGGGCACTCAATGAGTTACACAGTTAAGTGCTGGGGGTAACATTAATGGTGAAGGGGATTCAAGAAGACCTTGATGGAATACAGCAGAGGGCTAAATAAAATAAAAGATAATATCAATATTATTATTATACAATTATTATTATACAATTATTAATATTAGAACTGTGAAGTTCTAATATTTGGGCCAAAATAATTTGTATAAGTACATATTCGGTTGGCATCACTAGACAAATGGTTTTGTGAATAAAAAATTATCCGAGGATTTTAGTAGACTAAGTTTAATGTCATCAATTTAATAAGAAAGTAAGAAAAAGAAAGATAAGAAAGAAAAAGAACAAAAGAAAAAAGAGAATAAAAAAGATAAAGAGTGAGAAAAAACAGAGGGTGGGAAAAAGGGAAGGGGAGAGAAGGAAGGAGAGAGGAAGGAAGGAAAGAAGAGAGGAAGGGAGGGAGGGAAAAGAAAATTGCATTAATGGTACTAGTACCTCTAAAGAGGGAGATAATAATTTGTCAGACACATCTAAAATTTTGTGTTTGATTCTAGGGACCACAGTTTGGGAAAGCTATTAACAAACTGGAGTGGGTTCATAGGTGAGCCTCCAGGATACTGACACCATGCTATAGACCATGCTATAGAAGGATCAGTTAAAGGAACATGAAAGCTATCCAGATATTTGAAGGGCTATCATGTGAAAGAGCAATTAGACTTGCTCTACTTTGTCTCCCAGACAGAACTGAGAGGTGGGAGTTTCAGAGAGGCAGGTTTTGGTGCAATAGAAGTAAAATCTTTCTAACAAAATTAGAGCTTTCTAAAAAAGCAAAATGGGTTGTATCAAAAAGTAGTGGATTCCTCTTTGCTAGAGATCAGTTGTAAAGTGGAGAACAGAAATGTTGTCAAGAGGGTTCTTATTCAGGTACATGTTGGAGTAGGTGACCTCTAAGAACCCTTTTAAATATCCTCAAATTGTGTGAATTTGTACCAAAGCCCACAGTAGCCCCTATAGTTAGTTGAAAAGTCTAACTGGCATCCTCCTATCAGTGAAGAGTATTGATGGTGTATTCTATCGCACTGAATTCCTTCCACACTGGCACAAGAAATAATGTTTAAACATTTGACTAGGATTCCTATTTCCAGCCCATTTCCCTGTAGGACCTGGTTTCATTACTTCTTAATTTATCTTATTATTCAAAAGTCTGCTTAATTAATCAATAAGCACAGAAAGAAAATCAAAAGTCTATTAACTCTGAAGCAAGGCTATTTCAGAGAATATTGATCTGAAGACAGTGGGCAGCCTGCTTACTTGATACAACTTACAAGAGCAATACTTAGGGTTTTGGCTGTGGTTAGATTATGGCCTAGGGATCTTTAAAAATTCATTTAAACAAAGCAGTTTGCCACCGTTATTGGAGAAGCTGAGCCAGACAAGCATGAGCAGGACGTAATGTGCGGCAGGAGGAACTATACTTTCTCTTGGTTGACTGGCTAAGGCAACATTTAGCTGGGACATTCAGAAGTAATTACCATGGTGAGCAGATCATAGGATCACAGGATTTAGAACTTAGCCTGTCAGTCAGCAAACATTTATTAAGTACTGATTATGTGACAGGCTTCATGCTAAAGACTAGAGATACAAAGAAATACAAAAAAAAAAAATCTCAAAGAGTTTACATTATAATGGGGGAGATCACATGAAAATAACTGTGGAGTTGGGGGAGGAAGACAGAGGCAGCCAGGTAAAGAGGGATGAGGGAGAGAGAAGGAGGCAGCAGAGGGGAATGGTAAGGATAGGAGAACCAAAAGGAAAAAAGGTAGATATGAGAAGGGGAGAGAAGGAGAAAGAGACAGTAAATGGAAGATAATCTGAGAAGGAAGGTGCCAGAGGGAGGGAGTACTACAAAAGACCTGCTGAAAAAGGGAGTATTTGAGTCTTAAAGGAAGCCAGCAAAGTTAGAAGCCAGAGGTAAGGAGAGAGAGCATTCTAGGTGTGACAGGACAGCCAGTGCAAATTCAGGGAGTCAGGAGATTTAGTTTCATGGGTGACTTCATGGGCAAGTAGACTAGTGTAGATCTTGGATCTTAGAGTGTGCAGAAGTAAGTAATTCGTAAGAAGACAAGAGAAGTAGGGAAGGTCCAGGTTGTAAAGGGCCTTAAATGCCAGAGCATTTTATATTTGAACCTGGAGGTAATCATTGATGCTTATTGAGTGTGGGAAGCGTGATGTGATGATATTTGCACTTTAGGAAAATAACCTTGGCAACTGAATGAAGGGTGGATTGGAGTGAGGAAAGACAAGGTAGAGAGGCCAAAAGGAAGGCTATTGAAAAAGTCCAAGTAAGAGATAATGAGGGCCTACACTTGTGTGATAGCTCTGTAAATAGAGAGAAGGGAGAAAGAGAGTAGAAATGTCAAGATTTGGTATCAGATTGAGTATATGGAATGAGTCATAAGTGAGCAGTTGAAGATGGCCCTGAAATTATGAGCCCCAGGCCTCTAGAAAGATGGTGATGCCCTCTGGTGACAGCAAAATTGAAAGCAGGGGAAAGCTAGGGTGAAGGGAAAGATAATGAGATTTCTTTTGAACATACTGAATTGAGATATCCAAAAGGCAGTTGTTTATGCAGAACTGGAGCTCAGGTGAGATTAGGACTGGACAGTGAGATCTGGGAATCATCCACATAGAGAATGGACCCATTGGAAACTGAGAAGATCACCAAGCAAGACAATGTGGAGCAGTGGTGTCAAATTCAAATAAAAAAGGGGACCATATACACCACACATGATAATTCCTGCAGCATTGTGTTGACTTTGAAAACCACATATTAACATTATCTATGTTCTATTGTATTTTTATTTATTGTGTTAAATATTTCCAAATTGGATTTTAATTTGGTTCTGGAAGCACCAAATTGTGTTGCAAGTTTATTGATATTGTCCATTTGACACTTCTGGTAGAGAAGGGCAAAGACATAACTACAAGGGAGACCCCAGTTAGTAGCTGACCTGGATGAAGATCCCATAAAGGAGAAAAAGGACCTTAGAGATTGTTTAGCCCAATTCACTTATTTTGTAGATAAGGGAAGGGAGGGCCAGAGAGGTTATGACTTGTTCATGGTCACTAAAACAGAAAGTGATCAAACCAGGATTTGTACTCCAATTATTTTAGGTAGATTTGCTCATTAGGAGAGAGAATCAAATGTAAATCATCCTTTGCTGCTTCAATAAGGATAGCTACTTCATATGTGTCCATTGGAGAGTTGTTCCTTCCATGGGCTTTCCACTGGTGTGGGGATTGTTGTGTGGACATCCCTTCATGTGCTGCACAGCCTGTGTGCTGTGGCTGTGTGTTCTGTCCTGATGTGTTTTCCCAATGGGTATAATAGAATAGCTAATAACATCTTGGGGGCCTAAGAATGAAAAAAAATGTCCCCCTAACTGGAAAGGTTGGGAACTACTATACTAAATATAGTCTCTAAAATTCTTTCCAGTTCTGGCATTTTGCTGTACTAGGCTGAAAATAACTCAGTTAAAGCATCTGTCTAGGGCCCTTTGAATTCCTGTCCCTCTCTCTAGAGGAACTAGTTTGCACTTAAGATTAAAAAGCCTATTGAGGTGATGGAGGTGCCTGTTTTATTTATGAAGATGATTCCTTTTTTAGAGTTTACAAAGCCCTTCCTTCCAGAAATCCTTTCTCACACAGACATAGTCTACACTTGTACAGAATATTTCCTTGGATGAAATATCAGGTGCAATGTTAATGCTGGTAACCTGCACCTTTATATTTCAATAGACCATAAGGTTAGAGATTTAGAGCTGGCAGCGGTCTTAGAAGTCATATTCAGTTTCTTCATTTTATATATAAGGAAATCAAAGGCCAGAGAATTTAAGTAATGAGTCCAAAGTTACATAGGTAGAAAGTGGCAGAGTTGGGTATGAAACTCAATTCCTTGGGTTGGGTCTTTGTCATAATATCATAGATTTAGAACTGGCAGGGCCTAAGAGGTCATCTTCATTTTATATACTTAGAAACAAGTCCCAGGTTAAGATAGTTGCCCAAAGTAGCTCAGGTGGTATGCATCAGGATTTGAATCTACATTCTTTTGTTCCATACCTGGCATACTTTGTCCTGTATCTTGCTGTCTCTCTAAAGCCCTGATCTTTTTTATTTAATTATTGTATTTATTTGCTTTTAGTTTACAACATTCAGTTCCACAATCCCTTGAGTTTCAAATTATCTCCCCCTGCCTCTCCTCTCCTGCCCCCCATGGTGGCAAGCAATCAAATATAGGCTCTACAAATACCTTCACATTAAACCTTAGTCAGGTTGTAAAGGATTATAACCAACAGAATGAACAATGGGAAAGAGGAATCAAAACAAAACAAGAAAAAGAGAGAGAGCAAGTAGTTTGCTTCAGTCTGCATTCAGACTCTGTAGTTCTTTTCTCTGGATGTGGATATCTCTTTCCATCATGAGTCTTTTGGAGTTGTCTTATAACCTTACATATACTGAGAGGAGCCCAGTCTATCAAAGTTAGTTTGTGCCTGGGATTGTGTACATATGCTGTGCCTGGGATTGTGTACAAATTTTTCCTGGTTCTTCTCTTCTCACTCAGCATCAGCTTATATAAGTCTCTCTAGGTTATTATGAAGTACATCTGCTCCTCATTTCTTATAGCACAATAGTATTTCATTACATTAATATACCACAACTTTCTCAGCCATTCACCAATTGATGGGCATCCCCTTGATTTCCAATTCTTTGCCACAACAAAAAGAGCTGCTATAAATATTTTGTACATACTGGTCCTCCTCCTACTTCTATGATTTCTTTGGCATACAACCCTAGAAGTGGTATTGCTGGATCAAAGGGTATGCACTTATTTATAGCCCTTTGGGCATAGTTCCAGATTGTTCTCCAGAATGGTTGGATGAGTTCACAACCCCACCAACAATGCATTAGTGTTCCAATTTTTCCACATCCTCTCCAGCATTTATCATTTTCCTGTTCTATCATCTTGGCCAATCCGATCAGTGAGATGTGGTACCTCAGAGTTGTTTTGATTTGTATTTCTCTAATCAATTTACAGCAATTTTTCATATGCTTATAGATACCTTTAATTTCATCCTCTGAAAGCTGTCTGTTCATATCCTTGGACCATTTATCAATTGGGGAATGACTTGTATTCTTATAGATTTGACTCAGTTCTCTGTATATTTTAGAAATGAGGCCTTTATCAGAAACACTGGTTGTAAAAATTCTTTCCCAATTTTCTACTTCCCTCTTAATTTTGGTTACATAAAGCCCTGATCTTAATTCTGATGCAGACTTTGGGGACCAAGCTGAGCTGCTTTGGAGCTCAAATTGGGCCAGAAGCCCAATGGTATGATAGAATTAGTACTGGGCCACTTTCAAATTTAATTCAACTCAACAAATACTCATTAAGCTGCAATCAATGTGCAAGTCACCGTGCTAACTTTCATAATACTGACTTGCAAATAAACTTTTGAAAAGCACTCTTCATTCTAAATTAGGTACTAGCCTAGCCTCTTTTCTCCTATCCCTCCTGCTACCGGCTCTTTTACAAAGTTTGTTGCAGGCAGCTGGAGAAAGTAATTTTTTTCCTCTCTCCCAGAGTATTGTGATTCTATAAATCATGACTTCAATTAAACAAGTCTTAGATGTTAAAAAATAAATAAATTGCAAGGATGCATCAAACTAATCCTAGCTCACCTTCTTGGAAGGGAAATGGGCGACATCAGCATTCTTTTCTATACCCCTGAATAAATTGTTACCTCCTCTCAAAAAGAGAGAGAGTAGTGACTTCCAAAGCCTGCGTGCAAAAATTCTGTAATAAACACAATAAAGTTAGAAATGAATTATACATAGAGGTTGGAGAAGGACAGTTTCTGCTTTTTTTAAAAAGACCATTGCTGTTCATTTGTATGAAGCTCCTAGGCCCTTGGGGATTATTTATTAATTACTCTTTGCTCTCATATACCTGAGCCCTAGCACTGGGGGGTTGGGGGGCAAGATTCTGACTCTTTTTTTCACACCATTGGTGATTGTAGCTACAGAAGCAATCTCTTAAGCTGTCTTAACTACAGAGACTGCAGAAGCTGCTAGACTAGGGCAACCATGATTAATCTCAATGCCCTAAACCACTGGAGGAAGAGTTGGAGGGGGGAGTTTCCATTTTAATTAACTGCAAATGGAATGTGGCACTCTACTACAATTTCATTTTACTAAAACAGAAAGAAGTCCTAAAGGAAACATGAAACCCATCATGTGAATCATTCCTCCATATCCTCTTTCTGGACCATTGAACTGAAATTCAGTCCATATTGTATTGGGAAACCCTGGCAAGTTCCTGAGATTTGCAAGCAGATTGAAAAGTAGGAAGACAAACTAGGGGCTCCCACCCATGTCTGTCTGTACTTTTTGGTTGTCAGAACCATGAAGCAATGGGAAAGTTTATTTTATTTTTATTTGTACCATTAAAGTCTGCTAAGCACTGTGGGGAAAAAAGATATCAGAATTTTGTCAGTTTCAAAGGCTCTTTCTAAAAGATAAAAATATATTGAATTGTGACATGTCTGTGTTTGCCATGAGGAATGATTGGTCAGTTGAAGATTTCTTTGAGCTCCTATTCGTGTTCAATTCTATTCAGTTCAAATGATCAAGTGTTTAGGAAATGCAACTAAGCTGCCAGTCCTTCTCTAGATACTGGGCAGGGGACACTACATGAGAATGTGACATTGACTTGCCCTTGAAAAAGTTCATTAATTAACAACAACAACAATAATGGGACAATAACTAGCATTTCAAGGTTTGCAAAGTGCTTTACAAATGTGTTATCTTCCCAACAGTCCTGGGATGGAGAAATTATTATTATTTTGATAAAAGATACTGATTTTACTGATAGAAGAACTGAGGCAAACAGAAGTGAAGGGACTTGCCCAAGATCATACAGCTCATGTGTGTTTGAAGCTGGAAGTCTTCCTGACTCCTGACCTCTCTGTGGCTCACCTAGCTACCATCTTATTGGAAAGAAGAGTTATGAAACCTATGTGTGGTGCGTAAACAAACATGTGTCATGTTTGCCTAGAAAGTTTCTATAAATAAAGTCTTCCAAGGGGCGGCTAGGTGGCACAGTGAGTAGAGCGTCGGCCCTGGAGTCAGAAGGACCTGAGTTTGGATCCAACCTCAGACACTTAACGAACACACAAACAATACCTAGCCATGTGACCTTGGGCAAGTTACTTAACTCCAATTGCCCTCCAAAAGGCAAAAAAAAAAAAAGTCTTCCACAAAAAGCTTCCATGCTTCACTGTAGTGTGGAGATGACCCCAGGTTCTGAAAGACTATGACAAGAGGGTACAAACTGTGGCAGGAACTACCAAACTGGAGAGAACTTGGAGCATGGGCAAAGTGATGGATGAGATTCTTTTGTCCAAAGACCGACCTACTAAATTTGTAGTAGCTTACAAGTTTGGCTATAGGATGATGATTTTGGCTGGGGCTGTAGTAATTGTCATAGATGTTCTCTGAAGTTATAGAAGGGCTTTGGTTATTATTATTAATAATAATTATTAGTAATAATTATAATTAACTATTAGCATAGTTCAATAATCCCCAAACTTCATTTAGGTTCCCAAAGTCCTTTTTAGTAAGTCTCCTAATAACTCCTATTTAATTTGGAGGGTGATAAATTTGAGAATTTATATCATGTATAGTCATTGAAGAAATAAAAGGAAGTTAAGTGTTGGATTAGATTGACTCTGAGGTCCTTTCCAAAGCTTAGATTCTGTGGGCAATTTTTCTTACCCAAGAATACACCAAAATGATGGCAACTTCATTGATTGGAAATCATTTTGAATTTTCAAGAGTAGGTATTATAGTGGATGTAGTGTTAGACTTGAAATCAAGAAGACCCGACCTTGAATTCTGCCTCAAATGTGTATTAGCTCTTTTGACCTTGGGCAAGCCACAACATCTCTGGGCCTTAATTTCCTCTTCTGTAAAATGGAGACAATAATAGCACCAACTATGCAGAATTATTCTGAGGATCAAATGAGATAATGTATCTAAAGTGCTTTGTAAATCTTAAAGTGCCATAGAAATGCTAGTTATTATTATTGTTGTTGTTGTTATAATTTTGAAAGAAAATCTTAGCTCCTTACAACTATTCCTAATGCCCTCTTAAAAAGCTTTCCATACTCCAGATTAAGATCTTTTAATATAGACAAACAACTTAGATATAGAAGGAACTAGTATGTCTACAGATATTTTTACCATAAAAGTTCAAACCATCTATTCAGTTCAAACCATCAAGTATTTAGGAAATCCAACTAAGCTCACAGTCCTTCTCTAGATGCTGAGAGTCTTGTTCTTGATGGCAGATAAGTGGCATGGTGTAGAGAGTGCCAGGTCTGTGAGTAAATTGAGGGAATTGGGGAGATTAGGACATCAAGTAGTTGACTGTGGGATCGAGTGAACCACACCAACTCCATCTTGTGACTCAATTCTAGAGTTAGCTCCATTCCCTTCCTTTTCAATTATGGGTCTAGTCCAACTTCTGTTCTGAGAAAAGTTTATTCAATTGTGGGAATTGGGGTAAAATCTTATTGTATTGTTTGAACCTGGCCCTGTGTGACTGGTAAGCTGGGCCACCTCCCCGTACTACTCAGAGACCCTTAATTAAGGACCTAGGTTATGCTGATGAGAAACTCAGTCAGATCCAAAGATTGACTTCAGGAGTTTTCTCACAACTGCATATCTCAAGAAATCCATATATCTTATCTGAAAACTGACCCCATACTGATCCATCAGTTATTGTTTTCATGTTCCTTTGATCACAAACAGGTGAGGGGGAGAGAGAGCGAGAGAGAGAGAGAGAGAGAGAGAGAGAGAGAGAGAGAGAGAGAGAGAGAGAGAGAGAGAGAGAGAGAGAGAGAGACACCTCTTTTTTTATTCCAGGGAATTGCACCTGTTCTCTCTCCCCCTCCCAACTTGGAAAGTACCTAATCTTCCTTCCAATTAGAAATTAGATTGCCTAAAGCTGTATTGCCTCTTTTTAATTAATTGGTCTTATTTAATTATATTTAACATATAAACATTATATTTTAACATATAAAAATCTGTCTCTCCCTATATTCCTAAGCTGAGGAAGGGGCCTGGTCCCAATTTGTTAAATTATTGGTGTGAGTTGTTTAATAAATTGAAATGCTCAGAAGATTGATAAAATGAGCTGGAGAAGGAAATGGCAAGCCACTCTAGTCTCTTGCCAAGAAAACCCCCAGAAGGAGTCATGTAGAGTTGGACACAACTGAAAATGACTAAATAACAACAATGTTCTTGATACTTCAAAGTTCTGGAATTGTATGTGAATACTCCCTCTGACATTTCACCCAGGCCTTAGGGGACAATTTTTTGAACTGTTGTGGCCAGAAAAAAATTATTACAGAAAAGGCAACCTGGTGATGATCTCTTCCAAACTTAGCTAGGCAGATTCTCCAGATGACAGGATGCCCATCACTGAGACCACATTCAGCTTGGAGTTGAACCTGCCAGAACCTGTGCTGCATTTGGAAAAGCTTTGAGAACCATTTTCATCTCTGTGCCCGAATGAGTAGGACTTTGTTGGAGTCTGGCAAGAACATCAGTTTATAAAGCAGTGTCTGCATTTCACAGAATTCCCTCTTTTCATACATACACACATATACAATACATATATACACATACATATATATATGTATACACACATATGTGTAACAGTACACATATATGTATGTGTGTGTGTATATATATATATATATATACATAATACACTTATGTGTCTATATACTCCTCATTTCTCATTGTGATATAAAGATGAAACCTGGATTCCCCAAGGCCCTGCCAGTGGACTGCAGCCAAGCTGAAAAGACTTTGTGTACTGGCCTAGCAACTTACTCTATGCCTGCTGGCTTAAGAGCCAAGTCAGTGAACATTGGAAACACTTATGACCAAAGGGTTGGCCCTAAGGTGATGAATTTTTCTGAACCACAATAAGTCATGAAGATCATTTGTTGAGGTATAGAGGCATTTAAAAATCACACTGATGAAATCATGATCCTTGAAGCATTTTAAAACTCAGAGAACACTATAAAATGATTCATTGAAATCAGTGAATAAAGGTGATAAGAACTAAATTCAAAGGTAATGGCATATAACCCTGTACCTCATATTATTATTCCATTCAAATAAGAAATTTTCAGTGGTTAGGATTTTATAGTTAACTCCAAAGTTCATGAGGTATGAGCTATACGATAGGCCTCAATGGTAATCTAGTGTAACCTCCAAACCAATATAAGAATCTCCTCCATAACATCCCTGACACCCAATACTTTCAGTGGTGGACAATTCCTTAACTTCTAAGGCAGCCCATTCCATTGTTGAGTAGTAATAATTAGCAACTAGCATCTATGTAGTACTTTAAGGGTTACAAACCACTTTCTTCACAACAATTCTATGGAACTGGAGAGGAAGTAGGTGATGTATGATAGTTGTCTCTATTTTACAGATGGGGAAACTGAGGCACTCAGAGGTTAAGGCTCTTGTCTATGATCACATAAGCTACTAAGTATCTGTGGAAGGATTTAGACCTGGGCCATTTAATCCCAAATCAAGCATTCTACTTATTCCAACAATTAAAAAGTTCATCCTTACATTGATCCTTCACCTGTTTCTGCCCCATTGGTCCTGGGACCAAATGGGAAAAACTGAATCCCTTTTCTACATGATATAAAACTAGACTGTTGGATGTGGTCTTTTCTCATATAGAGACTGGGGAAAACATTCACAAAGACATGGGGGCTGAGTGGTTTGCCCAAATGGGCCATCGATTACTCAATCAGAGTTATAATTCAAGACCCCACCAAAAGCTAGGGAAGCATAGGTAAGGACTTAAAGGGTTGTCATTTGGAAGAGAAACTCTAGTTGGTCTTACTTGATCAAGAGGATAGAAAAAGACACAAAGGGTGAGAGTCACAGAGGGAGACTTCACTTTGATTTAAGGAGAAACTTTCTAAACATTAGAACTATCCAAAACTAGAATGGGTTGCTATGGAAATTAGTGTGTTCTCTCACACTGGAGCTCTTTAAGCAGAGGTTGGATGGATATTTATTGGTGATGCTGTCAAAAAGATTATTGGTTTGGACCAGGCGAGATTCTGTGATAGCCAGAGCAGATAATGGCTTGGACCCAGAATTGAACAGGAAGAGGAGAAGAGATCGGATTACATATTGGAAAATGTGCAATACTTTCAGTGAGTCCAACCTGCACGTCACAAAAGCCCATCTATGAAATTCTCATATCTTCCCAGTGATATTTGTAAACTGTGAAATGCCACAATTTCAGAAGTATCAAAATTTCAAAGGGTCTCAGCCCCAGCACTTTCTGATTAGGAGGAAAACTCTATCTTTAACTCCCGATATTACACAAGAATATTGCAGAAAAGATTTCTGTTCACATCCAGTGGGACTAAAAATAGCCTCCAAAGTCTTTTTCATGTCTGAGTCTCTGAGATTGTTGAACACTAAGCCAAGAGCAAATACAGGATTCAAACTTGTCTTCCTAGTTCCAAGTCCAGGGCTCCATCTACAATGCCACCTAGCTGCCTTTATAAAAAGGAAGACCAGGGGTAAAGTCAGAAAGTGAGATGATATTTTTAAACTGCTTAGCAGTGTCTGGCATATAGGCTTATTTCCCCTCAATAATTAAATGTATTTTGTACATCCACAGTGCAACTAACAAAGTTTCCACAGTAAAACACGAGAGGGTCATTGTCTTTTCTATGTTACAAAAAATTCAATTGATAAGCATGTACTTAATTTTTACCAACTTTCAGGTACTATACTAGGATCTGATGATATTAACCCACCTTCAACGACCTTACATTTTAGGGTATATTTGTATGTATGCATAAAAACATACAACACCAGTGCAAGGCAGTTTGAGAACAAGTCATATATAGCAGAGGAGATAAGGAAATAGCAGGAAAAGCATTTAATGTTATAGGCAACCATTTCTGAAAAATTGATGTCACTACAACATGGGATAATATACTATTTCGCTATAGAGTCTATAGAAAACTGGTAGGAGAGTAATGATTATTTTTCCACCAAATAGGGAAAATAAGAGGATTCAGTGATAGTAACATGGAGAAGTAAAGAGATGAAATGGTTTTTTATTAGTGATAGTTACTCATTCTACAACAAACATAAAAATAAGATAATAAAAAATAAAAACCAATGTTGTCCTTCTGAAAAACTTCAGTATTGAGGTAGAAATCCTTGGTTAATTGACAGAGTACTTATTAAAGGACTGTTTTATAATCAAAGTTTGTATTTAATGCTTTTGTAGGTAATTATAGAACACATTCCATTTTATTAGATTAATTATAAAATCATAAAGTAATTGGCATTGGTTTCATCTTGTGCTCAAGGGCAATAAGAAATGTCTTTTCATGGGACACTTAGCCATCTCTCCTTGAAGTGATTATGATTACTGTAGGCAAGGAGACCACCATGAAATTATTTGCAATTTAGGTGCCAACACCTGGTGCAGAGGATTAAAAAGCAAAATTCTGAACTTAACAAAACCACAAATGAAATGAATCCTTGCATATACACTGTGAAACAGAAAAAGGAGATTATACATGAAACTGAAATCTCTATTATGTACAGTTTGCCTTTCTTTTTAAGTGTATACCAAATTCAACATGTAACTTTCAAAGCTGCCAAGTTTGTCTGGAATTCCTTCTGGACTTTTGTTCTGTGCATTTACCAGTGCTCCAGTGATCCCCTTTTTCGTTTCAATCCCTATCCCTATATTCTTTCTCTCCCAATCTCCACTCCCCCTACCCCAATGAAAAGAAGAATAAAACCTTACAATAGATCTATTTAGTTAAATAAAACACATACCAACTCTGTATTTGAAAATGTGTCTTATTCTATATCTTGAATCCATCACCTTTCTGCTAGAAGATAGGTAGCATGCTTCACCACTGGTCATCCAGAACCTACTTGATCATTGCATTGATCAGAGTTCTTAAATGTTTCAAAGTTGTTTCTTGTGACAATGTGGTTGTTTTTGTATAAATTGTTTTTATGTTACTTTGTAGTTCAGTCTGTATTGATCCATAAATCTTTCCAGAGCTTTCTGAAACCAACCCTTTTGTCATTTCTTCTGGACAATAATATTCTATTACATTGATATGCTATAATTTGTTTAGCCATTCTTCAATTGATGGGCATCACCTTAGTTCTGTGTTATTTGCTATAATAATAAAAAACAGAGAAATTTTCTGAAGAACTTGACAAGATCCTCGAAATCAAGCCAATGCATACCTTGTTACTTCAGTGTAGAGGCTATCAGGGGTAATGATAGTGAAAAAATACGTTAAAACTATGGTTCAGGATTAAGAAATTAAGGATGTCAAAGGTTTTATATTATTTGTAAGGCTAATGAATAAATATCATGGATACTTTCTTCAAGAAGGGATTTACAAATATTGAACTTGGCAAGCACTGATTAACTACACTAAACATAAAATTAACTATATTTTAAGAGACAGAAAATGTCTGAATACTGAAATCGGAGTTTTTTCAGAATTAACTGTCTATATGGAGTCAGATCACCAGCTGGTTAGAGCAAAGATAACATTTCACAAATTTAAGAGAAAGGATGGAGTTAGGAAAGAAACATTACAATTTCAACAGCTACAACCCAAGCTCTTAAACAAGTTGTTGTTTCTTGAAAATAGGAAATAGATAAAGTAGAAGACATTAACTGATTCTCACCTTTAAATAAGAAAACGCTAGCCTTGTACATAGGAAATGGAATATTTTCTTCCAAATAAGAGAATCTTTAAACTTTCATCAAAAGCAACTCACAACTTGGCAATAATGACTCTGTTTTAAAAAATTCATTATTGTCTGTGAATGAAATCTATAAAGACTCAATCTGATGAGTTTATTCTACTGTAAGCAAAGTGGGAAGTAGAGAGAGTAGAGATCCTTGAGAATATACTTTGCCTCTTTACCTTTTTTTTTTTGGAGGGCAATTGGGGTTAAGTAACTTGCCCAGGGTCACACAGCTAGGGTTTGTGTGTGTGTGTGTGTGTGTGTGTGTGTGTGTGTGTGTGTGCGCGTGCATGTGTTAAGTGTCTGAGGCTGGATCCGAACTCAGGTCCTTCTGACTCCAGGGCTGACGCCCACTGTGCCACCTAGCCGCCCCATCCACTTTACCTTTTAAAAAATGGTTCAGCATGGACACGAACTGGCAATTATTACTGAAAAATTTCTTTTTAAAAATTTTTTTAAATAAATGCTTTATTAACTTCTGGTTTACTTCATTCATTTCTGCCAGATTTTGAGTTATAATTTTTCTCCATTTTTCCCCTACCCACCACCCCAGAATAGCAGTGCCACAAGATATCCCCTCAGCCAATCTGCTCTCTCCCATATCTTCTCCCATACCCCCTTCAACTTTACCATTAGGGCAAGGTGAAATCTCTGTGACCCAATGCCTGCATATCTTATCTCACAATTACATGCAAAATAGTATTTATAAATATGTGAAACATTTAATTTTAAAACTTTGAATTCCAGATCCATTCCCTTCCTCCCTTGTCACCCACTCCCTCTGGGAGGATAAGCAATTCAGTATGTGTTGTACATGTATAGCTATGCAAAACATTACCATAGTAGATATATTATAAAAGACTGCTTATATTTCCCTCCTACCCATCCCACCCCAACCTGGTCCATTGCCTACTTTGATCCTGTCCCTCTTCAAAAGTGGGTACCTCCAACCTCCCCTCCCCCCAGAATGCCCTCTCCTCCATCATCCCCCCTCTCATCTCCCTTCCCCCTACTCTCCTGCAGGGTGAGATATCCCATTTAGTATGTATGTCATTCTCTCCCTGAGCCAATTCAATGAGAATATGGTTTTGCCTTTTTGCTTTCCTATTCTTCCCCTCCCCTGCAACCACTTCCCCTTGCCTCTTCTACATGAGATAGTTTGCCCCACCCTGTCTCTCCCCATCTCCTCTTGCCACATTCCTCTGTCACCTCTTAACTTCACCCCTTAAGTATCATCCCTTCCCACCAAATTCAACCTGTGCCCTCTATCCATGTATACCTGTAAACATATATGCACAAATTCACATATGTATTCATATGCCCATATACCCTTCTTCAACTATTTTCATACTGAGAAAGGTTTCATCAGTCACAGTTATTGTTTTTCCATGTAGGGATGTAAATAAGTCAACTTTGATAAGTTCCTTTTGATTTCTTTTCCCTGATTACCTTCTCAAGTATCTCTTGCTTCTTGTGGCTGAATGTCAAATATTCTATTCAACTCTGGTTTTTCCCTCAAGAGTGCTTGAAAGTCCTCTATTCCACTGAATGACCATATTTTTCCCTGAAACAAAATACTCAGTTTTGCTGGGATTCTTGGTTTTAATCCAGGTCCTTTGCCCTACAGAATATCATATTCCATGCCCTTCTATCCCTCAGTGTAGAAGCTGCCAGATCCTGTGCTATTCTGATTGTGTTCCCACAATATATTGAAATTGTTTCTTCCTGGCTGCTTGTAGTATTTTCTCCTTGATCTGGGAATTCTGGAACCTGGCTATAATATGCCTAGGAGTTTTCTTTTGGGGATCTTTTTCAGGAGGTGATCTGTGGATTCTTTCAACTTCTATTTTGCCCTCTGGGTCTAAAACATCAGGGCAATTTTCCTTGAGAATTTCTTGAAGGGTGATTTCTAGGTTATTTCTTTGATCATGGCTTTAAGGTAGTCCAATAATTTTTAAATTATCTCTCTTGGATCTATTTTCCAGGTCAGTCATTTTTCCCATGAGATATTTCACATTGCCTTCTATTCTTTCATTTGTTTGGATCTGTTTAACAGCATCTTGATTTCTCATAAAGTCACTAGCTTCCATTTGCTCCAGTCTAACTTTGAAGGAATGAATCTCCTCAGTGAGCTTTTGAGATTCTTTTTCCATCTGGCAAATTTGGCTTTTTAAGGCATTCTTCTCCTCATTGCCCTTTGAGCCTCCTTTTGCCATTTGAGTTAGTCTATTTTTTAAGATGTTATTTTCCTCAGTCAGGCTGTTGATTCTCATTTCATACTTTTCCTGCATCTTTCTCATTTTTCTTCCCAATTTTTCCTCCACTTATTTGGTTTTCAAAATCCTTCTTAAGGTCCTCTATGGCCTGTAACCCACTCATATTTTCATTTGTGGCTTTTGATGCAGGATTTCTGACCTCACAGTCCTCCTCCTGTTCCATGCTTTGATCCTCTTTGTCCCCAAAATAGGAGTCTAATGTTGAATTTTTCTGTTTATTTTGTTTCCTTTGCCTCGGCATTTGCCACTTAATTACTTGACTTTTGGGCTTGTTGCCACAGTAGGACTCTGACACCAGACAGGGGAGCTTCTGTCCCAAATATTGGGGTCTTCTCAACTTCCAGAGGTATTGATTGGGTGGCCTCTGTGAAGCCTCCACACTGTCTGGAAGGTGTACACACACCCCAAGACCTCCACCCCAGACCACAATACAGATCTAGGGAGGTTAAAGCAAGAGCAATTACCCCCCAGACTGAGTGCTGGATCCCACTACAGTCTGTAGGCCAGGAGCTGAAGCTGCAGCTGAAGCTGAAAAATGGTGGCTGTGCCCTGTCTCCTCAGCTGCTTGTCACCCCCAGGAGAAGAAGCCTAAGTGCTCCTAAATACTGGTCCCAAACTCCATAGGGCACTAACCTCTCACTTTGTCCTAGGCATATCTGTGTCGATAGTTCTGGAATCGCCACAGCTGCTGGTGTTCTGGGGTCCCTCCAGCTGACTGCTAGCCTGGCCACCCGGGGGCTAAAACCGCCACTCACTTGGGCTTGGGCTCGGTTCTCAGAGGGCTACACTGTCAACTCCCAGAGCGCTGCACTCCCTGCAGGGCTGCCAGGCTGTCCTCAGCAGGAGGTTAGCTTCTCTGTGTTGTTCTGTGGGTGCTGGGGCTCCAGAAGTTGTTCAGAGTCCCCTTTTACATGATTTAGAAGTGGTGTGGGCTAGAGCACTGTGGAAGTGCTGTTTCTACTCCGCCCTGAAAAATTTCTTATGTCAACAAATCAATGAGACAAAGTGGTATATCCCTTCAATGAAATCTTCTCAAACAAGATGCTTTTTTAAAATCTTATAGTATGTTACATTTGGCAGTAATCGTAGAGTATGTTAATGGAAGTTACAAAGACCTGGGTAGCTGAAGCACAAGCTGTGTGGCCCCAGATATGTTACTTATCATACTAGAAATTTTCTTCATTTGTAAACTGGGGATAATAACACCAAACCAATAAACATTTATTAAGGGATACAAAGGGAGGCAAAAGACAATCCCTGATCTCATCATTAGAGTTGTTCTGAGAAACAAATCCAATGAGATAATGTGTGCAAAGTGCTTTACAAATTTTAAAATACTTCATGAACATGAACTATTATTATAATTGTTATTACTGTTGTTACTTAGGGATAGAAAGGTCTGGGTTTGGGTTGGTCTCTATCATATGTTACCTGTGGGGCTTTGACTTAACCTATTTGGGTTAAAAATTAAATGAGGAGATAAAACTAAATGGCCTCTAACATTCCTTCAGTTCTAAGTGTTGTGATCCAAGGAAATTGAAATGTCTGAGGATTTCCTCAGGGTTTGCAGTTACAAAACAATTTTTAAAAACATTATAATCAATGAAATTAAGAGGAATGCTTATAAGGAAAGAAAAGAAACCATTGTTGATGAATTGAATCTCAGGAACATTCTTGCCCCCCCCCAAAAAAAAAAAAGTTTCCTCTGTGACTTTCCCTTACGTAATAAATAATGTATAATAGCTGGAAAAAAACAAACAAACCTGTTTATTTGCACCAGTATGACTCTCTAGAGAAATGGTATAGAAATCGTTTTAACTATTAAATGTTGAGGCATGTCTATAATTGGCAAATGTTTGATTATTAATTATTTAAATAATATTTTATTAAAATATATCCTAAGAAAAATATTAATTTAAATGAATATTCTGCCAGAATATTTATGACTTTATGGGGTGCTATTCATGGACAGAATATAGTAAAAGAAGACCCATTATAAAGAAAGGGTTGGGTAGGAAAGAAGGCAGCTTAGTATTGTGAATCAAGAACCTATTCACCTGTGTGGTCTTGTCTACAAGCCTGAGGTGGTAGACATGATATAGTATATTTGAGTAATGATCAAAGGAAAGGGAAATAGAAGTGATTTATGTAGTGATGATATGCTACAGGCCACCCAGCCAACAGGAAGAATTGGATAATGAATTCCAGATGTTAAAACTGTCATGGAAGCATGATATAGTTGGGATATGTTTTTTCAAGTATCCAGATGTCTACTGGAGATTTATCTTTGCTAAAAGCAGAGCAGCTGATAAGTTCTTGACTTCACTGAAATTTCCTCCCTCAGAATGTAGAGGAAGGAATGAGGGAGCAAAACCTGATTCCAGAGGAAAAACTTTTTCATTCAGTATGGCAGCCAAAAAGGTCCATGTAATCTTAGGCTGCATTCTAATAGGTAGAGCAGAGAGAATAAGAAATGAGAGGGAGAGAATGAAAGTAAGACAGAATAAGGATATTTCATCAGAAGAGAAGACTTTGGGGGGGAAATAGGAAACATGCCATCAAGTATATGAATGGCTGTCATATGGAAAATAATTAGATGTGTTTTGCATAGCTCCAGAAAGAGGAACAGTGAGCAAAAGTTGGAGAAAAGCAAACTTAAGCTTGATTGCAGAGAAACTTCTTAAGAATTAGATTTATCTAGAAATGGAATGGGCTACCTCCAAGGTTAGTGGGCTCCCCCTCACTGGAAATCTTCAAGTAAATGCTGGTGCCATGTAGAGAGTATTCCAAGGAAATATCAATGCCATGTAAGAGGATTTCATAATAATTCATAGATAATCCTTTTCTATTCTTTATAATGCAAGATTCAGTGAATTTCTGAGTTAAAATTGGTAAAGGAGAAATGATGAAATTCTTAGAAGATGACAACCCTACTATCTTAGAGTTTGTGAGAGATGAGGATGGTGTCATTGGAAAATGTGGTATTTTCTAGATTTTGGAAGAGCAAGCCTCAGAAAGTTCATCGAGAAGACAGAGAGGGTCCCATGACTTGAGATTCTCAGAGTAAAAATTATTGAAGTGGGATAAAAGGATATCAAAGATTAAATTTTATACAACTAAAATTTCAAGGATGAAATTTTGGCATCTTAAACACAAGTATGAGGAAGAAAGGAGAAAGGTGTCAAAAGAGACAAATGTGGCTGAACAGAACTTATCAGTGAATTAATATTTTAAAAATACTCTCTAAGAAGTGAAAAGAGTAGCACATAATTGTGAACAATTGCAAATAAATGGCAATATTCTATAAGCATTTCAGGAAGCATAAAAGCCTGGTATGAATTGAAAATTGCAAGAAATGCTATAGATATTTTTAAAGACTTTTGAAAGAAGTTGTGCTGGAGCCAAGAGGAAATGAAAGGAAGTTTGACCTTCTGCTTGGCATGAATTAGAAGATAATAATGGAGAGCATTTTTTTAAATAAAAAGGCAGAACTAGGGAGCTCTTTGCCTTCTGTTTTCTCTATCGAAGAGAATTCTCTTTAGACTAGGGAGAGCAGAACAAAAATGGTTAACAAAACTGAAATTCAAAGGAGAGGTTAAGAGAAAATGAATTCAAGTCAACAAACCTGAGGGAAAATCATCCCACTGAAGGAACATGCAGCTGTGATTACTGAACTACTGTTCAGAAGGAAATGTGGCAGACAGAAAATTTGAGATGAGTAAATGCATTAGTTTAAAAAAAGTAAGAATTTAAATACTTTAAATTATAATCTGCCGTACTTGATGTTGATTCCCGGTAAAATTCTAAAATAGAATGATGAGACAATTTGTAGGCACTTAGAAAGGGACAGGATGGTCATTTAAAGCTAATGTGTGCTAAGAACAAATCATGCCAAGCTAACATTGTTTGCCTTTTTGAAAAGGTTTCTAGGCTAGTAGCACAGGGGAAGGCTGTACCATTAAACAGCCTTGGATTAGAGCAATGCTTTAACAAAATCTTGTATGCTAGTCTTTTGGACAAGATGGAGAAATGGTTTGTAGATGACAGTACTGTGATATTAATTATAATAATAGCTAACTATTAATTTGTGCTGTAAGGTTTGAAAAATGCTTTGCATGCATTTCTTCACTGGTCAATAACACCAACTCTGAGAAGTAGGGGGGTGTGGGCGTTCTTATTCCCATTTTATGGATAAAGGAAACCAAGGCTCAGAAAAGTTGTAACCATGCCTGTTCACACAACTGTTAGGTGTTGAAAGTGGGATTCAAATGTGAGTCTCTGTAGTCTC
Organism: Gymnobelideus leadbeateri; assembly: GCA_011680675.1. Classification (NCBI taxonomy): domain Eukaryota; kingdom Metazoa; phylum Chordata; class Mammalia; order Diprotodontia; family Petauridae; genus Gymnobelideus; species Gymnobelideus leadbeateri. The sequence continues at coordinate 283,369 of WOXC01004486.1, forward strand.
TGAGCCCGACACTTTTTCTACTACATCAAAATTGGTTGACTAACAGGCTCCCCAAACTTCTGATGGATGACTCAATGCCAGGTCAGAGAAAGACCTCTACTAGAGTGCTATAAAATTCTGTACTTGGGCCTGTTCTCTTCAATACTTTTGTCATTGACTTGAAAAAATGATTATCAAATAAACAAAAACCTAGGAGAGAAAGCTAATGCAATGAACAACAATAAGGATTTTAAAAGATCATATGGAATTATAGATGTATAGCTTGAAGGAACTTTAGAATTCACTGAATTCAACTCTTTTAACTTACAGATAAAAAAAAAACCTGAGACATTAAGTGACTTACCTAGCTTCACACAAATAGTAAGTGTGTGAGATGGGAAGTTAGGATGTGTATTCCTTTTGTGACAAGGAAATTGGTTTCTATCCAACTTCTACCCAGTGGTCTGCCATCTGAAGCTAAGCAGAACACTTTAGCCCTTCTAAGCTCCGTGACTCCAAGTCCAGTGTCCTATTCCCTATACCACATGATTGTTTACCCTCATAGGCTATTTTTTGTTCAGTAATTTTCAGTTCTGTCTGACTTCGTGAACCCATTTGGGGTTTTTGTGGCAAAGACACTGGAGTGGTTTGCTATTTCCTTCTCCAGATCATTTTACAGTTTAGGAAACTGAGGCAAAATCTGAACTCAAGATGAGGTTTCCTGAATCCAGGACTGGCACTCTATCTACAGCACCACTGAGTTTCCCTGTTCATAGGCTACAATTGACAAGAAAAATTCAACAGAGGTAAATGTAAAGTTCTATAAAAATACCAACTGCATGAATTAATTTGGCTAGAAAGCATTTCATGAGAAGAAGGCTTGGGGTTCTAGTGGACTGGAAACTCAGTATGAGCCATATGTAAGATGCAGCAGCCTAAAGACCTAACGTGATCTTAGTCAGAATTAAGAGAAGCATCAGAGTGAGGTAAGCAACAGTTCTACACTGCCGATCAGAAGATTTCAGCAGGTCCTAAGGAGGGCAATTAGAAGAGTCCAGTTTAGGAGCCATGTAATATTAGAAATGATTGAAGGAACTGGGGATATTTAGCCTATAGAAAAGAAGAATTAGGAGGACATGGTGACATTTTTCAAATATTTGGGGAGTTTTAATGTGGAAGAAAGGTTTAAAATTGGTCTGCTCAGATCCAGAAGGCAGAAACAGGAGTAATGGATTGGGATGTACTGAAAGGCAGATTTCAGCTTGATAGGAGAAAAATTTTGTAGTAATCAGATCCTTCACAAAATGGAAAGATTTGCTCCAGGAGCTACCAAGTTATTTCATCTCTGGAGATTTTCAAGCAGAGACTGAGCTTGTTAATCCTAATGGTGAAATCAGACTTTGGAAACTGAGCAAAGAGCAGGAAAGATTATTTGACCAAAGCTCATAGTATATTAGTTTATTTCTGGCTCTCTTCTAAAGACAAACCTCTGTACATATTTTAATTATATTGCAAGTCAATAGTTGCTGACAGGTTGATAGATGATAGAATTCAAATTCAGCCAGCTCAGCATTTAGGGCAAGATAGTAGTGTGACCACTGTGTTTATATGAGCCCCTTACTGGCTCTATAGCCACCCCTAGCCCAGGCCAGCTGCCTTGTTCATATGCAGCATTGGATGATATACAAGGGATAATCAATCACTAGACTTAGATTGAGAACACCTTGGTTCTACTCCTTTCTAGTTGGGTAATCACCTCTCTGATCCTCAGTTTCCTTATCTGTGTGATGGAAATAATGAGACTTGAATTACCTACCTCCTATAAGGATTAAATGAGCTAATGAATGCAAAAGATTTAGTAATGGTAAAATCCTACATTACATAAACACATTATTTTAAAGAAGGGATCGATACAGAACTGATCTATCTTCATTGCAGGAAAGTGCATGTGCTATTAGTGTCTTGTAGCATCTTTTTGGGATAGCATCTTTTATCCTTGCACTCCTCCCCCTACCCCATGACTTTCCCTTTGGAATGAATGTAGCCAGTATTCCAATGACTGGTGAATCCAACCCACTGACTTTTCTCATATAAAAAAGATAGCTCTGAAAGCCTTCATCCTATACATGAGAATACTACATTACATCTCAACTTACTGGGGGGAGGGGGGGAAGAAATGACAACTCAGACTCCCTCTACCCAGTCACGCAAATGTTTCCCAGCTCTGTAGTGCTGGAAAATGTAGTAGTCGGCAAGGCTGTGAAGGCAGGTTGCATTACAAGACTCTATAATGAGCTCCAGCTTTTAAAGACAGTCTTTAATTACAGGTCCTAGAACATGGGCATAGTGATCGGATTGGCAATTAAAAAATGTAGGCCTCTAATTAGAAAAGTGAAATTACTTGGGGACCTCAGTTGGTTATTTGCTTGTGGGTAAAAAGAAGGCAATTTAATCTCATTATTCAGTAAGCCCTTGCTTGGCCTTACTTGCTCCCTCCAGCTCCTGCCCCACTTCCCTGTCATTCTGCATTTCACTTACCAGGATTCTCTCGTGACTTGTGAATACCTGATGCTTTTTTCTTATTATTCACTTTAAGGAAAGATTTAAAGGCTTTAATAAGGGACCAAGGGGAGCAGGCATGGAAGTAGTTAATAGAGAATAGTCCTTTTTATTATACTGGATACTGCATCTGACCCCTGGGAACCAGTGAACATGTGGACACTTGGGATTGACCATTAATCAAACCATTAATGACCAATTAATCACTAGTACTTATTGAGCATCTAGGATGCCTAAGGCATTGTACTAGGTGTTACGTGGAATATATGGTATAAGATAAGCCTCTCTGCCTTTGAATAATTTATAGTTAGGTTGAGAATGAAAGGCATGAAAGTCAAAAGATATATAGCAATACATGGCAGTCTAAGCAATAGAAGGTGTCAAACTGGCCATCCTGACAATAAGTTCTACAGAAGGGTTATAGGGGTCAGTGAAGGTTGTTCAACGGAATGAAGTCTGGAGTTAGACCTTGAAAGATGGCTTGAATTTAGAAAACTGGAGAGTATGAAATAGAGTAATCTGGACAAGTGGAATAATTTGAGTCTTGGCATGGAACACTGTATGTTTGGGGTATTGATAAACTTGGGCCAATAAGTAAAGGAATAGAGGAAAATAGTCTACCCAAAAGTAGAGGACCTTTGATTCAAAGATAAGGAATTATATAGTTGTACATATGTTTGTGTGCATGTCTTTTCCTTTTGTGGGTCATTTGTTCATCTTGAAAAATCTTAAAGAGCATTTGGTCCAAATTTTGACTTTTTCTTGTAGGCAATGGGGAGCCACTTTCTCAACTGTCTACCAGAAACAGCTGAACTTATGATAGTTCCTCTATTAACCTCCTCTTTCTAGATTCACTATTTAAAACATAGGCCTCACAATTAACCCTAACAAGTATTGCCTTCAACTCTTTCTCCTCCAAACACTCTCATATCTAATTATTTACCATATGCTATTAATTCTAAGAGGCATTCTAAGAGTGTGTAGTAGTGGAGAGAGAACTAGGCTTGAAGCCAGGGGTATTTGGGTTCAAGTTCCCCTTTTGACATCTACTGACTATGTGACCCTGGTAAAGTGACAACCACCTGATGCTCTAAGAAGCTTTCTAAGATTATATCAGTTTCAGAGGGAAAAGTACATTTAAAAAGGTACAACGTAGGTACAAACCTACATTGAAACAGGGAATTTCATCTGGGAGTTCTGTATACCCCAGCCCAGACTCTGACCCTATTAATTCTTTCAAATCAGTTTTGCCTCTCTTCTCATTGCCTTCACCCTTTGATAAGTCAGGCTCATACTTTGGTATGTAAGTTCCTTGAGTGTAAGAATTGTTGCTTACTGAGGAAAGTTCCAACTCCTTTGCCAGCATTTGAAGGGTGTACTCAATCTGGTACCATTGTTACTGTCCAGTTTAATTACAATAACCTCCATACATTTATTCTAGGCAAACCAGTCTTCTTTCCCAACCCCAAAATACTTTCTCATGTCCTTATCTTTGTTCATACTGATCTCTTTGCCCTATAACTGAACCATAGAATTCCAGAGATTATAAGTGACCTCAGAACTCAAGTGTATCCAAGAGCTGAACAAGAGTTCCTTTTTTCACATACCTGACAAATGCTTAGCCGCCATCTGCCAAAAGACCTCCAGAGAAGGAGAGCTCACTCTTTCCCAAGGCAGCATATTCTTCTTCTGCTCAGGAAAAGTTCCCATTTTGGTTAGGATGGGTTTCTTCCTTACATTGAGCCTAGATAAATAAGTCTATTTCATTCTTATTGGAGTTGTTCCTATTTCAGCCTCCTTGAACCAAGTAGAATGAATCCAATTTGTCTTCTACATGATAGGCCTTCAAATGTTGGAAACTACTACCCTATCCCCCAAGAGCCTTCTCTAGGCCAATTATGTCTAATTCTTTTAGATGATCTCAGTATTCAATAGATTTCAATGTCCTTAAAGTCTGGCTCTCCCTCCCCTAGAGTCCCTCTAGCTTGGTAAAGTTCCTCTCTAAGATGTGATGTCCAGTATTGAACACAGCACTCTGGTTGTGGTCTGACCAGGGTGGAGAACATTAGAATGTTTGCCTCCCTTGGTCTGGGTGCTACTCTTCCCAACTTAGCCTCCCTAAGGTTAAAAAAGGCACTTTTTTGTTGTCCTCTCAAGTCATTAAGTTATGTTATATTTTTGTTGTGTTTTTGTTGTTTTTCAGTTGTTTCAGTTATGTCTGACTCTTTGTGGCCCCACTTGGGCTTATCTTGGCAAAGATATTGGAGTGGTTTGCCATTTCCTTTTCCAGCTCTTTGGACAGATGAGGAAATTGAGGCAAACAGGGTTAAGTAATGTGCCCAGGGTCACATAGCTAGTAAAACTGTCTGAGGCCATATTTGAACTCAGGAAGGTAAGTCTTCCTGATTCCAGGCCCAGTAGTCTATCCACTCTATCCACTATTTATCCACCTAGCTGCCCTATATTATGCTTTTAATTTAGTAAAACTCCAACTTTTTCATGTAAATTATTGCCTAGTCATGTCCTCTCCCACCTCTTTGTGTCCTTGTGAAGTTAATTTTTAATCTAAGTGTAAGAGTATATATTGATTCCCATTCTGTGTTCTTAGATTCTTCCCAGTGTCATAATGCTAATCTGTTTAAATCCCACCTCTGTCATCCAATTTGTTCTTTTCCCCTCCAGTTCTGCAAAATTGACAAACATCCCATCAATACTTTCATTCCTGTCATTGACAAATATATTGAATAGCACAGGGACAAGGACAAATTTCTCTAGGACCTTCTAATAGAGACCTCCCTCTAAGTTAACATGGACCCATTAATGACTCTTCCTTGGACATGTCATTCAACTAGTTTGAAATTCACCCAACTGTACCATCATCTCCAGGGGTGGGAAGTCTGTGACCTTGGGGCAACATGGGGCCCTCTATGTCCTCAAGTGTAGCCCTTTGACTGAATCCAGTTTGGATAAATAAAAATATATATAGAATAATTTTACATATTTATACATATACACATAACCTATTTGTTTCTAATGGTAACCATCTCTGGGGATAGGAGAGAGGAAAAAAAGACATTTACATGATAACTTTATTATATAGTTAAAAGGAATAGAAAGTTGTACATAATAGGTTTACAGTTTTACATGCATTTTTAAAATTATACTATGTTATGGAAATGGTTTTTTATTCCATAAATTAAAAATAAAATAAGATGTGGTATCTGGACCTAAGCACCATATTTCCTATAACCAATGTAGAGTTTGTATTTGTGTCTTACCCTTTTCTCCATCTTTATCCCTTGCCAGACTGTACAGTCTGTGAAAGCAGGAATTCTTTCTCATTCATCTATATTTCTGCCCATAGTATCCTACACAGGGCCTTGCACAAGATTGTCCACCAGATACTGTCTGGCAGTGATGATGATGATAGGACACAAGAAGCTAACAGTCTAGTCTCACAGTTCTTTTTTCTTTTTGGGAGGGGGGAAGGCAAGGCAATTGGGGTTAAATGACTTGGCCAAGGTCACACAGCTAGTAAGTATTAAATATCTGAGGCCGGATTTGAACTCAGGTCCTCCTGGCTCCAGGGCTAGTGCTCTATTCACTGCGCCACCTAGCTACCCCCTAAGCTCACAGTTCCTAGCCCCTATTGTTCATGTTTTTTTCATCTATGGGTCTCAATTTCTGCATTTTTCAAATGAGAATAAAATCTGTCCTATGCAGTCTGAGTGTTTTGAGATAGTAGATGTAAAAGTGTTTTGAAGATAGAAGTTAAAAGCATGATACAAATATAAGGTATGTGTGTGTGTGTGTGTGTGTGTGTGTGTGTGTGTGTGTGTGTGTGTGTGTGTGTAAAATCAAGGACTGAGGGAAAGAGACACATTCACATCAGAAAGAAAAAGAAAGAACCAATGTGTTAGCATGTATATGGGAGTATATGGGAGTTCCATGTCTTCCGCCTATGGTTGAAGAGTCAGGTTCCTTTTATAGAAATGAGAAGCAAGTTGAATCTCTCCTTCCATTCTTTCTGGAATAATGATGCAAAAGCTCCCAATATAGTGTCTGTTTCCCATATACATGTGACCCACCAAAGAGAAGGTTCTTAGAGCAATAGCTTCTTGGGCCTGGAAGAACTCTCAGAGGCTCTTTAGGCTGTTCTCACATATGGGCATCTGGCTCATGCCATTTGAAGATGAGTTGAAAGAAGCTGGGGCATTCAGCCCAGAAAAAAGAAGGCTTAGGTCATACATCACAGCTAGTGATCTTCAGGTATTTGAAGGGTTCTTCTGTGGAATCTCTTCTATGGCTCTCTTGGATTCCAGGAGCCAGAACAGTGACCAATGGATAGAAGTTGAATAAAAATGGATTTTTAAAACTCCCTAACAGCTGGAGCTGCCAAAATACCCAAGGGATTGTCCCAGGAGGTAGTGAATTCCTTGTTGATGGAGATCTACCAGTGGAAGCTACATAATTACTTGTTCAGAGAATGTTGTCAACAGGTTGCCTATTCAATCAGTGGCTTAGACTAGCTGGTCCTTGAGTTTCTTCTAACCCTGAGATTCTGTGAGCTGTGTACACTCCGGAGTTTGTAACAGAGCTTCTTATTATAGGTAGCATGGCATAGTGGAGAGGGTATAGGACTTGGAATTAGGAACTCCTGGGTTCAAGTCTCACATTGGACACTAGCTGTGTGACTGTGGGCAAGTCATTTAATATGTCTGTGCCTTGGTTTACTCATGTAGAAAATGAGTGTAGAAAGCAGTCTTTCAGGTCCCATTCTGCTCTAAATCTATTTTCCTATGAACTATCCCCCGTGGAAGTTACTATTTCAAACTCATTTTAATTTCTAAATAAATCTGAAAGTGGAAGGAAAGTCTATTCAGGAAAAAAAGAACAAAAGGAGATCTTGAGTCCATCGGGAAGTTGTATTTTAAATTCAAAATGGTTTCAATCCCTTTTGTAACTTTCCAGCTTTTTCTCTGGTATCTGTCAAAACTCATGGATGGTCACAGGTGGTCTGGAGCCTACAGGGTGAGCTGTGTTAGAGAAGATATTACCAAAAGAAAAAAGGGAAAGAGAGAATAAATATTTCCAAAATAAAGACAGTGAGAGCTATTTGCTCATTTATCAAATTATAGTCTATTGCCCATGACTATGAAACAGCTTTGTGGCTGGGAAAATGTACTCATAATTTTATTAGGAAGCAATTAGATTGAAATTCCTTCTAACTGGATTCGATGGACAGTGCCATTAAGGTAGAATTAAGGTATTTGTGCAGATAGCTCACTTATTTTAAATTACTTTCCTGTCCCAGAGCCTTTAATAGCATACTTTGTGTTTGAATTCAATTTGGGAGACACCAGGCATGCTAATTAGATTGTCTTTGTATTCTTTGCTAGGGAGGAGGGAGAAGGGCTATTTTTTTTCATCCATTTCCACACAGTTGTATTTTCAAGGCACATATTTCTTGCTCATAATATTCAGTGCAATTAGCTGCAGAGGGTCCTGGCCATAAAAGCACCTGCTATTGAGTCTGAGAGTAGAATAGGCAAATGTAACTTCTGGTTAATATGCCACTCTGGTGTTGAAACATTTTTAAAAGTTCCATTAGAATTAGCATTTGGGCCTCTGCTGTGCTCTCCCCCTCCCCCTCCCCCAATTCCATATGTCTTCTTACTTCATGTAATTGGGTTCCTTCTTGTCTTTACTGCCTGCAGCCCAATGAACACTTCTGCAGGATTGCTGATAAAACCTCCTTCTGCTAGCTTTCCCAGGTTACTGGATTCTTAATCATTGGGGATAGAATTCATCTGGGAAGCAATGCAGTATCCTGGAAGGAACCTTGTAGTGAGAAGTCCTAGATGAGAATTCCTGGCTCTGACAGTATCTATAGACATGACCTTGGGCAAACCAGTTCACATGGCTGGCCTTCAGCTTTCACATCTGGAGGACAGAGATAATGCCTCCCAGGGGTGTTGGCAGAAAAGTACTATATTGATGGTATCATTATCATAATTACTAGTGAAAATGAGGAGGTTGGCCTGGATGCTGTCTAAGAGATCTCCTAGCTCTAAATATAGCATTGGTTATGGTTGGGGAGGATTCCAGAGAAGTCTTGAGTTGGGAAGAGAGATGTTCAAGTACCATATAAATTTTATGTATATATAAAATATTGAAATTATTTATTTATTTACTTGTGAATGAATGAATGAATGAATGAATGAATGAATGAATGAATGAAACACTTGTCAGATACCCCAAAGAAGTGGAACATCAGGAACACTGTGCTACTGTGTGGACTTGCCATGATATTATTCTCTGAAAGAGAATGGGAACAGCCCTAGGGATAGATGAGAGGGGCACAATGAAGCAAAGTCATCTTCAAAGCTCAGAACAGGCTCTCAAGAAGGAAATTTACTTTTCTTTGTAAAGAACTTGAATGTAGAACAAACTCATATTAAACAAGTTTTGTTGTTTTTATGGTTTTTCACATGAGACTATATACATATACATACATACTTATATAGAGAGAGAGTCATATATAGTTATATCTACATCTCTATGTATCTACATACAAAAGGAGATGTGTACCCATTCCTTAAGAAAACCATTTGACTTTATAAACTGTCTGGACATACTCAGAAGCAGAAAGACAAGTCTTGTCCCTCCTGCTCTTGGGGAAAGGAGATTCTCTAAAGAGCATCTTGGAGCTTACAAAAGCACATTCTTCACACTAATCATATGAGATAAGTTGTATGAGGGTTATTTTCCATGTTTTACAGTTGAGAAAACTGAGGTTCAAAGTAGATAACTTACATAACAGGCATTCACATGGCTGGTGAGTGGGGGAGTCAGGACCAAGACTCAGGTCTTCTGACTCTTAAGTCCAATGATTTCCACCCCCCACCTCCATTCCCCACTATAGGATAAGAGGGGAGAAAACCTAGGTTAGCACATGGAAAGTACAGGAACTTATATTTATGTTATAGTCTGGATTCTCTTTAAAAATGAGACAATGTTTTTTTCCTGCCAAGATTTCTGATGCAGGCTTCAAGCCACACCCGAAATATGATGAGGATTTTGTTTCCCAGGAATCCTTGGGCTCCCTGCCAACCTATGAACACTTTCCAGGAACAAAGATCAGTTATCTCTGAGAAGGAAGATTATGATAATGTCTGTCTTTGGCACTGAAGAATCATAGATTTCCAAGCTGGAAAGGACCTCAGAGATGACTTGTCTAATCTACTGTGAGCAGGAGCCTCTCTATCACATTTCTTATCAAGAGTTACCAAGCCTCCACTTAAGGACCTTAGGGTGGGAGTACCCACTAGCTCATGAGATAGCTCATTTATCTTTTGCTCAGCTCTGATTGTTATAAAATACTTCTTTATCTTGAGCCCAAATTTACATCTTTGTAACCTCCATCCATCACTAATTCTGCCCCCTCAAGCCAAGTTAAACAAATATAATCTCTTTCTCACATGAAAACTCTTCAAATACATAAAGACAACTATTATGTTCCCTTCACATTTTCTTTGGTTTCTTCCTTCAACTGACTAATACAGCATCCCTTTAATGCTCTCCACAATTTCAGTTTGCTTTCCCAGGATCTGTTGCAGATGTGGCACCCAAAATTCAATACTTCAGATATATATAGCCTGACCAGGTCAACTAAGCCACTACTTGTCCTATAGACTACATTTCTTCTAGTGTAGCATAAGACAATTAGCTTTTTTGATATACTGCAACATGGTATTGACTCATATTGAAATTGAAGTCCACTAAATTGCAATACACTACATGCAAATTCTTTCACTTGGGTCCCCAAATAAAAATACATTTAAAATAAGGGGAGACTGGACATTTAGGTGGACTGTAAGCCCAATGTAAATCAGTAATTTTACATGGAAGTCAGGAAGTACATGATCTTAGAGGACATTCATAGAGAATAATGTGCAAAACAAAGGAAGTTTGGGGCTCTATGTATTATATGCCCATACAGAGCACCTTCTGTGCTTGAAGCAAGAAATGTTTGAATGAATGAGTGAATGAAGTCCTTTTATCCCTCTTGAACTAAATTCCCCTATAGAATATTTAGCCATAGGGCCCTGGGTATCCTTTCTTTGATTGCTTTGAAATCTATTCTCCCAAAAGGGACAAATCTGAATTTATTAGCCATTCACCTGTCAGAAAATCTAATTTAACAGTCACTTCCTTTTCAATACAATATACATTCCCATCGCCTTATTTCAACCTTACATAGAATCTTACCAAGTCTCAGTGATACCAGTGGGTTTATGTTTGTTTCTCTGTGTTAAAAAGTCTTGTTTTTTAATTTATGGGCCATCATCTGCACATTCTGGGTCTGATTTCTTCACTTCATACAAGTACATATATATCTTAACATGTTTCTCTGAATTCTTTATGTTTGCCTTTGCCTCAGTGTACCACAATTTGTTCAGCTATTCCCCAATATTTGGATACACATTTTACCCAGATTTTTGCTAGAAAAAGAATGTCATTGTGAACATTTTATACATATGGGGCCTTTCTTAAATTTAACAACCTCCTTAGGATACAATAGTCCCAGCTGCAAAAACTCTGGGTCAAAGGATAAGAACAAATTCAGTAACTTTTCTTGCATAATTCCACATTGTTTTCTATAATAGTTCAACTAATTAACAGTTTTACCAGCAGGGAATTTGCATGTCTGTCTTTCAACAGCTATTGAAACATTGAATTTTCACATCTCTTTACATCTTTGCTAGTTTGATGGATTGAAACGATAGCTTGGATTTGCTTTCATGTGTATTTCTCTGATTGATAGTGATTTCCTGTCTAATCTAGACACTGTTGTCCCAGCTTTCTTTCTCAAGACCACAGGCTTTTAAATAGCCAAACCTCGACTGAAGGATTCCTTGGGCTCATGGAGGTTCTTTTTCATCTCTTCCCAACCACCTGGAGCAAAATTGTGTGTGTGTGTGTGTGTGTGTGTGTGTGTGTGTGTGTGTGTGTGTGTGAGTATATATGTATGTACATGTATTTTTACTCTGCAAACTCATTCTAGAATTTGATATGTGAACAAATACATATCAGTTAAATACTATTAATTAGTCAGTTAAACTAATACGCATTAGAAGAAACACAAGGACTTCGTGAATTTAGAACTTTTAGGACTATCTGCTTTAGAATTTTAGAACTTTTCCCCTAGAGTACATTAACATTAAATTAACTTTTGAAAACAGTTCATAATTCAAGGATTCCAAAGCTGTTTCATCAAAGCGAGTGTTTGTCAAAGAGAAATGCATCTTAAAGCTTAAGAAAACAGCATCTGCCTATTTTTAGAATGACCCAGGAAAGTATAAATCTGTGATATGAAGCAGCTGGATATCTTCTGTATTGAAAATGTAGGCACATTATTTCAGTGGTTTCCATGCAGCTCCCTGATGTGGAAGAGGATTTAGATGTCACGGTATGTGAACAGTACAGTGTTAGACCAGAGAAAAGATGTTGATGATGTTGTTTTTATCCAACATCCCAGATGAATGCTCTGAGTTAGACAACAAGGATGGGAGCACAGTCTTTCATTCATTCATTTGTTCATTTATACACTCAACAAATGTTTATAAAATGCCTACAATGTGCAAAAGCCTGTATACAGTTCAACTCTGTATTCAATTCTAAGCGATAATGGCAGCCTGTGATCCACTGGAACTTATAGTCTGTGAAGTGGAGTGGGGGTGAACTGATAAGACAAAAAATCATAACCCAAGTTAGAGTGTGGTAAGTGACCATGAGAGGACATGCTAAGAGGGCTAAGAGATTCAGAGAGATAGGGACTCCAAGCTGGGTAGATCTGGGAAGGATTCATAAAGAAGAAAGCAGGGCTTTAAGGAGAAAAATAATTTCAGGAGCTGGAGATGGAATGGGAGTGTATTTTAGGCAAGGCAGGGTAGTGTAGATAAAGGCAGAGAGAGGTAGGAGAAGGCAGGATGGCTAAATTAATCATTTGGTCTGAATGGAAGGAAAAGTTCATAAATGGAAATAGTGTAAAATAAGGCCAGGTAGACAAGTTGGAGTCAAATTGTTAAGGGCCATTAATTCCAGAATAAGGAATTGTCCATTTGTCGTAAACCAATGAACGATGAGAATGTGATGGGATCATATGTATGGGTTAGCAAGATTCCTTTGGAAGCTATGAGAAGGGTAGAATGAAGAAAGAAGGGGCTAGAAGACAGGATACTAGGTAGGCTATCTCATGGCACAGTGGAAAGAATGCTGGCCTTTGAGTCAAGAAGAGCTATTGAAACCCACCTCAGACATTTACTAGTTTTGTATGATTAGAAGGTCACTTAACCATTCATAACCCATTTCGTTATCTGCAAAATGGTAAAAACTATATTTACAATTCAATTCAACAAGCATACTTTAAACATTTACTAAATTCAAGAAACAAAATAATCTTTGCTATAAAGGAGTTTAAGTCCAACTAAGAGATAAAATGGACAGCTAGGTGGTGCCTCTGCCAGTGAGGAGTCACGAGAACCTGAGTTCAAATTTGTCCTCGGACACTTACTAGACCTGCTTTCTTGCCTTCATTTCCTCATCCATAAAATGAGCTGGAGAAGGAAATGGCAAACCACTCCAATATCTTTCCCAAGAAAACCCCAACTGGAGTCACAAAGAGTAAAACATAATGGAAAGAACTGTAAAACAAGAAGTGATAAAATAGACAGATCAATAAATACAAAATAACATCAGAAGCACTAGCAACAGTAAGTGTATGTGTGTATGTGGCCAGGGATGGGGGGAGGATAGTATTGCAGAAATTCCAGAAGGTCACAGACTTAGACCTGAAAGAAACCTTTGAAGCTATTGAGTGTTCTTTTTACAGATGAGGAAACTGAGATATGGAGAGGTGAGGTTATGGTAAATGTATATGGTGGAATTTGAACTCAGGTCTTCCTGACTCCAAGTCCAGAACTCTATTCATTACACCATACTGCTTCTAATTTGTTAGAAGGAAAATAGTTATGAGTTATTATTAGTCCAGGGGATAGCTGATGAGAAGCAGAACCAGGGCAGTGATGATTCTGTGATACTCTGAGACATAGAACTAGAAATCAGGGGAGAGATCAGGGCTTTACTTCATGGAAGTAAAATGTATAAAGTCAGGGGGATGGGTTTTATGATCCCCAAAGCATCTCTTTACTGCTCCTAAAGTAAATAGGTGGACCTGCTGATACTACTTAAGGAAAGCTTTACCTTCTGCCAGGCACAAGGTCCTCACTAGGCAACGTCTTTTGGAAGGTTGAAGTCTAGGGCTTTCCAATGATACTCTCTAAGAATTCCATATCTGAGAGAGTTGTTTGGATGATGGGGGAGCAGCCACACAGTTCCCTCCAGACCAGGGCATGACTGGTCTTGTTGCAGGAGTCTTAGGACTGGTACCTAGGCTTATTTTCACCTCTAACAGGATTCATCCCCATACCTGAGTTTCTTTACCTGAGCCGGTACTGTTCTTTGGTGCTATAGACATCCCTGGGGTACCTAGTGGGGTAGTTATGGAGTTTTATTGCCCCTTACTTTTCTTCTCCCCAGGGAGAGTAAGGCCTGAATACACCAGGATTTCCCCTCATAAGCCCTAAAACCACAGTGCTAGTGTCAACATCAGATCATAGATAGGCTTATGGTATCGGATAAGCAAGCTAAGGTCTGGGGACATTAAGTGACCTGACCTGACCAAGGTCACATAGTAAGCATCTGAGTGGGATGTGAACTCACTGACCCTAAAGACCCTCAGAATCAAAAGCCAGTGCTCTGTGCCACTATAATGCAATACAGATATAAAATATACCATATGATACTTCAGTGACTTTGCCAGCTCACTGGTGAGTATATTCCTTCCACCAACATGGAATTCATCCAAACCTGCTCATTTTATACAATTCTAATCCTTCCATAAAGGCTCTACAAAGCATATTCCCAGAGTAGTGGGTCTTTTAATATTTCAAAGAAACTGATGCAGCACTTGGACTGTCCATCTGTCATCACTTGCTCTTACTGCGTGACATACCCACCTCCTTTTCTAGTGAATCTAGGTGCATTCTAGGCATGGGGTGATCTTTTATCATTTTGTCCTGAATCACTGAACCATAAGGATGTGATGGGATCAAATGTGTGGGATCCTGATGATCATTCTCTGTGCACACAACCATCACTAGTAATGGACTATGGTCTATTTTCACCCATCATAGCCTTTCCATTGCCCTTGAGTCAGCTGCCATTTCGCTTCCTTAAAGATCATGGTGGTCCATGACTTGCAGCCATAGAACATCATATCAGCAGGAGAATATTGGCATTTAAAAGAGGAGTTTTTGAGGCAGGAAACAGGCTATATATCATTGAGCTCGTGGTACAGTTCTCCATAAGTCATCCACTTCTTTCTCCCTTTCCTGTTAAATCTAATCCGAAATAAAAAATAAACCTTTGATTCTGGCATTCAAAGACATTATAGCATGATCTCAGCCTGCCTTTCCAGAATTATGTCATAGCATTCCCTTAAATGCTCTCTACATTCCAATCAAATACTACTCCATTGCCTATTTCCATCTGATACCCGCTTGTCTCTTTGCCTTTATTCACACCATCTCCTATAGTTGCCCAATCTTCCCCCAACCCATTTCTGGCTCATGAAATACCTCCCTTCCATCAAGATCCTGATCAACTCCTATATCATCAATGAATCTTTCTGATTTTCTTTCTTCCTTTACCCCCAGAGAAATCAATCAGTAACTAATCAACTGATAAACATTTTAAGTGCCTATGATGTGCCCAGCACTGTGCTAAGTGCTGGGTGTCCTACATGAAGGAGATCAAAATCTAATGGGGGAAATCTCCTTGCTCAGATTGTTCATAGCATTTGCCAAGAACATTTCCTTTTCATTAATTTTACTTCCTCGTATTTGTATTTGTTTTTCTCTCCTCTTAGATTATTGAGAACAAGATTTGTATTGCATATATCTTTGTATTCCCAGAACCTCGTACAGTGCTTTGTATACAGTTGGTGTTTAATATATTCTTTGCATTAATGAATGAATTTGAGGCTGTGGGGGCAGATCACAGAACTACAGGTTTCAGAACTGGATTGTAGAGATATCTAGCTCATATCCATGGAGGGTGAAGGGGTAGGGAGGGGTAGGTAATTGTTAGCAATGGAATAAGGGTTTAACATGGTCTAAATGAAAGGAGATGAGGGGATATTAATTACGAAGGCACATGAAAAGAAGTGCTGGTTTTAGTCAACTTCAAGATCAACATGGATCATTGGCTTCAAATGAAACCAAGAAAACTGCAGAAACCCAAATATGGAATTAGATGACTTTTGAGTGATAATGGTAGAATGAGGGAGGAGCAAGTCCTGCCATTCTCTGGTCCAACTGGACCATATCTAGGATACCGGGGTCAGGTCTGGGAAGCAGATTTTAGGAAGAAGGCTTCCAGAGGGAAACAATTTAGAAGAAGAGGAACATGATGATAAAAGGGTTGGAACTCATGTCGCTGAATAACCCCAGTTGAAAGAATTGGGAATGTGTAGCCTGGAAAAGAGAATACTTGGAGTGAAAAGATCATTGGCTTCAGGTATTTGAAAGACTATTACATGAAAGAGAGATTAGTTGAAGTTGGAAAAAAGGCCAATTTTTGGCTTGATAAAAAGAAAGACTTCTTAACAATTAGATGTCCCAAATTAGAATGGACTCCCATTTGAGGCAGTGACTTCCCCTCATCTCTTTAGAAGCTGGATGTCCAAGAACTTGTTTATACATGTTGAAAAGAATTAGAGTAGGGCTAGGGTTAGGGTTAAGAACACTAATTCCAAACCCAAGTTCAAATCTAGCCTCAGACACTTAATGAGCTATGTGACCCTCACCTGTCTGCTCAGATATAATCTGGACTAGATAATCATTTAAGTCTATCCACACTCAAAGTCTGAAATTAAGATGAAATAATTTAGGAAGCTAGGGCTAGAGAGGGAATTAGAGTCCAGTTAAGCCAATCCTCTCATTTAATAAATGAGGAGCCTGAGGCCAAGCAAGGTTGAGTGACTGGTTACACAGATTAATGACAGAACTGAGATTTGAATCCAAGGCATCTGACTCTAAACCCAAGCATTTTGAGTGTTCTTCTTTCTCAAATATACACAATGATAAGGACTAGAACTGTGATTTAAATGTCATAGGTGCCAACTAAGGAAATGCCCTCTACCAATAGAAGGTGTTCCCTCCCCTGCAATTTGTAGCCTTAGTAATCTAGAGCACTGAGGGATTACAAAATTTACCCAAAGTCACATAGTCTGAGTGTGTCGGAGGCAAGATCTGAACCCAGATCTTTCTGGTTTCCAGGATGGCTCTATGTTCACCATGCCACATTGCCTATCCAATATACCAATGAAAAGACTGGACAGATAATTTACAGAAGGGCAGAAACAGAGAAGAGTTTATTCTTCCTGATCCATTTGTCTAAAAACTCTAATGTGGGGATACATGATGAAATACAAAAGGGAAACTTGGCAAATGTCCGAGAATTTCTATATTCTTCTGCCCGGTGAGCTGAGCATGGACCCTGGAAGCACTGGCTTCTTCCATCATGGGTCCTCTCCTGGGAGCCACAAGTACACTTTTCTAAACTAACTGCCGGTGTCTTTTTTTTTTTTTAATAAAAAAGGTAGGTCTGGTGATCTGCAAGACCAAAAATGTGAGTAGTCTCTAGGGGCTGTTCAGCCTTAGAATGAATCAGAAAACTGTTTGTCCCAGCTGCAAGGTCAGAGCTTAACATTTCTTTATCTCTTTATTTATGCTTCAGACTAGCCTTTGAAGTCCTTTCCAACAAACCCTTGATCAGAGCTGTATGTGTATACATCTTTATTTCCATGTAGGGTCCATCACAATGGCCAGACAGATTTCTTCTCTGTTGCTGCTAATTAGCTAGCTATAGGGAAAACAAGTTAGTAGTTATGGGGAAATGGAAGTATCTCCCTTTCCTCCTCTTTCTTCCCTCCCTGTCCATCTTTTCCTCTTCCTCTGTTGCTCTCCTTTCCTCTCCCTCACTATTTTTTAAGTAAAGAAAATTGAACAGATCCTTGCTTTCAAAAAAAATGTCAACCTGAGAAGTGTTTTGTTGAAAATAATAAATATCAGAGGCAAGCTTACAGTATTTTCCTTGTGTCTGATGAGTAGGAAGGAGAGGAAAATGCTAAAAGATTCTTTGCAGGCACAGAGAGGGGCACCTCCATGTGGATTTGAAAAAAAGAGAATCTTGGTCAACCCAATCTCTTGAGATGTGAAGCCTTCAGTAATGAGCAAAAAGGGAAGTTAATACAGTTTGATGTGCATGTTAGCTTTGGGTCCAATAACTTCACTTCAAGTTACATATTTGGCAGTGAGAATGTTCCCCTTTTGAAGAGGTATCTTCTGTATTTTTAAAAACATTAAATTCATCAGATGTCATGGAATTAAAATTACCTTTCTCCTTAATAGAACCTGTAGAGAGAGACCAATCTAAGATACTCCCCTTCCACTGGGTCAGTGGAAAGAATCCTGGTGCTGGGTCAGAGTACCTGGGTACAAATGCCATCTTTGACAAATATGTACTTGTGTTTTCTTGTACCATCCTGTTTTCCTTCAAGCTCTTAACATCCTTGGGTCTCTTTTCCTCATTTGTAAAAGAGGGGATTGGATGGGAAAGATGGCATCCTGAGTCATATTAGGTCATCTATGAGCCCTAACTACAATATTGAAGAACCTCTAGTGTGAATTATTTCTGCTTTGACTGAGACGGGGTTTCATAGCATCAAATTCACTTTAATCTTGAATGTTGCTAGTGAGACCAGAAAAAAGAGCTTTTTAAAAGTTCTTCTTCCTTCTACATGTGAATGAAAAGGGGAACTCCTTGAACTACCCAGTCTAGGAGGAAAAAAAAAAAACAGAGGCTGCAAATTTGTGGTGGAGGGGGCAAATTAGAAAGGTCAAGAACAAAGAAAGTTAGACCAAAGATAGGGAGAGAATGAGACAATAAAATTAGTTTCTAGTTTGCTTATAAGTAGGATCAAAATTAGTTACTAGACTTCTAGATCGCTTCTGTTTTCCGTTTTGTTGTTACTTTATCATCCTGTGATACACAAGAGTAAAGTAGAGAAAGAATTAACTTTTTGCTTAAAAGTCAGCAAAAAGTTACCTGCAATTTGGGAGTTGAAGAAACGGTTAGGGGAAGAAGCTGCGTCTTCTGGGAAGTTTAGTGAATGTAATAGCTATAAAGCTGAAGAGGTCAAAGAAGAGTGAGGGAGCCAGGTCAGATGCCCCAGCATATCACAGAGCCCAAAGGTCATGTAAGTGGTGCTATCTAAAGACAAAGCTCTATGGATTTGAGAGTAGATTGAGACAATAGGGCACTGAACATGGAGGCAGGAATAGCTGCATTCAAATCCTGGCTAAAATGCTCACTATCTGTGTGACCTGGGCCATGACCTCTCCTAGCCTCAGTTTCAACATCTATCAAATACAACAAAAAATAGAACCGATGCCACAGTATGGTTGTAAAGGTCACAAAAGATAATTGACATAAAGTGGTTAGCAAGCCTTAAAGTGCCATTATAAATATGGTTTGTTATTGTTGTTGTTGTTGTTGTTGTTGTTATTCTTTGATTTTAAATGAATTCCCTGATATCTTCCCCAAAATGGGCTTTGTTGCTCATCAGTTTTGTGGTTTTTGGCAAGACATGTTGCCTTTCTGCTCTTCAGTTCCCCACCCATCCCCTGATAAAATGAGGCCATTGAAGGTAATTTACCTCTAAGGTCTGACCATAACATTCTTTGAATTTATAAGTTCTTTGGAAAATTTTTATAAATATGCTTCTTAATGTGTATAAAGGTATAAAAACTAGAACTTTGGTGTAATGGAAAGAGCATTATGTGTTGAGTCAGAAGACCTGGGTTCCATCAATTGGTGGGGGGATGGCTAAACAAATTGTTGTGTATAAAGACAACTGTATCTTGCTACATTGTAAGAAATGTTTGAATGGGAGGAATACAGAGAAGCATGGGAGGACTTATATGAATTGATGCAAAATAAAGTTAAATAAACTAAAAAATATGCATACATTGACTTCAATAATTTAAATGACAACAACAACAAAAAACACCTCTAAAACTGTATGCTGTAAAATTATAATGGCCAAGTTTGGCTCTAATAAATCTCAATTGTTCTTTGTGTGTGTCTGTCTGTCTATATGTCTGTCTGTCTTATATACTTATGTATTGGGAAATGGAAATAATGTAAAAATATATCTAAAAAGGTAAAAACAAAAGATACAAATACAATTTTAAATTAAAAATAAGACATGGTTTTTAAAGTCCAAGCTCTAATATTCATCAATTGTATGCCCTTGGGCAAGTCACCTGACATATCTGTGCCTCAGTTCTCTGCTTGGAAAACTACATGGTTACACTAGGTGATCTGTAAGATCTTTTCTAGCTCTACTTGTCTATGCCTGTCAAAGGCTTAGCCTTTTGGTGAAATGTAGGCAATATTCAGTGAGATTTGATAATGGGTAATTGTAAGAACAGACAGAAGAATAAAAATGTTTTCAAGTTAAAGAATAAAATATCGTCATTAAGCACTTACACTGTATAATCCCATAATGGAAAATTTTGCTTTCTCATGAATTCAGTTGAAAGTCTATTCCACTAAACATAATTATATTGGATACTTTGTGTGCATTTAGAATCCCAGACCCACTGTGATAACTTTGAGCTATCTAGGAATCTTTAGCTCATGTACTGGAAACCACTAATAGTCTGAATATTTCCGGTTGCTTCAGTACTCCTCATATGTCATAGTTAGCAGTGCCCTCCCCATCCTGATTACCCTCTTTTGAATTTATTGCATCTTTAGCAGTATCCTTCCCAAATGGGGGCACTTAGAACTGGACACAGTATTAGAGATGCTGTCGCACCAGGACAAAATTCAGTGTGGTTTTCACCTCTCAATTCTGGACAGTATCTTTCTATTAATAGAGCATATCATCGAAGTCCACTAAAGCCAAACTCAGATGCCTTGTCATAGCATAGATGTGATTTAGAGTTCTGGAAAATTATGCCAGTGGAGCATAAACTCTGGCAGGCCCTACCAAATTGAAAAGGCTTTGGATACAAGTCTGATAATTAATTCTGGGTTGGTCTGATGTTTAAGGCCCAGCCTAAATAAATCATTAGAGTCACATCACCACATTGACCAGATGTCAATAACTTTTTCAGTCATCATCCTTCAGGTCTTTTATTATAGCACCTTAAGCCTCCACCCCCACTTGTGGGCCACTAGTTAGATATTTTGCTCCAGCTACTTTGTGGGTCATTATCTTCTTCAAAGCTTAGTTTATGAAGTCCTCATCAGCATGTTTACTTATACTTGTCATCCAGAGGAAACAGTTCAAAATTTAATTAAATAACAACATAAATAAAGTTAACAACAGAATATAAATCATGACCTCACACTCCTAATGAGTGGGAACATAGATTTTCATAGGGACCATGCATACTGTGTCCACATGTGGGAACATGTGAAGGCAGAGCACCTGTACAGAATAGACTATATGGAGGAAATGTGATGAGGGAACACGCATGGCAGGAAAAATCATGCTTGGGATTCTGTTAAGTTGCCAGTATAATTTACTGATGTCATGCTACTCTCAGCTGAAGTTGCATCATGCTTAAACCCCATTGGGCATCTTTGATGACCCAGCTGATTTTTAGCTATCCAGACATCTTTAGGATTTCCCAAAATTCTATCCAATATCAACTACAGATGTTGTATTTAATTAACTTGTCCCTTTCAGGGAGAGATACATTTCTATTAATTGCTTCTTTTAGTCAGCTCTCCCAATGATTAGAAAATGCTGTATACCTTTCCCTGTAAATGAGGAGCTATGCCTCCTTCAACCTGCTCTTTCTACTGTAAGGGAAACTCTATAGCTATAGCTGAAATGAATTGCTATCTTCCTGTCCACCTGCTACTCTGTCTTCCATCTCTTGGAGTGATGCAGTTGCTGTGAGCCAAAGTTTTCCTTAATCGGTGTTTTCAGCCAATGGCTCTAAACTTCTGCTTTTTATTCAGGCTGAATCAGAGCCTAGGCTAAGATCAGGTCTGCTTTGTATATTCTCTGTTGACAGCTTCTGTTCACCCTCTTCTGTTAACTGTTTCTCCTCAACTTTTTCCTTTGAGTCTCTTAGTTCTGCTGTCATCTAATCATACACCCTGAGTGAGGTAGATGTCCCCAAGGGTCTACTTTCTTAAGCATAAAAGGAGCTGAGTGATATTATAGTGAGAAAACTGTTGAAACCTCATAGGATCTCGTTCTATTGTTCTGTACAATAGTAAGAGCAGCATTAGCCAGAGAATGTTTACTAGGCTTTTGACGTTACAAATCACATTCTTTTTTTATGCTATTGCAAGCTATGGCCAATGGACATAGCAATCACATCAATGTAAGCACACATCATTAAAGTATAAATATTAAAGGAAGATCACTTTCCTTTTTTTGGCTTCCAACTCACACCATTAACTCATTGAATAAGAAGTACAAGAAAAAAAAAACAGCAACCCCCCCCAAAAAAAACATGCATCTTTATCTATTGAACCTCAGTTTCCCAACTCTCACTGAAGTTGTGAATTGATTTTGAACCCCCCCCCAAATAGAACTTTTACATTTATCCCTTCTACATTCCATCTAATTTAGTTTGGCCCATAATTCTAGTCTTCCAAAATCTCTCATGATCCTGATTCCTTCCTACATTATATTTGTTATCTCTCCCAGCTTTTTATCATCTGCAAAGTTGACAAACATGCCATATTTGCCTCATATTCAGGAGCTATTTTTTCTAATATCACAATGCTCCATGATAATTTACTCTTTTTGTCAGAATATGATACTTTGACACAATTATTTTGGGGATCTACAATTTTGTTGATGTGGATACTATCTTCACCCATCCCAATCTCCATTAAAAAGTATCACAGCCCTTTTACAACTTATGAGTTATAATGACCAATTATATGATCACCCTAAAACCAACCTAGTAATGATCAAAATCTGGTAACTATTTACATTCGAAAGAGTAAGGAACAAATGTTTATATGTAATACCATAGCAATATAAACAGATTTTAAGACTGTATTTTCACTGCCAAGAGGATAATTAATTGGGATATTTACATACTAATATTACCTAATCAACTTTGTAGCAAGGTAATTAATTTATAGCTTACAGTCAGCAAAACCCTGGACACATAAACAAACCCAGCTGCTCACACATAATCATTAAACTGCTTTTAAATATCCAGAGCTATAGCTGGAGAGTAGACATAAAACTGGCATCACTGAAAGACATCTTCATATTTCATACCCAGAATGAGAAAAGTGCATTTTCAATGTCATTAAGGGATGGATCATTGTGCAACAAGATGGATGTTCCCCAAATGGACTGTACGATCAAGTTATCACTCAGAATAGAACATGGCAGATGGTTGACTACCATGTATGTTTGGTCTCAAAACACAGATAATTACCAAAGGGTAACCTAGCTACTCGATTTATACATAGCCTTGGAATCTGAATGTTGCAATTTGATTCAATACCATCATCAAACATTCCATTTAGCCACAATAAATGGAAGAGATGAATGCATAATGCCTATCAACAAAGTTGTGGTTGCTAGGGGAGCAAGATGGAAGAGTTCTTCATTGTATGGAAAGAAACATCTTTCACAAACTGAAAACATTCCTTATAACCTAGCAAGGTCAAATAAAGACATGAAATCAGATCAAGAACCAATGGGATGCACTCCAGAAGCCTATAATAATAGATTCTTGAAAGAGATCTAAGATATAGCATCCTCAAGGTCTATGGTATATCTTCAGCAAAACCATATCCAGTCCTTTTTGCCCCTAGGTAGGGAAAATAACACAAAGCACATACAAGTCAAAGACACTAAATAATTACCTAAATAATGTCCATTGCTCATTACAGTTGTAAAGCAACAGTTAATTCATAGGATCCCATATATTCCATCATCTTCATTTTGTAGATTAAAAAAATCATGTCACATAGATCATAAGTAGCAAACCTGTCATTTGAAACCTAGTATTCTGTTTTTTTCTAATTATAGTGCAATTGTAATTACAAAACATCTCCAGCCTAGTGAACACAGAAAAAGAAAAAAAGAAGCTCTGATAACAAAACTAAAAATCACAGAACCATTTGCATATGAAGAAAAATCCCCTGAGTCAGCACACAGGACAACAATAACCATGATAATAAGTAGAGTTGAGTATAGCTTCCAACTTAAAGAGACAGTCATAACAAGCTATCTTTAAAACATTTGATGTGCATGACTGACATCAGGCTATTCCGCTCCACTGAAAGTCACATTGAGCAACTTCTGCATAGCTCAGTGATGCTGTGAATAGGACACAACACATGAAAGATCTGAGTTCTAATTTGACCTCAGACTCTTAGTTAATTTTTTACCTCTAGGCAACTCACTTTACTTCTCCTTAGCCTCAGTTTTCTCATCTGAAAAATGAGAATAACAAGAATACCTACCTTACAGAACTGTGGTGAGAATACAATGAGAAAATATTTGTAAAGTGATTTGCACACCTTATAGGGCAGCTAGTCCTTAGGTGCTGGAAGGAATAGCCATGTCCCTGGTGGCCTTTACACACATACACACACACACACACACACACACACACACACACAGGACTAAAGTATAAGAAAGAAGTCTTCCTTGGAAATTGAGAAGAGAGACAGAATTGGAGGAAGAGCCCAGTTCCTGAGAGAATTGCTCTTCCCTTTTCCCTCTTGTACCTCTTCAAGATTACAGCTGGGATGGGACAAGGGTATCTCTTTCTTTTTTAATATTTATTTATTTTTAGTTTTCAATATTCACTTCCATAAGATTTTGAGTCCTGAATTTTCTCCCTAGCCCACTTTTTTCCTAAAAAACAAAAGTATGTGATTATTCTCAGATAATCCAAGAGAGGAGAAACCATTTAAATCTTGTCTGTTAAATATGCAAAGCTGAAAAATATGCTCATGTTCCCATTTTCTCTTTGTCTACTTCTCAGTTTGATTCAACCTGGAGTGCATTTAAACTGGGATTTGACCTTCCACTAGGTCCTAACACCCTCCTTTTAGAGACTTGGCAAAATTTTTTTCCAAATGGTGATATCAGGCTTTTACTTCTAAGAAACCAGACTGCTTTGTTTAAATGTCAGTGACTCTTAAAACATGATTGGCAAATTCATCACTGAAACCCATATTGGTTTTTTTTGATTCACCAAATAACCAGCATAGAGAAAACCAAGTAACATACATTGAACAGATACAAAGTATCATTTTTTTCCAACACATTTCACAGGGCTTATGTGCTTAGTATCTAATAAATATGGATTGAGTGAATGAATGAATTCACACCAAAGTCAGAAAGCTGTCTAGAGAATTGGTTAGAACATAGGGTTACTGCCTGGAAGGGACCTTAGAGGTCATCCAGTACACTTCCTATTTTTATAAACGAAGAAACTGAGGCCCAGAAGATTAGGCACTCCACCCAAGGCCATTCAGGTAGTAAGCCACAGATCTGTAATTTGAAACCAGGACTCTGTCTTCAGATCCAATTTTCTTTCTACTCTACTGCAACACTTCCTTAGGAATTCTATGATGGTGACTTATCTTAAATGCAAGGAGAATAGAATGCAGTTATAAAGTCAGAACGTCCAAGCTGGAGGGGACATTAGAGGTCATCCAATCTTTACTTCTTTTGCATCCCCTACAAGTCATCTCTTGCCTGTGATAGAAACTTTTTTTGTCATTAGAAGACCTGCTGCTTCCCAAAGCAGTATTTTTTGGATGCTATTAACCTGTAGGCATTACATCTACATTGCCCTCTAAAGCAAATTGAAGGCAGTATGGTACAGTGGAAAGTTTTGCCTGTATTGTTACTAATGCTGAAATGAATTATATAGATGGTAAGGAGTATAGAAATTCAGAGAAAGGGGAAATTATTGTGGACTAGACTAGAGTTAATGAAGGCTTCATGAAGAAGAAAGGGTAGATATCCAGCCTGAAGGGACAAGATTAGAATATCACATCCTAGAGTTGTTGAAGTATTATTGGGATCTTGAGTAGGGAAAAGACATAATAAAAGTCATGATATATAAGAAAAAATCTAGTGGTAGCCTGTACGATGGATTGGAGAGAAGGCCGAAAGGATAGAAGTTACGGGAGGAAATCACTTTTTTCATGTTATTCTTTTTTAAAATTGTGAACTCAACAAATACCCCCCCAAAATTAGCATTTCCATATACAATGCAGAACAGAAAAAGAATATACATGTATAATAAATGTGTATCTAGAATCTCACATCTCAAACATGGCATATGGATACCTACTCATTCTCTTGGCTAGTTCTCACACTGGAAGGTCTAGGATTTTCCATCTCTGATGTCACAAGCAGGCAAGCCTCAATTAGTGATTCTGCACGGCTATTTCTAAGGGTAGGAGGAGGGGGCATGTTTCCAGCAAAGATTGTCTTATACCACCCATGACCATAGCCAATGGCCCCAGCCACTGGTATTCAAAGCTATTCAGAAACCAGTCACAGTTTCTAAATTGTCAGAGCTAAAACTGTTTTCTCTACATTCCTAATGATTGGTCTTATTGTGTATCAGGCACCTGCTTAGTCACCCATTCTTCTGACTTTCCAGGCAATTCATTCTTTGTGTCAATTACAGTAATGGACAGCTAGCAACATGTTATAATCAGCTCTCACAATGAAACACTCCCTCATCTGTCTTACCTGTCAGTGAACAAACCATTGTGCTGCTTCTTTTTTTTAAATCCAATTACTGATGTAGATTTTTAAATAGCAAATGTAATACAAGATTTACTCTGGAATGTTCTTCATTCCTCCTTTACTTAAGTGAATCTATGTGACCTTTCTATAAATACATAGCTGGTTTATGTGACAAGCTTCATAGAAAGCCAGAAAACATAATGCAGAGAAAACACAATGCAGAGAAAACTATGTGAAAACTTCTATTTGGGGGGATGTGATCATTCTTGCAGCAGGCTGAAATGGTCACACCTTTTAAAGAAAGGAAAAGAGGATAACCTTAAGGTTCATGCACTCAAAAATGCAGCTAAACTTGGGGAACTGGCTGTTTAAATGGATACTCTCCTTGATCTACACCCTGTTCCCTTTCCCAATGAGCTTCAGACAACCAAGACTATTATCATAATAAGGTACCACTTTCCTCTGGAAGTACATGTATGAAGCATACCATATTGTACTCAGTTAAGATGAGTGAATCCCTTAGAGAGCCAAAGAGAATTTACACATGAGGAAGAGAACTCAGGACATATTGAGTTCACTAGAGAGATTGAATTCTGTCCCTTCCTACTTATGATTAAACAGCTTTTTTTCCCTCATCCTGCTGTTGCTATATAGCATTTGCCTAGTCTCGGTCTCCATGATTTTATTCCTATTTAGTTTCTGTGGAGCAACAACATCACTTTTTAATACATGTATTAAGGTTACTACATTATTAATACATTAATAATATTAAGCACATATTCCACTAAAGTTTCTTTATGTGTATTTCTTATAGGGCAGTCCTATAGTTATGTATTGGGGTGGTTGATTTTTTTAAATCCATGCCCAAGAGACTTTAAACACTGATCCCCATTAAATTCCATCTTGTTTAGTTTGACCTATCATTCATGCCTGTCATATCATCTTAGGATCCTATATCAATCATCTGCCATATTATTTATCTTTCCCACTTTACGTCATTCATGAATTTGATAAGTATACCTGCCATGTCTTCATCCATGTCACTGATTAAAAAAAATATTAGGATAGAACAAAGGCTGAACCCCTCTGCCATTTTACAAGAGACATCTATATATTTCCAATTATCATTCTTCAAGTATGTTAATTTGACCAGTTGCATATCCATTCACTCCCATGAAATTCCATTTCTTCATCCTATCCACAAGGGTAGCATGAAAAACCGTATGTAATACTTTGTTGAAATACAAATACGCTGTGTCCACAACAGTTGCTAATCAGTCAAATAAACCTGTCAAAATTTAAAAAATTAAAATAAACAAGGAAATGAGTATAATTTGGAATGAGTATAATTTGACCTGATTTATTCTTAGTGAACCCATACTGGTTTATAGTGATTACTTCTCTTTCTCAGTGCTTATTTTAGCAATCTGTTATGAAGTTTTACTAATGTTCTATATCATGCTCAGTGAGTTGTTTTCAGTTTATCTTAATGGTCCCTCCAATATCCCTTCTCTTTTAAAAAAAAATTGTGATATTTGATGATTTAGTTTTTTTCCCGATTACAAGTTATCATTATACTATCTGTTCCAAGCAGTGGATCTGTCCTTTATTTTTTCCTTTTCTTTTTGCTCTGAACAACCTGAAAATCTCTCTACCCAGGGTTTCAATGTCCTGGAAAGTATCAGAGTAGAGGCCCTTTCAGGGACTCCTGGGAAAAGGAAAGCTACCAAATGGCCTTCAGTTGTCCTGTCCCCATGTCTAGTGCTCAGAGGGCAGAGAAGAGAAAGGCTGACAGACAGTGTGACCTGACCTGAACCCAACTTGGAAGGGAACCACAAGCAAGCTTTGTTCTTCCTCTGAAATGGGGCCTGATTATATTTGATTAATAAATGCAACCCTGTGTCCAAAGTAGATGACAATGTAGAGGAAGGGTTAGAAACCGCTTTGTGCAGGAAAGGGCTGCCAGAGAACATTCTTTTGTCTGTGGCTGGTCTGAAACAGAAGAAAACTTTTGACTTTCAGAGACCTCCAGCATCCAGTCCCTTCCCCTCCACTATCTGTGTTAATTATGTTGATCTTACTTGGGATTAAGATTTATTTTAGTCCTACTATGGTGGATTTCTCCGTTTATTCTCCCATTTAGGGAGAAAAATGCCATTTTGAGTAGCTTAATCTGTTCATAATCATCTGAGTGAACACCCACCTATGGACAACCAAACAAAACAATGACTGAAGAAAATAAACTGATACAGTCTCTACTTTTTATTTCATCCTGTCATCAGCATCTCTGTGTTCAGATAGCTGTAGATTTATTTAGATTCTCCTTTATTTGATACAGAACAAACCCAAAGATCACATGTTCATTAGAATATTAGAAATGCATGTGGCAGCTCTGACATAAATAAACCCTGCAGTGCAATGGATTAAGAACTTACCTTTGAGTCAAAGGCCTTGGGGTCTAATTCCAGTTCTGCCACTTATTACTTGTGTCAGTGACCTTGGGAGAGTCACTGAATTTTCTCTGAGTCTCATTTTCCTCTTCTGAAAAATGAGATGGTGGTACAGGGAAGAGACTGTTTTTACCCTTTTTTTGTGTCTTTAGCCTTAATACTGTGCCTGGAATGTAGTGAGAGCTTAATAAATGCTGTTGACTTGATTCCTAGGTCTATTTCATCTCTAAACTGATATTCCCATTAACTAAAGAAATTTTATGTTACCTGCCTAAGTTGGTGGCAAACAAAAGAAGCAGCTCTCCTATGGTTTGTTCAAAGGACTTAAATATTCTAATTTTTAGTATCTGCAAGTTATTTCCAGCTCTGGTTCCTACCATGAGGCTTAACATCCTTTTCTGTATAGTAAGTCAACAAGGTGCTGGACTATCAAGACAAAAATGGAACACTCCCTACCTCACAGAGTTTATATTCTATTAGGAGAGATAATAGGTACCTAAGTAAGAATATACAAAAGAAGAAAGAGGGGGAGGAGGCTTTATATAGTGCCCATTGACCCCCTTCTCTGAATAATATTTTAAATGCATTGAATAAAGTGCATGACACTACAAAGAAAACCAAAGGTCAGTGAAATTAAATTAAAGATGTATTTTTCCCATCCAAGTTCATGATCTCTTGAAATCTGTCCCCAGACCATCATTAAGAATCCCTGGGCCTAGACAGTTATAGATGTTAAGAAAAGTAGAGTGCTTGGACTTTTGAGGAGACATGACTCATTTATTTTCACCAAAAATTATGGAATTGCCCTTAACTTTCAAGTTCTGTGGCCACATTTCTTTTTCCTATTACATAACAATGCTCTCTTTACTCCATGATTTTTTTTATTGGAGGGGGAGGAGGAAGGCAGGGTAAATGGACAATAAATTACTTGATTGGGTGAACACCAATAACACTTTAAGAGACAATTTTGCTAGAAAGAGAAAAAATAAATGAGGATTAGTGAACACATAAATTATTGGGAGAAATTTCTAGTTCAGTAATAAATATCTAAATTGATGAAAATGACTTTTTCTAAAGTGTCACTATAATTCTCAACAGTAATCTTAAAGACACCTGATATAAAAACATTCCTAGAAGGAGGATGGTAGTACATTACTACTCCTGGACCGATTGGGTCTACCTTGATAGGAGACAACCCAGATTTCTCAACTAATATCAGAGAAGGAAGAAGAAACATCCTTTTTGATACTGTCTACATTTTTCTCTATATCTCTCTTCCTCTCACTTTCAGGAGAACCATCCACTGTCACACTCTTTGCATTCTATGTTCTAAGGGTTAATGCTTGTTCCTTATCCCCTTGTCCACGTATAAACCAGTTTTGAATTAAAAAATAGAATCTATTTAATTTTGAATCTATTGAGATAGAAAGTCACCACCTCCTTTGTCCAAGCACATGATTTAATAGGATCTACCTACTGTTTCAGTTAAAGCCAAATAGATAAGGGGCTACTTATTACATACTCCATTCTAAACAATAAGACAGTAACCTGATATTTCTTGATTTTGATGATATTGCCAAGGATAGCTAAGCAAGGAGGTTCCTAACATAGCTGGACTGCTTATTCCTTAAGGCGTCATAGAGGTAAAGTAAGATTAAGAACATAAATATACTTGGATTCAAAGGTACTCTGTACAGTTACCAGTCTTACATATGGATGGGAGTCTTTGTCATTGTTATCCTTGATTCATATTGCATTTCTTTTTTTTTATTAATTTATTAGTTTAGTTTCAGTTAACAAGATTCAATTCCATAGTTCCTTGATTTTCAAATTTCCTTTACTTCCCTCCCCCCTCCCCTCATGACAGCATATAGTACAGTACAGGGTCTGCAAATGCATTCATATTAAACATTATTCCAATTACAAAGGCATATTGTACTAGGTGGGATGAAAGATGGTAAGGAAGAAGTAAAACCAAACAATGAGAAGAACAAGATCATTTAGTTTGCTTCCATCAGGATTCAGGCTCAATTCTTTCTAGTTATATCTCTGGATGGCACATTTCTCACTTTCTTGAGTCATTCGGGATTAACTTATATCACTGCATTGCTGAAAAGAGTCCAGTCTGTCATAGTTGGTCGTCACAGATATGGTATGTCTGTGATTGTATACAAATTTCTTCTGATTCTACTCTTCTCGCTCAGCATCAGTTTGTATAAGTCTCTCCAGGTAATTATGAAATCCGTCACCTCCTTGTTTCTTATAGCACAATAAAATTCCATTACATTCATATACCACAACTTGTTTAGCCATTCCCCAATTGATGGGCACCCCTTTAGTTTCCAATTCTTTGCAACCACAAAAAGGGCTGCTAAAAATATTTTTGTACATATGGGTCTTCCTCCCACTTCTATGATCTCTTTGGGATATAACCCTAGAAGTGGTATGGCTGGGTCAAAGGGTATGAAATTATTATAATCCTTTGGGCATAATTCCAGATTGCTCTCCAGAATGGTTGGATAAGTTCACAACTCCACCAGCAATGTATTAGTGTTCCAATTTGCCCACATCCTCTCCAGCATTTGTCACTTTCTTGTTTTGTCATCTTAGCCAATCTGACTGGAGAGATGTGGTATCTCAGAGTTGTTTTGATTTGCATTTCTCTAATTAATAGTGATTTAGAGCATTTCTTCATATGCTTATAGATATCTTTAATTTCTTTCTCTGAAAACTTCCTGTTCATATCCTTTGACCATTTATCAATTGGGGAATGACTTGTATTCATATAGATTTGGCTCAATTCTCTATAAATTTTAGAAATGAGTCCTTTATCAGAGACACAAGTTGTAAAAATTCTTTCCCAATTTCCCACCTCCCTCTTGATCTTGGTTACATTGGCTTTGTTTGTACAGAAGCTTTTCAATTTAATGTAATCAAAATTATCCATTTTGCATTTTATAATGCTCTCTAATTCTTGTTTGGTCCTAAAGTCTTCCCCTCTCCACAGATCTGTCAGGTAAACTATTCCTTGCTTTCCCAAATTGCTTACAGTATCATCCTTTACACCTAGATCATGCAACCATTTGGACTTGATTTTGGTATATGGTGTTAGATAGTGATCTATGCCCAGTTTCTGCCATACTGTATTCCAGTTTTCCCAGCAGTTTTTGTCAAATAGTGCATTCTTATCCCAAAAACTGGGGTCTTTGGGTTTATCGAACAATAGATTGCTATATTCATTAACTGCTGGGTCTCCTGCACCTAATCTATTCCATTGATCCACTACTCTACACCTCTGCCAGTACCAAGCAGTTTTGATGGCTGCTGCTGTATAATACAGATTAAGATCTGGCATAGCTAGTCCACCTTCCCTAGCATTTCTTTTCATTAATTCCCTTGATATTCTAGACCGTTTGTTTTTCCAAATAAATTTTGTTATTATTTTGTCTAACTCTACAAAGTAGTTTTTTGGTAAATTGATTGGTATGGCACTAAATATATAGTTTAGTTTGGGTAAAATTGTCATTTTTATTATATTAGCTCGACCCAGCCACGAGCAATTGATATTTTTCCAACTATTTAGATCTGCTTTTATTTGTGTGAGAAGTGTTTTGTAGTTGTGATCATATAGATTCTGGGTTTGTTTTGGCAAGTAGATTCCCAAATATTTTATAATGTCTACAGTGACTTTAAATGGGATTTCTCTTTCTATCTCTTGCTGTTGAGTTTCATTAGAGATGTACAGGAATGCTGAGGATTTATGTGGGTTTATTTTATATCCTGCAACTTTGCCAAATTTATTTATTGTCTCAAGTAGTTTTTTACTTGATTCTCTAGGATTCTCTAAGTATATCATCATATCATCTGCAAAGAGTGACAGCTTGGTCACTTCTTTGCCTAATTTGATTCCTTTGATTTCTTTTTCTTCTCTAATTGCTACTGCTAACGTTTCTAGTACCAGATTGAATAAGAGGGGTGATAGTGGACACCCTTGTTTCACTCCTGATCTTATTGGAAAGGCTTCTAGTTTATCCCCATTGCATATAATACTTGCTGATGGTTTTAGATAGATGCTAGCAACTATTTTAAGGAAGGCTCCATTTATTCCTATACTTTCTAGTGTTTTTAATAGGAATGGATGTTGTACTTTGTCAAAAGCCTTTTCTGCATCTATTGAGATGATCATGTGGTTTTTGCTAGTTTTGTTGTTGATATGCTCAATTATAATGATGGTTTTCCTAATATTAAACCATCCTTGCATTCCTGGAATGAATCCTACCTGATCAGGGTATATTATTTTTGTGATAAGTTGTTGGAGTCTTTTGGCTAATATTTTATTTAGAATTTTTGCATCTAAATTCATGAGGGAGATTGGTCTATAATTTTCTTTCTCTGTTTTATCTCCTCCTGATTTAGGAATCAGTACCATATTTGTGTCATAGAAAGAGTTTGGTAGGACTCCTTCTTCACTAATTTTCCCAAATAGTTTGTAGAGTATTGGAATCAATTGTTCTTTAAATGTTTGATAGAATTCACTAGTGAACCCATCTGGCCCTGGAGATTTTTTCCTAGGGAGTTCATTGATGGCTTGTTTGATTTCTTTTTCTGAGATGGGGTTATTTAGGTAATTCACTTCCTCTTCAGTTAATCTGGGCAACTTGTGATTTTGTAAATATTCATCCATTTCACTAAGATTGTCATATTTATGTGCATACAATTGGGAAAAATAATTCCTCATTATTTTTTTGATTTCCTCTTCATTGGAGGTAGATTCACCCTTTTTATTTTTGATACTCATAATTTGGTTTTCTTCTTTCTTTTTTTTATCATATTGACTAAGGGTCTATCAATTTTGTTGATTTTTTCATAAAACCAGCTCTTAGTTTTATTTATTAATTCAATGGTTTTCTTAATTTCAATTTTATTAATCTCACCTTTGGTTTTCAATATTTCTAATTTAGTACTAAATTGGGGATTTTCAATTTGTTCTTTTTCTAGCTTTTTCAATTGCATGTCCAATTCATTGACCTCCCTTCTCTCTTTAATTAAGTATGCACTCAGGGATATAAAACTTCCCCTGAGAACTGCCTTTAGTGCATCCCACAAATTTTGGTATGTTGTTTCATTATTATCATTCTCTTGAATGAAATTATTGATTGTTTCTATAATTTCTTCTTTGACCCACCAATTTTTTAGGATTAAATTGTTTAGTTTCCAATTAGTTTTTAGTCTATCTTTCCATGGCCCTTTATTGCATATAATTTTTATTGCATCATGATCTGAGAATGATGCGCTTAATATTTCTGCCTTTCTGCACTGGATTGTGAGGTTTTTATGCCCCAGTACATGGTCTATTTTTGAGTATGTACCATGCACTGCTGAGAAGAAAGTAAATTCCTTTTTATCCCCATTCAGTTTTCTCCAGAGATCCATCATATCTAGTCTCTCTAAGATTCTATTCACCTCCTTAACTTCTTTCTTGTTTATTTTGAGGTTAGATTTATCGAGTTCAGAGAGGGGGAGATTAAGGTCCCCCACTAGTATAGTTTTGCTATCTATTTCTTCCTCTAATTCCTTTAACTTCTCCTCTAGGAATTTGGATGCTATACCACTTGGTGCATATATATTAAGTAGTGATATTGCTTCATTCTCAATGGTGCCTTTTAGTAGGATATAGTTTCCTTCCTTATCTCTTTTAATTAGATCTATTTTTGCTTTTGCTTTATCTGAGATAAGTATTGCTACCCCTGCTTTTTTTACTTTAGCTGAGGCATAATAAATTTTACTCCAACCTTTTACCTTTACCCTGTGGGTATCCCTTTGTTTCAAATGTGTTTCTTGAAGACAGCATATTGTAGGATTATGGTTTTTAATCCATTCTGCTATCCGCCTCTGTTTTATGGGAGAGTTCATCCCATTCACATTCACAGTAATGATGACTATCTGTTTCTTCCCTTCCATCCTATTCCCTCCCCTGTTTATGTTTTTGTTTCTTCCTTCTCCCTTCCTTGAAGTTTTCCCTTTTGACTGCCCCCTCCCTCAGTGTTCCCACCCAGTGACCCCCCTTCTTAACCTATCCTCTCCCCTTACTACTATTTCCCTCCCTTATAATCCCTCCCTTTAGTCTCCTCCTTTTCACCCCCCCTTACCCTCCCACTATCTATAGGACACAATAAATTTTTATACTTATCAGAGTAAATTACTCCCCGTTTGATTCCAAACCAATGAGAGTAAATTTCAAACAGTGCTCCTCTCCCTCCCTCCAATTCCTCTATTTAATGAATTTATGTGTCTATTCACGTTAGATTCTTAAACTTCACTGATTAATTTGATCCTTCTTTGAACCAGAACCAGTGAGAATAGTGTTTAAATGATGTTCCTCTCCCTCTTACTTTCCCTTCTTCTATAGTGTGTTTTGATGCCTCTTCAGATGGCATATTTTACCTTTTCCTAGCTCATCCTTTCCTTTTTCCCATTACAGTACCATTGATCCCCTTAATAGTCTTTTTTTTTTTAGACTCCATGTTAGTGCATTCATACCCACACCCTCTAAGTATAACCCTTTTGCAGGTCATGATAATCATAAAGATTTCAAATATTGACAGTTATCAGCTCCACATATAGGGATGTGAACATTTTGCTCTTGTTGCATCCCAGGTAATGAGCTTGTGTTTGTGGGTGTGGGTGTGTGCCCTTCTGCATGTGTGAGTCTATGTTACCCTTGTTTACCTTTTTATGTTCTTCTGGAGTCTTGTAATTGGAGATCAAATTTTCCATTGAGCTCTGGCTTTTTCATTAGGAAAGTCTGGAAGTCCCTTACTTCATTAAACGTCCATCTCCTTGCCTGAAAGATTATGCTCAGTTTTGCCGGGTAGTTAATCCTTGGTTGTAGTCCTAGCTCTCTTGCCCTATGAAATATCAAATTCCAGTCCCTTCGCTCTTTGAATGTAGAAGCTGCTAGGTCCTGTGTGATCCTAACTGTAGTTCCTTGATATTTGAATTGTTTCTTTTTGGCTGCTTGTAGAATTTTTTCTTTAATATTATAATTCTGGAATTTGGCTACTATATTTCTTGGAGTTTTCAGTTTGGGATCTCTTTCAGGAGGAGTCCGGTGAATTCTATCAATAGCTATTTTATCTTCTGATTCCAGGACCCCAGGACAGTTTTCTTTGACAATCTCTTGGAGGATGTTGTCTAGTCTGCTTCTCTCATCATGGCTTTCTGGTAGACCAATAATTCTTAGGTTGTCTCTCCTGGATCTGTTTTCTAGGTCAGTTATTTTTCCAGTGAGATATTTTACATTTTCTTGCAATTTTTCAATCATCTTGTTTTTTTTTGATTGACTCCTGCTGCATCATAGAGTTCTGAGTTTCAGTTTGATTGTATCTAATTTTTAGTGAATTATGGTCTTCAGTTAGTTTTTGAAGTTCCTTTTTTAGGGAGGTATTTTCTTTTTCCAAGTTGGTCATTGCCTCCCTGATTTGGTCTTTAAAATTTTTCTTAAGCTCCTCCAGGAATGCTATTTGGGCTTGAGACCAGATCATGTTTCCTTCTGTGGTCTCTGGTGTGGGCAGAGAGTCTATATTGTCCTGTGTGTTTTGTTGTTCTTGCCCTGCATAGTATGCTCGAATAGACTTTCTTGCCTTCCCCTTCTCCTTTTCAGCTTCCTTCCTTCCCATTGTGACTTCCTGTTTCTTAGTGTCTCAGGCTATGAGTTTGGGGCCTGATCCTTGACTTTGAATACCTCTGGGTGGCTAGTTTATGGCTAAGTCAGGGAAGTCAGTGAGGAATGTAGATGTGTAGGTGGGGATGAGTCTGACCACTTCAGATTTCTGCCTCTATACCCCTGGGCTGTAAGTAGGCTTTTGTTGGTGAGGTGAGGTGGGGCTTGTTGGGTCCCCTCCCTCTCTTCTCTTCAGATTCCTGGCTGTCTCAGTTACACCCTTTCTTGGAGATTCTCAAGCCTGAGGCTATTTCCATTAACTTGGGATTTCAATCTGGGTGGGAGACTTATCTTTGGGTTTTCTGCTTCATGAAGGAGGGATGGGAGGATAGGAGCAGCTAGAATTTACTTTGCCATTCCAGCCCCTGTATCATACAGGCAGGCAGTTTCTAAATTTCCAGGCTGGGGGCTGAATGCAGCCTGAGAAGCCACTCTCTCCACTGGGGGCCCGACTCTCCTACCTGGCTCCAATGATCCGTTCCCTCTGCGAGATGACTTCGATTCGTCCTTGGTAAGTCTGCAGGCTGGGGCTTTTTCTCTCTCTGGTGTAGTCTGCTTGCCTGCTCTTAGGTCTGAGCTGTGCAGACCCCACACGCTCTGCACTCGACCTGTGCGGACACACTGGGCAACCTCCTGGGCTGGATTCTGCCACACTTTGTCTTCCACTGGGCTCTGTCACTCCGGAATCCGCTCAGATTTACCCTTTGGGACTTAGTGACAGAGGAGCTCAGCGAGGTTACTGCTTCCTTTCCACCATCCTGGCTCCGCCCCTCATATTGCATTTCTTGCTTGTATATACCACATCTTATGTACAAGTCGCCTTGGGAAATTTAGCCAACTATCTAGAGCCTCCTTGCACCCAAGTTTCCATTGTGTGTTATCTTCTAGGTCACCCATAACTTTGACTCTTTAGAGATTGTGTTAATCTAATATTTGCAAGCAGATAACATCCCTACGAAAACATTTGTGCTTAAATGTGGCTTTATTTACAAATATATTGCTATGGGGAGCCCCTTGTAAACTATGCAATCTTTCAAGTACATTCTAGCTTAGTTGCTTACTTCTGATCAACACTGAACCTATTTTCAATGCCAGCCCCAGACATACACAAATGTATGCATTCCGTAGACAGTGGACTAGATTTGTGCAAGTTGTAGTCTAAACAATGAGTGATCATTATCTATTCAGTACATTGGTCTAGACAATGACCATTTCCATGTGGATTTTAAGGAAGTTTGTTAGGCATCTAAAAAGGACTGGTAACAATATATTGGCATAGAATCTTGCAAATCTAATCAAAGTTTGTTAAACTCAAAAGAGAGGGGGAAGGAGACACCATAGCCATAGCTATGATGTAGGAAGAAGAATACTAGAGATATTCAGAAACTCACAT
This sequence comes from Gymnobelideus leadbeateri, assembly GCA_011680675.1. Classification (NCBI taxonomy): domain Eukaryota; kingdom Metazoa; phylum Chordata; class Mammalia; order Diprotodontia; family Petauridae; genus Gymnobelideus; species Gymnobelideus leadbeateri. Next base: position 321,381 of record WOXC01004486.1, read on the forward strand.
AAGGGAAAATCTAAAAAAGGAGTTAACCATGACACCCAATGCCCCAAGTATCTGTACATAGATGCAAGAAGATTGAGTTACAAGCAAGTTGTACAAAACTCATCATCCAAGGAGGCAGATTTGACCTAGTAAGTATTATGAAAATTCAGTGGGATAAATCCATAAATGGAATATGGTTTGTAAAGAAAATGCTTAATATTTTTTTAAAAAGATGTTTTTAAAGGTGGGGCAACCTAGGCATTACTGGAAGCAGATAGGAGTAGCATAGTAAAGAGTGAAGTGAGTGAAAATCAATGGAGGAAGAAACAAATGCATTATTGTCAGTATAGTATATTGTAGCACAGTAGACAAAACGAGGAAATAGATGACCTTGGGAACCAGATAATGAACTTGTAGTAGACATATGCTATAAGAGTGACAGGGAATTTCAAATATCTGGACATTTATGAGAGCTTTCTCTCAGCCCCAAACAAAGCAGTTAATCATTCCTTGGTTTGCCTAATGACAGTTTTATTCAAAGGGTGGAGGAAATGACATTAAATTCCTTACTACATATAATTCTTTTGGGGGAGGCAGGGGGGAAGGCAAAGCAGTTGGGATTAAGTGACTTGCCCAAGGTCACACACAGTAAGTGTCAAGTGTCTGAGGCTGAATTTGAACTCAGGTCCTCCTGACTATAGTGCCAGTACTTTATTCACTGTGCCACCTAGCTGCCTCACTACATATGACTCTTAACAGCAAGAGGAAATTAGATGGTGAAGTAGAAGTAATGGGAAATTTGGGAGAAAGTAAACACTACAAAGAGAAAGGGGACAACACATCCAGGAATAACTGATATGCAACCTGAATTTGGAGAAGGCATATTTTGAAAGGTTCAGGAAAAAAAATAGGTAGAATACCATGGTTTTAATTTCTATCAGAGACACAAAAATAAATTGCATCAATTCTAAAGACTCAAGATGTAATTCTGATGAAAGTTATATAAATAGATATGTTTATGGAAGTAAAGCATTAGTCAACTTAGATATAGTCAGGAGTGCTCAGAAAGATTGTGTGTGATTTGTCCTTCATTCTCAAAGAGGACCATGATATCAGGAAGGTGATGACATGACTTGCAAATGAATTGGACTTGAGTAAGGGAGGGCTGTGCAAAGGGTTCCTCCTGAGCCATCTGGGTTCAGTGGTCAGATAAAGATCAGAATGACTAGAGATGGCCCAGGATACAGTGGGACACCCTGGCCTTTTTAAACTAAGGTCTTTCCTAGGTCTCACTTTAAGTGAGCCTCATGGTGAACAGGCCAGTTTAAGAAGTGAGTCAAGGGATAGCCCCTTTAATCCAAAAAAAAATAAAAATATCAAATTGGAAGGGGAAGACAGTAAGGGTTGCTGGCTGAAAGAAAAATGATTACTATTTACATTCACTCTGAGCCAGAAGGGCCCAAAAAGTAATGATAAAGCTCAGAAAGAACTGAGGTTGTCAAGGAATGCTTAAGAAAACAAGAGAGTTTTCTGTTTTCCCCTAGTGTTGGAAAAAAGAGGATCAGAGAAAGAATGGGATTTATCCCTTGGGGTAGCTGAGATGATAACCATGATAATAAGGCATAACTACTAAACTTTATAGTGCTTCTCTTTTCTCTGACTTATCTTTGTCCTGGTACCAAAATGGTTAACAGGGAGTTTATGCCCAAGATAAACTGGAAGATAGTAAGAGAGGACCTATATGTGCTTAAAGAATTCAAGTCACTAGGCCCTGTGAATCACATTCTCAGAGACTGAAAGAACAGGAAGATCTGATTGTACAGCTATTGTCAGCAATCTCTGAAAGAATGAAAACAGCATCCCAGGTTTACAAAATGAGAATTATTTTCATTCTAAAAAAAAAGATCTAGAATAGAGGCTGCAAATTTTAGGCCAGTGAGTTTAATTTCAGTTCCTAGAAAAATTCTGTAATGTATTTTTGAAGGGCTGGTTAACAAATATCTGGAGAGGAAGTCATGATCAAAAACAGTTGCCATGGCTTTGTTAAGAGCAGATCATGTCAGATTAACTTGGATAAAGATATAGATGGTATGCACATAAAGTTTGCAGAGGACAAAATTGGGAGGAATGGTTAACAAAGTGGTGACTGTCAGCATCCAAAAAGATTTTGACAGGCTAACATGGTGGGCTGCATCAGACATGATGGATATAATAGGGATAATGTAAAGTTTGATATTTGAGTTAAAAAATTAACTTCAGAGGTATAAGATGGAAGAAAGCATGATCAGATAGCAATCCTTCTCAAAAAAAGACCTGGGGCTCAAGTAATTGAAATTTCTGCAAGAGCATAAGTGACGTATGGCAGCCAAAAAGACCCCAAACCCTAATGCAATGTTACAACAGTAGCAGAGGCATTGGTTCAGTATTGGGAGGGAAGCCAGGATGGGGCTGATAGTTCTAACGTACTCTATCCTTATCAAACAATATCTGGAATACTGATTTTTTTTTAAATATTGGGGTATCAAAATTAACTAAGGAGGAAATTGACAAACAGAAAAAGACCCAGAGGAAGGGGACCAGAATGATAAAGGACTTCAAAAGCATGCTACATGAAGGCAGGTTAAAGGAACAGGAGATGTTGAGACTTAAGGACAGAAGACTAATAGCTTTTGTAAAAGTTTTAGAAAATCCATCATTTGGAAGGGAGATTAAACTTCTTCTGTTGGGACTCAGAAGTTCAAAATTAAGAAGGGGTAAATTTTGGCTCCACATGAAGAAATGTTTCCATATGCTTGGAGCTATCTCAAAATGGCCTAGGCTAACTTAGGAGGCTCTGGATAAGATAGACTAACAAATGTGTGTTGAATATAACATGGCACACAGAGCCCTGTCACACTTGGGCACCCAGAAAGCTGCCCCAGCTGTGAGGCATTCTGAGGTTGTATATTCATCCAAAGCCATAGCAGAAGCCCCTAGTGTGTTTCTTTTATTAAAACAACCAGAGGATATGTTAATTTAAAGAAAACATTTAATTAAACAGCAGGAAGGAAAGAAAGAGGCATTTATTAAGGCCTACTATATACCAGGCACTGTGCTAAGCACATTCCAAAAATCACCATGCAAACATTTTCCCCAGACGCCAGAAGGGGTAAGCCCTTCCACTATCACCATCCTAGTGGGGTAAGGGCATGTGTACTGGGCAACCAACACTGCCAGTGTTGCTTCTTGCTTCCTCATAGAGCCATAACCATCTTCCTGTGATATCAAGCAAGCTGCTTGCTCCAGTGGGTTGGAGTCCTTGTTTTCTCCTAGGAGAAAAGGGCATCAGTGAATAGTGCTGGGTCTGGAGTCAGGAACTCATCTTTCTGAATTCAAATGATACTTAGTAGCTCTGTGACCCTGGGCAAGTCACTTAATGCTGTTTGGCCTCAGTTTCCTCATCTGTAAAATGAGCTGGAGAGAGAAATGCCAAACCAGTACAGTATCTCTGCCAAGAAAACCCCAGACGGGGCTCCAAAGAGTTGGACACAATGAAACAATAATGACTGCTGCTGCTGCTGCTGCTCTCTGCTGGGAGTTTTCTCCTCATCTCCTCTTGCTCTCCGCTCACCTCTGTTGAAACACAGCTCTTATGAAGTGCCACCCCATCAGGGAAAGTGTTCAGCTTTTCTGGTCCTAGTCCCAGGGGCTGTTCACTCCATCAATAAAGTTCAGTGGAAACTCACAAGCTTAGATTATAGTTCTCTATTTCTGCCCCTGTTCATGGGAACCTTTCAGCCTAAATGTTTATTTGACTTATGGTTTGCAATGCTTTTTTAGTCTTATCATGCCCTTCTGTTTATAACCTAGATTTAAATCATTCTGGGGTTTTCACTATTCACTCAGTTTTCACTGAGTTAGTAGAGTTTGGGTAAGGAGGGTTTTGTTTCATCCTTCTTCCCACCCACCCCCATACCCATAAATGCCTTTGGTTGCCCTCACATCAACTTGCGAGCGAGACTGAAAAGCTGAGTAGAGCTGGTGAAGCTGATAACCTTTGCCCTGTTTACTGGCTGCGACAAAGCTGTACACCCTGTTTATGACAAGCTTTTTTTCCTATTTCAATATGAGAGCACTTGATATTGAAATTAGGCTTTTACGATTAAAGCAATGTAGATAGACATTTGAGGGTTTTACTTTGACTAAGATCTTCACAAGGTCATTCACAGAGATGCTAATATCATAATTGCCTCTTATCCTAGTGATGTTCATTCCATTGCTTTCAGACCAAGATAACCCTTCAAACAGTGTGAGTAAAATAAATGATTTAATAGCATTAAGACTTTAGGGGGTTTCATTATTTCAAGGTCAATCCAGAAGAATATGAGGAGGAATTCAAATTATTGTCTACTTTGGGTTTGCTCATTAGTACCAAAGTGTTGGACACTGTGCTCAGTCCAGACCTTGTACAATATAAAATGTTGGAAAACTGTTATTAACAGAGAGATGACTCTTAAAATTTCAATGAACTACTTGCTCCTTCTCTGGTGAGCAATTTTCTGGGAGACTGAGAGATTTTTGTGTTCTAAGATTCAAGCCTTCACATCCTAAAAATCAATGCCCAAGCTATGTTAGTGGTCTAAAGAGTTAAGTCTACTTTTATGGGTTCCACCTTTACCAAAACAAATGATACTCTGCCAGTGGTAGCATCCTAACCAGAGAACAGATGATAGAGGAGAGGTAGCAAGGAGCCAACATGGTGTAGTATCAAGGACACTAGAATTATAACCAGGAAAACTAACTAGGGTTCAAATCCCTCCCATACTTATATTAGCATTGTGACTTGGGGCAAGCCTCCGTAGATTTCCATAAAATGAGGATAATGAATTTGGTGGTCTCTGAGGCCTCTTCCACATCCAAATCTATGATCTTATAATATTTTATGAACCAATTTTTTTCCAATATTTGCCACCAGTGTAGAAGAACAAGATGAAGGTTTGAATGCCAAAAGAGTTCACAATAATTTCTGAAAAAACAAAGTAATGCCAAGGCGAAATTCAGATTTAATAAACATTTCTTGATAACCAACTCTATGAAATATTTCAAATGAATTAAAAGAAGTGCTTATCAAGGCCTTGGATATTCTCATACCACTTGAAGACTAAAACCACGTAGCAGTTGAATAGCAGACACCCCCTGAAGGCACTGGAAGTGTGTATTGAGAAAACCTTCCCCTAGGATAGAGAGTCCTCTATAAAATCCATTCAAATAATCCATAGGGAAATATTCTATCTTCTAACTTGAGATAAGAAGATAGTAACATAGTTATTCCTTTCATATCACTGAGGTCCTTGAGAAATCTAGAAAATTCCTGAAAATATTTTTGGCCTTCTCTTTGTACTAGAGAAGTCTGAATTTTTTTTCTTTTTCTTTTGGGGGGTGTTTACATCACCTTATTGTAAAATCTAGGTTAAGTATTGGGTCATAGGCTATATTATACAATACTACACATATATTTTATGCATTTCTGAGCTTCTGAACTTTTTCTGTGACATCTGCTACCCTTCATGTATCATCTGCAGGTTCTGCAAAACTCATTAAAAAATTCCCATTTGATTCCTTACACTGACCCAAAATATACTGAAACCACAATGAGGAACACCACAACGTGTAATAATAACTGAAAATTTTTAGCCCTGAAAAATGATTTTCATACATTATCTCACTGCTAGTGTTGATAACTGGCCAATCAGTATTTGATAAAATTAGCTACTGTGTCATCAAAAGAAGCTAGATGTTCCCTTTTAATATCTTGTGTTATTCTCTAACCCCCCCATCTCATCCCATCTTCCCACCAAAGTTCTATCCCTTTATTTTTTCTTTTTTATAGAATTAATTTCTTTATTTTTAGTTTTCAACATTCACTTCCATAGGATTTTGAATTTTAAATTTTCTCCCCCTTTTCCTCCTTCCCCCTCTCCAAGACAGCTTGCACTCTGATGTAGACTTTACTTATACATTCATGTTGAACATATTTTCCCATTAGTCATAATGTAAAGAAGAATTAAAACTAATGGAAGGAACCACATGAAAGAAGAAACAAAACAACAGAAGAAAGGAGAGTGAATAGTATGCTTCCATCTGCATTCAGACTCTGAAGTTCTTTCTCTGGATGTGGATAGCATTTTCTATCATGAGTCTGTTGGAGTTGCCTTAGATCCTTGCATTACTGAGAAGAGCTACGTCTGTCAAAGTCAGTCATTGCACAATGGGGCTGTTACTGTGTACAATGTTCTTCTGGTTCCATTCATTTCACTAAGCATCAGTTCATATGAGTCCAGGTTCAGATCCCTTTATGAGGCAGAGTAACTTTAACATAGGTTCAGAACTTACACTTTCCACCACCAATCACCCAAGAGATACTAAGCTCCCTGTTACAAAGTCACAGAAATATTCCACTTGGCCCCATTTGCTCTCCAGAGGGCAAGTCAGCCACTTTTTACTTCTCCTCATTGTATTATCTTCTACCATTTGTATCTCCATCTTTTTCACAAGAATACTTCAGCATGAAACAAGCAAATGTCTTGTGGAAATCTAGGCACACAATGTGTACATTTCCCTGACCAACTGTTCTTGTCTTGCATGGCGTGTTCTTGATAAAGCCATGATGGCTCCTAGTGATTACCACTTATCTTTCTAAATATTCTTCTCTCAAAAAATGTTCTTCTCTCTATATACTATTTCATCAGCTTTCATAAGATCAAGTATAATTTTTACACTGAGGACTCCCACTCACATATTCAGCCCTATACTGTCTCCTGGACTGCAATCAAACATTGTCATTTGCCAAGTGGATATTTCTTCCTAGGTGTACCTGTACATATGGCCAACTTGACAAGTCCAGAATGTTACTCATTATCTTTCCCCATATATCAATTCTCTTTCCCAATTTTTCTATATGCACCATAGTCTAGCATCATGTGGGTCTATAAATCCAGAGTCATCTAGAATATTCACTCCATTTCAGCTCCCCTATATAAAATTTATTGTCAAATCGTATTGCTTCAACACTCACAGCTTCACTCCCATATGTGGACTTTTCTACTCATATACCCACCACTCTATTTTAATGCCTCATTATTTTCTCTCCTGGATGGCTATAGTATCTCAATAATTAGTGTTTCTGCTTGCCCTATCTATCTCCTTTAAATGATTGTCTAGACACAGTGGTGTCAAACTCAAATAGGGTCACTAAATCATAAATAAGAATCCCTCTAGACCATGTATTGACTTTTGAAAACCACATATTAGCATTATCTATGTTCTACTGTATTTTTATTTATTTTGTTAACTATTACCCAACTACATTTTAATTTGGTTCTGGCAGCACTCGGGACTGTTGCAGGCTGCCATGTGTTTGACGTCACTGCTCTAGACAGCAGTCAAAATCATCTTTGTAAGGGAGGAGTTGACTATAACACTGCCTTGCTCAAAACCTTTCAGTGGCTTTTCATTACCTAGAAGATAAAATACATATTCCATAAGGTAGCATGAAGGTCCTTCCCAATCTAGTTCCTACCTACTTTTCCAGATTTATTTCATGTCACTCCTCATCATAAATTCAACATACCAGGCAAATTGTATTACTAGCTATTCCCTAAACTTGACCTCTCATTCTCCTGTTTCCATGCTTCTCCACAAGCCATTCCTCTGTCTGGAATGCACACCTTCCTCATCTTTATCTCAGAATCTACCTATATCAAGGCTTAGATAAAGTCCCATCACATCCCTTCAATTGTTAGTACTCTCTTTGATCTCAATTCACATTTATTTAAGTTCTTCTATATTTATTTGCATAGTAGTTATATCTCCAAAGTACAAAGTACTGTTTGTATCTTGGTGACTTCAGTACTTAGCACAGTGATTTGCACATAGTTGAAACTTAATATTTGTTGAATGAATGTTCACAAACTAGCCTTTGAATAATGCATTATTCAGTTTATACCAGGAATCAAAGTTAAGGTCACTGATCTAGAATTTGAAAACTGTTCTTTTCTTCTTTCTGAAGATCAAGACACTTGTCCTTCCCTAGTTTTACAGCACCACTCCCATTCAGATTGGGATATCTGAAACACTCTTAGGGTAGCTAATCACCCTGACTTTCATCTCCTTAATTTTTTTTTTATATGATACCATTCTAAGTTCAAAGGCCATTCTTCTTGGGAGAAAAAAAACCAACAAATTTGGTAAGAATGAGTAGTTCTGCCTTTTCTATATCATCTATTTTGAGTCTTATAATTTAGGATTAGATCCAGAAGGAACCTCAGAAGTCATTAGCCCATCATTGGTCTTATCCCCTTTGATCTTTGTCTTGACCTCAATATCATTTTTAAAGCCTTTTGTTGTCCTTAGCATTCATCATCAGCATCACCTCATTCTGAGTTTTCACAATCCTGACACTGTTCTGATAAGACTCTGTCACTCTTTCTTTATTCATCCTCAGTTATCAGGTTTGTTCACAGTAGGACACTTCTGTACAGAAAAGTGTATCATCCTGATAACAGCAGTAATGGAATCAGGCTGTTTCAGTAATTCCTTAAATATCACACACATTTTGCAGCAAATGGTAATGCTCACATCTTTCTGACTTGCACTGGAAAAAATAATAATAATAATTGGTTCCATTTAGAGCAGTAGCTCTCATGTCCAGGATAAAAAAAAAATATCCAATTAAAATAGACATGGGAAAACGATTTTGCTAAGATGAATCTTCAGACTTATAAGCTTTTTATTCTGTACTTTTTGCACTTTAGAGGTTGCTATATGGCATGGAATATACATGTGCTGCTTGAGAATAAAGACCTGGTTATGACAAAGTAGTGAAAAGGACATTCCAATAATCATCAATAGTTTTGGGTCCCAGTTATGGCTATATCATTGGTTCATTTTGTGACCATGATCAGTTCTCTAAAGTGAGGAGGTTGGACTAGATGGCTTGTAACTTTATGTGGTATGACTCTGAGGGGAAAAAAGGATCATCATTTCATTGTTTATTAGGCTGGGTTATTTCCATGATTTATATTATGGGAATGTTAAAACCCAGGAAAAAATATAGGTAGAGTTTAAAAGATTAGTCCTTTTAAAAGAAGTAATATAGCTAAGTAAGGAATTCAGGTAAAATAAGGTCATTCTAGGCAAGTTGGGAGCCTACACTGGCAGCTTTGGTGTAATGTAAGGAATGATGGCTCTATCTATCATCACTGCCTGGATGACATTGGGTATGTTATTTAAGTTCTTTGAGACTATGCTTCCTCATATGTAAAATGGGGAAAATAATACTTGTATGACCTCTATCATAGGGTTTCTATGAAGACAGGGCTTTGGAGATGATAAATCAGTATATCAATCCAACTCAATTCAACTCATTTGTGTTTAAAATGCACCAGCCACTGAGCTAGACCCTAGAGATACAAAGCTAAAACCATTACCATTCTGGCTTTCAAAGAACCTACAGTCTAGTGCATGGAGTAGATGAGTAAATATATAGTATATACAAAATAACTGCAAAAGGAAGATAGAACAAACAGTTGTGGGATTTAGAAAAGGCTTTATAATGGAATGAGTCAGCATCAGAAATGGGTTTTGAAGGAAGCTAAGGAAGCTAATTATTTTAACATCATTATTATCATCATTCTATCTATTTTATACTGACTGATGGAGAAGTATTCATTGGCAGTCGTACCCACATGTATTCCACTAATAATCTAAGAAATACTTGATTCTTAAAAGAACCAATAAGAAAACCAGAGGTATAAATATATGTATATATATATATATTTTTTTTATTTATAATTTTTATGTTTGTATAATGTATGTGTGTAAATATGCATATGTGTACATTTATAGTTTCCAAATTCAAGGATTCTAAGGAAACCTTAAATTTAAATATATATCCCTGCCTGTGTTTCAATTCCATGTTCTTTGTATTAATTTTTATTTTTAAGAGAGAATTTATCTACACAAATTGCTATGTGAAGGGGCTTAAGAAAGGGTCCACTTGGAACACAGGTAGGTTTGCGTGCCGTGCCTTTTGGTTCCCAAACCTTCCAACTTCACCTACCATGGCCTCAACATTCTAACCTATATTCTGCTCCTACTATCCCTCCCCTCTGCCATATTCATTACAGATTTAAGGACTCAAGGCAACTGAGGGTAAAACTTTTCAGTTTGAATCTTGAGAAAATTTATTTCCCATTCTGTGAGGACAGCTTAGGGAGAGTTTTCTGTAGGTTATGTTTTTACTTTTTAATTTTTTTCAATCAATACACATTTATTTTTTGCTGCCTCAACCTTCATTGTCCATTGGAAAAGAAGGTAAACTACTGATAACAAATATGCACAGTCAAGAAGAACAAAGTCCTGTATTGATCATGACCCAAAAATAAATGTCTTTATCTATACTCTAATTTCTTCTTCTATTGCTGCCAAGAGGCAGATAGCTTGTTTCATCTTTAGTCTTCTGGAATTGTGGTGTGTGATTGCATTGATCAGAGTTCTTAAAATATTCAAAGTTGTTTGACTTTACAATTTTTTTTAGTTTTTGGTATGTCCTTGTCCTGCTCACTTTACTCTGCATCAGTTCATAAAAGTCTTCCCAGGTTCCTCTAGAACTATACCTTTCATCATTTTTATGGCAGAGGAATATTGTATTACATTCACATGCCATAATTTCTTTTTTTTAACAGATGCTTTATTAACTTCTGGTTTACATCATTCATTTCTGCCAGATTTTGAGTTACAATTTTTCCCCATTTTCCCCTACCCACCATCCCAGAATAGCAGTCCCACAAGATATCCCCTCATCCAATCTGCTCTCTCCCATATCTTCTCCCATATCCCCTTCAACTTTTCCATTAGAGCAAGGTGAATCTCTGTGCCCTAATGCCTCCACATCTAATCTCCCAATTACATGCAAAATAGTATTAGTAATAGTATTTGTATATTTGAAACATTGAATTTTAAGACCTCGAATTTCAGATCCATTCCCTTCCTCCCTTGGCACCCATTCCCTCTAGGAAGATAAGTAATTCAGTATATGTTATACATGTATAGCTATGCAAAACATTACCATAGTAGATATATTGTAAAAGGCTGCTTATAATTCCCTCCCACCCATCCCACCCCTAAACTGGTCCATTCCCTACTTTGATCCTGTCCCTCTTCAATAGTGGGTACTTCCAACCTCTCCTCCCCCTAGAATGTCCTCCCCTCCATCATCCTCCCTCTCCCTCCCCCTACTCTCCATCAGGGTGAGATATCCCATTTAGTATGTATGTCATTCTCTCCCTGAGCCAAATTCAATGAGGATGTGGTTTTGCCTTTTTGCCTTCCTGTTCTTCCCCACCCCTGCAACCACTTCCCCTTGTTTCTTCTACGTGAGATAGTTTACCCTACCCTGTCTCTCCTCATCTCCTCTTGCCATTTTCCTCTCTTACCTCATAATTTCACCCCTTAAGTATCATCCCTTCCCAAAAAATTCAACCTATGCCCTCTATCCATGTATAACTGTAAACATATATACACACATTCACATATGTATTCATATGCCCATATACCCTTCTTCCATTATATTCATACTGAAAAAAGTTTCATCAGTCACAGTTATTATTTTCCATGTAGGAATGTAAATAGATCAACTTTGATATGTTCCTTTTGATTTCTTTTCCCTGATTACCTTCTCAGGAATCTCTTGCTTCTTGTGTCTGAATGTCAAATTTTCTATTCAACTCTGGTTTTTTCCTCAAGAATGCTTGAAAGTCCTCTATTCCACTGAATCACCATATTTTCCCCTGAAACAAAATACTCAGTTTTGCTGGGTAGGTGAACCTTGGCTTCAATCCTAGCTCTTTTGCCCTCTGGAATATCATATTCCATGCCCTTCGATCCCTCAGTGTAGAAGCTGCCAGGTCCTGGGCTATTCTGATTGTGTTTCCACAATATTGAAATTGTTTCTTCCTGGCTGCTTGTAGTATTTTCTCCTTGATCTGGGGATTCTGGAACCTGGCTATAATATTCCTGGGAGTTTTCTTTTTGGGATCTTTTTCAGGAGGTGATCTGTGGATTCTTTCAACCTCTATTTTGCCCTCTGGATCTAAAACATCAGGGCAATTTTCCTTGAGAATTTCTTGAAGGGTGATTTCTAGGTTCTTTCTTTGATCATGGCTTTCAGGTAGTCCAATAAATTTTAAATTCTCTCTCCTGGATCTATTTTCCAGGTCAGTGGTTTTTCCCATGAGATATTTCACATTGCCTTCTATTCTTTCATTTGTTTGGATCTGTTTAACAGCATCTACCATAAAGTCATTAGCTTCCATTTGCTCCAGTCTAACTCTGAAGGAATGAATCTCCTCAGTGAGCTTTTGAGATTCTTTTTCAATCTGGCAAATTTGGGTTTTTAAGGCATTCTTCTCCTCATTGCCCTTTTGGCCCTCCTTTGCCATTTGAGTTAGTCTATTTTAAGGTGTTGTTTTCCTCAGTCAGGCTGTTGACCCTCATTTCATACTTTTCCTGCATCCTTCTCATTTCTCTTTCCAATTTTTCCTCCACTTCTCTTATTTGATTTTTAAAGTCCTTCTTAAGGTCCTCTATGGCCTGCAACCCGCTCATGTTTTCCCCTGGGGCTTTTGGAGCAGGACTTCTGACCTCACAGTCCTTTTCCCGCTCTATGCCCCCAAAATAGGAGTCTAGGGTTGCATTTTTCTGTTTCCTTTGCCTTGGCATGTTGCCACTTAATTACTTGACTTTTGGGCTTGTTGCCACACTATGGCTCTGCTGCCAGACGGGAATTTTTGTCCCGAACGTGTGGGGGACAACTTCCGTTTCTGGAAGCTGGAAGCCCACCCATGACCTCCACCCCAGATCAGAATCCAGATCCATGGAGGTTAAAGCAAGAGTGATTACCCCCCAAGACTGATCACTGGATCTCCCTACAGTTCGCACCTAAGCAATTGCCTTAACAATTCTTTACATAATTTAGTTACTAAGACCTCTATGCTGATGATTGGTGGCTTGTAAATGCTAGCTATATTCTGTGATCATCCTGTTAACAAATAGTGACAGGATCAGAAATATAGAATTGTAAGGGTCCTTAGAGTCATTTAAACAAACCTTTCATTTTACAGATAATTAAACTGATGTAGAGTTAGGTTAAGTTCACATCATCCTAGAGGTAGAAAGTTACAGTGTCAAGAATGGAACTCAGGGAAGATGGTGGCGTAGAAGCAAGAAAACTCTCTGTGCTCCCCATAACCATCTCAAATACCAGTCAAAAATTACTCTAAACAAACTTCAGGGCTAGAAAACCCACAAAGTTATAGAGAGAAACAAACCTCCTGCTGAAGATAGCCTGGCAGGCCAGCAGGAAGGGTCCATCACAGTGCCCTGGGAGCAGCACCCAGCCCCACACCCACCCCCAGCCGACAGTTTTAGCCCCAGGGCACCCCAACCAGCCCTGTCTGTAAGGATTTCAGTATAGTGGATCACCAGCAGCTGTGGCAGTTTCCAGAATTATCAACCCATAAATGCCAACGACAAAGTGAGAGCTCAGTGTGGACTTTGTGGGAAAAGGGGGTCTGGGAGTGTGGTCCGGCCTTTGCCCATGGAGGGATTAGCAGCTGAGGCACAGCAGCCACTGCTGCATCACTGCTTCAGCATTGCTGGCCTACAGATTATAGGGGGACCAAGCAACCATTCTGAGGAGTAATAACTCTTGCTTTAACATGCTTGGATCTGGATTCCTATCTAGGGTGGAGGTCCTGGGGCATATGACCAGTGAGCCAGAGCATGTGGAGGCTTCAGAGAAGGCAGCCAACTAATAGCTCCAGCAGCTGAGAAAACCCCAGTGATTTAGGACAAAGCTCTCCTCCTTGGAACCAGAGTTCTACTGTGGCAAAAAGCTCAAAAGTCAAGTAATTGAGTGGCAACATGAGCAAGCAAAGGAAGCAAAGCAAGCACAGCAGTCAAACCTTAGATTCCTATTTTAGGGAAAAAAAGGATCAAAGCATGGGACAGGAGGAAGACAACAAAATCAGAATTCCTGCACCAAAAGCTTCCAAGAAAAATATGAACTGGTTACAGGCAATAGGGGAACTTAAGAAGGATTTTGAAAACCAGATAAGAGAAGTGGAGGAAAAATTGGGAAGAGAAATGAGAATGATGCAAGAAAATTGTGAAAAGAGAGTCAACAACCTGACTGAAGAAAATGACACCTTAAAAAACATACTAACTAAAATAACAAAAGAGGCTCAAAAAGCCAATGAGGGGAAGAATGCCTTAAAAAGCCAAATTTGCCTGATGGAAAAAGAATCTCAAAAGCTCATTGAAGAAAATAAATCCTTCAGAATTACATTGGAGCAAATGGAAGCTAGTGACTTTATTAGAAACCAAGATACTATTAAACAGATCTAAACAAATGGAAGAAATAGAAGGCAATGTGGAATATCTCTTTGGAAAAACCACTGACCTGGAAAATAGATCCAGGCAACATAATTTAAAAATTATTGGACTACCTGAAAGTCATGATCAACAAAAAGAATCTAGAAATCATCCTTCAAGAAATTCTCAAAGAAAATTTCCCTGATGTTTTAGAACCAGAGGGCAAAAATAGAGGTGGAAAGAATCCACTGATCACCTCTTGAAAAAGATCCCCAAAAGAAAACTCCTAGGAATATTATAGCCAGCTTCCAGAGTTCCCAGATCAAGGAGAAAATATTACAAGCAGCCAAGAAGAAACAATTTGAATATTGTGGAAACACAATCAGGATAACACAGGACCTGGCAATTTCTACATCGAGGGATGGAAGGGCTTGGAATATGATATTCTGGAGGTTGAAGGAATTGGGATTAAAACCAAGAATCACCTACCCAGGAAAACTGAGTATAATGTTTCAGGGGAAAATATGGTCATTCAATGAAATAGGGGACTTTCAAGCATTCTGGATGAAAAAAACAGAGTTGAATACAAAATTTGACATTCAGATACAAGAAGCAAGAGAAACATGAAAAGGTAAACTGGGAAAAGAATTAAAAGGGAACTTATACATTCCTACATGGAAAAATGATAATTGTAACTTATGAAATTTTTCTCAGTATGAGAATAGTTGAAGGAAATATAAATGTGTGTGCATATATATATATGTGTGTGTGTGTGTGTGTGTGTGTATACATACAATATGTCTATATAGGAGGGTACATGGATGTATGAATACATATGTGAGTGTGTGTATATATGTGTATAGGCATACATAGACAGAGGGCACAGGACCAATTGAATAGGAAGGGATGATACTGAAAATGTGAAATTGAGAGGTGAGAGAGGAATATAATGAGAGGAGATGGGGAGAGACAAAATGGGATAAACTATCTCCTATAGAAGATAAATAGGGATTTATGGAAGAGGCAAGGGAAAGTGGTTACAATTGATGGGAAGAACAGGAAGGCAAAAGGGAATGAGTCAACCTCATTCTCACTGAATTTGGCTTAGGGAGGGAGTGACATGCACACTAAATAGGGGATCTCACGCTACAGGAGAGTGGGGGGAAGAGGATGAGAGGGGGGATGATGGAGGAGAGGTCAGGTTGGGGGAAGGGAAGTTAGAGGCACATGCTTTTGAAGAGACACAGGGGCAAGGTAAAGAATGGAGCAGGTAGGGGGCAGGATAGGATGGAGAGAAGTGTAGTCAGTCTTTCACAACATATCCACTGTGGAAATGTTTTGCGTAGCTACATGTGTACAACCTATATTGAATTGCCTATCTTCCCAGTAGGAGTGGGTAACAAGGGAGGAAGGGAAAGAGTCTAGTATTCAAAGTTTTAAAATCAAATGTTTAAAGCATATATATAGTTAATTTTTACATGCAATGGGGAAATAAGATATACAGGCACTGGGGTATGGAGATCCATCTTGCCCTACTGGAAAGTCAGAGGGGGCATAGGGGAGGATATGGGAGAGAGCAGACTGGAGGAGGGGGTATACTATGGGACCACTGTGTTGGGGTGGTGGGTAGGGGAAAGACGGGGAGAAAATTTGTAACTCAAAATCTTGTGGAAAATGAATAATGTAAAGTAAAAATAAACATAAAATTTTAAAAAGAATGTAACTCAGGCCTCTTGATTCCAGATTTGAGACTCTCAATTACACTACACTACCTCTTCAGCTACTGGGTGAGGCATAACATTCACACAGGAACAGCCTAATTTCTCACAACAATCTCTCCCCATAAACATAATCTTTAATTTTATTAATGGAGACTCCCCTTTTCCCTAATATATTCTAAGTTAACACTAAGTTAACATTTGTCACTCTTAGGGTCTAGAACATCTCTACTTTCCAAATATGGCTATAAAAGATGATACAGCTCTTGTTTTGCAGATGGTTTACTGTAGCATCTAGATCAGGAATTCCATTAGAGCACTGGTGAAGTCACAGGCAAGGGAGCCTGGTACAGTGGGAAAAAAAACACTGGCTTTGGAACCTAAGGCCACATATTCAAATCCTGCCAACTATTAGCTGAGTAACTATGGGCAAGTCATTTGCCCTTTCTGGGCCTTTCTTCTCATCTAGAAAATGTTATACTATATGAGTTCCAAGATTTCTTCTAGTTCTAAATCTATGATTGTATAAGCATATACCATTTCTTTTAAAGTTTAACTGGGCATCATAGACTACAGTAGTCCTACAAGAGTTCCTAGTCTGTGTCCAATGGTACTGATGACAGGCTACAGAAAAGCTGTCACAAGAGCTCAGAGAAGGCTGCTGCTACATAATGGATTTATAACCATTCTGAAACAAGGTTGACTTTTGACTCTGCTATTGAACAGCGTGGTTCAATGCAGGCAATGTAGGCTTTGGAGTCAGAGGAACTGGTTTCCTCTTACTACCTGTGTGATCTTGGGCAAGTCATTTCCTTTCTCTTGGCCTCAGTTTTCTTATGTGTGAAATGAAGGGGGCTGAGTTAGATGGCCTCTAAAGTCCCTCACACTCATTTTTATGAATCTTACTGCTTTCTACTTCACCAAGCAGCCACCTCATCTTAATGGCAGACATTGCCTTTTAAGGGCTGGATTGGAGAAGATTTGATTACTTATTTTCAGTTTCTTTTCTGCCATTACTCTGAGCTCACAGCATCCACATTCACAGCTATAAGTAGGATGGCAGCCTGCACAAATAGATGGTATCATCTTGGGTATCTGTGTTCCCCTGTGGTTTATGTGTAAATGGCTGGTGTGTTTGTGCATTTCTTTGGGCTGAGTATGTGGGTCCCATTGTGTTATGTTTCTGGGAGAGGGATGAGTGTGTGTGTGTGTGTGTGTGTGTGTGTGTGTGTGTGAGAGAGAGAGAGAGAGAGAGAGAGAGAGAGAGAGAGAGAGAGAGTTTGTGAGACAGAAAGAATGAATGAGTTCCTAAATATGCAGAAAACAAAAATAAACATCTTTCCAAGCTACTCTTAGCCTGAGGTCCATACAGATAGATTTTAGGGGTCTATGAACTTTGATGGTAAAAGAATTGCATGTTTACTATAGCCCTAGACCTTCTAGGACTCAAGGATTCTACTGAGCCTGCAGAAGCTATTTGATCTATGTTTTTTGGAATATTCTTCTGCCTCAAGGGTAATGTTTGAAAACAAAACTACATAAATGTAGATGTTCTATTCAATCAGCTGAAAATGATTTCTCTCTCCTTTCTGTGTTTCATCTCTCACAAGCATACCTACATGCTTTCAGTCTCACTGTCTTGCTTCGTCATCATTAACATTGTCATCATCCTCATCATCACAAGTCAGGATTTTCTAGCACATTAAAGTTTACAAAATATCTTCCTAACAACAAGCGTATGAGGTAGGTTGTACCTGTGCTGTTCCTCTCATTTTATAAATGAGGAAGTTGAGGGTCAGAAAAGTAAGACCACTTGTACAAGGTACCGCTGCTGTGAAATGAAGGAACCAGGATACGCTTTGAAGATTTTTCACCACAAGTCCCATGTCCTTTTTAGTATGTCTTTTATTCTCTAAATCTTGCTCTCCTTACCTCTTGCTCTCTCTTTTACTCTCTCTCATTCTTTTCTGTGCTCTCTCTCTGTCTGTCGGTTTCTGTCGTCTTTCCTCCTCTGTCATCTGTGTGCGTGTGTATAATCTCTCTGTTGTGTCTCTTTCTTCCCCCCCCCCAAAGTAGTCCCACACAGATTTCAGAAAATCGTGGGGCTGGTGCAGCATGTCATAGTGGAAAGAACACTGGACTTATTCTTGTATGTAATAAGCTAATAGGCTACTGTTTCTACATTTCCCCCTAACTTGTGATCTTGGTCAACTCACTTGACTTCTTTCAGGTTTGATTTATTAGCCTGAAATAAGATCAATGTCATGTTTTATTTGAGGCAGGTTATGAAGTTATCAATAATTACGAAAATTCCCAAGCAGGGGAAAGAGCAGTCTCATTTGAGGTAGGTAAAGTAGGGAGAAACTAGTCATGGTAGCAGGAGAGAAGATGGAATCTGAAGGGCAAGTCAGTCCTTTATCAGGATACCAATAATCAAGAGGCTATAATTGGCAGGTCAGATTGTTGCTATCAAAGCTTAAAACAGGGGCCCTTTTTTCATGGACCCCTTAGGCAGCCTGATCAAGCCTATGGATCTACCATTTTTGAATGTTTTAAAATAAGATACATAAGATTGCTTGCATTGAACCACGCTGTTCAATAGCAGAGTCAAAAGTCAACCTTGTTTCAGAATGGTTATAAATCCATTATGTAGCAGCAGCCTTCTCTGAGCTCTTGTGACAGCTTTTCTGTAGCCTGTCATCAGTACCATTGGACACAGACTAGGAACTCTTGTAGGACTACTGTAGTCTATGATGCCCAGTTAAACTTTAAAAGAAATGGTATATGCTTATACAATCATAGATTTAGAACTAGAAGAAATCTTGGAACTCATATAGTATAACATTTTCTAGATGAGAAGAAAGGCCCAGAAAGGGCAAATGACTTGCCCATAGTTACTCAGCTAATAGTTGGCAGGATTTGAATATGTGGCCTTAGGTTCCAAAACCAGTGTTTTTTTTCCACTGTACCAGGCTCCCTTGCCTGTGACTTCACCAGTGCTCTAATGGAATTCCTGATCTAGATGCTACAGTAAACCATCTGCAAGTTGAATTACATAGAAATAAGTATCAGAAATTTGATAAAACTGCATTCAGAGACCCTGCATGAAGAGCACCTGAGTTAGAGAAAACATGAACACCCTGCAGATACATGTATTGTTGGGTTTTATTCTGAGTGATCATCACAAGATTGGCCAAGTCCCTCTTTGCCTCTTCGAATTTCTTCTAAGACAGTTAGGGGTTCATGCCTGAAAAAGATTTCACCTTGTAGAGCTGATGCAAACCAGTCCTAATCATTGAAAAAGGGTATTATTTTTAGTACTGCCAATCTGTAGGAGCCTCATTTGACCCAATTTGCCAGGCATCTCAATGGAAGTTTCTATCTCTATTACGTGTTTGGGCAGGGATCTAGTTCACTGAAAACTAGGTGATTTAATTTTTCAAATGATTTGTGAAACCCCTGAGTTGAAGGAGCTGATGAAATATAGTGTCTTTGTAATTAACTCTTGTTTTGAGTAACAGGCTGGAAAGACTGAAGGTGAAATACCTGGCCCTGAAATTTCCTGGGAAAAAGCAATGAATCTCCATATGCAAATAAATTACTATTTCATTAGCAACTCACTTCAGTTTTGAAAGTGCTTGTTGTTTAATGAACAGGAAAATTCACAAGTGAACAAATCAACAGGAGAAGGATGGAGTGATCTCCAAATCTGCATTAAAATATGATTCTGGAACCAGATTGGATTTGCTGCAACTGGAGAAATGACTAAGTTTATTGGCCCTGATTACTATTTTAGTATTAATATGGTCTGTCAGAAACAATAACAGTCCTCATTTAGAGTGGTATCTACCCAGAAAAGCTTATTGTTCTTTGGAGGGCATTTGATAATTGCCTCAAAATAGACTGTGAAAATATGAAGTTTCCATCCCGTTGATTTCCCCGATTAATTTTGGAAGGCAGTATAGACTGTGGAAATAACTTGTAATTGGATTTGCAGTTAGAGCCCTATTTCCATCAGCTCCATTCCTGGTTAATTTTGGAAGGCAATGTAGACTATGGAAATGAGTTGTCGTATTCAGATTTATAGATAGGGCCCTATTTCCATCGTTGAAACCATGCCATAAAGGGATCAGTTGGAGGAGTTTAGGAATGTTTAGCTTGGGAAAGAAGAGGTTTATGGGAGAGGTCTTCAAGAATTTGAAGGTCTTTCTGGAGGAAAAGAGATTGGACTTACTCTGTTCTACAACAGTGGAGTGAATTTATCACAGAATGGCAGATTTTAGCTTAAGATGAGGCAAAAACTTATTAACAATTAGAATGGTCCAAAAGAGACATGGGTTTACTTGGAGAGGTATCCTCATGGATGGAAATCTTCAAGTAGAGGCAAGAAAATCACTTGATGGGGATGCTATAGATGGGGTTATTGCTCTGGCATGAGTACTGACTCAGAGTTCCCTTCTAACTCCGAGTTTCAGTGATACTGTAATACTCCATTATTTCTTTCATCAGGCTCAATGATGAAGAGCTTATCATCAATTATTGTGTATAACAGACTCTTATCTGAACCTATATATCTGTTCTTAGGTATTTCAGAAATAGCAAGATGCATCCACAGCAGATTTTTCACAGACCACAAGTGGATGAATGCAATTGCACAGTAAGAACTGCATAGTTCCTGGCTTTCAAATTCCATTTCTTCTCATGTGCTTTCAACTATAAATGATAATTCATATGGGAAAATTGCTTAATACTCTCAGCAATTTTCCCAGAGAAGGTTGAGAAGAATTGTTATACTATTCCCTCAGATTAAAAACATGGGCATATTCTAGCCTGTGCCCATGGGTGGGCCATAGTGTCCTGCTTCTCCCAGGTCCCGCCTCTTGAGAGAGACCTATTTATTTGTAAGACTAAAGATCACCGAGGCTATCAAGCTACTGAAAGCTGCCACTCATCAAAAAAGGAATCCATAATATCATAGGATTTAGGCCTGAAAGAGCCCTTAAATAGAATTCACCTGTTCCAAACCTCTCACATTACAGATGAAGGAAGTGAAGGCAAGAAAGGAGAAAGGGACATACCTAAAGTCATACCGGTAGTAAGTGGTAGAGAAGGGGATGTGAGGGAGGAGTACATGTGAAATAGCTTCTCTTATATGAGCAGGTTACCTGTCCAGTCTGACATATAGCAGGTCAAGGTAGCATTTGGATGCCACCAATCCCAGATTCTTCCCTGCTTCACTCTGATTTACCCAGCTCTTGGCAAACTCCAGACATATTTCCATCATTTTGACAGTGGAAATCTACCTTTAGATTTGTCTTCTTTACTAGTTTGCCTTGAGTTGGTAGTGTTCTTGTATAAAATCCTTTCTGGCTACATTAATATGCTCAGGATTTTTCCCCTTTCTATTTAAAGTCATGGCTAGGGCTAGAACAGTCGGGACTTTGCTCTGCAGTACAAGTGTCAAACATGCAGTTCAATTCTGGCTATAGACTCTAGTACTTCCAAGTGGTCCTGAACCAGATTAAAATGTAATAGGGAAAGATTTAACAAAATAAATAAAAATACAATAAAACATAGATGGTGTTAATTTGTGGTTTTCTAAGTCAATATACAACCTGCAGGAATCCTTATGTGCAGTTTAGTACCACCCCCCCATTTCTATTTGAGTTTGTCACTGCCCTAGGGCACAAAAATTTTAAAGGCACAGAAAATTAACATATGCCACCCTTTTCCATATAAAAACAACTGAGATTAACAGTTAGTTGGAGTAACAAAAATAACAATAACAATAATTTAAGAAGCTACCAGATTATGTATAGAGACGGGAACTATGATTTTATTATATAGGGAAATTCCAAATGAAAAATTCATTCTACAAATTCAGGCTGGCACCTTCTCTGCAATTTTTAGTCTTAGATACTTGCCTACAGCCCTGAGAGACTAAGTGGCTTTCCCAAAAACACAGTCATAGGTCAGAGGCAGGACGTGAACTCAGATCTTGAAGTCAGCTCTCTATTTACTATTATTTGATGCCTCTGTCAGGTTACACATATTCTTAATCATGTCCATTTGAAAGAAATTTGCCTTAATTAACTTCTTACCAATATTGAACCCAAAGCTTTGATTTTCCGTTGCTTGCCAAGGTGCTGAAATAACTAGTCAAGGCTTTGCTTACAATGCAAATCCTACTAGGCAGTAATCTTTCTGTAGCTACCATAAGGCTTGCCATCCTTTCCCTGCCTCACTGACCCATGAGAGGACAGGGACATCTGTGAAACAAGTGAAGGTCACATCTTTTAGCATTGTTATCCTCATCAAGAGTAAATATTGATTTTACACTCATCTTCTTCATGATCTGCATCTTAATTCAGGATTGAATAACTCATTGTTTATTCATTATTATTACCATTGTTGTTGTAGGATAACTGTAGCATTTGTACTATTATTATATAATCTATAAATATCGGGCTTCAATACAATTTTCTTCTACTCTTGCTGAGCAGCAGGAGAATGACTGACTCCTAGTAAATTTATTAGGTAGATATAGCCTGCATGTCAGTATTAAGTGAAGCAAAATAGAGGGAGTCAGGGAGCCACAGTTAGCACTGCTGTTTGACAGGTTATCCTGTGCAAAGGCAGGACACAATATTAGCCCTGCGGAATGGAATAAAAGTCCCCAAAAGCATCAAAATGAAAACTAACAGGGATAACTATAGAGTCCTGCCAAACTAACAGGTTTTTAGGTTCCCTAAAAGCTACTTTCTATGTGTAGATTCAGAGACAGCTCTTGTTCAGACTAGAAGGTCAATTGTTAGAGCTTATCCAGATTTTTCAAGGTCCCACTAGTAGACAAAGTGCTAGGCCTGGAATCAGGAAGATTCCTCATCCAGCCTTAGACATTTACTAGTTGTGTCTCCCTAGACAAGTCACTTAACCCTGTTTGCCTGTTTCTTCATCTGTAAAATGAGCTGGAGAAGATTATGGCAAATCACACCAGTATCTTTGCCAAGAAAACCCCAAATGGGATCACAAAGAACCAGACATGACTGAAAAACAACTGGGGGGGGGCAATCTGTCATCCCAAAATATTGGCGGTCCTTCCCAGTTTCATATCACCTGGATCAGCTAGTCTGATTCCCTCAGAGTCACCTTAGCCAAGATCACATAGCCAGTGACAGAGCTGAAAGTAGAACCCTAGGGTCTGGTCCAGTGTTCTTTGACCTGAATTGTATGTTTTCCCATAAATATCCTTTCAAGATTAGAAAACACACACACACACACACACACACACACACACACACACACGTACCTCTAGACTGTGTCACAAATAGACTTGAGCAAAGCCATCAATCTTTTCTGGACTTGATTGACTATCCTGCATTTTATAGGATCATAGATTGACTAACAAGAAGGGGCCTCAGAGGCTCACCCCATTATTATACATATGAAGAAACTAAGACCTCTTTTGCGGGGGGGGGGCGTAAATTACTAACTTTAGGTAATATACACAATAAGAATCACAGACAGGATTTTAACCAAGTCCTTTCACTCCAGAGTCAGTGTACTTTTCCCTGTATCTTTTTTTGTCTCATAGAATCCATTGGAGAGTTGGTATTTATGGAGAAAATAAAAAAGACCTTTGAGTATGATGAAAGGAACAATTATCCCATTGAACTGATTGGCATCTGTGTTCCACTTCAGATCTCTTATGCTAAGATAGATGGTGAAAAAATTTAGCTGCAAGTTTTCCTGTCTGGGGTGAATTAAAAGGAACTTCCTTCAAACGCTGCTATGTACTTAAGGATATTCTCCAGTGTAGTGCTTTTTTTTTCAGTTACTTTTGTCAGTAATTTGGATAGAGGCATGGATCATTAGGCTTACCAAGATAACACCAACCTGAGAAAAGTAGCTAATTCATTGTTAGCCATAATTAATGTCTAAATTTATTCAGGTAGACTGGAATATTGGGCCAAAACAACAAGATAATATTTAACAATGCCAGATGAAAAGTCCTGTCAAATCAACATATTTTTTTCTTTTTATAGAGCTGTTGCCTCTGCATTGAGTGGTAGATGAAGGGCAGGGGAAGAAATAGGGAATGTGGATTGGTATTATTGAAAAAGGATCTGGTGTTTTGCCAGGCTGTCATGTGAAAGAGGGATTAGATTTGTCCTACTTGGTCCCAGGAGCAAGAGGTAAAAAATGCAGACTCGTATTTAATATTGAGAAAACCTTATTGAAATGAAAAAATATCAGAAACTGGAATGCAGTTAGCTTGGAAGAGGGGGGATTTGGAAGATTCCTCTCCAGAATTATTCAGACAGATCCTGGATGACCACTTATCAGTTAGTTATGTTGTAGAGAAAATTTTTGTTCAGGTATAGGTTGGAGTAGATGGTTTCAGAGGTTCTTTCCTGCTCTGAGAGCCTGGAATTGTAAAACTCTGTTCTAGAATTCTACAAGTTCCTCCCTTCCAATATGAGCCAGAAATTTGATCCCACTTCTTAAAAATAAAGGCTGATGTGCTCTTTACCTGCATGAGTTAAATATGATGTCCATAACATGGAAGGTAGTTGATCTGATATCCCTTACATTGGTCAAAAACCCTGTGGAAGATTTTATTCAATTTGGCAACTACATTTAGGGAAGATACTAACTTATTAGAGAGCATCAAGAAAAAGACAAGGAGGATAGTGAGAAGGTCTAAACCAGGAGTGGAGAACCTGTAGGTTTGAAATCACATGTGGTCCTCTAGGTCTTCAAGTGTGGCCCTTTGACTCCAAACTTTACAGAACAAATCCCCCTAATAAAAGTATGTGTTCTGCAAAATTTGAAGTCGAACAAAGGACCACACTTGAGCACCTAGAGGGCCACATGTGGCCTCAAGACTGTTGGTTGCCCATCCCTGGTCTAAATTCTATCACACAAGGAATGGCTGAAAAAAATAGGGATGTTTGTCCTGGAAAAAAAAAAATTAGTATTAAAGAAGTAAAATTTATTTTTTTAAGTAGTACAAGGGCTGTCATATAAGTGAGGTAGTAGATTTCTTTTTTCCCTCTTAATAGTATTTTTTCAATTACATGTAAAGATAGTTTTCAACATTCATTTTTATAAGATTTTGAGTTCCAATTTTTTCTCCCACCTTCCCTCCCCAAAACAGTAAGCAATCTCATATGTTATACATATACAATCATGTTAAGCATATTGCCACATTAGTCATGTCATGAAAGAAGAATCAGAATAAAAAGGGAAAAAAAACAAAAGAAACAAAAAAAAGTCAAACAATATGTTTTGATCTACATTTAGACTCCATAGTTCTTTCTCTAGATGTGAATATCTAGCATTTTCCATCATGAGTCTTTTGGAATTGTCCTGGATCATTGTTTTCCTGAGAAGAGCTAAGTCTATCATAGTTGATTATACAATGTTACTGTTACTCTGTAAAAATTTTCTCCTGGTTCTGCTCACTTCACTCAGCATTAGCTCATGTAAGTCTTTCCAGGTTTTTCTGAAATCCTCCTGCTCATCATTTCTTATAGCACAATAGTTTTCTATTATATTCATATATCACAACTTGCTCAGCCATGACCCAATTGAAGGGCATTCTCTCAATTTTGAATTCTTTGCCACCACAAAAAGAGCTGTTCTACGTATTTCTGTGTACATAGTACCTTTGATATATTTATGGTTTCTTTGGGATATAGACCTAGTAGTGGTATGGCTGGATAAAAGTTATGCAGAGTTTATGTCCCTTTGGGCATAGTTCCAAATTGCTCTCCAGAATATTTGAATCAGTTCACAACTCCACCAATAGTTCATTAGTGTCCTAATGTGTCCTACATCTTCCCCAACATTTATCATTTTCTTTTTCTGTCATATTAGCCAATCTAATAGGTGTGAGGTGATACCTCAGAGTTGTTTTCATTTGCATTTCCTTAATCAATAGTGGTTTAGAGCTTTTTTCACATGACTTATAGATAGCTTTGATTTCTTCATCTGAAAACTACCTATTCATATCCTTTGACCATTTCTCAATTGGGAGTGTTTTGTGTTCTTATAAATTTGACTGAATTCTCTTATATTTGAGAAATTAGGCCTTCATCAGAAACACTGATTATAAAAATCATTTCCCAGATTTCTGCTTTCCTTTTAATCTTGGTTGCATTGGTTTTGTTTGTGCAAAACCTTTTTTAATTTAATGTAATCAAAATTATCCATTTTGCATTTCATTATGTTCTCTATCCCTTGTTTAGTCATAAATTCTTCACTTCTCCATAGATTTGACAGGTAAATTATTCCTTGCTCTCCTAGTTTGCTTATCATGTTACCATTAATGTGTAAATTATGTACCCATTTTGACCTTATCTTGGGACACAGTATGAGATGTTGGTCTATGCCTAGTTTCTATTACTATTTTCCAAATTTTCCAGCAATTTTTGTCAAATAGTGGGTGCTTCTCCTAGAAGCTGAAATCTTTGGGCTTATTAAACAGATTACCAAAGTCTGGTTTTGATGACTGCTGCTTTACAATATAATTTTAGATCTGGTTCAGCAAGACCACCTTCCTTTGCATTTTTTTCATTTATTCCCTTGATATTCTTGACTTTTTGTTCTTCCAGATGAATTGTGTTACCATTTTTTTTCTGGCTCTATAAAATAATTTTTGGTAGTTTGACTTGTATGGCACTGAATAAGAAAACTGATTTAGTAGAATTGTCATTGGTATTATATTAGCTCACCCTACCCATGAGCAATTAATATTTTCCCGTTATTTATATCTGACTCTGTGTGAAAAGTGTTTTAAAATTGTGTTTGTCATGGCAGGTAGACTCCTAAACATTTTATATTGTCTATACTTATTTTATTTTTATTCCTATTTTTAATTCAATTTTATGTTTATTTTTAGTTTACATCATTCATTTCCACAAGATTTTGAGTTACAAATATTCTCCCCTTGCCTACCACCCCAAAACAGCAATCCCACTATATAAACCCCCGCCCCCCCGCAATCTGCTCTCTCCTATATCGTCTCCCATCCCCTCTCTGACTTTCCGGTAGGGCAAGATGGATCTCCATACCTCAGTGCCTGTATATCATTTCCCAGTTACATGTAAAAATAATGATAATATATAAAAATAAAAATATCGTATATAATAAAATATTATATAAAATAATAAAAATATTATGTTTGATATATAATAATAATATGTATATATTATATATATATATATATATTGACATTTGATTTTAAAACTTTGAATTTCATATACTTTCCCTTCCTCCTTCATCACCTACCATCACTGGGAAGGATAAGCAATTCAATATAGGCTGTACATGTATAGCTATGCAAAACATTTCCATAGTGGATATATTGTGAAAGATTGACTATATTTACCTCTATCCTATCCTGCCCCCCACTTGTTCTATTCTCTACTTTGACCCTGTCCCTTTTAAAAAGTATGTGCTTCTAACCACACTCCCCCACAACCTGCTTCCCCTGTCATCCCGCTTCTCATCCCATTCCCCACTACTCACCTGTAGGGTGAGATACCCTATTTAGGTTTGACTGTTGTGCTTGCTTTGCGTCCTTTGCTTGCTCATGTTGCCATTCAATTACTTGACTTTTGAGGTTTTTGCCACAATAGAACTGTGCTTTCAGAGAGGAGAGCTTTGTCCCAAATCACTGAGGTTTTCTCAGCTGCTGGAGCTTTTAGTTGGCTGCCCTCTCTGAAGTCTGCACCAGCTCTGGCACCTGGTCACACACCTCAGGACCTCCAGCCTAGATAGGAATCCAGATCCAAGCCAGTTAAAGAGTGATTACCTCTCTCCTGTAGGGTGGGATACCCTATTTAATGTGTATGTCATTCCCTCCCTGAGCCAAATTCAATGAGAATAAGGTTGACCCATTCCCCTTTGCCTTCCTGTTCTTCCCCTTCCCTTGTAACCATTTTCCCTTCCTCTTCTACATGAGATAGTTTACCCCATTCTGTTTCTCCCCATCTCCTCTCATTATATTCCTCTCTCACCTCTTACTTTCACCTTTTAAGTATCATCCCTTCCTATTAAATTAGTCCTGGGCCCTCTATCTATGTATATCTGTAAATATATATAAACACATTCACATATGTATTCATACACCCATATACCCTGCTCTATAGAATATATATATATATATATATATATATATATATATATATATATATATTCCCTTCAACTATTTTCATACTGAGAAAAGTTTCATCAGCTATAATTATTACTTTTCCATGTAGGAATGTAGATAGTTCAGCTTTGATAAGTTCCTTTTGATTTCTTTTTCCTGTTTGCTTTGTCATGCTTCTCTTGCTTCTTGTATCTGAATGTCAAGTTTTCTATTCAACTCTGGTTTTTTCATCAAGAATACTTGAAAGTCATCTATTCCTCTGAATGACCATATTTTCCCCTGAAACATGATACTCAGCTTATGTGGGTAGGTGATTCTTGGTTTTAATCCCAAGTCCTTTGCCCTCTAGAATATCATATTCCATGCCCTTCGATCTGTCAGTGTAGAAGTGGGCAGATCCTGTGTTACCCTGATTGTATTTCCACAATATTGAAATTGTTTCTTCCTGGCTGCTTGTAATATTCTCTCCTTGATCTGAGAATTCTGGAACCTGGCTACAATATTCCTAGAAAGTTTCTTTTGGGGATCTTTTTCAGGAGGTGATCAGTGGATTATTTCAACCACTATTTTGCCCTCTGGTTCTAAAACATCAGGGCAGTTTTCCTTGAGAATTTCTTGGAGGATGATTTCTAGGTTCTTTTTTTGATCATGACTTTCAGGTTTTCCAATAATTTTTAAATTATCTCCCCTGGATCTATTTTACAGGTCAGTGGTTTTTCCCATGAGACATTTCACATTGCCTTCTATTCTTTCATTTGTTTGGATCTGTTTAACAGCATCTTGATTTCTCATAAAGTCATTAGCTTCCATTTGCTCCAGTCTAACTCTGAAGGAATGAATCTCCTCAGTGAGCTTTTGAGATTCTTTTCCCATCTGGCAAATTCGACTTTTTAAGGCATTCTTCTCCTCACTGCCCTTTTGGGCCTCCTTTGCCATTTGAGTTAGTCTATTTTTAAGGTGTTGTTTTCCTCAGTCAGGCTGTTGTCTCTCATTTCATACTTTTCCTGCATCCTTCTCATTTCTCTTCCCAATTTTTCCTCCACTTCTCTTATTTGATTTTTAAAGTCCTTCTTAAGGTCATCTATGGCCTGTAACCCACTCATATTTTCCTTTGGGGCTTTTGTAGCAGGCTTTCTGACCCCACAGTCCTCCTCCTGTTCTATGCTTCCATCCTCTTTGCCCCCCAAATAGGAGTCAAATGTTGCATTTTCCTGTTTATTTTGTTTCCTTTGCCTAGGCATGTTGCCACTTAATTACTTGACTTTTGGGCTTTTTGCCACAGTAGGACTCTGCCACCAGACAGGAGAGCTTCCGTCCCGAATGTTGGGGTCTTCAGAACTTCTGGTTCTGGCAAATTGGATGCCCACCTCAGGCCTCCCCCCCAGATCACAATCCAGATCCAAGCAGGTTAAAGCAAGAATGATTAACCTC
Organism: Gymnobelideus leadbeateri; assembly: GCA_011680675.1. Classification (NCBI taxonomy): domain Eukaryota; kingdom Metazoa; phylum Chordata; class Mammalia; order Diprotodontia; family Petauridae; genus Gymnobelideus; species Gymnobelideus leadbeateri. The sequence continues at coordinate 351,081 of WOXC01004486.1, forward strand.
CAAGACTGATTGCTAGATCTCCCTATAGTTCGCAGGCCAGGGGCTGGAGCTGCCACTGAAACTACAAAATGGCGTGTCTCCTGAACAGCTTCTAGCCCCCAGGGGAGGAAGCTGACGTGTTCCCCAAATACTGGTCCCAAAGTTCATGGGGCACTAACCTCTCACTTTGTCCTAGGCATGTCTGTTTTGATAAACCTGGAATTGCCACAGCTGCTGGTTTTCTGGGGTCCCTCCGGCCAGCTGCTGGCCCAGCCTCCCTGGGGCTAAAACCACGGCTCATGTGGTCCTGGGCTCGGCTCCCAGAGTGCTGCACTGGCTGCTCCCTGCAGGGCTGCTGGGCTGTCCTCAGCAGGAGTTTAGTTTCTCTGTGTTGTTATGTGGGTGCTGGGGCTCCAGAAGTTGTTCAGAGTCCCCTTTTACATGGTTTGGAGGTGATCTGGGGGGAGAGCACCTTGGAAATGCTGTTTCTACTCTGCCATCTTGGCTCCACCCTCCAATTAATTTTTAATATACATTTCCCATTATTACACATAATCTTTATTGCATAATGATTCGAAAAGGAAGCATTTAATATTTCTGCCTTTCTGTATTTAAGGTTTGATGTCCTATTACATGGTCAGTTTCTGTGTAGATGCCATGTATTGCTGAGAAAGATCTATATTTCCTTCTATCCCCATTCGGTTTTCTCCAGAGGTCTATCATATTTAACTTTTCTAAAATTCTGTTCACCTCCTTAACTTCATTCTTGTTAATTTTGTGGTTAGATTTATGTAGTTGGAAATGTTGAAGTCCCCCACTAGTATACTTTTGCTATTTCTTCCTGTAACTCCTTAATTTCTCCCCTAAGAATTTGGTTGTTACACCACTTGATGTATATGTTTTCTATTGATATTGCTTCCTTCTCTATGATACCTTTTAGCAAGATGTAGTTTCCTTCCTTATCTCTTTTAATTAGATTTATTTTTGCTTTTGCTTTGTCTGAGATCAAGACTGCTAACCCTGCCTTTTTAAAAATTTCAGTTGAACATAATATATTCTGCTCCAGCCTTTTATCTTTACATTATCTATCACTTCAAATGTATTTCTTGAAAATAAAATATTGTAGGATTCTTGTTTTTAATCCACTCTACCATTTGCTTCCATTTTGTGGAAGAGTTGATCCCATTCACATTCACAGTTATGATTATTAACTCTGTATTTCCCTCCATCCTGTTTTTCCCCATTTATGCTTTTCTCTCTTCTTTCATTTTGTCCCTCCTCACCAGTGTTTTGCTTCTACCTCAATCTGTCCTCCCTTTTGTCAGCCTCCCCTTCTTTTTCCCATTTCCCCTCCTAGTTCTGCCCTTCCATCTGCCCTCCTTTCTATCTGCCCTCCCCCCTTTGCTTTCTGCTCCTACTTCCCCATAGGGTGAGAAAAATTTCTATACCCAAATGAATGTGTATGTTATTCACTCTTTGAGCTCTTTGCATGTAGGCATTTTGACATTGTTGTCCTCTTCTGAGTTTGTGTTTTGAAATGCCCTGTCACCATAACAGCTTTCAACGGTCAGGGTTCTTTTCTGGGTTTTGCTCATTTTTAGCCTATTTTGTGATTTGTAAAGTTGATCTCTGCTCTTGGGGCACAGGGGACACCATCCCAAGATTCTTGTTCTAGGGACCAGGGGCCTTGTCACTTGCTTTTGATGCTAGGGCCTCAGGTGCTGGCAGCTTACCCATTACACTGGGGTAACCTGGCCTAGTCATCCCTGTTGTGTCAGGGATTCTGGGGCTGACAGTTTGCCTTCTGTGCTAGGGCTAGAGGCCTCACAGCTGGCCTGCTGAGCCAGGACTGAGGGGCCTTAGTTTGTGATCTGTGCTACTGCTAAGAGCATTCCTCTGGTTTGTCCACTGGGCTGTTCTCTCCCTTTATCCAAGTAGGGCAGACTTTCCTGAATCCTTCTACATTATCTTGAGCTAGAAAATTGTTTCACTACATCTTTTTGTAGGTTCTGTCACTCCAGAATCCATTCAGAGACTTGCTTTAATATTGTTTCTGGGGGAAACCAGGGAAAGTTCTGGAAACTTCCTGGCTTTTCTCTGCCACCTTCCATGGCAGCTGAGGTAGTAGATTTCTTTTGTATTCTCTAAAGCAAGGGTTCTTTCCCTAAAATTCATAGACCCCCCAAAGGGGAAAGGCGTTCCAAATCTATCCTCATAGGGTGTCTGTGACCTTGAATCAGGAAAATTATGTTTTTATTTCAATATAATTAGCTTCATTTGTGATCCTAATTATTCCATTTTCTACATCTTAAAACATTAGTCTGAAGAGCTCAGAGACTTTATCAGATGAACAAAAGAGTCCATGACAAAAAGAAATAAAAACTCCTATGTGTAGAGGGTAAAACTGTGATTACTTCTACAAATAATAGTCCTTTATGTATAATACGAACAGTCCTCTTTATCATATAAAACTGCTTTCTTATCCTTACCCTACAATGACCCTTGTTGTACCGTATATGGTAGATAGAGGAGGTATTAGGATTTTGCTTCCCTGCTTTTTTACCATGCTGATTGAATTGACTGACCTCACGCTCTAACAGCTAGAGAGAAAGAACAAAAAAGGGTCAAAAAGTTGGCTTGCTGTATTCAAATTGTAGGGAAGTGTAACTCCCAGGTGAGGATTCACAGAGAACTGGGAAGAGACATTCTAATCAATTATGACAATGAGGTCAGTGTACCGTTTAACTAGGATTAATAGCAGTTAGAAGAATTAGGGAAAAGTCACCACATTGTGTTTTGAGTTTGTTTTCTTTATACTCTCATCCTTTATGTATCATTTAAATAGCACAATGACAGAAAATATTTTTATTTTACTTTTTTTTTTAATAAAAGAGATAATCAATAAAATATTGCATTATCTCTCCAGTCCTATGTTGTAGAATGTGTAGTGTGAACCTCCTGCCTCTAACTAAGACATCACTGCCATCTTGTGGCTAAGTACCTAAGAGGGAGAAAAAACAATTACTTGGAAGTGTTTAAATTGTAACCAAAGGAAATAAAGCAGTGGCATGCACTCACTTTATATAGGTTTTATCACAACCTTGAAATTAAATAATTTTGAGTGCTTTAATTATCTCTGTAATAATCCAGTAATTTAATTTCTTTTCTCCCCTTCTGATTGTGAAGTTTTAGGCTCTTGGTTACCTATTGCTGTTGTGTATAAAGATATTAAGCAAAAAGAAAGGGAGCCAAAGTCACCTCATTAGGGAAAAAATGAGAAGTTAAACCTTAATCACAGATTGGAGGACTAGGGAGAGTTGGATTCTTTCATTTGACACTTATTTATAAGATATTTAGTGTACTCTTTCCAGGAGATCTGAAGCAGATACCGAATTGTTCAGCACTCAGGAATGAATAGGGGCTAAGGGAAGAGAGAGAATAAATTTTTGGAAGCTATGCAAACTGGAGAGATATTTAAGTCTAGCAGAAAGGTACAAATTACTGCCTGAAAAGCATGTCATTTTCTGTTTTAATTTTCCCCCGAAAGTTGTATAATTTCTTTTAATTCAATTTTCATAAACTTAATAAAGATAATGTTGACTTTATAGAAGAAAATGGAACTGGAATTTTGTGGCTAACTATGAAGCAAAGTCCCAGTTATACTGATGGAAGTCTACCTCAGTGTTGACTCAAACAACAAGCAGAATTCCCAGATCATAAGTTTTCTCTTTAGTACTGCCAAAAATACTAGTGGGGAGAGAGCAAGACACCTCTCCAAGGAAAGAAGATGGCTGTGTCTGACTAGAAAAAATTAATATTTCTAGAACATGTTTAGCAATCATTCTTCCACATCACATTGTCCCTTCATGTTTTTATCTACTAGTACTTTGGACAATGAATCTATTGGGAACCATGTGAACCCTATAAGACCTCAAGACATTTGACCTTCAGGTCTGTTTTATATTAAACTTATTTGGTAATTGCTGAACTGAATGGACATTTTTCTTATATCTACTAGAAAACTAAGTAGTCAAATTTAAATTTAAGTTCATAAATCCCAGGTTAAGAACCTCTGGTTATGAACTCTCTAGGTCAGGCAGATGTGGCAGGTGGTATTCTAAGATAGGAACAGCATGAATCAAACCAAGGCACTAGTATCAGAAACAATTAAAATCAGGAGGCCAAGATTCAGTGAAGGCAAAAGCCATAGTTAAGAAAAAAGTAGGCAGGGGACTCTAATGCAAAGAACTTCAGAAAGTAAATCAAGTACCTTGGATAGTTCCCTGGGACATCTGTTGCTTTCATAACTTCTGAGAGTAGACTAGAAGCTATCATTCTCAGAACCTCAGACCTATATGATTGATCCCAAATCTCTTTTATATTACTCTCTCCATCATTTATTTTCTGAAGGCCTTTCCTTTCCAAGGTCCAGGACAGGGATAGGAGCCCTAACTATTATAGCCTTAATTAAGTTGATTTTGTTGAGTTTTTAATAGTTTTAGCAATATGGTGAGTAAACAATGCTGTCTTCCATCTGTTATACCTTTTGAAATATAAGAAATCTTTCTTTGGTGCCCTGGTAAGGCACAAAGGTGACTCTGGGCTGTCAAAGGCTTTTCTACTGAAATAAAGACTCTAGTAGATCCTACTAAATTGGAAAGATTTCAAAAATAAGCTTCACATTGGTCTACATGTGTGTCATCCAAGGAAAAATCTAAGTTCAGAATGTCTTGTAGCCAGAAGGTTGATTAATATGGGATGGGTTTTTTCTTCAGTAACACAAACCCACAAAGGCCATCTGCTAAGGCACAGAGGGGTTGTAATCTGTGTCAGTGCTAGAAAAACCCACACTGATAAAATCACAGGTTTTTTGAAGTATTTCATAATTATCATTTTGATCATAATATAGGTTTTCTCCCCCTTCAAATTTAGCCTGCATGAAACCCACGCCTACATAAGATCAGTATTTCTAGATGTATAGTTATGCATTTTTTTCTTTTCAAAGAGGTCTCAATTTCAAGATGTGACCTCTACCTGGAGCCATATAGCAGAATTCAAAAATAAGAGTTTTCCATACTTTCCTTTCCTAATGTTGATGAAAGCCTAAAAATGAAAGTTTCATTTTAAATGGAAAGAACCCCTGAGATATCCTTTATTTTCTTTATTAATATTTTTGAAGAGGAAATGGAAGAAGAGAAATAAGAGTGGGAGAAACATCTCTTTGGAATGATATATATTTAACTGAGATATATATGGCCCAGAAATAGTTCTTTTAAATAGGATCCAGAAAATGGAGCATGAGTAAATTAAAGCTTTATAGGTGCTGTCATCTACTTCTAGCCTTAGTCAAGATTGTGAAGTCATTGAGCATTGGGCTTGGAGTCCAAGGACCTGCATTCCAATCCCAACTCTGTCACTTAGATTGTTGTGAATTTGGGGAACTCACTAAACCTCTGTGGACTTCAATTTCCTCTATTGTAAAATAGGGGTAATATCTAAACCTTGGCCTGACAACTCCCCAGTGTTGTCATGAAGATCAAATGAAAATAATATTTATGAAAGAGCTTTGTAACTGTAAAGTGCTGATCAGATATCATCACAGTTCAACAAATAAATTATCATCATTGATACTTGGTTTCTCCATCCTCTGCTCAGTTGTCCGGTGTCTTCACATTGCCCCTGTGAAATCGTACTATCAATATAGACCATGAAAGTTATTCACACTGAGGTATAAATGACTGTAAAACCTTGGCATGTTATCCCTCCTAGGGATATTGTAATAGAGAACAAAATCTTAAACTGAATAAGTGATGTCATAATGTTAGATTTCTAGGCATTATTGAGTGGGCCCTATTTTAGTTTAGAATAGAAGTCTCCCTGGCATGCCCGAAATCGTATGCTCTACATGACCAATTATTGGGAATTTATGGAGTGAGTTTCCAGTTTTAATTGTAGTTTCAATTGAACAGTGCCACAAATAGATTTTTTATGAGAGCAACCATATGAGTGAATTTTGAATTTCTAATTCCCTTAAACAGCTTTCTAGGAATGACTCCTGTGGGAGGCATAAGAGGACCAAGAACATTCTTGGTCAATAGATTCCATGCCATAGATTTCTTATTGATGCAGTGTCTTGTTTGGCTCTTGAATCGATTACACCTCTAACAAATTGAAGACCTGCTGATGCGAGAATTTACAAGGACCAAAAATCCACTATTGACCCTCACTGTTCATTTATCCTTGTATGGACTGAGTCAGAGATATGTCTGTCAGCTTTGGCCTTAGAAAGAAACAAGGGCTCCAGCAGGTCTCTCAAGGCATTGCTAATTTTTAAAATAACGAATCTTATCAAGTCAAAGAAAATGATATTTTTTTGTTAAAATTATCCACAGTAATTGAAGCACAATTGACTTGTGCATGACAGCTAGCAACCAAGGAGCTCACTCCCTCCCCATCCAGTTCTTACTCAAAGAATGCAAACTTATTTTGAAATAGACCTGAGCTAGATATAATTGGAATGGTCATCTACTATTTTTAAGAATCCTAGAATGCATCGTATAATTTGAATAAAAATTGGACCATACATTTTTAAACTAAAAGAGACCTTAAAAGTTATTGGTTTAAAAAAAAGTTGTTGGTTTTAACCCTCCATTCTACAGAGTAGAAAACTGAAACCCACTGGGTTAAGTGACTAGCCCAGGGTCATACAGTTAATAAGCATTTGAGGGGGTAATCGAATCCAAGTCTCCCTGATTACAACTCCAGTGCTCTAGCTGTTATATGACATGAGCTCACCTATTGTTTGGGATAAGTATAACAGCACTTACCTTGGCCCCACTTTCTGAAGGCCAAGAATGGTACATTGTGTCCCTCTTCCAGTACCTTTTAGGGTCATTGTCTCATGAAGCAGTAGTTCTGACTGCGTTGAGAGAATTGGTTATTTATTGCTTATTCATCTTTCTGCCTTAAAATCAACTGCTCAATCAGCATCCCTTTTGCTAAGATCAGGGGGTAATACCCAAAGGTGACACTTTTGCCTCCCTGCTCACCAATATGGCTAAATATTCCTGCCCTTCCCAATTCCAGAGGGAACTTCCACACAGCTCATCATTTTTATGTTCTGAGTGGAAAACTTACTTCTTGCTTACAAGTAGTGACTGAAAGTCAGACTATCATTGAAAGTGTCAATGATATCTCATATGAATAGAACTGAAGTTAACTTCCCTTTTGCCATGCTAATAGGGTAGTTTGGGGGAAGTGACACTATGGATAATCCAAATGCTAATTGACTTTGGAACAAATGTTGGTATGGAATATGTTTGATATTATGGGATTTATTCCGTTTCAAGTCAAATTGAAGCACTTACTACCTGTATGACCTTGGGTGATGATGATAATAAGTTAGCATTTATATGTTATTTAAGGTTTACAAAACACTTTACATTGATTTTATCAGTTGACCATCCTACCAACCCTAGGAAGTAGTTCCCATTATCATCCCTATGAGAAAACTGAGGATGAGAAAAGTCAAAGGACTTACCTAGAGTTACCAAAAAAAAAAGTATCTGAAGCAGGATTTGAACTTAGGTCTTCCTGACCTGATCTGAGGCATCTAGGTGACAAAGTTGATAGAGCACTGTGCTTGAAGAAGAAGACCTCCATTCAAATCCAGCCTTAGACACTTACTAGCTGGGTGACCTTGGACATTTAACCTCTATTTCCTCAGTTTCTGTATCTGTAAAGTGGGGATAATAGTAGCACCTGTCTCACAAGGTTTTGTGAGGATCCAATGAGATGATGATAGTAAAGCACTTGGCACAGCTCTTGGCACATAATAAGTGCTATATAAATGTTAGTGATAATAATGATATTGAGGCTACCACTCTATCCTCCATGTCACCTGTTTGCTCCATCAATTTCTTCAACTATAACATTAGGCTGCCAGAAGAGATGACCTCTGAGGTCCTTTTCCCCTCCAAATCTGTGATCCTCTGACCCACTCTAGGACCTAATTTGAAAGGAAATGGAAAATCAGTCATCTTTATCGTCACCTTTGTCAGTTCCTTGCCTTTTGGTTCCCTGTGCATTGCACTGCATTTTGGCTGCTTTCAGACAAATTTGGTGATTGAGTGCTCCCAGGGTCCAGCACCAATGGGAACTGAGATAATCATCATTTCTCTGCAAGTTTACCATCTATCAGGGTTTCAACTACAGGCCAGAGACAAATTATTTTGGTTTAAAAGGCTTTTTTCTGGTACTTGAGTTTCAATATAGGAGGGAAATTCTTCATTTTATCTTCTTCATTTCATCTCAATTAAATTTACTTTGACAATTCTTTATTAAGTACCAATTAACATGTCAGGTATTGTGATAGGTGCTAGGGATATTAAGACAAAAATAAGAGCTCCTGCCCTTGAGGAGCTTATAGTATATTGGCTAAGCATATAAAAATAAATTTGTAAGAATTTTTTAAATGGAGCACTAGCACTGGAGGGCCTCATGTAGGAGGTGACACTCAACTTGGGAATTAAAAATTCTAAGAGCCAAAGGTGAGTAAGGAGTACAGCTCAGAAACAAGGTAGAAGATGGCCTGTCCTGTATAAGAGAGCACGGAGTAAATTATTCTCTGATATTCAGGATTTACTGGGGAGGTAAATTAAGGAGGATCACCTAGGTAATACAGTAGATAGAGTGCCCAGTCTGGTGTGAGGAAGACTCATTTTCCTGAGTTCAAATCTGGCCTCAGACGCTTACGAGCTGTTTGACCCTGGTGAAGTCACTTAATCCTGTTTGCCTCCATTTCCTCATCTGTAAAATGAACTAGAGAAGGAAATAGAAAACCAATCCAGTATCTTTACCAAGAAAACCCCAAATGAAATCAAAGAGAGTCAGACACAATTGAACAACAACAAAATTAAGGAGAAGGTGATGAAGAACATCAAAATATTTCTTTTCTTCATGTGCAAGAAGGAGCATCAGGGAGACCTTATTTGTTAAGAGAGAGCATCTGAAGTGTGCATGATCAGTCCAGGGATATGTTAGAGGTCATGTTAACAAAGTAATCTTGTTCTTGGGGCCCAAGCCCTTAATAACTTTGGTTTTGGTCTTTTTTTTTTTTTCCAGAGCGATGAGGTTCTCACCGTCATTAAAGCTAAAGCACAATGGCCAGCCTGGCAGCCTCTCAATGTGTAAGTCAGGAGCAGACCATGCCTTTGTAATGTTCCAGTTTTCAATGTCAGAGAACAGACCCTTCTCCACACGGTGCTGGGAAAGAATCAATAAACTGCAGCGCAAGCCTCCTGCCTTCTTTACAGTCAGTAACACCTGTCAGGAAGTGATAATGGGGTTGGACTTATACAAGTATGTATGAAGACCCTTCTGGATTTCATAGCAGGAAATCAGGCTCAGCCAATATTTTTCATCTAATTATAGATTTTAAATAAGACAGAAGGCTTTACTGAGACCACTATGACACTCCATGTATTTGCCAATTATTCTTTCTTGCTTTAAATATAAGAGTTTTTTTTAAATTAAATTTTATTTTTCTATTATTAAGTATTTATTTGACATGAGGCTAAACTTAGTCTTTAGCCCTAATAGGCATACTTCATTCTTAAGTTCATAATAATTCATATTTATATTTCTAAAAGCCCTTTTGTCACAACTCTGGGAGGATAGATAGTCTCTGTATTATTTTTCCCATTTAACAGATGAAACAGAGCTTGAGAGATGTTAAGTGGTTAGTAAGAGTTGAAACACAGCTCTCTTGACTCCAGGTTCAGTATTCCTTTTACCAGCCCATGCTGTTTATCACTCATTCCACACTGGAGGGTTTTCAATGCCTCCTTGCCATCAAAACATATCCCTTTCTTACTTGGTAACTTGTTCAAGAATCCCCTGGCTTTAAGTCAGTCCAAAAAAGAAAAGCAATTTTTACAAGCCAGCTAACACGGGGCTCCAGTTTATTGGAGTATTCCATTTCGATAACAAAGCAACCTAATGCTTTTACAGCACAATTCCATTGACCAAAATCTGGTGTAGGAATCTTTAGTTGTCTCACAGAGGTGATTTCAATTGGTGAAAGGGTGAAAAGGGTATATCCCAAGCCCGCTGCTAGTCAATATTCAGTTTGGTAGAATAGTTAAAATGTTATCAGGCTCCTAAAGTTGGCGATTATAAAGTCTCTATCCTTTGTGTTTATAACATATGACACGACTGTACTTCTTTTTATATTCAGTACTGCAATGACTGAAAAGAATTTTTAAGCATGATTTTTGAAAGAAGACATACATATAACACACATGCAGACACACACACACACATGTATACACACATATTGTGTTGGGTAGGCCTTAATACATTTTGGTGGCCTAGAATCACTTGATTAATCAGTATTAGACTTTATCACAGTAAGCAAGTCAAGGTAATTGAACTAGAGGGGCAAGGAGATAGTCACCACTGCTAATAGTCCTGAGGGATATTATACCCCCTTCCCCATGCTAAAATTACATAGTCAGTATATTAACCCTGGGATCATATGACAATAAATTTAGAGTGGAAATAAATTTTATTTTTTCTATTGCTGTTAACAGATTGGCCCATTAACACTTCTGCTTGGAAACTCTGGGTGTCTCTCTGTTCTTCTATTCTTCTGTTGGATTTTTCCTTGGGAAAATGTTGTGTGCTGGGCCATGCTGCAATATGCTTGAGGTTTGGGGCACCAAGAACACTAGGGTTTTGGTGCTATTAGTTTGTGTTGCAAGATCAGTGGTAGCAATGTCCTTGATAATGCTTTACAAATCCTTTCTCATTTCTTTAGCTTTGCCTCTGGATTCTGACCCTGTAAATTTAAATACGTTGGTGCTTATTTTTCTAAAATCCTTTCTAGAATTTTTCTTTTCTAGAAAATCTTTTCTAGAATCCTTATGCCTTTATAGTAAAACATACAGTTACTAAAGTTGTCAGATATATACTGAAATTTCACCTCATGATAAGTATCAACTGTACCGATCCTTCCACAGAGAAACCCTATCCTATTTGCACTGTGGAGCAGAGATATAGGGTTGAGATAGATGTAAGAGTTCCAGAGCTAAAACCCTTACAAAATAATTTCCCAGATCTTAAATTTGTCTGCTATCAAATCTGGACCAAGGACACTCTGCAGTCTGACACCATGTTTATCACATGGACAAAATTCATTATTATGATATTTTAATACTTCAAAGATTCCTGATTTCCTCAAAGTGGTTATTCCCTCCACTGATGAAGATTGAGATTCCTCTATAATTTAATTGATAGTCCTTGAAAATTGTAGTGCTCTAGACTTAAAGGCACATGACTATAATTCCTGCTATTAAAGAAAGATGAGGTTGGTAGACCAATCGAGCTTGGGAGTTCTGAGCTGCAGTAGGGCTGGATGGAATTTTGGTTGAAGTACCCATTGAGATGGTTTAGCTTCCAAATTTCTTGAATCATAATTTGAATTATTTTGAATAGGTCATTCTCCCTGTACCATCTTGCTACCCAGGTAATCTTGGGCTAGTCTCTTCATTTCCTGGGATCTCATTTGTCTCATCTGTAAAATGATAGGGAAGAGGGATTCATCTAATGATCTCTCTATCTGTATTAAGATCGAGTAGCTTTAAGCATTGTGGCAGTTTGATTCCTGGTCATATCTTTTGCCATGATACAAATCAGCTACCATCCAAGTCCTCCAGTCCCACACATGATCTGTGAAGCCCCTTAACTCGGGAATTTTTAGATTAAGGGCTCTTAACTTGGGGTCTATGAATTTTTTAAAAATATATTTTGTTAACTATATTTCAGCACAATTGGTTTCCTTTGCAATCCTATGTACTTTATTTTATTCTATTCATTAAAAATCCAAGATTTCAAAGGAGACTAGGATATAAAAAAGTTAAGAACCCCAGCTTTAGATCATAAATTTGGAGCTACTAAGGATACTGGAGTGCATATAGTCATAAGAATATAGCAACATCAGGGCAGCTAAGTGGCACAGTGAATAGAGCACCAGCCCTGGAGTCAAGAGGACCTGAGTTCAAATACAGCCTCAGACACGTAGTAGCCATGTGACCTTGGGCAAGTCACTTAACCCCAATTGCCCTGCATTCCTCCCCTCCAAAAAAAAAAATACAAAAACAAAACAACAACAACAAAAAAGAATATAACAACATAAATTAAGGGTGCTAAGGTACTCTAGAGATCTAGTCCAACCCCTTCATTCTACAGATGAAAAAGTTTAAAGAATTTTTAAAGATTAAAAAAGAAAGAAAAAGACAAAAAACAAAATCATTGCAAAAAATGCATAGTCAAGCAAAACAAATTTGTGCATTGGCCACATTAAAAACAAAAAAGTCTCAATCTGCACCCTGAATCTAGCACCCAACAATGACAAGAGAAGTAGCATGTTTCATCATGCCAGCACTGCAACCATGGCTCATCACTGCACTGGCAAAGATTCTTAAGTCTTTCAGAGTGATTTGTTTTTGCAAGGCCAGTGTTATCATATAAATTGTTCTGCTGGTTCTGTACACATCACTTGGTATCCATTCTTACAAATCTTCTTGGTTTTTCTGAAGCTGTCCCCTTCATCATTTCTTATGGCATGATATGAATTCCCTTCCATCTATATATCATCATTTATTCAGCCATTCTCCAATTGATGGACACTCTCTTAATTTCCAGTTCTTTACCACTAAAAAAAGAGCTATTTCACTAATTTATAATAGAATCTATTAATTTTTCATCCATTTGGGGCCAGACCATAAGATTGTTTTAGCAATTTGAACTAGTATACATACAAATGATAATAATATAGAAAGAGGAAAGTTGTATACTCTCTACAGTGAACATATTTATAACTTTTAGGCCCTCATTATCAGCCTTACATCTTTTTGAAAAAAATGGTAGCTAGTCTTGTTAAAGTTAAAATGACAACTTATTAATTACTTTTCTAAAATGAAATCTTAAATCTTATCTTCTTTTATACAAGGAGGTTGTAGCTATATTCTGTTTGGCCCTTACTGAATTTATTTCTTAAATTAATAACTAATAAATTAATAACTTTCAATAGTGACAAATAATGAAATAAGCATATAGGATAAGGAATAACATTTCCCACAAATCCTTAGCACTTAAAGGAGAAAAACCAAATTAATAACAAACAAAAAATGTGTCTTTCTTGGGTCCCATTTGTCTGAAGCCCTGCTACCTTTGGCCTCCTTTCCTAATTTTTGTATATTGTTGTAGTTACTGTATACGTAGAATCCTAGTCCTACTAAATCACTGGTCTTACTTTGTATCACTTCACTTGTCTTCCCATCATTCCCTATATTTTTTTATATCATAATTTTTCCTTAAATTATTAGACCATTATTTTTTTAACTATTCTCTATCAGATAGGAGGTGTCTAGGTTTTTGTTGTTGTTGTTACTGAAAAATAAAGCATCAATGAATTTTAATGGAATTGGGGGGGGGGACCTGCAGCCTCAAGATACCTGTGGCCCCCTAGGTCATCAAGTACAGCTCTTTGATTGAATCCAAACTTCATAGAACATTCTGTGAAGTTTGGATTCAGTCAAAGGGCTGCACTTGAGGACCCTGAGGGTAGGTTCTTTCTATCCTTTTAAAATTATAGGATAATGTTTTGTCAGTGATATTATTGGGTCAAAAGGCATAATTAAGTCTTTTTTAAAAAATATTTTAACAATGCAGCTATTCTTTACTCTGTATGTCTTTTACAGAAAATGATAAAATTCTGCACTAAATAATTAGATTAATACCCAACTGAATATATCTTGTATGTAAAGCAAGGTGTATTGTCCCATCAAGAGTCCTTCTTTCTTATTGTAGTGAGGAATTATCTCTCTTCTGAAAGAAAAGATGAATCATTTTAATTGAATTTGGAATTTTTATCAGTAGCCCTCTGTTTACATAGAATTATTGTTTCCCCATCCTCCAGTCTTGAATCCTGAAATGCCCATTTTCTCTTTGATGACAAAACAGCAGAGTATCTGAAGTCCAGGAGAGAAGATAAAAGAATAAATTTAAAATTATATGATAGAACTTTAGCACAAGCCACATTTTATGATACAACTTTAAGATGTCAAGCATAGTGTTTGGTTCAGGAAAGTGATCTAGTATTCTGTCAAGTATATCTGTCTCATAATGTAGTGGCCAGCTTCTGGGTACCAAGGTCTCTAACTCTTAGTAATGCACAACTGCTTCAGATTCCTCTTTTTCTATTAATATAAACAAGTTGATCTATATTGGAAATGCACATGTCAAATCAACAAATAATTTAACATGTGAAAGGAGAGAGAGGCTTGCTTAGTCTGGAAGAGATTTCAGTTTTCAGAAGCCTGGCCAGATGATAAATTAAAGCCCTAGAAAGGTGGTGGCATGAAATAGTGGAAATATTCTGTTCCTGGGGCTGGCTGAGAGACCTACATGACTGTGGAGGCATTGTGGGCATGCTACTTATCCAGTCAGGTCATCAAAATCTACAGTGATACAATGCTTTTTTGTGAGGATCTAAAGGCAAGAGGTGGTTTGGACAGAACATCAGAATTCATTACCATTGTAAGAAGAACAGAGTATTGAGCAAAGGGGGCCCAAGGCAAGAGGCACGTCTGGAGATCAGAGGAAGAGATTAGCAATGTGTTGATGATAAGAGCCAAGGGCAAGGAACAGCAGAGGGCAAAGCATGGAGTGCAGAGAGATTGGGCATCTAAACAGGTGTGAGCTTGCTCAGAGACTTTGTACCTGATTTGTTATGCTTAATGTGGTAAATGCATTGCTATACTTTTAAACTTTGGAATGTTCTATTAACCCTGCCTGCCCTCCATGTCTTTGCACAGTTTAACTGCAATGGAAAGAACACTGGACTGAGAGTCAGGAGGGGTCTGGGTTTGAATCCTTTGCTGACACTTACCAGCTGTCTTATCATGGGCAAGAAGCCTCAGCTTTCTAATATGTGTGTATAAAAATACCTGCTAAAACTAGGGGTAGCTAGATGACCCAGTGATAGAGCACTAGGCCTGGAATCAGAAAAGACCCAAGTCCAAATCCAGTTTCAGCCACTTACTGGCTGTGTGACCCCGACAAGTCATTTAACCTCTGTTTGCTCCAGTTTCCTCATCCCTAAAATGGGGATAATAATGGCACCTACTCCCAGGGTTGTTGTAAGGATCAAATGACATAATTGTAAGGCAATCAGCACAGTGCCTGTTACATAGTAAGTACTATATAAATGTTAGCTATTATTACTATTACTTTTAGTGACATGAGGCTCAAATAAATGCATATAAGTTATTCTGTAAATCTTAAAAGCACTACACAAATATTAGCTATTATTATTTTCCCCTGGATTTCCCAGTCACTTGTAACACAACTAACTCTGCAGTATTAAGTCTGCTCTAGAAACAACAGTCCAAAACCTTGGGCTATTTCTTCTTTGATAGGTTGTATACAGGCAGGCTCAGAAACTAGTTCTCTCATCATGATTATTGACAGTGACTGCTACTTTTCTGCTCCACAGAATTATTGCTTTAACTTCCTCATTTAGATATCACTAAGACTTATACCCAGGTCTTATGACTTCAATACATGCTCACTTTCCATTATGCTATATCTTATCAATGACTGACAGCCATTGATAGTTTTTGATCAAGAAAGTATAATGATGATTGTGATGTATTTTGAGCAATCACCTAACAGAGTATGTTGGCTGGAGACAGTTTTGAGATACAGAAAGTCATTGGAATGCTATTACAATAATCCAGGTGAGAGGTTAGATGCACCTAGTCTAAAGTGGCATCAGTGGGAATGAATAAACAGGAAAAAAAATTCACAAGATGGAACTCAAATGATTCAGCATTTGATCTGAAAATAACAGGAAGATTAAGTTTGAGGGGGAAAGAAAATACAGGGATGACTGTAGATTTCCAACCTGCTGATATGAGATACCATCCCTAACAGAAGAATAATAGAATCTCAAGAAAGGACTTCTGAGTCTTCCAGTAGAGTTAGGTATCCTGAAGATGCCTGTAATGTCACTAAGTCATCTATTTCTTTGCAGTTCTTTCAATCTCTTGTTTAGCACAGTGTCTTACATATAGTAGGAACTGAACAAGTGGATGCCGCATTCAATTGTTGAACTTATCCTTATACCATATAATTCAGTCTCCTCACCATCCTAATCTTCTAGATATGACAACTGATAAATCTCCTGACTAAACTGTGGTACCCAGAAAGAATTACAAGAATCCAAGTCACGGGGGGCGGAGCCAAGATGGCGGAGTAGAAACAGCTCGTCCAAGCCTCTCTGCCCCCAGATTCCCCACAAACTATGTAAAAAAAGGACTCTGAACAACTTCTGGAGCCCCAGCACCCACAAAACGACGCAGAGAAGCTAACCTCCCGCTGAGGACAGCCCAGCAGCCCTGCAGGAAGGACCAGTGCAGTGGTCTGGGAGCCGGCAGAGCGCAGAGCACAGGAGCCGAGCCCAGCCCAGCCCAGCCCAGCCGAGCCCAGGTCTGCCTGAGCCGAGGTTTTAGCCCCAGGGCGGCAGGGCCAGCAGCCAGCTGGAGGAACCCCAGAACACCAGGAGCTGTGGCGATTCCAGAATTATCAACATAGACATGCCTAGGACAAAGTAAGAGGTTAGTGTCCTATGGACTTTGGGACCTGTATTGGGGGAATGCGTCAGCTCCCTCCCCTGGGGGCTAGAAGCCGCTGAGGAGACACGCCATTTTGTAGTTTTCAGACGCAGCTCTGGCTCCCAGCCTACAAATCGTGGGGAGATCCAGCGATCAGTCTTGGGGGGTAATCGCTCTTGCTTTAACCTCCCTGGATCTGGATTGTGATCTAGGGTGGAAGTTGTGGGTGGGTTTACAGCTTGCCAGAAACGGAAGTTGCCCCCACACGTTCGGGACGAAAATTCCTCTATCTGGCCTTAAAGCCATAGTGTGGCAACAAGCCCAAAAGTCAAGTAATTAAGTGGCAACATGCCAAGGCAAAGGAAACAGAAAAATGCAACCTAGACTCCTATTTTGGGGGCATAGAGCGGGAAAAGGACTGTGAGGTCAGAAGTCCTGCTCCAAAAGCCCCAGGGGAAAACATGAGCGGGTTGCAGGCCATAGAGGACCTTAAGAAGGACTTTAAAAATCAAATAAGAGAAGTGGAGGAAAAATTGGAAAGAGAAATGAGAAGGATGCAGGAAAAGTATGAAATGAGGGTCAACAGCCTGACTGAGGAAAACAACACCTTAAAAAATAGACTAACTCAAATGGCAAAGGAGGCCCAAAAGGGCAATGAGGAGAAGAATGCCTTAAAAAGTCGAATTTGCCAGATGGAAAAAGAATCTCAAAAGTTCACTGAGGAGATTCATTCCTTCAGAGTTAGACTGGAGCAAATGGAAGCCAATGACTTTATGAGAAATCAAGATGCTGTTAAGCAGATCCAAACAAATGAAAGAATAGAAGGCAATGTGAAATATCTCATGGGAAAAACCACTGACCTGGAAAATAGATCCAGGAGAGACAATTTAAAAATTATTGGACTACCTGAAAGCCATGATCAAGGAAAGAACCTAGAAATCACCCTTCAAGAAATTCTCAAGGAAAACTGCCCTGATGTTTTAGATCCAGAGGGCAAAATAGAGGTTGAAAGAATCCACAGATCACCTCCTGAAAAAGATCCCAAAAGAAAACTCCCAGGAATATTATAGCCAGGTTCCAGAATCCCCAGATCAAGGAGAAAATACTACAAGCAGCCAGGAAGAAACAATTTCAATATTGTGGAAACACAATCAGAATAGCCCAGGACCTGGCAGCTTCTACACTGAGGGATCGAAGGGCATGGAATATGATATTCCAGAGGGCAAAAGAACTGGGAATGAACCCAAGGGTCACCTACCCAGCAAAACTGAGTATTTTGTTTCAGGGGAAAATATGGTCATTCAGTGGAATAGAGGACTTTCAAGCATTCTTGAGGAAAAAACCAGAGTTGAATAGAAAATTTGACATCCAGCCTCAAGAAGTAAGAGATGCCTGAGAAGGTAATCAGGGAAAAGAAATCAAAAGGAACTTATCAAAGTTGAAATATTTACATTCCTATATGGAAAAGCAATATCTATGACTGATGATATCTTTCTCACTATGAAAATAATGGAAGAAGGGGGTGTGGTCATATGAATACATATGTGAATGTGTGTGTATATGGTTACAGTTATATATGGATAGAGGGCATAGGTTGAATTTGTTGGGAAGGGAGAATACTCAAGGGATGAAATTATGAGGTGAGAGAGGAAAGTGGCAAGAGGAGATGGGGAGAGACATGGTAGGGTAAACTATCTCATGTAGGGGAAGTGGGTGCAAAGGAGGGGGAGAATAAGGAAGGCTAAAAAGGCAAAACCACATTCACATTGAATTTGGTTCAGGGAGAAAATGACATACATACTAAATGGGATATCTCAACCTGCAGCAGGATAGGGGGAAGGGGGATGAGAGGAGGGATGATTGAAGGGAGGGCATCCTTGGGGGGAGGGGAGGTTGGAAGTACCCACTATAGAAGAGGGACAGGATCATGTAAGGAATGGACCAGGTGGGGGGTGGGATGAGTGGGAGGGAATTATAAGCAGCCTTGTACAACATATCTACCATGATAATGTTTTGCATAGCTAGACATGTACAACATATACTGAATTACTTATCTCCCAAGAAGGAATGGGTGACAAGGGAGGAAGGAAATGGATCTGAAATTTGAGGTCGTAACATTAAATGTTTCAAATATATATATAAAAATACTAAAAAAAAAAAAAAAAGAATCCAAGTCACACCTGAAATGGGAATCCCCTTTACAATATACCCAAGCAGTCATCCAGGCTCTATTTAAAAAACTTCAGAGATGGGTAATTAACCACCCTTTGGGAGCTCTTGGGGAAAACTCTAATTGTTAAGAAGGGCAACTTTCATCCATTGGTTCTAATTTTGCTCTTTAGAGTCCTTGTTCTATGAAACAGCCCTGTGGCTACTTCACAGATTTGTATTTTAAGAGATCTTGGAGGGAGGCAACAGTAGAAAGAGTGCTGTCTCTGGAGTCAGAGGATCACTCATTATTTCTGCTTATAGAAATAAGAAGAATAGATGTTTTACTTCTTCAATGTGGCAGTCCTTTAAAAAGATAGCTCACATATTTCCTCCACCTCCCTACTCCCTACATACAACTTTTCTTTTATGCATCATAAACATACCAGGTCATTTCAATTGATCCCTCATGCATTGTGGTCTCTAGACTTCTCCCCCATGTTGACTGTCCTTTTTTGGATGTAGTGTAATTGGTCAATATTTTTCCAAAAATATCAGGCATCTTGATGACACCTACAATGTTACCAGTTAGTATTGTCTTTTTTCAGGCTAATCATCCCCATTTCTTTCAATCCTGTGTCTAACATAGTGCCCTCACATGGTAGGAATAAAAAGTTGCTTCACTGAATTGATTTATTTAATTGATCATTTTACAGAACAGTTTCCAATTGCCCTCACCATGCTCATCCCCCTCCTCTGGATGTGTTAGTTTGTCAGTCTTCTTCCTAAAATGCAGTCCTGTAAACCAAACATTAGAATCCAGATGTACTCCAGCAAGGACAGAATATGACAGAGTAGTATCTTTGTTCTGAACACTATTTTTCTATTGATATAGATGAAAATCACATTGACTTTTTTTGTCATTTGACTCATGTTAAGTTTCCAGTTCATCAAACTCTTCAAATCTTCACGTGAACTGTTTATCTTGCTGTATCATCACCCTTTCTCCTTACATCTATGAGGTTGATTTTTTCTAACTCAAGTGTAGGAACTTTACATTTTCCTCTGTTACATTCATTTTACTTGTTCTAGCCTGTTGACATATTTTATCCTAATTCTGTCATCTAGTATAAGTTATTCTTTCCAGATTCAAGACATTTGAAAGTTTGATAAGCATGATAAGCAATAGCATCATCCAAGTTTTTAACAAAAAATGTCAAAAAGAGCTGATGCAGGGAGAGAAACTGACAGCTCAGGTCCATTAAGTTAGCCAGGAACTGGGGTACAAAGACAGAAATGAGATAATACCTGTTGTGATTAAGTTGGAAGGAACTTTTCTTTTCTTTTTTTTTTTAGTAAAAACTCAGAGATGGTGTTTGCCCTTTTTATTTTTTCCTTTTCCTTTTTTTTTTTTGCTTTTTTGGAGGGCAAATGGGGTTAAATGACTTGCCCAAGGTCACACGACTAGTTTTTGTGTTAAGTGTCTGAGTTAAGATTTGAACTCAGGTCCTCCTGACTCCAGGGCTGGTGTTCTATTAACTGCACCACCTAGCCGCCCCATGGAGCTTTCATTTTCATAAGGGAGAAATAATCTGTACACAGATGAGTTAATACAAAATACAAAGCAAATAGATATTTTGTGAAGATAGTGGTGGTGGTAAGAGAAAGAAGCAGTATTATCTGTACTTCACTGGAAACTCTCCCCTAGACTGATACCTCTCCTCGAATCACTAATTTTTTGCTCTGGTTATCCTGAATCTTGATACAGTTGTGTGTCCTGGTAACCCTTAGGCAAAGAGTGAGAGGGGTGGAGGTTGCATGTCACAGAGTTAGCTTATACATACATATGTGATTTTTTTTCTTGATGAAAACATTTTCCCTTATAGTAACAAATACTTCTCTTAATGAGTACTCACTAACCACCCAACAACTTTATAAAACGTTGCAAGGATTAGGGTTTAAAAAATACATTCCCTTCCCCTTTGTAATTTCAGATTACAATTTTCCATCTCACAAGAGCCATTCAGCAACTATCACCCCTACTATCAAAACTGGATTTTTTTTACCCCTTTTAAGCAGAAGTTTCATCATTTTTAGCTTTGCAGTTGAGTCTTTACCATTTCCATTTTTTTTTTCAATGCTTGGACTACTACAGCTGTATTAATGAACACTCACAAAACATGATTCAAATTCACATGTGTTTCAATTTTGGCAAGTAAAAAGAATTAGATTTTCAAAAAATCCCAAGGCCAGAAATGACACCCATAAATCACTATTGTCAATTAGTCTTTTATGTTATGTCATTAGCAAGCAATAGAATTGGTCAAATCGGATTCCTCCATAGTGTATCAACTATAGTTCACACATAGTATAAAGTAATCTTTCCTTCAAACTAAGTCTAATTTTCCATAGAATCCACCTTTCTAGTCTGTCTTTGGCATGATCCAATTAAGAAATCAAATAGGGGAACCAAAGACTAGCTATAGGAGCAAAGTTTTGTTTTGCAAAAACAGTCCTACCACTCATTAATGTGTTTGCTCAATTGAGGTTAATGGAATTCTCTGCTCCCTAGCTCATTAAGAAGCAACACTGACCTACTTTTACAAGGTCCTGGCCACTGCAACTGACATGGTTTTCAATGAGCATTGTTTTTATCCCCAGGACCCATTTAAACAAGTGTAATCGGGAATGAACAAATTAGCTTGCAGATCATTGTTTAGCTCTGGTAGAGCTCATCCAGTTGAGAACTATAATTAGGAAAGGGAAAGGATATATTTTGAGCAAAAGAATTAAAAATTCCTCACTCATTTGTTATGCCTTTGACTAAGTGGGATGCTGGCTTATTCTGAATTCTAATTACCAAGTGTAGTTGTGAGATGTTTATTTTTATTCACTCCCTTAAAAGTGAATAAGGTGAACTATCATCTTCCTTTAATAACCATCCATTATACTTAATTAACATTTGATTACATAAATTGTTCATAAGTGTTGTTCTAGCTAATAGTTTTGAGATGAAATCTAGAATACTATCACTTCAGTGAGAAAGCAAATGAGAGGAAGGTTCTACACAACTTTTATAATTTCCACGTCTTCACCAGAACTATTATATAAACTTGTTCTTTATGGTATGAATATTTTCAGCTGCAGCTATGGAATGTTTCAGGAGGCAAGGACTATGGCAACTTCAATGACTCCTCCACCCACAAGGATGAATTCCATGTGTGCCAAAGGGCCATCCAATTTCCTCAAGGATGGCTCCTACCAGCTGTTATAGTTAAAATTGTGTGAAAAAGAAAGAGAGAGAGACCAGCTGGCTGGCTGCTTAGGCTGAGTCTCATGTGGTATCTGCAGATTGATGGGGTTCACAAGAGCTAGAGCTCAACTCTGAAAGTTCGCATATTCAATTGTACCACAATGAACAGGCTTTGGAGGACTAATTCTCACTAGTTGATCCCACATGGGACAAACTGATGTCTCAGGTGCCAGTTTTCCAATGTCCAATGGGAGGCATATCTGGGGAGGTAACTGGTACTAGTCATTTATACCATTAACTAATTTTCTAACGGGTAGGTTCATTCAAGAGATATGGTTTCTGAGACAGGATCTGAACAGAGCAAAAGGAGTTGTGTGTTTTTTTAACCAGACCTGTGATTTCCTCAGTGTGGGAGGCTCCCTCCCCTGACATCGCAGATATGAACCTTCTCTGAAATGTATAGTTTCCATTTATGGCCTTTCCCTACTCTAGGGTATTTCTCTCTAGATGGTCTATACTGATCATTTGGCATGGAGTGTCATTTCCCCTTATTCTTTTTGGCAGTGGTGTGGTACAGCAGAAAGTGGACAGACTTCAGAGACACAATACCACTGTGGCCTCCGGAGAGTGCCTTAACTTCTCTGTCCTTTATTTTCTTCTTCTGTAAAATGAAGGGGTTGGACTAGGTAAATTCTATAGTCCTTCCAGCATTGAAGTTATTTTCTGCAACTCATAGGCAAAAGAGTGCTAACTACTACTTTACTACTGGGTACAGTGAGGTGGCTAGGTACAATGGATAGAGTACTAGGCCTGGAGTCAAGAAGACTCATCTTCCTGAGTCAAGATCTGTCCTCAGACATTTCCTTGTTGTGTGACCCTAAGTAAGTCATTTAACCCTGTTTGCCTCAGTTTCCTTAGCTATAAAATTATCTGCAGAAGGAAATGGCAAATCACTTTAGTATTTTTGCCAAGAAAACCCCAAATGTGGGCCACAAAGAGTCAAACACAAATGAAAAATGACTGAAAGTAAAATACTGCAACTTATGGATGAGAGAGTGCTGATCTTAGAATCAAAGGACCTGAGTAGTTTAGTTCCCAGATCTTCCACCTGTCTCACCTTGGACAGTTCATTTACCCTCAGTCTTTTCACCTATAAAATTAAGACCTTAAGACCCCTTCTATCTCTCAATCTATGGTTCTATGCTTCCTTTCTAGACTCCTAGTGCCCCCATTATTCTGTGTCTTACCACAAATATGTTACAATGAATTATATCAGAGTTTATTTTACAATAGTTATATTTTAGTCTTCATAGATTGTTGATCTAGGAAAAAAACCCATAGAGGTCATAACACCTAACCTCTTCATTTCACAGAGGAAGAATCAGAGGCCAAGAGCAGTTAAGAAATTTGCCCAAGATTATACGCATTAGTATATAAGCTGAGCCTTTAACCTAGACCTCCAGACTTCCAGTTAAGTGGTGGGATCTTTAGTATTGACTATAGTCTCTGAAGTTTGCTAACCACCTCCTAACACTGCAGCTGTCAATCTCATCCACTATATGGGAATTTTTTTCCCCAGTTCAATCTCATAAGCTAACAATTTCCACCTTTATTTGTGGCCTGTAGGCCCCTTTGCAGGGACTATACCATGATCCAGAAAAGTAAGCCTTTGGCTTAGACCTAAAGGAAATTAGGTCTAATGAGCCATGCTCTTCCAATGTGTAAGGTAACTTCCTGGTTTTGAGCTACTTTTGGATAAGTATTGATTTCAATAAGCCTTCAACTCCAATTTTCTATGAGTCTATGAAAAGCTATTCTTAGTCTCTGAGACTTACCACTCAGTGCTTTCAAGTGGTGAATTACTTGGTTGCCTTCTAGTGTACGGAAGGAGTTTCTACAGCATCCAGAGCTTACAAATTCATAGAGTATCTAACACTGAACAGAATCAGTTTCTAGCAAAGTAGAACCCCAGAACTTCAGAGTATCAAATTGGAAGGGATCTCAGAGGTCAGATCTCTGGCCTGATGAATATCCTTCTCTGTGTCATCTTTGAGACTCTGCTTATAGGGGTTCTCAAGTCATTGTCTTCTGAATTTGTATCTTGAGTGTCACCATAGTGGTTTTTTGTGGTCAGGTTCTTCTTTTTATTGTTTTCTCACTTTTCTAACCTGATTCTTGACTTTGGACTTTGTTAGAGTTGGGTTCTGTTCAGTGGTGGGTGGGGTGGCATTTCATATGTCAGGCCAGAGATTCTGCTGCTTTCATAACTCAGTCTGTTTTCAGTGCTTCCAATGTGGTATGATCCAAGGAGAGGACTGTTAACTCCCATGCTAGTTTGTGCTCTGCTCCTTAAACAGGTAGGACCCCTCTTCCCTCTGGATCACAACCTCTCCTCTCTGACCTGGAATTGTGAATGAGAACTAAATAATGGGCAACAGAATTACAAGATGGTACCCATTCCTGATCCTTGTGCTAGTACAAGGGTCATCTGGGATGTATTTCTACCCATGCTTTAGTCCCTTTGCTGTCCCTGGGCAGCTCCCTGTTGCTGTTGCTACTGCCACTATGCTGAGCTCCCACTCAGCCTGCTCCCCAATATCTGCAGAACTTTCTTATTATCTTCCTAAGCTGTTCTGAGCTAGGGGAAAAAAAAGATTCATCATGACCTTTTCTTGGCTTTGCCTCTCCAAATTCAGTTTGGTGAATTTTCTAGGAATTGTGGAAGTTGTAGACAAACTGAGACCAAGTTGCCAACCTCTCGCTCTCCCATCTTGACACCTCTCTGTATCATCAAGTAGGCATCTAGCCTTTACTCAGAGACCTCCAATGAGAGGCAAACTGTAATGTCCCAAGACAGCCCACTGCACTTTGAGATAGTTCTAATTGTCAAACAGTTCTTCCTAATATTGGCCCCAAACCTGCCCCTAACTTCTACCCCATCCTTTTCATTCTGCTTTCTGAAACAAAGTAGAGCAAGTTGAATTTTTCTTCCATGTGAAAGTCCTTCAAGTCCTAAATGAAAGCTATTATTTCCTTTCTGGTCTTCTTACGTTCAGAGGGTTATTCATATTTTCTTCAATTGACCCTCATATAGCATAGTCTTCAGAACCACCAATATCCTGGTGACCCTCATGTCACACTCCATCTTTTCTATCCCGTTACTCAAAAGTAGCCCCCAGAACTGAATGCTGGCCATGAGATGTGCTCTGATCAGGGCAGAGGGAAGCAGGGCTACAACCTCCTGGACACTGTGCCTCTCTTAATGTAGTACACCAATGAATTCCTTGTTCTGGCTGCCATGTCACCTTGCTGACTCATTTTGAGTTGACCTGCCCCAGATCTTTTTTTCCAGAGAACTGCTTTGCAACCAAGTCATCCCTGGCAGGTGTTTGTAAATGCTGTTCCCTGGCCCTCCCTCTGCTGTGACTTTCCAGGGTCAGTAGTAACAGGAACAAATTGAACTAACTTGAACAAGTTGATCTAAGTACTTGATTGCCACTCTAGACTCTGGCCAGCAACTACAGAAAAGAGCCTTGCAAAATAAAGCCTAGCTAAACAACAGAATCTTGTTATACTGTGAGTTGTATCCTTTTCTCAATCTCTTCCATCCTTATGATGTTCACAGTCATTGCTCCTTATTTATCTACCTCAAATGATGTTCAAGCACCCAGGTATCACCTCTACTTTTGCTTACCCTCATAATAAATAACATTGACACGTAGTGGCTGGCATAACTTTTTACGTATGCATGCCGAGTTCTAGGGAAAGAGCTCCTATGTCATTCTAGTAACTGTCTTACTGCCCCCCCCCCAGTTACTTAATAATCTTCTAGTGAAGAGGTATCAAACCACACACTGTAACAACACTCCCAAGTGTGGCATGAACCAGATAAAAATGCAACTGGGGAGTATTTAACAAAATGAATAAAAATAAAATTAAACAATGTTAATTTGTTGTTTTCTAAGTTAATATTTTGCCCACAGTGATCCTTATGTTTGATTTACTGGGCCCACCTGAACTAGAGTTTGACACCACTGTTCTAGTAGCTCAGTTTACCTCTTGCTTAGCCCAATCTGGGGCCATTTCTTTGGTCTCTTATGAAAATTCTCTTCCCCTGCTTATGTTCAGTAAATATGGCTGAGTTTTTGTTCCTAGTCTTGCCTGAACTGATAGTTCTTGAGATAAAATTCTTGCAAAAAATTTGAGACTAGATTTTCCTACAGATAAAACATAGCCAGTGATATTAATTTAGAAACAAAAAGAAGCCTATTCTTGGACCCAGGCCAGCTGCTGCCCAAGTCTCTACATTAGCTCTTTGTTTCATATCTCCTTGATTTTAATGATCCCCTTGCAAACTTTTCTTTAACTCCCCAGGCACCATAACATTACCTTACTTCATATTAAATTCGATAAGAGATTAAACTAATTCAATAAATGAGACACATAGTGTTTGGACCTCAAGCCCCAATTCATTCAATAGCAATAATAGCTTATATGTATATAGAACCTTAAGGTCAGCAAAGCATTTTACAAACATGATCTTATTTAAATTCCCCAAAACCCCTGTGAAGTATGAAAATTATCGTTCCCTTTTTATGGATGAGGAAATTGAGGCAAAAAAAGGGTTAACTGGCTGGCCTTTGTTCACATGGCTAGTGAGAGTCAGAAGTAGGATCTGAGCTACGGTCTTCCTGACTCTCAGTTCAGAGCTCTACTATAGCACATTTCCTCTTGGAATGCATTTCCTCACTTCTTATTCCCTCTCATGTCGATACCGAGAGGCAATTCTTCATAAGTCTTAGAGGAGTGATAAAAATTCATTGGCACTTGTCCCCCAGCTCAATATGTTGAGTCACACTCCAGTTGAATATCCAACCTCTCTGGTATGATCCTCAATTAACCAGACACAACAACCTGTACTTATCCAACTCTAATTTTCTGTGCTGTATCCATATCTACAACCTCTAGATGGTGCTAGATGCCTCCAGCGCAGTTTCATAAAGACAAAAATGTTTGGTCAATTCCTGCAAGTTGAGAAGCTGGCAAAACACCCAAGAACTGAAAGGAAAATTGCCCTTTTCAAATAGGGATAGAAGGGGAAATCTATCATGTCCCAGTATGCATGTGTATGCACGCACGTGCGCGCATACACACACACACACACACACACACACACACACACACACACACACACACCAGATACTGAGATAGATGCAGGGATGCTATTGACATCCATTCCTAAGAGTAACACAACTGATATCAGTGAAACACTAATATACAATATAATTAGTTAAGAACCTCAGCCCCTTTCAGGTCTCCTATACTGCCTGGTATATAGTGAGTACTTAATTTTTCTTTCATTTATTCCCATCTTTAGTAGACAGTTTTTGTTCGATTGTGGAAATGGGACTCTGACCCAAAATAGGAATAGCTCCTTCTAAGTATGGTCATAGTAGCAATCAAGGTTAAATGACAGTTGTGTGCCATTTACCAGGGGAGCATTTGAGAATACAAGGGGATAACTTTTTGTTTTGTTTTGTTTTTTAATCAAACCATGTGCAAAGCAGACTACTGAAGCATTTCAACTTTCATTAGTAACTCTGATGGTCACTTTTCAATTTGACAAAGTACATTTTTTAAAAAATGTCTCCTTCCTTTTAATCTCCATTGGAGGTCCTCAGTTTCAGGTAGGCTTAAACTTCCTAGATCTCACTATTGGAACCTATCCCTAGATGACTTTCTGCATTAAAACAAATGAGAATGTTTATAAATATTGACATATCATGTAACATTGATTTTCCCATATAATGTCCCCAAATTGGGTCAGCAGATCCTGCACTCTACCTTTCCTCAAAGGCCATCAGTGTAGCCCCAAATCAAATTTCCATCACCCATTTGTTATGCCTATTTCATGGTCCCTGGTGTAATTAATCCAAAGGGAGGTTATCCAATATCTACAAACATACCAGATAATTCTGGTGAGAATTTTAACAGGAGAATTTTATTAATTCTTCAAAGGCTGCATCATCTAACATGGTGCTCTGGCGTTCACATTTATCTAACACTTTCATTTTTGCCAGGTCCTTTCCATACCTTATCTGATTTGATCTTCATAGTGTTCCTACAAGGTAGAGAACTATGATTGTCTGCATTGTATAGATAAGGAAATGGAGATTGCAGAGAGGTTAAGTGACCTGTCATGGAGTCACACAGCTACTAAGTTTTAGAAATTATTCAAAGCCTGGTCTTATCTTCTAGTCTAGTTTTTGTTCCAATGTATTATTCTTTCCATGTCAGCATGAGAGAAAATGAGAGATGAGATATGGTGTGGGCTAATAGTTAAAACCTAGCTCTGGGTCTATAGACAGTTTTATATTTTTCACTTCTTGCACTCTCCTATTGTAGTTCATGAGAGGTGAGCTAATGTTAGTGGCCCATTTAAGACTATTGGGATAGAGTCAAGATGTGACTCATCAAAAACACGCCTCTCTTCTCCTGCACTACACTGAATTAAACAGACTACCGCAGGGAGATAGTGCTGGCTATTACAAGCATTTTGAAGGTGCATTTGTACAGGCTATGCATTTAAAAGTCTGAACACCATTCCCAGGTATCTCCAAAGTGTTCCCATCACCTACAGTAGTAGCCAGTGACATTTGCCTATAGTTTCAAGAACAGTTCATTAATGAGTCGTCTGACCCAGGCTCTGTGATTGGAACTTTAGTCAATTGGAGAAAAATAATTCCTCTACGAGACCATCTTCTGGACCAGGGTTTTTTTTTTAAAGTAATTAGGTTAAAGGAAAATAGAGGTTTATTCAATAATAGTATTTCCCACCAACACTCCAATTTCTATACAAGTATAATTTCCCCAGTCAAGAATCAATGTGGCTTTACCAAGCACTATCTAGGTTAGATATTGTCCTGATGCTATCCCCCCACATCTCTATCCACCTCCATAAAATTCCCACTAAGTATATATGTGTGTGTGTGTGTGTGTGTGTGTGTGCATATGTCTATGTATATATCCTACTTTCCCCTTTTCTATTGATAACAATTATAAAGATATAGAAGCATCACAATAAAAATTATCAGAATGATAGCACCTGATGTCCCCTAAGTTTTTCCTTTGGTAAAGCAGTCATGTCCCAAAGTCTTCCATAGTATATGGTACCAGTTCCCACGAGAACAAGTCTCCTTGTTCTTATTGCAAGGGACAATTGCACAGGGTCAAATAAAGAAAGGCCTCCCCTATAGATGTTTGGCACACATATATAATTTGAGAGAAAAGATGGGAGGTAGATCCAGACTTTCTGCCAGACACATGTATCAGTTATTATTGTTTAGTCAATTCAGAGTGTCCAACTCTTTGTGGCCCTATTTGGGGCTTTCATGACAAAGATACTGGAGTGGTTTGCCATTTCCTTCTCCAGCTCATTTTACAGATGAATAACTGAGGCAAACAGGGTTAAGTGACTTGCCCAGAGTTAAACAACTAGTAAGTGTCTGAGATTGGATTTGAACTCAGGACCTCCTGACTTCAGGACTGATGCTCTATCCATTGTGCCACCTAGCTGCCCCGCGGTGCATCAGTAGCAGAGTTCAAGCCTCTGGTCTACTATTGCCCAATTTGTTTCATGTTGTTTTTGGAACTGTGGTTCATAAGACCCACCATGGCTACCTTTCCAAGCTGTTATTGCCCATCCCCACTCCCCACCAACACACACATATATACATATTTCCATTGTGACTTTCTGGGGTTTGGAAGAAAATAGAGGAAATAAGATTTGCCCAGGTATTTTGTTGATCCTCATAACTCTGGCTAGCAGCTATAGGTAATAGGTGTCAGTGTAAAACATAGCTAAGATGTCATCTTTTCCCACAAATACACTTATTCATACTTAGCATATCCCTTTCTCCTACCATTTCCACAGGTATTAGTCTACTCCTTTGTCTCTTCTCAAATATAACCCAAGGATGGGTCTGAAATCTCTTACCTCTATTTATATTCACTCTTATTATAATTTCATTGGAATATCCTGCATATTGCCAGTCCAGTTTCTGGGAATTAAAGTCCTCTGCTAACCTGGTAAAAGTCTCATAGCATTCATGTATGTTGCTGCATGTCCCTTCTTATTTAGGATTCTTGTGACCTTCTGAGGAATAGTCCATTCTTTTGAATAGAAAGTGAATTTGGATGAGTCTCCATGTCAAGGTTCATTGCTGTCTTGCCTATATTTCTTGACATAACATACACGTACAACACTATGGGGCTACCTAAAGATACTTTATCTTTAGATAAACTAGAGATAGCAAGGTTAATTTCTAAATATTGAAGAAGGCCATCCTTGGATGTGGGCCAGCTGTTGTCCAGGCTCCCTTTAATCTTCCTGCCCTCCCTAGCCCTGTCTTTTTGGGGGCGCTTTGCTTGTTATGTTCTTATTGCAAGCTTGCTCTATCCCATTAGTTTCCAGAGCAATGAAATTATGTGATTTCTCATTTTAAATTTTATATCTATAGAATATATATACATGTATATGTATATACACATACACATATACATGTGTATGTGTGTGTGTGTGTGTGTGTGTGTGTACACACAGTTATTAATTTCATAAGGGTTGTCTTTTTTTTGGTCATACTTCTGGCCTGTTAAGATTTGGGGGATTAACTCTGTTACCCAACATATGAGCTGTCATTCACAGCTTCATATTATCATCTAATTTGCCAGGTGTGCTATCTGTCCCAACAACCAAGTTATCCATAAAAATGTTTAACAGCACAGGACCCAGGATAGGCCCCTGGAGCCTACTGATAGAGACTTCCCATCACATAAAAGTGGTTCATCAATCTCTGGGTCTGAATATTCAAACAGTTCAAAATACACCTAAATATATTCTCATCTTGTTCCTATCTAGCTCATGGGAGAAATAGGAGTTGGGCCAGATTATAGGAAATAACAGAAGGATAGCATTCAAGCCATTCCAGTATAGCAAGCATTTATTAAGCCTCTATTATGTGTAAGGCATTGTGGACACAAAGCCAAAAAAGCATAAAAGATATTGTCAAGTTCTTTACTGAAATCTGGACATATTATTTCTACACTACTATCTACCAGGCCAGTTACTCTGTCAAAATAGAACCTTGTTAGTTTGACATGAACAGTTTTTCATAAAGTCATGCATATTCTTAGTGATTACCAAGACTCTTTTGAAATGCTTACAAATCAATTCTTTAATAATATATTGTAAAAGTTCATAAGGGATCAAAGCTGATTATGAATTTGTAGTTTAAAGATAACACTCTGTTCTCTTTGCAAATTAAGGACATTTTCCCTTTTCTCATTCTATGACACCTCTGTCATTTCCCACAATTTCTCTAAGATCCTTGACAGTGGCTTTATCTGCACATCTGTCAGGTCTCTCAGTGCCCTAGGAGGCAGTTCATCTTGACTTTTGGTCACTTAAATTTATTGAGTGTAAAAGAGATGTTCTCTTACCATCTCCTCACTTATCTTGGGTTTCAACTACTTGCTAACCATTTTTCTATGGTTCTTTCCAATCTAAAGACCATTCTTCTTGGAAAAGAAAAGGAAAAATAATGAAACTTGAATAGTTCTTCCTTCTTATTTCTGTTTTCATCATCTCATCTACCATGGGTAGTGTCCTGCCCTTTCTTTGATACTCCTTTACCTCCCCAGTCCCAATACACAAGGGAAATAAAAGAGCCTTTGTTGTTGTTTTGGCTTTGGCATAAATCATTAGCATTTGCCTATACTGGCTTTTAGTAGTACTTAGACTTTTCTTCCATAACTACCCTTTAGTAGTTTCTGATTCATTTTCATTTTAGTTTCTGATTCATTTCATTTTAGTAGTTTCTGATTCATTTTCTGATCTTAATTATATCTAATGTCTTTTTAAAACCTCAATTGCTCATGCAAGGATCTAAGGCGACTCCAAAAGACTCATGGTGGAAAATGCTATCCACATACAGAGAAAGAACTTTGGAGTCTGGATGCAAATGGAAGCATATTGTTTGCTCTCTATTTTTTACTGTTGTTTTTTTGTTCTGTTTCTTCTTTCTCATGGTTCCTCTGATTGGTTCTAAGTTTTCTTTACAACATGACTAATGTGAAAATATGTTTAATATTAATGTATATGTAGAGTCCATGTCAGATTGCATACCATCTTGAGAAGGGGGGTGGGGAAGGAAGGAGGAGAAAATTTAAAACTTAAAATCTTATGGAAGTAAATTTTGAAAGCTAAAAATAAATTAATTAATTTTTGGAAATAAAACTCAATTGCTCCAAAAACTCCCTTTGGATTCCAAATTTTCCCTTGACAAACTCCTTTTTCTTCCTCCTCATAGTCATCTGTGTCTTTAGAATTCCATTATTTTGAATTTTCCATCTCCCTTTTATCATAGAATTTTAGACTTTCTTTCTCAGAATTTTTCAATTAAATCCACATTTCCAAAATATAGGATGCACTTCAGACTATCCCTGTATTTCCCCCGCTTTCTCTTTCGCAAATTTTAAGATAAGCCATCACCTGCCTCCAAGAATCCCATCATAACTATCACAGCAACCAGATCTTCCTTAATGGTCAGAGAATCAGGTCCAGAGTAGCATTTACTCTTTGCTTGCTTCATTATTTAATATTTGATTTTCTATGAAGACAAGTCAAGAATTTTTCACCTGTTCTCCTTTTGACTAACATTGGGAGTACCAATAGAAAATTAGATAGTTAGACTCTCATCATTCTCATATTATGAATCCTTTCTAGGTTTTTAATGTTTACTATTCTCATCATCTAGTTATTCCTCTTTATCCAGGTCATTTGGAATAGACTCTCATAATAACATAAATCATATTAATCATTAACCAAGTGTGCTTTTTAGTGGGACACTGATAATCCTTTGCAATACTCCTCTCCCCCTTGACCTTTACTGAATGATCTCTTTGCTGGGACACCTATGAATCTACACTATTATTCTTTAGGGCACAAGAAACTACCTCTTCATAAGAAGATCCAACTCTTTCCTTTCTAATAACTAAATTCCAAATGTTCAGTGATCCTTCTTTTCTTCCTTCTATTTCACATTATTTCACTCTTCATCTCTTGACATATGTTGGGATCCCCTTCTGCCTTTGTAGCTCAATGTTCTTTGTTTGTTCCTTGAAGCTCTTCCATTCTTTCAAGATGAATTTCATTCTCTCTGATAATCTAAAGTAAAGAGATGCAAACCTTTGACCTTTTCACATTCTCCTCTGGGCAGAGACTCACATTTTGCATACACATAGTGGTCCTTTGGAACTAACAAAAACAAATGAACACTTCAGGTCATGACAAAATTCCCCTTGCCTTCCAACTATGCTGGAGGCACCATTCATGGCCTGTTGTCATTTTTATTCTAACTTTTGTGGCTAATCCTGATCAACTGCAGTGGCAAAGTACCCATTGACCAAGTCTCTTTACTCCTCTGTAGACTCCATTGAAAGACTCTCTTGACCAAATCTAACTTTACTTATTATGTCTACCTTGCCTCAAGTTGTGATTGGTGACCTTCCTTAATTGGCAATTAACAGTTTCTTGCCAAGTTTTAATGGAAAAATGAAGCTGCTCCAGTTCTCAATTAATTCTAATTATCCATTGTGTTTCTCTTCTTTCTGAAAAAGTGCAGTTCCTCCTTGAGCTGCTCTGGCTACTTCATTTTCTTCAAGAATAGATTTGCCATTTGAGGAGGAAATCAATTGTTTAGAAATGAGCCTCACTCTCAGTGGTATGGCCAAGCTAATAAATGAAATCTCAATAAAATATAGCTTCATTGAATTACCATTTATGGAAAGCACACAAAATCTGGTCCCAACTAGGACCCTGGGCCCAACTCAACAGCTTTTGACTTGTGGGAAGCTATGTCATACAGGAAATCATGATGAGTAAGATGTTTAGTAAGTATGGATAAATGAAGAAATTGAGGTTGTATT
This sequence comes from Gymnobelideus leadbeateri, assembly GCA_011680675.1. Lineage (NCBI taxonomy): Eukaryota > Metazoa > Chordata > Mammalia > Diprotodontia > Petauridae > Gymnobelideus > Gymnobelideus leadbeateri. Next base: position 385,125 of record WOXC01004486.1, read on the forward strand.
CTATATTTAGTAATAAAAAGTTGTAGGTGTTGTATAAAATTAAAGCCTTGGAGTTTTAAAAATGCAATCAGTTCCCTCTCATTTCACGGCATTTCATTGGTGTATCCTTTTAGTTCCTATAAGTCCAACTCCTGTGTCAGACTACCACAATTTCTGCCTTAAATATCTTGTGCAAAAAAACCCTCAAAAATCAGGTCAGTAATTTTGTCCAAGAAGCGATTGTCCCAGATTTCTTTTGCCCAAAATATCTACCTAGGTATGGAATTGGCCCCATTCAGTCACCATTAGTGAAGATACATTTTTGCCCAAAGATATTTGTTGAAAGCTGTTCATCACAAACCCTAAAGAAAGCATGTCAATGTTTAATCATAATAATAATGGTATGATTTACATGAGCAGGAATGATATTGCAGAAAAGGATCTGGAAAGCAAAGGAATTGCTAAGGATTAGAAAATTTGGGGCAATAAATTGAAGACCTTAGGGACACAGGTGAGAAGGGCTTCAGAAGAGAAAGGTGGATGGGAGAGGTTAATGGCTGTTAAGAAAATGGTACCTGGGACTGGGTTTTAGGTTTCTGGATTTAGGTTTCCCTTAAAACGTGGGAATGATGGGCACTTGGAAAGGGAGATATTACATTTAACAAGATCTGGTTAAAAGTTATTTGACTGAAATTTTGCAAATCTAATTTTAAAAAGGTAAAAAAAATGAAGGAAGGAGAAAACTGTCTTTTATGTATGCCAACAGAGATAGAATGCAAAAACAATCAGGGGCTTGGAATAATTCACAGGAGATAAAATTCAAGGAAAGAGAAGTAATAAAACTCATTGTCTCAGATGTCTGTACACAAATTCACAAGATCTGTGTACAAACAAGGTGAGCTACAGATTGTAATGCAAAGAGGCAATTTTGTTTTTATGAGCATTGCTGAGATTGGGTAGGATAGGACTTGTTGTTGAGATATAACTCTGGAAGGGAATGTCTTTTTCAAAAAGCATATGATTGATCAATCAACAAGCACATCCTAAACATTCTGTGCTAGATACTGGCTAAGTGCTAGCAATACAAGTATGAAACAGAAACAGTCCCTGCTCTCAAGGAGATTACTTTCTAATGAAGGAAACCAAATATGCATAAAAATACCCATGTAAAATGGTCACAGAATAGAAACCTTGTAACTTTAGAAAGGAAGGCACCAACAGTTTGGACAAAAGCCTCCTTCAGGAGGTGGCATTGACTTAGTCTTAAAGGGAACTGGGAATTCTGTGAGGCCAAGAGGAGAGGGGTAAGCATTTTAGGCAAGGCAGATAGCTAGGGTAAAGATAGGCAGATAGAGACCAGGTATGAGGAAAAACAAATATTTCAGTAAAGCTGCATGCATTAATGTGGAAGATGACTGGGAAAATAGGAAGGCGCCATGTTGTGGAGAACTCTAAATGTCAAATAGAAAAATTTATAGTAGATTCTAGAGGTCATGGGGTGCCAGTGGAGTTTATTGAGGAAGGAAATAACAGGTCAAACCTACACTCCAGGGAAATCACTTTGGCATCTGTGTGGAAAATGTATAAGAACATGGAGAGAGGCAGTAAAACCAATTAGGCTTTTGCAATAGGCCAGATAAGAGGGTATGAGAGCATGAACCAAAGTAATGACTGTATAAACAGAGATACGTGGATATAGGATTGACAAGATTTGGCATCTGATTGGATATGTGGAGTGAGAGCAAGATATTAAAAGAGGGTGCCAAAGTTATGAACCCAGGTGACTGGAAGGGTGGTGGCACCCTCATCATTACTAGGCAAATTTGGAAGGGGATGGCTTCGGAGTGGGAGGATATAATGAATTATAATTTGGACATATTAAATTTGAAATGATCATGAGAATTCCATTTTTAAATGTCTAAAGACAGTTGTTGACGTGGAAGCAGAGCTCAGAAGAGAGAGTATGTAGGGTTGGATTTATTAATCTGGAAGATATTTGTGTAAAGATAATTGAAAACAATGGAAATAATGAGATCACCAAGTGAGAGAGCATAGGAAGAAAAGTTGGACCCCAGCATGACTGAAAGATTGATTCAAGACATATACATTGTCAGGAAAATATAGACAAGTCACTAATTATGTCTACCCGGGATAATTCTGAAAAGATGGATATGTCTGATCCATCAGGCAAAAGTCTTCAAACCCAATAGTCAATACTTTCTCTGAGTGATTTATTTTGGGACAAATGGCACCAATATAAAGACTCCAGAAAACACTTCTAGAGATTATAAAATCATAGAAATTACACTTTTGATTTTTGGGGGTATAGGTGGTTTTTTTCATCACTGCTGCTAATTGAAGGTATATATTTCCAAAGAAAAATATCAGAATTGAAAGTAAACAGCTGGTTGGGAATATGGTAACTGCAAATGTGTGTTAAATTAATGGGTAATGATTTAAAATATAGAAATAATGGACTCTTGGCTGGGGCTGGAGTGTTGCTAATGAGGACTCATAAAATATATATTTATCTGGGGTCTTTAAAATCCGATAGAGGGAAACTATAAATTGAAAATAGAGGAGTTGAGAGAACAGTGCTCCTGGGTATCTTCCAACTCAAATAAAAAATAGCAGACATAATATAACATCAAAAAAAGACAGGAGAGATGGGTCATGATTCACAGGAGACGTTATCCAAGAAGGTTTACAATAAAACCCATAGCCATAGATTATTAGGTGCAAATGCACGGATTATGCATAGTAATGGAGAGAATGGAAATACTAATACAAGAAAGCAAATTCAACCTCCTATGTATCACTAATACTTGGTTAGGACTTGTAAGTGAAATGGCCTCAGGCAGGGCACACTTTATAAAGAAGCAAATAGATAAAATGGGCATTGTATAATAAGATATATTTGTGAAGAAATCCAAGAAGCAGAGGACAAAATAAAGAAGTGTGGCAGAATAAATTTGATGAGGCTTTGTGGAGGGAAAAGCACATTCAGTATTTTCAAGGCAATATTCTGTAGACTGCCTAGTTAGAGAACATAAAAATGAGAATTTGGGGAAATATCACAAACCCAGTATGAGGCATGATATAGCATTGGCAAAGGATTTCAACTATCTAGACAAGTGCTCTGTGTGTTTGTTTGTCTGTCTCTCTCTGTCTCTACATATGTCTTTCTTTGTCTCTCATAAGCAGAGCAGTTGACATATTCTTTGCTTGTTCTAATGTCAAGATCATTTTTCAAAAGGTAGGAAAAGTTATGGTAGAGAAGAAAGTCAGGCACAGTCTGCCATACAACCCAAATTTGGGTTTAGATTGAGCTTGGGTTTAACTGAGTTTAGAAATAGGCTGGGTAGGATCTCATAGACAAAAATTATACATGAGAAAGTAGTCCAAGGAAGTGAGGGATGAAATGTTCATGAACAGGGAAAGGGAAGCTGAACAAAGAGAGGATGTAGACACTGCTGCTCCTAACATAGCACCTTGTACATAGTAGGTACTTCATAAATGCTTGATAGACTCAACATTTCAGGGAACTCACTCACCAACTAACTTTTTTTAAGAGGCACATAATAGATAAAAATAAGAGCAGGTAATAAATGAGCCATTGAGGTAATTGAGCAATGGGATTGTGTAACAATAATGTCAGAGGTATTTATGCAAATAATGAGCTGGTGCTGGTGGGGAATATTAATGATGACAAAAAAGACATCTTTGGGCATGTTGGAAGCAAGGACGGCTAAGACCACAGCTAGGGACGGCAGGAAGTACAATGATATGAATGATAGAAGACAGAAATACCGGGTTCTTAATTTGCCTCTGTTAATGATGACAAGTTTGGGTATGGAAAGGATTCCCATCAGTAACCCCCCCCAAAAAAATATGATTGACAGAACACTGAAGCTCAACATATGAGAGGACTGAATTCAATCTTTATCAAATATATCTTAATTTACTGAAAGAATCTGACAGAACTTGTGAACAAGGTTTAATCTTGAGAAAACTCTCCTAATGATTAAAGCTGTGCAAAAGTGGAATTGACTTCCTAGGCAGGTAGCATGTTCCAGTGTTGAGTCCATCAAGCATTTATGAAGTACCTACTGTGTACAAAGTGCTATATTAGGAGCAGGAGATGCCAGAAAAAACAATTCCTGCTCGCAAGGAGCTTACATCCTAATGGGAGTGGGTAGGAAAGTGACAAATACACAAATAGGAAATATGAGCTAATTCAAGGTAAGAAGAGCAACAATGCTTGAGCAGGAATTAGTATTGGCTATGGCACTTGGTCTGACTTGTAAAGGAAACTAGGGTTTCTAAGAGACAGCAGAATGACTACCTATGAATAGGGTTCCCATTTAGGTACTGGTTGAAATTAGATGACCTTCTGAGTCTTTCTAATTCTAAGATTCTGTAACTTGGGGCTCCCCAATGAGTAGACTGCCCTGTTGGCCTCCTTAGTTCTACACATGAGAAATCCCTGTGACTGAACATTTAAGACTAACTTGAATTGGGCCAGGACCCCCTGTGAGATACTTTTCCCTCCCTTCCTAAAGATAAAGTGTGGAGGGATTCTTATGACTTCTGGGAACTGGGCTCCAACTCTACCCACTTCCCAAATCAGAATTCTAGTTACCTCAAATTAGTAAATACACCTTGAAGGCAGTCAAGTCCTCCAAGGTGTGGGCCATCTGTCACTAGAGTCTCTGTATGCCCCTTTTGGGGATATTGTAATGTGGCAAGTGGTTCAACTGCTGTTGGTCACAGGTTGTCTGGGGAGACAGTGGGGAAAAGCTGCACAGCTTACTCTTTATATTACCTTAGCCAAGTCACCTAACTTCTTTGGTTCTCACCTTTCTCATTTGTCAAATGAGGGAGATTGTATTAGGCTTCTGTTTGAGTAAGTGCCCAGACCAGCTGTCCTCCCTCCTCCCCTGGTCTGGGGGCTGCCTCTCCTCATGGTTCCAACTTCTCCCTATTTCAGCCTCCTTTTGTGTGTTATCTTTCTCCATTAGAGTGTAAGAAACTGGAGGGCAGGGGCGGCTAGGTGGCACAGTGAGTAGAGTGTCGGCCCTGGAGTCAGAAGGGCCTGAGTTTGGATCCGGCCTCAGACACTTAACGCACACACAAACAAAAAAAAAACCTAGTCACGTGACCCTGGGCAAGTTACTTAAACCCAATTGCCCTCCAAAAAGCAAGAAAAGAAAGGAAGGAAGGAAGGAAGGAAGGAAGGAAGGAAGGAAGGAAGGAAGGAAGGAAGGAAGGAAAGAAAGAAAGAAAGAAAGAAAGAAAGAAAGAAAGAAAGAAAGAAAGAAAGAAAGAAAGAAAGAAAGAAAGAAACTGGAGGGCAGGGATTATATTTATATTCCCAGAATTTAGCACTGTCAGGTACACAGTAAGTGCTTAATAAGAGCTTTATCTCATTAGGCTCTAAGGTCTTTTCCAACTCTAAACCCATGATTCAATTATCTTTTTAGGGAATTGGAAAATAATGTTCTGTTTGCACAGGGAAAAGGTCTTCATTTATAATTAAGTATGGAAAGTGTAATCTTCTCCTAAGGAGAAGGGCAGGGCCCAAATCAGGATCCATGCAAACATGCACCTACAATCCAGACCAGCCTGGTTACCAGGATTTTCTTTAAAGTACCAAAACCCAAAACACAGAGATATGATAGAAAACCAGTGGCAAGACAAAAGGTAGGGGTTAGGAAATTGGCACTGGATCAAGAGGTTAGGTACAGAGTATGTTGAAGGGGCTGGATATTTGTTCGATGTCACACAGCTCCCTCATGATATTCAGTCATTTTCAGTCATGTCTGACTCATTTAAGTGACCTCATTTAAGGTTTTCTTAGCAAAAATATTGGAGTAGTTTTCCATTTCCTTCTCTAGCTCATTTGGCAGATGAGGAAACTGAGATATACAGAGTTAAGTGACTGCCCAGGGTCACACAGCTGGGAAGTGTCTGAAGTCAGATTTGAACTCAGGAAGATGAGTGTTCCTGATGGTAAACCCAGCACTATCCACTGAGTCACTGCCCATCTCCCTGAAGTCATGATTTTTAATGATGGCTTACCCTCTCCTACAATGACATGCTGTCATGAACTGAATCTACCATTCCCTCTACAGTTCCAGTTATGCCAGAAAGAATGTGAACTCACACAGCACTGGACATTGTAGTCTGATGTTTGGCAAGCACCAGGATCTTGTCACTTCAGATATGAAGTAACCTCACACAAGAATGTACAGAGAGGTATTATTCAGGAAGCATTTCCTCAGCATGGGGATTCAAAGGAAGAACCAAGATTGAATTGCTAGTCTCTATAGCAACAGTCCAGTGTGTCTAACTCAGCCCCTTCCCCTCTTTATCACGTCTGAGACAGCTAGATGGGGGGCAGTGAATGCCTAAGCAATTTGTGAAGCCTGTGATAGTGATGAATTCATCCCCCTGGACCTCTGAGCAGGATGGATGCATAAATGCCTTCTAATTGGTAGTAAGTGAAAGGCTGTGTTCTTTCTCCCTCTGCAATTTGGAGAGATTCATGAATGTTAGAATTCCTCATTTCACTTATGAGGGAAATGCAGCTGTCCAGACCAAGGCATTCATGTGTCAAATGGAGAATCAGAATGATAGAATCTTAGAGTTAGAAGGGACCATACAAAACAAGTCTAATCCTTGGTTTGGACAAGGGGGTTAACTAGGACACTGATCATGACCTTGACTTTGTGTGTTGGATGACCTCCATCTCTTTAAATCTGTGATCATATCAGAGTTAATAAAGAAGGCAACCATTTTATGTCAAATGGCAATTACTTTTCTAAGTAAGATCTATACATAGAATTTAGTGATTTTATGATATGATCTTGTATAATATAGGGCTGATTGTTTTTTGCTAGTTATGCTACCATTAAGTGCTGCCTATTTTTGAAGCACATCTTCTGTGCCTTTAATTAAACATTCATTGACCCATCCATAGTAAATCTCACTTTCTCATATTTGACTTAATCTATATAAAAGCAGCTGAACCAGAGGACTGAACATGGAGTCAGGAGACCTAGGTTTAAATACTGCCTCTAACATGTACTAGCTGCTCAACAATGGGCAAGTGACAACCTTCCTGAACCTCAATTAGACCATCTTAAAATGGCACCAATAACTAGCATCTTCCTTACAGAGTTGTGAGGATCCAATTAGAAGGATCCAACAACAATAAAAGCACCATATAAATGTGATATTATTATCATCTAAATGTTATAACTTGAAAAATAGAAAAATTACTTTTGACTATGGATGAGGGATTTGTGGAGGAGATGGCATCTCTAAGAAGGGAAGAGATTTGAATAAATAGAGATGTGGAAGGACAAAAATCCTGGAGATGGAAAAATGAGCTTTGGGAATATTGAGTAGTCCAGGATTGCTGGAACAGAGAAACTAGATGATAGGTAACTAGCTGGAACAGGTAGTTAGATAAGTAAAGTGTAGGCTGGTCTGTGTAACGCAAATGTGGAGGAGTTCACAAATACTAGGAAAGAATTAGGGCTTTATTCAGGAGGCCATCAAAGGTGGGCATGATCAGACCTGTGCATTTGGAAGAGTAAGCCATAAGTAAGTAATAAGTAAGTAAGCAAGCCATAAGTAAGAGTAAGGAGAAACTGGAGTCAGGGAGATTGGCTGAAAAGGTAAGGCAAATAAATAAGGAAAATGAGTATATGAATTAAGATGATGACAGTGGGAATAAAATGAAGGCGTTTTCTAGGGGAATTCATTGCAGAGATAGATTTCATAGGTCAAAGCAGTTTGAGTAGAGCTGAAGGGTTCATGAAGAGGGATTAATCAAAGGTGACTTGAATGTTTTGTAGCTTGATGACTAGTAACAGAAATAGAGAAGGAAAAAGACTAGGGATGGGGAAAAGATGAGGAGCCTGGTTTTTGACAAGATGAACTTAAGTTGCTAGTGGAAAATGGGCATGAGGAAAAGGAACGGAGGTCTAAGAAAAGAAAAAGTCTAGGAAAAGTGCTGTACATAGGCTGTTAGGCAATTAGTAAAAGATAACACAAAGGATGAGAGAGTAGAAATATATACTGGAGTCATTGCATATCCTTTCTCATCTGTACTCTTAGGCTTGAGAGCTTGAAGAGATTTAGTCTTTTAAAAACTTTTACAGTGTTCTGAAGATTTGAAGGTCATGTGAGCCCTAGATAAGTGTGGGTGCATCCTAGAATGTCAGGCTGACCTCAGGGTGGATAGGTATTGCTATGTTCTCATCCTTAAATGATTTATGAAAAAGCATAAGTCATTGGTAAATAGCACAGATGGGCCCAAAATATGTACTTTCCTCACTCAGGAAGAGAGGCTGATGGGAGCAATTACCTGCTTCTGTTTTTTGTTTGTTTTGTTCCCAGGAGAGCAGCACCCTCGGCTGAATTCTCTGTGGATAGGACTCGACACCTAATGTCCTTCTTGACCATGCTTGGTCCCAGCCCAGACTGGAATGTTGGCTTGTCTGCAGAGGACCTCTGTACCAAGGAATGTGGCTGGGTTCAGAAGGTGGTACAAGACCTAATTCCATGGGATGCTGGCACTGACAGTGGGGTGACCTATGAGGTATGTGTGCTTCTTAAAGCCCAGAATGAAAGAAGGAATACATGAGTGAATGCAAAAGCATTTATTAAACACTAACTGCAAACAAAGCATTCTGCTAAGGCTACAAATAAAGAAGTAAGGCAATTTCTGCTCTCAAGGAGCTCACAATGGCTCTGACAGGAGTGACACCACTTATTGAAGGTTTCAGCTGCAAGGCAGGTGGAAAGGTCCCATGGTCCTTAGGATGCAGTGGTAAAGCAGATGGTGATGCATCATCTATTCTAGTGCCACTTTCACTAATGAGCTCATATCAGTTCCTCATGTTGAACTATTTGATAGTGCCAAGGAATTTGGTGGAAAGAACTTTCTTTTCTGAGTCCACAGTAATTATGGCTGTAGCAGCCACAGAAGCATCAGCCATATTTCAGCCCCAAAGGGCTTGCTTCCTAAGGGCTATGATGGAAGCAAAACTGGTAGTGTAGAGATACTGACATTCCCAGCATCCTTGGACTTACCTGCTGGTCCATGGCAGTTGGTGGTGGTGATGGTGAAGAAGGAAAGCCCTTTCTGCACAGTGATTTCTCCCTTCAATGATGGCATCTGGGCCTTGGATTGAAGTATAACTGGTAGTCTGGAGGATACTACTATTTCTGAGGCTCCAGGTTTCATGGTCCTGAACTATCCCTGAGGTGATGGTCAAAAGTGGTGTTTATTAGTGGTAGTGAGGCAGAAGCTATCTTCTGTCTCTCCCTAGGAAAATCTTGTTGTTTCAGTCAATGGATAAGTTTGTGAGCTCTGCAAATATATGGTCTTGTTCCCTTTTGAGGTGGCTAACACTATGCACCTGTTCCATTTATTTCTTCAGTCACCACCAAGAGCCATAGCCAAAAGCACCAAACACTAGTGTTCTGCCTTTCCAAGGCTCTGTCCCTGAACTACCAAGTGATAAGTCCTCCTCCCTGATTTCTACCTGAGAGACTAGGGCTGCCCCAGAACCATCCTTATTTTGTTTTCTTAGTATTTTTTGTTTTTCCCCAATTTCACATAAAAAAAAACATTTTAAACATTAATTTAAAGCTTTGAGTTCCAAATTCCCTCCCTTCCTCCCTTCCCACCCTTCCTCATGGAGAAGGCAAGTAATTCAATATAGATTATACATGCATAGTCATGCAAAACATCACCATATTAGTCTTGTTGTGAAAAAAACATAGACCAAAAAAAAACCTTCAATCTGTATTTAGACACCATCAGTTCTTTCTCTGGGGATGGATAGCATTTTTCATACATCCTTCAGAGTTGTCTTATATCATTGTATTGCCAAGAATAGGTAAATCATTCACAGCTGATCATCTTACAGTATTGCTATTACTTTTTACACAGTACATTTCACTCTGCATCAGTTCTTTCTGGGTTTTTCAGAGAGCATCGTGCTCATCATTTCTTACAGTACAATAGTATTCCATCATAATCACATACCACAATTTGTTCAGCCCTTCCCTAATTGATGAACATCCTCTCAATTTCCAATTCTTTGCCATCAGAAAAGAGCTGCTATATTTTTGTACATATAAGTCCTTTTCCTTTTTGTTTTTATCTCTTTTGGGATACAGACCTAGTCGTGGCATTGCTAGGTCAATGAGTATGCACTTATTTTGTTTTCTAAAATTCTATGGAGCTTTTCTTCATGAATTATTTTTAACAAATTAAACTTTATTTTCAAAGATATGCCTTTTCTCCTTTTCACTTTCTCCTCCTTCCCCCACCCCAAACACTCTTAAGAAAATAATAAGAAAAAAATCCCTAGCACAAACACAGTCAAACAAAACAAATCCCCACATTGACTATATGTATATAAAAAAGTCTCAGTCTGTACTCTATATCCATATTCTCCTTATCAGGAGGTAGGCATGTCTTCTGGAATTATTTTTACTTATTGTGTTTATCAGGGTCCTAAATTATTCTTCTGGTTCTAGTCATTTTGCTGTGTATCACTTCTTACAAGTCTTACCAGATTTCTCTGAAACCATCCCTTTCTTACAGCACAATAGTATTCCATCATATTTACATACCTCCATGAATTTTAATTTTCTACCCAGAAATAAGGACATAATAAATTTATTTTATTTTATGTAAATTTGATTCCTCAAATTTCAGGGTGATTCCCCCTTCCATCCCACCAGTTCTAGTGTACCTGTATTTGGTGACTACAGTTGTGATTACTCCCATCTGTGCCCCTCATGAGGGCAGCTAGGTGGTAAAGTGGATAGGGTGCTGGGCATGGAGTCAGGAAGACACTTCCTAGATGTGTGACCCTGGGCAAGTCACTTAATTCAGTTTGCCTCAGTTTTGTCATCTCTAAAGTGAGCTGGAGAAGGAAATGGTAAACCACTACAGTATCTTTGCCCAGAAAACCCCAAATGGGATTACAAAGAACTGCGTACAACTGAAAAACGTGCCATTTGTAGTTTTAAAGACTTCAGCTGCATCTTCTTGAATGTTATCTTTCCAGACAGAAGGCTATTAAAAATTACTGTCTATCTTCTGTCTTTAAAATGTCTTCAACCCTATTCTACCTTTCTTTAGGTGCATGGACCAGAACTACATGATATTTTCTAGGTTCAGAAACAGCAAGGTTTTGTTCAAGAAAAAGAGATTTTCTATTTTGCATGTGATATAATATAACCCTAATTCCTCCTTCTCAAGGGAAGTAATAATGAGTGAAGATTAAATAAGATAATGGACACAAAAACCTTTTATAAACATTGTGAGGTGGCAAGAGCAAAGTGAAACACATGTCTGATTCTTTGTGAGGCTCGGATTCTTCCCTGAGTAAGTTTAGTGATGAGATGGGTGAAGAAAGTCAGAAATTGACAACTGATACCTGTGGCTAATGAAATTTTCCTCTCAATCAGGCTGAATCTGGCACTAAGGAATGTAGTATTGGAAGGTAGATTGGAAGCTGCTTGAGGAAAGGGACTTGTGTGGTCTGTACCTAGCAGAGTACTGTGCCTATAGTAGGTGCTAAGTCAAAACTTGTTGAACTGAATTGATTTCATATGGTCTTTGCAATAGCAGTTAATTATTCAGTTAGCTTCCATTAAATGCCTACTATGTGCCAGGCAATGTGCTTGGCCAATGTCTTTAGTTTAGTCTAATGATTCCCAAGCATTTTTCTTGGCTCATGGCTGAAATATCCCAACAGCCAATAAACATACAGGAATTATTTCTTCTCTGAATTTTTATATTTGGTTTTACTGACACTTATTTCTTCTCTTCCTGTGCTCAGTTTATGGAAATACATGCCCTTTCTGGCTAGTTTTTTTTCCTACATAGAAGGACTCAGTAAAATAAAAATTTCATTGTAAACACCTTGCAGATGATTTAGTAAATCATTTTAAAAATTATCTTTGGAAGAGTGTACAAAGTGCATTCCTTGTAAAAGACTGAGTAAAAAGACTCAGAGAATCACAGAATTTGAAACCTCATTTGCCTAATATTGGACTAACCATCCTAAACAGGCCTTTTCACTTTGGCTGTTGAGTAAGAAGAATCCACTCTCGGAAGTAAAACCAAGGGGCTGGGACTATGTTTTCATGATATAACAATACAGTTTTGGGGAGGCTGGTTATCTGGATGGCTGTGTATGTGTGCACCATTGTGTTGTGTGTGTACTTTTCTAGGATAGTCTTGTGCATCAAAATATGTCACAAGCTCCCAGAAGTCTTAGGCACAGAGAATGCCAAAAGGCCAAGCAATCAAAATTCCTTGTCACGAGGTCAGATACAACTGCATGCTCAACTGGGTTTTCTCAGCTCTCTCTTATCCTCTGGGCTGTGTCTTTTTCAGGTGTTGATTGACATTCAAATAGGGATGGAAACTCCCCTCGTGATTTATTTCATATTTGTTGTGGTTGTCTTTTTTTTAGTTGTGTCTGATTATTTGTGACCCCATTTGGGGTTTTTTCAACAGAGACACTGGAGTAGGTTGCCATTTCCTTCTCTGGCTCATTTGGATGAGGAAACTGAGGCAAAGAGGGCAAAGCGACTTGCCCAGAGTCAAATATCTAGTGAGTATCTAAAGCTGTATTTGAACTCAGGAAGATGAGATTTCCTGGCTCCGGGCCCAGCACTCTAGGTGCTACACCAAATCCTAAATAAGGAAACTTCTATCAATACAAGTAAGCACGTTCTCTTCAGCTAGAGTTGGAGCATTTCCTAAAGTATTGGTCGCACAGCCAATATGTGTCAGAAGCAGGGCGTGATGCCAAGTACTCCTGGTCAGCACTCTCTCCACTGCCCCTAAGGTACTTCTAGGCTCACTAGATACTGAGATGAAATTCTGCCAATTCTACCAATCCTTCAAGGCTCCAATTCCATGTGCTGCTCCAGGAAGACATCATTTATTAAATGCAGGTTTCACTGAACTCTCCCTTCTCTGAGCCCTAGAAACACTTGGGGTTTTTATGCTATTAATTAGCACTTAATCATGTTCCATCCAGTCCTTGTTTTGTAACTGGTTTGTTGGGAATGAGCCTCATCTCCCCAACTAGATTGTAAACTTTTCAGCTATAGGAACAACACTAAGATTTTTCATATGTCCTCCATTGTACACAGCATAGGATATTAATAATAATTGTTCATATTTAGATAGCTTTTCTGAGGCAGTTGAGATTAAGTGATTTGCCCAGGGTCACACAGCTAGTAAGTGTCTGAGGCTGGATTTGAACTTGGGTCCTCCTGACTTCAGGGCTGGTGCTGTATTTACTGTACCACCTAGCTGCTAAAAAGCTATCTGCTTTTTAAAGATTCTCAAAGCAATTTACCTTCATTATTTCATTTTATGCTCACGACAATTCTATGAGGTAGGTGTAATTAGTATACACATTTTATCAATGAAGAAACGGAGGCTGAGAGAGGTTAAGTTGCCTCAGGTCACACAGCTAATAAATGACTGAGGCTGGATTTGAACTCCCAGTCCAGCCCGCTATCTGGGATGCCATTCTGCCTGGATGAGCTATGAAATAGACACTTAAATACTTGTGGGATAGCTGGCTTTAGGCAGTGTAGCATAGTACAGCACTGGACTTAGGAGTCAGAAAGACCTCAGTTCTATCCTGCCTCTGACTAACCATAGTCAGGGGGCAGCTGGGTGGCACAGTGGATAGAGGGCCAGATCTGGAGTCAGGAAGACTCATCTTCTTGAGTTGAAATCCAGTTTCAGACATTTACTAGCTATGAGAATCCTGTTTGCCTCAGTTTCCTCATCAGTAGAATGAGAAGGAAAATGGAAAACCACTCTAGTATCTTTGCCAAGAAAACCCCAAATGGGGTCATGAAGAATCAGACATGATTGAAAACAACTGAACAACCACCATAGTCAAGTTAGTTTCTGGGAACAATAATAGCTGTAATATCTCCCTCAAAGAGTTGTTATGAGGTTCAAAGGAAATAGTACATGTAGTGTGCCTTGAAAACTTTAAAGCATTATGTATGGATGCATCTACCATTGCTGTTCTTATTATCTCTCCTTTTCCACCCCTGGCTTTCCAGAATGTTGGGTATTTGCAATGGTAGGTCCAGCAAAAATTCCTAGGAAATTTAACATGGCCTGATAATCATGAGGTCCCTGCCCAGGTATGGGAATAGTAGGGAGACACTGGTACTACAGAAAATCTCTCTGCAAGGGTCTAAATCTATTTCTTTGTCCAACAGAAAAATGACCTGACTGAACTATGTTTCCAGCCAAGGAGCTGCAAAGAAGGAGCCAAAAAGGAGATTATCTCCTGCTCCTATTGCTTTGTTATTCTTGGAGTGTTTGCACTTTTAGCCATGACAATCCTTTGATTGGGGTCATTGACTGAAAAGGAAAAGACACACACAAAGATGTCCAAAACTAAGCCCCCTTTTTCCTTCAGTCCAGGCAGGCTTATAGGCCTTGAAGGTGAGTGACTATTTATATGAAGTAGGGCAAGAGCCAATTATCCTAGGAGCTCTCCAGCATGTCCAGCTGGCAAGAGAGTGGGCAGAGAACCCTCTAAAGACCAAATGAGTTTTCTTCTGTTCATATGTGGTAATGAGTATCTGGCCCCTCTGAGAGACAGTGTGGTATAGTGGGCTTGAAGTCAGAAGTCCCAGGGATAAGTTATCTCTGATGTTTACTAATGGTGTGACCTTAGATAGCTGACACCCATACTGTGAACCTCAATTTCCTCTTTTGTAAACAGAAGATAATAAAACCACTCTAGCTGACCTCACAAGAGCTGTTGTGGGTATGAAATAAGGTCATGGATATGAAAGCACTTTGAAAAGGGCAAGGTATTATACACAAGTGAGTGGATTTCTTTTTGATTCAGCTTTGCTTTAGAAGGCTTAGGTGCTGATGAGGGTGCTAGAGATAGTTTTTGAGAAGGCACTTAGTTCTTTTTATTGATATCTTTTGTTTTTACATTGCCTGTATTTCCCCCTACATCCCTTTATTTTTCCCCTCCCAGAATTATATTCCATATAGAGCAATTTTTTTTCAAAAGAGAAAAGGGGAAATCAGTTCAACAGAACCATATGACATGCCCCCCCACCCTGAAATCTAACATGTTTTTAGTGTTCCATAAGAAGAGGAAGGAAATCAGTTAAATAGAACCATATAACACATCATCCTCCCAAAAATATCTCACATGTATTCAGTGTTCCATATTCATGGACCCCCTCCCTCGCCCTTCTCAAGGAGTAAAGAGAGACATCTTCAAGGTCAAGCTTGTTCATGGTAATTCTTCAATGTTCATTTTCAATTGCCTTATGGTTGCTTTCCATTTACATTGTTATAGTCATGTATATATTTTCTTGGCTATACTCACTTCACGCTGACTCAGTTCCTATAGATTTTTCCATGCTTCACTGTATACGTAGTTTCTATATTACAGTGATATTCTATCACCTTCACATACAGGTGTTTCCCCAATGGATACACACCTATTTTGTTTTCCATTCTTTTATATAATTGTATTTTTGTCCTCCCCCTTTAGACTAGAAAATCCATGAGCACAAGGACTCTATCTCCCACTTACTTATATTCCCCTTAAGTGTTGAACATGATGTTATGTATAGTAGGGACTCAGTAAACACTTGCTGAATGAATGAATCTAAAAAGGAGCTATTTCTTTCTGTAAAAAAAGTGAGGCTGATCATCATGTGAACTTAAAGAAATGTTAATGATTGCCTACAACTAGAAGAACTTAGAAAATAAAATGAAATCATTGCACTTTTGTCAAAGTCTAAAGGGAAGCAGATCTTTCCTCTGCTTAGACTGGGAACCCCATCCTAGACAAAAAAGAGATGATTAAGTTCCCAACCTGCTTCTCCTAACATGACACAGCACCAATCCATAGGACTGGCACCAAATATACTTTCTTATGATTTAGGCACGTGAATTCCACACATAAAATGACTTGCTTAAAGTCAGGATTGCATTCAATGTAGACACTCGTTCAGCAAGTATTTAAAGAGTCCATATGCTTACCAAGCATTGAACAGGGTACAATAAAAGCATACTACACAGCCTTCACCCTTTGGGATTTCACAGTCTGGTTGAGGAAACAAGGCATACACGTGAAAAATGAAATAATGTGAACAGTACATGAGCTATCACAAGGTCAGACAAGCATTTTAAAAATCACAACATTAAAAGCAACTCAGTAAGGCATATAGTCCATACTGCACCTGAGTATGCATCTTTCTACAATATATTCATCAGAGTTTCTTTGTGAAGATTTCTAGTGCTGGGAGACTCATCTTGTACTTTTAGACAGCTTTCCTTGTTTTTTAAAAAAAAGTTTTCCCTTACACTGATCCAAAATCCACCTCTCTGCAGCTTATCATTCCTCCAAATTCTGTGTTTAATGAGTAAATTCAGAAAAAGAAGGATGAGAAGAGGGTGCAGGAAGGGGAGAGGAGAGATGAGGAGAAGGGAGAAAGAGAGAGAGAGAGGAAAAGAAGGAGGAAAGGAGGGAGATATTAGAATACATTGGAAATAATCACAAGATCACAGAAAGGGACCTAATAAGCTAAATCCAATCCCTTCATTTTACTGATGAGCAAACTGAGGCAGAAATAGGTTAAGTGACTTGCCCAGGCTCACATAGTAAGTGTCTGAGTCAGGATTGAACTGCAGATTGTCCTGGCAATAGAATCTGGACAAGTGGTAAATAGTAATGAGGGAAATGATTTAGTAAAGTAGCCCTTTCCTCACAATGCCATCCTATGAGTTAGGAATGTGCATGGCACTTGGAGAAAACCATGAAGGAAGTGCAGTCTGACTGAAGTAAGGCACAGATTTTGGGGAACAGGACAAGATAAATATGAAAGAGGTGGAGGCATGTTGTGGAGGGGTCTTTCATACTCTGTATCTTTGAGAAGCCTTGCCCTTCCCACTTTCAATGTGTATTTTTCCCAGTGCCAGAGTTCTAGAGCCAGGTCAATAGCAAGCTTTTAAGAACTAATATGAATCTGAATGAAGCTTCAAGAATTGAAGCTGTAGCTGGTCCTTGAATCTAAAGACCTGTGACTTGTGAAGTAAGCAGTGATGCCTATGATGCCACAGAGAATTGGAGTGGGCAGAAGGGTACAAAGTCAAGGCTAGATTTCTGACAAATTCAAAGAGAAATGATGTAACTGGGCAAGACTAGAACAAGAGAAAAAGGACACTGAGAATTGAGAAATAATGTAAGACATAAATGGATAGATTAAATAAACAGTAGTCCTTGGGGAACAACCTTTCTTCTCCCCCAGCCCCCAGGAAGGACTGGGAAATCCAGACTAATCCTTCTGCCAGTCAATTTGAATTGATCCAGTCTACCATTAAGGGCTAAGAGCCAGTCACTGACTCCAGACTCACTTTCATTTACTTGATATCACAGGACAGCCCTCTTCAATGTCCCATCTGGCTGTGTTCACACAGCATAACAGGAAACCAGCCTACTTGAGATTGTCAGTTTGTTCTTAATTCTGATTCTAAACAGGACAACCCTATAGTCTTAAACTGTCCCATCACTTGCTGTGTTTACACAACAGCAGATCTGCTGTTCTGATAGGAACAACACAAAGATAATTTGTGGATCCAGTAGACCTAGGGTTAGTGGTGTCTGAAAATGAAGTTGAGTCAGACTTCCCAGGTGATTAGTGATCAGTCAGTCTGAGGGTTGGAAAATTAATCTCATTCCACCTTCCTATCTATGGGCAGTCTTGGTTCTTTTCTACAATACAACCACGCCTTTTCCCTCCACCCCATCTGGTGGTCTTACAAGTTCCCAAACTCTTTCCTTCTATCCCAGTGGGCTCCTTAGTTCTGTTATAACCTAACTTTGATCCCTACTTACACACCTATAACTCATCCACCCTTCACAGCAGCTATAGGTGGCATGGGAGACAATTCTTCCTTATGCCAGTACACCTACACCTTGTGCACCCAGATCACTTACAAGCTACAACAGATGTTCCTCAACAGATTGCTCTCTGGGTCAGTGACTAAACGCCTTCCCTGTCCCCCACCATCTTCCTTTCTGTGGTACAAGTGAGTCACATGGGGTGAGTAGTCATAGATGAGTTACAATCTGCATTACAGAATTCATTACATATTTTTACCCAAACCCATCCCTCTTCCAAGCTTCCCTGTCATTACCGAGGACACTGTCATCCCTCTAGTCACTCAGGTTTGATACTTTAATATCATCCTCACCTCTATACTGACCCTTACCCCACATGTCCAGTCAGTTGCCAAATCTGCTTATTTCTACCCCAGCAGCATCTCTTGCAACTGCCCTCCCTCTATACTCATGCGTCATCTACCTTAGTAGAGGACTTTATCATCACTCACCCAGACTATTGCAATCATGCCCTAATTCATCTTCCTGTCTCAAATCTCTCCTCAGTCCAATCTATTCTCCACACAGCTGCCAAAATGATTTTCCTGAAGAGCAGGAATGACTATGTACCCACCATGCTCAAGAAATGTGGTAGTTCCCTACTGACTTTAGGAGCAAATGTATTTCATCTTTATCTCATCTCTTTAAAGAAATCATGCACGTTTCACAATGTATACAAATATTGGTATATTTGTATGCATATATATATAAAACTTAGAAATGAATAAGCATGCATCTAATAGAGGTGTATGATCAAAAATATTTTACTGTTAGTGTTTTGACATCACAAAAATTTGAAGACCACTATTGTTGAGGAATGCATCCAAATGCCTATTTACTGCCTGCTTATGGAATAGGGAGTCTGCAGGGTTCCTTCTGTATTGCTTCTACCACCTGGCTGTTGTTGCCTACACCTCTCCCATAGTCCTTCATCACACTGATGTATCCTCCAAATTTTGCACTCGGTAGTATGGCTTCAAATTTGGCATCCGTGTCCTATAAAGAGGTTTGAAACTATTTTGAATTGTCAACCTTCTCAGTTAATAATTTCTGGGGAAGCTATATGGCACAGTGAATAAAGCACCATTCCTGGAGTCAGGAGAACCTGAGTTTAAATATGACCTCAGACACTTACTAGCTGTGTGACTTTGGGCAAGTCACTTAACCCCAATTGCCTTGCTTCCCCTCGCCTTCAAAATTTTTTTTTTCTGAATAAGAGAAATAGAGAAGGTTCACTAGATGGTCAAATTTCTGTCAAGTGTTTTTTTTTATAATGTACAAGTTTGATAAGCTTGTTTTTGTTCCTATAAACTGGGTTTCTTTACTATAATCCTGCTCCAGCACTTCACCTTGATATGGCTTTTGAAGACAACGACAGTCTAGTGGCAGGTTCTATCAGAGTTGGAAGAATTTTGAGTATGATCTTAGTTTCTGACTATGTGTCTGTCATTTGCACTTATTTAAGCTAATCTTCAGAAAGAATTGGTGAGCCAGCACCAGGAGGTTGGCCAAGATTTGATAATTATTTCAGTTATAGCAATATATGAAAATCATTCCCCTTTCCCTTCCCTAGTAGAACGTAAACTCTCTGAGGGAACAAACAGTGTTTTTTTATTTGCTTTTGTCTTTTTGTCTCCAGTGCCTAGAATAGGGTTTGACCCATAATAATGTTTGTTGCATGAATGAGTAGTACCAAAGTCTGACTTCATCGGGAATACTGTACTTAATTTTGGACACTGTATTTTAGGACCAACATTGACATACTTGACTGCATCCAAAGGAGGATAACCAACCTAGGTAGTATGCTGAAAACTCTAGAAAAATGATGATAAATTGAAGGAACTTGGGTTATTTATTTTGAAGAAGAAAAGATGGGAACTATGATAGCTATTCATATCTTAGATCTCACCATCACCTGTGTAACTGTACCAGTCACTGTGATCTTTAACTATGAAATTGTTCTCTCTGATCATAACTACCTTTTCTTCCATCTTTTCCTCTGGGCAACTCTTCCTAAATACATTCTTCATCCTCACCATAACTTCCAGTCTTATTTCTCACAGGTCTATATCCTTTCTCACAGGTTTCCATCACAATTTCTCTAATATTATTTCTATCCTTCATAGTAGGCTATTTAAAATATAATATCTCACCACACACACACTTAAAGCCCTTGTCCACTCATGGTTTACCAGAATCCAACTTGTGATTACTTCCAACATCTGGAATGCTGAATTTTGCTTGCAAAAATCATGAAATGAGAAGTTATGGACTCAAGGTACAAAATGAGCAAATGCATGGTGTGGGGATTTGTTTTGCTTGACTATGCATATTTCTTACAAGTGGTGGTGGTTGTTTTATTGTAGGAGGAAGTAGAAGGGAGAGAAAAATAAATTATTGCTAATTGAAAAAAATTAAGTCATACAATCCTGCCAACTGTGTCTGTTACAAATTCATATTATCTGATTTACATTGGGATTTCACTGCTGCATGGCAAACCTTTTATACATCCATTACTATCATACTTCTTACATCAACTATTTCAAATCCTCTGTATCAGTGGTGTCAAATTGAAAGGGGACTATTGAACCAGCCAGCTGCCTATTGATTTAGAAGACCACATATTAACATTATCTGTGTTCTATTGTATTTTAAAATTTTATTTTGCTAAATATTTCCCAATTACATTTTAATCTGGTTCTACTGCATTCAATGCAACCTATGGGCTATGGGTTTGACACATCTGCTCTACATGACCCTTTTCAACCAAGTGTCTCCCATTTGATTGAGAATAATAGAGTCTATCTGCTGTGGGTTCCCTCCTCTTTCCTACTTCAAATGTTAAAATCTTTCTGCATTTTCCCCCAAATAAACCACTCCTTTGTTCTAGAGTCTGAGGAACATAGGTATCTCCCTGCTAACCATGGCCAGTACCCTCTACTTTTGCCCTTGACACCATCCCCTGTGGGAACTTGGTCCCTCAATCATTTCTTTTATCCTTCCTGCCTATATCAAGCCCAAGTTTCCCCTAACATTGGAGTGGAGGACTTTATTTGGCCATGGGCTCAAGCTATTGTCCAATATCACTCCTCCCTTTTATAGCTAAAGCTCCCCAAAGAATTGTCTCATTGTCTCTACTCCTTAACTTCTCACTTATTTCTTAATACCTTACATTTAGGCTTTCTACCCAACCCAATCAACTTAAACTGTTCTCTCCAAAGCTATTAATGATTCTTTAACCATTAAATCTGCTTCCTTCCATACTCAGCTTAAATCCCACCTTCTGTATGAGGCCTTTCCCAGGCCTCCCTCTCCCTCTCCCCCTAGTGCCTTCCCTCTGAGATTATCTTCTGTTTTTCCTTTATATTATCTTGTATGTACCTAGTTATTTACATGTTGTCTCTCCCATTAGAATATAAGCTCTTTTAGGGACAGGGATTAATAATTGTCTGCCTGTAGTGCCTAGCTAAGTCATGTATACTGATGGTCTAACTCTAAGGACTGATCAGCCAACTGCATTTTATAATCTTGATAATAGGCATGTTCCACATGATTCAGTGTTTCTAATCAAGGCATTGGCTAAAGCAGTGAAGTTATGACATCCAGGTGAGATCCTTTATTGGGGAAGAGTCTTTTAGGCTGTTTTGCATATTCTTTGCTATAAAGGATGGTTCTATTGATGATGGTAGTGGTATTGTGAAATGAATGTAATATTAAAAATGTCAATACAAAATAAATTCGATAAACGCCTATTAGTTAACTGAATTTTCTTTTTCCTTATGCCACAATACCTGTGTACAGCTTTTGACATGATGACCACCCCTTCCTCTGACTTTCCTAGCTTTAGTGACACAGCCATCTCCTATCTCCCTGACCAACTCCTCAATCTCCTTTCCTGGGTCATCATTCATCTCCTGACCTGTGTGTGTGTGTGTGTGTGTGTGTGTGTGTGTGTCCCATCAGATTCTCTTTGGGACCCTCTTCTTTATGCCCTCTTTCTAATTGATCTCATTAATTCTCATGGATTAAATGATCATAAATGCACATGGTTCCCAAATGTATTGAGTCTGCATCATTCTACTAAATCCCAGGCCCACATTGGCAACTGGCTGCTAGACATCTTCACCTAGGAGTTCTATCATCTCCAACTCAAGACTTACAACATGGAACTCATCACCAAAAACCATCCCAATTCAAACTTCCCTCTTTCTGTTGAAGGGATCGCTTTGTTCTGCTTAACCAGGTTGGAATATTTGGGTCATCCTCACCTTTTAGTTCTCCTCTCCAGGCCACCCCCCATACCTGATCAGTGGCTAATTGAAGTCCTACCTCCCCAGCATTCAGAGATGCATTTTTTGTCAGTTACACTACCCTAATTCAGGCCCAGATTCCCCCTTGTCTTGACTACCGCATCCCCATTGCTAAACACAGTGTTTTGTACATACCATGTGCTTAATAAATATTTATACCATAAATCATCAGCAAACATTTGTGAATCAAGTGGAATCACTAGAGACAATCAAGCAGAGAATATCACATGTACAGCAGTTGCAAGAAATCCTGCTCACCTTTGGGTTGGCCTTAGAGACTTCTGAGGTCTCTTCTAAATCAAGGGTTTCATATTTTTATGTATTTCATGTTTCTATGTTGGGCTATAAGAGTTTACTCCCTCCTCTTCTGCTTCTATTTGCTAGAGGCTAAATGGAGAAGAGGGCTGAGAGCCAGCTTTTTCTCTGCAAAGGAACAAAAGCCTAGAGCCTTCTCAGGAAGTTACTGGTGGGGATTCAGACAAGGAAGCCTGTCAGAATCTGAGAGAAGGGCACTGATGAAGAGAACAAATCATCTGTCTGTGAGGGAAAGAGATTTTGTGAGGAAGAGACAGTGCCTGTGGGGGAATGCCAGTCTGGGGAAAGAAGTAAGGCCTGAATGGAATGAAAAAAGGCCTGTTTACTCAGTCTCAAGATGACGCTAGGGGAGGGGAGGGAAAGGGCAAGAAGAGGAAATCAGGTTGCAGAATATCAAATATTAATAACAAGATATCATCTTTACATCATGATTCAGGATCGACATAAGCCCCTTCTCAACAACAGTATAAGACCAGCAATACAAATATTACTCTTCCTGTCTTACAAATGCAAAGTGCAGCTCACCTCTGTGAAGTGACCTGCTCAGGGTCACACAGCTGGGAAATGTCACAGTCAAGGCTTGGACCCAGATCTCATATCAATTCTTTCCCAATTCCCTACTTTCCCTCCACCCTGCTGCTAGCGTCCCCCCACTCCTTGCATCACTTGCAAGAAAAAAGATAGGTGGTGGCACAGTGATTAGACCACTGTTCAAGGAGTATGGAAGCGCTGAGTTCAAATGCAGACTCTTATTAGCTATGTGATCCTGGGCAAATGACTTAACCTCTCAGTTTCCTTGGTTTCCTCATCTATGAAATGATGATGATTATAATAGCATTCCCCTTCCAGGATGGTTGTAAGGACCAAATAATATAAGTAAAAGGCTTTGCACATGTCCAGCACTATATAAATGCTAGCTGTTACCATTATTTTGCATTTTCTTTTCATTTACTTATGTGTATCTATGGTATCTCCTCTGATGGATTGCAAGTTGCTTGGGGACAAGGGCAATTTCACTTTTGTCTTTGTATTCCTAACACTTATCACAGTGAGTAACACCTAGCAGGCCTTAATAAATGCTTGTTGATTCATTGATTCTGACTCTAAGACCAGTACTATTCAATTCAGTTCAGTTCTAATCAACAAATGTTTATCAATACAGTTCTGAACCCATCGTAATCAATGTGCCTCCATCCCATCTGAGAGGCCACAGAGTAAGAAAAAGGAGGGAGACAGAAAAAGAAATGAACAGGTGTCAGAAGAGTGAGACAGATTGGGCATGCTGGGGGTGCAGATAGGGAGAAAGTCCTGCCCTTGACAAGATATGCTAGCTTTCATATGCTAATATTGCTTGCTGTTGCTATTGTTGTTTTCCTAACCAATGACAGGTCACCTCTTTCCATCTCTCCCTTGGCTTCATCCCTCCTAAATCTACTTATCCTCCTAACAGCCTCCTTTCACTCCATCTCCATCTGCTTGCCAAGGCCATTGCTTTGTTATAGCCTTACCTTTCTTCTCTTCAAAAGTCTGATCCCCATAATTAACCGGTCTGACTTGATGTTGTGTTCTAAGCTCAGTCCCTTGCCACACTGTGCTATCACTGCTCATCCCTTTCCGAAACCCAAACCTGAATTCCATCCACCACCTGCTTTCTCCTCCCTCACTTGCTGCCCAGCACCACTGGAGAAACTCATACAACTATACTGGCCAACCACTCTAGTATCTTTGCCAAGAAAACCTCAAATGGAGTCATGAGGAGTGGGGTACAACTGAAACAACTAAACACCAAAAGGGCAAGTCACAATCTCTGTTTGCCTCAATTTCCTTGTATGTGAAATGGGTTACACCTCTCTCCCAGGGTTGCTGTGAGGATCAAATGGGATTTATTTTTTAGAAAAAAAAGTTGAGTATGGTGCCTGGCACATATTAAGAGCTATATAAATGCTTATTTCTTTTCCCTCCCCTATGAAAAAATCATTATTTTGATCCCTTTTTCCACTGACATTCATTTTCTGGCCTCTCTTCAAAATTGAGTATTTTGCATGAAGAAATGCCTGCTGGAAATATTCTTCTTTTAAAAAATTCATGAAGATAAGGAATTCTAAGGAGAATTGAAAGTAGCAGACAGTCTTCTGGATGGGGGTCTTTCATGATGCTGCCTTGCCACCCTCCCTGATGTTTCATGGAATAAGTGCTAAAATCATTTCACTCACATTGACTTTCAGCTCTTTTAATGCCAGGAAGTAACTGCCTGACTATGTTAGTCTCCATTTGGATCTAGTTCATATGTAAAAATCAAATGGCTTTTGCATCATCTGTTTGTATTTACTGCTGCCTCAGTCAATGTCTTCTTGTCTTTACAGTCACCCAATAAGCCAACAATTCCTCAGGAGAAAATCCGGCCTCTGACAAGTCTAGATCACCCTCAAAGTCCCTTCTATGATCCTGAGGGAGGTTCCATCACTCAGGTAGCAAGAGTTGTCATCGAGAGAATTGCACGAAAGGTATGGGGGTGAGCCTTCCACTGACTAGGGGACCAGAGAATAATCTGAGTCAGTTGCCTGTCACCAGAGGTGTCCTACCTCCATTCCAGCTGGGCAACATTAACCCCTCCTAATTCTCAAGAGTCTAAATAGATGCCAGTTTCCATCTAGTCCAGCCCTAACCCCAAAGAATGAATTCCATCCACAGTAGGTCTGAGAAATAATTTTCTAACCCATTTGATTTTTTTGACAATTATAATTCTTAGGAAGGTTTTTAAAATTTATTTTGACCAAAAACTTCATTTGTTACACCTACTTATTAAGTTTTCCTTTCTGAGACCAAGAAAATGTCTGATATTTCTAACAGCCCTTCAGATAAGTAAAGAAGTTACCCTGTCCTCCATAAGTCTTCTCTTCCCCAGACTAAATAGCACTGTTATTTACCCAGTCATCATGATACATGGCATCCACTCTTCTTACCATCTTGGGTGACCTCTGAGCATATGTGTCGCCCCTCTTCATCAGGTGTAGTGCTCAGAAATTGACATGACATTCCACATATGGTCTAATCTCTAACCTCCCTTGGTCTCAAAACAATAATCTATATATCCATTAAAATTGGCATTAACTAGACTGGTAACATGAACAGGCATTCCTGGTTCACTTCAGTAAAATGCCAACCAGAAGTCATGATACCAAAATCATAAAAGATGAGAAGTCATACTTCATAAGAACATAATTCCTGTTCCTCAGTATGTGAATCATTTCATAGGTATGGAGCCCCCCAAAAGCAACTTGATTCCCATCCATCTGAAACCAGAGATGCCAATGGCACTGTAGACCAGATGGTTTCTCCCCATATTGTCCCCCCCCAGATGCTAAATCATAGTCACAAAGTCTCCTTGTTTTTTTTTCCTCTCAGAGTTTGATTTTATCTCATTTATGAGTAAGTCTTAAGCCCTTAGAAGGGCCTATGAATTGAGGCACAAAATATTCTGTTCTAGGTGCTGTCTGTTGATTTATCTTTCAAACAAATACACACCTCTCTTTAATTTACCCTTTCAAAATGAAACTTTCTCTGCAGGGGGAACAATGCAACATCGTGCCTGATAATATTGATGATATTGTGGCTGATCTGGCTCCAGAAGAGAAAGATGAAGGTACTCCTGATTGTTTTTATAGTTTAATTACATTTTTGCTACAAAGGCATGCAGTTCATTTCACCCTCCAGTGTATCTTGGATATATCATCTTTGTGATGATATAGCCAAACAAGAATGTTTT
Organism: Gymnobelideus leadbeateri; assembly: GCA_011680675.1. NCBI lineage: Eukaryota > Metazoa > Chordata > Mammalia > Diprotodontia > Petauridae > Gymnobelideus > Gymnobelideus leadbeateri. The sequence continues at coordinate 411,497 of WOXC01004486.1, forward strand.
CTAATACTGAATGATATGTAGCAATAGATACAAACCAATAAAAATGGATATACTGAAGATGTAGGAGTAAGAGATGGGATGTTTAAAGGAGGGAAGTCCTAAAAGAGGTCTTGGGCTCATGGGATCATAGATCAAAAGCCAGAAGGGACCTCAGGGGCAACACAGATCCAATGATTTTAGTTTACAGATAAGGAAACTGAGGCCCATAAGGTGAAGTGACTTGATCAGGGTCTCCAAAGTAGTAACTATCAGAGGTGGAATTTGAGCCTCTAACTCCAGATTTGAGTCCTCTAACTCCAGAGCTCATTCCATTGTACCACTATGCTTCCCAGATGGGAGAAGAGGGGATCAAGGGCAATTATGGAAAATTGCCTTGGTAAGGAGTTACACTTCTTTCTCTGAGCTGAGAGGGAAAACAGAAAGGATGGATGAGGACAAAGATGATTTGTGATGGGAAGGAGGAGTGTGGAGGGTGCTCAGGTTGAATGATATGAAGCAAAATTATCTATTGAGAGAGAGAGAGAGAAAAGAGAGAGAGAGAGAGGTGGGTATTTAAGAGTGTGACACTGCTCATCTGTGGCAAGGAAAAGACAGTCTTGAAACAATTAGCATTTTAAAAAATCATTTTGAGGAAGTCTTCATTAGGCATCAACTGGTTCACTGATTTATTCATTCAACAGATGGTAACTGAAAAACCTACAAAATACAAGACCTAATTCTGGATGCTATAAGACACACAAAGATGTTCAGATGAAATTAAATAGACACACACCCAAACAGATACACACACACAAACACATGCACACACACACACACACACACACACATACATATATATTCATATATATATTCAGAAGTTCCAACTAAGAGTCTTCTAGATTCACATGTTCTTGAAGATAGAGACATCTTTTTTTTTTGCTTTTTGGAGGGTCAATTGCAGTTAAGTGACTTGCTCAAGGTCACATGGCTAGAGTTAAGTGTTTGAGGCCAGATTTGAACTCAGGTCCTCCTGACTCCAAGGCCGGTGCTCTATTCACTGAGCCACCTAGCCACCCCAAGATAGAAACATTTTTATACATTTTATAGAAACCAAAATTATATTTTGTATTTGGTAGGTTTTCATTTAGCATCTGTTGAATGAATAAATCAATGAGCTAATTGATACCTAATGAAGAGTTCTTTAAAATGATTTTCAATGCTAATTGTTGTAATCTATATCTATATTCCTATCTCTGACTTTACTCCTTTAATCATTCCATCTCTCACTGAAACATCTTTAATCTACCAGTTTTCATTGATTCCTTCCCATTTGACTACAAGTACGCTTAGGTCTCCTTAGCCCATAAGAATGTTCCTTCAGCTATACTCTTTCTTCCATCAAGCAACTATTCCATCTCCTTTCCTTTTAAGCCAAATGTCTCTAATAGCCTACACTTGATGTCTGACTACCCACTCACCCTCAAAAAAGCACAAAACATATTTAGGAGACAGAGTAGTACAGTGTGGCTATAGTGAGTGGAGCGGGGCATTAAGAGATAGGATTGTAGGTGTCAGATTCTAGAGGATCATGAATGCCAGCCAAAGTAGTTAAGATTTTACTCCATAAGTGAGAAGGTGTCACAAACAATTTCTGAGCAGAGAAGTGATATGGGAAAAAAATTATGTTCAAGGAAGATAACTCAATCTGGCAGGTGAGATGAAGGGTGGACCAGAGAATGAGGAAGTGAGGAGACCTTTAGAAAGTTATTGCTTGGTCTAGGCATGTGATGATGAGAACCAATACACAAATCTATTAGCAGTGGAAATAAAGTAGTAGTATTTCTGGGGGGCAGCAATTTTGTACAGAAGAGTGTAGTTTTGTGACTTGATAACTGATCAGAGAGATGAGAAGTAAAGAAGGAAGAGTCCATGATAACATCAAAGTTTTGAACTTGAGAGACAAAGTGATTGATCGTGCCACACAGAAATAGTAAAATTGAGACAACCAGTTTTTTGGGGGGAAATAACAAGCATCTTGTTTTTGACATGTTGAATGTAATGTGCTGGTGGGGCGCTATAATGGATAGCTATTCTGATTTGCTTGGGGAGATGGTGATGTCAGGACCTGAAAGGATAGATCTAGGAGTCATCTGGAAAGAAGGAGAGGTTGGAACTATGGTATTGACTACAATTGCAAAGAGAGAGAAAGAAAGAAAGGAAATCAAGTTCAGAACTTTGCAGAATACTCATTTTAAGGGTCCAGGAAGATGAATAGTTAGTTAGTGTGACCAAAAAAATGAGGAATTGTAAAAGGGTAAGGAGAAATGGGATACTGTGTTAGTTCTGCAACCAAGGAAAGAGACAGTATCTATTCAGGGGGAATGTTCAGTAGTGCCAAATGCTATGGAGAAATCAAAGAAGATGAAAACCAATAAAAGGCTGCTTTATTTGATGAGTAGGATGCAATTACTACTCTTTGAAACAACGGTTTTATGGAGTCCTGAAAGCAGAAGCCAGGTAGCAAGAGGTTGAAGGGAAAATAGTTTTCTGAGGCAGTGGAGATTTTAGATGCAAACAAGTTTTCAAAGAAGTTCTATTGCTGTTCTTCTGACATTCTGCTACTCTCCTGGATCTCGTTCTCTGATCACTTCTCTTTCTTTTGGCTGGTTTGAGGAAGGAAAGAAACAAGCATTTATGAAGTGTCTATATACCAGGAGCTGCATTAAGCACTTCACAAATATCATCATATTGGATCCTCACAACAACCCTGGGAAAGAGATGCTATTATTATCCCAATTTTAGAGATGGAGAAACTGAGGCAAAGAGAAGTTGACTTGCCCAAGACCACACTGTAAGTGAAGCAACAACAAGGTCTTGGACCAGGGTCATGACAGCAAGAAGGGAATATTCAATTCACCAAGCATCTCATAAGTACCTACTACATAGAAGGCACTGTTTTTAATACTGGGGATACATGATTAAAAGATTACACAATTATAGTCTTTATATTCATCCAGGCATTATATGACATCCATATAGATGCAACTATTCAACTGGCATTTATTTAGTATTTATTATGGGCTAGGGCAGCACTAGGTATATCAAGGCAAAAATGAAAATAGTTCTTTCCTTCAAGAAGCTTAAATCCTAGTCTGGATGTGGAGAGGAGAGCAGCAATATATATACATATTAATAAATTCTCATTTTCTCTCTCTCCCTGCCTCCCTTCCCTTCATCCTTCTCTCCCTCCCTCCATATATACACATATGAACATGTGTATATGTATAAATATATATACACACACAGAGAAATTTGAGAAGGAGGCATCACTAAAACCTAGGTGGCACAGTAGATAGAGTGTGGGGCCCTGAGTTGGAAAGACTTATGTTCAAATCCAACCTTAGACAATTACTAGCTTATGACCTTGGGCAAGTCACTGAACCCTGTTTACAGCAGTTAACTCATCTGTCAAAGGAGCTAGAGAAGGAAATGGCAAACCACTCCAATATCTCTGTCAAGAAAAAGTTGGACATGACTAAAAATCACTAAACATCACTAAGAATTCACTTGTGGGTTTTATAGATAGAAAATAGAGGATAATGAGCATGAAGAAGAGAACTAAACAAAGTAATAAGCAAATTTGAGGAGGGCAAGAACACTTTGAGTCAGGGGAGGGCTCAAGGAAGACTTCAAAGGAGAGGTGTCACTGCACAGTGGTAACCAGTGAAATGACAGGAGCTAATGAGATCACCAAGGGAGATAAGAGGGCTGAGAGACAACCTTGTGCAAACCAACAAAGCAGAATGAAGTGTCAGCACCCAATCCATTAGCTCAGCATCATATTCTATGCAGACTCTGAGCCTCTGGGTAAATATACCTGGATCCAAGTGACAGATCACAGTACCTGAGAAATCTAGCAGAATTTACGTCTAGCTGGTCCAGCAGATAGAAGGCTGAGCCTGGAGTCAGGAAGACCTGAGTTCAAATCCAATTTCAGACACTAATTCTGTGACCCTGGACAAGTAACTTAACCTCTGATTGCTTCAGTTTCCTCATCTGTAAAATGGGGATAATAACAGCACCCACCTTTCAGGGATGTTGTGAAGACAAAATAAGATAATTTTTGTAAAACTCTTAGCACGATGCCGGGGACATAGTAAGCATTATATAAATGTCAGCTATTATTTTAATCTGCTTTTATTCCTGGGTCTTTTTTCTTAGGGTATGGATGTTTAAGTATTTGGTTTGTATATCATATAATCGGAACCCAACAACATCATTGCTATTTGAAATCATTGCCCCATTTAAAGACACTGATGCTTTCTCTCCTAGAAGTCCCCCTCCCCACCATCTTCCTTCCTACCTTTTTACATTTTTCAGAATCTAACAACTATTTATTGTTCAACCCTTGATGAAACCCCTGGGTAGGACATTGGTGGAAACTGTGGAAGTCCTATTAGTAGAGAACTCCTAAATGAGGTACTATAGATGATGTAAAATCACAAGAAGAAAGAACTTAATTTCCCTTTCAGAAAACCCAGAATATTCATGACTGCGACCCCCAGGTATTGAAAAATTATAAGAAAGAAACATGGCCTTGTCACCGTTGTACTAGCAGGCAATGGCCACACACAGAGAGTAGGTCTCGCTTCACATCAGCCTGTGAGCCCCTGGGAAAATGCATCCACAAAACCTTTCCATAGGCCTGAAGAAAAAAATGGATTGAACAAGATTAAACCTTCTTTTCAGATGACACCCCAGAGACCTGTATCTATTCCAATTGGTCCCCGTGGTCAGCCTGTAGTTCGTCTACCTGTGATAAAGGCAAGAGAATGCGACAACGCATGCTGAAAGCTCAGCTTGACCTCAGCGTCCCGTGCCCTGACACACAAGACTTCCAGCCATGCATGGGTCCTGGCTGCAGCGACGAAGGTAAGGAAGTGGGCAGCATAAGATGAAAGACTGACGAGTCTGAGCCCTTTCAAAGCTGAGCAAATTGCAGCCAACGTGATGGTAGCCAACACAGAGCTGAATTTAACACGGGTTGACTGGGTGCTACGTATCCTTGTTTTATATTCTGTGTTGCTAGATTCTTGACCGTAGTATCTTCTCCTGCTTGTGATTTAGGGTGGCTCTATTTCATTTCTCCCACTCAGATGTTATATTTTCACTGAAAGCTTCAAATATTGACTCCTGTCAAATCCCACAGTCTGTACTCTTCTGAAGGCAGACTATCAGAACTTAGGCCTTCCCTAGGACCCCCTTTTCACCTCCTTCTTGGCATGACCCATTCTTAACTGGACCAATGCTAACCCTTAATTATCATTTCTTCCTTTTCTAAGTACTGGCGAATCATCCCTTTAATAATCACTTCCATTATTTTGCTAGGAAAAAACAGCCAAGCCCACTAGTCACTAATTTTGCTTGCATTTCTAATTATCTAATTATCATTTGGGTCACTGAAAGTGGCCGTGATTCTCTATGGCATGAACACTTATCTCAGTTGAGGTTTGTGACTCACTTGTTCTAGTATCCCACCCAGTACATACCAGTGAAGAGTAAGTAGAGATGAGGGCTATAAGATCAGAGTAGGCCTTACTTTGTTTATCTGAGTGTATTTCCAAGTCTCATCACCAAAGAAGAGTGGCTGGGGGTTACCTTAGGTATCCTCACACCCTGCTGCAATCTGGCTGTAGGATAGGCATCGCTTCCTCACCAGGACAGAGGAGCAAGAAGAACGTCTCTGGGTCTCTGCATGGAGGCAGTTTTTTCTGTATCTAAATACAGCAATACTTCATGTTTCCTGAACATGAAGAACAAGGCCTCCAATTGGAGCAAGCCCCATTACCATTTGGGCTCCTTTTTAACACACTCTCTCACTCAATCAGGTGCTTTTTGCCATTGCTATAGAAGACTGAGAATTTGGATTTTGATTCTACAGGGCTGTGTTCTAATAACTCCTGATACATCTTTCACATAGAAATTGGTGTGTAGGGAGCAAACAACAATAATGCTTTATGTTTTACAAAGTATTTCACATGTTTTTCTCATTTGATCCTCACAACAATTCTCTAAGGTAAGTGCTATTATCATCTCTGGTTTAGAGATAGGGCAGACGCACAGAGAGGTTGAGGGACTTACCTAGGGTCACACAGCTAGTGAGTGTCTAAGGAAAGATTCCAACTCAGGCCTTCATGAATCTAAGTCTTGTACTCTAGCTACTATGCCACCTAGCTGCCATTATCCTGTGGTCACACAAAGAGCATATACTTCCATGTGCCTGATGATCTGGTCAAGACAGTCTTCTTTATGGCTTCAGTGGTGTATAAATTATAAGTATCTTTTCTACAAAGGCACTACAATTTTTTCCTATTTAAAACTAAAAATACTTCCTTAAATATAAACATTTCAGATTGTTATCATCTCCTGTCTCTACCTCCTAAATCAAATTCATAAAACTGAACTCATAATGAGCCCACATATAGCAAATGATCTATCAGATGAAGAGGTCTGAGGGCATCCTTACCAAAGGATTCCTTGTTTCTACCTAAGTTGATTTACTTATTCAATGCCATACCAATCAAACTACTAAATAATTATTTTATAGATCTAGAAAAATAATAACAAAATTTATCTGGAAAAACAAAAGGTCAAGATTACAAGGGAATCAATGAAAAAATGTGAAGGAAGGTAGCCTAGCCATAGTAGACTACAAACTGTATTACAAAGTGGTTGGTAATCATTAAAACAATCTGCCCTGGCTAAAAATAGAGGGGTGGATCAGTAGAAGATATTAAGTACACAATACACAGTAATAAATGACATATAATTATATATTATATATATATAATAAAAATATTAATAGAATACCAATAAATGGTCTTGAATAAACCCAAAGATCCAAACTCTGGGGACAAGAACTCAGCATTTGGCAAAAATTGCTGGGAAAATGAGAAAGCAGTTTGGCAGAAACTAGGTATAGACCAATATCTCACATCACACCAAGATGAGGTCAAATTGGATAAAAGGTTTAGACATGAAAAATGATATCATAAGCAAATTAGGGGAGCATGGGAAAATGTACCTGTCAGATCTGTAGATAAATGAGGAGTTTATAACCAGACAAGAGTTAAAGAGGACCACAGGAAGTAAAATAGATAATTTTGATTATGTAAATTTAAAAGGTTTTGTAGAAACTAATGCAGCCAAAATTAGAAGGAAAATAGGGAACTGGGGGAAATTTTATAGCAAATTTCTCTGATAAAAATGTCATTTCTTAAATATATAGGGAAATGAAGTAAATTTATAAAAATAAGGTCCAGCCCCCTTTTGATAAATAGTCAAAGGCTATGAATATGTAGGTTTCAGAAGAAATCAAAGCCATCAATAGTCAGCTGAAAAAATATTCTAAACCACTACTGTTTAGAGAAAGATAAATTAATACAACTCTGAGGTACTACCTTACCTGCTAGATTGGCTAACATGAGTGAAAAGGGAAATGGCAAATGCCAGAGGGGATTTGGAAAAATAGAGACAATAAAGCATTGTTGATGGTGTTATGAATTAGTCCAACAATTCTGGAAAACAATTTCAAACTATGCCCAACGGGCTATAAAATTGTGCATATCTTTTGACCCAGCCACACCACTATTGAGACCAAAGAGATAAGAGAAAAAGGGAAAGGACCTATGTATACAAAAATGTTTATAGCAGCTCTTACTTATTATGGCGGCAAAGAATTGGAAATTGAAAGGCTGGCCATCAATTGGAGAATGGCTAAACAAGTTGTGGTATGTGATTGTGATGAAACACTATTATTCTATAAGAAACGATGAGCAAGGAAGTTTCTGAAAAACCTGGGAAGACTTATATGAATTGATGCAAAGTGAAGTGAGCAGAACCAGGAGAACATTGTACACAATAATAGCAATACTATGAGGATCATCAACTGTGGAAGACTTATGTATTCTGATCAAGACAGTGATCCAAAATAATTCCCAAGGATCCATAATGAAAAATGCAACCACCTCTAGAGTGAGAAAGAACTCTAAATGCAAACTGATGCATACTTTTTAAAAACTTTATTATTATGTCTGTGTTTTCTTTTGTTGTTGTTCAGTTGTTTCAGTCATGTCTGACTCTTTGTGACCACATTTGGGGTTTTCTTGGCAAAAATACTAGAGTGTTTTACCATTTCTCCTCTGACTCATTTTGTAGATGAGGGACTGAGACAAACAGGGTTAAGTGACATACCCAGGATCACACAGCTAGTAAATGTCTGAGGCTAGATATGAACTCATGGAGATCAGTCTTCCTGATTTCAGGCCCAACACTCTATCCACTGTGCCACCTAGCTGCCATGTTTTGTTCTTGTTTGTTTTGTTTTGTTTTGTTTTGTTTTGTTTTGTTTTGTTTTGTTTTTGCAACATGGCTAATATGGAAATATATTTTGCATGACTTCACATGTTAAAAAAAAAGAAGAAAGTTTCTTTTTTCTAGTGATCTCATGCCATGCTTTTAAGTAGACATCTTAGGTACAAACTTTTGTAGTCCAAAAACTTAACCATGGAACAGTCATGGGTTTTCTTTTGAATCCTCCTTTGTTACCAAAGAAGACCATTGAAGCATCACTTCCCTTAGGACCTGAGGCATAAATAGAATAGTTAAGAGAAAAGGTATCATGAACAATGAAGAGCATACCAGGTTATATTATATTTGTACTCAAATTTGAGTTGCTATCAGGACATAGAGTACTTTGGAGAAATTTGTGTTTCTTTAGTGGTTGTTTCTATTATTAAACCTTTTTTCTCACTCTCTTTGTTCTTCTTCTCTTACCCCAGTCCAAGAGTAATTTGTACTTCACAGATCTACCTTTTCTTTCTTTCTTTCTTTCTTTTTTTCTTCCTTCCTTCATTTCTTTCTTTCAATCTATCTATCTATCTATAATGAATGGATAGGAATAGGATCTGCCTTGTGATTTTATTGATATAGGGAATTCCCAGTTAAGGAAACTCCATCTACCAATGCAGATTGGCATTTTCTCTGCAACTTAAGGTCTTAGAGAGTTGCCTAGGCCACTCTCTTGTGTCACTCTCTAAGTGACTTGATCCCAGGTCTTCCTGGCTCCTAGGTTGGTTCTCTATCCACTACATGACACTGCCTCTATATTCTGGTCATGATTATTTGCCTATAACACCCTTGACTTAGAATTTTTCTTTTGCTTCATTTCTTTGATATTTCTTTTTTTTTTCCTGCCTTGGATTCTACAGAGTAGCTAGTGTTTCCATCTATCCTGTAGCACCTCAATTTAGAAACAAGAAGGATGGCTGGGAGACCCATAGCCCTAGCTGAAATTTCTCCCTTTCTGTTGTAGATGGTTCTACCTGCACCATGTCGGAGTGGATGACGTGGTCGCCATGTAGCATCTCCTGTGGTGTAGGGATGCGCTCCCGGGAGAGATATGTGAAACAGTTCCCTGAGGATGGGTCTGTATGCACTGTGCCCACTGAGGAAACGGAGAAGTGTACTGTCAACGAGGAGTGCTGTGAGTGTGAGACTGAAGGCGCCTGTCTCTGGTTGTGACAGATACCTTAAGGCAGGGCTTCTGAACCTTTTATGAACCCCTTTTGGCAGTCTGGTGAGACCTGTGGGATCTTATCACAGTAATATTGGTTGCCTATATTCATATGGAAGGAAATGCTAAATTTCAGTTGGAGGTTGGGGGAAAATATATGTAAATTTGTTGTCCAATCTAAGTTCACAGACTCCATGAAATCTTATCCATGAGCTTCTTGGTGGGCAGGGTAGGGGAACTGAGGGTAGAGGGAATGGAGACAGGGGTGGGTGGAAACATCTGGAGGCCTCAGGTTAAGAACTCCTGCCTTAAGGACTTCTTAACCAGATATATTTGGTAACTCTCCTTCATTTCTCTCTTTCACTCTGACCAAACTGATTAGCTCCCAGCAGCTGCCTTACAACTGAATGGGGAGAGTGGGATGAATGCAGTGCCACCTGTGGGATGGGCATGAGGAAGCGACATAGGATGATCAAGATGAGCCCGGCAGATGGCTCCATGTGCAAGGCAGAAACCAGCGAGGTGGAGAAGTGCATGATGCCAGAGTGCCGTGAGTCATCAGCCCCCACTGAGAGCCAGCAAGGCTCAGGAAAGTGTCCTTGGCCCCTCTCCACATGTTGCATCAGCCAAAGGCATCCCTCAGTCCAACCTTCCTCTCCAAATAGGGAGCCTGAGCCAAGGCTAGAGGATTCTGCTGCCAAGAAGTCTTTGCAGGGTGAAGCTAGTGGCTCAGGGATCCAGCAGGCAGGCAGATGGGAAGTATCCAGGGAAGATGGGTTTCCTGCAACAGAGCTTGTCCGCTGTCTCAGGGGAGTACCACAGCTCTAAGAATACTAGGCTAGACAATTTCTGCCAGCACCTTAACATGCTCTGTGCATTCTGGGAAGCAAACAACTGTATGAAATAAAGTAGCAAAAATAACATTTCAGAGATGGAAAGGATCTCCGTTCCAATTATGGCTCTGCTGCTTACCACCTGTGTCACCTTTGAAAAGTCATTAAGTTCCGTGGACCTCAGTTTCCTCAGGTGTAAAATGTGTGGGCCAGACTATATAAGTTCTAAGCTTCCCTCCAGTTCTATATCTATAATCATAAAGGGTTGCATCATTCAATGGGTCCCAGTATTTTTGAGTATAAAGATCCCTAACATTAAAAAATTGGACATACAATACAGACATGTGATGGCATTTGTGGTATTAATAACTATTCATTGCAGGCGTGAGAAACTGATGACAAAAACTATGACTTGGCTAACACTTTAAAATTAATTTGTATTTTATTAATCATAATAGTACCTATATACGTTTGTAAAGGATATAAATGTGTGAGACATTTCTGTAATATACATTAGATATATAAAGCAATTTTTATCAAAATTGAGTAATAAGTATGAGTTAAGCACCTATATGCCAGGCACTGTGCATGGTTTGGGAGATAAGAATAAGGAATGGCCCTGTGACTTCATCAATATAAGGAATTCCCACATAAAGAAATCTCCTTTCCCAATGCATGCTGGGCCATCTCTGCAATTTATAGTCTTTGATAGTTGCATAGGACACTGAGAGTTTAAGTGACTTGCCCAGGAGCTGGGCAAATATAAAGCCAAAAAGGAAACAGGTCTTACCCTACAAGGATCTTAAAAGATACTTCGGGGAGACAATACCTGCAAATGTAATTATATGCAAAAAAAATCTATTATCTACATCTAGACACACACATATACATATATGTATATATAGTTCCACCCTAAGAATTGGAAAGGACTTAGGGGGCACCTAGTGCAAACCAGACCTGAACAAGAATCCCTCTACATCTCTGACACCAGGCAATCTAGATTTTGCTGAGATTGTGGGCACCACCTTTATTTTTTAGATAAGGAAGTTGAGGTCCCAGATGTGTGACCAAGACCATACATCTAGTGAGTCACGAAGTGGAGATTTGAACCTGGGTCCTCTACCTGTAAATATCATGCCACTGTGTTTATCAGTGCCCTGCTCACTGTCCTGTTGTAGCACCCCCTTCCCTCAGCTATTTCAGGTACTAATGTTACATTTCTAGCTACTGAATAGAGTGGGATGGGATGAAGAGGAAGCAGAAGCTTCCCCTAACAGTCAGTATGAGTAATGTGCTGTGCAACTTCTTATTCCACAATGTCAACTCTTGAGGAGATATTCCACCATATATGAGCCAATACCATGGTTGTTGATTTCTTTTAAATACCCTAAAGGAAGCTTGTCCAGACATAAGTCAGAACCTAAGGATCAGAGAAACACATGAAAGGGGGCCTTATTCTTATTGCTAACAACTGGCTCTTACACTAGACACCATCCCTTGCTTGCTGTCTGCTTGGTCGGAATGGAGTGACTGCAGTGTAACCTGTGGGAAGGGAATGAGGACCCGCCAGAGGATGTTGAAATCTCTTGCTGAGCTTGGAGACTGTAATGAAGAGCTGGAGCAGCTGGAGAAGTGCATGCTGCCAGAGTGCCGTAAGTGCAGCCAACTGAGTTTCTGTCCACACGTCCCTGCATCTCCCCGGTTCCTTTCCCCTCTGCCCCCTATTTTCTCCATCTTCAGTTCTTCCGCTGTTATCTGAAAAGTGTAACCCTTAAGATGGAGCAGCTCTCTGAGTAGCCTAGCTCACTAAATTTTAAAGAAGCTGTGGGATTTAAGTGTTTCCAAAGAACATACCCAATCCTTAATTGTGTAAAGGTTGAATACCCATTCAGTGACATCACATCCCTATTGTCACTGGTCCTCTTCGAGAATGAAGGACAAACAACAATAACAAAGGTTGAATCCAAAATTGATTAAATTTCCCTGACTTCCTGTTCCCCTAAATTCCTCTGGCTATAGGTAGCACCCTTATCCTGCCAAAACACACATACATACTCTTCTGTAAATGTAAGTTGGGCAACTGACTCAGGGATCTAAAACTCAGTTGTAGTGATCAAAAGGGAAACAATTATTAAGTACCTACTATGTGCCAGGAACTAAGCATGTTCTGTACAATATTTTTAAGGCAATTAGGGGGCCATTTAGTTTCTTTCTCTTTCTTTGCCTTTTTGGCACCACCTTTGAGATGTCCCTTCCCCTCAATTAAAAAAGAAAGCAAATCCCTTGTAACAAATGAGTATAGCCAAGCATTCATTTATCTTTCTAAGAATATGCCTGATGATGTTGGCTTCTGATTTCTGTGACTAAAAGACACATTGTGGACGCTAGGCACACCACACATGACTGTTCTTTGGTATTTGCTGAAGAAATTCACTGGGAATAGTAAGGGTCAATTTCCACTGATAACTCTTACTTTTCTCCCTTGCCAGCTATTGACTGTGAGCTCACTGAATGGTCCCAATGGTCTGAATGTAACAAATCATGTGGGAAAGGCCATATGATCAGGACCCGGATGATCAAGATGGAGCCACAGTTTGGAGGAGCTCCCTGTCCAGAGACTGTACAACGGAAAAAATGCCGAATTAGGAAATGCTTGCGAAACCCATTGGTCCAGAAAATGCGCTGGAGAGAGGTCCGTGAAAACAGGAGGAGTGAAGCCCTGAAAGAAGAGTCTGATGGTGAACAGTATCCAGGTATGTTTCTTCACTGGTAGGGTCAGGCTGTGGGCTTGCCTGAGAAGAGAAGCATAGTCTTCTCAGAGAAGGAAGGAGAGCTCCCTTTATCAAATCAGTCGACAAGTATTTGTTAGGTGTCTACTAGGCACCATACACTGTGCTAAGAGTTGGTAATATGAAGTTTGAAATAAAAAGAAGAAAAAGAAATAAAAAAGTTCCTGCCTTCAAGGAGGTTACATTCTATCGAGAGAGATAATTATATATGCTCCTATATGAGTATATATAAAATACATACAGTTGTGGAGGAATTAGGGAAGTCTCATGTAGACAACTGAGTTTTGAGGGAAACTGGCAATATTAAGAGGTTGAAACGGAGAAATGATACATTCCATGCATGGAGATGGGATGCTGTATGAGGGATAACAAAGTGTCCAGTTTGGCTGGACCATGGAGTCCATAAAAAGGAGTACTGTATATAGTAAGTCTGGGCAGCTGGGTGGAGCAGTGGATAGAATGCCAGACCTGGAGTAAGGAAGACCAATGAGCTTCTGGCTTCAGACACTTAAGTCTCTGTGTGACCTTGGGCAAGTCACTTAACTTTTGTTGCCTCAGTTTCCTCATCTATAAAATGAGCTGGAGAAGGAAATGGCAAACCACTCCAGTATCTCTGCCAAGAAAACCCCAAACGGGGTTTTCTGAAGAGTGGGGCATGACTGAACAATAACATGAAATAAGTCACAAGTGTGAAACACCAAGAAGGCCACTTTGGCTGGACCATAAAGTATATAAAGGAAAGTTATGTAGACAACCCTCATGTTAACAATAGCAATGTTAATCTGGGATTTCCTTCCAGATTGCGAATCCTATCTTTTAACAAGAAAATCTCAAAGGTTTTGTTGTTTGTTGTTTTCTTTCTCTGCTTCTCCAGAGTGGCTCCCAGACTGCTCCTGCTCAGAGCCCCTGGAGGTCCCTGTTATTCTCAATGGCTAGCTGCCAAGATGCCATTCTTTTCAAAAGTGTTAGGGGACTTGAGCTAGATGATTCAAGCTGTCACTGGGGCAAGCTTTCTCAGGATGAAAAAATCCAGAGAAAACAATAGAAATCTTAGCTGATGGATCCCTTGCTGAGCCAAAGCCAACACAGGGCCTGGACAATGAAGATGAAGTGGATTGAAGGGCAAAATGCCATTAAGGCCAACAATTAATTGGCATTATGACTTTAAAATAATACCACATAACCCCATTCAGGTTAGATGTTACTTTCATGTCCAAGAAGGTACATAAGATAACAGAGCTTGAACTGGAAAGGATGTTAGAGGCCATTTAGTCCTATGTCCCAACTACTCATTTTGCAGCTGAGGAAACTGAGGCCCAGTGGGGTTAAGTCCCTTGCCCATGATTATACAGGTAGTAAGCACACGAGCGGGGACTTAAACCTAGGTGGTCTTACTCCAAAACCTGTGCTCTTTCCAATGTGCAATGCCAAATACAACCCATGGCTTAGCTTTGTGGTTCAGTCATTTCATTCCTGTCTGATTCTTCAAGACCCCATTTGGGGTTTTCTTGGCAAAAATACTGGAGTGATTGCTTTTTCTTTCTCCAGTCATTTTATAGATGAAGAAATTGAGGCAAACAGGGTTAAATGACTTGTCCAGGGTCACACAGCTAGTAAGTGTCTGTGGTCAGATTTGAACTCAGGCAGATGAGTATTCCTGACTTCAGGCACAGCACTCTGTCCACTGTGCCATCCATGGCTTAGCACTTTGGGCTTAACCAGAACAGGTATAATCTACGAGTCTACAGTAACAGCTAGCATGAATATAGCATGTTAAAATTTGCAAAGCATTATAATATGTATGTATGCATGTATATATGTGCATATATATATATATATATACACACACATGTATACACCTATAGTATCTTCTTTGGTCCTCACAACAACTCTTGGAGGTAGGTGCTATTATTAACCCCATATTTCAGCTGAGGAAACTGAAGCTTGCACACCTAAATGACTTGCCCAGAATCACAGACAGTAAGCATCTAAGGCATGATTTCAGTTTAGGTCTTCCAGACTCCAAGTTGAGCACAAGAGACACTAAGCCACCTACCAGCTGCCTTCTCTGTCTCTCTCTTCTCCCCCAACCTCCTTGTTTACATTGTTCCCCACCCAGGGTTGCCATTGGGAAATCTTAGCAGTCAGTCAACTGGCATTTATTAGGAGCCTGCTACGTGCTAAGCACTGTCAATACTAAATGAAGCGACAGTCTGTGTGCTAAGGATCCCACAGCACAAGGGAGGAGACAATATGCACCCAACTCTGTACAAAAAAGATGTATACAGGACAAATTGGGGGCAGCCTCAGAGGGAAAGGGCAAAGGCCAAGGAGGCCTGGGAAAGGCTTCTTGGGGAAGGCAGGATTTTAGTTGAGGTCTGAAAGAAAGCTCCAAAGCAGCTCCAAAGCAGTCCCCACAGATGTGCCTTAGGAATAATAACTAACATTTACTTACTTATGTGCAAAACACTTCACAAAATACCATCTCATTTTATCTTTGCAAGAACCCTGGGATGTGAGTGCTATTATTATCCTTGTTTTACAAATGAGGAAGCCGAGACAAACAAAGGTTAAGTGACTTGCCCAGGGTCACACAGTTACTAAGTGTCTGAGCTCAAATTTGAACTCAGGTCTTCTCTGACTCCAGACTGGGTGTTCTATCCACTGTGTGCCACCTAGTGAGGAAATGCCCCCCCGACCCAATCCTCTCAAGATGGTCAAGAGGCATGCACACACACCCTCCACAGAAAGATACAACCAGTCCCAAACAAAGGCTCCTTAAACTGTAAACTAGTCACTTTGACCAGGGAATTCCCCTACACTCAATTGACAATCTGATGCTTGGTCCTGTGAGCTCATTGTTATTATACAAAAGCAGTAGAAAGGATCTTTGGGGGTCCATTTTGAGGATGGTACCTCAGGAATTAGAATCCCTTTAAAGTCAGAAGGAGTATAGCTTTGATTAGGAGGGGATGTAAGTCACATATATCCCACCCTTGTATTTTACACGTTAGGGCACTCAGGCCCAGAAAAGGTAGGCAGCTTGCCCAAGGTCATACAGGTGGTAAGTAGCACAGCTGGAATTCCAACACATGTCCACTGGACTCCATGTACTGAGCTCTTTCTGCGGTCCCACACTTTCTCCTTCATCACTAACTATAATAAAAAGTGATTAAGATCAAACACTCCCCAGATATCTCTTTATAAACCATGTTCTTCACATGAGCATAGCTTCTAATACCTCTTCAATTCCCTTGACTCAAGTCCTTACAGCAAAGGAATAGCTTCTAAGCCTCAAAAAAACATTCTAAATAATCTTTCACTTTACTCCTTTGTTCCTAAAGCTAATACATTTTTAATTAGGCTAACAATATAATGCAGAAGCAACATGGAGTTGGAACCTAGATTTGGAGGAAAGAAAACATGGATTCAAATCCTGATTTGGACATAATAGCTGTGTGACCCTAGGCAAGTCCCATCACTACTCATTTGCCTCATCTATGAAAGAAGAGGATTGGGTTCAATGGTTCCTAACATCTAAATATATGATCATTTTAACCCCCTAATGAGGACTCTAGCCATTAGTGAACCAAATAAATCATCGTGACGGGAGCATAGAATCACATATAAAATTCAGAGTTGGAAGAAATCAAGTGTTCCTACTCTATCATTTTATAAGTGGGGAAGCTGACGGTCAGAGAGCTTGAATTGCCTTGTTCAAGGTCACACAGACAGTAAGCATCTGGGGAAGGATCTGAACCACAGTGTTCTGATCCTGAATCTGGTTCTTCTTCTACTGTGCCCTTACGCTGGCACAGAAATACACAATGCCACTTGCTCTTGCTGTGAAACATTAACCGGTTACCAGTTTTACCACAAGAGTTACTGTACGGGTCCTGGAAACCTTATCAGAACGCCTCAACAAATGTTGGTCTGTTTCAGGCTGTAGGATGCGTCCATGGACTGCCTGGTCAGAATGTACCAAACTTTGCGGGGGTGGAATTCAGGAGCGCTACATGACCGTGAAGAAGAGATTTAAAAGCTCCCAGTTTACCAGCTGCAAAGACAAGAAGGAGATCAGAGCATGCAACGTGCACCCTTGTTAGCAAAATGCCAGCCTAAGAAGTAACACCCCTGGGCTTGATGGAAAGGTGGTTTGGGTTTGGATTTTTTTTAAGGAAATGCAAATTGTGTATATTAGTTTTCATTTTTGCAGTGTGGTTTGCTTACTAGGCTTGCTGGTACAGGCAACGAGTACCTTTCACAGATACTTCCTCACAGATGTGTGCTGGGCATGGGCTCCCACAGCTCCAGCTAGCCCTTTAGTGCAGAAAAAAAAAAATCCTAATGGGTCATGGTGAGTGACTGAGCACTCAAACAGACAGTCTCCATGGCTGTGCAGGAAAAGTAGAGCAGTGTTTTAGGAGAGAAACAGGCAGGAAGATGAAGTGGAAAGGGAAGAAAGACTGAGGGAAGGCACCTTGTTTCACATGGAGAAGCATATGTGTATTTGAACAAGAGTTAATGCTGCCCAAGCAGTGTAGTAGTGACAGTCCAGGAGTATGGAAGGGTCAAAAGTCATTCTCTGTCAGACCAAAGGGACCACTATCCTTTTCTTCCCTGGCGTTAACCAATCTTCTTCAGGATCATGGTCCATTTCTGGTATTTTTGTTATTAAGTTTGTCATTGGGTATCCTTAATATGGCAAGACTTATATGGGGACATCAACACTTCTGTTGGATGGATTCGTTTGGGTTTTTTTTTTTATTAAGAAATAATGAACACATTTATTTTTATTATATTCAGTTCAAAATGCAAGAGTTATTAAACACATACCATTTGCTAGGTTCCATATGGCACTGGAAAAATATGGTGGGAGGATGCAAAGATTAAAAAAATTATAATTTATGCCCTCCAGGGTCTTACAATTTTTAGTAGAAAGGATGAGACATTATTGGTCACTAGTAAAAAGATTGATTGATAACTCATTTTAAACACTGCTTAGAAATGAGTTGGGTTTCCTTAAAGTAATTTTTCCTTGGTCTGTGTTACATTTCTTTTAGAAGTCACCCTTTTAACTTTTGTCTTTTTTTATGTGGGGATATGCACTCCTGAACTATTTTCATGACATCAGGACTGTGAAGGTCACTCTGGGCCCAAACATCCCTCAGGATGTCAATCATTACTCAAGTTGTCTCCACACAGCTTTGTCATTTTTAAAGGCTTATTTGTTTTTATGCAATTTTTTAAGAAATAAGAAAATAATTTTCAGTTAATTTTTTAATTATACTGTTTCCAAATTTGTTTCAAACCATTTTTGTACCTTGAAATTTCTCTTAATCCAAAATATGCATTGTGGTAACCTAGAGGCTGTCAGAGATCATAGATACTTTCCAGGGAAAATGGATCTGAGTTGAAGGGAAGCCCTAGTCTATTTCCAAATCTTCATCTCTAGGGGGATTTGTCATGAAAGCCTGCATTGATAGGCTTTGGTCCTGGGACCCAGGAATATAATAGCAGCAGAAACCGAAGTGCAAAGGGACTCTGCCCTAGTGTCCCCAAACTCCACTGTGCATTACAAATTACCTTGTAAATAATGACTCTTTCTTGGACGATGACTATGGGGCTCCAGGGATCCACCTCTTCTGACTCCATCCCAGACTGTTCTCCCTTGAAGGCCTTGGTGTGAAGGGACCAATATCTCACTGGGGCTAATTCTGTCTATTTGTTCCTTAAACTCCAGGTTAACTTTCATACCAGGGCTTTTATTATTCCTCACTCCAAATATTTACATGGGGTCTGTATGAAATATGTACAATTTTTTGAATGTCTGAAATTCTTTGAATATTCATCGTTAATAAAGAATTTCAATTAAACTTGTCAGGACAGTTTCAAATATGATATACACAAGCTCTGTATGTGAATATATACATTATTTTCTTTAACATAGGGGACTGTTAAATTAAAATGTCATTGTGGTTGCCTGGCATGTTTGTTTTTTAATCTAATCAACACTCTGGGTATCTGAACTGTCTTGTTACAAATCCCAGCAAATTCAACTATTTTCAATAAAAGATGCAGAGTGACCCAGGCTCCTCTTCCATCATTCTATCTATTCATTTGCGACATTCACCTAGCTTCCCAGAGAACCTTTGAACTAGTTTTACATGTTTCTATGTGCTTTGGGTGCTTTGAGAGTTAAGGGACTTGACCAGGGTCACAAAGTATTCATTAGAAGCAGGATATGAACCCAGGTTTTCCTGTACTGGTATTTTCAGTAAAGTAGAAAGCTTCTAGTGAAGAATCCCTTCTATCAATTGCAGATTAGCACCATCTCTGAAATTTATAGGCTTCAAGAGCTGACCAGAAAGTACATCAAAAGATTAAGTGACCTTACTGGGGTCATTTGATCAGTATATATGAAAAGCAGGGTCGGAATTCATGTCTCACGAACTCAATGGCCAACTCTCCATCACATTGCTCTGAATTCCAATATGTACTTTAACATTTCAGTAATCAGTTAATCCATCAACATAGGTACTTCCAGCAGAGTAGATCACAATCTTGTTAGAACTTAGTAGTTGTCTCAGGAGTTGCTATGGCCCAAAGATTCATCACCATAAAGCCAACTTAGTGGGAAGCATCTCCTGACTTCAACTGGTATTCATGCCAAGCAGTCCACTGTTACCTCGTCCATCCCTGAAGCCTTTTGAGCTTGGGTAGGGCCCATGAGATCTTGTCCTTTGCCAAAAGTCTTCGAGAACTCATGGTCCTCTCTACACAACAAATCAAGCATCTAAGTACAATTTTAAAACATGCCTATTTATATACAGACACATATGCAAATACCAGAAAATATTAGCTTGTTAATTTTTAAATAGGAAGAAAAAATAAAATATTGTTTATTAATCTAAGAAAAAAATTCTTATTTTAGAGAGTGAATTTATTGGAAGATCACTATAACATTCCTAATGGTCTACTTCTGATTGTCCATCAGCCAAGGAAAATAATGATACCATTGCACTGGGAATTCATTAATTCTCCACTGACAATTTTTATACCTCATCTACCTGTCTATTCTGAAAGCTGGCACAGTAATTCCAAGAGGTTCTGTCTATAATGACATGGTAAAACTTATTCTAGGACTTCTGCCAGAACCACAGGAGTCATTTTGCCTTTCCTTTCTTAGATGGCTTATGTTTATTTGAAGAATTGAGAGTAAAATTGTCACAAATCTTTCTTAATTAGGTACTCTCTGAGATAGTTTAATTAGTAAACAAACAATAGTCTGAAATCAAGATAAAGGCATTTACTCTACTGTTTACTTGGGCATCTCCTTAGGAGCAGCATACTCCTAAGAAGAATTGCCATATCATAATGGACATAATGATTATAGATATTCCAATCAACTACAGTTCAGTATTCATTCACTGGTCATGTGGTCAAGAAGAAGTTTTAAAAATAATGATAATAAATACCTTTCATTGAAGCTTTAAGGTTTACAAAGCACTTTACATTTGTTTTTTCATATGAACCCTACAACAGTCCTCTAAGATGAGTATTATATCCATTTCAGACATGAGAAAACTAAGATTGAGAGAGGTCACAAAGAGAGTATCTAAGGCAGTATTTGAACTCAGGTCTTCCTAATTCCAAGGGCAGTACTTTATTGATGAAACCACCTAGGGATTTTCCCTTAATGGCATGTTAGATCATTTGTTTGTCTGTTTCATATAGAGCAAAACATATTTTAGAGACTGAAAGTGAAGTCTTTTTAATTATAGTCTTGAGAAAGTAAATAACTTTTTTTTTTACCATGATTACTATTTGTTGGTATTAAACAATTTGGGAACATATTCTGAATTTAGGGGGAACTGGGGGCAAATAAAGCTACATATATACTGTATGGGCATCTATCTTTACAGATATAATCCTATGAAAATAAATAAATAGAGGAAATGAAAAAATGTGTAAAATCATTAATCATTGAATAAGTCATTAGAAACAAATCAAACAAAAAGCACCTATTATGTGCCTAAGACATGCCAGGCACACATTGTAATAATATATAAAAACACTTTCTAATGTCCTGCTTATCACAAGCCTAATTCAAGATGAGCACTCTCAATGCTCTTGGACAGACATCTGGTGATTTCTGTTGAAGAAAGCAATGAGAAAAGGGTGATTCATAGAAGGATACATCCAGATCTAGATGAGACTTCAATAACTCTTTGGTCTGATCTCTCACCTAACATTTTATAGAGGCAGAAATTGAGGCCCAGGAAGGTTAAGTGATTTGCTGAGGTCACAAAGTTAAAAAGTGTCAGAGAGGAGAATTTGAATCTAGGTCATCTGATTCAGAAACCAGTGCTCTTTCTCCAGTTCCATACTGTTCTACCATTCTATTTCTAAACTGCTAAACTGTATCATGAAGCAGTACTGGCTTGGTCCACTACAAATTCATGATTAGTAAATACAAAGTCTTCACTTCTTCATAGAAGACTTTCCATAGCCAATCTTTTTCCTGAATCCCTCAAGGACACGATCACATCTCCTCCCCATCAATATTCAAGAAAAGCATAAGAAGGTACACATGAAAGAGTAATCAAAAGGGACTTAATAAAGTCAAACTTTGCCTTCCCACATGGGAAGCTGATACGTGTAACTCCTAAGAATTTTATCATTATTAAAGAAGTTAAAAGGAGTTTCCATATACAGAGGGCATGGATATGAGTCAATTATGATAAAAATAATCTCCAAAAAAAAAAAGGGAATTGGTTAAAAAGAGAAATGTACTCAGAGAAGGAAGAATATATGTATGTGTATATATGTGTGTGTGTGTGTATACATATATATGTATACACACACACACACACACACACACACACACACACACACACTCAGTTGTGTATAGAAATGTAACTTGCCCAATAGGGAAACGGGAGAGGGTGACAAAGGGGAGGTTAGATTAAGGGAGATAGTAGTTAGAAGCAAAATAGATTTTTATCAAGGGACAGAATAAAAAGAAAGCAAGAGAGAGGAAGAAATAAAAGACAATGTGATAGAGGGTAATATGCAATAATCGTAGCTGTGAATGTAAATGGGATGAGTTCACCCATGAAATGTAAGCAGATAGCTGAATGAATTAGAAACCAGAATCCAACAATGTGTTGTTTACAAGAGACACACTTGAAATAGAAATACACGTACAGAGTTAAAATAAAGTGCTGGAACAGAATCTAATATGCCTTAGCTGAAGTTAAAAAAAAAAGGTCAGGGCTAGCAGTTGTGATCTCAGATGAAGCAAAAGCAAAAATATTCCCAATTAAAAGAGACAATCAGAGAAGCTACATTTTGCTAAAATGTACCATAAACAATGAAGTAATATTAAAAAAAATTAAGGACAAATTTCTCTGATAAAGGCCTCACTTCTCAAATATATACTGAACATAGAACTGAATAAAGTTTATAAAAAATAAGATCCATTCCCCAACTGATAAATGGATCTGACTAGGAAGTTAAGAAACCAAGTCCAGGGGCAGCTAGGTGGCGCAGTGAATAGAGCGCCAGCCCTGGAGTCAGAAGGACCTGAGTTCGGAGCGCCTCAGACACTTAATCCACACAAAAAAACAAACAAACAAACAAAAAAAACCTAGCCATGTGACCTTGGGCAAGTTACTTAACCCCAATTGCCCTAAAGGGGCGGCTAGGTAGAGCAGTGAGTAAGAGCACCGGCCTCGGAGTTGGGATGACCCGAAATCAAATCCGGCCTCAGAAAATGAGCACCCACACATAAATAATGACTAGCCGTGTAACCTTGAGGAAGTTACTTAACCCCAATTGCTTTTAAAAAAAAGAAAGAAAGAAACCAAGTCCATCCATAGTCAAATTAAAATGCTCTAAATCATATTGATTAGATACATACAAATTAAACAACTCTCAGGTACTATCTTATATCTATCAAAAATTACAAATGCTAAAGGGAATGAGGGAAAATTAAGTATACTAATGAACTATCAGTGGAGTTGTAAACTGGTCTAACCACTCTGGAAAACAATTTGGAATTATGCCCAAAGGAGCTATAAAACTGTGCATACCCTTTGACCCAGAAATACCACTATGATGCTTGTATCCCAAAGAAATCAAAAGAAAAGGACATATTTGTACAAAAATATTCACAGCAGCTCTTTTTGTGGTGGTAAAGAAGTGGAAATGGAGGGCTTGTCCAACAATTAGGGAGTGGCTAAACAAGTTATACAAGTTATATACCACATATACAAGTGGTATATGATTGTGATGGTATACTATTGTACCATAAGAAATTATGAGAAAGTTCCTTTCAGAAAAATCTAGAAAGACTTATATTAACAGATACAAAGTGAATAGGATCAGGAAAACAGTGTATACAGTAACAGCAATGTCGTAATGATAATCAATTGTAAAAGACTTGATTACTCTGATCAAAACAATGATCCAAGACAGTTCCTAAGGACTCATAATGAAAAGATGATATCCACCTCTAGAGAGATAACTGATGAACTCTGAATGCAAATTGAATTATAATTTTGCCACTTGATTTTTCTTGCATTTTAAAAAAATATGGTTAATACTGAATGTTTTATATGATATGACATGTGTAATTGGCATCATATTGCTTGCATTCTCAGTGAAAGAGGAAGGGATGGAGGTAAACAGAGAATTTGGAACTCAAAATTTGAAAAGAAAAAAATGTTAAAAATAATAAAATTTTGGGGCGGCTAGGTAGCACAGTGAGTAAGAGTGCCAGCCCCAGAGTTGGGAGGACCTGTGATCAGTTCCAGCCTCAGAAAATTAGCACCCACACATACATAACTAGGCGTGTAACTGTGAGCAAGTTACTTAACCCCAATTGCTTTATAAAATAATAATAATAAAATTTTAAAATATAAATAAATAGGAATTAATGGGCTACCTGAAATCCATGATTTTTTTTAAAAGCCCAGATATAGTTCAAGAATTATAAAAGAAAACTGCCTCAATATCTTAGAAGCAGGGAACAAAATAGAAATGGAAAGAATCCACCAATGTCCTCCTGAAAGAGATATCAAAATTTATCATAACCAATTCCAAAACTCCCAGGTCAATGAGGAAGTAGCCAGAAAGAAACAATTCAAATATAATGATGCCAGTCAGGATCATACAAGATTTATCAGCTACCATGTTAAAGAAGTGGACGATTTGGGATATGATATTACAGATGACAAGAAAGCTAAGATTACAACCAAGAATAATCTACCCACCATAACTGAGTATAATCCTTCAGGGGGTGAAATGGATATTTAATGAAAATAGAGAATTTAATTTAATAAACAAATATTTATTACACATCAACCACATTGTATCAGCAATGCACTATTTACAATGCCTACGGTAACTATAAATATGCTGATATGGTTATTAATCACAAAACATACCAGGCTCTCTACATGGGGAATAAAGCTAGAACATTTATTCAAATACCAGAAAACCGAGTCCCAAAACCAGAAAGTCAAAGCTATCACAGTAGTTATGAAGTTGGCACACATAGTTAATGTAGTAAATACCCACATTCTCAAGCCTTCAAAACAGAACAGGCTACCTCAGGCAAAGATCCTCCTCTCCCCACTCATGGTAACTGCTCAGTGCACATGAAGCATGCTCCCAGTAACAGAATCTGGCCCCCCACAGTTCTGATCCCTGGCAATCCTCAGCAGGAGTCCTTAGCAGAAATTCTGTCTGGCTCAATAAAAAAGGAGTTCATGCTGCTGCCATGACCACTGCTGCTATTGCTACTGCCACCACACCTCCAGTCACCTCATGCACTCTAGCTTGGCTTCTGCTTCCTCTTGCCCCACCCCTTCCTGCTACATCAGCAAGCTCAAGGGGCATGGAAGATCTTTAAATCCCACAACCCTTACATTCAGTCCCAAGATCTTTCATGTCCCTCACTTGGCAAAAATACATTAACAATATATTTCATTATATAGGTTAATAGGAGTATTAGGAATAACTGGTGTCAACAGAATTTTACAACACTATAACAAGGATAGCACACAATAAACACAGAAAACAATATTTTAGGGTGAGGCTTGAGAACAAGCTCCCCATCATCCCCCCCAAAACAAATGGGGGGGTAAGGGGTGAAGGTCTCTTCTTCCATGGTTACTTGCTGCTGAAATCAGATGTAGAGATGTCCCTGTCCCAAGGAATCCCATTTAAGAGGTCAGTTCTTTACCCAGCATTTGGAATGTGCTTGATGCCAGGTCCAGAGTTGACACATCACAGTTGCAAACAGGGAGTGACATTCAGCTTAAGCTATCAGGCATCTACAGGTAGAGGGTACCAAGCCTATGGAAACAAATCTAGCAAACAAGGTGAACAGACAAAAAGCCAAGAAGAAGCAAAGAGACAATAACTAGAAACAAGGTAGATAAAGGATCAGCCATGCTACTGGAGTCCATGAGCCCACTATTGTAGCCTCACTCAACAGTAGAATATATGAGTTAAGGGCACAATTTTGTAATCATCTTCTCTGAAATAAACAATAGTTATAATGTTATCCCTCCCATGTGCTATAATCTCCACAGCCTTTGGAACATGATCTGGCTTCTGTTTTATCCACACTTTAGCTCCCAATTTTATTCTATCAGTAGAACCAAATCCTTTAGTTCCTCTGACAGTTATTTTGGAAGGACAGTCAGTTTTTACAAGTGGCATTGTTTTACAAGGAACAATAATCACTTGAACTATCCTAACATTTTTATGAATCTGTATGGGCTCTTCACCTAAATTATGGAATGTCACAACAATTTCTCCTCAATAATTAGAATCTATTATTGCCACCAATACATGTATTCCTTGAGCTGCTAATCCTGATTTGGGTAAAATCTGTCCAAAGTGATTTTTAGGGATTTTTATGCACACGTAAAAGTCACTGTGCTAGGGTCTGGGAACACAACAACGAAGAATATCATAGTCCCTCACCTCAAAGAGCTTCAAACTTGCTAAGTGGAATGGATAAAGCAAACTTCAGAATAGACTCTCTGGTGGTCAGTCAGCAGATATCACTCTACTATCATCTACTATGATACCTCCCATTTACTTACTCTCCATAGTCATTTTACTCCCAGTGTGAATTCCATAAAGTTGCAAGGGACCCTACAGGTCATCTATTCCACTGTTCCCATTTTATAGAGGAAAATGAGGGACAGAAAGATGTAGGTGATTTGCCCAAAGTCATACAAGTCATAAGTGACAAAGGCAGGATGTCACTGACCCCAGAACAAGTGTTTTGTGTACCACACTGCCTCTCCTCTGAATTCTCACATACCTCTTCCACCTCTCATTCCCTATCCCTACACTTCCCTGAATTCAATCTCTGGAACTTTCAGGTGCAAACTTTAACACACCCATATTCCTCATCATCGAAGCTCAGTTCCCCTCCCCCCATCAACTGAAGCAAGCCAAAGAGGGCCACAAATAACTGAGCTGAGGGAGGGGGTGGTTGAGTGAAAAGTCTCTGATTTGCTATGGGGAACAATGATATAGGTTCTCATTTGCTATGGGTTCTCAATAGAGCAGAAGAACCAGTTGTCCATGAAAGAGAATCATCAATATTGGTGCGCTCATCCTATTGTCTGGTGACCTTCTGACTAACCCCACAGGACTTTTTTTTTAAGCAATTGGGGTTAAGTAACTTGCTCAAGGTTACGCGGCTAGTCATTATTCATGTGTGGGTGCTCATTTTCTGAGGCCGGATTCAATCTCGGGTCATCTCAACTCTGAGGCCAGCGCTCTTACCCACTGCGCCACCTAGCTGCCCCGCCCCCACAGGACTTTTTAAATAACTATGTACTATTCCACTTAGCATGGCTGAACATCCACTAGGAAAACAGGTTCCAAGAATGTATCACACCCTGCTCTCTCTGCCTCTTGGGACTGGCACAAAGGCAAGAAGATTACTAAGTAAGCCAAATCCTAGACTCAAGAAGTATACTTCATTGATTTTAGTATCTTGTTAATTAGGTCACATCTAGTCCATAAGGCTTCTCTTGGGGCACCTACGTACTAGGCCAATGGGGCAACCAAAGGACCATGCCTTAGTTTTGGTGGATTTCCAGCCAGAGGATTTAGGAGTAAATCCTGTTTCTTTTGCATAACATTTCTGTGACTTTGGGCATCACATGACCTCTCCTATATATCAGTTTCCTCCACTGTAAAATGAGCGGGTTGTACTAGGTCAGGAGGTTTTAACCTTGGGTCTATGAACATTTGTTTTTTCAAAAATATATTTTGACAACTGTATTTCAATATAATTGACTTCCTTTGTAATCCTATGCATTTTAATTTACGTATTTCAAATATGAGTCCGAGAAAGGGTCTATGACAAGGCTTGACCTTTTGCCAAAAGGGTCCATGAAACAAAAAAGTTTAAGAACTCACAGGTTAGATCACTAAAATCCTTCCAATTCAAAATGCTGTGTGGGTGAAGCTATTCAAGCATCCTATCCTTACCATCAAAGTTCTATCAGTTTATAATTAATATGCAATTAGTTCATTTATCTAAGTTCATTATTTAGTTTAATAAATGCCATTTAGGCTTGTCTCTCCATCTTTCTGTACCACTGTTGCCTGACCTTAAGTAGTTTATTGTTCAGGTCAGGAATAACCTGACCTGCTCTTTTGTGTTTTGCTCTATGCAGCATTTTTTTTTATTCACAGGAATGCATTGTTTGACTTTGGTACTAAGGACGATCTTATTGGTCAAGAGTGCTCATCTTTCTACATTTTAAATTATAACAGATTAGGAAATTCAAGAAAGGAAAGTGTATTTCCTGTTAAATGACAGATGTCACATTGTATACAGCCACATTTTATGGAAAGAGAGAAAATCCACTAGATGGCAGCATAAGCTCCCTGATAGACTTGGTTCCTTCATATGTCCTTAGCATTACTGAGGATAGAACATGGCTTAGCTGCAAAGGCTTCCTTCCTAGTCACAAGTCACATATAGAAACCAGACGTTGAAGGGCCTTGAATGTCAAAGGAATTTGTACATTATTCTATAAGAATGGGAAGGGGTACTTATGGGATTGTGGTAAGGATCAAATGAGATGCTATAGATCTTAGTGGATTGTAAAGAACTACATAAATGTCAGTTGTAATGGAAAGGAAGAGAGAACAGGTGGGGAGGCCATTGCATAAGATCAATAGAAAGGAATTGATGGCTGATTTGAATGGCTATCAAACACCATCCTTTACTGGAGAAGTATGTCGGCATGAAGGGCTCTTTCCTCAGTGGAGTTGCTCTTGAAATTATTGTAGCTGTGTTGGGTTAAGAAAAGCTGTTTAATATAACCACAATTCTTATGGTCTTGTGTCTGGTATTGCATAATAGCACAAAGGTATAATGTAAAAATGTACTCTATTTGATGAATTCTTTGATCCTCTGGTATCTGTACTGAGCTCTGTTTAAAAAAAAATACACATACCAAAGGTATCTCCTCTTGGGCATTGGGAATTCCTATAACTCGGAAGCCTAAAGAGAGAAGTGGTGAATAAGGATGCCAAGTAAATAAGGAAAATGAAGGAATTTGGTGATGGGTTTCTCCAAGAATCTTATCTCCATGTAACCAAGAAGCATAATAAGCAGGTTTCTGGAAATTGGGTCCCAAAGTCAGCATTCAGGATGAATAAAAACAAGATTTCTCTCCAGAGATTTACCAGATAGCAGCCACTACTAATAACAAAGTCAGATTAATCCCTATAAAAACTCTCAACCTAGGCTGCATTCCTGAAATCTGCTTTTTGTTGCCTTTGTCCAACCTGTTGCAGCATCCATCTTCCCCACTGTTATCCAGAGAGGCAAGCTTTCTGTGATTAGGGCAGAGAAAAAGGAACAAACATAAGAAAAGCATCCCCCTGGGAGTCATGACCTTGACCAGGTGCATCAAGATAGTATGATCCTACCATCACCATTCCTAGTCAATAATCCCAATTGGGCAGCCTGAGTGCAATGGCTTCAATTATGTTAACATAAGACCACAAACCATTCCTTGGTTAAAAGAAGTTGGGGTCGGGACAAGAAATTTTATACCCTAAAGAAAAAAGGTGGACCTCCATGTGCCACATGGAGTTAGGCGCTAATATGGGAGAAAGAGCACTTGACTAGCACATAGGAGTCCTGGGTTCTTATTCCAGTTCTGCCATTTCCCATTGCATGACTTTTAGCAAGTCAACCAGACTCTCTAGATGTCAGTTTCCTCATCTGTCAAATAAGGACAAGAACCCTTCCTCCCTTGTAAATAAGTAAGACAATGAAAGTAGAATGCTTTGCAAATAGAAAGTTCTATTCAAATATAAAGCTACAGGGCTAGTCCTTCCATCTCAATATTCAAATGTATGGTTATTGGAAAAGCTCCAATGTGGGAATCACAAAACTTGATTTCTAGTCCTAGCTCTGACATTAACCAGGTATATGAATAAATCACCATTTCTTTCAGCCTCAGTTCCTTCATCTGAAAAATCAGGGCATTAGGCTGGAAGAAGTCTACGACTCCATCCAGTTCTAAATAAAAATAATACTAAATCTCTATTTCCTATAATCTTTAAGTTTCCTGACAGTTTTGACATTCTCTAAGGATTTGTCCAGCTGTCATAGTCTATGTTCTGAGGGTTCTTCCAGCTCTGAAATTACATGTTCTACATGGTGTCCTTTTCTGATATTCTTTGATTTTAAGGATCCAACTGGGAGTGTATGGCCCATTGACACCAATTGCTATTAGGCCCTGCCACACAGCTGACTACCTGAGGGATAATGACTATTCAGAAGTTTCTTGATATATTTTCCTAAAGATTTTTTTTTTTTGCTTTTTGGAGGGCAATTGGGGTTAAGTAACTTGCCCAAGGTCACATGGCTAGGTTTTTGTTTGTGTGTGCGTTTAGTGTCTGAGGCCAGATCGGAACTCAGGTCCTTCTGACTCCAGGGCTGACACTCTACTCACTGAACCACCTAGCCGCCCCAAGACTGTAGCAGCTCCCTGAAATCTATCCAGCATGAGCTTAATAAAAATGTAAACTTAGAGATCTGTTTCTGAAATCTAGTAGCTGCTCTGAGGATTCCCTGGCTCTATAGAAAAGAATCTTGTTATGAGAACTTGAATTGTGAACTACTCTCATGACCATCGTGCTAGCCTGTCAAATGAAAGGGTTATAAAGTCAGTTACAAAAACCATCTTATTGGGGGTGTCCTGCAAGAAAATCAAGGCTGATCAGCTGGGCGTGTGTGCGCACACGTGTTCATGGGCAGACAAACACACAATGCAAAAATACACACAAACCGATCCTTGTCAAATGCTACAATCACATCTTCACATGACATTATTACTATCTTCTTCCTCAAATCTTCTCTTCTTTGACTTGTCTTCGACAAAACTTAATAACCCCTTTGTTGTCCTAAGAGTTTATCCACTCTGCTCATTCTCAGGGTTGATGTAACACTCCTTATTTTAACAGAACTATATTTCACCTTTTTAGAAAACATTTATCCTCATTTACCTGCCCTTGTTCTCTTCTTCAATTTACATCTTTTTTAAACCCAATATACTATAGGTCCTGTAGGTCCATCTTGGTCTTTTTAGACACTAACTCTTTCTCATCGGAAACATTTCTGGTTTCATTTTCAAGATTTCTCTCTGGAAAGCTTGCTATCATTCTTGGGTCAACTTCCCCTATAGAAATTTAGGCATTGAGAAATTATTTATTCTTTCTCTGAATTCTTTGACATTTGTTCTCCTAGTATCTTGGGTGTGCATTTCTCCTTAGGTATTACGGATTATTAAATAGCACAATTATTTGCCTACAGATCCTAAAGGGGGAGAAAACATGCAAGTAAATAGATATACACACAATATATGTAGAAAATGTATCCATTAAAATAACAGAATATAAATATAAGGACGGATGTAGTTATGTTTTTAGTCACTTGGAGGGGGTGAAACATACAAAAATGTCATCCATGATTTTTTTTTTTTATCTCATAAACAAATTCTTGAGGCCTTTAAAATTGGACGATGTGTTCATCAGATTACTTTTGTGTTTGGTTGGTCAGGACTGGGCACTTTTCCCAACCTTATCCTTGTCAAATGCCATAGTAATCACATCTTCACATGACATATCACGTACTGAGGTCACAGAGTCTAAATAAGGCATCTCCATTATTATTATTGATGAGAATATATCGCCATAGAAACTCCAGAATATCTTTCCCATTTCATCGTTCTGAGCCATTAAAGGAGCTGTATCCCAAAGAAATTACAAAGCGTCAATGCCATTCTTCTCCCTGGATTATAATTTTGAATATCTTTTTTACAGGAACTACTGGAGCCCCGGGTGAAGAGGGAGTCATTTAGAATCTAATGAATCCCACACATCATTCTCAGTTGAGAGATTGAAAAACATATCATTTTAACAGCAAAACATTACTTTCTCCAGCAAATTGTCAAGGCAGATGAAATTGGGTTGTTGCCTGAGTAGATATAAACACTGAGCTCCAACCACTATTTGGGGACCCCAGGAAAGCAATTAAAAGCCCCCCAAAGTTTTCAGTGGATGACAAATAGCAGGAGAACAATTTCTCTTCATTCCCCACAGAAATCCTCAGTCCTGTACCAGATGGTAGGGCAGCTAATACTTTAGTGACATTCAAGAAAACAGATTCACAAGTTAAGAGTAGAAATAAATAGGAGGGTGAGTTAGATTTTGTTCAGGGAACAAATCCCTGGGCTATGGACACATCCCCTCAAACTCCCCTTCTCTTAAGAAAAACCTTTCCCCGCTATTCAAAAGACAGAGACAATTGTATTATACAGCTCAAATTCATAGACAGATAATTGGCATCGAAGACAGAGCACTGAACCTAGAGTCCAGAAGACCCCAAGTTAAAAATCTGATCTTAGACATTTACTAGCTATGCAAACCTGCCTCAGTTTCCTCAGCAAAATGGGGATAATAATACATCTAAGGGTTGTTGGCAGGATAGAATGAAATCTTCGTGAAGTGCTTTGCAAACCTTAAAGTTATGGAAACACTCACACACACACACACACACACACACACATACATACATACATATGTGTTTATACAGCTCTTTATAAAGGGAGTATGGCATAATGGAGAGTC
Source organism: Gymnobelideus leadbeateri (assembly GCA_011680675.1). Classification (NCBI taxonomy): domain Eukaryota; kingdom Metazoa; phylum Chordata; class Mammalia; order Diprotodontia; family Petauridae; genus Gymnobelideus; species Gymnobelideus leadbeateri. The sequence continues at coordinate 443,869 of WOXC01004486.1, forward strand.
ATCCTCAAAACCAGAAAGACCTGGGTTCTGATTCTGCTTCTTACATAGGCTGTTATGTGCTCCAGGCAACTCTCTAAGATTGGAGATTGCAGAGGCGTTAACTCATATTGGTCAAGAAGTTTACTCACCTGGTAAACCAGTGACTAAAGTTCACTACAATGCTAGAGTGTTCATATGTACAACTGTGATCAATTGCAAGTCATTTCACATTGTTCAGTCTTCCTGGCTCAGGCTTTAAGCACTAAAATTACTTTCTGGGCACTCCTCACTACTCCCCTCTCTTACTTGAAGGGGACTTTAGAAATTAGGGAATCATAGAATCTCAGCATTGAAGGAGACTCCAGAGACCATTTAATCCAACTGTTACCTAGAGCCAAAATCCCCACCATAATTTTAAAAACAGAGCCAAAACTGGGAAATTTGGGGTGCAGGGTAACATCAGTTGGTGGAGAGAGGGTGGGGGTGTGAGTTGGGTCTGGCTTCCACTTGCCTGACCAGGATCTACACTACCCCTCCTCCAGGATGAATTATAGTTCAGAGAACCACATCTCCAGCTCTGAGTAACTAAGCTCTTGTCCCCAGAGGGCAAGGGGCCCTGAAGTGCCTCCTTTCCAGGTGAGAAGCATTAGAAACCCCAGAAGTGCCTTTATCTAAGGAACCACCTTCTCATATAAGAAGCAGCCCTCTTCCCTGAGGCCTCATGTCATTAAGGTATCCCTGGTTAAAGACATATTGTAGTCCAGAGATTGCTTTTCAGACCAACACTTGTCCTCAGGCTCTCCTTCCCCTTTCCTTGGGAAGAAGATATTTTAAGGGTCTTACCCATTCCACACACACCCTCAGGTCAAAAAAGAAAAAAAAAAGGCTGGAGAAGGATGGAAAAAAGAAATTCCCATCTCTATGGTTAGAAAGTGGTCAGGAAGAAAAAATTCCTGCCTACCATTTAGCCTAGGAACTTGCCTAGCTGGCAGGGGTGCAACAAGAGGGATATCAGCTAATCCATCCAATTTCAATCTTGCCTGCAACTTATCCTGGGGCCTCTGCACCAGAGACCTGTTGTCACTTCACTACATTATTTATCTCTTCATGGCATGGAGAATTCACCACAGGGAAGAAGTATACCACCCCATCCCTATGTTGGTGACCTGAGGCAAATCCCCATTCACCCCAGACTAGTTGTGGCAATACCAACAAACAGCCAGCCGCTGAGCAAATACCCTAACCATTTCTTTTGGCTGCTCATTCCAATGCTGAACAGTTGTTTTTGTAGAAACCAAAATCTCCCTGCCCCTGCCCTTTATACAAACACAACACACACACACACACACACACACACACACACACACACACACAATTTACTTTCATTGGACCTAGTTTTATCCTCTGGGTTCAAACAGAACAAGTCTAGTCATTCCTATATTTGATAAGTCCTCCAAATTCTTGAAGACATGCTATCTTGTTTTATTCTTCTTTTGTCCAGGATCAATACCTCCAGATCCTCCAGTCTTCTCTTATGTGACACAGACTTGAATTCATCACTTTGCTGTTTACTGCCAACTCTAGCAGTTTGCCAAAGCCCCTCCTAAAAAGAGGTGCCCAGAATGGGACAACATATTTCAAATATATTCTGATTGTGGAGTAGTATAGACTTCATTCAAGACTTCATTCACTTCTAATATGGTGACCAGAAATCACATGAGCATTTTTGGGAGCTGCCTTCACTCATAGCCAGGTCTCAGTTCACTAAAAACTTGAGGTCTTGTTCATAGGAACAGCTTTCTAGTCCTGTCTCTACCTATTCTTCATTTGCAGCATCTTTTTTAACCTAAATAAAGGACCTGACATTTATCCCCATTACGTTTTCTTTTATTAACTTTAGTCTACAATGCCTGTCAATTTTTTAAGATCCCAGCAAATTTAATAAATTTGACATCATCCAAATGACTGGTTTTTAAAAAATAAGTGGAATAAGGCCAAGGACAGAGCCCTGTCTTCCCCTTAGAGAGACATCAGTCTATCAACAGTCTGGGGTCTAGGTTAGCTTGTTATATCATGAGCTCAAGGGCAAAGACTGTCTTTTGACTTTCTTTGTATCCTAGCACTTCCTGTACTGGCTGGTGCATAGTAGACCCTTAATAAATGTTTTATCAACTGTTTTATCACCGAATTATTAACATTATCAAATGTTTTATCACTGAATTAATTTGGAGTCATGCATTATTAGGATTATCATCCAATATCTATCATCTTACCTGCGAGAGTCTCACCAGCAAATTTGTCAAATGTCTTGCATTAACGTGTACCATGTATGGTATACTCTGTGAAAAAATGAAAGAAAGAAAGAAATGAGTGTTATTACAGGCAGTTTGTCCTTAAATCCTTAATGGCTTGCTGTGATCACAATTCTAGTCACCCACAAGTTACCTCTTTAAAATTTGGTTTTAGAATTTTACTAGGAATAGTTGGGAGTGGAGGGTCCTATGCCTATGATCCCAGCTGGGGGTGGGGTAGCTGAAGTGAGTAGATCTCTCCAGTTCAGGAGTTCCAAGGTGGATTAAGCAGATCAGTTGTCCACACTAAGGTTGGCCTTAATATGGTTAGCACCTAGGAAAAGGGGGCTAGGTTGCCTAAAGAAGGGCAAATTAACCCAGAATGTAAATAGAACAGGTCAAAGCTCCCCTAGCTTTCAGGAATGGGATCAATACATGTGTAGCCCCTAAGAAGACCAAGTTTTTAATTTTAAAAAATTTACTAAGAATAATAGAAACAAAGTATTGTTAATGCCATGAAGTTTTGCGATTTACATAGCACTTTCCTCACAACAAGCCCATGATGAGCATAATGTAATTATTATCCCCATTTTAGAGTTGAGGATAACTGAAGCTCTGAAAGTTGAGTTGTTTTGCTCACACACAGCCAAAGTGTATCAAAGGCAAACCTCAGGTTAGAGTTTGAAGTACATCTTTTTTCCCCATTTTGATTATCATAAAGAAAGTTTTGTCTGCTTGACAAATACAAGTGCTTTCTAATATAAATCTTCCATCCTGTACAAGAATCTCCCCTCCTGTCTATTTGACCAACTTTCTGACAGTCCAAAGATTCTTCCTCTAAAGTGTGAGTTCTTAACATTTTGAGGATCATAGACCCCTTTGACAGTCTGATGAAATCTGTGGACACCTTTTAAGAATTGAGTTTTTTTAATTAAAGAAAATGCTAAATTTCAATTAGAGATTAATGAAAATAAATGTATAATTTTCCCACCCAGGTTCATAGTCCCCGTAAAATCTATGTGCAACCCAGGTTAAAAAGCCTTCCTCCAGGGTCCTTTCCAAAACCTGTGACAAGCCTTACGCCCCATTCATTCCCCTATCCACTATATTAAGCCAACATGGATATTTGGAATCCAATTCTCCCCAAGCCTATGCTGTCTTCTTCCTTTCTCTAAAAGCACCTTTGAGTCAATATGGTGCCATGGAAAGAGGATGGAAGTGAATCCATTGACTTAAGTCCTAATTACAGTTCTATCTTTAATAAACTGTGTGAACTTAAACAAGTTCCTTTTACTTTATGGACATTGATCTCACCTACATAATGAAGGGATGGGGTTAAATGAACTCTACAGTCATTTCCAGCTCAGCTTTGTGTGACTCAGTGATTACCTCTATCCTCTTCCTAAGGATACCAATTTCTCCTTTTTTCCTCTTCCTTTTCTTCTAAGATTATCCCCAAAGATCTTTACAGACATCATTTTATTGATCTTCACAATAACACTTCTAAATAGGCAGACCAGTTATTATTACCTCTTTTTTATATATGAGAAAATAAACATATAGATTTTAGGTTACATAAGAAAACCCAGCAGCTGGCAAGTGACAAAAGTACGATCAGATTCTACTCAGGTTTTCTGCCACCACACCAAGGTTCCTCACCTCCCTATACAATCCACTGAATCCATTTGCAATATACTTCCAATAAGTATGTAGGAGGAAAAGAAATCCTCCAGTGATTCCCATTAGGATATTTCAAATATTTAAGGCAGCACAAGATATTTTAACACAGAATCCTAAGGCTTACTCAATGGTTTTACAATTTACAGTCACTGTTGGAAGAATCATTTTTGCCATAGAACACCAGGGCTTTGGGGAATATAGGATCATATGTTACATTGTCTTTTATTATCAGTATAATTTAATGATTTTATTAATAATTTATTATAAAGTAATAATTAAAAATTAAAGAGTAGATAAAGACAGAACTATGTCCTTGTGACCAAGGCCTGGGGGAACTGAAAGCTGAATATAAGCCAACCATGTGCTAAACATTTTTTAAGAACTTATTTCATTAATATAGAGAACTGTCAATGAGGACACGCTTTCTACCAATGTAAATTTACAACTATTCTATAATTCATTTCTTGGAGAGTTGCCTGAGAGGTTAAATGTACTGCCCAAATTTGTAAGGGTATTAGCATCTGAGGGAGGACTTAAACCCAGGCCTTCCCAACTCTGACACCAAATTCCTATCCACTATGCCATGCTCCCTGGGACATCTCTGCAAGAGCTAACAATTATCAATACTAAAAAAGTCATTAGGAGATATTCTCTGATAGTGTCAAGTCCATGTGCATGTGTGTGTGTGTGTGTGTGTGTGTATGGAATTTACGCTATCCATGTATATTATATGTGTATGTATATATGTGTCTATTGACACTATATATGTATTATGTATGCGTATATTTATGTATATGTATATATAAAGTATATTTTGTATGTATATGCATATATATTTGTATGTATGTACATATATGCATATTATATGTGCGTGTGTGTTTGCATATGTGTGTATAGACAGGTGTGTATGTGTATATGTGTGCCCTTAACCAATACTAACTGCTGTTTTCCAGTCATTTCAGTTGTAGTCAACTCTTTGTGACACCATTTGGTGTATTCTTGGCAAAGATACTAGAGTGGTTTGTGATTTTCTTCTCCATCTCATTTTACAGATGAAGAAACTGAGGCAATTAGGATTAAGTGACTTGTCCAGGGTCACACAACTAGTAAATATATGAGATTGGGTTTGAACGTGAGTCTTCCTGACTCCCAACCAGTGCTCAGCTGCTCCACTTAGCTGCCCCTAATGAAGATAACAGTGACCAAACAGTATGAACAAAATTCAAGATTCATTCATTTGTGACCTTGTGCAAATCACAACTTCAGCTGTAAAATGGGGGGCGGGAGAGTATTGATTATATTTTGATTATATCATGGACTCATAACCCTTTTGTGTCATGAATCCCTTTGGTAATCTGGTAAAGCCTATGGACCCCATGTCAGAATAAATTTTTTAAATGCATAAAATGAAATACATAGGATTAAAAGGGAAATCAAAAGTTGGAGAAAATTCATATGTGATTTTTCCCTTCCAAATCACAGGTTCCCTAAAATCCATCTTAACCCTGCTTCACAAGCTCCTAGACTACATGGTCTTTAAGAACCCTTCAGGTTCTATATTTACGATCCTCTAATCTGTGATCCCATGAAACAAACATACAGAAAAATAAGCATCATACAAAGAAGACTGAAGATGGGCAAAGGACAGACCTAAATAGAATGTGATAAGAAAACTTGAAAAGGCTAATGTTTTCAATTAAAGAAGGACCTTAAAGAACGAGGATTTCACCAGGACAAGGAGAAAAGAAACTGCACAGGGCAATGGACTGCATAAGTGTGAGGAGGCAAAAGGATTAAATCAGAGGACAGTGAATAGCCCATTCGACTGAAAGGTAGAATTATGAAGTGGGGTAGAATCATGGTGTGCTAGTAGATGTTTAACAACCAGCTCTTTGGAAGTAAAAATGTACACATAACATACTTTTAAGGTTTACCTTCATTATTAAGATTTTCCTCCCATCATTTTCTTAAGCCAAATCAATGAAACAATTAAGTCCTCATTTATAGTATTTGTAAAGAAGGTGCATAGAATGTGGTAACTTAACAATAGTATATATACTATATATAGTAGAATGTGTGTGTGTGTGTGTGTGTGTATATATATATATATATATATATATATATATATAACTATATGTCACCTCTAACTTTCTAACAATTCCCCATTGAGCTGGGCTAGCTGTACTTTAATAGGCAGCATTCTAGTCTAGATGGACTGTTGGTTTAACTCAAGAAGCTTTTCTAAGGTTCTCAAATGAGTCCTCCTTCTGGGCATATAGACACAGATTGACTGTGTAAAATACAGCCTGCCTCATAGAGTATCTGGCAATACCCAGCAGCTTCCTGGGTGAAGTCCAACCCTGCCCATGGACCTCAGTTCCAATAAAGAGGCTCAAGAGCCAGTGAAGGATGCTTGGCCTGGGGTGTGGTGCTTTTTTTTAACGCTACAATCTTGCCTTCTGTCCCATGGGGCTGAGCCACTTTCAAATGGCAGCAAAGAACCCCAACAGGGTAACAGAATGACTGAGTAATGGGCAGACCAGAAATGAGCCAGTAAAATGTCAGCTTCTATGAAGATCCTGTGAAGCATGCAGACTTGCCCTCTCTCTCTTCTAGTACAGGCTAGAAAGAAAATGTGCAATAGTGAAGCTCCCCAAACGTGATATTATAATGATAAGAAATGCCTCCCAGAATCTTTGGAGATATAATCATTGCATCAATGAGTCCTCGAAGAGAAGAGGCATGGATGCTGTGAACTTCAATGCTTTAAAATAACAAACTAAAAAGATTATTTTTTACTGATGGATTATGTTTTGGTCTCTGAAAGAATAGCATCCACCACTTAATTTGGTTGTTCCAATGAGTGAACATCTTACATGTAGCTAATAGATCTGGCTTAACCGTCTTGTGACTTTCAATTGCTTGGGGGAGGATTCGACATAAAACCACAGCTTAGGAAACTAAGATGGACCTTGGTTGAAATATCCCTATGTTATATTGCGTGTTTCTGGATCAGCTACATTCATAAACCTTGCTTAATACTCACCAGGGATAGAGTGAGCCATGTGGCCATTTTAGTCCCCTGTAAGGATACAGAAGATATTGTTTACATCTGCCAAAGAAAATTAGGAAACTAATCCAATCACCCACATTTTTTTTGTTTTCATGGGAGCAAATATGTAGCAATTGGGAAACATTTGGAGTATTGATTTTTCATCTGTAAGTCTTTATTACCTCTGCTCATTGTCTTTAAGGAAATATAAAAGAATAGTCTCTGAGTAGCACTTGTTGACCTTTTTCCTGGATGAAAAACAGGTGAAGTTTAAAACAACAGGTTTCTATCACCAGAGGAACTCCACAAGTTTAGGCCTTTTAACATCTCAAAAGAGTAAAAATATGTATGAAGTATTTTTCACAAGGAAAAATTTAATTTTATAAAAGTCTTTATTTTTGAAAGAATCCATTTCTTAGTAATCTTGTCACTGCTGAAATATAGGTTCTCTTTTATTTCAGGGAAAATTTAATAATAGATTTAAGACTTCGATTTCTATGGTGTGGATAACACAGGTGTAGGCAAAATCAGGGCAGTGCCTTGTTTGGCCCCATAACCAGAAGAGAGACACTGGGCACCTTAAATAAAGACCACAAATGCAACAGCAGGCTCTCTGCAGGAGCTTTGGAGTTCTGACAGAGATGCGTGATTAGGGATGTCCATGCTCAGTGGTTTCTTGGGCTCTGCCAAGCATTTGGATCTGTTTTTCAAATGTGAGAATTCTGTTAAGCACTAATTCTTGTTTTGTCTGTAACCACTCCAACATTTTCAAGGTCTCATGTCTTTCCATGAAATTAATCCATGCAAATGATCCACAATTCATTTGACAAAATATATTATAATATACTATTTCTCTTCCAAGTTTTTGAAAGCCTTGGTCTTCCTCTAAACCAAGTAGTAAAGTTCATCCATGACTGAGAGAAATGTCTCTTTTTCTTTTTTCAGAAACGGGAAATTCATGGTTAAAAATATGGATGAGTCTCTGGATTGTGCAATGGTCACCAGTTTCAAGTATTTGAAGAACTGTCATCATCTGGTAGATGAATTATGTTGCTTGACCCAAGTAGACAGAAGTAGAAGGAAGGAGTAGAACTGACAGAGATAGATATTCTAATGTAGTAAGTAGTTTTCTCTCTCCTACTTGAGTCATAGGGTCTTATGATAGGAGATGATGGGAGTCATTGGCTTCCTCCTCTACCCATATTTTTTAATTCCCAAATGCTTTATTAAATTGTGGTTTACATCATTCATTTTTGCCAGATATTGTTACAACTTTTTCCCCATTTTTCCCCTACCCCTCACCCCAGAATAGCAGTCCCACAGGATATCCCCTCATCGAATCTGCTCTCTCCCATATCTTCTCCCATACCTCCCTTGACTCTCCCAGTAGGGCAAGGTGAATCTCCATGCCCTAATACCTGTTCAACTCATTTCCCAATTATATGCAAAATAGTATTAATAATAGTATTTATACATTTTTACACATTTGATTTTAAAACTCTGAATTCCAGATTCATTCTCTTCCTCTCTTGTCACCCATCCTTACTGGGAAGATAAGCAGTTCAGTATATGTTGTGCATGTGTAGCTATGCAAAACGTCACCATAGTATATATATTGTAAAAGACTGACTATATTTCCCTCCCTCCTATCCCACCTCCCACTTGGTCTATTCCCTACTTTGATCCTGTCCCTTTTCATAAGTGGGTGCTTCCAACTTCCCTCCCCCCCTTCCTTCCTCCTTTCCCTTCCATCATCTCCCCTTTCATCCCTTCCCCCTACTCTCCTGTAGGGTGAGATATCCTATTTAGTATGTATGTGATTCTCTCCCTGATTCAAATTCAATGAGAATAAGGTTTTGCCTTTTTGCCTTCCTGTTCTTCCCCTCCCTTGTAACCATTTTTCTTTGCCTCTTCTATATGAGATAGTTTACCCCATTCTGTCTCTCCCCATCTCCTCTCATTATATTCCTCTCTCACCACTTAATTTCACCTTTTAAGTATCATGCCTTGTTATTACATTTGACGTGTGTCCTCTATCTATGTATACCTGTAAACATATACACACATTCACATGTGTATTCATATGCCCATATACCCTTCTTCAACTATTTTCATATTGAGAAAAGTTTCATCAGTTACAGTTATTGTTTTCCCATGTAGGAATGTAAATAGTTCAACTCTAATAAGTTCATGATGATTTCTTTTCCCTGTTTACCTTCTCAAGCATCTCTTGCTTCTTGTATCTGAATGTCAAATTTTCTATTCAATTATGGTTTTCTCATCAAGAATGCTTGAAAGTCCTCTATTCCACTGAATGACCATATTTTCCCCTGAAAGAGGATACTCAGTTTTGCTGGGTAGGTGATTCTTGGTTTTAATCCCAGGTTTTTGCCCTCTGGAATATCATATCACAAGCCCTTTGATCCCTCAGTGTAGAAGCTGCCAGATTCTGTGCTATCCTAATTGCATTTCTACAGTATTCAAATTGTTTCTTCCTGGCTGCTTGTAATATTCTCTCCTTGATCTGGAAATTCTGGAACCTGGCTATAATATTCCTAGGACTTTTATTTTGGGGATCTTTTTCAGGAGGTGATTGGTGAATTCTTTCAACCTCTATTTTACCCTCTGGTTCTAAAACATCAGGACAATTTTCCTTGAGAATTTCTTGAAGGATGATTTCTAGGTTCTTTCTTTGATCATGGTTTTCAGGTAGTCCAATAATTTTTAAATTATCTCTCCTGGATCTATTTTCTAGGTCAATGGTTTTTCCCATGAGATATTTCATATTGCCTTCTATTCTTTCATTTGTTTGGATCTGTTTAACAGCACTAGCTTCCCTTTGGTGCATTCTAAATTCAAAGGAAAGATTCTCCTCAGTGAGCCTTTGAGATTCTTTTTCCATCTGGCAAATTTGGCTTATTAAGGCATTCTTCTCCTCATTGCCTTTTTGAGCCTCTTTTGCCATTTGAATTAGTCTATTTTTAAGGTGGTATTTTCCTCAGTAAGGCTGTTGACTCTCCTTTAATAATTTTCTTGCACCATTTTCATTTCTCTTCCCAATTTTTCCTGCACTTCTCTTATTTGATTTTCAAAATCCTTCTTAAGGTCCTCCATGGCCTTTAACCAGCTTGTATTTTTATTTGGGGCTTTTGGTGCAGGAGTTCTGACCTCCCAGTCATCTTCCTGTCCCATGCTTTGATCCTTTTTGCCCCCAAAATAGGAGTCTAATGTTGAATTTTTCTGTTTATTTTGTTTCCTTTACCTAGGCATGTTGCCACTCAAATAATTGTCTTTGGGGCTTTTTATCACAGTAGGACTCTGCCACCAGCCAGGGGAGCTTCTGTCCCAAATGTTGGGGTTTCCCCCACTGCCGGAGGTATTATTTGGGTGCCCTCTTTGAAGCCCCCACACACTCTGGCAAGCTGGTCACACACCCCAAGCCCTCCACCCCAGACCACAATCTAGATCCAAGAAGGTTAAATCAAGAGTGATTACCCCCAAAACTGATCACTGGATCCCCCTACAGTTAGGGCAAGAACTAAAGCTGCCACATGTGTCTGGGGGTGTGCTGAAGCTTCTCAGCAGCTTCTCACCCCCAGGGAAAGAGGCGGACACACTCTCCCAACTAATGAGTCCCAAAGTCCATAGGGCACTAATCTCTCACTTTGTCCTAGGCATCTATGTGTTGGTAATTCTGGAAATGCCACCGCTGCTAGTGTTCTGAAGTTTCTCCAACTGGCTACTGGTCCTGCCACCCAGGGTCTAAAACCTCTGACTCATGTGGTCCTGGACTCAGCTCCCAGAGCACTGCACTGGCCACTCCCTCCCGGGCTGCTGGGCTGTCCTCAGTGGGAGGTTAGCTTCTCTGTGTCATTTTGTGGGTTCTGAAGCTCCAGAGATCATTCAGAGTTCCCCTATAACATAATTTTGAAGTGGTGTGGGCTGGATCTCTGTGGAATTGATGTTTCTACTCCTCTATCTTGACTCTGCCTCTTCTGCCCATATCTTTTAGAGTTCTTTGAGAAATAACCTAGGATAATCTATATAACAGCCCAGCCACCCCTAGAAGAAGCTGGGAAATGAAAATATATGTGGAAAGAATGGAAGCAACCTTATCTTAAACACAGAAAGATTCAAGGGGAAATGTGGGTACAGGTAAGAAGAATTTGAGAATTTAAGGTTAGGGTTCTGGGAATACAGCCCAGAAACTCAGAGAGATGAGAAATTATACACTGGCTATAGGTTGACCCAAAATGGGGATCAAGATCAATTTCAGTGATCAGAAAAAATTATTTCTAAAGCCACCTGAAGATATTTTGATGGAAAGTAGTTGTGGGACTTAGCTATAAAATAGAAAATATATGGAGGTATCTATGATTTCATAAGCATGTGGACCTCCTTTCTACTGATACAGATTTCCTATTTACATTTAATATTCTGCATTTATAATTAGGGTGATAATCTTTAGGGAATTGCCTGAGGCACAGAGAGAAATTAAATGAATTGCCTAGGGTCACATACCTAGTAAGTGTCCAGTGAGACTTGACTTTTTAAAATTATTTTAAAATATTTTTTGTGTTTTAATCATTCAAGATTCACCTTCTCACCCTTCTTACTCAAACTGCCACAAATGAAAACATGAGAAAAACAAAATCCATTATGAATGTATATAATCAATCAAAATAAATTTCCATATTTGCCATCTCCTAAAAAATATGTGCATCATTCTGAGTCCTTTGCCTGGGCAACAAATTGGGTAGTGGGCACCAAATCTGTCAGTTCATATTTGTCCTCCTCTCAGTGCCCCAAAATCAGTCTGAAACTTCTTCTTTTTCTGGTCCATGACCTCTCTCTTGGTGCTGGTGTATCTACATGCAGTGGGTTCCTCAGCTGAACCCATCCCTAGGGTCTGAAGCCCTCCCTATCTTTTTCCCTATACCAACCTGGGTTGGACAAAGTACATTTTCTTGGATTTCCTCATCAAAATTCAGACTAGTACATTTTTTAAAAATCTCTTTAGGGGAGTCTATGGAAAGGAGTTCACCGCATTGCTTCCTACTACTCTGCCATCTTGGCTCAGCCCCCATCATGTGGGATTTGAACTCAATTTTTATGAGCCCAAACCCAGCACAGTATCCCACCTTTATTATATGTTTTTGATTGAATAGAGATATTCAATGCCTCAGAGGTGGGAAAATGCTACAAGAGTGTTAAATAAGGCTCCAGTATAATCCCTCCACAAGCCAGTTGCTTGAGAATTGTCACCATCTGCTGAAGGAGAGACAAGAGAGAAGTGCAGTGTGACAAGTGATAAAGACCCACAATGCCTGCTGGGAGTGGAATACATCAGTAGCAATGATAATGACCCCACAATCCTATCAGGAATGAAGGGAAGTGACAGCAAAGTGATGATTCTCTGGGAGGAGTAGAGCTTTTGATACTTGGGATAATAAAATGTAACACACTGATATGGAAGTATGATTTCTGACCTTTTCCCTTACCATGATCTTGCCTGGGCTAGTTCTATTAAGTCATAAGCACTATATAAGTCTCTTGTGGTTAGAAAAATAAAAGAACCCAAGGGAGGGGGTAGGGAAGGAGAGTCCCTTGAGACTCTATTTACTCACAGTTGCATCCTTTTCTGCTTCTTTTAAAATATAAATTAAACTATTCTCTTTAATGAAACCTTCTTAGCTGAATATTTATAAGAGAATGTAGTGGTTACCCTTGCAAGAGTACCCAAGTCTGAAATTCCCTCATTCTACCTAGGTCAATATAAATGAGCCATCTGAAGGAGAGGGTCCCAAAGAATACATGGACCCATCAGGAGGAAACCTTTGATAAAAGGAATCCATAAAGAAAAAATTCCTTAACAATTAGAGCCATACAAATGTGGAAATGACTTCTTTGGGAGGTAATGGTTTATCCATCATTAGAGGCCCTCAAGCAGAGGCTGGACAGTCACTTATCAGGTAAGCTGTAAAAAAAATCATTTTCAAGTTATCTTTGAGGTACCTTCTAACTCTGAGATGCTGTGAGATAAATGGCCAAGCTGAGATCACTCTTCCCAATTATGCTTCATTTTCTAATTTGTACTTTCTAGTTCATCTAAGCCACAGGAGAGATTTCTACAAGAAATACATTTTTATTTCCAGAACCATGCTATCACTTCAATTATTTTGTTAACACGGGGCAATTTGTCAAGGTCTCATTTCACTCCATCACAATATTTTCAATTTAAGGTGCTGTGTCCACTGTCTTGCCATTGCTGCCTACAAGAAATTTTCATTTAACACACAAATATTTAATTAATGATACAGAGTATATTGTAAGCACCAAATGAATGCTACTAATAGCAAGCATTATGAAAATTTAGAGGAGGGAGAGATTACTATGGTACTGGTGAGTAATGAAGGCATCACAAAGTTGGACCCTGGGGGATACTTGGAAAGGGAGAGTATTCTACAGGCAGGGGATAGCCAGTGTGAAGGCACAGGAGATAGGAGATGGAGTACTATGCATGAGGAATGGAAAGAGGCCAATATGGTTGGACCACAGAGTGCATGGACAGGGGAAAATAGAGAAGAATTGAAAAGTATTAAGTGGTCAGTTATAAAAAGATCTATAAATGAAAATTAAGGATCCTAAAAGTGATCTTGAGCCAATGAAGATTATTGTGGGGGGTGTGTGTGTGTGTGTGTGTGTGTGTGTGTGTGTGTGTGTGGTGGGAGGGGGAAAGGTCACAGATCTATGATCTGTTTAGGAAAATAAGTACAAGCCATGAGGGTCCCCATCTTGCTCCAGAAGGTGGCTGGTATTATCTTTAAAGCTGGAGCAGCACAGGCCTTTGCATAGCACCATTGGATGTAGAGGTCCAGTGTCTTCTCTAGAAGAGGCACCTTTTCTGAATGCATATGATAAGGCAGGAGTTGGGATACCTGATGCTGGTCTCAAAGAAATACTAAACAAGGTTCTAATCCCAGCAATCTGCTCTCTCCACTTCTTCCCCATGATAACACACCACCTGGCATGTTAAGGCAGCTACAGGGAGTAGGGAATTTTAAGCTGGGCTTGGAGTCAGGAAAATCTGAGTTTAAATCTTGTCTGGGACACTTATTTGTGTGATACTAGAGAGGTGTCTAGGTGGTGAAGTGGGGAGAGTGCTAGCCATTGGGTTAGGAAAAAATGAGTTCAAATCCAGCTTCACACACCTGCCAGTTATGTGAATTGGGGCAAGTCTTTTAACCTCTATCTGCCTCAGTTTCCTCAATAGTAAAATGTTACCTCCCAGGGTTGTTGTGAAGATAAAATGAAATAACATCGGTAAAGCACTTAGCACAGTATCTGGCAAATAGGCACTTAAATGCTGTCCCTTTTTCTTCCCCTAGGCAAGTTATTTTATCTTTCTCAGTCCCATTTTCCTCTTCTTTAAAATGGGTATATTAATAGCACCTACTTCATAAGGTCATTGAGAAATGTGATAACATATGTAAAATATTGTGTAAACCTTAAAACATTATATAGGATATTAATTGATATTATTATTATTATTATTATTTAACCAGTTTCTGTATACATCTTATTTCCAAACTAGGCTAAGTTCCTTGAAGAAAGAGACTATTATCATCTATTTATGGTGCTCATTGTGCCTAGAATAAGAGTTAAGCATATAACAGGTAGTCAATAAATAAATTGAATTACTGACAAAAGCCTTTATTCCCACACTAAACATATGGGGTTTTTTTGTTTGTTTGTTTTTTTAAAGCAATTGGGGTTAAGTAACTTGCTCAAGGTTACACGGCTAGTCATTATTTGTGTGTGGGTGCTCATTTTCTGAGGCTGGATTCGATCTGGGGTCATCCCAACTCCAAGGCCGGCGCTCTTACTCACTGCGCCACCTAGCCACCCCTAAACATATGTTTTTAAAAGGACAAAAGGGCTATGATGAAACAGTGAGATGCTACTTGAGCTGAACCTTGAACTGTTACCTGAACTAGGGGTTTGGAGAGGGGAATCTGGTGAGCTCATCAGAATCTGAAAGCGCTATAAAAACTGAATTCCTGATGGATCCAGTCCCCAGATAAATATAACAATGTATAGAATAGCCTAGCTAAGACTAATGTGAGCACACACACACACACACACACACACACACACACACACACACCTTAATCCAGAACCAACAGTAATACTTTCATTTCCATAAAAAGCGGGTGGTGGTGAAGAAATGTCCACACATTCAAGAATGGTTCAGAAACAAAAACTACCTACTTTTCTGTTCTGTTCTCTTAGGGTTTTAGGAATACATGGAATAGAATGTACCACCCTTAAATCTCTCACACCATGAAAATAACCCCAATCCCACAAATGTCTACAACCTTCCAATGAATCATTGATAGTGATGGCCACCTCCAAGAATAACACTGTTTATGAAAGGGGAGGGTAAATAGGGATCCCTTCATATAGCCCTCAACACCCCTTGCCATAAGTGAATAAACATGCATTTGCAATAGTCAAGTTTGGGTGTCATTTCTTTCTTTTAGAGCAACCAGTGTTCAGCAGGAAAAAGAGGAATTGGAATTATACTGCTCAGCAGTATAATCAGGGTGAAAGTTAATTTCAAATTTTCTTAAGAATTATTTTTTTCAAATTTGAAAGATCTGTTTAAAATCTCAGTATGACCTAACACTGGAAAATGAAATGGAAATGGAAATGGAAAATCTGTAGTATTAAAGACCAAAGAATTTAAGGGATGTTGGAAGTCAGGGGAAATGATGATTGTGGTAGTGATGGTGGTGGTAGTAACAGTAGTGGTGGTGGTGATGGTGGTAATAGCGATGGTGGTGATAGTGATGGTGGTGATAGTGGTAGAGGTAGTGGTCCTTCATTCTCAAGGAGGAAAATAAAATAAGAAACATAACCATTGGTCAACTTAGATGATATGATGGTAATGGATGTTGGAGAGAAGACAGAACTACTTAATTCTCCTTCTGTTTCTCTTTTCTCTATCAAGGAGAATTATCTTAATATGGTGAGGGGCATTCTTTCCATCTCTCTCCCCAGACATTCACCAACCTTATGTGTGCCTCAGCATTTGGGTTCATCTAATGAATTCCTTGATAGCTTCCAGCTATATATCGATCCACTTCTGAAAGAACTTGGTGCTTTGGTATGACTGATAAACCCTGTAGGGCCCCTTGGTTTCACCCTGCCCTATGAATATAGGGCACCGTGAAAGTTATAAAATGAAACAGCTTCCAGCTGGTGCTCTGTTGGTTATGGCTCTCCAAGGGGTACCATTTGTCTCCAATGAGAAGATGGGAAGGATGAGTCTTCTCTACCCTGGGGCCATGGCAAACTCAGCCATGTGGCAGAAAATAAAGGAGGATACAATTAAGTGAGCATACACCAGGGCTGACTACTTACTTTGCCCATTTTTAGTCTGTTCTTTCCTGATCTTAGGTTCACCAGTACCTCAAGATAGAAATAGATATGTATGCCCTGAGAACTATGTTTAATCACCTATTCAAGAAAGGAAATACAAATCTGAAAAAGCAGCCAAGGGGACATGCATAAGATCATCTAAATTAAGACAACCCTCCAAGTAGGGAGTGGAAGTGAGGAGCGGGATGACCATCAAACCCATCTTTCCACCTCCCCACTTCACAACCATCTAAGAGAGTATACCATCTGCCATAGAGAAGAGTCACAGCAAAAGAACATCAACTGGAAGTGTTGTGCCTGGTTTTCCCCATCCCCCCCCCCCCGCCCCACCACCTCAAGGAACTGAGCAGATTGCCAGGTCAGCTCTGCCCTTCCCCCAGTGGGTCTCCACCCTTTCCACCTACTCACCTGCATAGAAATGGGTGGGCTTCTGGATCAGGCACGGGAGTTTCAAGGTGTGCACTGACCAATCACTGCCTATGTAAGGCCCCCTTTATAAGCTAAGGTTCTGCCTCAGATCGGGGCTGTTCTAGGCTGCTGCTACTACTATTGCTGTACCACATGTGGTGGTAACTGCTCAGCCTGCCATGTGGCCTGATCAGCCAACACAGCGTTTTAATAAAAGGTCCATTCTAAAATTATTACTTGGGTCTTGCTCACATTAATCAAGGTACAACATTTGGAGGCCCTAGCGAGATATGCGGTGTTCCGTGGCACCTCAAAGATCCTCAAAGAAGAGCTTTTGGCCTTCAGAGGTAGGCATCTGCTCGCCCCAATCCCTAGGTGGGCTAGCCCCTGATGATGTTCCAGGGCCCTGGGTCTCAAGGAAGGAAGATCAAGCCTGCCTCCTGACTCTGACTTGTTCCTTATTCGGCCTTACTTGGATCCAGGACCTCCAGTTTGGGGGTGAGTTAAATAATTTTGTTCTGGTTAAATATTGTCCTGGTATATTGTTCTGGTTAAAAAAAAATATTGTTCTGGTATGTTCTGGTTAAAAATCTGTTCTGGAGGGGAGAGAGCCAGACGTGGCTATTAAGTGCAGTGGGCACCTCTTCCCTGGGCAAGGCTCGACATCGACCCTCTTGCCCGTATCTGATCTCATTATATGTTTGTTTGTCTGTATGTCCTATGCTCACTTGAGCCCATTTGCTTCCTGTTCAAAATCTTCGGGAAGCAAACAAGTGGATAAAAATTGTAATTTGTTTGAGTGTTTATAAAGTTTTGTCCTGAGCTCAGTTGTTTAAAGTCTCCTTTTAAAGTTTTTATTCTGCAAAGTAGGTATTTGAGTGGCTATCAGAAGAAGCACCTCCAAGGGAACTTTTCTGATTTCCATTGGGAAGACATATTTCCAGAAGAACCCTCTTCTGCTTCAGCCATCCTTCCCCTCAGGAGAGCCATTAATCCTAAATTGGCCTTATTGAGCCTGGCTTGTGCAGCCACATGGCTCATGGCTATGGCTGGGGGGGAGGGGTGAGCCAGCCTGGTTCCAAAGTCAGGCTAAGGGTGGGACTGACTGACCCCCCCCCCCCCCCAGAGCTGCTGCTGGCTCTGGCAAGAGAAGGTGAAGGCCCCCACCCCTAGTTCTCAAGCCATTTCTTGTGGGGAGAAGGAAGGAGCTGGCAGGAAGGAGTTCTCCACCCACTGAAGTAGAAAGGGGGATGGGGTTGGGACCTGCATAACCCCACCCTGACCAATTAAAGCCAATTAAGTGTGGAGCTTTGAGATTGGCAAATTCAAAGCTCACTTTCAAAAGGTCCACCAAAATTCTCCCTGTTGTTGTAATATTTTGAAATTTTTAATTTGGGAAATTTACAATTTTTATATAGTCCTGGTCAAATTCTAAGAATTAATTTTTAAGAAATTGGGAATAGGATATTGGGATTGCTTAAAAAAACAAACAAATTTTTTTGCTATCTCAGCTTGACTTGTTCCTGGAATTTGTAAAAGGAAAATTAATATCATTTGTGAAATACTTGTAATCAGAATTGTATAGTGACTGTAAAATATAATGACTGGCATATGTTGGTATCTCTCTAACTTTGAATCCATGCCAGAATTGATAAGATCAATTATTGTATAAGTCATTTGATACTCATTTATTTTGTTACCATCTTTCTGAGACTCTATTGTGTTTCTAAAAGTCTATTTAGCTAAATAAACTTAAGAAACATTTTTGAAGTAGGAATGGTATTACAGCTATTTAAAAAAAGAAAGAAAAGAAAAAACCCTGGGCCCCTAGATTCAGTGGGTGCTGGCTGGCCCTTTGCCTCCAGGCCATTGCTGAAAAGGCCCTCCTTGTTAAGGAATATGATAAGCTTTCCTTGGGTCAGCCCCTTTCCATCTCCATCCCTCATTCTGTGGAGACCCACTGGCTTTTTCTCCCCAGCTGTCTATAATTGCCCTTAGGTCATTGATCAGGCCCAGGCTTCAAGATCCAATCTCACTGACACACCCCTAAGAATGGAATCTCTACGTTTGTGAAGTATTTTGTTTTTGTCAGCTTAGTGGAAAATCTAATATTATTTCTCATCTAGAATTAGAACATGTGCAAAAAGTTATGCAAACTGCTTAAGATCATTTTAACAGTTTTCAACTTTCTTCATCAAGATTTAATGAGATTGTAAAAGCAGAAGAGATCTGGCTGTTTTGATCTGAATTTGTAGTCATTTCATGCTCTAAGCAAAAGTTAACATTTGTAACTGAATGTATGTTAAGGATTCAATTTCTGAATTCTCTCTTTCTTCCAGAGTGAATACAGACCCAGCCCCCTATGAAACACAGACAGATCTACCCAAATGATTTTGGGTCCCAGCTGTTTAAGGGGGGAATGATCAGGTGCTTGGAATGACAGGGTACTTGGGTGCCTGATATTTAGTTTAATCAGAGATACTTTAGTTGAGAGAAAAGAAAGATGTCGTTTTTAACACCAGGTTAATTCAAACTATCTTTAAAGTCTATTTATGAAAGGTTGAACAAAGCAGATAAAGTTTGGCTTCCCCATGAGAATTGTGTCAGGTCCTCAGGCACTCAGCTTTGACTTCCTTGAGCAGCCAGCATCTGAAATTTTCTCAGAGCTCAGAACTCAAGGCTGAGAAAGTCCAGACCATTCCCTAAAATATATTTGGAAGACCACCACCCATTCTTTCTCTAATCTGGGAAGACCTAAAAGCTGAAATCACTAACTCTTCCCTCATCAAGTTCCTACAGGGTGTATAGGCCACTCAGGAAAACTCCTCCCCTCAGCCCTCTTGATCCCCAATCCCGAGTTCAGCCTCAGCTTACCCATTTCAACCTGGGGATTCTGTGCTGGTAAAAAGAAATTCATGGTCTGGAGCAGAGGTGGAAGGGACCACACCTCATGATCCCCACTACACCCACTGCAGTCAAAGTGGACTCTATTCCCACATGGCTCCAATACAACAGAGTGAAGCCTGCTGTCACCTCAGAATGGAAAGCAGAAGTCTACAAGGACCCCCTAAAGCTAAGACTTATCTGATCCTCTCCCTGATCTTCCTTTTACCTCCATGCTGTCCCCCACTATCTCCGTGCCCCCAGACCAAGCTATACCTGGGTGGTAACCAATCAGCCTTGGTATTAGTATTGGTATTAGCTTCTCCTCCTAATCATAGCCCTAATTGTAGGACCCTATCTCATTAATTGCTTTCTATACTTTGTCAAGTCCCATGTTAACTCCATTAATGTTAATTATCAGGGACCCCTTTAGGATCCTTGGCTCTGTTACCATCCTTTAGGAACAGAATTGGGTAATCTAAGATGTGACCCCAGCCATGTCAAAGGTTTGACATACCTACAAGGAAGAGTAGGGAATGTTGGACACAATTCCACTTTCCCCTTCCCTTCATTGATTTGTAAAGCAGACAACTCAACCTTCCCTTCATTGATTTGTAAAACAGAACTCCACCTTCCCCTCCTTTAATTTATCTGTAAACAAGTACAACCCCTATCACTTCCTTTCCCCTGACAGATCTGTGGGTGGGAGTTCTTTCAGCTTATGTAACCTGGCTATGGAACCTCTATAAAACCAGCACAATGTCTGTGCCAAAGCACTGTCTGATTTGGGCATGTACCCCAACAGTCCCACAGTAATAAAATCCACCTTTTAAATTTAATCTCGGGGATCTTCTGTCTCACTTTATTGGGGTACAACAGAAGCTATGTCCTTCTTAACTACCACTGCTATACCAGCTCTGCTCCCGCCTCTTTGGACTTTTCTATCTTTCATGTCTCAGCTGTGTTTTCACCTTGGAAGATACCTTTAGCCCTTTTCCTTTCATTGATAAGATTCTTCCAGAACTCCCATTTTGAGGAAAGGTTTAGGACAGCCATCCCTTACTTCTCTCCCAGCTCCACCTCTGACTCCACAGCTGTGCCCCCTTATTACTATCTTATTCTCTGGCTATTCCCATTCTTTGAAAGCTCTCCCTTCTCATCTCCACCTACCAGCTGCTCTGACTTCCTTTAAATGCCAGCTAAAGCTCTATCTTTTACAGGAAGCCTTTCCCAACCCCTCTTAAGTCTTGTGCCTTCCTTCTTTTAATTATTTCCTTTTATCCTGCACAGAGCTTGTTTGCACATATTTGTTTACCTGTTGTCTCCCCCATTAAATTATGAGCGCCTTGAGGGCAAGGACTTTCTTTTACCTCTCTTTGTATCCCCAGCACTTAGCACAGTGGCTGGCACATAGAGGACACTTAATAAATATTTATTGATTGACTCACTGATTCTTCCCCCACCACCCAGTTTTTCAGGCTCCTTTTATATGCTGTCTTCCTTAATGAGAATGCAAACTCCTTGAGGGCAGAATCTGTCTTTCTTTTTGCTGTTGTTTTTCCAGCAATTTGCTAAGTAGGTGGTACGTAGTAAGTACTTATTAAAACGAGTTTGCAGACTTGCCATTGAAGCCCATTGCCCATCACTGGGAGAGTGGGTAATCAAAGAACTTCTGAGGGATTAGTGCATCACACCAAATGGTCAAAAACAACCAGAGAATTCATCATTTCCCATGTACCCAAATGTTGAGTCATACAAGTGATTAGCCAAAAACAATCAGGGAATATCTGTCCTCCTGGAGGTGTTTCATTCTGCATTTTGAGCCCAGCACCTCTCTGTCAGGAGATGGATAGCATCTTTCATTATCAGTACCCTAAAATCTTTGTTGGTCATTGTGCTTATCAGAATTTTTAAGTTTTGTAAACATTCATTTTTACAATGATGTTATTATTGTATAAATTGTTCTCCTGGTTCTGAAGAGGGAGGCATCTTCTAGTGCAGTCCATTGAGCTTGCTTATTGCTTCCTTATTAACAAAATGTGCTTATTAGCAAAATTTTAAAGTATTTTAAAAGGATGGTTTGCATGCATTTAGGAAATGAAATCAATTCCTAAGAGGCAATATGACTTTATCAAAAAAGGATACCAACACGATAAGCTAATCTTTATTTCTGACAGGGTTACTAGACCTGAGAAATGCTAGAGATGTAGTATCCCTAGATTTCAGGAAAGGCATTTGAAGAAGAAACTCCCATGCTATCCTTGTGGATAAGATGGAAAGATACATGCTAGATAATAATGCAGACTCATGGATTCAGTTAAATGACTAGACCTGAAGAGTGTAGATTAATGGATCAATGTCAAAGTGAAGGGAAGTCAGACTCAAGTACCCAGGGATGTGTCCTTGGCTCTGTGCTGTTCAATATTTTCATCAATGAATGTGAAGAGAGCATAGATAGCAAGCTTATCAAATTTATCCAGGGCACAAAGTTGGAAAGAAGAGCTAATATGGAAAACAACAAGGTCAAGATCTTTTTTTTTTTAAAAAAAGCTTAAACTAGAAAGCTGAGTGAAATTGAATGAGTTATAAAACTTACACAAAATAAGTTCTTCACTTGAGTTGAAAAACTAATTTCATAAAAAATGGAAGAAACCTGTTTAGATAATTGTTTTCATGATAAGGGACTAAAGATTTAGTGGATGTCAAACTTAATATGCATAAATCATGGGCCATGACAGGCTCCAAAGCTAGAATAATCAGGCTTGGTTAATTAAGGTACAACATCCAGAATGAGGGAGGAGATAGTCTTGTTGCACTATTCCCTAGTCATGGCACATCTTGAATACCATGGTTAGATGTGAGAGACAGATATTAGATGATACATGGATAGATAAAGGGATAGAAGAATGGAGGTATAGAGAAATAAATAAAATAGAGAATTTACTAAGGATTTACTATGTTCTAGGCTCTGTGCTAAGTGGTCGATATACAGTGATACAAATATAAGTAAATAAGCCTGTCCTTACTTTCAAGGAGCTAACATTATAACAGGAGAAATGTAACCACATTCAGCCTATTAGGAGGCAGAGTATATTTTCAAATCAAGGAAGATTTTCAGAGTCTCTTAAGCCAATCAAAGTCTCTTAAGCCAATCAAAGGGCCTAGGGGCAGGGAAGATCTTTAAATCTGCATTTCCATTACAGATGGTAAAAGGACTGGAGCCCTTGCCACATTAGAGTCTGCTAAAGGAACTGGGGATGTTTAGCCCCCAGAGATGAGTTAGTGACATTATAGTTGTCTTCAAGTATCTTATGTATTATGATACAGAACAAGATTAGACATACTCTTTTTGGTTTCAGAGAATTAACAAGAATGGGTAGAAGTTAAAGATAGGTAGATTTTAGCTCAAATTAAAAGAAAAACTTCACCTAAAGTCCCCTTTGTGCCTCCTTGATTACATGGAAGTGACCAACATCTGCCATGTCCACAGGGCCACAAGCTCTTGCAGGGTCTTCTAAGCTAGAAAGATTCTGAGTGTGGGCTCAGTGATAAAATGCTTTTCTGTTGTCCTAGAATCATCTTATCTATGCTCCAAAGGGCTCATCACCTTATGGTCCACAAAGCTGTGAATGTTTCCATCATAGAAATTCCCAAACTCAACACCTCCTAAGTTTGCCTTCTTCCTTGGGTGCTTCCCACACCCCATCTTTGTTTGGTACCTACCATGTATGTGCCCATCAGGAACTGCTCACCTTCTCATCTTATTTTTTTTCTTTACTTTGGATAGTCCCTTGAAGCTGATACTACAAGCTATATCTTTTAATCACTTTATCCATTAATGAACTAAATCATCTACTAAGCATTAGACACCTAAGTTAATACTTATGTCATTGGAGGGAATAATTCCATTGATGAGATTACATATTCTTAAATGATCAAAATATTACCACCACATAGTACCCTTAGTTAGCATTATTTATGCCTGTTCAAGAGAGTGGCTTTGGCCATTATGCAAAATCACCTGCCTTGGGAGAAGAGCTGCTAACAGGATTTCTTTCTGAATATAGCTTAGACTAACTAGTCTCTGAGGAGTCTTACAACTCTAAAATTTTGAGATTCGGTCTGCCTTGTTGATTCTAGACACTTCTCCATTGTGAAGGCACAGCTGTTTTTTGTTTTTGTTTTTGTTTTCCTGGTTCCATGTCTTTATGTTTTGGCTCTACCTCATTGCATCAGAGAATCTCAGAGTTTGCAAGGGGACTCTGAGGTCAACTAATCTGACTCATAACACAATTCCCTGTCTCTTTATCCAATCTATATGTGAACATTTCCAGAGAGAGAGGATTCACTACATCACAACCTCATTCTGCTTCAGAACAATCTTAATTGTTAGGAAGATTTTGTTTTACCTCTCTGTGACTTCCAGCCACTGCCTCCAGTTTTGCCATTGGAGGGTAAAGAAAATAAGCCTAATCCTCTTCCTTTTTGATATCCTGGAAAGCCATGAGGTGCACTCCATAACTGTGGCATTACTTCTACCAGGAAGTATGAAGCTCAGCCTACTGGGACTTACTTTAGGTTTCACACATTTTTCTTTACTTACCAGAGTCTGCAAACCCCAAATCCCAATCAGAGAGAAGACAGGATGATTTTCTTCTCCTTGATCCACCCTGTTAATAACATATGAACCTACAAGGTACTTAAAAGTGAATTAACTCTAAAGCACTGAACTGAACATGCAATGTGGAGGTGGTGGTGGATAGAAGAGGCAAAAAAGGATTCTGGTAAGAAGACAGAAAGCTCAATAGGCCATTATTTACAATGGTTCTTAAACTTTAATGCTAGTCCTTGATGAACCTTGGGACACTTTCCTATTGTCCTTCCTGACATGAAAGCCTTTTTCTTCATCTGGTTATTAGCCCATCTCTATGTCCATGTCCATGCCTTGGCAGATCTATTCTTTACAGCATTTTAGGATCAATTTTCCAAGTCCTCAATGTAGCAGATAGGAATTTGAACCTAAGCAAAGACTTTCCTTTCCCTTTCTTCCAAACTCCATTGACATTGATCACTTCATCCTCAACCCATTGGTTATGGTTTGGGCAAGTTTTTCCTTCCCACTTCAAACCGACAATTGTCCTCCCTGGACACCAGAAAGTCATCCTCCACACTGCAAGTCTTCACAGTCTCTCAGACATCATCTCATCTTACCATATCTGAACAAGAACCACTCCCTGCAACACATCTGACAAAGAGTCATCTAGGTTTTATCTAGTGACAGGAAACTCAACACCTCCTAAGTTTGCCTTCTTCCTTGGGTGCTTCCCACACCCCATCTTTGTTTGCCATGTATGAGTTCATCAGGAACTGCTCACCTTCTCATCTTATTTTTTTCTTTGCTATGGATAGTCCCTTGAAGCTGATACTACAAGCTATATCTTTTAATCACTTTATCCATTAATGAACTAATTCATTTAGCTCTTGGACACAGCATAGTACAGAGTGATGGAATATGCCTCAGTATGATCTATGATTGAGATCCACCTGCAATGATCACTAGTAGTAATGTGACCATCTTTATCTCATGAAGAGCATATAAAATCAAATACTTTGTAACAATTAAAATTACCATGTAAATGTCAGCAGTAATTATCTCTTCTGCCTACCTAATATGGGTTGCAGCACATGTAACCTGGCCAGATTATGATGGATTTTAAATCTCAAGGCAAGGAGAGTTTAAAATTTTGTACACAGGTAATAGGAAGTCTGGGCAACTAGGTGGTCCAGTGGATAGAGGGCTGGGTCTGAAGTCAGAATACTTGTCTTCCTGAGTTCAAATCTGGCCTCAGACACATACTAGCTGTGTAACCCTGGGCAAGTAATTTAACTCTTGTTTGCCTCCATTAGTCATTTGTAAAATGAGCTGGAGAAGGAAATGGCAAACCACTTCAGTATCTTTGCCAAGAAAACTCCAAATGGGGTTGTGAAGAACTGGACATAACTGAGATGACTGAACAACAACAAATAGGAAGTCACACTATTTTTAAGCATGGGAGAATGTTCTTGCTATACAAGAGATGTATGTTGAGATCATTTTGACCCCTTTATGAAGGATGTATAAAATAGCAATAGAAACTCCTTCCTCCCCCCCAAAAAAACTCATAATTTCTAGAAACTTTTGTAAGAATAGTAAAAACTAAAACAAAAAATCAGGATGTGTTCTAAAGGGAACAACTCAAAGAAAGGCTTTGATACAATATAGAGATATTATTTGGCAAGTAAAAAAAGAACAAAAGCACTAGAGGAAATACACAGCAAAAAGGCATCTGAAATTGCATCAGAATCAAACAAAAAAATCCCAAGAGATACGATCAAATGGATAGTAGACACACTCAAGAAATTAAAGAAGAATCAAACTCCCTCTCCTCATCCTTTTGGAAATTAAAGAAAGAAGTGAGGAGCTCTACAGTCCCAGGAGGAATCATTGGAAGTACAGAATGCCACCAAGGCATCTCAGGAGAAAATTATAGGGAAACTGACCAAATGGAAAATTAAATAAAACAACTTGAAAATTTCAATGAAGAATTAATAACAAAGAGACACAGAATTATAGAGCAGACAGTTAAAGTAGAAAAGCTAGCTTCAAAAAAAATTCCATTGGGAAAAGATTTTTTTTTGCTTTTTTTGGAGGGCAATTGGGGTTAAGAAACCTGCCCAAGTTTTTGTGTTAAGTGTCTGAGGCCAGATTTGAACTCAGGTCCTCCTGACTCCAAGGCCAGTGCTCTCTTCACTGTGCCACCTAGACACCCCGGGAAAAGATTTTATCGTATTCCAAGTGAGAGTTAAAGACTAGGAGGGCAAACCAAGAGGAATAAACCTCAGAATCTTGGAATGCTAGAAAAATAGCCAAAAAAAAAAAAAAGAAAAGAAAGAAAAGAAAGGGAAAGAATTGAATTATTTTATTTTTGGAAATTTCTCAAGAAAAAGTCTTGGAACTATCAAAAACAAGTAACACTCTGGGAAAAATGCTAGATGCAATATTGTAAAATATAAGAATTATGTTTACTGTTATTGTTTCATTCACTTATAGGCAATAGTTAAATAAGAAAATATTATTTCCATTTGACTAAATGAAGAGCAATTAAGCAAAGAATGACAGAAGATAAATCAAGTAAGATTACATATAAATTCCACTCCATAAAAAGGAACAAAGAATGGAATAAAAGAAAAACAACCTAATGTGGATTTATTAAAGACTTTAGCATTTCAAGAGTGCAACAATGTTGTTTATAAGAAAACTATAATTTGAAAAGAGTTATAGACTTTAATTGAAAGGGTGCCCTAACATCTGTACTGTTCCAACTAGTAGATAAAAATCTGAAATCTTTCTATTTGTTAGTGATACATCTCCTCCATTTTCTTTGTATTTTCTTTGCGTTTATGTTATGATACAAAAGCCAGTGGGGGAGGAGGGAGTTGTCTTATATCTCTAGCAAATAGCAGAAAGCTTTGAACATATCAGAGTTTTAATAAATGAAACTAGAGACAAAAAAAATTCTCTTGGAAAAAATTGAAAAGGATAAATGTCTTTGTACAGAAAACAGAAAACATCCAAGTAGTGGGATCTTTCCAAATCAAAATAAACCAAGATAATAATATTAAAATAAAATTTAAAAATTGGGGAAAATCAGAAAATTTCATATATTTACAGTTTTAAAAATATGACCTGGAAAATAAATCAAGGAGAGATCATTTTGGAATCATAAGGCTCCTTGAAAAACATTTTTAAAAGCCCACTGTTTCTAGTTAATATTAATAGCTGACATTTACATAGTACATCAAAGTTTTAGAAGTGCTTTACATAAATTATACCATTTGATCTTCACAAAAATCATTTGGGGTAGAGATATGTCCAAAAACATTATCCCCATTTTATAGATGGGAAATTGAGATTCAGAAAATCTTAGCGACTTGACCTGGGGTTAGACAGCTAGTGTCAGACGCCCAGATAAGTGAGGCTCAGATTTCTCCTGATGAAATGTTCTAAAGGCTTTCCTATTACATGATGCTGCTTCTCATTCTATCTTCTGATACTAACCAAAATAAATTTATTCCTATTCCACAAGACAGTCCTCCATAATATAAGCCAAATGTTACATTCAGATGTGAACATAATAATCATTTTGTTAAATCATCACTAAACAAGTGTAGCATTGTTGTTAACTTGCCCTAACATTTGCCTCACTGGATAGTATTTATACATCAATTTGATATAAATGGAAAATTGAGGCCCTTATGTCTAGAAATTCCTTAAAACAATTTCTTTTAAAAACTCAGAATTTGGTTAAAGTAAGAAATGGAGGTGGTCACAGTATAAGACTTTTTTTAGGGCTAGTATACATTGCAATACACTGTGGAAGTACTTTCAGCCAAGGTTTTGTTTTTGTCAGGGATAGCTATCACAATATCTGAATTTTTTTCAGACTAAACATTCCCATTTCCTTCAATCAACCCTCTTTGACATGATCACTAGTCCTCTGACCAGCATATCTGCCCTTCTCTGGGTATAGTACAGATTGTAAATGTCTTTGAGAAAATATAGTGCTCTGGATTGAATACAATATCTGGTTCAATTCTGAACTGGGCAGAGGACAGTAAAACTATTACATTCTTCAGTCTGGTTATTCAGTCTCTTTCTGGCACAAGATTTCCACCAATGCCCCACGTTACTATCACTTAACCTTGCTGTGAAAACCAAGCTTGGGTACCCCACAATTCATGTCCTGTTCAGGCACTCCCTAAAACTAGACTTCATGGGTCTCAGCTATATCTCAATTGGAACTTATCGTCCAAGTAATAAAAACTTCCATCTAGATACAACAGTCTATGTTCTAAACTCTGGTCCCCAAGTAAGGATTGTCTCTGATAATATTCTCTGTCTCAATTTATAACTTTATTCCCCCTTATACCTTACTTCCCCTAGTTGGAGAGCTTGGCCATGAAAGTTAAACACCACCCACATTAGTCTGCTTAAAATTCTGAATGATTTCCCTCTGAAATTGGAGTAAGGAGGGCTGTACATATAACATAATATCTATAAGTATGTCCAGTCCTGTGAAATATGCATCCACCTGTTTGATGGGTAAACAGAATACACTGAATCCTAGCACCATATTTCAGAGGCTTTGTTCCATAATATTAAGATGGTTGGGTCACTTGGCATCCCTTAGTTGCTCTTTGCTATAACTCAGTTCAATACATATCCAAAACATACCTATTCATAAAAGCTATGGTTCCTACCTTGTGCTAATTTAGCTTGTTATGTACAAAGTGATGGGCAGCTAGGTGGCACAGTGGATAGAGCAACAGGTAAAGTCAGGAAAACTTCCTCTTTAAAATCCAGTCTCAGACACTTACTAGATGTGTGACCCTGAGTAAGTCACTTACTCTTGTCTGCCTCAGTTTCCTCATCTGCAAAATGAGATTGGAGAAAGAAATGGCAAACCATTCCGGTATCTTTGCCAAGAAAACCCCAAATGGGGTCACAAAAAGTTAAAACACAACTGAAACGACTCAACAACAACAAAAATACAAAGGGATACCACACAGAGAGAGTTGTGTTAGAAACAAGTTCTAATCATTTGCCAAAAGATCATGTAGAAGAGATTTAAATATGATGTTTCTCCATATATCCATATACATAAGCATTCAATTAGCTGGCAGCTTATTAATGGAAGACTTGGAATATGTCCCAGACACCAGGCTATTCAGTTCAATGTGGAGACTATCAGAATTTATTTAAGCTTTCTCTCTCCCAAAGGTGGATGTATCCCAATGCCTAGTATTCTGGTAGTCATAACAAAGGCCTTGAGACTATTTCCTGCACATGTACGCCTAGGCCCCTAGCTGATTGCTGTTCAGCCTTTCTCACTCTCTATTTTGCCAAACTTCATGCAAATTCTCAATCTATCATGGAGTTGCCATTTAAATTCTGAGTTTATCTTGGTCCTGCTTCAAGGTAGCCATTTTGGTTATCTAAGCCAAATGTACCTTCCAATGTACCTAGAGAATACCTTCTCCAAGCAAAAGCCCATCTGCTGTCTCCAATTTCGATTTTCTTCATGTGGCATTTTTAATCTATTAATCCCATGAACTGCAATTCAGTCTTACACATTGAACTCATATTCAGGAGTATTTCCCCTTGGAGAATGGATGGGCAGCCTCTCCTACTCATTACATAATTTGCTTTGGCAAGAGTGCATAATTATCACTTCCTTCTTCTGCTAAGAGCAGCAGTCCCTGATGTGTTTGCTTAACCTTATCATGAAAGGGGAGAAAAAAAACTCACTTATAGCGACAGGATAATTCCTCACCAAGGCTCCATTTGAATATTTCAGACAATGTGTGTATGCATGTTCCTCCCAAGTGGAGATTGCCAGCAATTTCTGGAATTCGTTAATGTAGTCAATTAAGGATGGCCAAGTGCCAGCTCACTGGTGTGGTGTTAGCTGCCTCTGCATAGTGGTGCTGTGGTTGCAACAAGTTTAAGGCCTCTTGATTGAGTTCCACTGAAAACATGAGCCAATCCAGAGTGACCTATTCTGGCCCCTTTATGATATAAACAACTTACTCTTTTTCACACCAAAACATGTGACTTTGCAAAGCTGCATTGCAAAGGGTAATTCTCCCTGACCCATGAATACCACCAGGGCCTTTTTCCAATTACCATTCCAAAAAAAAAAGAGAAAAACAGAAACAGCATATGTTTAGAAACCATCACTTCCATCCCTTCAATCAATCTGTAAATTTTAATTAAGTACCTTTAACATTTCAGGTACTATCATAGGCACTGGGAACACTGAGACAAAATGAGATAGCTCTTCCTTCAAGGAATTTACAATCTGGCCAGGGGAGACCATATGTACGTGTGTGGGGATGAACAAAATAGATAAAAGGTTTTTGGATTTTGAGGGGAGGGATAAGGAGAATATGGAAGCAACTATTATCTGAAACTGGAATGCTGCTGAGTCACCAAATATGATAAGCTTCATCTGCTGGAGGTATGTTCTGAACTGTTCAATCACCTGCATCAATGGAAATTGCTCTAAAGCAGTACTGAGAGGAGTGATCTGTGGGAAGCCAGTGTGGGACGGTGAAAAGAACACTGGGTTTGGTATCAGAGCATCGATATTCAAATCCTGGCTCTAATGCTTTTTCCCTAAGTGACTTTGGACAAGCTACATCCCCTCTCTAAGCCTTGGGGGCCTCATTTCTAAAATGAAGTGACCAGACTAGACAATACCCAAGTTCCTTCCCCAGCCCGGAAGTTTGATCCTGTTATTGTGACTTTAGCCCAAGTTCTATGTAAAAGACTGAGCGCTAACGTCAGGTCTATTTCTCTAGCAGTAGAACCAAAGGTTAAGATTAGAGAAAGAACATGAAATAGCAGAAGGACAAGTAACTGTTAGGTCAGGGAATGTGATTCAAATCCCAGCTCTGATATTTATTACCAGTATAACCTCTAGCAAGTAATTTCCTCCTCCGAGGTCCTCCTTAAAATCTGTCATTTTAAAAATGAGTGAGGGTCATGCTGGATGATCTTAGGGTTCCTTCCCATTCTAAATGTTTGAATCTATGACTGAGCAATAAGGGAGAAAGATTAAGCTTTATGTTCTTTCTTTCAGAGCTATAAGCAGGAATTTTTGTGCCTGGAGCAAATTCAGTTCAGGGGCAGTAGTAGAGATGACCACTGGGAGAAGATGCAGCCCATCCCCCAGAGAGGCTTTCTTGTTCTCATCCCTGTCAGGGCTGGGGAGGAAGGCAGGCTCCTGAAGAGGGGTGCCATGGCAACAGGACCCTGTGATGATCAGCCTGGGGGAAGTTGTACCACATAGCAATACAAGCCAGCAGAGGATTACACACTGGATTGTCTAAGGTAGAAATGTACTCTTCCAGTGAGGGAAATCCCCCTCGCCCCTTACCCAGATATTGGGGTCTCGAGGGCAAAATCCCACTTATCCCAAGCTAGCTATGTCTCTGCTTTCCTTGCTTAGACAAAGTACATCCATCTTTGCATCTCTCTTGTTCTGTCGAAACTTTTCTTTACCACACATGCTCAGGGACTGATTAGCACACCCTTGTGCCCTATTTAATTTTTCTTGTTACAGAGAAAAGCTATTTTGAAAGCTGAAAATATTGCACTTATGTAATAGACCAGAGGCTATACACATGAGGACATCTAATGGAGGATTATCAGAGCTAACACTAAAAATAAACGAATTACATACCTGATCTATGAATGAGATATGTTAGGGTAAAGATAACCAGCATCCCTGTAACCAAGCGATCTGTTACTGTGGTTTATTTTTAAAGATGTCTCTGGCTTATATAAACGATGGCTCCCTGAACTGTCACAATGGCTGATGATCTGGGAAACCTATGCCAGCTCTGACTGATGCCTCTGGAGGATTAATTAGGCATTCATTGCCTGTTCCTTTGATGTTATATGGAACTCAGGTCTAAGTAGGAATAGACTTCCTATTTCCCAAAGTTCCTTTTTTTCTCCTTCAGTTTGTACCCTTAATGAGGCATTTTCTCAGTATCATCAATCTTCTCTTGTAGAGTTGAAGATGACTAGGTGTGTTTGAACTAATTCCCTGCTTCTTTTAGACACGGAGTTTATGATTTAGCAGTCTGTTGTTAGCAGACCTGGTAGTTTCAGAGTCAGGCTCATAGGTGCTGCCCATAAATGTCATCATTAGCATATCAATCAATCAGCATTTGGCAATCAACAATTATAGGCCAGAGCCTAAACTTTCACCTCTTCTGATCTAGGAATACTATGGTAAGCTTATCCAGTGAAGGCAGCACCTTGGAAGAATGGACAGTCAGATGAGATTAATTGGTACTGGAAGGTTGATGCATTTCTTCATAGACAATAAAAGTGTCCCAAGATCAGATGCGTGTCCTCTAGTCACAGGTAAGAAAGTGAATTAAGATCAGAAAGCTGTTTGATAAACATGGAATTTGAGCAGAGGAGATTGGATGGTCCTAAGAGTTTTGTCATCAGAGGTGGAGCGAAGATTACAGAGTAAAGGCAGGGACTCACCTGAGTTCCCCCCCAAAACTCCTTCAAATATCTTTAAATAATGACTTGAAACAAATTCTAGAGTGGCAGAACCCACCGAACGATGGAGCAAGAAAATTTTCCAGCCTTAGACAACTTACAAGGAAGGTCAACAGGAAAGCTCTGTTGTACCACATTGACAGAGGAGCACAGTCCAGCACAGACCACAGTGCCAGTGCAGACTGGGTCCCAACAAATCAAGAGCAGGCCTTGGGGCAACTAAATCAGTGGCAGCATGGTGGTTTCTAGACCTCTCAGCTCATAGATGGTAAGGGAATCAGACAACAGAGCAGAAGGAAATTTATAGGGGACCCTTTGTAGCACAGGGGCAGAACTCTGTTTAATTGTTATACTTGGATCTGGGTCACAGTTCTGGGTCTTAGTCCCAGTGTGAGGAAGAGCACTAGCACAGCAGAACTTGTGCCTGCAGGGACCCTGGTCACAGCTCCAGGGTTGAAAAGACTGCTTGTGGTTGCTCACAAACCAGTGAACATGACAGAAAAGTAGTAAACACACCTCTCCCTAGATTTGGATTTCTTCAACTGCAGCCCCTTTTCACATTTCAGCAGCATTCACTGGCATTGTGCAGGGTGATGGCAAGTGCAGAGCAAAGTGCACATGCTTTGTGTTCAGAACGAAGGCTGCAGTGAAGTTGCATGATGCAACATGGGCAAGCACTCCCAGATGCACCTCAGATTTATTGTGCATTTGATTTTGAATCAATTTTTGTTTGTTGTATCTTCAGAAACATTTTACTATTGCCAAATTTTGGGGGTCATGAACCACAGTTTAAGAAGTGCCTAACATCACACCACCTTGGAAGAGCCAGAAATGTATATTACCAATTACCTCTGAAAACAGCTGCACAAAAAAATCCTGAAGGTTGGGACAGTGTCCCCTCCACTTGAAAAGCAGAGTCCCACATTACCATAGAGTCAGAAGTCAAGAAATAGGCTGGAAAATGAGCAAACTGAAAAATTTCTGACCATAGAAAGTTACTATAGTAAAAAGGAATATCTGGGAAGCTAGGTGGTGCAGTGAGTAGAGTGCCAGCCCTGGAGTCAGAAGGACCTGAGTTAGGATCCGGCCTCAGACACTTAACACACACACAAACAAAAACCTAGCCGTGTGACCTTGGGCAAGTTACTTAACCTCAATAGCCCTCCAAAAAGCAAAAAAAAAAAAAAAAAGGGAATATCTAAACACACCTCAGAAAAAGACAACAAAGTCAAAATTCTTGCATCTAAAGCCTCAAAGAAAAATATGAATTGGTCTCAGTCCATGGAAGAGCTTGAAAAGGATTTTAAAAGTCAACTAAGACAGGTAAAGGAAAAATTGGGAAGGAAATGAGAGTGATACAAGAAAATCATGAAAAAAAAATCAATAGTTTGGAAAAGGAGGCACAAAAAGCACTGAAGAAAATAACACTTTAAAAGAACAGAATAAGTCAAACAGTAAAAGAGGCACAAAAATCCAATGAAGAAAAGAATGTCTTGAAAAGCAAAATCAGTCAAACGGAAGATGGAAAAAAATTCACTGAAAAGAAAACCTTCTTAAAAGTAGATTTGGGGGCAGCTAGGTGGCACAGTGAGTAGAGCACCAGCCCTGGAGTCAGGAGGATCTGAGTTCAAATCCGGCCCCAGACACTTGAAATTTCTAGCCATGTGACCATGGGCAAATCATTTAACCCCAATTGCTCTACAAAAAAAAAAAAAGTAGATTTGACCAAATGGAAAAAGAGGTAGAAAAACTTACTGATGAAAATAATTCCTTAGTATTCAGCAATCAGAAGCTAATAACTTTATGAAATATCAAACAAAATCAAAAGAATGAAAAAATAGAAGAAAATTCAAAATATCTCATTGGAAAAACAGCTAACCTGGAAAACAGATCCAGGAGATATAATTTAAGAATTGTTGGACTACCTGAAAATCATGATGATTTTTTTTTAAGTATAGACATCATCTTTCAGGAAGTTAAGGAGAAAAACTACCCTGATAGTCTCAAAGCGGAGAGTAAAATAGAAATTGGAAGAACCCACCAATCAACTCCTGAAAGAGATCACAAAATGAAAACTCCCAGGAATATTACAGCCAAATTCCAGACTTTTCATGTCAAGAATAAAATACTGCAAGCAGCCAAAAAGAAACAATTCAAATATCATGAAGCCACAGTCAGGTTGACACAAGATTTCGCAGCTTCTACATTAAAGGATTGGAGGGATTGGAATATTATATTCCAAAGGGCAAAAGAGCTAGGACTGCAACCAAGAATTGCCTACCCAGCAAAACTGAGTAAAATACTTCAGGTGGGGAAAATAAACATTTAATGAAATAGAGGACCAGAGCTGAATAGAAAATTTGACTTTCAAACACAAGATGCAAAAGAATCATAAAAAGATAAATAGGAGGGATGGCTAGGTGGCACAGTGAGTAGAGTGCTGGCCCTGGAGTCAGAAGGACTTGAGTTCGGATCCGGCCTCAGACATTTAACACACACAAACAAAAAAAAGCTAGCTGTGTGACCTTGAACAAGTTACTTAACCCCAATTGCCCTCCAAAAAAAAGCAAAAAAAAAAAAGATAAATAGGAAAGAGACATCATAAGGGATTCAATAAGGTTAAATTATATTCCTACATGGGAAAATGATATTTATAACTCCTAAAAATTTCTTCATTATCATGGCACTTATGAACATTCTTAGGCAGAAAACAAAAGTGTGAGTTCAATGTGATGGTATTACCTAAAAAAATAAAATAAAATTAAGTGATGAGAAAGAAGAATGCTCTGGGAGAACGGGAAAGGGAAAAGTAGAATAGAATAAATTAACTGACATCAAAGAGGCCTGAAAGAGATTTTACCCTGGAGAGGGAAATGAGGGGAGTGGGGAGGGAAGCACCAAACCTTACTCTCATCAAAATTGGCTCAAAGAGGGAATAACATACACACTCAGTTGGGCATAGAAATATATCTTACCATGCAAGAAAGTAGGAAAGGGAGGGGATAAGAGAAGGTGGGAGGGGGAGAACTGATAGAATGGAGGATAGTTTGGGGGAGGTAAAAGTCAAAAGTAAAAATACTTTTGAGAATAGACAGGGTAAAAGGAGAGAGAGAGTAGGATAAATGGGGAAAATAGGATGTAGGGAAATAAATAGTTGGTAATCATTACTGTGAAAAAAATGTTTTACAGTGAGTTTCTCTGATAAAGACTTCATTTCTCAAACATAGAAAACTGAGTCAAATGTACAGAAATAAGAGCCATTACTCAACTGATAAATGATCAGAGGATGTGATCAGTTTTCAGAAAAAGTAATCAAAGCTATCTATACTCATATAAAAAATGTTTTAAATCACTATTCATGAGAGAATGCAAATTAAAACAACTCTGAGATACTATCTTACCTGTTGGAATGGCTAATATGACAGAAAAGAAAAATGGCAAATGTTGAAGGGAACTGGGAAAATTAAAACACTAATGTGCTAGTCGTGAAGTTATATACTGATTCAATCATTCTGGAGAGCAATTTGAAACTATGCTCAAAGGGCTACAAAACCATGCATACTCTTCAACCAAGCAATACCACTACTAGGGCTGTATCCCAAGGAGATAAAAAACAAAGAAAAAGGATCTATTGCACAAAAATATTATAGCAGCTCTTTTAGTGGTGGCAAAGATTTGGAAATTGAGGGGTAGTCCATCAATTGGGGAATGACTGGAAAAGTTATTGTATACAATTGTGATATAATACTACTGTGTTTTAAGAAATTATGAGCATGGACATAACTCCCTTCTGGAAGCAGAGTTCTACCATGGCAAAGAGCTCAAAAGTCAAGTAATTGGCTGCCAATGTGAGCAAGAAACAGAAGCACAAACAGATGATAGAATCCTTTTTTGGGGAACAAAAAGGATCAAGGCATGGAGCAGGAGGAAGACATCAAAATCAGAATTCCTGCATCAAAAGCCTCCAAGAAAAATATGAATTGATTACAGGCCATGGAGGAGCTCAAGAAGGATTTTGAAAATCAAGTAAGAGAAATGGAGAAAAATTAGGAAGAGAAATGAGAATGATGCAAGAAAATTATGAAAAGAGAGTCAACAGCCTGCTAAAGGAGACCCAAAAATACACTGAAGAAAATAACACCTTAAAAAATAAACTAATGGGTGGCTAGGTGGCGCAGTGAATAGAGCACCGGCCCTGGAGTCAGAAGGACCTGAGTTCTGAGCCAGCCTCCGACACTTAATCCACACAAACAAAAACCTAGCCGTGTAACCTTGGGCAAGTTACTTAACCCCAATTGCCCTAAAGGGGTGGCTAGGTGGCGCAGTGAGTAAGAGCACCGGCCTCGGAGTTGGGATGACCCGAGATCAGATCCGGCCTCAGAAAATGAGCACCCACGCATAAACAATGACTAGCCGTGTAACCTTGAGCAAGTTACTTAACCCCAATTGCTTTAAAAAAAAAATAACTCAAATGGCAAAAGAGGCCCAAAAAGCCAATGAGGAGAGGAATACTTTTAAAAGCTGAATTTGCCAGATGGAAAAGGAATTTCAAAAAGTCACTAAAGAAAATAACTCTTTCAAAATTAGATTGGAGCAATTGGAAGCTAATGACTTCATGAGAAATCAAGATTCTATAAAACAGATCCAAACAAATGAAAAAAATAGAAGGCAATGTGAAATATTTCATTGGAAAAACCACTGACCTAGAAAATAGATCCAGGAGAGATAATTTTAAAATTATTGAACTACCTGAAAGCCCTGGATGCTTCAACAAAATTTGATGAGCATTTAAGTACCAATACCTGTTAGGGGATACAAAATCTAGGTTAAACATATCTCTGCCCTCAGAATGTTACAAATACAAATAACTATGACAATACTAATATGTGATGACAAAAGCATTTTTGGAGAAGAACGAGGATATTTTGTCTAATAAATTATCTGTTACATGAGCTTTGTTTTCTTTTTTTTAAATTAGAAGTGAGGTGAGAGGGAGAAAAAATATTTTTCCATTGAAAAAATAAAATTAAAGTCAATAATAAAAGTCCATTAGAAAGGTGGGGAAGGAGGTGAGGTCCAAGGAGGGAAATGTCATTATCAGTGAAAGAGGGTTGCTGGGATAAGATCAAGGAAGGTTTTATAATTAGGAAGCCCTTTAAAGATGGGTGGGAATTCCACAGGCACAGAGCAGGAAATAGAATAATTGTGGCATAGGGAACAATTCCAGGAAACATATAAAAATGGGAAAGCATCAATCATGTTTTAAAGGCAAAGAAGAGTCCAGTTTCTCAGGCACTTGGACTATTGGAGGAGGAAAATTTGAGAAGAGGCCAGATAGATAGGTATTGCTCTTAGGGATAGAAATGTAGGAGAGAGTTCTGGAGTGTAGTTCTAGAGTGTAGAAGGGCTAGAACATCAGGCACAGGAATCTGAACTTTAATTTCTTCTATTCAATTCAGACAGGATTTACCAACTGCCTGCTACATGGAACATGCTAGGAATGCAAAGATGAAGGACCTTACAATGAACTGGTGGTCTAATCCAAGGCAGAGCAACTTGGCAAAGAGCATTAATGCAAAGTCCTAATAGGGGAAGAGAAAGGGCAGGGAGAAATACTCTAGGCAAGTCTGAAAAAGAGGAAGAATGTGAGTTGGATGGGGTAAGAGGTAGTCAGGTGAAGCTTCATGGAAGAGTTAACCTCTGAGCTGGGTATTTAAGGTAGAGGGAAATTTGGACAGGTAAAAATGAAGAAAGGAGTCACTTCTAGGCATGAAATATGGTCTAGCTAAATGAATGCATGAAAGTTAGACATGACAAAAAAAATAAATGATAAATTTTGCTAGAGCATAGAGTATTATATATATGATATATAAATGCAACACAAAAATATAACCAATCAACATATATTAAGCGTCATTCAACATTTTTGAGCAGGAAAGTGACATGACCAGATGTAAGCAGAATTTAAAATAATTATACATATGTGCATGTATTATGTACATATACAGATATGTGTATATATGTATTTGTATATATGTGTGTGTACATACACATATATACATATATGAGAAAATTTAAGGGGAGTAGAGGTTAGATGTGTGCATACCTGCGAGAATGCTATTATAATGGTACAGGTAGGTAATGAGGCATCTAGAAGGCACAGCAGAGAGAGTGTTGGGCTTAGGGGACCCAAGTAGCTGTGTGACAGGTTCGTTGTGAGGTTCAAATGAGATAACATGCATAGAACACTTTGCAAACCCTAATGCCCTATAAAAATGCTATATTATAATGAAGGCCTGAACTGGAGGAGGAGTAATTGGATCAAAAAAGAGAAGACTGATACAAGAAATGTCTCAGAAGCATATTCAACTCCAAGGTCAGGTGATTGGGCCATTTTCCTAAGGCAGAAAGTATGATATAAAATAAGAAATTGAAAGGATGTGGACAACACCTGTACTTTTTTTCCAGGGGGGAGGCAATTGGGATTAAGTGACTTACCCAAAGTCACATAGTTAGTAGTTGTCTGAGGCCAGATTTGAACTGGGGTCCCTCTGACTCTGGGACTGGTGCTCTACCCACTGTGCCACCTAGCTGCCACCACTATTCTAAGCAAGAAAGCCTAGGTGGAGTCCAGTGCTAGTCTGCCCACTGTGGCAGACAAAACTTGGTGATAGGGTGAAGAGAGAAGGGGAATGAGTAGGCTTCCACCATGGGAACAGGAAACATCTAGGCAGTTTTTGAACCATTTCCTGGAGTTCCTTAAGGGAGAGAGGAGTGATGAGGTAGAGGTGGAAGCCTTGCTTGGAGGTGGGGGAGGTCTGATGCTAGAGCCACACTGAACTAGTTCACTTACTGCCAACAGCATCAGGCCAGGCTTCTGAGGTCTAAGATGAGAGGGGGTAATTCATGGCATGGATGTACAACTCCAACTGTTTGCCAGCATGGCATGAGATCAAGACCCTCCTCTCCCTGGAGGAAGTTTCTAGGCTACCTTCCCTGGACTGGATGAGATTGGGGCTGATATGTGTCAGGCATGTAACCCAGGACTCTCTCCCCACTCTGTCCATTGCCCTAAGTCGAGAGACCAGTTATTGATGCTAAGGCATCCAATGAGGAACCTAAATGAACTTTGGCCATATCTCAGAAATCCAAATTTTGGTAACTTAGAAAAAGAACCCTGGAAAGAGAATCAAGATTCTTAGGTTCTGGTCCCTGCTCTGACTATACCCGTTTCCTCCTCTGTAGACTAAGGGGGTTGGGCAAGGTGATTGCCAAGGTTACTTATAGCTGTAATATTCTAGAAATCCATGAGATTTGGGCTCTGACTTCATCTCAGTCCATCATCAATTTCAATAAGTAAATAAACAATTTTGTTTTTGTCCATTTCAATAAGAAGTAGATAAACAGTTTTGGTTTTGTCAATTTCAAAAAAAAAAGTAAATAAACAGTTTTGAAAGTGATGTGTAGAATTTATTATGTACTTTTCTTAAAAAAGTGGTACGAAATGGAGATTCACAGTTTCATATATAATCCTTTTATTTTGTATTGTGCTGTGTGTTTAGAAATCATCTTTGTGGGGTATTTGAATTCAGAATAACTTTTAAAAGAAATGAGTCTCCCTCTGTGACTTTGGTAAAGTTACTTCCACTTTGGGGGGCCTGAGTTTCCTCTTCTCTTAGATGAAGTTATGCTACATGATGTATAAGGTTCCTTCCAGTGCTAACATTTGGTTTTGCTATTTTGGGGGACTTTAGGCATGAACTGGCTTTAAACCCTTTCATTCCCAACCCCAAAATGAAAATCTATGTATTGCAAAGGTCATCACTTTGCCCACACCACTTCCCTAAAATGTCATACTTTTTGGATGATGATGACAAACCATCAATCTTATGACTCAGTTGTCAATAATAGTTCATTAAAATAAGAATTTCTTATGTGGCATTCTTCCTCTCCCCAGGAGCAGGCTCAGCAACAATGATTCCAAGGTGTCTTGGGGCATCTCTCTGTCACTTTCCAGATGGTGTCTACTTCCCCTACCACTGAGGTCATCTTTTTTTTTTTAAAGCAATTGGGGTTAAGTAACTTGCTCAAGGTTACATGGCTAGTCATTATTTATACGTGGGTGCTCATTTTCTGAGGCCGGATCTGATCTCGGGTCATCCCAACTCTGAGGCCGGCGCTCTTACTCACTGCGCCACCTAGCCGCCCCTTTAGGACAATTGGGGTTAAATAACTTGCCCAAGGTCACACGGCTAGGTTTTTGTTTGTGTGGATTAAGTGTCGGAGGCCGGCTCCGAACTCAGGTCCTTCTGATTCCAGGGCCGGCGCTCTACTCACTGCGCCACCTAGCCGCCCCGACTGAGGTCATCTTTTATGCCACTTGCCCCAAATATAGTTGAGGGATGCTTCTTCAGATTTTTTTTTTAAAACCTAGATATGGATCTGGTCAATAAGACTTTGATCTAGGTTGAAAATGATAGGTGAGAGGAAAGGACAAGTAAAAGAGAATATCAAGGTTTTGCACATAAGGTGCAAAATGAATCACAGTGCCACAAAAAGGAACAGTGAGAACACAAGAAGCCATGGCATGATGCCATAGAAAGAGTACTGGATATGGAGTCTGAGGACCAATCAAGGTTTGAATCCTGACTGTGCTACATATAACATGTGTGACCTTGGGTAGTCACTAAATCTCTCTGGGTTCTAGTTTCCTTGTGATGAGGATTCCTCAGATGAAGGGTTTGGATTGCTTGATCTCTAAGTACCTTCAAGCTCTAAATCCATGTCTTAGAGAGCAGGTTTAAGGAAAAATAAATTAAGCTCGGTTTTGGTCATGTTGTGATTGAGATGCCAATGGAATATTCAAGTGGCAAGATCTCATAAATTACATTACCATAGCATCTCAGGATTGTGAGGGATCTCACTGAACAACTTGTCTAACCTGTACCTAAACAAGAATCCTCTAGGCATCCCTCTAAGGCATATCTGACAAGTTATCATCCAGCCTTTGCTTGAAAAACTCCAGTAAGGGGGGAATTCTCTGGCTCTGGAAGGCAGACTATTCCAGTTTTGAATCACTCTAGTTATTAGGAAGCCTAAGGAAATGGGGTGGGAGGGAAGGAAAATAGGAAGAGGGTGATAAGAGTTTAGCAGTTTTCCAAGGGAAAGAGCAGCTTTCCTGCAGACTCTGGGCCACCAGATGGGGTGAAAAACAATGCATCTCCCTGTTGCTTCATCCTCTGGGAGGGGGGGAAGGGCAGGAATGAGAAGAAGTGAACTGTTATGCTCCCCTTCAGGAGAAGTAATGGCATAAAGAAAACTCAGGAAGCCAAGCCCTCAGAAGACTATCTTTAAACTTTACTCCCTACAAGGGGTCAGATTGTGTGCTATAATCTTCATGTCTGCTGCTCTGCCTTCTTCAGGATTGAAAGCAGCGTGATGCCTTCCAAACCTTCTCAAGAGATGTCAATTTTGAATCAAGGATAAAATGTCATGTTAACAATGGAAGGACACTTTCCACAATCCAGTCATTTTTAACTTGTGTTGGGGTTCACTTTCTGACACATATTCTAGCTGGAATTAAGTAAGCCAAGGCAAGTTATTAATAGCTTCTATTAGAAAAATTAAAAGACAGCTGCATATCCATTGTTAGCAAGATATTGACAAATGTAGCTAAGCAGGCAGGCCTCTAACAAGCTTGAAATGTGTGGATGCTTAAGAGGCCCCAAAAAAGAGGTCATGATGGGAAACACACATACACACACACACACACACACACACACACACAAACACGAATGCACACGTGTCGTTTCCATAGAAGTAGTACCTAAAGGCATGAAAGTAGTTTGCCTAGAGAAGAAAGAGAAGAGGACCAAGAAGAGAGAATTAGAAGAACGAGGAAACAACAAAGAGGCAGAGGATTGATTAGAAAGATTGATGGGGAATCAAGACAAAATCACTTACTCTGAAGTGGAAGACTTACAAATAATGGAACAAAACACATAATCAGTTCCTCTAACTCCTTTTTCCCTGTGAGGTATTAGATTCATTAGTCTTTCATCCTGTTCACAGTACCTAGTACAATGTCTGGCATGTCATAGGTGCTTAATAAATGCTTGTTGACTTGATGCATGCAAGCTTGATGCCCTGGCCCAGTCCTTTCCTTACATCCACAAACCACCAAGTTCCCTAAGCCCAGATACCTATGGCTGCACAGAAATACCCCTTCCTTCACAGATGCATGCACATAAAATGTTGAGGTTACTTTAGTACATTTTGTGGTTATCTCTCCGCTACCCTCACCCATGAGCCCAGCTTCCTATTATCTTTTCTCCTTTTTAAAAATTTATTAATATATTTTCATTTGATACTTTGATATTTTCATTTGATACTTTGATATTTTCATTTGATACTTTGATATTTTCATTTGATACTTTGATATTTTCATTCACAGATACTTCTCCAAAAAAATCCAATAACCCCCTTTATGAACTTTATTCCTCCTTCCCCAACACAATCCAAGAGGGAAAAAAAATTAAAAGAAAGGAAAGACGTCTTCCATGTTTGGTGCTATAATACTAATAACTGTTTTATTCATCCAATTTTTTTTGCCTCTCCCTATTGACTTTATGTTGTCGCAGTGTATAAAAGATATATGAATATATAACATATACAATATATAATATGCATAAACATCTATTACATATGCATGTATATATACATAGCATTCTTTTTAATTTGCTTTCATAACTGTCATGTCTTTCCCAACACTCAGGAAACCATTTAGTCTTCAATGCTCATCCATGCTCTTAGAATTTAAATTGCAGACAATTATCCTCATCTTTGAATTCCCTATACCAACAAAATCATGGATCAAGTTGCCGTCCCCAGTCCTATCCCACTCCCCATCCTAATATTTTTCTCAGTTCTTCATATCTGGCATTTCTTATGATGCCACAATGTTTCATTACAATCCATATACCATAATTTGTGTAGTTGGTGTCCAATTGTCGGTCACCTATTTTTTTTTTTTTTTGCCTTTTGGAGGGCAAATTGGGGTTAAGCAACTTGCCCAAGGTCATACGGCTAGGTCTTTGTTTGTGTGTGCATTAAGTGTCTGAGGCCGGATCCGAACTCAGGTCCTTCTGACTCCAGGGCCGGCGCTCTACTCACTGCGCCACCTAGCTGCCCCTGGTCACCTATTTTTTTCTATCTTTGTCTTTGTCGCAAAGAATGAAGAACA
Organism: Gymnobelideus leadbeateri; assembly: GCA_011680675.1. Taxonomy (NCBI): domain Eukaryota; kingdom Metazoa; phylum Chordata; class Mammalia; order Diprotodontia; family Petauridae; genus Gymnobelideus; species Gymnobelideus leadbeateri. The sequence continues at coordinate 487,974 of WOXC01004486.1, forward strand.
TCTTGTGCCATTTTCTCTTGTGGTTGATAGCTCCTCAGAATATAATCCTAGGAATAAGATCTCTAAAACAATGGATCTGAACAATTTATTAGCTTTCCTTTAATCTCTCTGAGGCATCCATAGTTCTCATAATTTTAGTCCTGGACTCTTGTGATAGCATTCTAGAAAAGGAAGAGACTCAAGGCAAGAAGGCCAGCCTCTGTCTCCTACCTTTTTCTACTTTAATGGATCCTCCACTAAGCTACCAAAGAAATTTTCCTTAAGTACAGCTCTGACCAGGTCATCTGCCACCCCAACTCAATAGACTCCCATTATGCTCTATTACTTCTGGGATCAAATACAAAACTTTACATTTGGTTTTTTAAACCCTTCACAACTTTGCCTTCTCTTATTTTTCCCCCATTTTCTTAAATTTTATTCACTTTTACAAAGTCAATAATCCAGCAACACCAATTTTCTTGCTCTTCCTCAAAAATGACAAACCACCCCTTGATTCTTTGTCTTTTCATTGGCACATGGTACCCCATGCCTGGAATGCTCTCCCTCACTCCCTCCATCTCCTGGCCTTCCTGGCTTCCTTCAAGACACAGCTCAAAGCTCAAGTTCTGAAGGAGGCTTTTCTATCCACTTGTCCCATTTCACCCCCCCCCCCAAACTGCTAGTGCCCTCCCTCTGAGATGATGTCAAATTTTACTGTATATACCTTGTATGTAATAGTTGTTTGTATGTTGCCTCCCGATTAGAATGTGAGATCCTAGAATATAAAGGTCATGTTTGGTTTTTTTAGCTTTCTTTGTATCACAGCATAGTAACTTTATAGGTAATAGTACCCTAGCATAGCAACTGAAACATAGCAAGTGCTTAATGAGACTGACTCATTGTTGACATTATCCTATTTTCAAGTCTCCTTTCTCCATTTCTAAATGAATCTACTTTTACTAGATTAATTTTTTCTCTAGTCCCAGATAACCAATAATTCCTGGAACATTAGGCTATTTCCCTGCCAAGAAAGAGTACTGATTTATTTGAAATCTTTCTTTCAAAAAAGACAACAAAAAAGTCACCAGGATCAATTATATCCAAGGACCTAAAAGTGGGAAAAACCCTAAAAAGAGATAGTGGGAGAGTGGCTTGTTTGTTTTTTCACGTTGGGACACAATGTTATGTTTAAAGAGTTTTCTTTGCTTTGTATTTTGGGGGGACGGGGCAGATCTCAATCCTGTAGGTATAGTGGAAGACTTAGTAAAAATCACTTTTTTCACTCCAGGGTAATATTTGCTATCACTGCCATAAGCTGAATGTGGTTTTATTCATGGAAATCACAGTAAATAAAATAAAATTTATTTTGCCTTTCTATACGGAGAGCAACTGAATGTTGCCCTGACTTGCGTTAGAAATCTCTGATATGTGCTGTCCATCCTTCCCCTCATTAGAATTTCAGCTCTTTGTACCAGGTTATTTCTTCATATCCCAAGCATTTAGCACAATGTTTTACATATAATAAATGCTTAGTAATGCTTTTTTGCTCATTTTCACCAACCAGGTTATCATCTTCTGGAAATGCTTCATTTGTTCAATATTCTTTGATAATAAGACATCCAAAATCAACACAATACTTCAGATATGGGTTGACCAGAGCAGAGGACAGTACCACCATTATTACCTGGCCTTATTCTGGATTTTATGCCTTGCAATTCAAGCTAAGACTATTCATGGTTTTGTTTTGGCTGCAACACCAAACTGCTAACTTATAACATTCTAGAGGCCCAGATGATCTTCAGACTGTTGTATAGGCATTCCTCCTCTATCCTTTACTTGTGAAGTTGATCTTTGAAACAGTGAAATACTTTACATTCATCCTTATTGAATTTCATCTTATTAAATCTATCCCATAATTCTACCATTCCATCCTGCCCCTGCCATCATGTGTTACCTCTCCATACTTGTGACACCCATAAATGTCTATGTAGTTTATGTACGTCTTCATCCTATGCATTGATAAGAATTTTGAAGAGCAGAAAGCAAAGGATACTTAGGGCACTCTACTAAAGGCTTTCCTCAAAGTTGTTATCCCTTTTGAGTCCAATTACTCAACTAGCCCTAGATCGATCTAAATGTACTAACACCCATCTGTCCTGTCTCCATCTTGTCTACAAGAAGATCATGACAAACACTACTATAAGTACACACAAAATTCATTATATGTCTATGTATATATGTATACATATATACATATTATACATAAATGTATATATGAAGGGGGAGAAGGGGTGGGAAAGGATGGAAAGAAAGAGAGAGAGAGAGAGAGAGAGAGAGAGAAACAGAGACAGAGACAGAGACACGGAGACAGGAAAGGGGTAAAAGAGAGAGAAGATGGAAGGCAACATCAGAGAGAAGAGGGAAACCAGCAAAGGCTTCCTATAGAACCTAAATTTTAGCCAAGTCTTGAGGAAAGCAAGGAAAACTGAGGTAGCAGTAAAGAAGGTTTTTTGGTTTTTGTTTTTGCTTTTTTTAAATACATTTTGTTGATGGTTTTTTTTGTTTTATTTTGTTTTGTTTTTTTAGTTTACATCTTTCATTTCCACAAGATTTTGAGTTACAAATTTTCTCCCCATTTTTCCCTACCCACCATCCCAAAACATCAATACCACTGAATATCCCTTCCCCCAATCTGTTCTCTCCCATACCTTTCCCCATGCCAATCCCTACTTTCCAGTAGGGCACAGTGGATCTCTATGCCCTGATGCCTGTATATGTTATTTCCCAGTTACGTGTAAAATTATATATATATATATATATATATATATATATGTGTGTGTGTGTGTGTGTGTGTGTGTGTGTGTGTGTGTGTGTGTGTGTGTGTATAATATATATATACACATTTTTAAACATATGATTTTTAAAATTTTGAATTCCAGATTCTTCCCCTTCCTCCCTCATCACCCACCCTCACTGGGAAGATAAGCAATTCAGTATAGGTTGTACATGCCTAGCTATGCAAAACATTTCCATAGTGGATGTATTGTGAAAGACTGACTATATTTCCCTCCATCCTATCCCACCCCTCATTTGTTCTATTCACTACTTTGATCCTATCCCTTTTCAAAAGTGGGTGCTTCCAACTTCCCTCCCCACCAGCCTGCCCTCCCTTCCATTATCCCCCCTCTTGTCCCCTTCCCCTCTACTCTCCTGTAGGGTGAGATACCCTATTTAGTATGTATGTCATTCCCTCCCTAAGCCAAATTCAATGAGAATAATGTTGACTCATTTCCTTTTGCCTTCCTATTCTTCCTCTCCATTGTAACAGTTTTTCCTTGCCTCTTCTATATGAGATAGTTTATCCCGTTCTGTCTCTCCTCATCTCCTCTCATTATATTTCTCTCACCTTTTAATTTCACTTTCCTATTCAATTGATCCTGTGCCCTCTGTCTATGTATACCTGTACACATATATACACACACTCACATATGTATATATGTATTCATACACCCACATACCCTCCAATATAGACATATATATGTATGTATATATACATTTCTATTCCCTTCAACTATTATCATACTGAGAAAAGTTTCGTAAGTTACAATTATCATTTTTCCATGTAGGAATATAAGTAGTTCAACTTTGATAAGTTCCTTATGATTTCTTTTTCCTGTTGACCTTCTCATGCATCTCTTGCTTCTTGTATCTGAATACCCAGATTTTCTATTCAACTCCAGTTTTTTCATCAACAATGCTTGAAAGTCTTCTATTCCACTGAATGACCATATTTTCCCCTGAAACGTGATACTTAGCTTTTCTGGGTAAGTGATTCTTGGTTTTAATCCCAGCTCCTTTGACCTCCTGAATATCATATTCCAAGCCTTTTGATCCCCCTGTAAAAGCTACCAGATCCTGTGTTATCCTGATTGTATCTTCCTGGTTGCTTGTAATATTTTCTCCTTGATCTGGGAAGTCCAGAACTTGGCTATAATATTCCTAGGAGTTTCTTTTTGGGATCTTTTTCAGGAAGTGATTGGTGGATTCTTTCAATCTCTATTTTGCCCTCTGGTTCTAAAACATTAGGGCAATTTTCCTTAAGAATTTCTTGAAGGATTATTTCTAGGTGTTTTTTGTTTTTTGTTTCATTTTTTTATCATGGCTTTCAGGTAGTTCAATAATTTTTAAATTATCTCTCCTGGATCTATTTTCCAGGTCAGTGGTTTTTCCAATAAGATATTTCACATTGCCTTCTATTTTTTTCACTTGTTTGGATCTGTTTATTAGTATCTTGATTTCTCATAAAGTCACTAGCTTCTATTTGCTCTAATTCTGAAGGAATGATTCTCTTCAGTGAGCTTTTGAGAATCTTTTTCTGTCTGGCAAATTTGGCTTTTTTAAGGCATTCTTCTCCTCATTGCCTTTTTGAGCTCTTTTGCCTTCTGAGTTAGTCTATTTTTAAGGTGTTATTTTCTTTTTTTTTTCTTTTTGGGGGGGGAGGTAGTAGGGCAATTAGGGTTAAGTGACTTACCCAAGATCACATGGCTAGTTTTTGTGTTGAGTGTCTGAGACTGGATTTGAACTCAGGTCCTCCTGACTCCAGGGCTGGTGCTCTATTCATTGCACCACCTATCCACCCCAAGGTGTTATTTTCTTCAGTCAAGTTGTTGAGTCTCATTTCATAATTTTCTTGCATCATTCTCATTTCTCTTCCCAATTTATCCTCCACTTCTCTTATTTGGTTTTCAAGATCCTTTTTAAGCTCCTCTATGGCCTGTAACAAGCTCATATTTTTCTTGGAAGCTTTTAGTGCAGGAGTTCTGACTTCACTGTCTTCCTCCTGTTCCATGCTCTGATCCTTTTTGTCTCCAAAATAGGAGTATAATGTAGGATTCCTCTGTTTGCTTTGCTTCCTTTGCTTCCTCATGTTGCCACTCAATTACTTGACTTTTGAGCCCTTTGCCACAGTAGAACTCTGCTACCAGAAAGGGGAGCTTTATCCCAAACACTGTGGTTTTTGCAGCTGCCAGAGCTTTTAGTTGGGTGGCATCTCTGAAGCCTCCACATGCTCTAGTAGACTGTTCACACACCCCAGGACCCCCACCCTAGACAGCAATCCAGATCCAAGCAGGTTAAAGCAAGAGCGATTACCCCTCAGACTGGTTGCTCAGTCCCTCTACAATTTGCAGACCAGAAGCTCTAAAGAAGCCACATGGCAGAGGCTGCACAGTTGTGGAGCCTCAGCTGCTTCTCACCCTGGGGGCAAAGGCCAGATCACACTCCCAAACTCCCTGTTCCCACAAAGTCTACTTTGTCTTTGGCATCTATGGGTTGATAATTCTGGAAACCACCACAGCTGCTGGTGAGCTGAAGTCTCTCCAGCAGGCAGCTGGTTAGAACACCCTGAGGGTAAAACCTTCAGTTTGTGCAGAGCTGGGCTTGACTCCCAGAATGCTGTTCTGGCCCCTTCCTGCCATCCTGCCAGGCTGTCTTCAGCAGGAGGTTAGCTTCTCTGTGTCATTTTGTGGGTTTTGTAGCTCCAAAGTTTGTCTAGAGTAATTTTTTACATGAATTGGAGGAGGCAGAAGCTGGAGCCCCGCAGAAGTCCTGTTTCTACTCCACCATTTTGACTTGACCCTCATGAAGAAGGTTTTGAGCATTCCAAAAGACCACAGATGGGATGTAGAGGAGCATGTCAAGAAATAAGACAGTAGGGAGCCAAGATGGCGGAGTAGAAACAGCTCCTCCAAGCCTCTCTGCCCCCAGATTCTCCACAAACTATGTAAAAAAGGACTCTGAAAAACTTCTGGAGCCCCAGCACCCACAGAACGACACAGAGAAGCTAACCTCCCACTGAGGACAGCCCAGCACCCTGCAGGAAGGACCAGCGCAGTGGTCTGGGACCTGGCAGCGCGCAGAGCACAGGAGCCGAGCGCGGAGCCCAGGTCCACGTGAGCCGAGGTTTTAGCCCCAGGGCGGCAGGGCCAGCAGCCAGCTGGAGGAACCCCAGAACACCAGGAACTGTGGAGATTCCAGAATTATCAACATAGACTTGCCTAGAACAAAGTAAGAGGTTAGTGTCCTATGGATTTTGGGACCTGTATTTAGGGAATGCGTCAGCTCCCTCCCCTGGGGGCTAGAAGCCGCTGAGGACAAACTCCATTTTGTAGTTTTCAGAGGCAGCTCCCGCTCCCAGCCTGCAAATTTGTAGGGAGATCCAGCGATCAGTCTTGGGGGGTAATCGCTCTTGCTTTAACCTCCCTGGATCTGGATTGTGATCTAGGGTGGAAGTTGTGGGTGGGTTTACAGCTTGCCAGAAACGGAAGTTGCCCCCCACACGTTCGGGACGAAAATTCCTCTATCTGGCCTTAAAGCCATAGTGTGGCAACAAGCCCAAAAGTCAAGCAATTAAGTGGCAACATGCCAAGGCAAAGGAAACAGAAAAATGCAACCCTAGACTCCTATTTTGGGGGCATAGAGCGGGAAAAGGACTGTGAGGTCAGAAGTCCTGCTCCAAAAGCCCCAGGGGAAAACATGAGCGGGTTGCAGGCCATAGAGGACCTTAAGAAGGACTTTAAAAATCAAATAAGAGAAGTGGAGGAAAAATTGGAAAGAGAAATGAGAAGGATGCAGGAAAAGTATGAAATGAGGGTCAACAGCCTGACTGAGGAAAACAACACCTTAAAAAATAGACTAGCTCAAATGGCAAAGGAGGCCCAAAAGGGCATTGAGGAGAAGAATTCCTTAAAAAGTCGAATTTGCCAGATGGAAAAAGAATCTCAAAAGTTCACTGAGGAGATTCATTCCTTCAGAGTTAAACTGGAGCAAATGGAAGCTAATGACTTTATGAGAAATCAAGATGCTGTTAAGCAGATCCAAACAAACGAAAGATTAGAAGGCAATGTGAAATATCTCATGGGAAAAACCACTGACCTGGAGAATAGATCCAGGAGAGACAATTTAAAAATTATTGGACTACCTGAAAGCCATGATCAAAGAAAGAACCTAGAAATCACCCTTCAAGAAATTCTCAAGGAAAATTGCCCTGATGTTTTAGATCCAGAGGGCAAAATAGAGGTTGAAAGAATCCACCGATCACCTCCTGAAAAAGATCCCAAAAAGAAAACTCCCAGGAATATTATAGCCAGGTTCCAGAATCCCCAGATCAAGGAGAAAATACTACAAGCAGCCAGGAAGAAACAATTTCAATATTGTGGAAACACAATCAGAATAGCCCAGGACCTGGCAGCTTCTACACTGAGGGATCGAAGGGCATGGAATATGATATTCCAGAGGGCAAAAGAACTGGGAATGAACCCAAGGGTCACCTACCCAGCAAAACTGAGTATTTTGTTTCAGGGGAAAATATGGTCATTCAGTGGAATAGAGGACTTTCAAGCATTCTTGAGGAAAAAACCAGAGTTGAATAGAATATTTGACATCCAGACGCAAGAAGTAAGAGATGCCTGAGAAGGTAATCAGGGAAAAGAAATCAAAAGGAACTTATCAAAGTTGAACTATTTACATCCCTATATGGAAAAGCAATATCTGTGACTGATGATATCTTTCTCACTATGAAAATAATGGATGAAGGGGGTGTGGTCATATGAATACATATGTGAAGGTGTGTGTATATGGTTACAGTTATATATGGATAGAGGGCATAGGTTGATTTTGTTGGGAAGGGAGAGTACTCAAGGGAAGAAATTATGAGGTGAGAGAGGAAAGTGGCAAGAGGAGATGGGGAGAGACATGGTAGGGTAAACTATCTCATGTAGGGGAAGTGGGTGCAAAGGAGGAGGAGAATAAGGAAGGCTAAAAAGGCAAAACCACATTCACATTGAATTTGGTTCAGGGAGAAAATGACATACATACTAAATGGGATATCTCAACCTGCAGCAGGATAGGGGGAAGGGGGATGAGAGGAGGGATGATGGATGGGAGGGCATCCTTGGGGTGAGGGGAGGTTGGAAGTACCCACTATAGAAGAGGGACAGGATCATGTAGGGAATGGACCAGGTGGGGGGTGGGATGAGTGGGAGGGAATTATAAGCAGCCTTGTACAATATATCTACTATGATAATGTTTTGCATAGCTAGACATGTACAACTTATACTGAATTACTTATATCCCAAGAAGGAATGGGTGACAAGGGAGGAAGGAAATGGATCTGAAATTCAAGGTCGTAACATTAAATGTTTCAAATATATATATAAATACTATTATTAATACTCTTTTGCCTATAATTGGGAGATAAGATGTGCAGGCATTGGGACACAAAGATTCATCTTCCTCTAATGGAAAAGTCGATGGGGGTATGGGAGAAGGTATGGGAGAGAGCAGATTGGAGGAAGCGATATCTTGTGGGACTGCTATTCTGGGAGGTTGGGTAGGGGAATAATGGGGGGAAAATGATTGTAACTCAAAATCTGGCGGAAATGAATGATGTAAAACAGAAGTTAATAAAGTATTTGTTTAAAAAAAAAAGAAATAAGACAGTAGGCAATGTCTATGAATCATAGAGTGCATTGAATGAAGAAAGAAGACTGGAAAGCAGGAAGGGGCCTGGTTATGGAGAGCATTAATGACAAAGACTCCAAACTAACCTTCATTCCAGCAAATGTCATTAACACTCCAATTCCTTTGTTGCTCCTATCTCAGAATGAAGTAATCTTTTCCTATGGCCACACCAACTGTTCCTCTTTTGCCCTTGATCCCTGTCCCTCCCATCTTTTCTTGGAACTTTTACTTTCTATTGTTTTATTTCTCTCCCAAGTTTTCACCCTTTCCATATCCACCGGTTCCTTTCCTTTTGCCTACAGAGTTCTTATATCATCAAAAAACACTTTCATTTGACCTTATAATCACCTTGTGTTATCAACCTATACATCTCTTCCCTTTCACAGTCAGACTCCTAGAATTAAGTGCCCAACTACAGCAAGGTACCTATCTCACCCTCTCCATAATTGTGTCACCCATAAATTTCATAAATATGCAGTGAGCATCTTCATCCTATTCCTTTATAAAAAATGCAAATTGTAAAAATCAAAGTTCCCTACTAGAGACCTTCCTCCATGATGACATACCATTTCTGAGTGAACTTTGGGTCTAACCACTCAACAGGTTCTGAATCTACCTAACTACATTCTCATCAAGCCTTCATATCTCCATCAAGCAGTTTATCCTTCTTGTCTCCACTTTCTAATCCCCTCCTCACTTTTTAACCTTTTAGAGTCTAGCTTCCATTCTCACCACTTGCTGCTCGCAGCTTCTCTAATTTTACCAAGAATTTTCTTATTGTGAAATACAATAGTTTTTTTCTCAGTCTTCAACTTGCTGCTGCATTTGACTCTGTTGACCAATCCCTTCTTATTCTATCCTCCCTATGTTTTTATTATACTCCTGTCATGAACGTTTTCCTAGCTGTCTGAAAGATGCTTTTCAGGCTCCTTTGCAGATTTGCCATTCACATCCCACCCCAATACTCTACTCATACCATGCATAGAGATGAATGGGTATACCTCAGATCTATATTCTCAACTTTTGCTTGGTGATCTTACTGGTTCTTATGGATTCATCAATAACTTCTATGCAAGTGACTCACAGAGTTACATATCCAGCCCTCTTACCTTGAGCTTCTAGCCACCATCTCCAAGTACCTGTTAGACATTTTAGTCTGAACATACCACATCACACCATGAAATCAACATGTACCAAACTGAAATCATCTTCCCTTTTCATAACTTCCCTATTCTGCCATCATTCTTCCAGTCACCCAGGTTCACAAACAGAAAATATCTCTCTCACTTGCCCTATATGAAATCAATTGGAAAATCTCATCAATTCTGCTTCCTCAGCATCTCTCTCATTTGTCCCCTCATCTCTAGTCACATCAAGGCCAGGTTCAGTCTTTCAACTCCTTTCACTTGGACTACTATAATCTTCTCATCAGTTTCCCAATGTCATCTATTCCCTCTCCAATTCATGCTCCATATAAATCCCAAATTTTTATTCCTAAAATACAATCACTCCCTGTTCAAAATGTTTCAATGGCTCTCTATTGCTGCTAGGATAAAATGGAAACTCCTGTTTGGTATTTAAAGCTTTTCACAATCTGGCTCCTGCCTATTTTCTTAGACTAATTAGACATTAGACTCCTTCACTAAATACCCCAGCCAAACTGCACTATTTGCTATTTCCTGCACACAGCATTCAATCTTCTGCCTCAGTGCTTTTACACAGGATTGGAATGTCTATCTTCAAATCCATCCTTTGGAACCCCAGGTGCCCATCAAAACTCACCTCAGATGACACCTCCTTGAAAAGGCAGCTGTCAGTACCCTCTGGTTCCCTCACAAAAATCCCATTCTACTAATCTATAAACAAATTATATCCCACCAAGGAATGTAAGTTCATTGAGGGCAGAGACTGCCTCCTTTAATATTTCAATCTCCAGTTCCTGGCATAATGCTAGGCACATGGGGGTGACTAAGAAATTCTTATTAATTCAGGACATATCGCATTCTATTTTGGGAGTAGGAGTACTAGTAAAGAACTGAACTAGAGACACAGGATTATAGATTTGGAGATGGATAGACATGTTTGGATTCTTTAGTAAGTGAAAAAACAATTTTGAAATTGAACTTTGCCTTGTCTGTATATATTACTAGGTCATAAGGCAAGAAGAAATGATGAAAGAAAAGCTGGCCATATGATAAGAGACCCATTAATAATCAAATTCTTTCTTATGATCCCAGCTCCATCTGAGAACACTCTCCTCCAACTCTGAGGGGGAGAATCTTTGAGGTTTTTCCAGCACCTTCTTGACACCTTGGGCATGCAGCAACAGCTGGGCTCTGCCCATATGGAGGATCTGTGACCCCCTTGAAGCTGGCTTTGACCTCTGCACATCCATCCCAACAAGTAGAAAAATAAACACATGGTGCTTTTCATTCTAAGCCCTCCCACAGGGTTTGTGTTTATTAAAACTTTCATTAGTAGCAAATGTTAATTGAAGCAGTGAATTATTAAAGATTCTTAAATGAGAAGCTTTCAAGTGGCCCATCTAAAGTCAATGAAATTTGGATGGAGAGAACATCACACAACTGCTGACCTTCCTTGGAAATGATGCAGTGTGGTGGCTTGGAACGCCTACATCTTCTCTAAAAGAATGGCAAGGAAACATGCAACAGGAAAATTATTCCTCTGTCCCTCCTAAGGGAGGCCTCCTGCTGTGTGGATGTGGGAACACTCTTCATAATGCCTTAGAAAATTTCAAATATGTTGATGGTATAAACTAGACCCAGAATTGATAGGTTGTTACATATTAACCTAATGAGAAGTGGTATGGGATTGTGGACACAATGCTGGACCTAGAGTCAGGAAGACCTGCATTTGAATCTCTTTTCAGAGATTCATCCCCACATCTCCAAATGCCAGTAGGATATCTCTACCAGGAATGAATGAAAAATTATTTGCTGAGCACTTATTATGTCAGGCAGTGTGCTTAATTCTGGGGATCCAAACACAGGCAAGCAAAATAATTCCTGTGTTTAAGGAGCTGTCTAGAAGTGGGATCAGCTTCGTGGAAAGGTAGTGGGTTCCCTGTCCTTTGAGGTCTTCAAGCAGAGGTTTGATGTCTCCTTGCCAATTACACTATCGTGGGGATCTCTCTCATGTGTGGGTTGAACTAAATCAGTGTGTCAAACTCAAATAGAAACAAAGGCTACTAAACCACACAGAAGGACACATATTGTCTTAGAAAAATCTCATTTTAACATCATCTGTGTTCTATTACATTTTTATTTATTTTGTTAAATATTTCCAATTGCTTTTTCATCTGGTCTGGGCTGCACTCAGGAGCATTGCAGGCTGCATACACCATAGGAGGCATCTCTGGTACCTCTGAATTAGATGACTACTGACGTCTCTTACAAATCTCAAATTCTGAGATTCTGAAGTCTTCCTAGTGTTCCACTGTAATTGTGTCATTTAACATCAATGGCCTCTTTTGCTTACCAAATTATATATAAACTTTCTTTAACATGCAAGATCCTCTAAAATCTGGCTCCAATGTACTCGTTTGCCATATATGTTCTACATTCCAGCCAAATGATGCTACCTGACATCACACCTTCTCATATTGCCCTTTTCATTCTCTGAGTCCTTATTCATGTTGTCTCCCATGCTTTGGATGGGGGGGGGGGGGATTCTCATTCCTCTGCTCCAAATCTACCTAATGAAGCCTCTACTTCCTTCAAGACTCAACTCAGAATCTCTGTCCTCCATTAAGGTTTACCTAATCTCCCTCACCAGGTAAAGATGATTTCTCCTTCCCATTTCTCACAACAATTGGCCTTATCCTCTCTTTTGTGTCAATCTTGCTCTCTCTTGTACTGTAGCTATATGTGCTTTTATCATCTACCCCTGGATCATAGAGGCAGAGCATCATGGACATAGAGCCAAGAGACTCCAATCCAAAGCTATCTAGTCTAAGATGATTTCTTTTAGAGGTGATTTATACACTGGATTGTAATCACCTTGAAAAGGGGGACTGGATTCTAGCCATCCTTGACTCTCCAGCACCTACTTACTTTGTATATAGTAGGTATTTAATAAATTGTGATGAATTAATTTGAAATTGGATTTACCTATTGTAATAGTAATGGAATTTAAAGATCCCCCTGTACTGGCTTGGTTTTTGGGTTGAATGTTGAAACCCAGAGCCTGTGAATCCCACTTGTGGAATGGACTTTTTGATGTGAAAAGAGAGGACTGAACTGGGAGGAGCTGGTGCCATGGATTTAGAGAGAAGACCCAATCAGAAAGAGGCAGAAGAACTTTTGAGAGCAACATCGTGGAGGCAGAGAGAAAGAGGATTGCTGAGGGCCAGTTGGAGCTGCCCAGGACTTTTGAGAACTGCCACCCAGAGCTGCCAAGGACTGAGGAGGCATGATTGTGATGCCAGTATTTTGTCTATCTGTTGTGATGTTATTGTGCCAGATTCATCTGCTGTTGAAGGACAGTGCTGCTGTTGCAGAGGTCTTAGAACCTTGCTGTTGGTTCAGAAGCCCTGAAGAAGGATTTTCTTGTTGTATGTTTATAGAAATCCTGGAAGATGGTCTTGCTGATATTTTCAGGGGTACTGAGACTGTTCTGCAGGCAGAGAGTGAATTAGTAAAGACAATGGCAATGTATATTGTGGTTTTGTTAAGCTTTGCTCCCCAGGAACAGAGATTGCTGAGAGCTTGCCTCCAGTAAAGATGAAGAAAAGACTTCTCTTTGGGTATTAAATGCCCTGATGATATCTTAACCTTGCTGTAGCTCAGGGGTAGATGGCCTTTGTGCTCTCCACTGCCCCTTTTGAGAAAGTGCTTGGTGTTAACTGATGATAATTGTAATTCAGTTGTGATCCAGGGGTGGGAAACTTGACTTTTTTGTGCTCTGTGATTGACCAAATGAATATACTCTGTTTATGATGGAAAACTAATCTTAATCTCCATTTGAGAAGAGAGACTTTGTGATTGACTAAATAAATGTGCTGCCCAGGGTTGGAGAAGTACTTGGAAATTATTGAATCACACTTGATGAATGCTGTATTTTGATTTTCTCTGTTTTGTGAATGTTTTGCCTTAATTTGTCACTGAATGAAACGGAGAGTTACTGTGCTGGTATTCTGAACCTTAGAAGTTGCCTTTGCTTGGCATTACATCTATTCATGCTTAGCTCAGGAACCTCGCCTCCTGGGCACTGAGGAAGATGTAGGGCCCTGGAAAGAACACAGTGATACTTAAGTTGAGCACCTAAATTACACATGGTGAAAAGAATAACAATGATAGTTAGCATTTATATACTGCCTTCTAGGTACCAGGCAGTGTGCTAAGTTCTTGATAAATATTATCTCAACTTACCATATAGATATAGTAATATTATTTATAACCTTGTAATAATCCTGGGAGGCAGGATCCCCATTTCACAATTGTGGCAACTGAGAGAAACAGAAGTTAGGTGACTTTCCAAATATCACACAGCTCATAAGTTTGAGAGTGAATTTGAATTCAGGTCTTCCTGACTCCAGTCCTGGTGGTCTACCTACTGTACCACACCAAGCTGCCCTATAATGCTTGTATGGCTCTGGGCAAGTCATTTTACTTCTAAGTATTCCAAACAGCTCTTACAGTATAAGTCATAGAGAAAATATCTACCTGCACTGATAAAGGGGATTCTCTCACCCAGGAGTTCCCTTTGCAAAGAAATCATAGGTGTAGTCCCCATCTTGATACTAAAATATAGATAATAAAACTTGCCCCACCAACCTCACAAGACTGTTTTTAGGAAAGTGCTTTGTAAACCAGGTGCAAATTGTTATTATGTCTGATTGTGGGGTAACAACTTGCTGCCCCTGTTTTCTATTTCACTTTTCACCCAAAACCTCTTTTACACAGAGTTAGGTCTAATTCTGTATGTAGATAACCACTTAACATGTTGGTCAAGGTCATGGTTTATTTGCCTTTTTTTGGAGGGGGAAGGCAAGGCAATTGGGGTTAAGTGACTTGCCCAAGGTCCCACGGCTAGGGTGGTTAAGTGTATTAAGTGTCTGAGGCCAGATTTGAACTCAAGTCTTCCTGACTCCAGGATGGGTGCTCTATTCACTTCACCACCTAGCCTCCCCAGTCAAGGTCATAGTATCAATTCAATTTTAAAAATCCCTTTTCATCCTGGGCAGTGTGGTATATAGGGGAAAGAATCCAAGCATTGATAGACAAGGGCCAGGGTTCAATAACAGTTCTGTAGCTTACTCCTTGTGGAATGTTGGTGAAGTCACCTCTACCTTGTCATTAGTTTCTTCTGTCGGACTGGATGGTTTCTGAGGTCCTTCCAGCTCTTTACCCTATGAAGAGAAGACTTCTTACTTCTCCCCCAGTTCTGAGTGCAACAATTCTAGATAAGAATTTTGGTTTGCTCCCTCCACAGTCATTGCCTATCATTACCTAATTACAGAGTGGAGCCTCGAAGGACAGGCCCAAGGGCATGAAATCTGGCTGTTTGTTAATTCACTAAGGAAAACAGCATGGGGGCAAGGGGAAAAGAGGCATCATGGTCTTTTACCTTGCCTGCCCAACCAGCCTCCCTCCCACCCACTGGGGTGCAGTAAGGATCAAATGAGATAATGGATATGAAAAAAAAATCTGTAAACTCTTAAGCAGCATATAAATGCAAAGGATCATTATTATTCCACTTTTTCTAATTGTTCTCTGCCCTCTGGCTCAAATGGACTCAATTGATCTTATGGTTGCCTCAACCCAGGGCCTTTTAGCCTCTCCTGCAGGAAATGAAAGAGGCTTCCCTTGTTTACCCATTAACAGCCAACTGCTGCAGCCAATTTCACATAGTGGAGATAAAGACATAAGACACAAATGAAATCACACATTCAGGGGCTGGTAATAGGATGGGAGGGGGAGGGTCAATTCTCCCCAGGGGATGTAGAATTGAAATCTGGACCACTGCTGCCAGAGCTCACATTCTCTAATTACAGTATCTAATTACTGTAACTTGTAATTACAGAACATTGTAATTTCACCCACTTCAAATTTATGGCACATAACGTCAGCTGGGCAAGTCCAATCTGTCTGCTGCTATCCATCAACAATTTTTCATTCTATGGTCCTGCTCGAGCTCTGACAACTCCCTAATTCATTTCAGTTGTGGCCTTTTTCATTTCTCCTTTCACTGCCCAATCATATCTACACTCACAACAGATGCCTTAGCCTCCAATGTCACTAAGGGGTTCAAGGTATTTAGCATAAACTCTACTCCTTTCTCTATTCCTCAAAATTCTCAGCACCACCATCATCATCATCAATCATCATCATCATCATCATCATCATCATCATTCTCTCTCTCTCTCTCTCTCTCTCTCTCACTCTCTCTTCCTTTCTTTTACTGACAGAAGACTAGAAAGTCATACTTTTCATCCAGGGTTATTCTATTACCTATCCTCTGTATCCCATTCTCTGCCACCTTCTCTAGAATGGTGGTCCAGCAGTTGTCTTCATTCAGTAGTGTAATTTCATTCTCCTCTGACTACAAACATGCTCTGCTTTTCCCAATCCTAAAACAATTTTCCTTGATCCTTCTACCCCATCTGGCTAAAATCTGATCTCTCTACTATCCCTCACTGCTAAATTTATTTTTTGTTAATGTTTTTATTTTTTATCAAAAGCTTTATTAACTTCTAGTTTATATAATTCATTTCCACAAGATTTTGAGTTACAAATTTTCTCCCCATTTTCCCCCTACCCACCACCCCAAATAGTAATCCCACTGGCTATCTCCTCTTCCAACCTTCTGTCTCCCATATCTTCTCCCATACCCCCTCCAACTTTCCAGTAGGGCACGGTGGATCTCTGTGCCCCAATGTATATCTTATTTCCCAGTTACATGTAAAATAATATTAATAATAGTATATATATGTATACATATATATGTGTGTATGTGTATGTGTGTGATATATATATATATATATATATATATATATATATATATATATATATATATATATATTTAAACATTTGATTTTAAAGCTTTGAATTCCAGATTCATTCCCTTCCTCCCTTGTCACCCACTCTTTCTGGGAAGATAAGCAATTCAACATAGGTTGTACATGTGTAGCTATGCAAAACATTTCAACAGTGGATATATTGTAAAAGACTGACTATATTTCCCTCACTCCTATCCCACCTCCCACTTGTTCTATTCTCTACTTTGATGCTGTCCCTTTTCAAAAATGGATGCTTCTAACTTCTGTTCCACCCCAGCCTGCCCTCCCTTCCCTCATCCCTCCTCTCATCCCTTTCCCCCCTACTATTCTATAGGGTAAGAAACCCTATTTAGTGTGTTTGTCATTCCCTCCCTAAGCCAAATTCATTGAGAATAAGGTTGACCCATTCCCTTTTGCCTTCCTGTTCTTCCTCTCCATTGTGATTATTTTGTCTTGTCTCTTCTATGTGAGATAGTTTACCCCATTCTGTCTCTCCCCATCAACTCTCATTATATCCCTCTCTCACCTCTTACTTTCACTTTCTAAGTATCTTCCATTCCTATTAAATTGGCCCTGTGCCCTCTATCTATGTACCTGTATACATATACACACATTAACATATGTATTCATATACCCATATACCCTCATATATAGAAATATGTGTGTATGTACACATTTCTATTCCCTCCAACTATTCTCATACTGAGAAAAGTTTCATAAGTTACAATTATTGTTTTTTCCATGTAGGGATGTAAATAGTTCAACTTTGATAAGTTCCTTATGATTTCTTTTTCTGTTTACCTTCTCATGCATCTCTCGCTTCTTGTATCTGAATGCCAAATTTTCTATTCAACTGTGATTTTTTTCATCAAGAATGCTTGAAAGTCCTCTATTCCACTGAATGACCATATTTTCCCTTGGAGCATGATACTCAGTTTTTCCGGGTAGGTGATTCTTGGTGATTCTAGGTGATTCAGCTCCTTTGACCTCCTGAATATCATATTCTAATACCTCAATGTGAAAGCTGCCAGATCCTGTGTTATTCTGATTGTGTTTCCACAATATTGAAATTGTTTCTTCCTGGCTGCTTGTAACATTTTCTCCTTGATCTGGAGATTCCAGATCCTGGCTATAATATTCCTAGGACTTTTCTTTTGGGGATCTTTTTCAGGAGGTGATCAGTATATTCTTTCAACCTCTATTTTGCCCTCTGGTTCTAAAAAATCAGGGCAATTTTCTTTAAGAATTTCTTGAAGTATGATTTCTGGGTGTTTTTTTTTATCATGGCTTTCAGGTAGTCCAATAATTTTTAAATTATCTCTCCTGGATCTATTTTCCAGGTCAGTGGTTTTCCCAATGAGATATTTCACATTGCCTTGTATTTTTTCATTTGTTTGGATCTGCTTAATAGTATCTTGATTTCTCATAAAGTCACTAGCTTCCATTTGCTCCAATCTAATTCTGAAGGAATGATTTTCTTCAGTGAGCTTTTGAGATTCTTTTTCCATCTGGCAAATTCAGTTTTTTAGAAAGTATTCTTCTCCTCATTGGCTTTTTGAGCCTCTTTTGCCATTTGAGTTAGTCTATTTTTAAGGTGTTATTTTCTTCAGTCAGGTTGTTGACTTTCATTTCATAATTTTCTTGCATCATTCTCATTTCTTTTCCCAATTTTTCCTCCATTTCTTTTATTTGGTTTTAAAAATCCTTCTTAAAGTCCTCTATGGCATGTAAGAAGCTCATATTTTTCTTGGAAGCTTTTGGTACAGGAGTTCTGACTTTGCTGTCTTCTTTCTGTTCCATGCTTTGATCTTTTTTGTCCCCAAAATAGGAGTGTAAAGTTGGGTTGCTCTGTTTGCTTTGCTTCCTTTGCCTGCTCATGTTGCCACTCAATTACTTGTCTTTTGGGCTTTTTGTCACAGTAGGATTCTGCCACCAGACAGGGGAGCTTTATCCCAAACACTAGGTTTTTCTCAGCTGCCTAAGGTATTAGGTGGGTGCCCTCTCTGACAACTCCACACACTCTGGCAAGCTGGTCACACACCCTAGAACCTCCACCCTAGACGGAAATCCAGATCCAAGCAGGTTAAAGCAAGAGCAATTATCCCTCAGACTGGTCACTTGGTCCCCCTACAGTCTACAGTCCAGGAGCTGAAGCTGCCATGTGGTAGTGGCTACACAAGCACCTCAGTGGCTTCTCACCCCAGGGGCAAAGGCCAACTGCACTCCCAAAGTACCAGATCCCAAAGTCCACACTGCACTGACCTCTCACTTTGTCCCTAGCATCTATTTGTTGATAATTCTGGAAACCACCATAGTTGCTGGTGATCTGAAGTCCCTTCAGCTGGCAGCTAGTCAGGCCCATCCTGAGGCTAAAAGCTCTGGCTCAGCTCAAGCTGGGCTGGGGTAAGCTCCCAGAGCACTGTGCTGGCCCCATCCTGCCAGCCTGCCAAGTAGTCCTCAGTGGGAGGTTAGCTTCTCTGTGTCATTTTGTAGGTTCTGTAGCTCCAAAGTTTCTTCAGAGTCACCTTTTACATGAATTGGAGGAGTTGGGAGGTGGACCCCCAAGGAAGTCCTGTTTCTACTCTGCCATCTTCTGCTTAATTTCTTAAAAACATTATGTATACCCTATGCCTCCACACCTCACTATTTTTATTATGAAATACTTAGAATTCTGATAGCTCCAAAGAAAAATCCAAAGAAATTGTTTTCCCAAGGATAGCCAATGATCCACTAATCTCAAATTTCAATGGCTTTCTCTTTTAATGCTCATTCTCCTTGGCCTCTCTACATCATTTGACATTAATGATCACATTCTCCTACTAAGGGTTCCTTGGCTTCAGAGGTACTATACACTAGTTCTCCTACCACTTCTCTATAAAGTATAGGCTAGTGAACTTGACTTTGGTTTCCCAAAACTTCTAGAATATCTTATTAAAGAGATGGTTTATGAGCATATAGAAAGGAAAGCAGTGATCATTAACAGCCAGCCTGACTTCATCAAGAAGGGGTCATGGAATACCAGCTTTATTTCTTTTTTGACATATTTATCACACTGGTAGATCTGGGGAATTCTAGCAACCTGGCAATTGATTGCTAAGTGTGGAAATAAAGTTCAAAGTGTAAAGGATTATAAATGTGAGCGATTATAACATCCAGGGTTCAAGTACTATAAATCTACAAACAGTTACACATACCACTCTATTATCAGATTTCATGACACCCTGCCCAAAATAAGGTATCCTGGTCCAATAGAGATCGACCTGCTGTGTAGTATTCTGAGGATTCTACATTTTAGATTGGTTTACCAACACAAAATATAGAATTTTGGTATACTGCATTCAATATACCTAGAACAGAGGTGTCAAACATCAACACTTCCAAATGCTGCCAAAGCACATTAAAATATAACTGGGAAAAACTTAACAAAATAAATAAAAATAAAATAGAATGTAGATAATGTTGATATGTGGCTTTCTAATTCAACATATAGGCTTCAGGGACCTTTATGTATAGTTTAGTGCAGGTGTGGGGAAGCTACAGCCTCAAGGTCACATGTGGCCCTCTAAATCAGGTTTGTACAACTTGTGGCCCCCAGGCTGCTGACCACTCTCAGGCCATTTTCTACACAAGGATTTTGGGCAGCCTGTGGAAAAATGTGGAGGAAAATATCCTTTGTATGTAGAGGAAATCTTTTGGCATGCTGCAAATTGTGCAGACCCACTCTAGATCCTCAAATGCAGCCCCTTTGACTCAATTCAGACTTCATAGAACAAATCATTTTATTAAGGAGATTTGTTCTATGAAGTTTGGATTCAGTCAAATGGTTGCGCTTGAGGACCTAGAGGGCCAAATGCAGCCTCAAGGCTACAGGTTCCCCACCACTGGTTTTAGTGGCTCTTTTTCTATTTGAATTTGACTTCTCTGTTCTCTACACATATTTCTGGCCACAACCTCACCTTTTCTGAACCCCATTCTTTAACTTTTCCATGTTTGCATGCACAAGTCATTAATTATCTGATTCTACCATTTTCTTTCTTGTCAACTATAAGGTATAAGGACTCTGAATTCTGGAGGGCCATGGGGAAGAGAGTTCTCACTTTACCAAGCTGGTCCATGAGTACATGGTCTCCTATGAAAATGTGTTGGTTGAGACCTGTTTTTGTCTTTTCTACAAGGTCTTATGAGACTTTGAAGGATCAGAGGTCTAATGATGAGTCCATGTCAGAAACATCTATAATCTCCACAATCCTACTAAATATGGTCCAGCAGCAAATCAACCCAACAACCAAGATGTCACATCCTCCAAGTAAAGAAGTAACTGTCAATTGATGTCCCATTTAGAAGTGAATTTGATGGGGTGAATGCTCTGTGGCAGTTGCTTTCTGTTTAAGTCTCTTCTTCCCAGGGACTGAGGTGGAAAAAAGAAGAGCATGCCCTTGGTTCAAATGATGGGTTCATACTTCAGTTCTTGCTATATCTTCTAACTAAATAATCTTTTATAAAATGAATAATGATAATGCATTTACATAGTACCTTAAGGGGTGCACAGCACTTTACAAATGTTACATCATATCATACAATTCTGGGCAGTAGGTGCTATGATTATCCAGGATTTACAGATGAGGAAACCAAGGCAGAAAGCAGTTAAGTGATTCACCCAAGGTCTTCTTGATGTCAGAGCTAGAGCTCTGGGTATTAAATACCTAGCTGCCTCTTAAAGTTACTCAATGTTAAATGCTTATCAATGATATCAAGAAGAGATTAAGTAGTTAAATTATACTGAGGGGATAATCATGGTTAATTGATATTAGGGAGAATATGCTGCACTAGAATGGGAACATCAGTGCATATAGAATTGAAAAGATACCCCAGCCTCTCAGGGGTACCCCTAGAATGTTAAGAAGAAGAAGCAGCCTTTATAAGCTTTGAGAACCTGACATCCTACTAGAATTGGGGTTAGAATAAAGGATTTATAGGCAACTAGGTGGTGCAGTGGATAGAGTACCAGCCCTGGAGTCAGGGGTACCTGAGTTCAAACTTGGCATCAGACACTAGCTAGCTGTGTGACCCTGGGCAAGTCACGCAACCCTGTTTGCCTCAATTTCCTCATCTGTAAAATGACCCAGAGAAGAAAATAGTAAACCACTCCAGTACCTTTGGTAGAAAACTCCCAGTGGAGTCACAAAAAATCGGATGCAACTGAAACAACATAGCAATAAAATAAAGAATTTAGAGAGTTTACTCAATAAGCACATATGAAATAGTCACAGAATTTCTGTGCATGCCCCGAAATGATGAACTGGGCCCTTCCATTACAAGCCATCATAGAATTACAGAAACAGGTTTGATGGAGGTTGGCAGCAGGTCAAGAACCTCTATCTATGTTCTAAGAACTGAGCCATCATGAACCAGACACCCCTCCCTCCACTGCATAATGATTCTTATGGAACACTTATACTCCATTATATTCAGGTACCACAATTTATTTAGTCAGAAGAAAATTTTTAAGGATAACAGCTAATTGAAATCAAACACCTATTTGAGCTTCTTACCTGGCCAAAATACATCTGGTCAACAGGTAGCCTGGGTTTTTAATAATATCATTTTTCAGAATATAAATTTATACAATAAAACATTTAAAAGGGGAATAAGTGCAAATGCAGTACTATGGAAAGGGGTCTTGATTTAGAGGCAGAAGGTCTGGGATTAAATCCCAGTTCTATTACTTACTACCTCTTTGATATTGGTCAAATCACTCAGCATTTATGGGTCTCAGATTGATTATCCATAAAAGGACTGAAGCATGGTAAAGTTAAAAGAGCTCAGACCTTAGATTCAGGAAGACCTTGTTTCAAATCATACCTCAGATATTTACTAGCTGCATGACCTTAAGCAAGTCATTTGATCTTTTTAAGCCTCTTGTGTAAAATGAGAGGGTTTGACTTGGCCTCTAATATCCTTTCCCTCTCTAAATTTATAATCTTGGGGCAGCTAGGTGGTTCAGTGAGTAGAGCACTGGGCCTGGAGTCAGGGGGACTTGAGTTCAAATCCAGCCTCATACAATTACCACAAAACTAGTTGTGTGACCTTGGGAATGTCACTTAACTCCAATTGCCCCCCTAAAAAAGCAAAAAAAAAAATGTATAATCTTAACATTGTTGATGATCTTTTCAACCCTAAAGCCCTATGATTTAGGCTGTGGTAAAAAGTTCAGAATTATATCTCAACATGGCTAAGAGATGACAGATCTCCAGGAAGAAGACACATTTGTATATTGAATGATTCTGTGTAATATTTCCCTGCCAAACTGAATATATCAAATGATACATACCCTCCAGAACACACCACTTTCATTGTCTGCTAATCCTCTAGTGGATTACCGAAGGGGCCTCCCCTTGATACTGTTCTATGTAGTAATTTTATCATTGCCTTTAATGAAGGCACAGGTAACTAGCTCTATAATTTATTATAACAAAGATGCATGACAAATTGTAATCTGAAAATAGGTTAAAATAACAGACCAGTGCTTCTAAGATTAGGTTTAAAAGAAAACAGGATAAAATACTATATGTGGTTCCATAAAAACAAGTTCATGTGCAGAGAATGGGGAGACATGACTCGATAATAATTATTGTGAGGAGGGCTTGGAGGTTTAAAAAAGTGGAAAGTAAGCTTGGCCATTGTTGGATGAAGAAACAGGGAATGTTTAATCTGGAGACCAAAGCTTTGGGTTGAAGGGAGATGGCTTGATCATTGTCTCCAAATAATCAAAGGGATTAATTCCACTTGTTGCTAGAGGATGAAACTAAAGGAACATTGGATTTTGAGTCAGAGGACTTGGGTCTATTTGCAGCTCTGCGATTTACTTCTTGGATAAGTCATTTAATCTGTCTGAGTCATATTTTCTATACAATGAAGAAAGTTAGACTAGAACATAATATAAGATTGCTTCCCAATCCAAATCCATAATCCTATGATGAGACAGATTTTGACTCCATTGTAAGTAAACACCTCCTGCAGTAACAGTCAGAGTTGTCCAAGAGAGGAAAGACCTATCTCTGGAGATGATTGGTATCCCCACCGCTATCACCCTCCAAAAGTCCTCAAACAAAAACAGTGATGGAATCAGAAATGTTATAGAGTGGATTCCTGCTCAGGTCTGAGTTAAAGTAGACTGCCCTTCAAGGTCCAGGGCTAGTTTTCTCATCATCTTCAAAGGAATAAAAGTGAAGGTGATGGGGTGCTTGGGATATATATATATATTTGTAACATCAGTCTGTAATATCAGTTTGTAATATCAGTTTGTAAAAGGGGTGCTTTGGGATCTATGTCTGTAAAATTAATTTGTAAAACCAGTGTGGAAATCACACCCCCCCCCCAGCCTCAAAGCATTAACTTTGCCCCTTCCCCTGCCAGCACTCTGTCCAGCAACAACTCATGAACTGTTTATCTCTGCTTGGAACAATAACAAGCTACACTTATCCTTCACTAAGCTATCTATAAACATTTTAGCTTAGGCAAATGTTATCTCCCTAGAGTGGCCAGCTGCACCATGAATCCTTCAATATCCTATCTATAGGTTAACTCCTTAGCCAATTATACCCATACTGAGTCTTCATTAGCCTTGGTTCCCAACATCCTTCTTGTCAAATGTGACATTGATGGATGGCAGACTAGGTACTCCTCAGTTGACCCTGACCGCTGGCTGACTTAGTGATGTTTCAACCACCCCTCCAGGTAGCCCCCCCGTTGGGCTATTTCCCAATGAATTATGGGCAATAGGCCTGTGCTGTTGATATTAAAAGTGCATGTTCCTTTAAGCACTGACCACTCCTTAACTCCTCCCTAATGCCACCCTAGTTAGCATAATTGACACCTGATTTACTGTCTTGACTCCTTAAAACTACACCTGTGATTTCTGTAAGTTTGTAGGTTTCCTAAGAACTCCTGCCCTCTGTGCTGTGCAGCGTATCTCAGCTTCCAAGTTTGCTTGAGCCTGGTGAATTCTTTCCAGACTGAATTGCAGGGTTTCTGGTCACTGATAGTGATCAGGGTCCCTGATAAAACCTATTACCCTTCCCTCATCAAAGGAACTTTTTTTTTTCAAATGAACAAGTATTTATTAAGGAGCTTCCTATTGTGCCAGACACTGTGCTATGCACCTCGGATACAAAGAAAGATAAAAGATGGTTTCTGTCCTTGAATGAGCTCACAATCTAATGGGAGAACATGCGAACAACCATGTACAAATAAAACATATACAAGGAGAAACTGGGGGATAATATCAGAGGCAAGGCACAAGCATGAACTTGTATCTATTTCTATTAAAAGAATACATTAAGGATAAAAATACAGAAAGATAACTACCTTTAACTTACTATCCTAACCATATTTTTTACCAAAACCCTAGTTTAAAACTCAAAGGCATCAAATCCCACTGATCTGACTTTTCTCGTTACATGCTTTCTCATACCTTTGTTTTTTCAACTGATACTGGGTTTCCTCTCATCACTTAAGATCAGGATTCTAAAGCTTACAGTCTTTTTATATACAGTCCAATAGTGCCTAAACCTGGAACCAGCCAGCAAAATCGAAAGAGAATAGTGACCCTCTGTACATTAAGATATGCTTTCACTCATATGAAACCAACAACCACAACAGTCACATAACAGAGATACTAAATAGGCAGGGAAAGAAACCAGTGGTAAAAAAAACCCTGGAAAGAGTGACCCGGCAGGTACAGCTAGGCTGAGATCACAGGAGCTGGTAACTTTCGCCCATCCCTGTCCTCTACCTGCCCTCGTGCTTTGCCCAGGGTTCATTGCTCTAGGGCTGCATAGCTCTTCAGCAGGGGACCTGGGTTTCTGACACTTCAATTCCATCGTCCACCTTGGATTCCTGAAGAACAATTCTCTTTGGGTCTCTAATCTAAGGAGCACTCCCCAGCAGGGCAGAAGAAAGTTAAAAAGGTACTCAGAACACAAACATTGATCAGATATAGAGTAGTCAGGTTTATTTTCACACAGAAAAGGAAATGCATGGCCATCAGGAATTATGGAATGACTGCTAGCATCCAAGCCTCATTGGGATGTTTTCAATGGGTTTTTCATTAGCTGTTTTACATTTCACCCCAGCTACATGCAGCCCACTTAACACCACCTGTGTTCTCTTCTGCCCAATGGGGTGTGTGTGGGTGTGGGTGTGGGTGTGGGTGTGGGTGTGGGTGTGGGTGTGGGTGTGTGTGTGTGTGTGTGTGTGTGTGTGTGTGTGTGTGTGTGTGTGTGTGTGTGTGTATATACACACACAGTTCTTTCTCTGGGTCAAGATGTTGCTGCCCATATTATCTCTACAACTCCTCCAGTAGCTAATACCCTTGTTCAGGTGTCCAGAAAGAGAATAAGATGCCTTTTGATAGCTCACTATATCAAAGGAGAGAAGAAAAGGGCCCCATCCCAAATGCAGGCTTGCCTAGGAGGCCAAGAACCCACTAGGCTTGGCCTGTGTGGAGTAAAGGGACCGCCTCCCCACCCCTATTCTTCTGATGCTCAGAGACAAACTTACACCTTGAGGCCAGCAATAAAGAGAGGCCTAGATATTGCCCCTTTAGTAAAATCACTTAGTTCCAGCTCAGCAGCCAATTAAAAGTATATCTCCCTGGCAGAGAGAAATCAGAGAGCATCTGTACCTACTCTGGCAGGCAGGGGGAAGGGAAGAGACTTTCCACCATCTATCTCCAACGAGTTACTGCTATAAGATTATAGAATCATTAGTTTAGAACTCGAAGGACTGTTAGAGGTCCTCATAGCCCTAATCAGTTGGGGCCTTCAGTGGAATCACTAGAAGCTTATTAGGATCCAAGGTTGCTAGCAAATTAAGTTACCTCATCCCTTCTAGTCTTTGCTTAAGATTTCTATTGGCTCATTTACTGCTCCTTGCCCTCAGTATGGTAGGACTACAGTTGGTATTTTATTTAAGACAATTTAAAGTCATTGCTTTGGGTTGTTCCAGCTGGTTTTTAGCATTCTAAGAATCAAATTTGGCTTTTAGCCCACCTTTCCTGGGTATTTATTTTTTCTTCCTCTGCTCACAGCAGTTCAGTCATTCCATCCAGTCTTGAGCTACCCTAGTTGATTTTATTTGCTTTAAGCATTTGATTTTTTTTAAAGCAATTGGGGTTAAGTAATTTGCTCAAGGTTACACGGCTAGTCATTATTTATGTGTGGGTGCTCATTTTCTGAGGCGGGATTCAATCTGGGGTTGTCCCAACTCCGAGGCTGGCGCTCTTACTCACTGCGCTACCTAGCCTCCCCTAAGCATTTGTTTTTTTTTTTAATTGGTTTTTGCTTATTCATCATCAGATTTAGGGCTTTTTTCTATTCTTTATTTCTACAGCATGGACTTTGAAATCATGATCTATTCTTGGAAAATAATAAAAATAATACATATTTAATTAAAAAGTTTATTTCTATAAATCAAAAGATAAATGTCTAAAGCCCTTCTATCTACCCTCCTCCCAACTCTCCACCCACATCAGTATGTTGTGTGTGTGTCTGTGTGCTTGTGTGTTTAACCATACAATCAGTAGGATAGAAAACTATGAATAAGAATCTATGAGACCGATGGTTATTCTCTGATCTTAACCCAAAAGGGTTACATTCCATAGTTTTAACCCCATTAATCCTTTCCCTAATAGCAAAAAAATGTCAAAAAGACTGACTGCCTTAGTGAGAAGATAGTAATCCCCAGGGTGGCAAAGTCTGATATTCCATCCAGGACAAATGACTCCCTTAGAGGTCCTGGAGCTAATGCTGAAAACTTGATTTGGTCCTGGACCCTAGGGAAAGGTAGAGCAAATCAGCTCCCTCAGGGCAAACACTATCCTAACAATACAGGGAAGGTTAAATACCATTAGCCAAATATTAATCACCCTCCTAAGTATCATTTCATTTCCCCAAGTAAAGGCTGTTTGACCCAGAGAAGAGATGCTATAAGGAAGTACCTGCTAGCAGTTATATAGTATTTTAAAGGCCTATCATGTAGAAGAAGGGTTGGATTTTTTCTACCAAATTCCAGAAGGCAATACTGGAAAGTAGAAGATGTAAAGAAGTAGGTTTAAGCTTAGTATAAGAAAAAGTACTTGATTTAAAGAAATCCAAAAGTGGGATGGGATGCCTAGGGAAGTAGTGGTTCACCTTCACTGAAGATCTCTAAACAGAGATAAGATGACCACTTGTCATGAAAGTCACTCCCACTCAGTGATGGCTCCCTCTCTTTAGTGACTTAGGAGTTTACTTCCAGCTCTGAGATTATGTGACTCAGCTAAAACCAAAGGCTATGTATGCACTATGTACATTGTTGAACCATAGCTCAGGGCAGGTGAACTTGAAAATAAAAGCAATTTAAAATTTTCCATAGGCAGAGATATTTGCTGACCTTTGCAGAAAATACCCCTTCCCTTTTCACTATTGTGTAGGAAAGGTTCCATTGAAGAAGGCAACAACAGCTACTCCAAAAAAGGTTGAAAGTATTATGAGTTCTTCAGTCAAGATTATGCCACAAGCAAAAATCAAGTCTTGACACAGATACAGAAAAGGACAGAGAGCTTCATCTGCAATCTTAATTTATTGTAAAAACACCGTGATTGAGCAAGAGGAAAAAGAAATACAGGAAGTACTTGAAGATTCCCTTGGGATGGTAATTAACTACATAAGTCTCTTCCAACCTTGGAATGATTCACCAAAGCATTTTGGAGTTGGAAGGGAACTCAGCATCCATCTAATCCAGTCCTACACTAACATCTGACAAGTGGTCATTCAGCCTATGCTAGAACATCCCCAAGAAGGGGAAATCCACCACCACTTGAGGCAGTCTAATCCACTTTGGGATAGCCTGAATTTATAGGAATCTTTCTACCCTAAATTTGCCTCCTTGTAATTTCCACCCAGCTAGGTAGCACAGTGGATACCAGGTCTGGAGTCAGGAAGACCTGAGTTCAAATCTGCCTCCAACACTTAGTAGCAGTGTGACCCTGGGCAAATTGTTTAACCCTATTTGCCTCAGTTTCCTCATCTGTAAAATGATCTAGAGAAGGAAATGGCAAAGCATTCTAGTATCTTTGCCAAGAAAATCCCAAATGATATCACAAAGAGTTGGACATGTCTGAAAAAAACTGAACAAAATACAACAAATTTCCACCTACTGTTCCTCTTTCTGTCCTCTAGCCAAATGGAAAAAATTCCACCTTTCCTGCACATGACAGTCTTTCAAATACTTGAAAATATCTGTCATGTTGCTACCCCATTCTTTTCTATCAGTTAAACATGTCAAGTTCCAACAGATCCTCCTACATCATGAAGCCAATGCCCTTCACCAATATCAGAGTAAATGTCCTAAACAACAGGTCAATGAAAGAGACTTCTAATTCACTTGAGTTCAATCAATACTTAGTAAACAAATACTCTTTGAAAGATCATACCTTGGTGATACAAAGATTAAAAAAATAGCACTGTTCCTGCTGACAGTCTAATAAAAAGAGATAAAATATAAATAAATGCACAATTGTTGAATTTAAAAGAAAGCAAAATCTGTTGAAAATGAAGGGAGGATAGAAGTAAATGCTATAAGAAATCAGAAGAGTGGAAGATCTTATTCAGCTCTCCTGCATTTTCACTTACTGTCCCCCATGTCTGGAATTCTCTCCCTCCTCATCTCTGTCTCCTGCCTTATCTCACTTCCTTCAAGTATCAGTTTAAAATCCCACCTTCTACCAGAAGGCTTTCTTAGTCCTACTCAATGCTATTTCTTACCCACTGAGACTACCTCCAATTTTATATAGATATATGTGTGTATGAATATATGTATGCATATATATTTGTTGTGCACGTATAATATGTACATAGTTATTTGCATGTTTTCTCCCCCATTAGACTGTGAGCTCCTTAAGGTCAGGGATGATATTGGGACTTCTTTTTTATCCTTAGCACTTAAAACAATCTACAGAACTTAACAAATGCTTATTGATTTGAATTGTTAACGGGATGTCATGGAATCTCAAGAGACAGACACTATTTTAAACTTTTTTTGTCAGAATGTGGCTTTCTGTGTTTACAAGAAACTACTTCTGGAGTAACAAACACTTAAAGTCTTCAAAAATATTGCTGTGGAGGAAACCTAAGCAATGTAAAAACAAAAGATATCAAATATATGCATATATACATACACGTATACACACATATACTATATATGTATTATGCATATATACATATACAGAGAAACCATTCCTCATTTTCAATTCTGCATGCAAAACCTCTATGATTATAGACAGGATTAATCACTTTGGGATGTAGAAAACTTTAATGGAAACTCTCTCACACAGCTATTAGAAATTTATTCAGCCTCCCATGATTCAAAGATCAGGCAAATAATTGTATCTGTACTTTCATTTATAACTGAATTAGCATCTTCAAAACTTTAAGCTCTGGTGATATTGGGGACAATTTCTCTCTCACATTAGCAAACCTTGAAAATAAGATTTCCAAAACCATTCTATGTTTACGTAACATTTTAATGCACCATTCAATCTCATGGAAAACCTAAAAAGTTTAACAGTAGACTCAAATGTTTCTGTAGATAATGTATCCCTGAACAACTGAAGAAATATGGTTTGTGGTTCTTCAAACTCCCATCCCTGAATTCACTGCTTTGTTTTCATGAAAGCAGATGCCATCGTCTCCCTAATCATCAAGGTCACCTGACTATAGAACCCAGCACTTTTTCTTCCTTAAGATCAGTCAATAACTGCTTTGTAGTCAACAATTGAACAGAAAACATTTGTCTGTTAATCTTAATGCTGCTATGATTATCCTCCACCCTGCCATGAAAGGGGGGAAAATATATTTGTTAGAAGCCCATTTCAGTGACAAGAGATATTTCATTGCCATAATTTCACATGATGTACCTTCACCTCAATCTGCCCAGAACTGATCAACACATTTTAGAAAACTCGATCAGCCCATTGTCTAATACCTCTGACCACTGTCAGTTCCTGCTAAGCCACAGCATGCATACTTTTTTTGAGATGACAATGAGGAATGTAGATGAGTAGCTATACTAATAGTGGTATATGACCATAATGGGCCAATATTGCACTTTAAATATGATGTATATGAAGAACTCAGAGAAACTTAGGAATAGTTGTTTTAAATGACATAGAAGAAAGTAGAAGAAAACAATAAACACAATGACTATAATAATATAAAGAAAAACAACACTTAAAAACAGAATTCAGATCAATACAATAATCAATCTTAACTCCAGAGGACTCTCTCCCTCATCTTGGGAGAGAGATAGAACTCTACAGATATGGAAAGAGGCATACATTATCAGAAATGGGCAATGAGCTATATTTCTTCTCTCTACTAATGATGGTAGTTATCAGAAAAAAAAAACAGCAATAATTCTTTTTTAAAAGCATGTATATAACACAGGTGATACTGAGAACACACAATAATGAGGACGAAACCTACATTTAGCCATTACTATCACTATGTTTATTAAGCAATTACTGTGCAATGAGCACTGGACCTGGAGTCATAATACGTGGGTTCAAATTCTGGCTGTGTGACCTTAGAACATTCATTTGGCCTCTTTCCTCAATTCCTCATCTGGAAAATGGGGAAATACCCTACACTGCCTATGTTACAAACTGCAATGAGGATGAAATGAGATAATATGTGAAAACTGTTTTTCAAAATACAAATAAATGTTAAACATCAGTGTAATTTATCTTAGAATATGCATCTGAACTAGAAAAGGGAGTGTTTTTTAAAAAACAATAGTAGCAATAATTAAAAGAGATGGAAAGAAACAGATCCTTGTCATAGAACCTTGTATCAGAAAAGTTGTACATCTGTTGGGCACATACCTACTAGCAAAGGTCTAGAACAATCATAGCTCTAATAGCTCTGAGAGTTCCTTTTAAGCTTACAGTCAAAGTATCCCCAAAAGACTTAAAACTCTAACTTAATGTGTGATAATTTGTTGAATGAATGAAAGAATGAAGCTGTCTCACTAGATCCCAGTTGTCACAGGTGAGATGAAAGGCCTTCTGTATCTCTTTCCCCAGACAAGGCACATAGAAAGAATACATAACCTTCCAAAATATTTAAACAAATGAGACCGAAAGGATTGTAATTGAGGGTATACTAATTTTTGTCAACTCATCATAGAGAAAAGAATGGATGTATACCAAGTGTTGCT
Source organism: Gymnobelideus leadbeateri (assembly GCA_011680675.1). NCBI lineage: Eukaryota > Metazoa > Chordata > Mammalia > Diprotodontia > Petauridae > Gymnobelideus > Gymnobelideus leadbeateri. The sequence continues at coordinate 519,751 of WOXC01004486.1, forward strand.
TTCCCAGGATTTTGAAAAGAGTGATTAATGAGCCCCTTCTTAATAAAAAAAAAAAACAAACTCACAAAATCTTTGACCTCAGAGTTTATCTTTTACAATCAGTAAACATATACTTTTTAAGTACCTACTATGTGTTAACCATATCTAAACAGAAATCATCTCTCCAATATGTTGTTTTTATCCAGCTTCTCAATGAAAAAAAAAAACTACAGGAAAAAAAAGATTAACAATATCAAGGAAAAGGATGAAAAGAAACTAAGAGAAAAGGAATCTAGCACTTCCAAACTTAAAACTATATTATAAAGCAGCAGTTATCAAAACTATCTGGTACTAGTTAAAGGGTAGATATATCAATGGCACAGATTAGACAAAGGAAATTCAGAAACAATAGAACCCCATAACCCAGTACAGGATAAAGTGAAATATGTAAGTTATCTAGGAGGGGAAAAAACTGTATTCAATAAGAACTGCTAGAAAAAACTGGAAAGGAGTTTGTCAGAAATTAGGCTAAGACCAACTATACTACAATATATGTTTAATGAACATAGTACCTTAATATTAAAGATCACGCCATAAAAAATTATAAGAGAAACACATCATATAACTCTCACAAGTATGGGTAAAGATATATTCTGAACCAAACAAGAGACAGAGTAAACTACAAAAGTTAAAATGAATAACTCTGATGACTTGAAAGTGAAAAACTTTTGGACAGACTACATTAATGGATTTAGGGTAAGAAGGGAAATGTTTGAAGGGGGGCAGGAATCTTTGTATTAAATTTCTCTGATAAAGGTTGATAAATATGTGTGTATGAATATACATATATATGTGTATATACACACATATTATATACATGTATACACACATATATGTATATTATATATACATATATATATGTGTATATGTGTGTATATTTCCCCCTTAGATAAATGGTCAAAATATATGAACAAACAATTCTCAAAAGAAGAGCCTCAAAGTATCTACAAACATAAAAAGGGCTCTAAATAACTAATAGTAAGAGAAAGGCAAATCAAAACAACTCTAAAATTTCATCTCCCATCCTACAAATTGGCAGAAATTACAGAAGATAACAACAGTCTATGTTGGAAGGCATGGGAGAAGATAGGCACACTAATACATTGCTGGTGAAGCTGAAAAATGGCACAACCATTTGGGAAAGCAATTTGGAATTATGCAAATAAAAAACTTATATCCCAAGGAAGTTTTTGATAAGAAAAAAGTCCCCATATACTACAAAATATTTATAGCATCACTTCTTACAGTAGCTAAGAATTGGAAACAAAGTAGATGTTTATCAACTAGATAATAGCTAAACAAATTATGGTACATGAATATTATTGTGCTGTAAGAAATGATGTGGTGAGTAAGAGCGCCGGCCTCGGAGTTTGGATGACCCGAGATCAGATCCGGCCTCAGAAAATGAGCACCCACGCATAAATCAAATGACTAGCCATGTAACCTTGAGCAAGTTACTTAACCCCAATTGCTTTAAAAAAAAAAAAAAAAGAAATGATGTGTAATGAATACAAAGCAGCATGGAAAGATCTATACATACCAATGTACAGTGAAGTAGTCAGGGCCAAGAAAACAATACATACAAATATAAAAACAGAAATGAAAGAACTACAAACCAAAAATATCAAACAAGAGTACCAAAAGTAGGTGTAATAAAATTGTAAAGATAAAATAGGGCTCATATAAAGAGCTACTAGACAACATCCCAACCTACCCATCATGGAGCCTTGAGATCTACAAATGTTAAACATTGCACATGTTTTCAGGTTTTCTCGATGTATCTATCTGTGATGCTGATGCTTTTTTCCTCTCTGAACAAAATACTATTTGGCATATGGGAAGGCTCTTAAAGGAGAGCAGTGGGATACTATGGTGATGTAAAAAAACAAAACATTGAGCCCTAGGGTGGCTGGGCCAGCAGCCAGCTGGAGGGACCCCAGAACACCAGCAGCTGTGGCGATTCCAGAATTATCAGCACAGATATGCCTAGGACAAAGTGAGAGGTTAGCGCCCTATGGACTTTGGGACCAGTACTTGGGGAACGTGTCAGCTTCCTCCCCTGGGGGTGAAAAGCTGCTGAAGAAACACAGCACAAAAGCCATTTTGCAGTGTCAGTGGTGGCTCTAGCTCCTGGTCTGCGAAGTGTAGGGAGATCCAGCAATCAGTCTGGGGGTTAATCACTCTTGCTTTAAACTGCCTGGATCTGGATTGTGGTCTCGGGGGGAGGTCTTGGGTGGGTATCCAATTTGCCAGAGTGGGTGGAGGCTTTACAGAGGGCACCCAACTGCCAGAAGTTGTGAAGACCCCACGTTTGGGCGGAAGCTCTCCTGTCTGGTGGCAGAGTCCTACTGTGGCAACAAGCACCAAAATCAAGTAATTAAGTGGCAACATGCCTAGGCAAAAGAAACAAAATAAACAGAAAAATGCAACATTGAATTCCTATTTTAGGGGCAAAGAGGATCAAAGCATGGAGGAGGACTGTGAGGTCAGAACTCCCGCACCAAAAGCCCCAAAGGAAAATACAAGCTGGCTACAGGCCATAGAGGACCTTAAGAAGCAGATAAGAGAAGTGGGGGGAAAACTGGTAAGAGAAATGATAAAGATGCAAGAAAAGTATGAAATGACAGTCAACAGCCTGACTGAGGAAAATAACACCTTAAAAAATAGACTAACTCAAATGGCAAAAGAGGCTCAGAAAGGCAATGAGGAGAAGAATGCCTTAAAAAGCTGAATTTTCCAGATGGAAAAAGAATCTCAAAAGCTCAATGAGGAGATTCATTCCCTCAGAGTTAGACTGGAGCAAATGGAAGCTAGTGACTTTATGAGAAAGGAAGATGCTATTAAACAGATCCAAACAAATGAAAGAATAGAAGGCAATGTGAAATATCTCATGGGAAAAACCACTGACCTGGAAAATAGATCCAGGAGAGACAATTTAAAAATTATTGGACTACCTGAAAGCCATGACCAAAGAAAGAACCTAGAAATCACCCTTCAAGAAATTCTCAAGGAAAATTGCCCTGATGTGTTAGACGCAGAGGGGGAAATAGAGGTTGAAAAAATCCACAGATCACCTCCTGAAAAAGATCACAAAAAGAAAACTCCTAGGAATATTATAGCCAGGTTCCAGAATTGCCAGATCAAGGAGAAAATACTATAAGCAGCCAGGAATAAACAATTTCAATACTGTAGCAACACAATCAGAATAGCCCAGGACCTGGCAGCTTCCACACTGAGGGATCGAAGGGCATGGAATATGATATTCCAGAGGGCAAAAGAGCTGGGATTGAAGCCAAGGGTCACCTACCCAGCAAAAGTGAGTATCTTGTTTCAGGGGAAAATATGGTAATTCAGTGGAATAGAGGACTTTCAAGCATTCTTAAGGAAAAAACCAGAGTTGAATAGAAAATTTGACATTCAGACACAAGAAGCAAGAGATGCTTGAGAAGGTAATCAAGGAAAAGAAATCAAAAGGAACTTATCAAAGTTAAACTATTTACATTCCTACAAGGAAAAACAATAACTGTGTCTAATGAAACCTTTCTCATTATGAAAATAATTGAAAAAGGGTATATGGGCATATGTTTACAGGTACACATGGATAGAGGGCACAGGTTGAATTTGATGGGAAGGGATGATTCTTAAGGGGTGAAGTCAAGAGGTGAGAGAGGAAAGTGGCAAGAGGAGATGGGGAGGGACAGGGTAGGGTAAACTATCTCATGTAGAAGAGGCAAGGGGAAGTAGTTGCAGGGGAGAGGAAGAACAGGAAGGCAAAAAGGCAAAACCATATTCTCATTGAAGTTGGCTCAAGGAAAGAATCACATACATACTAAATGGGATATCTCACCCTGCAGTTGAATAGGGGAAAGGGGGATGAGAGGGGGGAGGATGGAGGGGAGGGCATTCTGGGGGAAGGGGAGGTTGAAAGTACCCACTATCAAAGAGGGACAGGATCAAAGTAGGGAATGGACCAGGTGGGAGGTGAGATGGGTGTGAGGTAAATATAAGCAGTCTTTTACAATATATCTACTATGGTAATGTTTTGCATAGCTATACATGTATAACACATACTGAATTGCTTATCTTCTCAGAGGGAGTGGGTGACAAGGGTGGAAGGGAATGGATCTGAAAATCAAAGTTTTAAAATTAAATGTTTCATAAGATGTCCAGGCAGTGGGGCTCAGAGATTCACCTTGCCCTAATGGCAAAGTCGAAGGGGGTATGGGAGAAGATATGGGAGAGAGAAGATTGGATGAGGGGATATCTAGTGGAACTGCTATTCTGGGGTGGTGGGTAGGGAAAAAATGGGGGAAAATTGTAACTCAAAATTTGGTGGAAATGAATTATGTAAACCAGAAGTTAATAAAGCATTTGTTTAATGGAAAAAAAATAAAAAATAAAATTGCCATTAAGAAAAAAAAAGAACATCAATAAAAACTTATTTTTAAAATAAAAGATCTATAGTAAAAAGTAATTGGTCACCTCCTAACAAAGACCATTCCCCTTTGGGATTATTCCTTATAATGAGTTTTTCCTTATAGCAAGCCTAAACCTACACTTCTATTCAATATTCTTAATTCTATCTTCTAGGCCAAAATGAACATATAAACTATCTTCTACATACCACTCCTTTAAATACTTAAAGACATGTGTCCTGAATATATACACATATGAATATATATATATATATATGAGAATGGGGGAGGTAGGTGAATTTTAAACTCAATAAAAGTAATTAGAATGACCTAAGAATGGGAGAGGTAAGTGATTTTTAAACTTAATATAAGTAATTAGAATGACCTGGAAGCCAAAAATAAAAATCTAATGAGTCTTTAGATTGCGTTAATTAATGAAAAAGTATTTTCTTGCTGTTAAGTCATGTCTAAGTCTTCTTGACCACATTATGGGGTTTTCTTGGCAAAGATATTGGAGTGGTTTGTCATTTCCTTCTCCAGTAGAATAAGGCAAGCAGAGAGAGGTTAAGTGACTTGCCCAGGGTCACATAGTAAGTGTCAGAGGCTGGATTTGAATTCATGTCTTCCTCATTCCAGGCTCAGCACTCTATCTACTGAGCCATCTATATGCCTCTGAAAAAGTATTTAAGGCCTCACTATGTATCAAGGACAATTTCCAAACCAATAGATGTGCCACTATATTCTGCTCTTATCAGACAATCTCTGGAGCATTGTTCAGTTGTGTGGACAAGATTTTAACAAGATCATTGGCACAATAAAAGAAACCCAGAACTGGGCAGAATAGTGAGAAGAATAGAGACCAAGTTGTACAGGAGTCAGTTGAAAGTGAAAGATCTATCTCTATTTGCATATCTCTAGAAAGGAATCGGACTTTTTCTGATTGGTCCCAGAGGGAAGATTACATCTTTAGATAGAGACAGATATCATGTTCAATTATATATTGTGTATAATATTTACTTATTTTGAGCTTGAAACTCACTAAAATCCTCAGATCTTTTTCACATGAACTATGAGCTAGCCATCAGCTTCTTCTCCTCCTGATCTTATTTAGTTGCTATTTTAAATCAAACTATATATAGAATCTTACATTCATCCCTATTAAATTTCACTTTGTTACCATTGATTTAAAGTTGGAAAGGGCCTTGAATGCCATCTAATCCAAGGTCCACATTGCAGAAACAGAACCCAAGGCTCAGAAGGGATTAGTGATTTGCCCAAGATCACAAAGGTAGAACATTGTCTAGTCAGGAATCAAACCCAGGTCCTATAACTTTACTTTTCAGAGTTCTTTACATTCCACCACATTGTATTCTAATTAGAATTCATGCATCATTTTATTTTTACCCAGTCTTTTTTAGACTCAGTCAACATATTAGTAATTACTCTCAGTTTTGTGTTCTCTAGAAATTGAATGTCTTCATCCAAGACATTGATCAGATAGCGATAGGAACTGAATGAGTGATTTCATTGGTATGGGGAATTCCCTAATGATGAAACACTCTTTATCAATGCAGTCCAGAACCTGTTCCTGGCCTTAGAGAGTAAGCTAATACACCAAGAAGTTAAGTGACTTGCCCAGGGTCCTACACCTAGTATGTGTTATAATCAAGACTTGGACTCAGGTCTTCCTGGCCATGAGGCCAACTTTGTATGAAATATGCCAAGTGGTTGATATGAATGTTAAATAGCACAGATCCAAGGAGACTCTACTAAGGATCTCTTTCCAAGTTGACATGGATCCATTAATGCTTATTCTTTGAGTGCAATCAGTTGAATTCTTTTGCACCTGCCTATTTGTACTAAGCAAAGACCACCCATCTTATCCACAAGAATATTATAAGGAACTCTAGAAAAATGCTTTACTGAAATCCAGTTATACTATGATTAGTTCATTCCTCTCATCTAGTCATCATGATAACCATGTACAAAAAGGAGATGAGATTTATTTGGCATAACCTGTCTTTGGTGAAAGCATGGTAACCATAAGCCTCCCAGGCTTGGTGCTGCTGCTCTATACAAGTATTTAGAGGAACATCATATGTAAAGGATTCAGACTTATTCTGATAGGTCCCAGGGGGCAAATCTAGTAGCAGTCAGTGGAAGCTGCAGAGAGATAGACTTTTGTTCCTGATGGGGAAAAGCAGAACTACTCATAAGTATAATAGGCTGACTTCACAGGTAATGAACTCCCCGTTATTGTAGATCTCCAAGTAGAAGCTGAATGACCCCTGGTAGGGTACATTTTAGAAGGGATTGTTTTTCACATATGAGATGTATTAGAATTCAAAAGTTCTTAACCTTGGGTCTATAGACTTTTAAAAATATTTTTTTAATCAGGCATAGTTCAATTTATTTGTTTACAAACATCTATGTGGTTGCCACAGCAGCTGCCTGGGTCCTCTGGACAGACACTCGAGTGTGAGTCTTCACAAGATGGTCGGTGAATTCCTGATAAGGAGATTTAGTGAACACAGTCTCCTTCCATAGGTCTGGGGTTAGATAGCTGTATGTTTTGGAGATGGCATCAAAGGTAGCTTTAGCGAAGTTGCCCAGAGTGGCAGTACAGCCTCTTGCAGAAGTGTAGCAATCATCAATTCCAGCCATCATCAGGAGCTTTTTAGGCACAGGAGCTGAGACAATGCCAGTTCCTCTAGGGGCCGGGATCAGGCGCACCAAAACCGACCCACATCGCCCAGTGACCTTGCAGGGTACTGTGTGAGGCTTGCCAGTTTTGTTCCCCCAGTAGCCACGTCTCACGGGAACGATGGACAGCTTGGCCAGAATGATAGCACCACGAATAGCTGTGGCCACTTCCTTGGAGCACTTGACACCCAGACCAACATGGCCATTGTAGTCACCAATGGCCACAAAAGCCTTGAACCTGGTACGTTGTCCAGCTCTAGTTTGTTTCTGAACAGGCATGATCTTCAAAACCTCATCTTTCAATGAAGATCCCAGGAAAAAATCTATGATCTCAGACTCCTTGATAGGAAGCGAGAAAAGATAGATCTCTTCCAAGGACTTGATCTTCATGTCCTTGACTAACCGGCCCAGCTTAGTGACAGGAACCCACTCCTTGTCTTCAGCCTTTCCTCCCCGGGCCCCGCGTCCGCGGCCTCGGCCTCGACCACGGCCCCCACTGCCGAAGCCACCGCGAAAGCCTCCCCGGCCTCTGACGCCGGGGCCCCCGGGGCCTCCCGCACCTCCTGCAGCACCGGCGTTGTCCGCCATTTGGTGTTCACCAGAAGTAGAAGCTTTTAAAAATATTTTACTAATTATATTTCAATGTAATTGAGTTCCTTTGGAATTCTATATATTTTATTTATACATTTTAAAATATTCAAAGAAGGGGTCCATAGCTTTTGCTAGAATGACAAAGGGAAAACCCTTGGATTAGGGGGGTAGTGTCAAGATGGTGGAGTGGAAACAGCACTTCCTCGGAGCTCCAGCCCACACCACTTCAAAATTATGTCATAGGGACACTCTGAATGACCTCTGGAGCTCCAGAACCCACAAAATGACACAGAGAAACTAACCTCCTGCTGAGGACAGTCCTGCAGACTGGCAGGGAGCAGCCAGCTCAGCGCTATGGGAGCCAAGCCCAGGACCCTGTGAGTCTCTGTTTTAGTCCGAGGGCGGCCAGACCAGCAGCCAGCTGGAGGGACCCCAGAACACCAGCAGCTGTGATGATTCCAGAATTATCAACACATAGATGCCTAGGACAAAGTGAGAGGTCAGTGCCATATGGACTTTAGGACGGGGTGGAAGAATGTGTCAGCTTCTTCCCCTGGGGGCAAGAAGCCACTGAGGAGCCAGCGCAGCTTGCACCACATTGCAGCCTTGCAGCTTCAGCTCTTGGCCTGTGAACGGTAGGGGGATACGGGGATAAGTCTGGGGGTAAGCTCTCTTGCTTTACCCTTCTTGGATCTGGATTGTGGTCCTGGGGTATGTGACCAGCTTGCCAGAGTGTGTGGAGGCTTCAGAGAGGCCACCCAACTAATACCTCCAGAAGTTGAGAAAACCCCAATGTTTGTGACAGAAGTTCCCCTGGCTGGTGGCAAAGTCCTACTGTGGCAACAAGCCCAAAAGTCAAGTAATTGAGTGGCAACATGCCTAGGCAAAGGAAATGAAATAAACAGAAAAATGCAACATTAGACTCCTATTTGGGGGGCAAAGAGGATCAAAGCATGGAACAGGAGGAGGACTGTGAGGTCAGAAATCCTACACCAAAAGCCCCAAATGAAAATATGAGTGGGTTACAGGCCATAGAAGACCTTAAGAAGCAGATAAGAGAAGTGGGGGAAAAATTGGGAAGAGAAATGAGAAAGATGTAAGAAAAGTATGAAATGAGAATCAACAGCCTGACTGAGGAAAATAACACCTTAAAAAATAGACTTACTCAAATGGCAAAAGAGGCTCAGAAAGGCAATGAGGAGAAGAATGCCTTAAAAAGCCAAATTTGCCAAATGGAAGAAGAATCTCAAAAGCTCACTGAGGAGAATCATTCCTTCAAAATTAGACTGGAGCAAATGGAAGCTAGTGACTCCATGAGAAATCAAGATGCTTTTAAGCAGATCCAAACAAAGGAAAAAATAGAAGGCAATGTGAAATATCTCATGGGGAAAACCACTGACCTGGAAAATAGATCCAGGAGAGACAATCTAAAAATTATTGGACTACCTGAAAACCACGATCAAAGAAAGAATCTAGAAACTATCCTTCAAGAAACTCTCAAGGAAAATTGCCCTGATGTTTTAGACCCAGAGGGAAAAATAGAGGTTGAAAGAATCCACAGATCCCCTCCTGAAAAAGATCCCAAAAAGAAAACTCTTAGGAATATTGTAGCCAGATTCCAGAATTCCCAGATCAAGGAGAGAATATTACAAGCAGCCAGGAAGAAACAATTTCAATATTGTGGAAACACAATCAGGATAACACAGGATCTGGCAGCTTCTACACTGAGGGATCAAAGGGCATGGAATGTGATATTCTGCAGGTCAAAGGACCTGGGATTAAAACTAAGAATCACCTACCCAGCAAAACTGAGTATCATGTTCCAGGGGAAAATTTGGTCATTCAGTAGAATAGAGGATTTTCAAGCATTCTTGAGGAAAAAACCAGAGTTGAATAGAAAATTTGACATTCAGGCACAAGAAGCAAGAGATTCTTGAGAAGGTAAACAGGGAAAAGAAATCACTATAAACTTATCAAAGTTGAACTATTTGCATTCCTACAGTGAAAAACAATAACTGTAACTGATGAAACTTTTCTCAGTATGAAAATAGTTGAAGAAGGGTATATGGGTATATGAATACATATGTGAATGTGTGTGTATATGTTTTCAGGTATACATAGATCGAGGGCACAGGTCAAATTTAATAGGAAGGGATGATACTTAAAAGGTGAGGTTAAGAAGTGAGACAGTAATGTGGTGAGGGGAAATGGGGAGAGACAATGGGGTGAACTGTCTCGTGTAGAGGATGCAGGGGAAGGTGGTTGCAGGGGAGGGAGGAACAGGAAGGCAAAAAGGCAAAACCTTATTCTCATTGAATTTGAACCAAGGAGAGAATGACACGAATACTAAATACGGTGTCCTACCCTACGGGAGCATGGGGGGGTGGGGGATGGGGAAAATTGGTGGAGGGGAGGGTGGGCTGAGGGGGAGGGAAGTTGGAAGCACCCACTTTTGAAAAGGAATAGGATCAAGGTGGGGAGTGGATCAGGTGGAAGGTGGGATGGGAGGAAGGGAAATATAGTCAGTCTTTTAAAATATATCTACTATGGTAATGTTTTACATAGCTACACATGTACAGCATATACTAAGTTGCTTATCTTCCTTTTAAAATCAATTTTTTAAAAAATATATAAGCACTATGATTAATACTATTTTGCATATAATTGAGAGATAAGATGTGCAGGCAATGGGGCTCAGGGATTCACCTTGCCCTATTGGAAAAGTCGAAGGGGGTATGGAAGAAGAGATGGGAGAGAGCAGATTGGTTGAGGGGATATCCTGTATGACTGTTATTCTGGGGTGGTAGGTAGGGTGAAAATGGGGGAAAAATTGTAACTCAAAATCTGATGAAAATGAATGATGTAAACCAGAAGTTAATAAAGCATTTGGGGAAAAAAAACCTTGGATTAGGTGATCTCCAATTCAAAGATTTCTAATTTCATCCCTAGGCCAACTTTAGCTCTGTATTCATTGGTGAAAATTGCTGTTCTCTGTTACCAAATGATAGATTAAATCACAGCCACAAATTGATTTTTCATGAATAGGAATTCATTTTTGTTTCTTACTTCTTTATTGCACTAGCATCCCAAGATTCATGTAATTTTAGGATCTAAATATTAACAGTTGGAAGTATTTTTTTATTATACATTGTTTGAAAAGGACAAAGAAAATGCAGGAAGCCAAGTCAGGTCTCTGGGGTGTTTGCAATATAATTGATACTGCTTTTTTGCCTTAGCTTAATATTGATTTTTCTGTCCATATATAAAGCTATTTAATAAAAGTTATTATTACAAACACAGCAACAAAATGTTAATTTACAATATAATTACATTTACAATATAATTTAAAGTCTGCATATCTCCTGGTAAGATTTCAAATGTCCTACATAAAGAATTTGAAATTTGTACAGTCAACTATCAACTGTTCAAATCTAACAAGTATGTTTAGCCTGGAGAAGGTGAAAAATAAATATTTCAATGTATTGGTACACAGGAAGGCTACAGCATGTGGAGGAAACTGAATTTTGCCTCCAGGAAAACACAATATGTTTATTACCATCTGCCTTGACAAGAGGAATATATAAATCCAATGTCTAAGGAGGAAATAATGTAAACCAAATATTTTGCTATATTTTTAGGATTTTACTTTCTAAGTGATGAATCTAACTGAACTAAATATTTACTAACACCTTCTGCCTAAGTCCAAAAGGTTTAAGGTTGTATAATTCAATTCAAGTACATTATAATTTAAGAAGGGTTAAATGTATCGCTCACCAACTCCAAATCAATTTAATTCAAGAAACATTTATTAAGTACTCACTATGAATAAGGGAAATTTATTAAGTACTTAATAAGTTAAGAACTGGGGATGAATATTTTAAAATGAAAGTCATCTAAAATGAAAAAATAAAAGAATTGTCATTCTAATGTGGGAATGTACCAAGTACATGGGTAAATAATCATGAGTTTGTTCAAGAAGTGTGAAAACACTAATAACTAAGGGAATCAGAAGGGTTTTCCTATAGGAGTTGACACTTGAACCTTGGGGAAACTTAGGATTCATAGAGGTAAGTTAAAAAGAGCATATTATAATGATGGAAAAGGACCTGTGCTGGGGCACAAAGACAGGAGATGGAAAATTGAGTTTGAAGCATATCTTGTCTGTCAGTTTGACCAATTTTTCGGAACATACTGATTCAAATGGAATATTGAGTATGTTAAGGAGGGTATGTAATGGGAAATAAATCTAGAAAGGGAGGTGGGAGCCAGATTGCAGAGAACTTTGAACATCAGGCTAAAGATTTTCTATTTTATACTAGCATAACACAAATACTGTTCACCTTTGGATTCACATGGATTTGAGGTTCAACAAGTATACATTTTGAATGATCATTCATCTTATATTATTTATTGCCTCCTGCCAAGGTTCTTGGGAACTTCTAATGTAAATTAAATTCAATTTGGCTCCTGATAACAGACAAGTCAAGAATGATATCCTGAAATATATAAAATAATTCATCAGGATGTGATTTCAAAGCAAAGCAAGAGGGAAAGGGGAAAAACCTTAGAATCCATTCCTGAATGAGTATAACCTGATCCCTGATTCCTATCAGATTAGCCTAGGAAAACAGATTCCCTAATATCTATGCCTTCAAAGTGGAGGAAACAGTTTAGTTAGCCTCTGGGTTTGACCCAACCAAATATTGCCCCACTCTACCTGATTTAGTACCTAGATCTCTGCTCAGGTCATTAGTTAGTCGTTGTATTTCTGCCACAGGTCAGATTCTTTCTCCCCTAGCTCTATGTAGCCTCAAAAATATTATATTACTCTTTGGTTCCTAGATGATCTTATTGAAATTTTGGGCATTCTCAAGTAGAGTCCAGTAGCCCCAGACAATTATTGCTTTACACAGAACTCCTCTTTCAAAAATCATAGTTTGTACCTCATAGCTCCCTTGGGAAGGCAGTTTTACACTCTTCTAACTGAGCTCATGCCTTTGGGACCTAGGACTTCATGGGGAATGTAGAGTCCTGCCCTACAGTTATGGTTCATACCTCTTGCCTCATCCATGTACACAGAGGAAACACAAGATAGGAAAGTTTCCTATCTCATCTACTAAACTAAATGTAATAGGAAGCCATCCATGATTTTTGAGCATGGAAGCAATGCGTTCAAACCTATGCCTCAGGAGAATGACTTTGGCATTTGTAAAGAGAATGGATTGGAGGAGAGAGAAGCTAGAAGCGGGAAGATGAAATAGAAAGCTACTTCTATGATACTGGGAAAAGGTGACAAGAGCTTAAAGTAAGGTAGTAACCATGTGAATGAAGAGAAAAAAAATAGATCCAAGAAATGTTGCAGAAGTCTGACAAAATTTGGTAAATTATTGGACATGGGAGTGGTGAGGGAGAGGTAAAAATTAAGTCAATTTTTCCCTTAAAAATCTTCCTCTCAGTGACTTTCACCCACTACTCCTAGTTCTGTTCTTTTGGGACCAAGTATAACAAATCTAATACATGTTGCAAATATCAGTCTGTTAAACATATGAAGACAATTGAAATGGACATTTTCCTTCCTCATCTGTAAAACTGTGAAGTAAATGGAATGCTCCATCCTCTTCTATAGCCTGGAAGCCCTTCACTGTCTTGAGTACCCTTCTCTGGATATTTTTATTTGTATATAGCAAGACCCCACAGTGCTTGGTATAATGTAAGTTCCCAAAAATCTTGATAGATTATATCTTTCTTAAAATTTGTTGATCCACAACTAAGCAAAATACTCAAATATTGCCTAGGAAAAAGTAAAAGTCTATCACAATGACCTTCTTAGTAATAAACCCTATGCTTCATCATGTAGCATAAAATATCAGGGAGTTTTTGACTACTAAGTTAGTGTTAAGTCATTCTGTCACTTCAGTCCACTTTCCAAGTTTTTTTTTCAGATGAACTGATATCCAATTATGTTTTACCCATCTTGTACTTTTGAACTTGATTTTTTTAAAGCAATTGGGGTTAAGTAACTTGCTCAAGGTTACACGGCTAGTCATTATTGGGTGCTCATTTTCTGAGGCCAGATCTGATCTCGGGTCATCCCAACTCCAAGGCCGGTGCTCTTACTCACTGCGCCACCTAGCCTCCCCTTTAGAGCAATTGGAGTTAAGTAACTTGCCCAAGGTTACGCGGCTAGGTTTTTGTTTGTGTGGATTAAGTGTCGGAGGCCGGCTCTGAACTCAGGTCCTTCTGATTCCAGGGCTGGCGCTCTAGTCACTGCGCCACCTAGCCGCCCCGATGAACTGGATTTTTGAAACCAAGTTTAGGACTTCATATTTATACTTATTAAATTACTTTTTACTACATTTAGTCCAATGTCTACTATACTGAGATATTTTGGAACATTATCTCAGTAAAACAAAGTGATCACTTTCCCTTCTATCTCCAAATTTGTTAAGTCTGCTCTCAAAGACTTTATCTAGCAATGATAAAAATGCTGACTAGCTCAGTACCAAGGATAGTTCCCTAGGGCACTCCACTAAAGATTACTTTCTAAATTGAGGTCATCATCCCTAATCTATCTAAATGGTTTTTCCCCCAATTTGTCCATAATGATAACATAACAGACAGTTTCAAATAATTTGATGATATCTAGATAAACAATGCCTACAACATTTCCCAAACTGTCAAGTAATCCCATCCACCTTCTCAGAGACTAGTAACAACCTTATTGGCATTTCAACCCATAAAGATAGAGTTAATTAACACTACTTGGTTAACATTAGGGCTGAGAAAGAAAGGGGGAAAAGAGAAAGAAAGGAGAGAAGGTTGATCTTTGAAAATAAAATGAGAGGGGGGCGGAGCCAAGATGGCGGAGTAGAAAATAAAATGAGAGAGAAAAAAGTGAGAGACAGAGGAGGTAGAAAGGAGGAAAGGGGTGGGGGGGGGAGAAAAGTGAAGGGGAAAGAAAGAAAAGAGGGAGAAGAAAACCATCCCAACCACATCCAGTGCAGCAAAAATACAGTTTTTCTTTTCATACCATAGACATTATCTGAAGGAAGGATAAAATTGAATTTAAAAATTTCATTTGAAAATAGATTTATCTAGTGGGAAGTCAGAACAAGAAGCAAACAAACCAACTAGAAAAATAATCAAAACTGTTAGCTAAAAACTATTTCTCTTTGTCTTTTCTTTGACAGACAGCTGAGTTCACATTACCCCATACCAATAAGAACCTGAATTCAAAAGGGCAAATCTTAGGAAAAGTTGATTATGAGTTCACCACATCCTTTAGTAAACACAGAATTACTAGACAAATGCCAAGATAGCTGTCTTTATTTCCACTCGTGTTTGTTATATAACAGAAAGACTGAGCACCCAGAGATGTGATCTCCTAGCTATTTAGACCTTTAAAATTATTTTTAGATATTTTCCTCATGTCCTCTAAATATGTAATTTATAAGAATATTGTGTATTTTAAGGTGTCATTTTATTAAATAGTTCACAAACAACTAGAGCACTGGCCCCGAAGACAGGAAGAACTGAATTCAAATTCTCTTAGATACTTACTTGATTGTATGACCCTGGGAAAGTAATTTAACACATCCCTGCCTCAGTTTACTCATCTGTAAAATGGTAGGATTAATTTTAATACTTCACTGGGTTGTGAGGATCAAACGGGATAGCATATATGACACACTTTGTAAAATTTAAGGTACTACATAAATGCTAACTCTCGTCATTACTTGTTATTAAATTAGTGGAAGGAGAACCCAGCTAGGGGCTTGAAAGAAACCAGAGATGTTACAAATCAGTGGGTATATTGTTCCCCTAAAGCAAAGAAGCCCAAGTAAATCAAGGCCTAACCACTGAATGAGCAAAGGGATGATGTTCTAGGGAAAAAGTCATCCTCATGGGAATGCCTGATGGGAAAAGTTGTAAGACGGCGATTCTGCTCACTTGAGGGTGAGGGCCTGAGAAATGGAGCAGATCGTTTTTTTGTTAAACCAAACAACTTCAAACGCTAACCACTGTTAGACGATACTCATACATCGGCAGCATTCCCCTGATCTACCAGTTGGACAAGCTTGGTAAGGAAGAAAAGTTTTCCCAGTCCGAACTTATCTTGAAGAAGCCATTCCAGCTCTCTTTTGTAGATGCTCACTTACTAACTAATCCCTTCATAATAGATTCCAGAATGTCACCAGGAATCAAAGTAACCACTGTAGTTTATTGGGAGAGGGAGGGTTTGACGTATTGGGACCTCTTCTTTAGAAAGATCACTTTGATAGCTGAGTCTATCAGCTGGTTCTGCAGTAAGACCTTTGAGGCAAGAAGACCAAGGATAAGGCTTGAAGAGGGCCTGCATCAGAGGTTTGGTGGTGTCAGAGAAGAGAAGTGGGCATAGAAGAGAGATGGTGGAAAGGTAAAATCAGCAGGACCTGGCAACTGATTGAATATGGGTGAGAGGGAGTCAAGGATGACAGCTAGATTACTGGCCTAGGAAGGAGGGTGCTGCCCTTAATACCAACAGAGGAAGGAAGGGTTGTGATGTTTGTGTAACAAGAGAAAGAGTTCAGTTTGAGAAATGTTAAATTTGAAATATTTATGGGACATCTAGTTCAAGATGTGAGAGTAGAGGTCAGGAGAGAGGTTAGAGATGGATAAATGGATCTGGAAATCATCGGCACAGAGCTGGGAACTGAATTCATGCAAACTAATGAGATCATCAAGAGAGAGAGTATAGAGAGAGAAGAGAAAGAGTGCCTAGGACAGAGGCTGTGAGGATATCTCCAGTAGGCAGGCATGGCCTAGATAATGATCCAAAAAGTAGCATGTACCATTAACCTCTCTAGAACATTCTATCGATCTAGGAGTCCACACTCAAACATGACACTGGGATCTATTGTGCAAATGAAAGATAAGCAAACTCCCAACCATCCAGGCAAGCTGGGTACAGTTGCTGAGATGGGAAATGTTTAAATGTAAAAACCAAGAGGGCAATATGGCTAACATGGAAAAGTTTTGCATGATTTCACATGTATTGCTGATAGCATATTGTTTGCCTTCTTGGTAGGTGAGGGAGGGGTGAGAGAGAAGGAGAAAATCTGTGACTCAACATTTAAAAAGAAATAAATTCTTTAATTAATTAATTAACTGGAAAATAAAAGAAAAAAACAGAGAGGGATCTATTGTTGTTCCTTTGCTTTGTTTTACTTTACTTTAAACAAAATAAAAACAACTATCCTAAATCCTTCTGTTTCTGTGGGAGTAACAGAGTCAGAAGCTCATAGTGATTGTCTGAGGGAAAAACTTCCCAGATAATTCTTTTGAAAGAAAAAGCATTTTCTATTCAGCAGGGGAAGGGGCAGTCCAATTCTCTTTTCTGGAGATCCTAAGAGTTTTTTAGTACTAAGTTTTGTTGTAAATAGTTTCACTGAAACTTATCTCAGCACCAACTGAGCTACAGGTCAATGACCCACACTGTATCCAGTAAAATAGTACCTGTTTAGAGCAGTTTTCCTGTTGCCATACTCCGGGGTGTAGCCCCATTAACTCCAATTACTTTACATTCCATACTCTGTGCTTGATGTATTAGCCCAAATCAGAGAGGGGAAAAATGTAGACATACGCAAAGAGAAATCCACTGAATTAGTAATGGCAAGCAATTATGTAGTGCTTTAAGGATTGCAAAAATATTTGTCATGTATCGTCTCATTTAATCTTCATAATAACCCTGTGAATCAGGTGATATCATTATCCCCATTTTTAAGATGAGGAAACTGAGACTGAAAGAGGATGAATGCCTTGCCAAGGGCCACAGGAGGAACAAATGTCTAAGGCAAGATTCAAACTCAGATGATCCTGGCTTCAAGTTCAACATTCTATCCATTCTGCCAAACTGCCTCCCAATTGCCAAGTGAATGGGGCAGACACTAAGTACTATAGAGATTCAAAGACATGAATGATTATTTTAGGTTGGGAATGAAAGAAGAATGATAACAATAACCTATTTGGGTCTCAATCTTGCAAGCCAATGGTGAGAAAGCCAACCAAGATCTTGTTTGGGTTAGTGAACTGAGATCCATAATCACAGTGGGAAACTCTACAGCAATACCACAGAGGAGATGGTACTTCAATCCTGACATAAGAGTAACAACCAAGGTAGGGAAGGGACCATATTTCCAGAGATAACTGGGCCACATATGAAACAGCATCTGTTCTCACGAGACTGATGTGTCTCCAGATCAGGTTAATTGAATTGAGAAGGTTAGAGTAGAGGAAGGAGGAAAAAATGAAGGTTTCAGCTGGGTTTAGTAAAATCAGGAGCAAAGAAAGCTTTTGATAATAAGCAGCATCTAGAGCATGTTTTGCTTTTTGTTGGTGAAGTAAACACATAACCAGCAGATAAGCTATCCTTGCTTTGGAAAAACTGAAACAATGATCATGTGCCAGGAGGTTATGGGAGATGTTGGTGACTGAGAAGATGATGAGCTAGACAAATATTCAGACTTTTATCACCATAAAATCAAGCTGATCTCCCTACCAATGTATAGTCTGGCTGCTGAAGAAGTATTTATCCTCTTCCCCCTTCCTGAAGATAGGATTCTTAGGGGAACTTGTTTCCCAGACTTCTCTGGAGGGCAAGAGGTAGATGAGAAAGTACTTTGAGAAAGTACTCAACCAGAAATATGTGTCAATGTTGTTTTCCTTTTCTTTGATAATTAATTTCAATCCTGGTGAAATGTACCATTCTTTGCCTAGATCTGTTATTATGGTGAGCCACTAAACATCTAGACCTGAGTTGACTTTAAAATGTCCCAGTTTCTCCCTGAGTGGGAGGTGGGGGGAAAATTAGATGAGGCTAATTGCCTTAAAAGTTTCCATTATTTGAGCACGTCTAAAAGCACCAGGAGTGGGTAATATCTATAGACTATACTTTGATACTTCTCTGGTATATAATGATTATTATCTAATTATTGATATGTGTGCTGAGTCCTTACAATGATTCAGAGCATAATCCATTCATTCCTTCCAATCCTTTACCCCTTTGGTCATCCCCCAAATTTTTCACAAGGGGTCCACCCAATATGCTGGGAACTTCTTTATTACATGAAATTTCTTGAGCAGCAATGTAGCACAAAGAATGTCTGTGGGCAATCCTTCATTCTCATTAAATGTTTGGCCTGCCTCCTTTCCATTCATACATTTTTTAATAATCTCTTTTATGCCATTTCTGGCACACCATTTCATAAATGAAGCTTATTTATTCCCACCGTGTGTTTTCACATTGACCTACTGGTGAGCCCTAATTTCAATTCCTTTTTTTGAAGTTTTACATAGTTCATTTATGCTCTGGTGAAAAATTATCTTCATGGACAAATGTAATCCATAGTGCCTTTTATTCCTTCTTTTTGCCAGCACTGACACTTGCCTTTGCAGTATCCCTAACTTTCTTCATTCTGTTCTTTCGTTCCTTTTGCTGCTTTCTTGGTGTCTTTTTCTTCTCATACAGGCCATGCCTTGCAAGTCTGTGTTTGCTTCATTTTTCTTTGCATAGTCAAGGGAATTATAAATCATGCCAAAGCTTGTTGTTTTGCCACCACCAAAATGGGTTCTGAATCCAAAGACAAAAATGACGCCTTGAACTGTCTTGTACATCTTGGCCAGTTTTTCTCAAATTTCAGTCTCGGGCACTGTGGCCTTTCCAGGATGAAGGACATCTATAACCATCTGTTTATGCTGAAGAAGTCTGTTTGTCATGAACTTCCTTGTTCTGATGGTTACAGTGCCATTCATGGTGGCAGCCAGCTCCTTGAGCAGCAGGAGAGTGAAAGCCCTAATTTCAACTCTTCAGAGACTGTGGTATTACATGATTATAATTTTCTGACATATAACATCACTGAAAAAAATGTAGATGCTTAAAGATGGCATTTTACTTCAAGATGAACCTTGAGGTTATTGAAAGTGCTGTGTAATTTCCCAAACTCAATCCATCTCACTCCTTTTCCCTATTTAACTCTGGACATGGTATATTATCCATCTAAAGCATTTGTTGAAGACAGACATATTGATAGGTCAGCTGTATGGGCAATCCATCCAATTATGTATCTTTGAGACTAGTAGACTTCACCCTCTTGGCTTTTCTATGTAGATAGTTGAACTCAATTCTTTTAAGTGATTTCATTTATAAAGCTCTATGACTATACATTCTGGGACCCAATTCAGCCATTATAATGTCATCTTCAAACAGTAGTACTTCAAATTCTAGGGGGAATCCCCCCTCTTCTCAATTTGTACTCTTCACTAGACATCCTCCATGATAGTGGCAAAACCTTTATTGACTATTTATTACCCTACTTTATGTTTTCCATATTAACGGCTAGTGGATGGACAAAAAAAGTTCTCCGTTTCTTTATCTATGAAGTAATCTTGTATAATCTTCAAATTTACTTAGCAGATACTTTGTTGGAGGATAGTCTTTAAGCCTGCAGTGTGCTTCCCTGAATCAAATGTGTGTACATTTATAGCAAGTAAACGATACACACAATAGTATCCTATATTCTGTGCACTCTCTTATTAATTTTGTGTCTATAAGGACATGGTCAGATGGAGATTATTGTTTATGAAAACCTGCCTATTCTTGTCTTATATTTGTATCAAAGATGCCATGTGTGTGTATGTGTGTGTATTTTTTTTCATTAAAATGTTATAGAAATGATAAAGTAGCCACATAGGTCAATAATTACTGATTTTTGGTTACCTTTTTTTTTCCAATAACAATGATGTCTTTGATTTCTTCCAATTGTCTGGCATCATCCTCTCAGATACTGTGAGACTGATCCCTCAACACCCTCAAATTATGCAGCCTCCAGCTCAGGCTTTTCCTGAGTATATTTGGTCTAATATACTTGCTCCTGCTGTCTTTGTTTGCTTTAAGGATATTTCTCCTTCTTCATATAGTACATTAGGGATTGTGATGTCAGAATCCCAATGTGGTAGCTCCCTTGCTACTGATGGAAAGAATAGTCTATTATAAAATCATGACAGATTTTTCCCAATATTGTCTTTCTTCAATGCTCTTGTGGTGGTCTGGCTTAATCAAACTTTCTTGGCAAACTTTCTGAAAACTAGTTTTCCTATCTCTCGCCTTTCAGTTTAATAAGGTGCTACTACTCATAATATTCCATCACTCTCCTTTTTAAGTTTTTTTTTTATAGATGAGTTTATATCCTAAAGTAGTTTTGCTCATGGCTGCTATAACTCTCTACTTCGCAAGGATATCAAGTGTTGGTCTCTTTTACCCTCCTCATTATGGCAAAATAATTGAGGGGGATATAACCCAAACAAAATTGAAGAGCTGAACTTCTCTAGTAGAAAGTGATGGAATTCTTTTTTTTTAATTTTTAAAATGTATTTATTTTTTTCTGTTTGGCCAACATGTATATCTTTTTTTTATTTTATGAAATAAAACAAGCATTTTCATAACATTGTACAGTAAAAAAATGGTTATACATGAAACTGCAATTTACTATACACAACTTGCTATTCCTTTCACATATACAACAAAATTATGTGAAATATCCTGGGTTCAACAGGACAGAAAAAAGTCTCTTCCATGACTCAATAATTACAGTCCCTGGATCATTTCTTTTTTTTTTTTTTAGTATTTACATATATTTGAAACATTTAATTTTAAGACCTTGAATTTCAGATCCATGCCCTTCCTCCCTTGTCACCCATTCCCTCTGGGAAGATAAGTAGTTCAGTATGTGTTGTACATGTATAGCAATGCAAAATATTACCATAGTAGATATATTGTACAAGGCTGCTTATAATTCCCTCCCACCCATCCCACCCCCCATCTGGTCCATTCCCTACTTGATCCTGTCCCTCTTCGATAGTGGGTTCTTCCAACCTCTCCTCCCCCCAAGAATGCCCTCCCATCCATCATCCCTCCTCTCTTCCCCCTTCCCCCTATTCTGCTGCAGGTTGAGATATCCCATTTAGTATGTATGTCATTCTCTCCCTGAACCAAATTCAATGAGAATGTGGTTTTGCCTTTTTGCCTTCCTATTCTTCCCCTCCCCTGCAGCCACTTCCCCTTCCTTCTTCTACATGAGATAGTTTACCCTACCCTGTCTCTCCCCATCTCCTCTTGCCACTTTCCTCTCTCACCTCATAATTTCACCCCTTAAGTATCATTCTTTCCCAACAAATTCAACCTATGCCCTCTATCCATGTATAACTGTAAACATATATACACACATTCACATATATATTCATATGACCATACACCCTACTTCCATTGTTTTCATACTGAGAAAGGTTTCATCAGTCACAGTTATTGTTTTTCCATATAGGAATGTAAATAGTTCAACTTTGATAAGTTCTTTTTGATTTCTTTTCCCTGATTACCTTCTCAGGCATCTCTTGCTTCTTGTGTCTGGATGTCAAATTTTCTATTCAACTCTGGTTTTTTCCTCAAGAATGCTTGAAAGTCCTCTATTCCACTGAATGACCATATTTTCCCCTGAAACAAGATACTCAGTTTTGCTGGGTAGGTGACCCTTGGGTTCCTTCCCAGCTCTTTTGCCTTCTGGAATATCATTCCATGCCCTTCAATCCCTCAGTGTAGAAGCTGCCAGGTCCTGGGCTATTCTGATTGTGTTTCCACAATATTGAAATTGTTTCTTCCTGGCTGCTTGTAGTATTTTCTCCTTGATCTGGCAATTCTGGAACCTGGCTATAATATTCCTGGAAATTTTCTTTTTAGGATCTTTTTCAGGAGGTGATCTGTGGATTCTTTCAACCTCTATTTTGCCTTCTGGGTCTAAAACATCAGGGCAATTTTTCTTGAGAATTTCTTGAAGGGTGATTTCTAGGTTATTTCTTTGATCATGGCTTTCAGGTAGTCCAATAATTTTTAAATTGTCTCTCCTGGATCTATTTTCCAGGTCAGTGATTTTTCCCATGAGATATTTCACATTGCCTTCTATTCTTTCATTTGTTTGGATCTGTTTAACAGCATCCTCATTTCTCATAAAATCATTAGCTTTCATTTGCTCTAGTCTAACTCTGAAGGAATGAATCTCCTCAGTGAGCTTTTGAGATTCTTTTTCCATCTGGCAAATTCGACTTTTTAAGGCATTCTTCTCCTCATTGGCTTTTTGAGCCTCCTTTGCCATTTGAGTTAGTCTATTTTTTAAGGTGTTGTTTTCCTCAGTCAGGCTATCAACCCTCATGTCATATTTTTCCTGCATCCTTCTCATTTCTCTTCGCAATTTTTCCTCCACTTCTCTTATTTGATTTTTAAAGTCCTTCTTAAGGTCCTCTATGGTCTGTAACCCACTCATATTTTCCTTTGGGGCTTTTGGAGCAGGATTTCTGACCTCACAGTCCTCTTCCTGTTCCATGCTTTGAACCTCCTTGCCCCCCAAATAGGAGTCTAATGTTGCATTTTTCTGCTTATTTTGTTTCCTTTGCCTTGGCATGTTGCCACTTAATTACTTGACTTTGGGGCTTGTTGCCACAGTAGCACTCTGCCACCAGACAGGGGAGCTTCCATCCCAAATGTTGGGGTCTTCACAGCTTTCTGGCAAGCTGGATACCCACCCCACAACCTCCACCCCAGACCACAATCCAGATCCAGGGAAGTTAAAGCAAGAGCGATTACCCCCCCAAGACTGATCACTGGATTTCCCTACAGTTTGCAGGCCAGGAGCTGGAGCTGCCACTGGAAACTGCAAAATGGTGTCTCCTCAGCGGCTTCTAGCCCCTAGGGGAGGAAGCCAACGCACTCCCCAAATACTGGTCCCAAAGTCCATAAGGCACTAACCTCTCACTTTGTCGTAGGCCTGTCTGTGTTGATAATTCTGGAATCGCCACAGCAGCTGGTGTTCTGGGGTCCCTCCAGCCGGCTGCTGGCCCAGCCATCCTGGGGCTAAAACTGGAGCTCACACGGACCTGGGCTCAGCTCTCCTCACTGCACACTGCACTGCCAGCTCCCAGACCGCTGCGCTGGTCCTTCCTGCAGGGCTGCTTGGCTGTCCTCCGTGGGAGGTTAGCTTCTCTGTGTCATTCTGTGGGTGCTGGGGCTCCAGAAATTGTTCAGAGTCCCCTTTTACATAGTTTGGAGGTGATCTGGGGGGAGGGTTCCTTGGACGTGCTGTTTCTACTCTACCATCTTGGATCCGCCCCCAAGTGATGGAATTCTAATAAAGCTATCCCTGGTCCTAATATTCTAACTTCCTTATGGTCTCCATTAAACATAAGCATGTCCTGATTTAACCACACAATCTGACTTTAACCACACCACAGGTCCCCAGACTCAATACAGCCAGTGCTTCTAGCTAGCCACTGCTCCCAGATCCAATTTACATATTTGAACAGGTGTGTTCTTGTACTCAACTACAATCACATCATCCATTTAGCCCAAGACAGGAGCACAATGCCTAAGTATCCATCTTGACCAGACAGGACCACAATAGCTATCCAATCAGAAAGCAGCATGACCAGGATGTTTGACCACTGAATCCCAGAAGGGACCCTTCCGCTATCACCTAATGCTGGATAAACTCCGCCTGCCTATTTTTTGATATTCATAATTTCTTATATGTAATCACCATCAATACACTATGAATTTGCCTGTGTGGTCTTACTAAGTTGCTGATTCCTCCCAGAACCTAGCCTGCTTCTGAGGGATGTCAATCCTCAGTAAATGCCTGTACTCTGACTCTGAATTCTTTGAGACAGTGACACCACAACACACCACAAAACTGAAAGGAAAGAGTATCCTGGCTATAAGACTAGCCATGTGGCTTTGTGAAGTCTCATCATTGACCCTCAATTTTCCTATCTGAAAATGGTCATGGTGATTCTCCACCACCTACCTCATCATTATTGCAAGAAAAATATTTTATAAACTGTAAAGTATTAGAAAAATAAGACCTATTATTATTATAGCTAGAGTTAGAGTCCAAGTTCTGAGTGTCAGGCTGGAGCATATGTGGCAACAGACTATAAGTAAAAAAGTAGGTAACCCATCCTAGGTAAGATACAACAGGACCTGGAGAAGCACTACTGATCTTGAGTCTATGCACAAAACCTACCCGTCTATCAGAAATGTTGATCTAATGTCAGAAACCTCTTCATTCCTGTTGGATTTGGGGATGAAATGAGGTACTCATAAGTCATTGGCCATTTGACATAATTTTTACATGACCTATTTTACCTTTTGTTGTAACACAGAAAGGATATGAGACAAGGATACAGTGCCTAGCTTTTCCAGACTAGACTCAGTCACTCTGTGCCCCATGCTAACATCCTAAAACTCTAAATTGTCAGCCTAAGGTAAGAGCCGATTGGGAATTGGCAGCTGCCTCAGAAGAATTTTTTAAATTTTTTAAAACCCTAAGATTTAGCAAAAAAAATAATAACCTTACCTTTCAAGGACTTTATGACTGCTGAGACTTCATAACTGTTTTCCTCTTTACCCGCCTCACCCCCACCAGCTTTTGCAGATTCCCTAGTTATTAGTTGCTTTCATTAACGTCAGAGGGCCCAGTCTTATCCTAATGCAACTGTACTGACTTGTTTGCTCCTACTTACCTATATAGAGCTTAACCAGACCTTTAATCTCTTCACTCACCAAGACATAGGATGCCCCTTGCTACTTTCTATCTACATACTACCTCTATCTTCACAAATCATTTGTGCTCTGCTTCTATGCTTGGTGCTGTGTGAGGCCAGAAACAGAACTGGCAAATGCCAATGACTAGAAAAGGTCTTGGCTAAGGGTAGAAGATTAAATACTCAGAAGAGTATAGCAGGCAAGCCTCCAGCAGGGGAGAGCATATGTAATCCACAGGGTAGGGTCAAGGATACAAGCAACTGCAGGACACTGATTGATTAATTCCAAGGGATTAAGTCTGGTAGGTGAGTCAGCTGCCATTTAAAGAATTCAAAGCAGAGAATCTGCCAAAGATTATTAAATCAAGGTAGAGAGGGTCCAAAGGTAGTGTTCTGTCTGAACTCAAGCTATTTCCTAGGACCCTGAGTCTTTCAGTTCTGGAACTATGCATGCCCAGCCCTAGCTGATACTGTCACTCTGCATGGTCCCAGATAGGACTATAGACTTTTGTTGACTCAGCAACTCCTTCTTACCCCCATTCATATTTGTAAATTGGCTTATGACTTTTAATTAAACCTAGCATATTCAGTCCTAAGCTATAATTATGGAAAACAAGGAAGAAGAGTGGAGAGAATGGGGAAATGGGCACCCATGTGCTGTGGGAGTAGTCAAAAAGAGAGACACAAGTAATTAGGGTTGGGATGTGATAGATTTTGGAACTCAAACCAGAAAAGGAGTCACACTCAGAGCTCAGGTAGGTTTATGAGGCTCTGGGTCCCACTTTGGGTTTTAGTGATCAAAGAAGCTTTAAAACAAGTAAATAAGAGCTCCCTGGATTGGCTCTAAACAGAGATGCTGGCCCGTGTTGAACAGCTACTCAGCTCACCCTTTCCAGACTGCCCAGACTCTACTTCTTTTGCTTAGATCCCAAAGGATCCAACTGGAATACACATTTATTAGCTATGTGCTATATACAGCTCACTTTACTGGGAAGATATATAAGACACACTCCTTACCCTCCCTCATGGAGTCAACAAGGTAATAGAAGATGCAACATCCCTTTGCAAACCTCCCCAGCTCTGTTTACTTACTTGGCAAAACAGAGAAGGTGAGGGAGGAAAAATTCCCCCCAAAGAAGGCAACAAACTAATGACTAGAGAAGAATGAGTGGAGGTGCAAAGGAGGAAAGAAAACAAAGTAGCTAACACAATGAAGGGAAAGAAAACATTGTAAATACCTGGAATTTTAGATTCAGAAGGGAACTTAGAGACCATCCATTTCAAGATGTTCATTTAACTGTAATGGAGAAAGTGAACAAAATAGCAAAGTACAGAAGTTGTCTGAAGTACCAGAACAGTTCTCTGGGGGCATAAGGAGGCATACAGATTATCTTTTCATTTGCTTCCTCCTTTCAAGTCAAATAGTCTACCATCAGTGTGGTAACTGACCTTGATGCTGTTTTTATCCCTGTTAAAGGCATCTGACAACATGGTGGGAAACATCACACTTAAAAGCATGGGAACAAGCACATGATCCTGCTTCACTCCACTGGTGACTGGCTAAGTGTGAGAGAATCATCCTTTTTCCAGAACTCATGGAAGCATGCCATCATGAAACTCTCATGCAATATTGATAAATTTCACTGGGCAACCACATTTCACCATGATCTTCCACAAGCCCTCACCACTGACAGTATCAAAGGCCTTGGTCAGGTCAATGAACAACATATATAGACCTCTGTTCTGGTCCTGGCATTTCTCCTGGAGTTGTTAGGCCACAAACTCCATGTCCACCATTCCTCAGCCCTTTCTTAAGCCACACTGGCACTCAGGTAAATGACCATCATCCAGGTGAAGGATCAGGCTATTGAGGACTCTGACAAGAATCTTGCCAGCTATGACTAAGAGAGAAACCCCACCCCATGATTGTCACAAGACAACCTGTTTCCTTTTCCTTTGCAGAAATGGGCAATGGAGACATCTTTGATCTCCCAGGGGATAACCTCTTCCCATATAACCTGGAAGGTTTTGGTCAGCTTCTCTATGAGCAGTGGACCTTGTAGATGTCTGCTAGGAAGGAATCAGCCTTAGGCATTTTGCCACATAACAGGAGCCCAATGGTGCTTAATACTTTTTCTTCAGTTGGAAGTTCATCTAGAGAGGGATTGACTTCAACATGAGATCTATGGTCAATGGCTCAAAAAAGGCTACAAGTCAAGACTAAAGTGGAAGGAGAGTTGGTATATGACTTTTTGTTTGTACATGACGGTGCACTCAATATAGCCTCTGAGACTTCGATGCAACAGAGTATGGGTTGATTCTTTGCACTTGTGATAATTTTGGCCTAACAATCAACACCAAGGAAACAAAGGTTCTCCACCAGCCAGCACTGCACTATCCATATGTGGAACCATTGGTTACAGCAAATGGAAAAATTTTGAATGCTGTGGATAAGGTCATTTATTTTAATAGTATACTTTCCATGGATGCTCACATAAATAACGAGGTTGACATACGCATTGCCCAGAACTAGCTCAGTATTTTGGGAAGCTCTGAAAGAAAGTGTGGAAGAAGAGAGGTATTAGGCTGCACATCAGAGTATCCACAGAACTATTGTGCTGACTTCATTCTTGCATGCCTATAAAGCCTGGACAGTCCATCAGCACCATGCCAGAAAATTGAACCACTTCCATTTGGATTGTCTTAAGAAGATCCTGAAGATCACTTGGCAACATGTGGTACTGAACACTAAGTTCCTCTTTTGAGCTGAACTGCTAAACATTCAAACTCTGCTCTAGAGAGAGTACAACTCTGATAGGATGGTCACACAGCCTGAATGCCCAATGGAGAACTAAAACAAGGCAAGTGCTCATTAAGAGGTCAGAAGAAGTAGTACAAGGACACTCTCAAGATCTCCCTGAAGAAATTTAGCATGGATAGTGAGACATGGGAGAGGCTGGCACAGAACTGTCCAGCAAGGCATGTGCACATCAAAGAAGGTGCTGTGTTTTATGAGCAATGCAGAATCAAAGCAGCACAAAGGAAATGTGGAATAAACAAACCTAGAAACATCTCCAACCCAAATGTTCAAAAGGACTATTTGTGGCCAACCTATGGTAGAGTCTCCTGAGCTCTTATTAGACTGATCAGTCAAACTGAGTATAAGGTACCTTGACCCCAACATCATGATGTTATTGGTTCTCTTTGAGTATGCAGGATGAACAACATTTGCTTCCCCATGACATACAGGGAAGTCTCAAAACAGGCAATACGGCAACATGGAAGGATAAATTAACTATTACTAATGCAATATCTAACAGAGATGTGACATTGAAATCTTTTGTATGCAGCAAGCATCCAATAAGTGTCTGTCAATACCTTGATTGCCTTAATACTACTAAGCACCAAAATACTCAGAAGTGAAGTTCAGTTCACCATCTAGACAACGTCCTGACAGAGCAAAGGGGAGTGGGGTTACAAGGACATGTTTTTAAAAGGCTATGAAATCAAGAGAAGTGATGTTTTAAAAATTATGCTATCTTTGTCTTTTTCAGGGTCACATTGACTCTGGGTTTATTCAGGTTCAGACTTTGGGATGCATCTGACTAACCTATTGACCAGAGTGAGCGAAACATAATAAAAATGAAAATAAGCAAAGAACAGAAGGAGAGAATTTCTTGTAACTTGAGCAGGCTGCAGAATTTCTCTTGTGAAATCACTCTGGGGAAGGTCCTTGTTTTGATCATGGAAGCTAGATACAGATCTCACTCTGAAATATTTTTTGTCAGCCTTTCAATTTCATCCTGTGAGCACTGTGGCTTCCTATTGCATTCTTTTGGCTTTCTAGGAATTTATATGAACAATATGAAAATTTCTTGTGACCCTTGCAGAAGAGGGTCCTCAGATGCCTGAAGCTCTGGGTTTGGTGCATGGCCAGTAAATGGAACTCAAAATCTCAGAATCTCTGAATAGGAAGGGACCTCAGAGACAATCTAGTCAAACCTGAATGGATACCCCGTCTACAACAAATTTCATGAATGCTCATCCAATCTTTATTTGAAGCCCTCTAGTGAGAGAGGACCCAATAGCCCCTGAGATAGTCTATCCCACTTGGAGGCAACTTTAATTGTTAGGAAGGGATTTTTTCCCTATATTGAGAAGAAATTTACTTTTTTGCTTTTTAGGGGCAATTGGGGTTAAGTGACTTGCCCAAGGTCAAGAAATCTACTTTTCTAAATGTGTCATATAAACACAGCATAACCTTCATGTACCATACTATGCACTGGTTGGCTATTTGTTGGTTCCTTCTCACTCAGGTTATCCTTTGTTGGCTTTGATTTTAATACACCACACCAGCTTACAATTATAACCAGCATCAAGAAGTTTTTCTAGAATTATTCTTTCAGATGCTCCTGCTTGCTTATGTCTTTGTGCTGATTGGATCAAGATCCAGAATATTGCAGAACCTCCTGGAAAAAAGCTACAACCACTCAAAGGAATTAGACCTCTTCATTCACCCCAGAAAGATGGGGTAGATAAAGAAAATCAGTTTCCCAGATGTCAACATTTATTTGGATACCATGTAATGTTGCCCAAAACGCATCCTAAGACAGATGTCCTATATACACAAAGAGTTGGGCCCAAAGTTGAACAGGAGGAGGAGAGTGAGATAGATTACTTTTGGAAAATTACAATATTCTTTTACTGGACCCAAGATTTCCCTTGAACATGAAGGCCATATTTTCAATGCTAACATCTTATTGGCATTGTTATGTGGCAATGGGAAATGGAACCCTACCACCTCTGAAAAAAAAAAACCTAAATCTGAGCATCACACAGAGGACAATGTAGAGATGGGCAGTGAGTATGAACAGGCTGCAACAGATTACCAATAAGAAACTCCAAAGAAGAGGAGTAAAGGGTGTAATAAAGCAATTGTCTTATAAGAAGAGATGGTAGGCTGTCTAAGTGGCAACAGTAAGGGATGACAAATGGACAACCAGAGTATTCCACTGGTCCACTCTTTATGTTGGGAGAAAGTGAGGAAGACCAGCAGCATGTTAGGTAGATTTCTTGTGTCAAACTTTTGGGAAGACGTGAATAAGAATTACACTTGATAGGAAGAGTTGGATAGGCAGTGATCTGCAGTGTTGGGGGGAGTAAATTGATAAGAATGAGAGCTTATTGCTCCAAATGGATGAGATTACAGATCTATTTGAATTCTAGAAGCATGGTTTTTTGAACCTAAGGCTCATAATTAGAGTTGTACTTACCTGGTGTAATTCCAAATACAGAAATTCTCCTGCCCCCAAATAGCTCACTACCATCTTGATGATCATTGGAATTTACCATTTGGCATGTGTTCTTTTGTCTTTAAGTCTTGTTAAAATTCTCATGCCCTTTAAAGAAGGTGAAATTTTGTTTCCAATCATTTATACCTTATTGGGAACTGTTCCATCAGATTTCTTGCTAGGTTCAGGTGTAATTAAGTAAGGTATAATAAGTAGGTGGAATAAGCGAGTGAGTATTGGGGCATTTCAAAGCAGAGGTAAGGTCAAGTAAAATAAACTTACCCTACTTTTACAACCAGTGCTATAACTTCCAAGAGGATATGAGGGAAAGGGAGAGTTGAAGGGTGAATACTGAAGTTTCAGAGTCCAGGATAATTATTTGTTAGTGTATTCTTTGAATGAGAGTAGGCTAGCTGGCCCTGTTGCCTCCAGTGCCCTCCTTCCTCATGCACTGGAACGTATGCTGCCCTTTCTAATAGGACTACTCCCTAGCAGACCTCAGAACAGCTGTTTGGTTATAGGAGCACCTTGAAGACTCTCAAGTTTGTTCTCCTTTTTCAATAGACATGGTGGAAGTGGTAAAAACTTTTTGGAGGGTCCAGGATAACAATTAAATAAAACCATTGTCCTACATAATTCCTAATTTTGTAACTTCTGAAGAGATGTGGAGGCTCAGGCTCAAGATTGCCTAAGAAGAATTCATTAACTTTTCTCCAAATCCTCCTCCTAATCCTAACTTCCTATTTCCCATCAAAGGCACCACCATTTTTCTAGTCACCTGGGTCACAAAGAGTTGGACATTACTGAAAAACGATTGAACATCATAAACAAGTGTGGTTCAGGGAAAAGAACACTGTCTTTGGGTGAGAAGACCTAGGTTCTAATCCTAAATTTCAGAATTCAGATAGTGTCCTTGTGCAAGTCACTTAAATTTTCTGAGTTAAAAAAACAAGGGGATGGAACTATTTGGCCCCTGAAATTCCTTCCAGTTTTGATTCTATAAACTATGTCTTACACTGTTCAAATTTTCACATATGCATGTTTTATCCTCAATTAGGCTGTAAGTTCATTAAGAGAACCTTAAAGACATTTCTAACCATACTACTTAGTACAGAACCTTGCATATGGTATGTCCTCAATAAATATTTGTGAATGATATTCAATCTATGACAACCTTATTACCATTTTTGTTTGTTTTAGGGAGATGGCTGCTCTGCCATTAAGCAAAGTAGGGAAGTGAAGAGACCATTGAACTCACTAAACTTGAAGTCATGGGACCACAGTTTGGATCCACGCTCTGCCCCTTAGTACCTCTGTGACTGTGGGCAAGCCTCACTTTGGAACTAAGATTTTCTTTCCTTGGACAGTATAGGAGGCATTCTTACAAATTTTCACTTTCCAACTCTTGTTTAATATTTCTCAGTCACCCAAAGTTTTATTTATTCCAACATGGCCTCCTAAAAACCATTCCACAGATGCCAGTTTGTTTTATATTAGTTAGATTTGGGAGTGGCTGCTTCCAGGGATGATACCTTGAAATAGGCGAAAGGAGAGAGAAAGAGAAGAGGGAAGCATTTCTGGGAAAGACCCTGCAGAGGAAGCTAGTCATAGCCATCTGACATGGGTCCTTTAATTCTGTCCCTATACTGGAGGTTACAGCTCACTTTTGGAGGCCTGGGTGGTCCTCTACAAACTGACAGTTTTCCAAGCATATAGCACTGACTCCGGCATTCCTTGCTCCATCCTGTTCCATCTGTCTTCTTTAGGTCATTCATCCGTGTAAAGGCCACGCTGTAGGAATGGGGGAGGGAATCTGAGTCCCAGCCCGGATGGATGCAACCAAGGGGGCTGCATTTGGAGCGAGTCCTCACAACCTGGCGAATCTCGTGAGCAGCTGTGTAAGTCTCTGCTGTTACTGTTCCCCGGGAAGCAAGCTGTGGTGGAAGGGGGCCACGTCCTGAACCCTGAAAAGGAGCAGAGGGAGGAGCAGGTCTGATCCCTCCAGACCCTCGGGCAAGATCTCCCCACCTCTCTGAGCCCCGCCTCTTGCTCTTCAGCCGCCGGCACTGAGGGCTCCGGCCGCCAGGGAGAGCTGCGCCCTAGCTGCGCTGAGGCAGAGCCAGCGAGAGGAGAGAAAGAGTGAGAGAGCGCTCGCCAGCCGCCCGTCCGCCCGCAGGCTCTGGCTGCGCCGCTCCTCGGTACGGAGAGGGAGAGCTGCATGCAACCGGTGGGACCCAACGCCCGAAACCAGGCTCTGGTCGTCCTGCCATCCAGCAGCCACCCTCCGGACCCAAGAGAGAGCGAGTAAAGCTTCGCCGACAGACGGTCAGGTCCCCAGTGTGGCTGCGCGCCCCTGCCCTAGTCAGCTGGGGGCGGCAGGTGGCTACAGGCGGCCAAGGGAAGCAGCAGAGGCAGCAGAGGCAAAGGCGTGTCTGAGCGGGCGGAGGGCTCTCCGGCGACCTGTCCCGAGGATGCTGGGGGGAGATGCCCGGGGCCAGGGACGAGATCTGTCAGAAGGCACTGCAGCTGCTGGCGGAGCTGTGCTCCAGCGGGGCGGTAGAGCACGACAGCTGCCAGGATTTTATCCATTACCTGCGGGACCGCGCCAGACCCCGGCTCACCGACTCAGGTGGGCGCTGCTGGGCGGGGTAGCAGGAGGAGGAAGGGAGGAGGATGGGGGAGGGCCAGAGCAAGGGATCTACTAAGGCCTGAAGTCTCCTGAATGGGAGGGGGCGGCCACACCCGGAGACCATGCCGGGTGCCAGGCTCATGGCCCAGAGCTGTTTCCCCCAGCCCTCGGCTCCCTAAAGCTGGTGCCCGGCGCCTGCCTATCCCCATTGCCTACTGTCCGCACACAGATCTCGCGTGGCCCTGCCGCCTGGCCAGGGGCTGGGACGTCTCACTAGGGAGCCCAGGGTTTCTGCTCGGGGCTGCGAAGGGGCCTGAGACCCTGTGAAACTCTGGGAAGTTGGGTTGGCTCTTACTGAGCTCTGGACTGAAAGTGAGAGGTGGCCCTGGGGGCTGTCTAGACCCGTCCAAGCGGCACTGGGTTTCTGCGGACGTGGCTCCGGGCACCAGAGTGACCAGCAATGGTTCAGGTTTGCCTTATTCCCCCCCACCCCCCCACCCCCGACACTGTGATCAGGAGAGCGCTGTCCAGGGTCTGACGGGAGAAGGGAGAAAGGGACTCTTCACCTGAAACCTGACAACCCTAAGGCCCGGCTAGGCAGGACCACCCTGATCTGAACAATTCCTTCGGGGCTGGGCTGTGTGGGATCGGGCCGAGCTGGCACAGCTTCTAGGGTGATCCCTGTGGCTTTGGCTGTAAGATTTCTCTGCTCTGACGCTGTGGCATATAGCAGGTCACTGTGCCTTTAGCAGGCTGGGCGGCGTGCGGGAGTCCGGCGCTAGTCAGGTTTCAGCAAGGCAGCAGCTTTGGTACACACTAGGGAGACTCAAAAAGCTTTCATTTTGAACCACTCTGGCTTAAGTCTTTCTACTGTATAGTTTTGGGGACAATACAAAAACGGCCCCGTTACTGTAAAGGCAATAGCAAGAATGGGATCTTCTGGTGGTGGAGGCGGCAACACCCAAAGACTAGGCAGCTGTTACACTCTTTTACAGGCCTGTGGTTCACACTTTTTCGGTAAGGGGAAAAGTTGCAAAATCTCAACTTTTAAAAGTCAACAAATCACTTGGATTTGTTTCTCCAAACTACAAGTTAACAGAGAATAAGAAAAAAAGGGGAGGGGGAGAAGTCTGGTCAAAGAAAAAGAGCCCTGTTCAAAAGAATACAAATACTTTACAGAAAGTATTGGGTCTCCAGTCTCTTCAGGAAGTGAGAATAGAAAAAGACCAGTGAATTTTCTCCTTTACAATTTAAATTCAGGAACTAAAGGAGCTTTGGCCTCAAATTTACTCATCAGAGGAAAAGTAGCTCTCTTATCTGGCCCAAGTTTGGAGCAAGTTTCCCTCTTTTCAAGTAATACCACTACATAACCATTCAAATTCATTCTAAGGTAATAGGGAATTATTTGATTTACAAAATAATTTAAAATGGGAATCTTTTTGATAGAAAGCTCAAATTTGTGCTTTTGAAAAGTTTTATTGATAGTTTTATAAGTTATTTTCTAATACATATC
The DNA here is from genome assembly GCA_011680675.1 of Gymnobelideus leadbeateri. Taxonomy (NCBI): domain Eukaryota; kingdom Metazoa; phylum Chordata; class Mammalia; order Diprotodontia; family Petauridae; genus Gymnobelideus; species Gymnobelideus leadbeateri. Next base: position 554,554 of record WOXC01004486.1, read on the forward strand.
CTCCCAGTTATAAAACCTTCCCTATAACAAAGCAAATTAGTTAAGCAAAACCAGAGCATCTGTTAGTGTATGCAACATTAACATACACAGCACCCCATCCCCACACTCATCAACCAAAATAAGAAAATTGGATCATCTCTGAGTCCCAGATTGGTTCTTCCAAATATTTTGCATTCAAATGCCTTTTTAGTGTTTTTGTTTATGTTATTTTAGTCAGTATACATTGCTCTCCTCCTGATTCTAATAACTTCCTTTTATATCACTTCAAACTCATCTTCCCACCCACCAGGTTCTTAAAAGGATCTATTTTATGTAAAATTTTAGAAACCAGGTACATCTATACAAAATAGAAAGAGCGCTGAACTCTGATACTTACACTATTTTGCCCATTGCAAAAGAAACAACCCTTAGACCTGTTGCCTAGAGTTACATTATATTAATCAAGGTTCTCAGATGAACAGAGGCAGAGTTCTGGGGCTGACAGGAATATCTGGTTTCAGATCCCAACATTGACACTATTAGTGTGCCCTAAGTAATGCCATTAACCTCTGAGTGCCTCTAAGATTTAGTTACTAAGTTATGGACATTTGCAATTAGGATTAATAGAGGGAGTTCCCACACAACAAATTTTCTGAACTCTCAAAATCATAGATTCTTTGTGTATCAGATGAGTTCTTCCTATTGCAGTCACTTTAAAATGGCAATTTGTCTTTTTGAAATGATGACTACATAGCTTGAATATCCTAACATGTTTTGTTCAATGTGCTTTTTATCAATCAAAAGTTACAGAATGAATGGTGTGCTCTTGGACTGAAAAAGACCTCACTACATTTTCACAAAAACTGACTCCCATAGTGGTACTCTAAATCAATCTTTCCTTAGGGCAGTTTGAACTATTTGAATGAACTGTAGAAAAAGCAAGATCTTTAATCTCAAATCATGAGGAATGAAAAGAGACAGAAAGCAGATGTTACTGTGTGAACCTGTTTCACTTTTTTTGGACAAATTTCAAATCCTAGGCTCAGTCACCATCAACAAAAAATTCAAATGAGTGATCTATAAAATGAAATAATGTGCAAAGCCAAGGATTTGAAAGTATTTAAATTTTGCTTTTAAAATGAATATAGTAAATTGAACAAAATAATAACAAAAATATTGCTTATTTGTGCATCCCTGGCTAATTTGGGTGGGCATTCAAGTGTTTGAAAGTCTGTCATATGAAAAGGGGATTAGACTTCTACTTGGCTCCAAAAGGCAGAACTTGGCCCCAAAGGCAATAAATGGAAGTAGCAAAGAAAGAAATATAGACTCAAAATAAGGAAAGACTCCCTACCAATTAGAGCCATCCATCCAAAAGTGGAAAGAGCTACCTCTGGAGTAGGTAAGTCTCTCTTCTTTGAGGAAAAGTTGTATGGCATTCAACAGGTATGTTGTATTCAACATGTTATTGTTGTTCCAAGAAAGGCTAGACCTATGCGACCTCTGACGTCCCTAACACAAAAATTCTAGTTTCAATCTTGCCTTTTTGTGGAGCTTAAAAAATTCTTACTGTTTAAAAAAAACAGTTTGTATAGATATTTTCTTCCTTCACTCTTTCCTGCTTCATATGTCTTTCCATGTTTCTTTGTATTCTTCATATTTGTAAAATGCACATTGAACTGATCATTTCTAATGACAAATAATATATTTCTAATGACAAATAAATATAATTTATTCATCCAGTCTCTAATCACTGAACATGTAGATTATTTCCAATTTTACAAATAAAATTTCTGTGAATTTTTTTTACAAAAAAAGTACATTTTTTTCTCTGAATAACAATCTTATGCTAAAGTCCCAGAGGTGAGGCCCATATTCTGTTCCTATATATTGTTATATTGCTTTCCAAAATGAATTCACCAATTCAAAGCCCTATATCAACAGTTTAATAGTATTCCTATTTCTCTAAAGCTCTGTCAAGATAGAATTTTATTCTGTTTACTTATTTTTGCCATTTTGGTGGGTATAAATGATGCCTAATTGTGCTTTCAGTTTCAATTTTCCCAATTAATAGAGTCTGAACAGTTTTGTATATGATTAATAACAAATTGCCTATTTGTATCCTTTAACTATTTATCTATTGGAGAATTCAATTCAATCAACATTTATTAAGCATCTGTGCTGTGCAAGAGGCTGTAAGAGCAGGAATGTGGAAAAAGTAATGAATACGAAGTAGTAGCAATTCCTTATTTTTTTGGATATCAGGGTTTTTTCAAATATACTTACAATAGAGATCTTTTATGAAACTTTTCTTGCCTCTTAAGTTGGGTATCTTACTTTGCACCTCACAAACTCCCTATGTTTACTGAATCAAATCAATTTGTTTTGTATTCTATAATAGATATTTTTTGTTCAACGAATAGAAATATTCCTCTTTTCCATAACTACAATAAATGTCATTCTTTTTCCTTCTAATTTTTTATGATTTCCATAATACTAGGGCATTGATTCACATGGAGATTTATGAAATTATAGATTCCAGATGGAAACTTCAAGGTCATCTGATCCAACCACCTTATTTTATACTTAAAAAACTGGGGCTCAGGTAGTTAAATTGTTTGTAAAATGTCATAAAAGTAGTAAATGGCAGAGCCAGGATTCTAATGCAAGACCTTGGACTCTAAAAACAGCTCCTACTCAGCACAACTATCCCTCCTCTTTCCATAAAATTTGGTGATATGTGAATCTAATAACTTGTTAAACTGCTATTTCATGCTCCATAGAATTTTATTGAATAAGATTTAGTGTTTTGTATTTTAATATTTGAATACTGTAAAGATCTAAGAATCCTTCATTGCCATAATGAGTAGCATTTTAGTGGAATAATTTATTTCAATATTTTATAATACTAGATTTATCAAACATGAGAGGCAAAGTGAGGTAGTAGACAGAAAACTAGCTTTAGAGCCAAGAAGAAGATCTGGATTCAAGTTATTCCTCTGCTATATATCTATGTGACCTTGGGAAAGCCCTTAACCTTTCAGTCCGCACAGGCAAATTTTTGAAGATTATCATTATAGAAAAGTTGCCAATCTGGATTGGTGCAGGAAATTTTTTTTGAGCACCTCATTCCAATAAAACCAAGATTCTGGACTTTCTCTCCCCTAGTCATCCATCCCCAATAAAATATCAGTACATCTTTAATTTTAAGTTTAGATTATCTATTCTTTCTCATTGACTTACTTTTCTATTTTTTCTAATATCAGAGTAATTCCCTCATTCCCCATTTTCTATTTTCATAATCTCCTATATTTTTCCATATAAATTTTGTCATTTTAATTCATTCAGTAAGCTAGCTCACTAGTATTTTATTTTATTAAATTAAGTATAAAAATGTACATATTTTCATTTTCATTATATTGGATCAACCTAGCCATGAACATTGAATATCCCTTCAATCATTCAATTCTCATTTTATATCTGTTAATTCTGATTAATGGTGGTCATCTTATAGGGCTCTTTTTTTTTTTTTTTTGCTTATTTTCACAAGTTAATACCCAACTATTCAATATGTTTATTTTAATTTCTCCTGGATTTCTCCCCTGATGTATAGATATTAATGATTGTTCCTACAATTATCTTATATCACACTATCTTAGTAAAGTCATTTATACCAATTTTTGTTGAGCTTGGATTTTCTAAATATATTGGTTGTAAATAGAAATATTTGAACATTTTATTTTCCTGTTTGCCAAATTTATTTTTCTTGGGTCATTTTTATAGCTTTTCTTGGTAAAATGATGCTTGCTGTGCTTTTAGTGGGCAAGCCCACATTACCACTGTTTTAATGGCATGTTTCTCCATTTTATAGAATGTTAGTTTTTAGTTTCAAATAAATCCTTTATCATATTAAGGACAGCATCCTGTATTTTTTCATTGTGTTTGACATAAATGAATGTTGCATTTTATAGAAAGCCTGAATTTTTTTTCATATGTTGCTATAGTCAAGAGTTTTTGTGAGTTTTCTTATTGACATGATTTATTAGACTGATTATTTTTCTAATATTAAACCACTCTCACATTCTCAATATAAACAAAGTAGTATTTTGCGTCAGTATTCATTACTGATGTTATTATGTACCTTTGTTTCTACTTTTTGGAGGCCAGATTTGGCTAACATAAACATATATACTTTGTGGAAAGAATTATACACAATGGCATTTTTTCCATTTTTGAAGGTAATTTATATTAGCAATATGGGGGGTGGGGTTTTTCTTTGAAGTCTTAATTGAATTCACTTCTGGATCTGTTTTGTCAAGCTGCCTTTTTGCATGGTCTTTCATTGATATCCTGTTTAATTCATCTTCTGAAATTCTTTTGCTTAGGCTATTTCTTATTTTGTTTATTTCAACATTTTATATTTTTTATATTTTTCCATGTCTTTTCTATTCTCTGATAGTTTTATTTTCCTTTTTTAATTTTAATAATCTGATTTTCACCTTACCTCATTTCTAATACCAAATTGCTAATTGTTTATCAAGTTTTTTTTTATTTAAAACACACTTATTTATCAGTTTCATTGTTCTTTTATATTCCATCTCAATAATCTCCTTTTATTTTAACAATTTCACTCTTTGGGCTTACTTTTAGTATATTGAATTGTTCATTTTATAATTCCTTTAATTTTCAACAGCTCTAGGTTTAACTCTTTTGCATTAAAAGATATCAGTCTGATCATGTGTTACTTTGATTGAATTATGTAAAGTTCAAAATGTTGCATTTTATTTCACTATCTTTAATATAATTTATTTTATAATGTGTTCTTTAGTTACTTATTATTCTATAAGCTATGTGTGGTTTCCCCAATTAAATGTGTGCTTCCAGGGGACAGAGACTATTTTGGTTTTGACTTTGCATCCATGCATCTAAATTAGTACATAACACATAGTAAGCAAGTCATTAATTGTTCAATTGAATTGTTAGAAGAAATTTAATTTTTTTTGAGTTTCACCATAGGTCTCTATTCTTTTATCATATTTTCTTATTGGTTAGTATTTTGTTATGTTTTTATCCACCAATATAGCATTTCTAACTTCTGAATTTATTAACATTTTATTTGTGCCTTATAGCATAAGCAGTTTTGAGGGATGTACCATGTGTATTTGAAAAAAAAGATATGTACTGTAGTTTCCCCTCAATTTTCTTTATGTCTATAAAATTCAATTTCTTCAATACAATATATATGTAGGTTAGTTTCTGCTTATCACTTTTGTCTGATTTAAAATTTTTTGTTAGTGTTGTATTAATATCTGCCATTATCACTGATTATCTACCTCATCTTTGTGAAAAATCAGTTAACTTTCACTTTACAAATTTAGTTGCTAATTCTATTTTATCAGGATTTAAATTTTATAATATTTTTTCCTCAAATAAAGCTATATTATATTTGAACATGATATAATTTTCCCTTTTTACTTCTCTTAATACTTTATAATTTGATTTTAAATTTGTTGGATATCTTTATTATAAACTCTAGATTTTCTTGTATTAGCAACTGCAAAGCACATTTTAGTTCACTCCATCATTTTGTACCGCTATACATTCTTTGATACTTGATGTGTTTCTTTTAGGCATTCAATCCTTCTACACTGAAAGTTACAATTGGGGGGGGGGGGGCGGGTAAGCAGTGGTGGCTAGGTGGCTCAGTGAATAGAGCACCAGCCCTGGAGTCAGGAAGACCTGGGTTCAGATCAGCCTCAGACACTTATCACAGAAAATAGCCATGTGACCTTGGACAAGTCACCTAACTGCAATTACCCTCCCAAAGGGAAAAAAAAACCCAGAAAGTTACAATTAATTTTGACTTATCCTCTACCATTCTTTTCTCAATTTTTAATTTTGTCAAAAAGGAATACAGCTTTCCTTATTTCACTAATGCTTTCCAAAATTTAACCAAAACAATACTGAACAAAATTCTTATATTTCAAATTAAATCTGTAAGCTTTGCAAAAATAAATTTAAAGTAGAAGTCTATTTCTGGGATTGCTTTCACTAGCTTTGAACTTCGTCCCTCTGCCTTTGTCTGTTTCTTTACCATGCATGCTTTTAATTAATCATTTTCTTGCTTAATTTCTTTGTCCCTCTCCCCTTTGTTTACTCAAGTAGACTCTCCCTTATTAATTAGCCAAAACAGTATTACTGTTGCTTTTTATCCCCCAGTGGTGATTCTATTGAAAAAATAACTAGTTAATCACAGTTGTAAAGTATCTATTGATAAAAAACACTTAGTGATATGACACATTCTCTTCCAGAGGCTCTTGACTTTATTCTTTCCAGTGGGAAAGCCAATTCACAGATCTTATTTACTCTTACTGGCTTTCCAAGACAAAAGTGCTACTTGAGGATGGACATCTTTATGATTTTAATGGCACTAACTATGGTAGGTACAAAGTGCATCAGTCAATATTTGTAGTTGAATGAGCTCTTTTGTTTGCAGTTGAGTACCCAGACTTCTGTGATCACACCTTGGAATGAATCATCTCAAAGCTGCCAATAAGAAGTACATGTGTCTCTTGCTATCCATAGAGAAACAGATCTCCTTTTTTAGCTTAGGTTTTATAGAATCTCATATTTATATAGAGCTTCATTTATAGAGTGCTTTCATCATAACAATTCTGTGAGGCAGGAAATGCAAATATTATTATTCACATTATATAGATGAAAACCTGAGGCTCAAAGAGGTAGCACAATTTGCTCAACCTCTCATTAACTAGTATGTAATGAATTTTTAAAGATATTTCTATCAAGGATGGAAGCAAAAGCATGTAACTAAGAGTAAGCAAAAAGAACTTATTAATACTTATAGTGGCAACCACACTGGCATACTCAGGATGGTTGCTAGTACAGGTTCTTGATCTGCTTTACTAGGAAAGATAGCTGTTTAAGGGGTTAACAATCTTTTTTTTTTTTTTTTGCTTCTTTTGGAGATGGGAATGCAGGGCAATGGGGGTTAAGTGACTTGCCCAAGGTCACATGGCTATGTAGTGTTAAGTGTCTGAGGCTGGATTTGAACTCAGGTCCTCCAGACTACAGGGCAGGTGTTCTATTCACTGTGCCACCTAACCACCCCAACAATCTTTTCTAATTACATTCACTACTTCATGGGAAAAGTCAGTACCCTGAACTTCAGAGAAAATACCAAAAGAGAAAATACAAGCAGAGAAATAAAAACCAACAGACAGGGCTGTGACTGTCTGAATCAACTATATACTTTACATACATCCCTGGATCAAGAGAACTTTACATCTGAGCAGGCAGCAAGGAGCTCTGAACATATGACTCACTCAGAATCTCAACAAGTTCCTTCTCATAAGAGAGCCCCCAAAGCAAAATACCAACTCAGAGGCAGAAGGCAACATAACCCTCATGACTCAGTGCCTAATTAGAAATTAACAAAAGGTGTGAAAGCCTTCCTACAAGCAAGCCTCCCCTAATCAAGCTTCCCTTAATGGGCACCACAGTGAGGTCCATTAATGGGCAGGGAAGATCTTAAATCCCATTAACATTACAATAATCTAAGAATAGAGTTGGAAGTGATAAAGTTCAAGATGAGCTGGTAGATAACCTGAGTTCAAATCCACCCTCAGACACTTAATACAAAAACTAGTGTGTGACCTTGGGCAAGTCAACCCCAATTGCCCTCCCAAAAAAAGGCAAATAAATAAATATGATTGCTGAATTGCTATCAGAGATCTTTGGAAAATTGTGGACAATAGACAAAAAAGTCTGTTTAGACAAAAGTCTGGAAAAGAGTAAGTGTGGTCCCCATATTAAAAAAAAAGGAAGATAGTAAAACTTTTAAATTGTGAACTTGACTTCAATTCCTAGAAAAATGCTAGAATAGATTTCTAAGGAATGGGTTGCAATTAGAAGAGAAGTTATGATCTCAAAGAACATGGTTCCATTAAGAACAAATCATACTGGACTAACCTCATTTCCTCCTGTACAGTGTCACTAGACTAGGCAGATCAAAGGAATATGTTCAACCTAGTTTATCTGGAATTGAGCAAAATAACTGACAAAGTTATTTATATTATCTTTTTGGACAGGAGAGAAAGCTTCAGACTAGATGAGAGCATTATTTTTGGTCAGTCACTTCGGTTGTGTTCAACTCTTCATGACCCCATTTGGGGTTTTCTTGTCAAAGATACTGGGATGGCTTTCCATTTCCTTCTCCAGCTCATTTGACAGATGAGGAAACTGAGACAAATAGAGTTAAGTGACTTGCCCAATGTCATACAGTTAGCAAGTGTCTGAGGAATGATTTGAAATCAGGAAGATGAGTCTTCCTGAGTTGCCCAGGGGTTCGCATAGTTAGTTTTATTTGAAACTGATTGACCAGACCTAAATATTAGGGATAGATGAATGGGTTGATATGCTACTGAAAGTTAGTCTTTAGTGGTGTGCTCTAGGGATCTCTCATTGGTAATTTCCTGTCTTCTTTATCAGTGTCTCTTTCATGAATTCCTAGATAGCATATTTATCAAAGTCATGAAAAACACAAAGCCAAAAGGAATAGCTAATAGTTATGACAAAATACGTATCTCCAAAGATCTCAGAAGACCAGAATGGTGTGCCAGACAAAATAGAATGGTATTTAATAGGGACAAACTAAAACCTTACATATCAAGAAACTATCATCTTTTCAACATCAGAGGCCTTCTGATGATTCTATATGGTTGCAAATTGCTAGAATTTCCAAAGACTTAGAGCTGCAGATAACCCAAAAATCAATGGAGATACTCAAGGTAACATAAGTAGGCTGCAGCATATTTTTAACAATGACCTATGTCCAGATTTGGAGTAAATGCTTAGCAATTGGCTCTTTGGGAGAAAATGCATGCGTGACACAAATTTAAGTTTCTTCTAAATTATTAACATTTTATTCATCACTTTCTTAAGTCTAGATAATCAACAAAACAATAAATCAAGTCCTCATGTGTTGTGTTTACCAATTTCTGAGGTATAAATATTCATACTGAAATTTAATAATTTGCTCTTATGAACTGGTACAAGCTGACTCCAGTATGTTCCTGATTATATACAGGAATTAATGAAGTATTTATTAAGCGTTTGCTATGTGCAAAGGAAGTAGTCTAAAGAATATCATTCTAGAAAGTAGGACTGTAAAAGGAAGTGTTACCCATTTTATAGAAAGGAGGAAGCAGAGAAGTGCAAATACTATAGTAGTAACCATGAATTATGGAAAACATCTGAGAGACACCTCTAACACATTGAAGAAATTGTCTATGGAAGAGTGATGAGAGAATATGGATAAGAATCATGTAGAATAACTTAGGTTATTATATAAGTGAGGAGAATAGTCATATTTTTATATCACAAATCCACTAAAGCATGCTTATTACTACTGAAATAGTACCCATTATATACATACATCACAGCACATTCTTTGAGGGTTTGGGATTTGAGACTGGGTCTCTCTAGCTTGCCTAGACTAGAGGTGCAATGGCTACTAAGGAGACAGTCTCCATTCTGATTGGCACAGAAGTTTGAACTTGTTCTGTTTTCCTAACCTGGGCCAGTTCACTCTTCTTTAGGCAGCTTGGTGGTCCTCTGTTCCTGGGGCTTGGTATTTGAGGGCCAGACTTATAACCTAATTGGATTTATCCTTACAGCAGTTCAGACCTCTCAAACTCAAGGGGTCCACAAGCCTCATCTGCCCCCAGCAGCAGGGACTGTAGACCTATGCCCAACACAGCACATTCTTATAAAGATTTTTTAAAGATGAAAATGTAGGTATTTGGGTCAATCTTTGATGATGTCTTCTCAGTGTCTTTTTTTAATAGTTCATTCCATGTTCTTTTCTATTATTTTGGATTCTTTCTCCCTCTGAGACATTTTGAAAATCAATCCTCAAGGCCTTTTAATAGTGTGCTGCCTATGACCCAGCTTTCTTCTTCATGTCTTTGTTCAGGTACAGCTGTTCTTCATGACTTCATCTTCCCAAGGGCCATTTTCTACTTCCTAACACACTACATGGGGTACTGACATACTAGAGTCCAAATGTGCATAAAAATAGACCAGCATAAAAACATCAGAATACTTGTTCCATTTCATATTTTCTTATTAACATTTTTTAGATCTCATATACAAATACTCTGAAATGATCTGGCTTTATCCCACCACATGGTCCCTATGATTTCATGACATCTTCAACTGACTTTTCCTGCTTTTATGCAACAAAAATGTCCCTAATCTTCCATCATCCTCTTCTTCCTTGAATAAACAAATAACAGAAAATATGACAGATCTCAGCTGAAGTTGGGTAGAAATACAATAAAGAGGCATTTTAATCACTATGCTTTCTGTAAATATTAATATTTATACCTAATATGACCATCTTTTTAGGGTGCGTATGGGATATTTTTGTCAGTATATTGCTTCATATATAGGGATCATATTTCAATAGGAGCTTGGTTAAGAACCAGAGAGCTAAAGAAACTTTCTACAGCCTCTATAATAGGACCCTGGGAAGTACACCCTTAATAAAAGATATGAATGATGGTTAGTAAAGTTTTAAGATTTTTAACAGACTTTTTTCCTTTCTCTTAATAATCAGAAACTATTGTGACTATCAAACATGGACAAGAAAACAAATTAGGAAATTCTTGTGTAGATTAGGGCATGAAAAAGCTAGAATATTAACTGTGCTGAATTCTCATTAAAGCTGTACTGTGTAGAATAACAGCAGAGTTATTAAATGGATGATGTTCATTTAAAATGATAGTAAGGGGTAATTTTTCCTCAATATCTCTGAATCAGTCAGTGAGATTGTGTATGGGCCAGAGTTTAATATTTGAAAAGACACTCAGTGAAACTATTTAAATTGAACCGATCTTTATTCAGCATCCATTCATGTAACTACTCTCTGTGTTAGTTGCTAAGGAAGAGACAAAGATGAAAATGGCACATTTCCTACTTTCAAGAAGCCTATAATCTAGGAGATGAGATAATATTCACATAGGAAATGACCCACAGAATACAATAAGCATGGAGGGGAAGAACAAAACTCCACAAGGGTTCAGAAGAGTCACCTCTGGCTTGAATGATCAAGGAAGTTTTCATGGAGAAAATGGACACACTTGTGTGTGGACTACTCACTGTGCCACCTAGCGGCCCCTTGTCTTAGAAATTTTACAATAAAGAGATGAAAAGAAATGGGGTGATAACTTGAGAAGGAATCAAGGTAAAGCAAAGGCTTTGAAAGGCTAATCTGGACCTGAGTATTTTGGTTAGCAGAGAGAGAGATTAAAAATTCAGGAAAATGTAAACTCCTTGAGGACATAGGCTGATTTTAATTTTGTATCTGTGTCCTCAATCTAAAACATTGCCTTATATTTGGTAGAGACTAATGTAGCCATCCTGAAATAAATGGAGAGTAGAGGTGATCAATTAAGAAATTATCTAGAAACAATTAAGGATTAGATCAAGAATGGATGGTAGGGTTAAGTTCAGTGACTGAAAGGGACACAACATTGTCTGATAGTTAAAGCAAGGAAAAGAGAAGGTGGGTGAAGGTATACAAAGGTTTTTAGAATCACAGAATCTCAGAAGCATCATCAGAGGACATCTAGTCTGACCTCGTACCTAAACAGGAACCCCCACTATGATATATCCCACAAATATATAAATAAACTGTCATCTAGCTTCCACTTGGATGTTTTCGTGGCAAACTCCCATCTCCTGAAGCAGTCCATTGTGATTTTTGTTGTTGTTTTCTAGATGTTTCAGTCATGTCCAGTTCTTTGCATCCCCATTTGTGGGTTTCTTGGCAAAGATACTGGAGTGGTTTGCCATTTCCTTCTCCAGCTTATTTTACAGATGAAGAAACCAAGGCAAAAAGGTTTAAGTGACTTACCTAGGGTTACACAACTAGTATCTGAGGGTAAATTCAAACTCAGGTCTTCCTGACCCCAAGCCCAGTACTCTATCCTCTGTGCTACCTAGTTGCCCATAGCTCTAATTGTTAGAATGGTTTTCTTCATATTAAACTAAGTCTGCTTCTCTTCATCTTCTATCCCTCACCCTTAGTTCTGTCCTCTTGGGTCAAGTAGTATACTGTTCATCCCTTTTCCACATGCTAGTCCATCAAATACTTAGATTTGAATATAGACTCGTAGATTCACAGAATGTTAGATATATGGGACCTCAGAGATCATCTGATCCAACCTTCTCATTTTACAGATGAAGTGGCACTCAAGTTGGCTAAGTCATCCCATTCTAACGAGTTCCTTTTAGAAGCACTCAACAATTTAATAGTAAGACCAGAGAAGGCTGATGGGGGTACCTAGGTTGTGATAAATAAGGAATTGATATTTATTATATGCTATAACTTTAATCACTTTTCTGTATTGTATTTTGTTGTTGATTGTGGGAGGCAGATCAAGAGTGGGTCTACCTATCTTACCTAAGCTGGAATTAGAGTAGTCACTCAAAGACTTGGTCTCAATTCTGATCAGCATGAGACCTTTGATCTCTGTTTCCATCATGGGCCTGTTTGCCTCTCCTTAGCAGTCTGGGGTCTACCCTTCTCTACCCACCTCTCCATCTGGCTCCTGGGAATTCACTATATTGATATCAGACTTAGATTGGATGCCTATGGCCTGCTACAGCTCAAAACTCCTGAGCTCAAGAAATTCACCATCCTCATCCCTTTGGCAGTAGGGATTAGATCTATTAACCACTACATACATGCCTCTGTGCCTAGAATCACTTTTCATTAAAGTTAATATTAATTGAAAGCATGCAAAAGATCATTTCCATCCTAGAAGGTGATGAAGTATTGAAGGAATAATGTATAAAGGAATAATTTACTTTTCTATTAATAAGGATTTATTAACATATTGCTATGTGACATTAAATAGCCTCTTTGAAAATATTTTAAATTAATCAAATGTGCCATTATTTTAATGGTATTTCTCCAATATGAGTCTATGACTGCTTTAGAAGATTCTTTTGGTACCTTGGTGGATTCGTGATTTTATCAATATAGGATCTCCCTTCAGTGACACAATGAGAAACCCACCCATGTCTTCTTATCCCATGCAACTATTGTCCCTCCAGTGTCTTCCTAGAAAATCTAATTAGAAAAGCCCCCCTCTTCTTGTTTTAGAATCTCTGAGTTACCAATGTAGTGCTTTACCTGACTATCTCTTATTAAGGAAACAGGAGTCAAGAAGACTGAATCTTGCCTCAATCACTGACTAGCTGTGGCACCGTGGGCAAACCATTTAACTTCTCAGTCTCAATTTTAACATCCATAAAATGGAGACGATAATAGCATCCACCTCACAGGGTTGTTGTGAGGATCAAATGAAATAATGTATGTAAAGTACTTTGCAAACCTTGAAATCTTATATGAATGCTAACTATTATTGTTTTTTATTCTATGCGATTGACATTTTTCTAGTTTTTCATAATTTGAGTAGTCTTTTGAGTGCCTTCTTAAGTAGTCATTAAGTCAATATCATATACTTTGACACTCAGTAATTTAAGTGTGTGAAAGTGGTAATAGGAGAAGACAGCAAAGACTATGTTTTTAAAAATATGATCAAAAATGAAAATATCAAAAATCTGTGGTTTTGAATACCTCCCACCTACCTATCATAAATACTTTTTTAAGACTAAATCTCCTTATATTTCCCAGGCTGAAATATAGCAGACACTCAGGTCCAACCTCACTGCTGATTAGCACAGAAGTTTTAACCTGTTCCATTTCTGACCTGGGCCAGGCTACCCTTCTTTAGGCAGCCTAGTGCCCCCATGCCCCAATTCCTGGTTGCTAATCATCTTGGTGGCAGAATGAGTGCAGATTCCTTTTTGGCTTTAGTCCTACTGTAGTACAGAACTCCTGAAGTCAAGCAACTCTCCAGAGTCTCTGTTTCCCCCATAGAATGGATAACAGGCATGTACCACCATGCCTAGCCATGAACCTTTAAACAAAAAAGAAAATCAAAAAGTATTGGATATGGTGAACACTGAAAGACAGCATAAACAATGAAATTTACTTCATATTCATCATGGTAAGCTACTGATTTCAGACAGAATCACTTCAGCATAAAGATTTCAATCTGTAGTTAGATTTTTGGTTTTTCTGACCACAGATAATAGTCACAAGCAACAGAAGCACCAAATGCAAAGGAAAGAAATATGAGAAGGCAAAGAATGCAGCTCTGGGAGTCTGAACTTGACCTATTTCAATAAACCGTTGATGATTTTTTTTAAATGTTAACTAGACTAAAGTAAAGGCATGGATTCTGAGTGTTATCATTTCTTAGAGAAGTTTCACCAAACCAAAACCATTCTGACAATAAGACCACACTACTGTAAAGGACATTATAAGGTAATGAGTAATATTCCATAACAAAACAACAAAAATCAGAAGACAAAACAAGAAGCCTACAGAGAACTTAACCAAATCATCACATGAGCATTTGTAGCAAAAACAAGAATAAGAAACAACAAATAGACTTAAATAGGCCATACCTAACACTTTTTCTAGCAATCTGTTTTCATTGGCAGTAATAGCTTTTCCACCATATTTGATTCTATCACTTTTGTAGTTGACATGAAGAAGTGACAATGACATTTAATTCACAAAGAACACCCAGATTTATGGAGTTTGTAGATATAGTTCACACAGATTTTAGGAAAGCATTTGAAAAGTCATTAATGCATTCTTATGGAAAAGATGGGAATATGTGGGCTCTGTGACAATACACCTAGGTGGGTATGGAATAGGTTGAATGGTGGACCCAAAGAATAGTCATTACTGGTTATATTTCTTAGCCATTTCCAGACTATGCCAGCAATATTCTTACCCTCCTCTTCCAGCTGGAATGTGGACATTCCTCCTAGGACCCTGATCTCTAATAGGTCAGCTTTTACTTTTCTTGCCCAGAACCAGGATCATACATCATTTCCCAACCAAACAGTCCTGCTTCATGGGTACCCTTGTACCTTACCTTTCCAATTCCAGCTCTTTTGTATGTGTTATTTTTGCCTATCAGAACGTAAGCTCACTGGGGGGAAAGGTTATCCTCCTTTCTTCCATTTGTGTCCCCAAGCACTAAGCAAAAGGTTTGGCACATAGTTAACACTTAACAAAATTTTTTATCAATTCATTCAATGACAACCTGGAAAGAGCTCTAGAAGAGTGACCTTAGGACCTGCACTTGACCATTTGCTATTTAACATCTATTTCAATGACTTGGATAGACATACATGGAATGCTCATTAAATTTTCATGATGGAAATCTAAGAGGGATCACTAAAATACTAGATGGCAGAGTTGGTGTACAAAAGCAATTACTGACTAGAATATTGGACTAAATCTAAAAAGATGAAATGTATTAGAAATAAGTGTAAAGTCTTTAACTTGAGATGTTAAAAAATCAACTTTATGGTGGCATTACCATAGCTAGATGGGAATTAATCTGAAAACTATCTGAAGATTTCATGAAACATAAGCTTGATATGAGTCATTATTGTTATGTGGAAGCTAAGAATTGTAAAAATTGTCCGAAGCTCCATTGAGGACCACAGTGTTCAGGACTAGGGACATGAACGTTCTGCTGTACTCTGCTCTGGCTTGAATACATCTTGGGCTCCAGATGTCATTTATTGGAAATGATATTATTAAGCAGGACAGTGTCTGGAAAATGGCAACCAGGCTGGTAAAGGACTTTGAGATCATGTCAAATGAGGAGCAGTTGAAGGAAAATGATGTTGTTTTTTTTTAAGCCTGTGATGATAGATATGTTTAAAAGCTTGAAAGCCTGTCATGTGGAAGATGGTTGGAAGGGAAGGGAAAGGGAATAAGCATTTATATTGTACCTACTACATAGTAGGTACTGTGCTAAGTACTTCACAAATATTATCTCATTTAATCCTCACAATAACTTTGGGAGGTAAATGCCATGACTATCCCCATTTTACAGTTGAGCAAACTGAGGCAGACAGAGGTTAAATGCTTTGTCCAGCATCACACAGCTAATGAGTGTCTGACACTGGATTTGAACTCAGGTCTTCTTGACTTCAGGCCCAGGACTCTATCCACCGTGTCCCCTAGCTCTCATCTTGGCTAAAGAGAATGCTGAAGGTGGGATCTGGGATCTGGGATCCCAATCTGGGATCAGAGCTTTCTTCTCATATTGGTTGTACAACCTCAGCCTCTTCATCTATAAAATGAGGATAATAGGGATAATTGGAATGTAGGCCCAGTTTCATTGGGTTATCAGGATCAGAAAGATCATTTAGATAAAGTTTTTTTTAACTTAGAAATAGTATGAGTTTTATATATTATTTTTATAGTCATTATTATTGTTCTGGTTTGGTCTAAAGGTCAGAACTATGGACAAAGGAGAGAAGTTAGAGAGAAATAAATGTTGTTTTGGTGGTAAGAAAAACTTCCTGACAGGCATATCCAAAAATAGAAAGGGTTGCCTTTGAATAGCAAGCTCCCCTTTATTGGAGGTTATTAAGTAAAGTCTGAATGGCCTCTTGTAAGGTATGCTAGAGAGGACATTCTTTGTTAAGTTATAGGTCATACTAGATGGTCTCCGAGGTTTCTTCTAACATTAAAATTCTGTGAAATGCATACAAAATAAATCTGCATTAGAGGTAATGTATACATACAGACATATTTTTAAAATACACAAGAATCTGATCTTAAGATGGGTCAAAAATTCAAAAAGAATGGAAAAGATCATAGACAATATGGTAGAAGAAATATTCTAACCCTCCCCCATGCCACCCAGAAATTAAGCTTTTATTCTACTTAAAACATATTGAAGTCATCTTTAAGATTGAACCTGCTCAGACAACTAAAAAATTAATTATTGATGTCCCTTTGTAGACACCTAAACACAAAACATCCACAAGGAACTCTGGGTACTCACAGATATTTGACTGATAGACCACCATGAGCTACTCTGGGAGAGATAACCTTTGCTTAACTGAATCTGTTTACTGTGTCCTCGATGGCTGTCTTCACAGAATAACTTCTCCTTGCCTTCTTTTACTGTTGAATGACCTACATATGTCTCATTGCATTTAATTAAACTACCAGGGGACTGACCTGAGTCAGGCCCAGCCTAGAACAGTTATTCTACCCTCAAAAAAAAAAAGCAATTGCAATGACATTTAGTAGTTACTGGCCCAGTCTTCTTTCTAATGTCTCTAATATCTATTTATGATGCTTTCTCATCTCTTTGAAATTTTTACCAAAATGGTCCATCCATCCATGGAGGGTATCCTTAAAAATGAAAATGGGACATTTTTCTACAGTGTGCCATATGACCATAGGACTTAAAGCTAGTGGTCAGATACACACTCGCATGATTTAAATGGGAATCTGGGTCTCAGAAAAGTCAAGTTTCTTGCCCATAGTTACAAAAGGCAGTGAGCAGCAAGTTATGACAAGTCAAAGTGGTTCTACTCCAAATCCAAATACTTTCCACTGCACCACGTTAATCACTTCTTTGTAATCATGCGACTAATTGGTGTGAAATCTAAGATTCTGGAGTGTCTCTTGTTTGTTGATCTTCAGTTAATAGGAAGAACAACATTGTGGTAAACCTTATGGGAACTGCCAATTTCAGTCTCAAGCTTTCTACCACAACTTCTGCCATTAAAAGTAAAGTAAGCTAAGACTTTTTAGAAGCAATGTCACCTTTAAAAGTTTCATTTTGCACTTGGTACTAGTATGTCTCACTTTTGAATGGAACCGCTACATTTTAGCTGTAAAGAACTTCTTACTACAGTATTTTGTTCTCTTCAGCCAGAAACAATAAAACAAACTCTTTTTGATTGGCTGAATCAGACATATCTCCAGGCCTATGTAGAACACAGCAAGACTGTTTGGAATCAAATATTCCAGTAGCAGGTTGACTTTAGTGGTGAAAGACTCTAAGAAAGAATAATTGCCCTTGGGGGGAGATAATAAAATTTCAATCATCCACCCCATGCCTTCATTGGCAGGTAATGACCTTGTGAATTTCTAAAATTTGAAAAAACTTTATATCCCATCAGTATTCATAAGTTGTCCTTACAGCAAGAGTAGTTGGTGGAACCATCTGCCTTAGAAGCTGAGAGAAAATCCAAGGCCAGACCAAAGAAATTAAGGAAAAGCATCTTTAATACTCGACAAAGACATTCACCTCAAAGTCCAGAAAAGTTCTATAACTAAGGGAAATTTTATAAATTGCATGAAGGGAGGAAGGGACTTCCAATAATCAGGAACTACAAGTTTATTCTTTGGCCACATATACTCTAAATATAAAACCACTTTCCCTAGGAAGCTTGTATTAGGAAAGGGAGAGTGTGCCCCCAGTATGGGATGATATTTCTGTAACAACTTTCCTTGCTATACCAGGTTAGTAAATGCCTTTTCTAAAAGTCAATTAAGTCTGGCTTACGATTGATGGAGATACCCATGGAAGATCATTAGCAATGGTTGTAGAAACCTCAGCCCCTCAGAGTTATCCCTCAGAACCCAGAGAAGAGAGGTAATCAATTGCCCTCTAGAGTTACTACCACAAGAGTGGAAGTTTGGAAAGCAGCCCCAGAGGAGGTGTGACAGAAGAATCCACAGATTCTTCAGTAGATATTCCATAAGCCAAAGAAAATCAAAGAGTGAAATTTTTCAGCAGATTGCTGACTGTGTTTATGGAGAGAAAACTGTAAATTCCATGTCTGAACTTCTGAGAAGGGGCGGGGAGAAAGGAGAATAGCTGCATGTGTGTTTTTCCATAACAAAACAATTTTTAAAAATATCTAGTGAGTTTTGGAAGAACAGTACTATAGTAATCAGCAAATATTTCTTGACTACCTTATGTTTGCAAGACATTATGTCTGGGACTTAGGATGGGGACAGGTGCTATACAAAGCAGTAGGACAGTGTTTGCCTTGAACCTGAGTAAAATTTGGATGTGATAAAAACTAGGGAAGGCATTCTAGTTGGGAGGATGGCATAAACAAAGGCTGTGTATGTCCTGGGGATAGTTAGTGGAAATGTTACTACAGTCAACTTCATGAAATGGAATTACCACCTGGAATCATGTGGATCAAATTCTACTTCTAATATTTACTAGCTATGTGACCCTGGGCAAGTCATTTAAGCTCTGTCCCCATCCATAATATGAAGATAATAATACCTCTAGTATATATGCTTATTGATTTTTATGTGGCTCAAATAAGTCAAGCACTCTGAAACTTGTAAAATGTGTGTGCGCGCGTGCGCGTGTGTGTGTGTGTGTGTGTGTGTGTGTGTGTGTGTGTGTGTGTAGAGTCAGCTAATATGATTATGACATTGGTGAAAGGGAGCAAGGTTATTGTAGACAATCATCATGGAAGTAAAGGTACTGGAATTTTAGTGAGCTTAATATGCATAAATAGACAACAAAGCTTTGCCTATTCATGATTTTGGCTTTTGACAACTGTAATTGACATAGATTGAATTCTTTTAAAGCAATTATTTTTCTTAAGGTTTCAGGGAGGTGCCTCCTGAATGTGTACCATGAATGAAAATACACCAGTCACAAGATCTGCTTGTCTGTGACTTTATATAATAATACTTTCCTCTAATTTCAGAGATACCTAACCTTGTTTTTTTTTTTCTGGGTACCCCTTGGGAAGTCTGGTGAAGCTTATGGATCCACTACCAGAATAATGATTTTGAGTGCATACAATAAAATATATAGGAATACAAAGTAAATTAATGGTGTTGAAATAGTTATCAAAATATTTTTAAAAGAGTAAAGAAACCAAATCCATGGACCCCAGGGTAAAGCATTTGAGAGAGAATTAATGAAGAAAGGAAAAGAAAGAATATTGTTGCAAGACTAAACTACAGCTCACCCAACCAGATAGAGGATATCAGTCATGCTCGACTTTATGCAAATGGCAAAACTGGAACAGAGACAAGATAAAATAGTGATGAGGTATTTCAACAACTTAAATTATTTCAAATTACCTCATTTCTCTCTCCAAGCAGATTTCCTTGCTGATAGCTTTATTGATGAAATGATCCCCTTTCTCCACTGGCAGAAAATACAGTGAAAAGACAGAGCTAGTCTGAGAAGGTTGCAAGAAAATTTTCAGAAAATTCTTAGAGGAAAATGCTTTTGAGGCATTGAAAATGATCTCCCCTTCCCTTCTATCCTAATTTTTGTAGTTCAAAAGATTCTTTTCTGTCTCTTGTGCAGACATACAAAACACCATCACCCATTGCCTGCCCCTGTCCCTCTTCCTCAGATCTTTTCGTAACTGATTTTTCTAAGTGACACAAGTGCCAAACTGACAGAACAACTGAATTTTTTGATGAAGATTCATAAATCCAGAAGAGGATGAGAAAGCTCTGAGATCACACCTTGTTTTCATGCATCCCATTGTGACTGCTTCACAAGGTCTGACATCATCAGCCCATCCTGGATTTCTGTAGCATCTGTATTTAGGGGGCTTTTAAAGCACATGTACAGTTTTAATTTTGTAGAAGCCCAAATCTGCCATCTGTTATATATGCCTCTCATAAAGAGAAGTGGAAATGTTACAATCAGGTTTGGGGCCTCATGTTCAAGAAGGATAGCATATGTTGATTTTTCTAGAAAGCTAGAATCCTCAGGGCTGAGAGAGGCAGAAGAGATAGGTTCATCCATTCCCCCCTCCTTCACTGGATGAATAAGGCACAAAAGCCCAGTGAGGTAAAATGCTGAATTGAGGGCAAAACTGGCCTATGAAGTTATGTCTCCCAAGTCCTTCTCCAACCCCCATTTTAATACAGTACACAAGCAATCATGTAATGAGTTTTTAAATGAGATGGTGTTGGTGGCACATACCTATAATCCCAGATACCAGCAAAGCTGAGACGGGCATATCTCAAGTTCCCAAGCTTTCATTTACAGTATAATATGCTGATCAGGTGTCTGCACTAAGCTCAGCATCAATACGGTAAGCCCCAGGGGAGGGACAGAAGAGCCCATGCTGTAAACAGCAAGTTAAACCTCCCCCACCAATCAATAGTGGGTTTGGGCCAATGAATAGCCCCTATACTTGAAGCCTGGACAAGGTGGGGAGATTCAATCTTTTTTTAAGAGTTTATAAGTGATTCTCTAGAATTTTAATGCTTCTACCCCAGGGCTCTTTTGATTCCAAATAGAGCACCCTTTCCATGATGTCCCATTGCCTCTCCTTTGTGTCTAGGTTACTGAGACCTCTCACAGGGAGCCAATAATGGGTTCAAATCTTGCCTTTGTCACTTACCACCTGCAGGACACTGAGAAAGCTGCCAAACCCCTCTGGGCTGCAATTCTCTCATCTATCAAATAAAGGGATTGAACTCAATGGTGTCTAAAGTCCTTTCCAGGTATAAACTGATGAGGCCTATTAACCATGTCCTGTATTTTAGATGTATAGAGGTACACTGCTAAAAGATATTCTTTTTCTCTTATCATAATTTTTGTCTTGATAATTTTGTTTTTGTTGTTGAGTTGTTTCAGTAATATCCAAATCTCTGTAATACTATTTGGGGTTTTCTTGGCAGAAATACTGTGATGGTTTGCCATTTCCTTCTCTGGCTCATTTTACAGCTGAGGAAACAGGCAAACAGGATAAGTTGTCCAGGGTCTCACAGCTAGTAAGTGTCGGAGGCCAGATTTGAACTGAGGTCAGGAAAACTCATCTTGGTGAGGTCAAATTCAGCCTCAGACACTAGCTGTGTGACCCCGGGCAAGTCACTTAACCTTGCCTGCTTCAGTTTCTTCCTCTTAAAATTAGCTGGAGAAGAAAATGGCAAACCACTCTAGTATCTCTGCAAGGAAAACCCCAAAATGGGGTTATAGAGCATCAGATATAACTAAAAAAACTCAGTGAATAAACTACTAAACAACTAAAACAACTTCCTAATTTCAGGCCAATGCTCTATCCCAGGGATGGGGAACCTGTGGCTAAGTCCTTGGGTGTAGCCTTTTGACTGGAGTCCAAGTTTTACAGAACAAATCCTTTTATGAGGAGGATTTGCTCTGTGAAGTTTGAATTCAGTCAAAGGACCTAGAGGACCACTTGAGGACCCACCCCTACTCTATCCACTGTGTCACCTAGTTGCCTTCTTGATCATTTTAACTTAACCTAATTAGTAGAGCATCAGATTTTTCATCTGAGTGTCCAATATTCAAATTCTCATTCAGGTAAAAAATGTTTCCTCTGTGAGGCAGCAAGGTGTAGTAGAGTGAGAGCTGGCCTTGGTGCTGACATATACTGGCTATGTGACCCCAGGGTAAATCTCTTGCTTCTCAGCACTTTGAAAGACAACTTTCTATGTTGCATAAAAAATGTAGGCTTGCTTTAGTAGAGAGAGATGCTTATGTATTTGAATAAAGAGGTCTAGCCCTTAACACTACTTTTCATTGCCAATGGCAGCATGGCACAGTGGACAGAGGAACAGCTTACAGAGTCAAGAAGACCTGGGTTCAAGTCTTGCTTCTGAGATATGATAATAATAGTTAATAATGACAACAACAAGCAATTATATAATGTTTTACAAAGTGCTTTACAAATGCAATCTCATTTTATCTTTAGAATAATTCTAAGAGGTATACTGTTATTATCTCCATTTTACAACTAGAGAAACTGAGGCAGAGGGTTAAGTGATTTGCCACGGGTCACATAGCTAGTAAGTTTTTGAGGTTAGATTTGAACTCAGGTCATTCTGACTCCAGGTCCAGTGCTCTATTCACTGTGGTAACTTTATGACTGAGTTGGGGGGGGGGGGGCGAGAAGAACCAAGTCTCTTAACTTCTCAGAGCTCCCAGGCAATTCCCTCAGAATATGTTTCAAAGACAAATTACCCAGTGAAAGGAGTTTTCCACTTTGGTTAAATCACAGATCTGGACCACAAAAACAAAAACAAAATAAAAGCCCAAAATCCATTTCAAGTCTGTGTAGACCTTACAAGAGAAATAAAAATAGCTTTTCTTATCATTTTCCCACAAGTATATTCCTGATTCTCTCATAGACTGATATTTCCAAATTGGAGGGATGATTTCAAAGGGAAGGAAAGAGGCTCCACTTGTCCTTATAAGGTACAGTTATGGGGCTAGAAAACTTATTCCACAGAGGGTCAGCCAATGGGTAGGCTAGGTCCTAGGAAATTCATGAAGAGTGAGTTGTAAATATTATCCTCATTAATAATGCATCTTAGGACTTAGAGAAATGTCACAGGAGGATTAGAGATAGCTCTATAGAGCTTTCTCTGGTTTAATATTCAAGAGACTGTTTCTTAAAACAGATGAAAATATCAGGTGCAGAAAAATATCTATCCATGGATTTTGACTAATGAATTGTTTTCTTCCTATCTCAAAAACACCTTTTTTGCTTCTAATGTATATTGAAGCCATATTCCCTACAAGGAATAAACTCACTTTCATAGAAAATAATTAAAGATGAGTGGCAAAACATAATAGGTCAGTTATTTAAAGAGCAGAAAATATCAGGTGCAGAAAAAAAATCTATCCATGGATTTTAACCAATAAATTGTTTTCTTGCTCTCTAAAAAGACCTTTTTTGCTTCTAATGTAGTTAAGCCATATTCCCTACGAGGAATAAACTCATTTTCATAGAAGTTGGTTAGAGATAAATGGCAACAAAAGAATAGGACAGTTATTTAAAGAGCAGGGTGAAAAACAGTAGGAAATACATGAAGGAACTTTAATAATATGACAATTTCTTTTCTTATCTGTGTTTAACTAGTAGGCTTGAATCTTTGAAGAAAACTGGAGGTCGTCAACCCAAGCATGAATTTCCCCAATAAAGCTTTTGGCAGGTAGTCATATAGACTCCAAATGAAGATCTATACCAATTTCTTCTCAGTAATTCCTAAGGTAACCTATTCCATTTGGGGGTACTTGTAGTAGTTAGGAAGTCTCTCCTTGTAGTAAGCTGTAATCTGCCTCCCTATAGTTGTCACTCTGATCCTAATTCTGTCCTCTGGAGGCTAAAAGGGCAGAAAGGTGGGAAAGGATAATCATAGACTTAGAATGGACCTTGGGAGTCATCAAGTTCAATTCTTTCATTTTACAGTTAAGGAAATTGAGATCCAGAGAGATTGAGTCACTTATCCAGAGTCAAGCAGCTGATAAGTGTCTTAGGTAGAACTGAACCCAGTGTTTCTTGACTTGATGTTCACTGGACCTCTGCTTCTTCCATCTACCAACCTTTGGATATGTGAAAACAGCAATTATGACTTTGTGGTGAATTGGACAGAATGCTGGTCTTGAAGTGAGAAAGACCTAGATTCAACAGTAGTATGACTCTGGGCAAATCATTTAACCTTCCTGCTCTTTGGTGTCTTTATATATAAAATGGGGATAACAATAGCACCTATCTCACAGGCTTGTTTTGAGGACCAAATGAGTATGTAAAATGTGTTTAAAAACCAAAAAGCTATGCAAGTATCAGCTATTATTAAGTCAAACTTTCTCCAGTTAAAACATCCCTACTTTCTTCAACTGATCCTCTTATGTCTTGGTTTTCAATTGCCTCACTCCATTGTCCCATTTGAACTGCAATGCCAAGCACTTAATCCAGTAGCATCAATATAGTTAAATGAAGATAGTCTATCACTTCCCTCCTTCTAGACACTAGACTTCTATTCATGCAATTCAAGATTTCATTAGCATTTTTGTTTTGTTTTAGTTACTGTTCACATTGTTAAATATGTTGGACTTGTAGATCACTAAAATCTATATAAACTAGCCATCACTCCCCCCATTCTGTACTTGTGTACATTTTTTCGAGGAGTGAAGGTAAGGCAATTGGAATTAAGTGAATTGTCCAAGGTCACACAGCTAATAAGTGTCAAATGTCTGAGGCCAGATTTGAACTCAGGTTCTCCTGACTCCAGGGCCGGTACACTATTCACTGAACCACCTAGGTGCCCCCGTTTTTTTCACCTGTACAATTTTTCGTATTTTTATTTTTTTAAGCAATTGGGGTTAAGTAACTTGCTCAAGGTTACACGGCTAGTCATTATTTGTATGTGGGTGCTCATTTTCTGAGGCCGGATTCGATCTCGGGTCATCCCAACTCCGAGGCCGGCGCTCTTACTCACTGTGCCACCTAGCCGCCCAATCTGTACAATTTTTAAACTCAATTGTTAAACTTTGCAATAATTTTGATTCTCTAGTGATCAGTGATTTCCTTGGCATGGGTGCTTTCTACCCTAAAAAAAAAACAACTGACCTCCTTATTCCCTTCCCATCCTAGGCAGATTTTGTAAACATTCAGAGAATCATAGAGTTTCAGAGATGAAAGGAACATCAGAGGCCAACCCATACCCCCGAAGGAATCCCCACTATGAAACAACTGATGAGCAGTCGCCCATCCAGTCTTCATTTGAAGACCTCTTGATCAGGCAGCCAGTCTCTTATTAGGCAGCCCTTTCCACTTCTGGACAGGTCTTACTCATAGGAAGTTTTACTCACCCTCAAACCTAAATTTGCCTCTTGGCAACTTCTACCTATTACTCTTAGTTCTCCTTCTTGAGCCAAACAGCACAAGTTTAATGCTTCCACATTGCAAGTGTTTGAAAAGAGCTATGATTTGCCTCTGGGGCCCATTCTTCTTCAGGGTAAGCATCTCTAGTTCTTCTAACTGATCCTCCCATGGCATGCAATCAAGCTCTTTCACCACCTGCTGCACTTTTCTGGATACTCTCCAGCTTATCAATGTCTTTCCTAAAATATTTTGTCCAGAACTGAACACAATACTTGAAATGCAATCTGAGCTTGATTGAGTACCATGGGACTATTGCTTCCTTATTCCTGGAAACTCCATGCATCTCCATGCAGCCCAATATTTCCGTAGATTTCTGGGCTTCTAAAACATACTGCTGACTCATATCAAACTTACAGTCCCCCTAATATTTCTCAAGGAAAAATACTACCTCACCAAGTTTCTCTCATTTTTTACTTAATGACTATTATCTTGAATACAAGAGTAAAAACTTGTTCCTATTACATTTCAACTTATTCAATTCAGATAGTTGCTCTAGATTGTCAATATCACTCTAGATCCTGATTCTGCCATCCAATCGTCCTTCCTGGAACCATGCCTTTGCACATCCTCCATAAAGGAGTTACATTTCTCCCATCTTTTCCCTTCACTCCACAGTCTCTGCCCTAATTCATGGCCTTCACCTCTTGTCTGGACTACTGTAAGAAACTCCTAATCAATCTCCCTGCTTCCAGTCTCTCCTTTCTAACCCTGTGCTTATCACATATTAAGTATTTAATAAATGCTTCTTGATTTGACTCCATCCTCCATGTAGCTGCCAAATAAATAACTGCCAAAACACCAGTCTGACCACAGCATTGCCAAACATAAATATTAGAGGTTCCTTGTTGACGTGCTATTTAATTATATGACCCACTTCTATTTTTCCAGTTGTTCTTCAAGTTACTACCCTTGACACACTCTCCATTCCAATCAAACTGGCATGCTAAGCATTCCTTGTATGTGACATTTCATTTCTAGTCTTTATACCTTTGTGCCTCCAATGCTAGAACACACTCCCTCTGCTCCTTCACCAAGTAGAATCCCTAGCTTCCTCTAACACAGCTCAGGCATCACCTCCTATAAGATGTCTTTCTTGAGTTCTCCAATCATG
Source organism: Gymnobelideus leadbeateri (assembly GCA_011680675.1). Classification (NCBI taxonomy): domain Eukaryota; kingdom Metazoa; phylum Chordata; class Mammalia; order Diprotodontia; family Petauridae; genus Gymnobelideus; species Gymnobelideus leadbeateri. Next base: position 581,273 of record WOXC01004486.1, read on the forward strand.
AGCACTTTTTGAAATGACTTTATAAATAGACTTTGTAAGTAATTATCTATGCATATATAGAATCCACCCCCTACCTTCAGCAGCTTAGAAGGAAGCAAGCAAGAATTTATTAAATGCCCACTATTTGCCAGAAACTGGATTAAGCATTTAACAAATACTATCTCATTAGACCCTCACAAGAATCCTGGGAGGTAGATGTCATTATTATCTTTCCTTTACAGTTGAGGAATCTGAGGCAGACCAAGGTTAAGTGACTTACCCAGGATCATACAGGTAGTAAGTATCCACAGCTAAATATTTGAACTCAGGTTTCCCATATTCCAAGCTATTGCTCTATCCACTGTGCCACCTCACTGACATAGCTTGACCTGGGGTAAAGAACTGTTCATTTTTTTTTTGTCTCTGAGTCCCCAGGGGCTAGCACAGTCCTTTGTACACAGTAAGTACTAAATAACTATTTGTTGACTTTACTTTTATGATATGATTTCATACTCATTTTGCTTAATTTCTTCCAACTCACTTCTTAAAGACCGCCTCCATGATATGCAGTTATGGGGAATCTACATAGCTTGTAAGCCTCCGCCTTTTCATATTCAGAGCCTGAGCAATATTACTTTTCATCTTCCTCCCTGGTGCCCACTTCCTTGTTAAAGTCACCTTGTATCAAGGTCACTGTAGCCTCAGTTTGGAAGATCTTGCCAAGTTTTTAATAGAATTTCTCTACTTCTTCATCCTCAGCAACAAATGCAGGCACACAAGCTGCAATTATCTTCACAGTAGTCTGTTTGTTCATGCACATCATGCATCCTACAAGGTGAGATGAGCATGTGCCCTACAAACAATGGATTTTAGTCAACAAGGAAATCAGCTCCACCATTTGTCTGACTAAGCAAATCCCGAGAGCTTTCCTTCCCCTTATTGGTTCAGAGTTCATCAACCTCCTTATACATACAGATGAGGAAACTCCCAGTCTTGTGATCACCGGAATGTTTGATAGCCTAAAGTCACATAGATACCAAGTGACTGAGCTGAGATTCAAACTCAAATCATCTGATTCCAAATCCAGTGCTCTTACCACTTGGAGCAGAAATGTGAAGAGGGAAGGGATTCTATTCCCTCAGCAGTATGTCACCTTGTGGGTTGTTGGGCAAAGATTGAGTTTTGAAAGTGCCAACATTAAATTATTGTTTGCATGCTGTAGAGTTATCATTTATATCTTCTAAACTAATAGCACTAGCTCTTCTAATGCCTATTTAATTGGACAATAGGAATATTCCACAGAACAGGTTTGCAGTTTCATACTTTTCCTAATTCAAAGGCACTTATTAAGCACCTACTATTTACATGGCACTCTGCTAAGTGTTGGAGATACAAAATGAAAAAGTGTCACAATCCCTGTTATCAAGAAGCATGTTACCTTTGAAGTGAGTTAGGATTCTCATTGAGTGTCTTATTTTCCCCCGTTCCTAAAAAACAAAGTATTGCTACTTAAGCATCCACATTGGTTTACTCTGGGATTAATTTAAACTGTTAAACATTTGAGTTTCAGTGAATCCACAGAGATAAATGACTTGACTTTGCTTTTTTTTTTTTTTGGAGGGCAATTGGAGTTAAGTAACTTGTCCAAGGTCATAGGGCTAGTTTTTTGTTTGTTTGTTTGTTTGTTGTTCTGTTAAATGCCTGAGGTAGGTTCTGAACTCAGGTCCTCCTGACTCCAGGGTGGGCACTCTATTCACTGGGCCAGCTAGCCGCCCCGATAAATGACTTTAAAGCTCTGCTTCCTGCCATGTCTAGAACCACCTGCTTTCAAACTGATAAGAAAAGTAATAGGTCTAATAGGCCAATTCAGTAGCTCATAAAGAAGTGAATTAAAGATAAGAGAAACTGCAAGTCATTGTTAGGGATCATAATTTCCTTATTTCAACCTCCAAATATCTACAGTTTTATTGATATGGGTTCTTCCTCTATTATGCAAATTAAAAGCCAAGTCGCTCATTGAATAATAGCATATAGTGGATAGCAGGCCTCAAAGCTGAGATCTGGGTTCAAGTCCTCCCCTGATACACACTAACTAGGTGACCCTGGGTAAATTATTGATAAATTCTCAGTGTTCTTGGCTACCTCTATAAGTGATAGAGAAGGTGCTGACCTACACTGGTAAAGGGGGTGTTGGTAAAATCTAGGTGTTCATTCTATCGATGACTTTAAAGGTCCAGTCTCTATCCCTTAGGTCACTGGCTAAAAATAATACCATCACCTGATGACTAGTTTCTAATAAAGAACCTCTCCAGCCTTGGTTTCATTGGTTCCTAGTCTGCAGACATAGTAGATGCTACAAGGCCTAGTCTTTTCTTTTAAATTTTATTTTTCTAAAACCTGAATACACAATAAGAAAAAAAAATCATGTGCACAGCAGAATGTAAGAAAGGATTCAAAAGCAATACATTTCCATGTCCAGAAAGCCTATGCAATAAATACTATGCATTGTGTTAAGAGTTATTCATCTTTTCTTTGCTTCCTTATAAGTTTTCTTTTGTTCTCTGCTGTGCATTTTTCACTTTGTTCTTTTTGTTCTTTTTTCCCCTTCCTCCCCCCAAAAAATGAAGGCTACAATTAAGTGTGAATATACAAATATATCGATACACACATACATTCATATGTAAACATATATTTTCCCTAATGAATTCTACTCCTGATGTTTATTTTTTGTTTGTGTGTATCTCTTATTTCCTATCCCTCCTGACTCTTCTACTTTACTTCTACCCACTTCCTTGCCCTCCTATTATTTAGCCTATGCCCCCACTCCAGGATCCCTCCCTTATCCTCCCATTCTGATTAATCTGAACATCCTTCTATAACCCCTTTTAACCTATTCTCCCCCCTATAAAGATCCCTCCCTAATCCTCTCCCCTCTTGCTATCTCCTTATCATTTTATTTCTTTCTAAATTTAGAATTTTATACTATACATATGTGCATGTATATATGTATAGTATAAATATACTAATATATTAAAGATAATATACATTATACAATGCATATATTCTAGATACATAAATATTGTTTCCTCTTGAACCCATTCCCGATGAAAGTAGGTTACCAGAACTACCAATCCCCCTCCCCTATCTAATTTTTTTGTGTTGGTTCTTCCTCTCACACCTCATTTGTATGAGGTAATTGCTCGTTTCTGGTTGTTCCTAAACAGTTTTACTTTTTAAAGTCATATCACACTCAGGTCCACCCCAATCTTTCTTATGAACTACCCAATTACTAATAATCACCTTAAACATATGTTTTACATTTTACATACATAAAAGGTAAACAGCCTATCTTTATTGAGTCCTTTGTAGTCTTTGGTAAATACCTTACATTTCTCTTGGCTCTTGCATGTCAAATCTTCTATTAAATTCAAATTTTTAGCAGAGTCCTGAAAGTCTGACAATTCATTAAATATCCATTTTTATTCATTCAGGATTATGCTTAGCTTTTCTGGTTATAATATTTTCAGCCAGAACTCCAGTTCTTTTGGTCTTCAAAATATAGTGTTCCAAGACCTGCGGTCTTTTAGCGTCTCCACTGCTCAGTCTTGTGTGATTCTAATTGTGGTACTGCCATATTTAAATATCTTTTCTTGTTGCTCATCATATTTTGTCCTTGACCTGGGGGTTTTAGAATTTGACTATAATATTCCTGTGGGTTTTCCTTATAGGATCTCTTTCAGGTTATGATCAGTGGATTTTTTCTATTTCTATTTTCCTCTCTTGTTCCAATGCTTCAAGATAATTTTCTTTAATTATTTCTTGTATTATTGTATCAAGATTTTTTAAAAATCATAGCTTTTAGGCAATCCAAATATTTTATGTTTTCTCTTCTTGTTCTGTTCCCCAGATCAGTTTTTCTAATGAGATGTTTTATATTCTCTTCTCTTTTTCTATTCTTTATATTTTGTTTTTATTAGTTCTTTATCTCTTATAACTTTTCCTTAACCAATTCTGATTTTCAAGGAATTGTTCTCTTCCTTAAGATTCTGAATCTCCTTTTCTATTTGGTTGACTTTCATTTCATAATCTTGTTTTTCTTGGATTGTTCTTATTTTGTTTTCCCCCAATCTTTCTCATTTGATTTTTAAAGTTTTTTTTTTTTCCATGAGTACTTTTTGGGCAGGTGACCATTTAACATTACTCTTCAAGGTAGAAGATTGTTTCTTTGCTTCAGTATCCTCCTCTGAAGGTAAACCCCAGTCTTCTCTATTCCCACAGTCAGTCCCTATGGTTGGATTCTTTCTTCTTTGCTTATGCATTTGTATTAGTTTAGTTTTTAATCATCTTTAGCCCTGGGGTATGGAGGATGCTGCCTCTGACCCTCCTTCAGTTCTTCCCTCTGGCCTAGAACCAAAGCCAAGACCTCCAGCCTCCTGTAAGTGCCCATATCCAGCAGCATCCCTGTCCCACAACACTCATCCCATGTGTGCTGGTTCCTTCTAATGCCAGCCCGTCTCCACACCACAGATGAATCTGGCATTCCTTGTCAGCAGAGGTTACCCAGTCTTCCCTAGCTCAGATGCCCAACTCTCCTCACTTTCCTGGGGGTAAAAGTTCCTGTGACTGGAGGTGAGGCAGCCTTCCAGGGCCTGCCACTTGTTCAAGTGATTCCTAGACTAGAGGTGTTTACCCTTTACAGAGACCAAACCTCATCCTGGGATTTTTCTTCAAATCTTCTTTGATTGTCCCACAAGGACCAATGCGCTGCCCATACTCTTACTTATTTTTACCACTCTTTTTGCCCTGAGGTGCTGTTTTATCTCTTTTGTGGGGCAAAATATTGGAATTTCCTGACCTACTGCACCATCTTCCCAGAATCCTCTTTACAAGGGGATTTTCTAACTTAGGGGTAACTAGCAGAGCTTTTACTCTCTGTCATGCCTCAAAAGCCTATCATTGACACTGTATCTCAGTAAGGAAGCAGGTCCCAATTTATTCACATGATTACTGAACTGAATCTCATTTCATAATACTTGCACTTGAACAAGAAGACCTTATAGAAGCAATATCCTGCCTAATGTCATTAATCAAATCTGCAAGAGGCTGCTGAGTGAAATGCCATTATGGTGGCTTTCCATAGGAGCTATGTTATAACTAGGCAGTGAGCCAAGGAACATCTCTGAATACTTTCTTCTTTTTAGTAGGATTTGGTCATACTGTCTTAATGATGTTAATGCATAATGATCTTGCTCAGGGAAGTATGATGTGAGGTAAAATTGTACTAAGATCAGGGTTATAAGAAATGAGTATGTACCTGGAAGAGATAGAATGGATCAGATTAATTTTATTTTAAAATATTATTCACAGCAGCTGAAAGTTTCAATTATATTCTGACTTACCAAGTATATTATATAAAGTTGATTTAGACCACTTGGTAAATACCATGTAATAACTAGTGGAATTATATTGGCATCAGTTAATTATTTTTTCTTCTGAAAAGTTTCCATGGTTACTTTGAAATTCAGAGCCACAAAAGGCTGGTGATTTTCTTATGAAATATCACTAAACATGGAAAAGTATCCATTGGTAAAGGACTCCAGAGGCAGTGTTGCATAGTGGACAGGATTTTGGACGGGGGTGAGAAAGACCTCAGAGAGCTCACATTCTCCCTCCATCATTTACTAAATGTGTGACCCTGAACAAGTCACTTAATCAGTCTAAGCCTTGATATTCTCATCTGTAAAAAAAGAGCTTAGACTAGATAACTTCTGAGGGCTCTTCATCTTTAAATCCATGATCCTAATACACACTTTCAACTGATTCAGGTATTGGGTTTGCTACTAATTTACTGTGTGGTCTTGCCCAAAGCATGCCAACCAGTAAGCATTTATTAAACACTTACTTTGTGTCAAGGCATTGTGCTGGAGGCTGGGATACAAATTAAACAAAAAGAAAAGCAAAAACCAGTCTCTGCCTTCAAGGAGTTTATCTCAACTCCCTGAGCCTCTCCTTGATCATTTGTAAAATGAGAGTTTTAACTAGGTAGTTTACAAGAATGCTCCAGGTTTTGGTTCTATGACTGGGAGTTTGGTGGAATATCACTGAGCAGATTCATAGATCTGAGTTTATACCTGCCTGATTGCATCATATCATAACCTGCAACAATAGCTAAGAGAGCAATAGAACTGGGCTGCTTCTGGGACTTGAAAAAGGATGATGGGATCAAAACCATGGATAGTGGAGTATAACTGACATGTGGTGGGTGGAGTGAGTCACTTCTACCCAAAACCAACCACTGTCTCCACCCTCATTTCATTACCCTCTGCTAGTTTACGCCATACCTTACAACCATCCCAAGTTATCGCTCTCAAATATCCTATCACTCTGGCATCCCTTTCTTGGGACCCACCTTTTCACAGCTGTTGTGGAAGCGCGGGCTGGAATCTCAAGAAGACATACTACTCCCTTTCCTGGCACTACTTCACCTGTGCTCAGATTGTCCTCTCTACCACTGTCCCCCTTCCCTTTAAATGAATGTTCTCTGAGTGAAAGTAATCCTATTCAAAGCTCCAAGTCAGTTGAAATAGCTATGAGCCCCTGCCAGTGCTCATAAGGTGCCCTCATGGCCCAAGTCTATGGGTTTTATTCTAGCAAAGACCCTTTCTGCTTGTATTCTTTGAGGATGCAGTAGGAAATGTTCTGGATATTCTCCAAAACCCCTTAGAAGAAAATCCATGCATCAAGAAAATAGGACTAAGGCTATGCCAGCCTCCATTCCTAGCTACTTACCACCATTATATTTTGGGTAGGTCCTTCTTTTGACACATAATTAGATCCCTTTGTGTTGAATCACGGTCTGATTTCTGCAAAACTACTTTTCAGAACTCAACAAACTGCAGTCAAAAATTCCCACTGAATCACGGTTATGTGATGACATTATAGCTTCTCACTTGTCTGCTTTCCTTCTTGTGTGACTGTTATATAAATATAGAGTCAGTTCGTAAGTCAAATCTTATAGCAATATGTCTGGGGCATAAGAGAAGGTGTCAACATATACTGTGGTCCATATTTGAAAACTCTTTCGGAAAGCAAAATAGAAATGTCACGGCTAGTTTGTTTTTTATGGTTTGGAGGGAGAGAGTTAGGCCTAGGATTTCACTGGCATGGGGAACTCAGTATTAAAACTCCTTTTGTGAATATAGATCTGTGCCTTATCTATAACTACTCTTAAAGAGTTGCCTGAGGGCTCTGAGGATTTAAATCACCTTCCTCTGGTCTATTGACTGTTATGTGTCAGAGGCAGGATTAAAACCCATGTATTTCTGACTCAAATGCCAGCACTCTATCCGCTACTCAACCCTGTCTATTGGAATTCTTTAGTTAGCCTATTTCATGCTGGAAGCCAAAAGCTATTTATTACTACCAAAGTTATTAGGGTCTGAAATGAACTCTATTAATAAGTTCTTATTAAGAATAAAAAGTACTGTAACAGCAATGTTGTATGATGACCAACTTTGATAGGCTTAGCTCTTCTTGCCAGTACAATGATACAGGGGTGGGGAACCTGCAGCATCAAGGCCACATGTGGCTCTCTAGGTCCTCAAGTGCAACCCTTTGACTGAATTCCAATTGTTCTGTGAAGTTTGGATTCAGTCAAAGAGTCACACTTGAGGACCTAGAGGGTCACATGTGGTCTCAACACCACATGTTCCCCACCCCTGAAAGACAATTCTAAAAGACTCATGATGGAAAATGCTATCCACATTTAGAGAAAGAACTGTGGAGTTTGAATGCATATTGAGGCATACTGTTTTTTTTCCTTTCTTTCTCATGGTTTTTCTCTTTTGTTCTGATTCTTCTTTCACAACATGACTAATGTGGAAATGAGTTTAATATGATTGTACATATATAGCCTATATACATACATAACCAGATTGCATGCTATCTTAGGGAGGAGGGAGGGAGAAAAATGTAGAACTCAAAATCTTATAAAAGTGAATGTTGAAAACTATCTTCACATGTAATTGGCAAAAAATAAAATACTCTTGGGGGGGGAATATAAGTACTTTGTTGTTTAAGAATTCTAAATAATGTTCCACATTGCAGGTTATACAGTGGACGACATTTTAAGCTTCATAAAGAATTTTCAGTTCTGGATTAAGGTTCTGTTAGTACTTCTCTTATCAATAATAATTTTTATTTTAAAATAAAATATCCCAGACAGCTATAAAGCCTTTAATTCTCACAAATAAAAAAGTGTATTTGAATTTTCACAGTTGTGTTTGAATTTCAAGTAATAAATAGTTTTGCTCAACACACTCTCCTATGTTAATGTCGGTAGTGAAAGCAAAGGCTTGTATTTACATTAACAAATTATTAGTTTGTTCAGCTATTTCCCAACTATTAGAAATGATTGTTGAATGGCTGATGTGATTTGCCTCCATTTTTTCACCCTTACCAATAAAGCAACCCTAAATACTAGCTTTCTTTTAACAATGCTCTTAATCAGGTAAGCAAACCAGCGTGGTATAGTGGCTACACTGCTGGGCTTGGAATCTGGCATGCTGGGTTCAGGTCTCACTTCTGATATTTATTATGTGACCTTATTCCAGTCTCTTAATGTCACTTTGCCCTAGTTTCTTAATCTTTACAATGAGGGGATTGGACTATATGCCTTCTATAGTCCGTTTTATGTCTAAATCTCATAGGTTGGTTGTGAGGCTCCAGTTTAAAAAAAATGAGAAATCCAATGTCTGAGACTAATGTCCACCGTATGTGACCCTGGGGGATTCACTTAACCCCTATGTCTTCCCCAATTCTCTGAGATTTATCTACTGAATCACAGGACTAGATTCCCTTAGACAATGGTATCAGCAGTTGAATTACTTCATCACAACATATGATTTCTTTTGTTACCCTTACCAGATTGTTCACCCAAAAGCCCTCACTGGGTTACTATCTCACAATATAATACAGTGCTTGTCCCTTTTCCCAAATCACCACCAACATTTTTGCCAATTTGAAATGTGTAAGGTTGTATCATAAAGTTTTTTCAAGACATTAACCAACTTTTAAATTGGTTATTAACTATTTGTATTTCTTCCTTTGAGAGATGTCACAATCTTAAACTGTACTAAGGAAAGATCATGTGCAGAAATAAAGAGGTTATTCTAGGAACAGCTAGGTAGTACAGAGGAGAGAACACCAGACCTAGAGTCAGGAAGACCTGACCTCAAATCTAGACTGAGACACTTATTACCTATGTGACCCTGGACAGGTCACAACATCTGTTAACCTCAGTTTCCTCATCTGTAAAATGAGAATAATAATAGCACCTATGTTTCAGGGTTCTAGTGATGATCAAATGAGATAATAATTGTGAAGCACTTGGCACAGTGCCTGGTACAAAATTAGCACTATATAAATGTTAGTTGTTGCTATCTCTGTGTTCTTCCCTAGCCAGAGTATATCTACAACATTCTGCTCAGTTCTAAGTACCATATTTCTTGAAGGTCATTAATAAACTGGAGAGTGTCCAGATGAGACAAACTAAGAAGGGGAAGGGCCTAGAACTCATGCTGTATGAGGATCTATTGGTAGAACTGGAGAACTTTAGCCTGAATAACATAGATGTGTATGTAAAGGACCGTTGTACAAAAGATGCCTTTGGCTTTGCCCCAAGAAGCAATTTAGGAATGATGGAAGGAACAATTTCTGAACAATTAGAGCTATCCAAAGTCAGAATAGACTGCTTCCTGAAGTAATAAGTTATCTCTCATTAAATGCCTTTAAGGAAAGGAGAGATGTACTTTTATTATAGGCATACCAAGTGTGTTATAGAAGGGATTATTTCTCAGGTATGTGTTAAACTAGATGGTCTCTATAGTTCCTGTCAACTTTGAAATTATATAAAGCTAAGCTCTCTTAGTCTTTGATTACCTCTCCTTTAGGAAATGAGTATCCCTCCTAAGATTTCTATCCATTCTTTGTAGATTCTAAATATAAAATATTCAAAAGATGTATTTATCACAAATATTTTCTCCCTTTGCTTTCTTTTTATTTTAGTAATATTGCTTTCTGACCTATAAAAAATTTCTATTTGTTTATAAAATCAAATCCATCAATTTTGTGTTCAATGATTTTTGCCATTTATTTATTATATAAAATTTTCTCCTTTCCATAGCTAAGATAAATAGTTCATCAGCATCTTTCTTTCCTCTTTTAATTATTTTTAAAGAAATTTAAATTATTGATCAAAGTGTAGTTTCATGTGTAGTGTGATCCTATTCTATCCAATTTTCCCAGTATTATTTTCAGTAATGATTCTCTTACCCTCTCTACCCTGGCTGCAATGTTTTATGATCATGGGCTTATCAAACATTGATCTTTTACAGGCATTTGGTTATATTTTTATTTCTCTAACATTTCATTGATCTGTTTATTTTAGTCTAGTGCCACACATTTTCTATAATTTCTGCATGAAATATATTTTTGAAATCTGGCGAGTTAAGGTCTTATTTTATCTCCCTCTCCAATCCTGCTTGCCTCATTCATAATTCTACACTGATGGCTTATCATATTGTGGAAATCACACTTCATTCTAGAACAAGATAGCAGTTGGATACAAGCTTTAGCAAGGCCTACCAAGACTCAGAGATTTAGCCTGGTCCCCAAAACACACACTGCTATTTTATAACCATCTCAGCTAAGCATGGAAAGGCATATCATCATAGTAAAAAATGGACTCTGATTAAGATGAACCTTGAGCTACAAATTTCTTTTTTCTTTGTTTTATTAAATGATCATGTTGCCATCTTCAGTTACCAGAGAAGCATAGTAAAAATCAGGATAGAAGATACTAAGAATCATATAGTTTATTGACTATTCACAAAAATTAATTTTTCTGTTGATACTTTACATGCAGTCTTTATCCAGCTACCTATAAACTCATATCCAAGTTGTTCCAAAAGTCTCACTTGCAATTTTAAGCTCTAAAAGTTTGTTAGTTAAATGAGCACCCACACATAAATAATGACTAGCCATGTAACCTTGAGCAAGTTACTTAACCCCAATTGCTTTTAAAAAAAAAGTTTGGCAGTTTAGTCTAAAACTACACTTAAGACTTTTAGACACTATGCACTATTCAAAGAACTGAACCCACAGTTATGATGTAAAGAGGTTACAGCTAAATGAAAGGATAGTTCCCAGATCAGCACATAAATTAGTTGGCTACATTAGTTTCATCATGTGCCCAAAGTAAATGAGAAATATTTATGAAACACGTTGGTATCCTCACCTTACACTGGTCATGATGAGCATAAACCAAAAAACCATTAAATATTTACTGAAATTTAGGTATCAATATCTTAGGACCATATAATCTTATATTATGGATTTAGAGAGGGAAGAGATGAACCATTAGAAAATGAAAAAGTAGAAAAATCCTATGACAAAATTTAAAAGATTTTTCAAAGCAATACATTGAGAGTGAGTTATTTCAATGGCCCAGATGAATACAATAAAAAATTGGAAAACAAAGTTCTGGATTAAGCAATGAAGATTATAATCTTGTAGATTACTATGAATTCTTGTGCCAATATATCATGAATAATTTATTCAACGAGAGAGTCTGAAGATTTGGCAAACACCAACCAACATTACCAAAAAATGAAACTGACTGGCTTAACTAATAAGAAATTACTGTTTACTCATTGGAATCACTCCACAAATCAGTCATCTATGTGAATCCATATTATTGTAACTGCAATGACACTGGCAGGAGGACTGCTAGTGCAGATTCTTTTATCTGCTTTACTAGGAAAGACTGCTCAAAAAAATGTCAATAATCTTTTAATTACATTCCTTAGTCCATGGGAAAAGTAAGTACCCTGAAGTTCAGAGAAAATCCAAACAAAGAAAATAGAGAAAGTACAAGTAGAGAAATAAAGACCAACAGACAGTTGGAGAAATTAGTACAGATCAACAGACAGATCCAACTGTCTGACCAACACAATACATACAGTAGTTACCAGAGAGAGAAGGACCAATATCTGGGTTTTTCAAAGCCAGGTGGATCCTTAATGGCTACCCAAAGTCTCATCTGGTCAAATCACAAGAATATTTTTCCAATGAGTGAGCCCCAAAGCAAAATGCTAACCTCAGGGTGTGTGTGTACGTACGTGTACACACACACACACACACACACACACACACACACTCTCTCTCTCTCTCTCTCTCTCTCTCTCTCTCTCTCTCTCTCCCTCCCTCCCTCCCTCCCTCCTTCAGGGTCAGAAAGCATCACAACCCTAGTGACCCACTGCCTAATTACAAAATAATAAAAGGTGTGGGGCCTTCCTGAAAAAGAAGCCTCCCCTAATCAAGCTTCCCTTAATTGGCTCCATGTGAGGCCTATTAATGGGTAGGGAGGATCTTATATTCCATTAACATTAAAATCATCATCTGTTTAGAGCAAAGATAAAAATTAACACCAAATTAGAAGAAAGGATAAATATAAGAAAGGTGACGTGTGTGTAATTACAGCAGTATTATAGCATGGTTCCATGGAAAGAGCAAAAAATTTCAAGTTATAGAATCTGGGATATTCCTGTTTGTAGGTGACGTTGTGCTCACTCCACTGAACCCCTGAACACAACAGGGTCACCAAAACAATATTCATGGTCACTCAAAAAATAGATTAGCAATCTACATACAAACATCCAAGTGGATGAAAAGTCCACATTGCCCAATTGACTGAAATTGCATAGTTAGTCTAATGAGGCAGTTGATTGATACATCTATCTTGGGCAACAGTTGAACAGATGGATGATAAGCTGTATTGTCTAGCTTTTCTATTCATATCCCCCATGTTTGGCACAGTGCTTTGCTATTCATCTGGAATTGAATAATAAGGGATGAGCTAAGTTTAGGAAACAGTGCAGTGATTTCCATTATTCTCTGGCACAAAAACCCATCTTCATTACACCGGAGTCCTGTAACACTATAATTTTATCACTGATGATCATGAAAATACATCAACAGCAATGACCATGACCAGACAAAGTACAAGTCCCATCATATATTGAGTATAAGGAATTAACAGGTAGTCCATGAGTATCAATACCAGTATCCATAAAATATTGAAAGAAATGCAGAAATACCTACAGCATGTTGAGCAAATCTTCCATTAGAATTATGAAATGGCATAAATTATAATGGAGCAAAATATGAAGGCATAGATGCTCCCATGGAAGAAATACCTATATTGATGAGATCATCTATCTATATTTTAAATTAAATTTTATGTTTATCATAAACATCATTCATTCCCACAAGATTTTGAGTTACAAATTTTCTCCCCATTTTTCCCTTACCCACCACCTCAAAACAGCGATCCCACTGAATGTCCCCTCCCCCAATATGCTCTCTCCCATATCTTCCCCCATTTCACTCCAACTTTCCAGTAGGGCACAGCGAATCTCTATGCCCCAGTGCCCATATATCTTATTTCCCAGTTACATGTAAAATAATAATAATACGTATTTTTTGAAACATTTTATTTTAAAACATTGAATTCCAGATTCTTTCCCTTCCTCCCTCATCACCCCCCCCCTTACTAGGAAAATAATCAATTAAATATAGATTGTACATGTATAGCTAGGCAGAACATTTCCATAGTGAATAAATTGCAAAAGACTGACTATAATTCCCTCCATCCTATTCCCTTTTCAAAAGTGTGTGCTGCAGGGGGTGGAGCCAAGATGGTGGAGTAGAAAAAACACTTCCAAGGTGCTCTGCCCCACACCACTTCCAAATAATGTAAAAGGGGAATCTGAACAACTTCTGGAGCCCCAGAACCCACAGAATGACACAGAGAGGCCTTTACAGAGGCCACCCAACCTCCGGAAGTTGTGAAGACCCTATGTTTGGGACGGAAGCTCTCCTGTCTGGTGGCAGAGTCCTACTGTGGCAACAAGCCCCAAAATCAAGTAATTAAGTGGCAACATGCCTAGGCAAAAGAAACAAAATAAACAGAAAAATTCAACATTGGACTCCTATTTTGGGGGCAAAGAGATCAAAGCATGGAACAGGAGGAGGACTGTGAGGTCAGAACTCCTACACCAAAAGCCCCAAATGAAAATACAAGCTGGCTACAGGCCATAGAGGACCTTAAGAAGCAGATAAGAGAAGTGGGGGAAAAATTGGGAAGAGAAATGATAAAGATGCAAGAAAAGTATGAAATGACAGTCAACAGCCTGACTGAGGAAAATAACACCTTAAAAAATAGACTAACTCAAATGGCAAAGGAGGCCCAAAAGGGCAATGAGGAGAAGAATACCTTAAAAAGTCGAATTTGCCAGATGGAAAAAGAATCTCAAAAGTTCACTGATGAGAATCATTCCTTCAGAATTAGACTGGAGCAAATGGAAGCTAGTGACTTTATAAGAAATCAAGATGCTGTTAAACAGATCCAAACAAATGAAAGAATAGAAGGCAATGTGAAATATTTCATGGGAAAAACCACTGACCTGGAAAATAGATCCAGGAGAGATAATTTAAAAAATTATTGTACTACCTGAAAGCCATGATCAAAGAAAGAACCTAGAAATCATCCTTCAAGAAATTCTCAAGGAAAATTGCCCTGATGTTTTAGACCCAGAGGGCAAAATAGAGGTTGAAAGAATCCACAGATCACCTCCTTAAAAAAGATCCCAAAAAGAAAACTCCTAGGAATATTATAGCCAGGTTCCAGAATTCCCAGATCAAGGAGAAAATACTACAAGCAGCCAGGAAGAAACAATTTCAATATTGTGGAAACACAATCAGAATAGCCCAGGACCTGGCAGCTTCTACACTGAGGGACTGAAGGGCATGAAATATGATATTCCAGAGGGCAAAAGAGCTGGGATTGAAGCCGAGGGTCACCTACCCAGAAAAACTGAGTATCTTGTTTCAGGGGAAAATATGGTGATTCAGTGGAATAGAGAACTTTCAAGCATTCTTGAGGAAAAAAACCAGAGTTGAATAGAAAATTTGACATTCAGACACAAGAAGCAAGAGATGCTTGTGAAGGTAATCAGAGAAAAGAAATCAAAAGGAACTTATCAAAGTTGAACTATTTACATTCCTACATGGAAAAACAATAACTGTGACTGATTAAACCTTTCTCGCTATGAGAATAATTGAAGAAGGGTATATGGACATATGAATACATATGTGAATGTGTGTATATATGTTTACAGTTATACATGGATAGAGGGCATAGGTTGAATTCGTTAGGAAGGGATGATACTTAAGGGGTGAAATTATGAGGTGAGAGAGGAAAGTGTCAAGAGGAGATGGGGAGAGACAGGGTAGGGTAAACTATCTCATGTCGAAGAGGCAAGGGGAAGTAGTTGCAGGGGAGGGGAAGAACAGGAAGGCAAAAAGGCAAAACCCTATTCTCATTGAATTTGGCTCAGGGAGAGAATCACATACATACTAAATGGGATATCTCAACCTGCTGGAGAGTAGGGGGAAGGGAGATGAGAGGGGGGATGATGGAGGGGAGGGCATTCTGGGAGGAGGGGAGGTTGGAAGTACCCACTATCAAAGAAGGACAGGATCAAAGTAGGGAATGGACCAGGTGGGGGGGTGGGATGGGTGGGAGGGAATTATAAGCAGCCTTGTACAATATATCTACTATGGAATGTTTTGCATAGCTATACATGTACAACACATACTGAATTGCTTATCTTCTCAGAGGGAGTGGGTGATAAGGGAGGAAGGGAGTGGATCTGAAAATCAAAGTTTTAAAATTAAATGTTTCATAAGATGTCCAGGCATTGGGGCTCAGAGATTCACCTTGCCCTAATGGCAAAGTCAAAGGGGGTATGGGAGAAGATATGGAAGAGAGCAGATTGGATGAGGGGATATCTAGTGGGACTGCTATTCTGGGGTGGTGGGTAGGGAAAAATGGGGGGAAATAGTAACTCAAAATCTGGTGGAAATGAATGATCAAAACCAGAAAACATTTGGGAAGGGAAGGGAAGGAAAGGAAAAAGGAAAGGAAAGGTAAGGAAAGGAAGAAAAGAAAGATAGATAATTAGTAGATTTGAAAAAATCCACTCATGAATCCAGATGGTCCTAGGGCATTTAGAAAGAAATGAGGCAATAAGCTAATGGCCTGCCTAATTCCTCCTTCTAAGCAAGAACTGGTATATTTAAATTATTCATGTCCAGTTTGATAAGTTTCATGTTTTGTTTTTCTTGCAGATATTCATCTATTTCATATAAGTTCTCAAATTTAATGACATAAAGCTTTGTTACTTTTCATAAGTACCTTAGCCTTCATGATTTCTCCTTTTTATTTCCCAGTTTTGGTCGTGTTTCTCTAATCTAAGTTTGCTAAGACTAAATTTGCTTATTGTTTACAAATTTTATTGATTTAAAACAATTTAATGAATAACAAGTTATAACTGTAATTATTCTTTTATTTTTTTATTTGATTAATCCTTACCTTGATGGTGATAAGTTCTTCCCTGTTTTCCTCTACTGTATTTTTCTGTTCCTTTTCTAAGTTCTTTAAATATAGATTGAGCCCACTGAATTTGTTTTTCTCTTTTATTAGTCACCTAGAACTATGAATTTGCCTCCAGATACCATATCAGCTGCATTCCATAGATTCCAATATGAAAGTAGCTCATAATACCAAACATTTATATAGCGCTTACTTGGCACACTGTGCTAAATGCTGTACAACTGTTATCTCATTTAATCTTCATAACAACCCTGGGAGATTGGTACTATGATCATTTCCATTTTTTTTTTTTTTTGCCTTTTGGAGGGCAATTGGAGTTGAGTAACTTGCCCAAGGTCACACAGCTAGGTTTTTGTTTGTGTGTTTGTTAAGTGTCTGAGGCAGGATCCAAACTCAGGTCCTTCTGACTCCAGGGCAGACGCTTTACTCACTGCTCCACCTAGCCACCCCTGTTTCCATTTTACAAATAAGGAAATTGAGGCAAATGGTGATTAAGTGATTTTCTTGGGTCACACAGCTAATCTGAGGATAGAATTGAGCTCATATTTTCCTGACTCCAGGCCCAGCACTCTATCCACTGCACCACCCAGCTGTATATGGTATCTATGTTGTAATTATCTTTAATGAAACCTATTGTTGATTTTGTGGTGTCTAATCTTGTATTTTTGTTTGTATTATTACAAACCTCTAGTGATATTGAATGTAGTTTTTTTAAGTAGCGTATAAAGGTTCTTTCAAATTTATACATTGCTCCTCTATGAATAAGAATTGAGTAATTACACACATTACATGTAAATTAGGAAAAAATATGTTCCTTGTTTAAACAGCTAGGAGGTATAATTGTAGACAGAGTGCTGGACTTGGCAGGCCTGAGCTTGAATACTGCCTCAGACACAAACTTTGTGGCCCTGGGCAAGTCATTTAATCTTTCTGAAACTCCCTTCATCTGAAAAAGGATAACAATAGTACTGACTTCTCAGGATCTTTGTGGAGATCAAATGAGATAAAATATATAAAGTGTGTTGCAAACCTTAAAGGACTGTGTATGCATATATATTATTATCATTAAGTTTATCAAACACACTTTTTTCAATAGTATTCAAGATTATGACTTCTTTTTTATATTCGATGTCTATTTTCTTATCCTGGAATACTGAACTTCTTATTATTCTTCATTATTACTTTTTTCTTCTGCGAAGACCATGAGCTTTTCCTTTATAAGTTTGATTGCTACATTCTTTGTCACAAGCATATTTTAGATTGATAGGCTTTCATTTTGAACGATGCCTTTAAGCATATCATAACTGCCCTCTTTATTTATCTTAATGCTTTCGGGAATTAATTCAGCATTGTCAGAAATTATCAATGCCACTCCCAATGTTCTTGACATAGATGCAGCATGAAGCTTTTTGGTCCAGTCTTTCCATTTATATCTCTGCAGCTCTTTCTATACTAAATGTTTCTTATAGGAAATACACTGTCCAATTCTATTTTTTAATTTATCGTTACCCTTTTTCTTTTTATTGTGTAGTTTGATCTGTTTATAGTTTTCATTATGATGATAATATTTTACTTTTACCATTCTTTGTTAATTTTTTTCATTTTGTCATAAGGGAATATAAACTTTATTACTTTACCATTTTCATTACTAAACCAAACTTAACAAAGGAACACAGCTATAGTTTATGAGGATTATTTTGCTATCAACTTGTTAATTTCTAAATATAGATCTTATTCCTACCCTCTCACCACAGACAATCTAGGATTTTTCTTGGGAATTGATGTCAATCTCCCCATTCACTTTTTTGTTTTATTTTTCTGAAATCCCCAACCTTAAATAATTTAACTAATACAATATTTTAGCAGCTTTCCCATTGATATCATTCAAAAGAGCTATGATTTCTTCAGTGTAGGAAAGTCCTAAAATACTGATCCCATCACTTCTTCATGAGTTGTTGCGATTGACATTTTCATTGCATTATGGGCAAGTTCTTGGTAATGAGTTTTTTGTGAACTTAGATGGGCTAGTCCACAGCTGAACAATCTTTCCAACATAGATAAACGTATTAAGGTTTCACTCTACTTACAGAGGTATTCAGAATCCAAGGAGAGCCTCACAAGAATATGAGGCACATATTAGGACTTTAATGGAGGACGAAAGACACCAAGTAGTTAATCTCAGTTTTAATAGTAGTAATCATCACCACCATCATCAATTTATGTAACGCTTTACTATATGCAAAACACTGTAAATATATTATTTCTTCACAAAAGCCCTGAGAGATAGGTACTATCACTGTGTCCATTTTACAGATGTGAAAATGTAGGCTGAAACTAAGTGGTTTGCCCAGGTTCACACAGCTAATAATTATCTGAGGCAGCACTTGAATTTAGATTTTTCTTGACCTTCAATCCAACATGTTAATGTGCTATACCACCTAGATGTTTTTATTATTATCTTAATGCTTATTGTTTCAATTCTGAAAGCTCTTGCTCTCTTTGGAGATTTTATTGTTTCCTTTGAATTCTTTGAGTTCATAATTTTTTACTTTTTCCTTTCAAATAACGCTCTTCTATCTATTGAAAACGGATTCTGGGATCATGGCTCATGCATGTTAACTTTATATATGCCAGACTTACAGTAGAAAGACCTCCTGTTTTGATATCAGAAGATGAGGGTTTGATTCTGGTCTCTAATGTTTAATGATCTCAGACAATTCCCTTAACCTCTCTGGTCTTTTGTGTCTTCAATTGTAAAATGAGGAGGTTGACCTCTAATGTCCTTCCAATTCAGATCATTCCTGGTTTTTGTATAAAATACCAATAAGACGTATAGTATCTTCTAATGGAGAAAGCTCTGGGATTAGAGTCAGGGACCTAGGCTCCAATTCAGGCTTAGCTGAGCCTGACCATGAGCAAATCACTTAATTTCTGTAATTTACAGTTTCCTTGCATATGAAATGGAAGTAACAACCATTGCACTGCTTCATCATTCTATAGTGCTTTCTATCACCAATGCCATTTTGTTTCTTGAACATTTCCCTGATAGATAACCATATTTTTGTCTTCTATGGCCTTTTCCTAAAACCCAGTCATTCCAGGGTCTCTTGTTTTTGATCTGGTGTACAAATCTATCCATTTCAATTGCACTGTTTCCAAATATGGTCCCAGTTAGGGCACCATGTGTATGCAGCAGAAGTAACATGGTTAGCAAAGGAGGAGACACTGAGGGCTATAAATAAATCACAGATCTTTCAGCAGCCAATGCACATCCTCAAGCAAATCACTATTCTCAGCTGTTGTATTCACTGAGACAGGTGGGTAACTATTGTCACAATATGGTTATAGAATCCCTTTGCTGAAAAGGTGTTGTTTCAGGCACTCTCCAAATGCTGATTTTAGGCAAAGTAAATAATGATTAGGCTTAGATTCATGTGACTACTCTGGGCAGCATACTGGCAAGAGGATCTGTGGGCTGCCTTTCCTTATTCCTTTAAAAAAAAAAAGCAATCAATACTCATCATCAAGATTCTGCAGCCACAAGCCCATGGCCTTGTGGAGTGTATTAGGAAACAGATATTTAGACCAAGCCTAGCAGAGTGCTTTGTTTACATCAGTATTAAAGCATTGAATCAGGTAAACACTGTGGGTTCACAGTAATGCTTGCTAATCCTTGCTACTTAAAATGCCTGTAAATTCTAATAAAACCTAATTATTATTTCACTAGTTCCCTCATGGGGTTGTTGAGAAGGGACAAAGGACTGATATTATATATAAAGCACCTGCCATCTGCAAAGCTGTACATAAATGTGAGGTGTTGTCCATTGCCATGCCAACAGTGGTCACTAATGGAAATTGGAGCTGGCCAATCAGATGTTCCCTTTACTTGACAGTTCATCTTCCACCTCTGTGCCTTTGGAGAGTGTCCCCACCCCTAACCCTACCCCATGTCTAGAGTCCACCTCTTCCTCATTTTCACCCTTCTTCCTAGAAAGCATAGTTCAGGTGCCCTGCTCCCCTAGATGAGGCCCCTTCTCTCTCCTCCATGCACATGCCTACAGTAGCTAGAATGCCCTACCTCTTCTTATTGTTCCCTATTACTTTCTAAAGACCTTGTGTCTATTTAGCTTTATTGCATCTCCACCCTAATCCCTCTAAATATTAGTTCCTTGCTACTATAAACAGAGAAAGTAATTAATGTTTGTTGAATTTAATGAAATGATCTCATTTCCAAATCTACCTATATGTAACTACATATACATGTGTAATTTACCAACAAAATATCATCTCATATAATATTTGAGTTTAATTACACACAAATTTATGTAATTTAATTATATATAATTTATAACTATATATAAATTATATAATATTTATTGATAATTTTATTATAATATTATATAATTATATATACACAGAATTCTATTGTATATAATGTGATATGCATAATTATGTATACATTGATTATATATAGGAGTATGTTGTATGTGTGAATATGTGTGCATATGTATATATGTGTGTATATATATATGTATACACACACACATAGACACACTCAAGGTCATCTGGTAAGTTCATAAGAAATTATCGATAATTGAGTTTGAAAGCATGACATTGCTTCATTTTCCAAGGTTCACTATCCTTACCATAAGATCCAAGCCTGAGCTTCTCTAGATCTGAGAAGAAATAAGAACAAGATCAGGATACTCTCCCCTCTAATGTACTTTTTTTTTTTTGGAGGGCTATTGGGGTTAAGTAACTTGCCCAAGGTCATACGGCTAGGTTTTTGTTTTTGTGTGTTAAGTGTTGGAGGCCGGAACCAAACTCAGGTCCTTCTGACTCCAGGGCCGGTGCTCTATTCACTTCTCCACCTAGCCGCCCCTCTAATGTACTTTTGAGAGAAGAGGGCAATTAGTTTCTGGACATTCCTTTCCCAGTGTCTGTACTTCAGTATCCTCCTCAATCTCATGACATTTGGAGGCAGCCCTGTTTAACAATACTCAGAAACCTAGATTCTATCCATTAACCCAAGAGGCTATTCTAGACAATAGGAGTCCAAGATGGCTACTTTGCTACTAAATACAGTAGAATGCCATTGCTGTAGCACCATAGAAGATAGGTTGGTTCACATAAAGAAATTTTCCAAATAAGTAGAGCTTATCCTTTCAAATACTACTTTTTAAATTGAGCCATTTTAGATAGAAATCATTCTTAAAAATGAATCTCATACTTCCTTGATTTGTTAAACAGGATTCTGAACAAAATCTAATGTGATGACTCTTGTCATTATTATGAACATCAGTTACAGTATGGGGATGCCCACAAATATATGGAGGTATTAGCCCTACCCAATTGCTTTTTTTTTCATTTCTGTTTTCCTGGAGCCTTGTTCCCTGTTGGCTTATCAGCTTTCACTTCTTGCAGTCAAGGACTCTGCCTAAAGTGATTCCTATATTTCCATTCTAATTCCTAACTCGGTGCTTTGTGTAAACTATGGTCAGGGAAATCAGATAAGCCAACCAATTAGAATTGTTTGTAAACTAAGGGGTAACTGGCATTAAGTGAGATCTAAAGGACTCTCCTATGAGTTGAAGTGTGTGAGTTTTATTGTATGGATTTTAAGATATCTACTTTGGCTGCTCACAGATTTTTCTTTGTTTCCTATGTGGTTTTATACAGTATTCAGAAGAGTTGAGATTGGTGGGTAAGGAAACTCTCAGTGAATGAGCTGTTGTCATTCTATTCAAGTCAGAGGTGCGAGTCCACACATATACATACCCATACACATACACACACACACATACACACACACACACACACACACACACTCACACTCACACACACACACACACTCACACACATACTCCATAGTAATTGGGGAGATAAGTAAAGGATAATAAAAGAAAAGAGAAGTATCTTCCCAGTTTGATTGGATATAACTTCTCTACTTAATCCTTAGTCTAAGCTTCAGAGAAAATTAATTAGGAAATATAGCATGAGAACCTTCTAGCTTCATTGGGTGATTAGAGAGTAGAATGGACACTTCTGAATAGAAGGACCTGGGCCTCCAATTCAGGATCCTCTTGATGTAAATTCACAAAAGGCTGGTAGCAGCCCACTATGCTTTGAGCCTCTTTTGAAAAGACAGATACCTAAGTCAAGGAAGGAATTGACTTAGTGCTGAGTTACCTGAGCTTTGAATCCAAAGTCCCTGCTAGGTTACTGTATTCATACCAGAGCCTATGATGGACTAAGCCTTCAGGACCCAGCTGGAAGTAGGCAAAGGATAAGGCCTATCATTCTGACTCCTGTTCATGTGGCTTCCCAGGCATGGAATCTTGTCCTTCTCCCTCTGTCTCTCTCTCTGCGTCCCTGTCCCTCTGTGTGTCTATATCTCTCTGTCTCTCCATCTGTGTCTCTGTCTCTGTGTCTCTTCTTCTTCTTCTTTCTCTCTCTCTCCCTCCTTCTCCCTTTTTTCCTCTCTCTTCTCTTCTCTCTCCCTTTTCCACATGCCAACATCAGGCTGGAGAGTATTATCAAGGAAAGGTTTTTCTCAGCTGAGTGACCAGCAGTGATGATTCTTAAAGGTCTTTTGAAGAAGGGAAGGGGATGAGGAGAAGAGAATCTCTCCAGATACATCAGATTTGGAGAGGAGGATGGGAATCCACCTGAAGAGAAAGGACCTAAGCTAAGGAAGCTGTAGGACAGAAGAATAGCTGGTAATGAAGGACTGAGGAATCAAAAACATAAGCTCACTACTGGTAAGTCCTGGATATAGAAGGATATTAAGGAAATGAGGTTAGACAAACAAAGCAAAGCAGAGCTACAGTAAGACAATTGCAGTCTTGAGATCACAGGTTTAGAACTGAAAGGGACCCTGAGGTAACCTTATCCAACCACTGTATTTTACAAAATGAAGCCGGAGCAGTTAAACCACTTAGCTAAGATGACACAGCTAGTAAGGGATAATGCCGGGCCTCAAACTCAGGTCATCAGATCTCAGATTCGGTATACATTCCACCACCCCTTGTGTCCAGTAGGCACATTACCAATAAATTACCTACAACTAGTTGCCTTATCAGCCAGATCTGTTCTCAGGATGCCATAGAAACAGGGTTTGGAAAGGACTTGGAATTATACAGCCAAACTGACTGGAACACTTAAGAAACAAACCCACACACATAAGCTGAATTATACAAAGGTTTTAGCCAGAGATCAAAAGTGAGATTTCTTTATGAGGTCAGGGTAACTGGAAAAGAAAAATCAGGAGGAAGGAAAACAAGTGTATTCTCTATGGTTGGTGCAGGGAAAGGAACTGGGAGTATCCCCCAGTGTAGGTCTACATTCCAATCGAGCAGACCACTTCTTCAGCCTACCCAGGCCTGCTGAGGACACTGGCGACTTAACCACTGTGTTCTCATTCAAGCCACAGACATAACTAGAGATTTGAATTTAATTCTCTGCTCTTTCAAACAGAGGAAAGAGAAGGAAATTACCCCCGTTTCTGTTGTTTTTTCCCCCAATTCCTCCCTAAGCATGGCTTCTGGATCAGTGTCACAGGTCAACAGGGTAACAACACCATTGGATAAATTGACCTGAGTGGACAACTGACTTCTTGTTCTTCAGTGGGCTAGATTCATCTTCTCATCTCAGAGCAACAGGGAGAGAAATCTTTGCTTCTGAATGAAGGGAATTCAGAAAACCTTCCCTAATACTACAGACCAGCATTTCCCCCATGTCTTCTATAAGCCTTTACTCTACTGGTGAAAGGGTTTCATTACTGCCTACAACAAAAGAAACAGAGGAGAAATTGACTAGACCCGCAAATCCAGTACAGCTGAGAGAAGAAAATGACCCACATCTTGTGAATATGTCTCCTTCAATGTGGGTCCAGATAACTCATGTATTTTCTCATCTTCTAGAAATGAATGAAATTGAAAATGGGGTGTATTAATCTTAGCTAGGTAACACAGGCCACCCTGGAGTTCCTGATTCTTCTACTGAAGGTCTGCTGGGAGCAGTACTTATTAAATCCTCAACAACTGGTCCTGTTGAGTAAGTACTTTCCACAGATTGAGTCTAATCAATTACCACTTCCTAAAAAATACCTCCAGTTGCTAGTCTCCACCCCACCCCAGGAAATTACTCTGTATTTTCTTTGTATGTATTTTGTTTACTTAAATAGATACATTTCATTTCTCCCAAAAGAATGTAAGCTCCTTGTGGGCAGGGCTTAATTTGTTGTTGTTTTATCCTATCCTCACTGACTAGCAGAGAGCTTAGCATATAGTTGGTGCAAAGTAAAAGCTTGTTGAAGCAGTGAATGAATGAAGTAGATATCCCATTAATGTTGGTCTTGCGGTTTTCCTCCCTTTTAGACATCTCAGTGAGTTTGCTGTCTCTAGTTGTCACAGCCTGTGGGTTGGCCCTCTTCAGTGTATCTCTATTTGTGTCCTGGAAGCTCTGCTGGATCCCTTGGAGAGAACGAGGCCTGTTCTCGGGAAGCAAAGACAACCAGGAGCCCCTGAATTACACAGAAACCGAGACCAATGACCCAGAATACAGTGAGGACTACCAGGAGCAGCCCTCGCCCTATCCCGATGCCGCCATGAAAATCAGCCACACCTCTCCCGACATCCCCTTGGCTTCTCAAGCAGAGAACAAGGAAAATTGTGTACATGGGGCCCGCATGCAACGGCAAGTGACAGAGCCCACGCCATCTGCCCGGTCAGTAGTGCTGTCTGTCTGTCTTCCCGAGGGGGCCACAGGGATCCTTTGGTGGGATGGATGTAGGATCTGGGAAAGGGTGACCCATGGGAATGGGAGAGCCAGGGATACAGTGGAAAGAGCATTCACTCTGTAGCCAGAGGGACCATTTATCCTGAGGAATGTTTTCCTTAAAAATAACAATATTCAGGATCAAAATCTTCACTTTGGTCCATTTCTTTTTTTTTTTTCAGTCGACACTTGCTTTAAATAGATTTCCCTAGAGCTGCTGAAATCATATGCAGTGTCTTCTTATCTTGATCTTTTCCTCTAATTGGATATTTATAGTTGACCTTTGTTTTCTCTTCTTGGTGCGATGATTGCACACAGACAGCTAATTTTGAGAGGACTTTATATCTGTCATTCCTTCTCTTAAGACACAGCAAATTCATTTCAATGGTGGTCAACACTCTACATCCAGTCTTCTGACTTTACTGTAAGAATGTGTTTGTGTTGTACAAGTCTGAGATATCTAGAGTTTTTTATTTCTTTGATCCCCCATCTTATTTCCCAGTGTTGTTTTCACTATATTCTCCTGTGCCTCCGTTTGTAATGAACTAATTAAATAACAAGGCATATGTTGACTTTGGTTTCAAGAATCTTATCAAAGTCTTAGAATCTTTCTTCATCTTCAACAATGTATTGTTACTATATAAGATGTAATTATCCTCATGGATATACACATTGCATTGCAAGGAAGCGTGGTCAAGGGGTCTTTGAAGGACTGTGTCTGTATTTGGGTCATGAGGGATATCACAGTGCTAACAGACATATGTGTGCACCTATTACTTGTGCACTACACAAGGTCAGACCCATTTCTAAACATGATAGAGAGTGAGAGTAGAAAAAGGATAAAATTATTCCAGCTGTCTGAAACTCAAAACATGGAATGGGGGACATTTGTTTTTCCTGAGGCTAGTCTTCCTTTTTCAGAAAGGGAGATTTTGATTAAGATTCTGCTATGTCATCACAAGGTGTCAGCTCCAGGTAATATAATGGAGGTTGCATGATTAATTGACCTTGACTATTGAAAGAAGTAAGCTCTAGACCCATACATGCTACATTTCTCACCTGTGATTCACGTTACCCAGAAGCCTTTTGTTCCCAAGAACTCTTAACAAAGATTTCAAAGATTCTCTAAGCAGTAACTTTCTAACAACCATTTTTACTAAAACCTTGGCATCTTAGCTATGAGAGAGCTTGTGAATGGAATGCGGTCTGCTTGTTATGTCGAATGTCTAGAAGAGGTGTGACAAGCATAAGTTAACACCTACGTAATTATGCCTTTGTTGTGCAGCTGAGACAAACTGTTAGTGATCAGCAGGGAGAATGGTTTTTTAAAAAAATGAAGTCAACATTTCACTATTTTAAAAATATATAATTAAAAGTCTCAGAAATGGCTCAAACGTTTCCTCTGCTTTATGAATGCAGGCCATTTCTCCTTACTGTCTTTAGACTTTTTTTAAGTGATTTAAGAATAGGGAAAATCTTCTCCTATTTGAAAGGTAACACAAATTACTCCTGTAGTTGTGGGTAGGTTATAGTCTCAGAAGGCAGCATCCTCAACTCCTCCTTGCAGACCAGATGTGTCAATCTTGGCAACAAAAGGACATAATTCAACGGCCTCCACAAACCTGACCTACAACCTGGGCCTCACCTCACACTAAACCTTTCCAAATGCCTCCTACTCTAGTCAAACTGAATGTTTTGGTGTTTTTTATGCATACATTGCACTTTCTCATTTCAGCGATGTGTTTTATGCCTTTATGGAAAACCTTGATCTCCACCCCAATCTCATTCTTCACCATTTAAAATGCTATTTATCGGTCCTTCAAAACCCAGCTTAAGTGCTGACTCTTCATCCCTCCAAGTTAGAAATTCTCTTTTCTTTCTCAGACAGACATCACATGGTCTACTTATTACCTTTTATATATACTCATATTTTCTTCAATACAATAGTTGTTGTAGCATGATTGCATATGTATTAGATATTAGCTTTTATTGCTATACGTATTAAATTTCCTCCACTATGTTATAAGGTAAAAATAATGAAAGATAGAAATTATATGCGGCTTTAAGTTTTACAAAGCACTTTACAAACAATATCTCATTTTATCCTCCCTACAACCCTAGGAGTTAGGTGCTATAATTAACCTCATTTGACAGATGTGGAAATTGAAGCAGACAGTAGTTAAGTTACTTACCCAGAGTCACACAGCTAGGAAGAGTCTGAAGATGAATTTGAACCCAAGTCTTTCTGACTGGGTTAGAAAGCTGCCTATTGTCTATGAGGCTATGGACTATTTCTGAATTATCTTTGCATTTTCTCCTACTGGAGTATTTTACACCAAGTAGATATTTAATATGTGGCTGTTCATCATTGAACACATTAAAATTTTCATAGTTACAAACTCAACATTTAAATAC
The DNA here is from genome assembly GCA_011680675.1 of Gymnobelideus leadbeateri. NCBI lineage: Eukaryota > Metazoa > Chordata > Mammalia > Diprotodontia > Petauridae > Gymnobelideus > Gymnobelideus leadbeateri. The sequence goes on from WOXC01004486.1 coordinate 608,961, forward strand.
TTCTCTAATCCCATCAATATGGGGGCTCCTTCCACTGGCATACATTGCTATGCCTTCCATCCTACATTATCTTTATCCAAGATTCTGCATAAATTCTCCAGTGAGGATTCACCTACCATATTAGAAGACTTCCCCTGCTTCTTTTATTTTTGAAAAGAGTTTTATTGATACATTTTGTTTTTCCATGGCATAGACTTATTGATTTGCCCCTGCTTCATGAGCTATCTCTTGTAGCCCAGTAAAAGTTAAGTAAAACCAGTCATATAACGACCTTATCTACAAGTGCATGCAACACGTCAGGTCTCTAACCCCACCACCACCACCTCTCTGTTTTTAAAAATGAACAGAAATCTATTTTCTCTCCCTTCTACCCCCACAATCTTAGGGAAAAAAAGAAAAACAAATTTCTTTTAACAAATACACATAGGTAAAAACAAATTACCTCAATGACTGTTTACAAACTATATATAGTATTGTGCATTTATATGATGGGTACATACACACACACACACACACACACATGCATGCACATACACACATACAGTAGGCTGTCTATCCAAATGCATGTGGCAATATTGGTGTTATATCCTTAACATTCATTTGCCCAAATCATCCCCCACTCTATGCCTCTGAATTTCTAGGTCAGTTTCTTTGAAGTAGTAGTAGATACCTTAAGGAAGTCCAATGATGATCTGAATTTTGATAGAATCAGCCTACTATCATCCATAGAACTATAGATTTAGAGATGGAAGAGATGTCAGAGGCCCTCTATATGTTTATGTATCTCTCTGTACATGAATAGGAATATCTGTGAAACCCATCAAGAGGTAGGGGATTCATTTTACTTTGGGACTTTATGTAAGAAATCCTCCATGACCCTGTCAGACACCATTTTTATTTTTTACACACAGTCCTATTTGATACCACCCTTGATATTCAGGGCATAGTGGATCAAAGGTATATCATAGGGTCATAGAATTAAAGTTAGAACCAAGTCTTAGAGGTCATTTAATTTAGTCCAAGCCCCTCATTTTACAGATGATGAAACTGAGGCCCAGAGAAGTTAAGTAATTTACCCAAGCTAGCAAGTGACAGAGCCAGGATTCAAACTCAGGTTCTTGTGACTCCAATGTTCTTTCCATTGTGCAACACTTCCTTCTATGGTTTTATCTCTCATGGAACAGCCTATAATCTTAAACAGATCTGTGAGAGATACCTTGTTTGAGGAAATCTCCTCCTAAAGCTACATTTTGTTCTACTGGTTCAAATATATTTTGTATAATTAATACACAATTTTGTTTAATAAATAAAATTATATAATAAGTAAATAATTTTAATAAATATTTTGTTCTACTGGTTCAAATATATTTTGTGTAATTAAACAAAGCATAGCAAGATCTTATTACACTCATTATACCTCTTAATTAATTGCATGACTCGAAAATGTGGTCTTCTATATCAAATGATATGGGAAAACCCACATGTCCCCTAACTCATACTGTCATCTTGGACACTCTTAATCATAGATAATTCTTATAATGACTTTATAGAGAAGAAAATGTAGGCATGTGGGTCAGTGGCTGCTGATATTTTTAATGTCCTTTTGTAGTTGTTATTATTAGTGGCATTACTGTTTTTAAGGTATTTGCTGTGATATTTTGTCCTTTGGGACTTTCTCCCTCTTTGGAATATCTTGAAAATCAACTCTCAAATAACTTTAAAACTGTCGCTCACAGTAGACATTTTCTCTGTTTGTATTTTGTCAGGTCAGGCTTCCCTTCCTGACATTATCTTCTTAAGTACTACGGTTCCTCAAATTCTACCTCAGTTACCGAGGAGACAGAATTAAAATGTGGAAGTGTTGCTATTACTGCCAGTGACAATAGTTCACTATAGAGATGTCAACAGATCTATTGCTTTTTTTCATCTATTTATTGTACTTCTTTATGGTTAGAGTGTGTGTGTGTGTGTGTGTGTGTGTATCTTTGTGTGTGTGTGGAAAAAAAAAAGACACACAGGTTGACATAATTAAACTAGATACCATTTCAATGTAAATGAGTAGTTACATCCACTTCCCTGAATTTGGATTTATCTCTGTACTAGCATTCTTTTTAAGAAAAAATTTAGCCAATTCATTTACTTATTTTTTTTATTTTCAACATTCACTTTTACAAGATTTTGAGTTCTAAGTTTTCCCCCTCCCCAAGATGGCATGCAATCTGATATATGCTATATGTGATCTGTACTAGTATTCTTAACAAAGGTCTTCATAATATGAAAACCAATGTCCTTATCACTGATGATAAAAGTTATAAGATATTAAAACATCTTACCTGAGAACAATGTGTTCTGTCTTTATTACTCTTTGTATGGAACACTGGTATATTTCACACTTAGAAACAATTTGTAATACAGCATCATTTCCCTTGATTTCCCCTCTTTATTTTATCCTCTATATAACAGTAAGAAGGGGCTTGGAATCAGACCCCCTTGACTTACAGAGGAAGCCTCTCCCTGCTATTGCTTAGAACAAGAGAGCTGTTTGTTGACTTGAACCCTAAACTTGGAGCTATGGGGATTTCCCCCCATGACAGCAAGATCTCATGCTGTGCTCTCTGTAGATTCGTTTTCCCTTTTCTTCTTTAAATTATTTTATGAGATGAAATTACTTGCAATCTGTCATCATCCTCCTCTATAATGTTTTGAAAATGAGATTGTATTCTAAAACAATTTTATGCTTGTCTGTGACATCTTTCTGCTTGACAAAGAGGTGGAGGCTTTGCAAGTGGTAGTTTCTGAACCCTATCTCCTGCTTGTGACCACTGCACATCAGATTCAACTTTTCTAAGAAATTGTTGGTCAATGTCTTGGCTTTTGTTCATTCCCTTCCCCTTTTCTTAGTTGGCAGCTGCTTAAACAAGTTCAATTGTAATTACATCTGTGTGTGTGTGTGTGTGTGTGTGTGTGTGTCTTCTCAACTTTTTCTCCTTTCTTTTGTTATTGATTTCTGTTACTGATTTTCATATTTCACTTTGTTTTGTTTGATTTGGTTTGTTATTGATTTTTACCTTTGCTCTAACCAGTCAATGATGACTGTTTAGTCAGTTGATTCTGAAATGATACACAAAGAAATAAAAATTATTTTCCTTTCTATTAAGATATGGTCGGTTCCATGTTTGGTGATGCTATTCCATTCTTGCCACATCCAACATATACAATTCTTTTCATGAAAAAAATAATTCAAGTTGCAGAGGCTTGAGGGCTCTGAGCATCCTCTGGGCATCCTCTGTGCCACTGGCCTGCTTCTTGTTCCCAGATGTGTTTTCCAACACAGTTTTCCTCATTCTACCCACATCTACTTTCAGATGGACATTACTGAGTATGAGGGTATGTTTGCCCTAGCCTTGAGTGACTTTTGAAGTTTTTCATATGAAATAGGGCTTTGCTTTGTACATGTCCAGATCACGTAATGCGGAGGTACGATGTAGCAGATGCCAAGGACCTGTTTCTGGAAAAACACATTCTGTGTTCCCCTTCCACAGGGTGGGATAGCCTCTCTCCATAGCCTGCAGCTAGAACATGCTGCTTTCTAAAACTACCAGACTGCTACAGTCTCTCTCACTCTTTTTCTGGTGTTATGGTAGGATGGGGATGGGGCTGGGGTGTGGGGTGATAGGTTAAAGATCCTCTTCACCCAGAGCCTGAGTATCATGACCTCAGCTGGCTGAGGAGGCTATTTTCCTCCTCTCCTTTGTCCCTCTATCCCCAAGAAACAGGCTTGGGGGTTGTGTTTGGTTTTCTTTGTCTTCTTCATTTTTTGAGGCACAGGCAATAGGGTCTCTGGTAGACTAGAGACATCGGTGCAACCTTGGATGCAGGATTCTAGGCGGACCAGTATGGAAACCCTGAAAAGCCAAAGTGCTTGGGACTCCTCTGCCTGTTCCTATAACTGAAAAGGGCAAATAAAACACCCAGCTCCATGCCTGCTTCACAGGGCCGAAAAGGAGATTCTACCATCTACCCAGTTCACCTAATGGTGCTTGTGCTGTGGGTAAACTAGACCTTGTATGCCACCAAAATGACTGAGACTATCCTAGTCTGGTAGTTTAAAGAGGCAGCCAGATCTGGCTGCTCTGCCAATGCAAAAAGGGGGTGTGTTCTCCCAGAAGCAGCTCAATATCATCTCCTACTTTGGAACCTCCATATTAGCTGATTTGGGCAGATGCAAAGCAAACCCTTCATCTTCTAAGATAAATTTCACATGAGCTCCAATTATTTTTCGAGTAGTCTGTTTCATTATGCTCATTTTTAAAGCTATAAGGTGACTTTTTTTTAGCAACCTATACAAGGTTCAGAGCTCAAAAAAAAATGTTTTGTTTTCCCTGAGGGGAATATGAGGATAGAGCCTTTTTGCTGCCTAAGTCTCACTGATGATTTCTTGGTAAGAGAGGAGAACCATGGGATATGAAACAGCCCAGACTAGAAATTGCAGGGAAATATCAAAATCAGAACAACAAGCTAAGAAGTCAAAGAATAGACTTCATTAGCAAATATTTAATTTGTAAATATCATTAAACATCCTGTCCACCTAAATCCCTAGATGCATTCCAATAGCTCACTTTCCTGGCTAATGTCCTTTCTGTTTATCTCAGAATGGAAATGAAAGCTCTTAGCTGAGTTTCTGATGTAGTGACCTGAAGTAGGTCAGTAACAATTCACTTTCTCAGCCATGGTACTTAGAGCATATTTCCTGTGATTCAGAATGAGTCTATATGCCTTACTTGGGACAAACTTCAGGCAGGTAGAATGAGCCCTGGGCTGATCCTAGCATTAACACAGTATTCTCAGATGTGGACCTAGCCAAGAGACAGGGACTTAAATGGAAGCAGATTACATAAACCTCCTTTTTTGGTTTCTCTAGAAATAATTTCTAATCCTAAATAAATACTTCTAAAAACCATTTCCAGGTTTGTGCCCTTTAGAAAATGGGATAGTTTGAGGAGAAAAGACTTTTCTTAAAGTCTTTAAGGATTAAGGGTAGTGATCAAATTTTAGCACTAAGAGTAGCCCCTTGTCTTATTTTTTTTTGTTTTGGGGGGTGTTGTTGGGGTTTTCTGAGGCGATCAGGTTTAAGTGACATGCCCATAGTCTCACAGTTAGTATCTAAGGTCACACTTGAACTCAGGCCCTCCTGACTCCAGAGCCAGTGTTCTATCCACTGTACCACCTAGCTACCCCTCCCCCTTGTCTTATTAAGATCATTGACGTATTCACCCCCTTGGAATAACTGGGCTATTGACTTATCTAAAAGCACTTTCCTCCTTCCCCATTCCCAGAAGCCAGAACCCATTCTTTTCCATTAAGAAAGGACTGAGAGATTGATGAAGAGACTCTGGCAATCTCTGAAGGGAGTAGTCGTGGAAGGAAATGCGTGATTACTGTTGTTCTAGAATATTAACACCAAACTGTATTTTTTATAACATTTATTCCTTGCACTCGTGCTTGCGCTCGCTCTCTCTCTCTCTCTCTCTCTCTCTCTCTCTCTCTCTCTCTCTCTCTCCCCCCTCCCAGAAATGCATGAATATTAGAATAATATTAAGTAAAATTGTTTCTGGCAGACTTATGTGTAAAATTCAGAGCATAAAATTTATATTTTTTTTCTTTGACATGTACTGCTTCCATGATCTCTGACTTTACACATTTCACTGTCCCTGTCTGAGTTGCTTGTGTAATTCAATTCAACAAGAAGCAATAATATGAGGGTGAGGGGATCTCTAAAAGATCTAGTTCATATATTTTTCCACAGTCCCAAAGGAGAAATAAATTTTTCCACTAAGTTAGGATTAGAGGCATAAAAGACTAGGGTTATTTAGGGGAAAGTTTTAACTCTTCTAAAGTGCTAATATAATGTTATGCTATTCTTGTTTTTCCTCCTGCCCCCTACATCCTAGAAATAGCTTTCTCATATCACAGAATATATTTGTCCTTGGTAGGTTTAGGTCAAGAAAATCCAGGTGCTTCCAGCCCTTGGCAGAACATGCCATGGCAAGAGACCAACACCTAGATGTTTGTTTGCAAAGAGACTTTCCCTAAGCAGGTCATAATTTTGTTCTCTCTTGCTTTTCACTTAAGGCATAATTCAATCCGAAGGCAACTCAACCTCTCAAACCCAGACTTCAATGTCCAGCAGCTTCAGAAGCAGGAACAGCTGACAGGGATTGGACGCATTAAACCTGAGTTATATAAGCAGAGGTCGGTAGACACTGATGATGGAAGAAAGAGCAACAGCAAAGCCTGTGGGAAACTGAACTTCATTGTGAAATATGACTGTGATTTGGAGCAGCTGATCGTGAAGATTCATAAAGCTGTCAACCTGCCAGCAAAAGACTTTTCTGGGACGTCAGACCCTTATGTTAAGATTTACTTGCTCCCAGATCGGAAAACTAAACACCAGACTAAAGTTCACAGAAAGACACTAAACCCAGTCTTTGATGAGGTTTTTTTATTCCCAGTTCCCTACAATGACCTTGCCATGAGGAAACTTCACTTCTCTGTCTATGACTTTGACCGGTTCTCCCGCCATGATTTAATTGGCCAAGTCGTTGTGGATCACTTCTTAGATTTGGCAGACTTCCCTCGAGAGTGTATCCTTTGGAAGGATATCGAATATGTCACCAATGTGAGTTCAAAATTTCTTCACTTGGGGCTTGGGGGAAAGACTTCTTGGTCATTTCACAAATCGTATTGGTGCCCATACAAACGCCATCATTGGTCACATGCAATAACCTCCTTCTTCCATGACATGTCTCTCCACTGTCCCTTAGATCAAGTGTTCTACAGTGTTCAGTAAAAGTTTAAGCTATCACTATCAACTACCTAACAATTCTTTTGCTTTGTTTTGTTTTGTTTTTATGAGAGGGGATGTGGAGACAGGAAGCAAGTATATGTCAGAGGTGGGCCTTGAACTCAAGTGCTCTTCATTCAGAGTCTAGTTCATGGCTATTTCATCTACCACATAGAAGTTGCTCAATAAATGTTTGTTGAACTTTTGGGGAAAGGGGAGTAAGAAACTGCACTGGTTACAAAACTCTCGACTCACCCACAAGTATTTGTATTAAATTCAAAAAGCATTTACTAAGCAACTTTTATAAGCCAAGTATCTGTATTAGTGAGTAAAGTTTCTACAATGAAAGTTCCTTAGACAGATGAAATCACAAGTACAAGCTCCCTTCCTGAAAAGGGGGGCAGGATCTGTGGTACTTGCTTGTGAGAGAGAGACAAAAATGAAGTGGTTTCTCCTAACCTCAAGAATGTTGAGTTTTACATGGACGTTATTTCTGAATCTTCCTTTGATTTTTTTTCCTGAGCTGGGAACTTGAAATCTATTCAACAAATGAGTTATTAACAGTTATTTGGGGATGTGAGGATAATATTTAAGATAACCTGTCCTCCCCTGTCTGATCCATATTACCTACTACCTTTGCAGATAGAGTAGGCTTTTACTTTCCTCCTTCCTGCCATTGTTCTGTAGCTGACATTTTTGCTAAATGGATCCTGGCACTCCATTAACTATGCACTGCCTATGGGAGACCCTTGCATGGGCTGTCTGTTCCAGGAGCATGAAATCCCTGAGGCTGTTCTCATAGAGTCAGGTCAGCAGCCATAGTCATATTTACACCCTTAGGCACATGGGTGGGAGTAGTTAAACCCTTAGCTGGTAGGAATAATGAAGAGCTAGAACTTAAAAGAAACAAAAGCTATAAGGAAAGCAATCTTTATAAAGATATCATTGATGCTAGGGAAATTCGTTTATGAAAAGCAGCTTCTAGATATGACTAAGGAAACAGAGAAGAGGTCCTCTATAAATGGGTGTATTTCCAAATACTGCAAGTTCAGGAAGGGTTAATCTGGAGGCACAAAAGGGGAGTGCTACAAGCAGACATTTAAAGCTAGCCTTAGCAAGGACATTCCTTCCTCTCCTCTCTTCTCAAGGGACACCAAGATCATTATGGAAAGGGTGAACACATAATTATAATTCATCACCAAAGAACAGGGTCAAGTACCAGTTAACAACTACAGAAGATGATAACAATGACTGGCATATATGTGTGTCTATATCTGTATTATGTACATATGTGTGTCTGTGTGTTCTAGTGTTCCTATCTTTCTTGCCACTCTTTCTCAGTCTCCTTTAATATTTCATCTCTACTGTACCCACTCACCATGAGTGCCCCAACCCAAGGCTCTGTCCTGGGTACTTCTTTCCTATCCATACTGTCTCACTGATGATCTCCTTAGTTGCCTTGGATTCAATCATTATCTCTCTAGTAGTGATTTCTAATTCTGTGTATCCAACTCTAGTGTCTCTGCTGAGCTACTGCCCTCCACTTAACTCCACAATTCAGCTACTCAGCAGCCTCTTCGTATCCCAGGTTTGTCCCATCTGTCATTTCTCCCACTATAACATCTCTAATATATACTCCTTTCTCTCCTCTCACAAAGCCATCACACTAGTTTAAATACTTATTACTTCTCACCTGGACTATTATCATAGCCTCCTAATTGGTCTCCCTTCCTCAAGTATTTCTCCACTTCAATCAAATTCCACATAGCTACCAAAGTGTTTTTCCTAAAGCCCAAATTTGAGTCTATCACACAACTGATATATGAGATAGGTCCTGAAGCCCATATTCAATAAATTCCAGTGGATCCCTCTTAAGGTTTGCAAAATAGTTTACCTCCAATTTGTGCCCACAACAAATCCATGAGATAGGCACCATGGCTCTAATTTACCCCTTTTTTACTTCAGAGAGATTCAACAAGTTGCCCATGGTTATAAAACATGGAAATGTCTGAAGTTTAAACTCAAGTCTCCCTGACTTCAGCTCCAGCACTCAGCCCATTTTGCCTTCTTGATTCTCAAGTTGATGTTGGACAGGGGAGTTCTGAGATGGAGTTAAGCGGGGAGCAGTGCAGGTTAGGCAGAGATCAATACAGTTTAAAGGAATATTTATTAAATAACCATATAAAGTATAAGTAAAACATGGTCATAATTTCCCTCATGGAGTTCACAGTCTAAGAAGGAATATTACATGCACACAGATAAATTATAGTAGGTGGTGGTGGCATCAGCCATGGTGACGTCAGCAGTGGTGGTAGTGGTGGGGGGCACAAGAGTGGTGGTGGTATTGAAGAGGGAAGGGTGATAAGGAGGGGGGGAGGGTAAGTGGTTCTGCCAGGGAAACCTCTCCTGGCATCCAGTCTGGAAGGAATTCACCAGGCTCAAGCAGACTTTGAAGCCGAAATTGTAAAGTTTATAGATTCTTATGGAACCTGCAAACTCGCAGAGGCCGCAGGCATAGTTTTAAGGGGTCAATTATGCTAACTAGGTGAGTAAGGGTGGGATCAGGGAGGAGTTAAGGAGTGGTCAGTGCTCAAAGGACCATACACTTTTAATATCAACTGCGCAGGTGTATTGCCCATGATTCACTGGGAAATAGCTCAAGAGGGGGTCTAGCTGGAGGTGTGGTTCTAGGCCTGATAGGTCACTAAAGAGTGCCCAGTCTGCCACCCACCAAGGTCATCAGAGACAGTGTGGGTCTATAATTGACTAAGGAGTTACCCTATAGATAAGGTATTGAAGAAATCATGGTGGGGCTGGCCACTCTAACTAAGGGAGATAACATTTACATAACTTATTGTTTCAAACAGAGATAAACAGGTCAAGGGATGTTGCTGGGCAGAGCGCTGGAAGGGGGAAGGGGCAAAGTCAATGCTCTGAGGCTGGGGGGGTGGAAATGTGATCTTACAGACTGCTTTTACAAATTGATTTTACAGACATAGATCCCAAAGCACCCCATTTACAAACTGATGTTACAAATTGATACTACAGACATATATACATCACTAGGACCCCATCAGTATGGGCAGCAGCCATGGTAGTGGCAGTGGTGGTGGCAGCAGCAGCAGGAACAGTGACAGTAGTAGTATTAACATATTATATGTTAGAGAGATTCAAGAAAAGAACTGTCCAAAGTCCAAAGAGGAGAAAGGATCAGGGAAGACTTCTTGGAGGAGGTAGCATTTAAGTTGGGCTTTAACAGACACTTGGGAATCCAAGAAGTGAAGGTGGAGTTAGAGGAATAAGGAGGGAGAAGAATAATACAAGTACTCAAAATAGCATAGTTTCTGGACTTAATTAGGCTAGTCCTCAGATGACTGACATACAGTTTTGTTTCCCGATCTATTCTCAAAATCTTTATACCTTGGTAAGAAAATCAATGAAGAAAATGGATTTATTAAGTATGTGTTGTGAGTCAGGTACTATGCTATGTACTCAACACAAAGTTTAAAATGAGGTAATCCCTTCTCTCAAAAAAACTTATATTCTAATATGGGGATACAATACATAAGAAAATGATGGCCGGGTTTGGTCTAGGCCAGCACTTCCTAAACTTTTTCTACTCACAATCTCTTTAGCATTTCTTAACCCCACATGGGGTTACAACCCACAGTTTAAGAAGCACTGGTCTACACTTAGTAGAACAGCAGCCCTGGAGTCAGAAGATCCTGAGTTCAAATCCGGCCTGGGATACTTAACACACAAAAAGTGGCCATGTGACCTTGGGCAAGTCACTTAACCCCAATTGCCCTCCAAAAAGAAAAAAAAAAAAGAAGCACTGGTCTAGGCAATAACAATCACAAGGTTTATCAGTGGAAACATAGAGCAATAGACTGTCAAGATATGAGAAAGTCCAAAATGTACCTGGGTATCAGGAAATAATTCAATTTGAATCAGAAAGCATTGACACATAATGTGATGAGCCTGGAAAGATAGGGTTGCGTCACATTGTAGAGGACACTGAATGCCAAGCAAAGAAGTTGAACTTTCATCACTAGGAAATACATGAACTTTGATGATTAGGGGATGAAGTAGAGAGGAAGAGCAAGAACCAGATGTTATAATTATGGAGAACGTGGGGAGAGTGACTGAGAGATTATAAATGACACTAAAAAAGATCAGGTGATATAATGAGGAGAAGAGAGATTCACATGATCTTCTAAAGGGTAAAGCCTATCAAGGGGTATAGATAAAAGAATGCTCATGAAGGGCAATGGGGCAAAAAGAAAAAAGGGATACAGACCCCTGGGACCTAAGAAAGGGGGGAAATGGAAAACTCCAATGGAGATGACTGTAAGAAATGTAGTGTCTTTGGTAGAAAGCCAAACTTCAGTCAAAGCAAAGAGGAGGAAGGAGTGTTGGCTGAAAAATTGAGAGGCAGGTATATTTAAGGCTATGGCAACATTTCCAAAAGGTACATTAGAATGGGCTAGCAGATGGGCTGGACAGTTCAGGTGAGCCTGGGAAGAGTAGGGCAGATCAGAATGGCTTTGAAGCTTACATCTAAAGCAGCGACCATATCCAAGGTCAGGAATTCAGTATCAGAGGGAGAGGAATGGAATTACGAGTTGAGACTATAGGAACCAAATAAACATCTCAGTGGGCAGAGTTTAAACCAGGGATGGGGAACCTGTGACCTGGAGGCCACATGTGGCCTTCTAGGTCCTGGGTGTAGCCTTTTGACTGAGTCTCCATTTTACAGAACAAATTCTTTTATTAAGGAAATTTGCTCAGTGAAGTTTGAATTGAGTTGAAGGGCCACACTTGTGGACCTAGAGGGCCACATGAGGCCTTGAGGCTACAGGTTTCTCACCCCTGAAAACAGTAGAAGAAATAAAAGATGGAGCCAACTTCAAGCTCTAAATGGAATGTGGAATGCCAGCGTTCCAAGATTTCATGACTGCCTGGGACCTCACCTACAATCCTACCCTTTGCTGCTTTGATCACGGCTAAGGGGCTCCTGGTCCATAAGAGGAGATGACACAGAGTTTTATGAGATCTCTGCTGTTTCTGACAGTGGCTGTGGGACTTCATCCCCCAATAACCCTAGAGAGCAGCTAGCTGCCTGAGGTTTGAATGAAATCTGATCCCCAGTGTTTTTCTGCTCCTGTTGATGACAGATATTCACAAATATAAAGGAGTAAGTCTGAGATAATTCAGGAGTCAACAGTTAGCTTTGTTTTAGGAAGAAGGAAATAAAAGTGAGAATCGGGAATAACCAGATATACTCTCAGAGAAAAGTCAGGTCCTACATATAGGTATGCCAGGGTTTAGGACAAAATAGGACAGGCCAGTCACAACATCGTTTTGGCCAGAGTGAATCCAGATGAAGGTTTTTCAAAGTGAGTAGTCAGCAGTCAATAAATATTTATTAAGCACCAAAATTTGCTAAGCACTTAAACCCTGAAGATGTAAATAGAAAAAGTCCCTGCCCTCGAGGAGTTTACAATCTAACGGGGGACTACAATATACAAAAGGAAGCTGGGGGGAGGGATGGGAAGCAACACTCCAGAGGGCATTCAGCAAAGAGCCATGACTTTTTTTGGAGTCAAAACCAAGCAGAGCAACTTTTGAAAAATGAAGAGTTGGCTTGATGGGTGATGGTAAAAAAAATGAAGGATTGGCTAAATGGTGCTTACCCACCAAGCTTTAAAAAACCCTTTATTTGGGTAGCTATGAGAAGGTTGATGAAGAATATAGCATCTCTGTATTTTAGAGGTGATTTTTTACCCTATTTTTTACCAGCTCTCACCTAGTGAAGGCCCAATGGACTCTAAAGTAGAATTGTCCTTTTTTCAGCCAGATTCTTTCTAGTCTGAAAGCCTTTGTTTTTAGCTGCTTATCTCTATTTAAAGGGACAAATTCAGAATCAGATTGAAAAGATTTTAGCATTAGAAGGGAGCTAAAATGTCACCTTGTTCACCTTCACTAAGAATCACCTCTGGCATTAATCACAAGTGATCATTCAGGCTCCAAAATAGCAGCAGGTTGACTAGCTATGGACTCAGTGTACCTGTGTTCAAATCCCACCTCTGCCATTGACTGTATGACTTTGGGAAAGTTATTTAGTCTCACTGGGTCTCAGTTACCTCATCTTTGGAACGGGTAGACTAGAAAACCCCTAGAGCTGCTTTAGAATCACAATCCTGTGACCTATAGGAGGAAGCAATCAGCTCCCAAGTCATCTCTTTTCCACTTTGGGAATTGTCATAAAGTCTTTCCTTATGTCAAGACTAAAACAAATTGGATAAATTACCCTTGCTTGAGAGCCACTCCAAACCATAGATTGCCTTCTTGCTCTCTTTCTCTACATATGGTTGTTGACCTAAAGAAGTTAATAATTTGTTTTAAAAGACTAAGTTAATGCATATAAAACAGAGGACAATTAAGTGCCAAACTATGTGGTGGGAATTACAATTGAATTCCAAGAAGGAGGAGATCTCTTTGGACTGGAGATCTCAGATTCCATGGAAAAGCTGAGCCTTAAAGAACGGGTAGGTTTCAGGAAAGAAGAGGAGTAGGCAAAGGGAATGACATTCTTGGCAAGGGACATAAATCTTTTTTTAAAAAATCACAAAATTCGGGCCGGCTAGGTGGCGCAGTGAATAGAGCATTGGCCCTGGAGTCAGAAGGACCTGAGTTTGGATCCGACCTCAGACACTTAACGCACACACAAACAAAAACCTAGCTGTGTGACCTTGGGCAAGTTACTTAACCCCAATTGCCCTCCAAAAGGCAAAAAACAAACAAACAAAAAAATCACAAAATCATAGATGACAGGAATTAGCATACTGTTCTTGATCAATTAAATAAAGTGGCCTAATTAAAACAATCAACATTTATTAAGCACCTACTGTATGCCAGGCACTTTGCTAGGCTTCCCCCTGTAGGTCATAGGATCTTGGATGTAAATCTGGAAGCAGCTTTAGGGATCGTCTAATCCAACCATTCCAAAGACAAAAATGAAGGAGCCTACACTCAAGGAGCTTATATTCTATTAAATCAGAAACTATTGGGTAGTAATAAGAGATGGTTATCTAATAAACCATGAAAAGAGCATACAGTCCCACTCACTTTTCATTTTGCCTCTATTCCCTTTGCTAGTCTTTCTGGACTGGAAATGATAGAACAAAAGTGGATACTAAGAAGTTGAAACCTAATATAAGGAGAGAGATAGTAAGAAGGTATCAAGTTTCCCTTGAATCCAAGCCCAAACCAATGGCATCTCAAGCTTCTGAAAAAGATAGTGGGTGTGATTGTTGAACCACTGTCAGTGACCTTTGGAAGATCATGAAGAATATAGAGGGGGACAAAAAATAACAATAACAATGATGATGATGATGATGGTTCACATTTATATAGCACTTATTATGTTCCAGGCACTGTATTAAGTGATTTACAACTATTATCTATCCCATTCGATTCTCACAATAACCCTGAGAAGTAAGTGCTATCATTATCCCCATTTCACAGATGAGAAAAGTTTGACAATGGATGTTAAATGACTTGCCTAGAATCTTGCAGCTAGAAAAGGAGAAGGGGAGGGGTCTCCCAATTTTCAAAAGAAAAGTATGGCATCTGCAAACTATGCCCCATATACATGTGTGCTTACATGTGTGTATATATGCCATGTCAGAATAACTATAAAGACAGTAAATACAAAGTAATTAAATACTTGTTTGGGAAAAAGGAGAACAGCAGATGAGATCGGGAAAAGCTTCATGTAGAAGGTGTTACATAAATTGTTTATTGGAGAAGAAAGGGATTTCATGAGGCAGAAGTGAAGGGGGAGTGCATCTTGACTCTGGGCAATACTCAATGTAAAGGCCAGGAGACAGGCATTGGATTGTCATATATAAGCAACAGAGATCATGCCACAAAAGTGAAAAGACTCAAATGTCTACACCTTTTGACCCAGAGATCTCACTTTTAGGTAAATAATCCAAGGAGATAAAGGGGGGGAAAAAGTTCCACATCTACCCAAATATTTATAGCAGCACTTTTTGCAGTAGGAAAAAAAAATATTGGAAACAAACTAGATTCCCATCAGTTAAGGAATAACTAAACAGATTGCCATACATTTTAAAGATGAGGATAATGAGGCCCAATGAAGGGAAGTTACTCATCCAAGGTCACATAGCTAGCTAGTGACAGAACTGGGACTAAAAACCAAGTTTCCTGATTTTTAATTTGATGCTTTTTGTCCCCCTTTACATGCTGAAATGTGTTTAGTTCATGCTAATGATTGATAATAACAGGTAGTCAGAAAAATGTTAGGTAAAGATGACTAATGCCTCTAGAGGAAGAAAAATCCTATTTGTTCTTTATGCCCTTGAAACAAATTGGTTTGCCTTTTCTGACACCATCACCCTATAATCCCTGCCAAATTTGGAGTCTATTTTAGGCAATGTGAAATGATGCGGCCGCTTTTTGGTAAAACAGCTTTTGGGTTTTTAATGTTTGGGGCCTATTCTTTCCCAGCTCACCTCTCCAACTTCTTTCCTTCTCCAGGGACCTCCTTTAGGGCATCTATTCTCAGCACAGGGTTCACTGAGTTACTATAAGTAGGCATGAGATGACTTATAATACCAGGGAGAATGAATTTCATAAGGGGTTACCCAGAATTCACTTTACTTTGAAAATGCCAGGTTAAAATTCCTTATAAATATGGAATTTATCCCCCCCCCCAATTCTTTGTACATCTATTCCATTACACAGATTGTCAGGTAGCATTGTGCCTGGCACATAGTAGGCATTTAATAAATGTGAATTGACTTGAATTATTATAGATTTAAAGTCTGAAGAGGCCTTGAACGTCATAGGATAATTGGGGTATAGATTTAGAGCTGGAAGGTTCAGTGAATAAGACCAAGACCTTTTCCAGCCAAGTGAGCTTCAAGATGCTGCCTGGTTGTCATTCAGCTCAAAAGGGACAATTTTTAGAGTTTCTGGAAAAGTACCTGAGCCAAATCCTGCCAAGCCAACAATCCACAGCTTGACAGCCCCATCCACTTTTTCCTTTGACTACTTCCCATATCTTATCCCCATGTATTTCATGTAGCTAATGCAAATCCCCTTCAAAATGATACCAACAGAATGTACTGCCATTCCAACTTGATGGACATAAAATTGTATCATAGGGAAGATAATATTGTGACCCCAGACAAGAATCCTGGTTTTCTAGTTTGGACCTTCCAAAGAAGACAAATAACAGTCTTGTGAACCTAGATGGAGGAACATAAGGAATACTTCATGTTAGGTTTCACATGATCCCCTGTGTTTACAGAAGTCCTAGAGAGTAGATGATTAGTTTAGTACAACCCAGAAATGTCTTGGGATGCCAGGATCTTAGACTCTGTTCTATCTACTGTCAAAAAAAAATTGTAGAGGTGATGAAGTGACTGCTTAACAAGCTGCTATTCTGGAACCGGAGATAGTACTGCCACCTCTGACTAGAAGTCTCTGTCGTGTTCCCCAGATATCCAGTGGTGTTTGGGGGTGAGCACAAAAAGGAGCTGAAGGGAAATTTGGAATTTGTATGGAAGGGGATCCAAAGGGAAGGAGTAGATTGCATCATTACCGTAGAACTCTACAGCGAGCAGAAAGGCTAATTGGGTGGCTTGACTGTAGTTGATGTAAGAGATATACTGTTTATATAGCCAATTGGTCATCTCCCACTAGCCACTGGATTAAGAATAACATGTAGAGGTGAGATGAACTTGAACCCAAGGGGCAGTGAAAGAGATGGACCAAAGCTGTAACAAAACTCAGAGTGTGATCTTATGTGAAATGGAAAAAAAAGGTCATGGGAGTGAAGATGTCCTTAAGCAATAAGTGAGCGGTTTGGGGTGGAATGCAAGAGCTACTATAAGAGATAAACTAATTGGTCGTTGTGAGGGTATTGATCCCTACCAATATCAAGTTAGTCATACCCAGTAAGACAAGCAGTTTGATGATGAAGTCTCATTTCTGCTATACAGGGGTTCTTCCAAGGTGAATTAAAGGCAGCCAAGAAAGTTGACAACAATTAACTGGATAACCATCAAATATGAGGAGAGGGGAAACCTTCTCCAGTGGCATTCCACCAAGACCAGCCCTTGGGAGGTCAGGGAAATGAAAAAGAATATCTGTGAATTCTATAAAGTATGATAAAGGGAATGAGAGGGATGAGTGGTACCAAGAGTCTTACCACTTAAATGTGGGCATCAACCCCTGCTCCACATATTCTGTGAAGACTAGGGAGATAAGCAAAGGTGCAAGAAGTCCCCTCATTGGGAGAATTTGGGCGAGTTGGGAGGGCAAATGATTTGGTGCATGAATGCACGGTTGAGTGCAATGGATCACCTCCATATATTTTGTCCGTTGCTAAAACTTGTATTCCTTTTAAGAATACACCTGAACTCTCCATTCCTTCTTAGACCCTGTTGAGAACTGGTTTTGACCCAGTTCCTGGCACTGTCTTCTATCTTTACATCTAATTGCCCAGCTTAACAATGTACCTAAACTCCATCTGTGCAGAAATTACACTATTACTCCTGTCTCCCCATTCAAGCACGAGAAAAGGTCCAACCCAAACTATGGACTATTTCTAACTGCTCCACACCAGACCCCAGAACTCCACTCTTATAAAGTTTTTTCCATATCTGAAGTTCTAAAATCCTTAGTGCCTCCGTCTCTTCAGTGTTCAATGGCAACTTTGTCTTAAAGAACGACTACTAAAGATCAAGTTAGATACTGGATATTAAGGTGCTTTAAAAAGTTGTAACATTAAATGACTACAAGATTTTCTCTAAGTATTATGGATAAATAGCTATCTTTGGGATAGGTCTTAGTATACGCCTTTTGTTTCTGAATTGAGAACCTAATTTATCCATTAAGCTTCTGGAAAGATTTCATTGAGGAGAGTCTTTTGCACAATTCGTATCACAGTACTAGGACCTGGAAATGTCCAGTGTGTGAAAATTGGATTTTTCTTCTAATAAGGAAAGATGAGTGTCTCTATGTGATAGGTGCTGGGGGTGGGGAAGGAGATACTAAGTCAAATTTTAATAATTATTTTTCACATTTGTCTATCATATGCTTAAGAGATCAAAGAATGTTCTGACCATTAATAAGTAGTAAGTAGTTTCTCTACATTGTCTCCAAGTAAAGGCTGATTAACCATACTATACTAAAGATTTCTTTAAGGTATGAGTCAGATGAAGATCAGAAATCCGGATTTTTTTTTGGAGGGGAAGGTAGGGCAATTGGGATTAAGTGACTTGCCCAAGGTCACATGGCTAGTTTTTCTATATGTGTGTTAAGTGTCTGAGACTGGATTTGAACTCAGGTCCTCCTGACTCCAGGGCCAGTGCTCTATTCACTGTGCCACCTAGGCACCAGAAGATCAGAAATCTAGAGATTGAAGGGACCTCAAAAACCATCTAGTCCAACCCTGTCATTTTCCAGATAAGGAAACTGAGGCCCAAAGAGGATACGTTATTTTCTGGAAGTCATACAAATCATAAACATCAAAGTAGATATTTGATCCTGGGTCCTCTAACTGCAGAAAAATCATTCTTCTCACTGTATGATCAATGAGATCCCTCCCAATTCTAAAAATTTGTGATCTTGAAAAATAAACCTTCATCCTGCTGTCTTTCTGTGAACTAAGCAAGCTGCAGTGGTTGTATTTCATTCTGTCTCATTCTGATGTCCCAAAGATTTTAAAGCAAACCCAAACAAGCCACTGTCTTTCAAAGGTCCTGAGAGGTTACCTGTCATCAAGGGCTAGAAAAAGGTTCAGAAAGAAGGGAAGGCAAAGAGAAAGGAGAGGCTGCCAAAGGGACTGAAGCTTGGCCTCTACTGACGCACCTTCCTGGGAGCTAGAATTCTGTCTGAGGGGAAAAGTCACAAAGGGCCTGATGCTCAGATTGCCAACAGCCAGAAGTTCTTTTCTAGTTTCTGAGGTCTTTCAGGTTTTATCTGATTTGGGAAGAGAAATCTATTTAAAAGGGCCTTGATTCTGACTGGAAACTGGTGACAGTCACAAGCCACCATCCATTTCTAATCTTGATACCTGTCTGGAGAAAACTGTAGCACAATTACTGAGGAAAAAGGTCCTTTTTCAGCCCCACCAGGAAAAGGTTGGCTTCCCACAGGCCTCTGGACTTGGCCAGCCACTGCATTGTTTAAGACTGCCATCTTGCTAATGCCGAAAAAAGGCAACTAAGAACATCAACAGCTACCAACATATAAGCCTATTTTTCTAATCTGTATGAAACAGTTATTAGAATAACCTACACATTCATTGTGGGAATCCTCAGTGAAAGTATGAGTAGATGCTGGACAGGCTTTCTCAAGAGTCATTCAAAGGAGATCACATCTTTGCCATGACAAAATCAACTGAACATATGTAGCAAATACAAGATCCCACCACAGTTACTATTGATTATCTAAAAAGAAAGTTGATTCTATAGAGAAAATGCTGCCTTGAAGGTTCTCTTCCAACAAGTTATCTCCTGTGCCTATGATAAACTTATACAAGATTCCCAGAAAAATGTAACAACCACGATAACCCCGTTTGCTAACTGTATGTTTGTTAATATCAGGTAAAATATAAAACAAAGAGATGTATATTTGTCAAAGGGACTCACCACTATCATGGAGGATTTCCAGCAAAGATTCCAAACAAAGATGGATTTGCTGTAGATCATGAAGTCTTCCGGCTGCCATGTCCTAGTCTCATCAAGTCACAGAATATTGCAGAGACTCCTGGGTCTGAGATTCATCACTCCTCCATAACCACCCTCATAGGAAAAATTTAATCAGTGTAGAATGCTTTCTGCCCAGGCTATGATGTCCAGTTAGATTTTCAACAATGTTTATCCTTGGGGCAGTAACTGTGAGGAGACAACAGTTTGGACCAGAATTAAATAAGAAGAGGAGGGCAGTCTGGAATCCCCAGTGAAAATTCCAGAGCTTCCAAGATTTGCCCTAAGGAGAGAAAAAAAAAAGGTTTATCATTTTAATACCAAGATTCTATAGGTGGCATTGTGCAGCTGCAAGTTATAGAATAGCTCTGAAGGATTAAATCTGAGTATCACTTAGAGGCCAATGGAGAAATACATTGTACAAGGAACCAGGAAAAACCAAAGTAAAGAAGAGAATTAAAGAAATGTATGACTTTTCATTTTGTTTCCACTTAAATGGGAGGGCTAAATATATTTCAGCCCCTTCCTCTCTGCCTATTCAGCTTTGGGTTCAGTTCATTGTCCATCAGTGGTGCCTGTCCAAGATATACATCCTAATGGGCTAACTCCATGAGCTGCCCACCCAACTGCATATCATAGTCTGACCAGGAAGCATTCATCATCCTGTGACTTTCCCTTTGGGGATGCATAAATCAACTAAGCGATCAAAAAGCATTTATCACGTATGTTCCAGGCACAGTGCTCAGGGCTGGGTGTACAAATATTAAAGTATACAGCCACTGGCCTCAAGGAGCTTTCTACTTGGGCACAATACCTTCTTCACAGATAAGTACTGGATACATACAAATAAAATTGAGTAACGTAGCAATAGAAGAGTAGCCCTTACCATGTTCTAGATCTCAATGCAGACAGCACCACGCCATCCACCAAGGCAAGCATCTGGAGGAGCTCAAATATCTCTGGGGAATCTCTCTTCCATTTGAATTTTGCAGAGGACATCTCCCATAATATTGTCAGACACCTTTGGGGAACATATGTTTTAATGTTTTCTGTCCTGCTTGTTGTTGAGACTCAGAGCATTAGCGACAAAGTTATTTCTATGGCTGCATCTATCAAAGAGACAGTATAGTACAGCAAAAGTAACAACCAATGTTTATATATAAACTCTTCATGAGTAGGGATTGTTTCGGGCATTGTTTTTGTTTCTATAGAGCTGAGGGACACTTAATAAATGCTTATTGATTGAGTGCTTTAAGCTTGCAAGATTCCTTGCATACATTATCTCCTTTCATTCTTTTTGTTTTTCTTTTGAATATTTTATTTTTCTCCAATTACATGTTAAAACAATTTTTAACACTTTTTTTTTAAGTTTTGAATTCTAGATTCTATCCCCCTCTCTCTCCCCTCTCCCTGAGATGGTAAACAATCCAGTAACAACCCTGAGCTATCATCCCCATTTCTGCAATTTGTACAAAGAAACTGAGACTCAAGGAGGTTAAATGATTTGCCCAGGGTCACTGAACTAATAACTGAAAAGAGCATTAGCCTTGAGAGTGTGTCAGAGGGCATGATTGCAAGCCCCATTCCTATCACTTACTTATTAGCTATTTGACCTTGAGTAAGATACTTAATATTCCCCATCTGTGAAAATTAAACAGTTGTACCAAACTATTACTCAGATGCCTTCCAGCTCCAAAACGCTATGATTTTGAGGAACTTTGCATGATCTTAAAACATGACAGACACTTTGTTTGCACATGGTCTGTTCTTATTAGTTAAACTTTGTTTTTGTGATGAATAATAAACCCACCAAAATTTATATTCTCTACCCCTCTTGGTCAATTGTTGAACTGTGAAGATGGGATCTGATATAGAAAATTGCCTGCAAAATCTTGCCTGTTCCCTGTTTTGGTTCATTAATTCTTATTTGGACTTCTGATATTGAAAGTAATGAGCAGACTCACCTTTGAATCCCCAAAACATTTATTAGGGAACCCAAAAGAACTGTATATCTATAGGCATACAGCAATATGGAGACACTGCCCCAGGAGTACTGAGGATGTAATATATGAGTACTACAAAGAGTGTCAAGACCAAAACAACTATGTAGCCTCTGAGACGTTAGTGATATTGAGAAGCTGACAAGGCCAAAAGTGGTCACAGTAAAACAAGTCCACAGTCTAGGTTATATTAGAAAGATACCCCCCATGGGGGCTGCTAGGTGGCACAGTGAATAGAGCACCGGCCAAGGAGTCAGGAGGACCTGAGTTCAAATCCGGTCTCAGACACTTAACACATTCTAGCTGTGTGACCTTGGATAAGTCACTTAACCCTAATTGCCCTGCCTTCCCCCCCCCCCCAAAAAGATAAAAAAAAAAAAAGGAAGGATACCCCTCAGATAGTATTATAATGTGGGAAGAATGCTCTTGCATGCAAGGTTCCAATCTCTCACTCTCTCTCACAAGATCCTCAGCTGAAGGATTCTTTCACTACTTCCCCAGGCTCTACCTCCCATCTCTAGAGATGCATCCAGACTTCAAGGGCAGGCATTGTACAGGTCACTAATCACAGGCTGAAGAGCTATGCCAAGCTTCTCCCACACTGAGTTTTTACAGTTTTCCTAGAGTTTTAAGTGTTTTCCAAATGCTAGTTTACCCATTTGTTGCTATCATTTAATCTACCCATATAGATTATTAGGGCAATGGCCAGTCCACAAACTGACTGAACTACCAAAGGTAGGCCCTCACCAATCAAGTTTAAGGGTAGAGGGGAAGGTAATGTCTAGGTTAAAATTTTTCCAGTGGTCAAATTGAAGAGCTCCATGTTATAAGTTATAGAATAGATGTGAAAAGCATTAAATATACCTCAGCCCTAATTAGTTTTCATACTTAATACATATTCTCATGCTATGATCAAAGGTACCTTTGATGTATACACAAGCACTTCTCATAAAGATTTTATAGATCCAAGAAAACAGGCTAGGGATTAGTAACTGCAGATGTTAGTAATTGTTGTGTCTTCTCACACACATTTTCTGTGTGTGATAGTGGGGTGAGCTGTCATAATATTATGATTTTTTTCTATTCTCTTTGAATCCATATCTCTAAGTGATGGATTTAAAATTAATCCCTGAATGCCTTTAAAATTGTGCTGTCTTCAATAAGGATTTTTATTTGTATTTACTAAGTTTTGATCATTCATCCTGACTATTTTCTTAAAGGCCATTTCTTCTTGTCACATTACCTCTCAGGTCCAGAAGGCAGGTTCCAAGTGTGATGGCTCTACCATCACTGATAATAAGAACAGATCACTATAGAAACATGGCAAACCTGTTACATTTCATGCCTACTTGTTGTCCTGTTCCTAATTTGATCTATAATAGCCCTTGCACCACGTGTTTGATAAATCTTCCCTTTGTTTATTTTTCACTGTTTTACTAGGTGATAGGGGGTAGATGGGAGCAGTTAGGTGACACAGTGGATAGAACACCAGGCCTGAAGTCAGGAAGACTCCTCTTCCTGAGTTCAAATCTGGTCTCAGCTACAACTAGCTATGTGATCCTTGGCAAGTCACTTAATCCTGCTTGCCTCAGTTTCCTCATCAGTAAAATGAGCTAGAGAAGGAAATGGCCAATCTGTTCAGTGTTTTTGCCAAGAAAAAAAGGGGATAGACACTAGACCTCTGATTTCAAGTGTGAAGAAACTCCTTCTACCAAAGCAAGTTAGAACTCCTCTGGACCTTATTAGAGAGTGATTGTCTAGAACACTTGTAACTTATCCAGAATCGCATAAACTTTATGTGCCAGAGGCAAGACTTGAACTTAAATCTTCCTATTTTTAAGTCTGATTCTTTGTCTGACATCTCAAGCTATATCTGAAAAGGTGATACTGTTGGAAATTTTTGAGCATCCTCTGTAATGTATTGTGAATGAAATTTTATTCTAAACAGTTATATTTAGAACTCATATGACCCTTGGTCATAATGTCCCCCTATTTGGCAAGGAGATCGAGCAAGTGGTCACTGGCTGAAGTCATTATTTACCTCCTCATCTTGGTAAATGTTTTTATTGTGTTACAGATATTACAATACAAAAATATAAAACAAATTCACTCAGAAATGGTGATTAGGAGAATCAATGGGATTATTTTAATCAATTTACCATTTTTCAAAGACAAGAGCTTGATTAAAGAGGTTGGGTTGGGGCTGTTGCATTTGCACGCTGGGTTTTCTCATTTTTATTCTAATTGGCCTTGATATTAATCTTTTCTCTTTAGTCAGGGATGAGTCTTCCCATATATGGTGCTTTCAGTGATCCCAAGATGATCCCTGCTTCAAAAGCTCAAGTTTTTAGACACTAATAATCTCTCAGGGATACTATATGACTGCAAATGTGGCACATCCCAATCTCTGAAGAACCAAAATGGTAGCTGACCCAACAAGCAACTGAAAGATTACTGAATTGAATTAACTTAGGGATGAATGAGTTGGGTAAATTATCCAGATTACTGTGCTTTTTTTTAGTTCTTATGCCTGACTTTTGGTGTTTCTTCCCTCATTATTAGTTTAGTAGCTTTTACCAATTTCAGTGTTTTGCTTCAGATAACTCCTGGCACATACTTATAATTTGCTACCATGCTCTACTATTTAGTGAGAAATCAGATAAAGTCTGTTATAATTTTGTCTAAAATAAAAGTAAATAGGTTATGAGTAAAATCATTCTCTTTTCACTTCAAACTAATCTGGATGATCAGGGTCTTGAGGTAGGAAGCATATCAGTTAAATCAAGGGCCTTGTGTTGTTCACAAGGATATTCAAGGTTCAGTGAATTTGGTCCAATACAGGCAACTAATATGATTGTATAAACAGAGTAAGCCAAGCTCCAGTCTTGGTGCATTCACCACAAAGGTACATTCAGACTAACAATAATGGTCAAGTTCAATGTAATCATGATACAAGGCAGAAATGCTAGGAATAAAACCAAGAGTTGACATCAGAAAGGGTGAAATTGGATGTCAAGACCCTGGACAGCTCTGCAGTAGTTAGATACCTGTTCCCTATTTTGATATTTTGATCAGTGATTTATACCTGTGATTTCACACCTAAGTCACATCTAGAGTTGCAATTCTCTGGCATTTAACAGGCTTTCTTTTAGAAGAAGATTATTTTCTTCCTCTGCCCAAGATCCTTTGGTATCCACATCAAATGGTAAGGTCCTATCTTCTGATCTGGCAAAGGGGTTGTTAGGAGTCAGTTCCCCTGACCTTTCAGAAAATCAGATGGCGAGAGTAGTGTAAATTGCAAGAGGTAGTATCCTATCTCCCCTTAAAGTTCCCTTCATCTACCAGTATTGAGAGTTAGGGCTAGAAACCATACTCGTGATTTCACTGGCATGAAATAATTCTCTTTAGCAATGCAAGCCTACACCTTCTCCACAACTCACAGTCTTCATTGCCTAAAATACTGAGAGGCTGGGTGACTTGCCTGGGGTGACAGAGTCTGATTAGGACAGAAATAGGACTTGAACACCGGTCTCCATCTGGACTTTTAAAAAGGAGCCTGTCCTCTCCCTTTCTCTGCATCCTTTCTCATTACTGACCAAAGGCTTAACATTTGTCAAAAGACTGAGCTCAATAACATTACTCTATCATCATTACAAAGAATGCTATGGTGTATGGAGGGCTATGGGGTGTGTGGGGTGTTCAGGAAAACTAGCACCTCTGGCGTGAGGGCTGGTCGAGCCCTTTTCAGGGCTGCTCATCCACCTTTGGTGCCCACCTTCACTCAACTCCCACCTGTGGCTCCACAAAGCTGTAATACAAACAGAGGTCACACCCCAGTAAACCCTCTTGGCAGATGGACTAAACCAAGGTGAGGTTAACCAATGTTCCTCAGACCTATCGGTGAGTTAGGGGGATGTGAAGACTTTCCTCAGCAGAATGGGCAGATGAGAACAATTTTTCCAATGGTCATGAAGGTGGCTGAAGCTGACACTGTGGAGCACTTAGTGCTGGGTCAGGCAATGGAGATGCCAAGGTCATGTACGGCACCCCAGGCCATCTCCAATCATCTGGACTTTATCCTGCCACTGCACTTCAGTGACTCAGGAACAGAAAGGGAGGCTGATGATTCTGCACAGTTCTGCCTTGCTTAAATCCAATTCACAAGCAGGTCAAGACGTCTCCAGTAATGTTGCTGTTCCTCTTCAAAAACAAAGGAACAACAACAGAAGGCCATATAGTAGGTGTGTTCTTTCACCAATTCATTTAACAAATATTTGTTAGGCACTTACTAAAAAGGAACTGGGGGCTTTATTGGAGTCAGGAAGACCTTAGTTTAATTCTGGCCTTAGAGATTTCCTAGCTGAGTGACCCTGGAAAGTCAACCGCCCTCAGCTTCAGTTTCCTCATCTATAAAATAAAAACAATAATAATAAAATAGCTAACATTTATATAGAGCATACTATGTATGCAGTATTGTGCTAGGCACTTCTGTGGTTATTAGTTCATTTGATCCTCACAACAACTCTGGGAAGTACTATTCTTATCCCCATTTTATAGATGAGGAAACTGAGGCAAAAGAGGTTTAGGTGATTTACCTAGGATCAGACAGCTAGTGTCAGATTTGAACTCAGGTCTTCCTAACTCCAGACCCAAAGCTGTGCCATCTAGCTCTGAGGGTTGTTATAAGGATAAAATTAAACAATATCTGTAAGGCACTTAAGAAACCTTAAAGATCTATAAAAATGCTGTTGTTGTTGTTATTTATTATTTTCTTAACTAAACAGGAATCAATAGTGTGGTACAGAAGTTGAAAAGTTAATGCAGTCTTAAGCTGAATTAAGAAATCCGTAGTGTCCAGAACAAGAGAAATCTTGTCATACTCTGCCCTAGTCAGGCCACACCTGGATTATTTGGATCAGGTCTTAATGCTATAACTTAGGAAAGAAACCACTGAACTGGAGAACATCCAGAGAAAGGGAACAAGGATGGTGAAAGGCCTTAAGACTGTGCCATTTATGTCCTTGGCTGAAGAAACTGGGAGATGTTTGGCCTATACAGAAGAGAACTTGGGGAAAACATGACAGCCATGTTAAGCATCTAAAGGACTGTTATGTGAAATAAGGATTAGACATGCTATGCTTGACCCCCAGAGGACAGAACTAGGAGTAATGAGTAGAGATTACAAAGTGGTAAACTGAGGCCTGAAGCCAGGGAGGGAGGAGAAGCTTCCTAACAATTAAAGATATCCCAACAGGGAATGGGCCACCCAAAGAAATAGTGAATTATTCCTCTTTAGAGGTCTTTAAGAGAAGACTAGATGCCCACCAGTCAAAAATATTTAAGGAAGGGGGATTTTTTTTCTCATCTGTGGATTGGACTGGTTTTAGGTTCTGTGATAAGAATAATATACTAAGTTCTAGATGTAAGGTCCATATTGTATAGACCTTGCCC
Organism: Gymnobelideus leadbeateri; assembly: GCA_011680675.1. NCBI lineage: Eukaryota > Metazoa > Chordata > Mammalia > Diprotodontia > Petauridae > Gymnobelideus > Gymnobelideus leadbeateri. The sequence goes on from WOXC01004486.1 coordinate 636,005, forward strand.
TCATGCAACTTACAGATTAATAGAGTAATAAGGTACAAGTAGCTAGAGCATCAAGTATATGTAGGAGAGTAACGTAGGACCAGAAAGAGAAGGTGTTGCCAGATCGTGGATGCCACGTAAAGAAGTCTGACCTTTCCTCAGTAAGCAATAGTTAGCTTCTTCATTAATCCTGAGATATGTCATTTACAATTGAGAAGAACTGTCTACTGTCAAGCATTCTTGTGCTTTATTGATGTGAAGAGCACAGTAGGCTCTGGAAAGCTTATTAATACCCATTTCAAAGAAAACATGGAGTCAATATAAATACTTGTCAAGGGTGGCCTTAAGCCAGTGGAGGAAAAACTGAAAGGAAAATATACGGGTGTGTCCTTGCAAACTGAGAGCCTTGGTGATCTAGTTTTAGACACTGCTTAGTTGCTCCTAATTTTAAGCTTTGATTAGGCAAAACTGCTAGTTCCATTTTTATAATGAAGGGAATTTGGTACAATTAACAAGTTAGAGTGATTATTTTTTTTGCAGCTCCTAAAATGTGGCATCTATTGCGAGCGTTTGTTAAGATTACACCCAAACACCTTTCAAAGCTCCATTGACAAGCATGAATTGGTGTAGTTAAAGCTATAATTTCAGTATGAAAAGCTTCAGAAAACTCAACAGAAGCAAGTGATAGTTTGTAGTATAAGAAACATGGTGCCACGTACAGCATAACTGGAAGCAAAGGGAAGAAACACGAGCAAGAGAGTGGAGAGCACACACAAAGTGGAAGTGGGGTCATAAGCCAAGAAAGCAAGAAGAAATTTTGGTTAGAACTACTTATGCATTCACAGAACTGGTGGAGGATCCCTGGTCTCTGCCCAGCCTTTGGTATTACTCCCAGGAGTCACCTTAAACTTCCTCTAGTCTCACCAGTCTATTGGAGACCATTTCTCACCTCTTTCTCTGTGGACTGCCTAGATCATTAACAACACAAGTGGATTGCTCCTCATCAATCTACCTAAGCTAGAGCTTGTTCTCTCCCAAAACTCTCCTATTGTTCAATTGTTTCAGTCATGTCCAACTCTTCATGACCCAATTTGGGGTTTTCTTGACAAAGATACTGAAGTGGTTTGCCATTTCCTTCTCTAGCTCATTTTACAGATGAGGAAACTGAGGCAAACAAGGTTAAGTGACTTGCCCAGGGTCACACAGCTAGCAAGTGTCTGAGGCCAGATTTGAACTCAGGAAGATGACTCTTCCTGACTCCAGGCCCAGTGCTCTACCCACTGAACCACCTAGCTGCCCTATTACTCTCCTACAGGAACCCAAATTTTCCTGTTCATTATTCCCCAGATGTGCAGTGTCCATTTCCACCTCTAAATCTTCATTCAAACTCTTCCTCCTCCATGTTAGACCCACTCTGCTTCTCAAAAATGCCACCTTTCTCTTAATTCAATTCAATCAATATCAATAAGAACTTACTATGTACCTAGGATAAAAATCCCTCTTCCACCATCTCTTTCATTTGCAGACATACCCTTCTTTCAAGACCCATTTCAGGTGCCACCTCCTCCATGAAGCTCTCCTGAAACACTATCATCACCCTCCCAAGTGTAACCAAACTTCTCAGTTTTTCATTGCTCTACCAGACTGTCCCTCTGTACTTGTTTATCGATTCTTTGAATCATAGGCAACTGTTTTTTCCCTTCCATTAGATTACAGACTGTCTAAGAGCAGGATTTGGGTCATATTTGTTTCATCGGTGTCTTACACATGCTGCATACTTAATAATCGTGGAACTGAATATCTCCTCTCTCCAAAACTAGATTTTAAGCCCCTCAAAGGCAGAGACTATGATATCTATTCAGATTATGACTGTCATAAGAGAATTTTAGTACAGTCACCATTTTGCCTTGGGCAGCTGGTAATGTACTAAGCTGAAGCTTTTTTTGAATTTAGCTGAGACTTCCAGAAGTTTAACTTGGATGACTGACTGGCTAAGGATAAAAGAATTTTCAGTTCAGCTTTATTAACTTTTTTTACTCATGGACAGTATTTTCTGCCTAATTGTGAATTCCAGAACTGATCCCCTAGTGTTTGCTAATCAATTTACAAATTGACCTGATGTCCATTTTCCTCTTCTGTTATCTTTGATGTGTAAATGGCTTTCCTCTCCATTTGCCTGCTATAAAAGTTACAAATTTATATTTGAAATGTAAACCTTTACTCTTCTTTTTGGGTGCATAATTCCAATCATATTTTTATTGCTGATATGACTGAAAATTATGCAAGATTCTGAAAAAATCTTTTTGTTGCTCATTGGTCATTTAGATACCAGGAATCGATGCTGTGAGCATATAATAATGTGTCTTTGCATGTTGATAAGTCTGAATGGCAGCGGTATTTATCAATGAATCTCTATTTCCATCTCAACAGTTATTGAAATATTTTCACTGTTATAGACATAGTGCTGGGTTTATAATCTGTAAGGCATAGTTCTAAAGCCCAGCTATGTGACTTTAGACAAGATGTCTATATGTTTTAGGGAATTCCCTAGAGCTTAACTACTCAGTCAAAGTTGTAGTGAGATTTCTGTTCATGGAGGGAAGTACCATATCAGAAGTTCTTCACATGAATGAAGTCACAGACATAGTTTTGAAATATTTGTGATTTCCAGAACAGATCACCTAGTGTTTCCTGATTGTTTACAAGTAGACAAGTTTACAAATTGACCTGATATATATTTTCCCCTTCTTTTTTGATGTGAAAACCTCTTTCCTCTTCATTTGCTTGCTATTAAAATTTACAAATTTATCTATGAAATATAAACCTTTACTTTTCCTTTTTTTTTGCTTTTTCTTCAAAAGTATGCATTTGTATAAAGCCATAATAATTGTCATTCTAATTATCCAAACTACCTATAAAGCAGTCAGGAACATGATCCATATCTGACACTTCTTTGTGAATTCTATGACCAGCACAGCATGTGATGTACAGTGAGAACACAATAAATATCTGCTGCTGATGCTATCAATATACAAGAAAGCAATACAGCTAATACATAGTTAGTCTCTGCTTTTATGTTCTTAAATATTACTTTCAAAGTTTGTATGTCCTACAGGAAATTGTCACTGCCCTTTGGTTCCAGATAAGGTCAGAATATAGATTTAGGACTAGAAAGGAACTTAGAGCTTCCCTAATCCAATCTCCACCTTTTACAGAGAAAGAAACTGAGACCCTAATAAAGTGATTGCCCAAAGTCCCACAACTAATAAGGTTGGCGGGACTCCAACCTGTATGCTTGGGAGTTGCTGGTAATTAGCAAGGCAATGGAATAACTGGAATAGAATAGGTTATGGGCTTTGTATAATTGTTAGGCCATAGGTGGGGAGCCCTGGGGATACTGAAGCCGAGAGGGAAGTGCATAGGCCCATCTTACTTTATATTTGACTAATTTAGAATGGTCTATGATTGTGAAGAAGAACAAGAGGATGATTTGGGGGATTATTGGGCCTAAGGACAAGGGCTCCTCATTTACTCCTTCCCCATTGATGCAGGGCAGCTTTAAACTTCGTAAGGATGTAGAAGGTCCTAAGATAAATGGATGGATGGATGGATGGATACATAGATGGATGGATAGATATATGGATAGATAGATAGAAACATATATTGTGCATATATGTATATGTATATATTTAAGTACATGTATATATGTGTATATACACATATACACATATCCATAAAGTTGGTAGAGATCAAACATAGGGACCCTGAGAACCTCTCAATCACAAGAGAGCTAGACACAAAAGCAGCTGTGGCTAGAGTCCCTTCCCCATATAGACAGTGTATCATTTCATATATGTCTCCATCATATTTATCTGAATTCTTCATGTTCATCATTCCTCATGGCTCAATAAAATTCACCGATAAGTAGGTACATGTTGTTCCTAGATTTTTCTTATCATAAAATAATCTCAATCCCACTTACATCCAAGCTTTCCTTTAGTGATAAAATTAGAAGGACACAGTTCTAGAACTGGGAGGGACATCAGAGACCTCCTCTTCACTTTGTTGTTGAGAAAACTGAGGCCCATAGAGGTTAAAGAATTGACCAAAGTTATACAGGTTAGTGTCAGTGGCAGGATATGAACCCTGATAATTCTTCCCCCAGAACCAATGTTCTTTCCTTCACACTGCCTACATAGGTCATTTGGCCTGCCATGTTTTTTCTACACTGAGAGGCTTTCGCAAAATCTTTCCTCATTAAGAAGGCCCTACTGTTTCACTTCTATAGCTTTCAAAAAAAAAAAAAAACTGCTGTCCAAATCTGGCTTTTACGAAAGATAGTTAAATGTTAATTATTCAGAAACTAAAATGATTTGCGGGGGAGGGGAGAGAAAACCAAGGAACTTTTGATGACTATAATCAACATTTGCTGTACAGCAGTGCCTGATGTCTAAGGATCTGAGTATTTACTTTAATGAAACACTTTCCTGGAAGTCACAAAGCAAGTTAGTAAGGGTGCTGAAACATCAGAGTTCTATTGAAATCATGCCACATAAAGGATGGCCCCAATTCCATCTAACACTAAAACTCTTGCATATTAAAGCAATGGCCCAAATTCTTTACAGATAGGCTTCACAGCTGGGGTAAGAGCTGGAATCCTTACAAATCTGGAAACCTTACCAGAAAGCTCCCTACCCCATGCTTGGAACACTTCCTTAAGGAAAAGAATGAGACTACCAAGATTCCATTTATGCAAAGATCCTAAATGGAATTGTGTTGGCCCCTTAACAGGAAGGTCAGTTAGGGGGTTTGTACAGGACTCCCAAATTGCCCCTGCAGCACACCACTCTGCCAAGCTAATTAATTCTGACAAGACTCTAAGACATATATACAGTCTGGTATACCCATCTGAAAGAAATGTTTCCAGATAGCCCCCAGAGTGTCAGCAGACTATTTCATAGTGGAATGATGGGGAGGGATGGAATTAAATGACCTGAATTCAGATTCAGCCTTTCTAGCTCTGTGAACACAGGCAAATTCATATGATCTCTGTTAGCCTCAGTTTTGTCATTTCTAGAATGGGGATAACACTACTCGTGCCATCTACCTCTTAGGGCTGTGAAGAAAGGACTTTGAAAGCCATTTAAGTGCTATAGATATCTGAGTTATTATTGCTCCCAAAGACACGGAGATTTTAGGGCATCCAATCTCTTTGTTTTCCTGATGTTTGCCCTGTTGGGCAGTCCCCTTGGCTAACACACTGGTGCAATATGTAGACAGATGTACAAAAGCACAGACCCAGAGATTGAAGATTATTGATTTTGTTCCAGTGACTTGGCAGGTTCTGAAAGTTTCATCAGAACTACCGTCTTATCAACATTTAGTACCAGAGTTTATTATCTTCAGCTTAGTGAGTTACACAGCATAGGAAACACCTTGGCCTACTTTTAGCCCTACGTCCCTTCAAGATATCAGAACCATCATTCTTCTTTCTTTAAAAAAAAAAAATCATTCATGGTCTGGGAGATTGTGTGTTTGCTGTGTTTAGAATTTGGTCTGGTGCTTTAAAAATGAAAGAGGAGTATTATCAGATTTCATACCTTATGAAAGACATTAGACCCTTTTCCTTCAATCTGAAAAGCATTTATGATATGCTAGGCACCATACTAGATGCTAGAAATACAGAGACAGAAATAAACTGAAATTCCAAAAATTCACATGTTAGTGGGGAAAACAAAGAAGTCAACAGGTAAAATAAATTACATGATAATTTGAGGGCTCTGTACACTAGAAGGATGGCAAACAATTTCTTTGGAAAATGATCCCAGAGCTGAGCCTTGAAGGAAATTAGAGATTCTAAGAGGCAGAGATGAGAAGGAAGTAATCTCAGACATGGGGAGACAGCTTGTTCAGAAGACACGAGGATGAGAGATGGGAGGTTGAATTGAGTGAAGAGCAAACAAGCCTGACTGACTGGACTTTAGAATGTGTGAAGGAGAAGGGGAGGATGTAAAATGGGACCCTGACAGGTAAACTGCAGTCAGAATGTTAAGTGATTTAAATACTTAGTTGGGGCATTTGTATTTTTCTTATTAAAAGCAATAAAGAATCAAAGATTCTTAAGGGTGGTGACATGACCAGACCTGTGCTTTGGAAAGGCACATAGTAGGAGATTAATAAATGTTCAGTGACTGACAGTGACTGAGTTGCTTAAAGGATGGATTTAAAAGAGAAGAGACTAAGGGTGGCTAGGTGGCACAGTGAATAGAGCACTGGCCCTGGAGTCAGGAGGACCCGAGTTCAAATCCAGCCTCAGACACTTAACACAAAAACTAGCTGTGTGACCTTGGGCAAGTCACTAAACCCCAATTGCCCTCCTAAAATAAATAAATAAATAATAAAAGGAAAGAGATTGAAAGCTAGGAGGAATGGCAATAGTCCAGGAGATGTATGACCAGTACAAAAGCAACCTGGACATGATGAGTTAAGTCAAAAAACGGCATGCATCATGATCAGTTGGGTAACAGACTGATGGGTTCCTAAGCAGGAGAACCACATGACTTGTGAAGTTCTATGGTTCTCACTACAAAAATAGAACCTGCAAGAGTAAGAAATTTCCATTCTGCTTTCCAGAGCAGTGGGAGCGGAAGAGTTGAAAAGTGGGTTTGGAATAAGCCTCATGAAATGAATGAGCCTTACCCAGTTTATGACAATGCCATTATTGACCCAAATGCCACATCTGGCTTGATAATGGCACTGTCATATGCTAGATAAGGCTCATTTTGCATAGACAGACAGATAGAGATATAAATACCTCCCCCAAGCGACTACTTTGTAAGAGCCTTCAGGAACTTAGAATCTCAAAAGGAAATTATCATGAGAATTTATCTGTATCTATTGACTAGCAGGACAGAGAGAACTTGAATGAACATAATAAAATCAAATGCAAGGGTAGAAAATATCACCATTCTACAAGAGTTGGGCACAAGGGAACACTTTCCCCAGAATTCTTACCAGTTTCTAACAGGGAGTTTTCAGCCCATTTGGGAAAGAGAGCCAAACATAAAGGATTAACAGAAGAGCAAGGTTCTAGGATTTTAACCTTAACTCTCCTAAGGCCTTCCTCCAAGACCTGATTACAAAATTAGGAGTCCACAGCATTAGTAACTGACATCAGCCCCTTTGATTCTATTCCTTCCCCATAATCCTCTCCTCCTTAATCCTTTTTTATGGCAATATTTTACCCATCCACCACAAAATCAACTTCAAATAGAAAATGTTTTTCTTCTAGCTTAACGATCCTGTGGCCTGAAGCAACCCAAGAGAAGAATGCTTTAACCCTTTAAAATCTGAACCTAATTGTGAGTCAGATCCCTCAGCCTCTTCCCCTGTATTAGCTGAACTGTGATTTAATTATAACAATAAGACCTAACATATTTTTTGCTGTTTTTTGGTTTACAAAGTACTTGTATATCCACTATTTCCCCTGCTTTTCACTAAAAGCCCGTAAGATAGGCAGTGCAGACATTAATCTCCCATTACAAATGAGAAAACTGACTTTCAAGGGGTTAAGTGCTAGCCCAAGGTTATGTGTCTAGTAAGTGGTGAGTCAAGATTGAAATCCAGGCTCTTCTAATTCCCAAGCTAGAGCTCTTCCCACTACAGCACACTGCCTCTGGGAAAACGTCTGTTAGAATAGGAAAATATAGTTTTAGCAATCACATAGATCATGGTTTTTTTCATCAGTTGTAGGACAGAAAGAGGCATCACAGTACAATGAAAAAGGACTGGCTTTGGAATCAGAGGATCCTGGTTCAAATCCCAGATCTGACACTTACCTGTGTGATCTTGGGCCAATCATTTAACTGCACTAGGCCTCAGTTCCTTTATCTGTAAAATGAAGATTTTAAAATAATTTCTGAAGTCTTTTTTTTCCAATTTTAAATCTATGATACTTGGATATTTACAAATGACTTTGTACTCACTTTTACCACTCTTGTGGGACCCATCAGTATCCCACAACTCTATTTTTATCAAATGTCATGGCTACACAGTTTGATGATAATGGCAGTAAGAACCACCATCCTTTGTCACTTCCTTTAGCGTTCGATGCTGTTGAATTGAGTCTTCCCTACCCGGCCTTGGTCCTTTGAGTCTATGGCCTTCCATATCCACTGAGCCACCAAGGCCCAAGTTCCACTTGTAGGGCTTCCTCCTCAACTGATCCTTGGATATTTAGCACATCCAGATAAATATGGGCCCCTTAGAGCCTGGAAAAGTCTCTCTATCAGACCAATGACTGGAAGAGCTATTGGATGTCAATTTTACCTGACTACAGGTAAATGCTGCTGCTTTTAGGTAGACAACTTCTTAAGCTACTTCCTGATTTGGTCATGCAAGTGACAGAGATTAAGCTAAAGGTGGAATCTGAGGCTGGGCTGGGACTCAGACCATGAAGCAGGCAGGGCTTAGAGCCACACACTAATGAGCATGGAGCCAAATGGGACTTGAGAGAAGACAGTCTTGTGCATTCCCATGACTTTGCTCATGACCCCCAAAGAAGAAGCAGGGTAGTGAAATGGGAAAAGCAATGGATTTAAAGTCAGAGGACATGGGTTAAAATCTTGGCTCTGATATGTACCACCTGTGTGACCTTGGGCAAGTCATTTCACCAAACCAAAACCAAACCAGGCTTTGGTTTCCTCAAAGAAGGAGACTCGTTAACCTCTAAGGTCTATTACAGCTCTATGTCTCTGTTCCAATAAGTCCCCAGTGGACATGGGTAGCTCTGATATCTCTTCCCAGTTCCAGTCTCCAATCTCTAATTATCTAAGGATACTTATTTGTCATGTCAAAGTCAACATACTCAAAACCATCTCATCTCCAGGTGAATTCCCTATTCCCATCAGGATTACTCTTCATTTACCCCAATATAAAAAACAAAAGAGGATGATTAACAATAGGGAAGAAGAAAAGAAAAGGTTTGATGTAGTAATTAGTTATCAGTCAATAGATCTATAAGAATTATTTGATTCTCTAGCTAGAAGTTGTGGGGCATACAAAGCAGTATAAGACAAAATCCATGGAAAGAAAGAAATAAACATTTATGAAATGCTTACTCCGTGCCAGCCACTGGACTAAGTACTTAAAAAATATTGCCTCATTTGACCCTCACAATAACCCTGCTAGGCATTAGTGCCATGTTACAACTGGGGAAACTGAGCCAGTCAAAAGGTTAAGCAAATCTTAAACTTCAATGAATAGAGGTCAAGTGACTTGCCCAAGGTTACACAGTTAGTAAATATCTGAGGGTATATCTAAACTCAGATAATCCTGACTCCTGGCCCAACACTCTGTCTCCCTGGCCTCAAAGAGTTTACAGTCTTGTTGAGGAAACAAGATAGAAAACAATGAATGAATGGGCACATGAAGGCATATAACAAAGTGCCCAACTGTAGAATACAAGCCTGTCATAAAGGTGCAGAACAAGATTAAGATCACGCAGTGACATTGAGTACAGAAGACACCTTAGTTAACAAGGAAGGCTTCTTGGAGGAGATAATACAGTAATATAGTAAGCACAGAACTAGGCTTAAGGTCAGAAGACCTACATTTAAATCCTGGTTGTCACTAACTTGTTATGAGCTTTGTCAAAACACTTCTCTCTGTGCCTCAGTTTACTTATAGCATCCTAGGTACAGAGGTAAAAGAGATCTTAGAGATCATGTCTGTAGTCCAGAGGTGGGGAATCTGTGCCCTCGAGGCCACACGTGGCCCTCTAGATCCTCAAGTGTGGCCCTTTGCCTGGGCTGCACTCGAGGGCATATGGTCCTTTAGGCCACAGGTTCCCCACCCTGCTATAGTCCAATCCCATCCTTAAAAAGACGGAAAAATGAAAGTAAAGGAAGAATACATACCCAAGGTCATATAAAGGAGTTAGAGTAGATGGTTTTATAATAATATTAATAGCTACATTTATGTAGTGCCTTAAGGTTTCTACAAAGTACCTTACCTGTGTCTCACTCCATACTAAAAACAATACTGTAATACTGGTACTATTATTATCTGTCTTTTACAGATGAAGAAACTGTAGACTGAGAGTAATTAAGTGACTCATCCAGGACTGCACAGTCGGTATTTGTCTGAGGAGAATCCCCATTTAAGTCTTCCTAATTGCAAGCCCAGCATTCATTCCACCACAAGAACCATCCAGCTACCTCAGGTCCCTTGTAGCTCTGACATTCCATGATTATGTAGGATCTGAGCTAGCCTTTGAGGGATGCTCCGGGTAGCTGGAAACTTTCAGACACTCACTGATGGCTGGGGGGGAGAAAGGTCCAAGGAACAATAACGTGTATGTGACCAGTCTGCTGCAATAGAAATCTATTCATCTCTGAACAAGAAAGAAATGCCACAGTCCCTCACAGTTACCCTTTCTTTGCTTTGTCCTGTAAATCAGAGGCCCACCATCAATTCTTGCTCATCCAATCTCAGTGGATTACTGCCTCTCCAACACACTGGATTTCATTGTAAGGCTCTGAACACAGAAAAGTTAACTAGCATGTATTTGTGGTAGAAATTCTCACAGGGTCGGGCAGAGCCCTGGCAGTAGGGCCTCATGCTTTGCTTGGTCACTCTATAGCTTGTCAAGGAGCATCAAACTGGCACCATGTTTTGGGGCATTGCTGCTGTGTTTTCCCAGGTGGGCACACTTTTTTTCACTGCAGTGCTATGTAGCAAGAGGGAGATGACCTCGAGCCCGGCTCTGGGCCCTTTATAAGGTTTGCTTAATAGACAGCAATGTCTATTCTTAATATATTCATTAAACACAAACTGTGAGTGAGGAGACAGAATAAGAGTCATTCTGGCCAGGGGAATGAAAAAAAAAATACTGCCATCCTTGTTGCAACTGGAATATAGTAAGATAGATCTGCAAGTTTGTTTTTTCACTGGAGCACATTTTTAAGAGATCAGGACTGGATCTTATATGAGAAATTGCAGAATAGGACAAATCAAAAAGTGCAGTGAATTTGGCATCAGAAGACTTGGGCTCAATTCTCAATGCTTCCACTTAATACCTTCGTATCAATATCCCAGGCAAAGAACTTAATCTCCATCTGTTTCCTCTTCAATGATATCAGGGGTCAGATGAGATGGACATTAAGGTCTCTTTGATTCTAAATCAGTGAGACTATGTAACTGTGAATCGGTCAGTGAGCTGACCTCTGGGATCCAATTTTAATGGCTGACAGAGACCAGCGAGAATGATTTAGAGAATCCCAGTAAGAGCTCTGACCCACCTCTCTGAGGTGTGCCAGTGTCTGTGGGGCCCATTCTATAGAGATTGGGAGTTAGAAGGAACCTTCACAATCAGTGAGTTCAACTCCTCATTTTATAGATGAAGAGCTGAGGCTTCAGTAACTTTCCCAGGGTTACAACAAACAGTTAGTAAGATGGATTTGAACTCAGACCTTCCTGGCTCTAAGTCTGGTACTCTCTCCACTGCCTCTCCTAGCCATCTCCCATTAGCTCTCTTGCAAGTACTTTGTAACCTCATAATGAAAGAAACACATGCGCCAAGAATTGTTTTCTAAGGCAAAATACGTTAACAGAAAAGTTTCAGGCAATGACCTATGAGAAATTTAAGAATTGTGCTGAATTGCTTTTGGGGGCAAGAGGGAGTTATCAGAGAATATTTCTGGGAAGAGATAGCAAATGAGTTGATCCCTGAAGGAAAGTAAGGACCTTTACAGACAAAGACGGGGGACAGAGGAACCTGTAACAGGCATGGGGGATGGTACCAGTAAAGACACAGAGACAGGAGAGATCATAAAAAGAAAACAGATTTAAAGAGTGTTATATAAGGACAACCAGGTGGTGCAGAGAGAGTCCCAGCCCTGGAGTGAGGAGGACCTGAGTTCCGATATGACTTCAGACACTTGACACTTACTAGCTGGGTGACCATGGGCAAGTCACTTAACCCTGATTGTCTGGAAAGTACTATATAAATGTTAGCTATTATTAGTAGTAGTAGTTTGACTGAAACTAGAAGACTACATGGAGAGTGACTAGACCGGAGGCCAAAACCAGATTGTGAATGTCTAGCCCAGTAGTTCATTTTTTATCTGAGAAGCAACACAGGAGTCACTGAATAATTTTGGTTTGTTTGTGTTTTCCTAATATAAAGAAATTATATGATCAGAGATTTATACTGGAAATATTACTCTGACACAGAGGTGAAGGATGAATTTAAAAAGGGGAGAAGCTGAAGGCAGGAAGGCCAATTAAAATAGCTATTATAGTGGTTTAGGAAAGAAAAGATGGATGAAGGCCTGAGCTATAGTGGCAGTGTGGATGGGGAGAGATGTGAGAAAGAATACAGAAGCAGATTCATCCCAGCTTGGGCAGTAAAGTGAATATGAGAGCCAAGAAGCAAAGGTAACCCTTGGATTTCAGGTCTGAGTGACTGGAAGGATGGCAGGACCATCAGCAGAAATAGAGGAGTTTGAGAGAAGGGACAGGTTTGGGGAGCTCAGTTTTAGACATGCTGAATTTAAGGGCCTTCTACAATCCTAGATCCTGGCCTCCTGATCAGATGATGGGGTGCAGGTGTTATGCATTCATTCCTATGACCAGAAGTCACTGAAAAAAAAAATGGGGGAGGGGCAGCTAGGTGGTGCAGTGAATAGAGCACTGGCCCTGGAGTCAGGAGGACCTGATTTCAAATCTGGCCTCAGACACTTAAAACACACACATACGCACGCGCACGCGCACGCACACAAACTAGCCATGTGAACTTGGGCAAGTCACCAATTGCCCTACCTTCCCCCCTCCAAAAAAGAAAAAAAAATAGGATTAGAGTTCTAGGAATCATAATATTTGGAGTTGGAAGGGACCTTGTCTAATCCTTAGACTAGTGGTGGTAGAGGTATTAAGTTGAGTCAGTCACAGGAAATAACTGACCTACACAATGACCAACCACAGTTACACAGGAGTTATGATGAAACATGCTACCCACCTCTGGATAAAGAGCTGGTGGATTCAGAATGCAGATTGAAACATGTTTTCTTCTTTTTCTTTCTTTCTTTTGTTTTTTTATGTGACTAATAGAGAAATTTGCTTTGAATCATTACTATACATATTTGTAGTAGGTTTTATTTTTCTTGTTTTCTCAATGAAGAGGGGAGGGAGAGGGAAGAAAGATAATTCGGAACTGAAAAAATTAATAAACTAAATAAAAAAGGAGTAAGTCATAGGATCATAGAGTCAGAGCAAGAATGAACCTTAAAGGCCATCCAGTCCAATGACATCATTTTAAAAAAGAAAAAGCTGTGGTCCAGAGGTAGGAAATGACTTTTCCAAGATCATTCAGGCAATTAGGACTCAAGGCAAGCTGACCTAAATGAAGCAAAAAGGCACCTGAGAGAAGACAAGAGACAGTCAAGCCTCCACCACCATTTTTACTTAGACTCTGATGGAGACAGACCATGTCCCCAAACCCATGAACCTTGGTCAGAGCAGTGCCCCTCCAACCCACTAGACTTGTATTCAGGCCAGCCTCTACAGCTGTAAATTAAGGAAGAGATCTCTGATCACCTTCCACCATGAGACACAAAAGTCCTATGACTGCAGCACTCCCCCCCACCCTAGATCACTAGTCATGTTCCAGCTATTCCCCGTCTTCACAGCCATGAAGGGAAGCAACTTCTGTGGAAAATGGACCAGCCATCCCTACCAACTGTCACCCCTAGGACAGGGCTGGCATCCTGAGGAAGAGACTGGAGGCACAATGTCCCAGGCAAGTAAAGTCATCACCCCCACCACTACCTTGACCACCATCTCCCCTTAGATCCTGATGGAGACAGCCCAGGATTTTGAACCCAAAAGCCCTAGGAATACCAATGCTTTCCACACAGCACCTGCTGCCAGCATCCTGGATGCAACCCTTGTGGAAATGCATCCAGACAACTGTTCCTGTGGGTGCTACAGCCATAGTGACTGAAGACCCAGGAAAGAAAGTTCTTGCTGTCAAAGTCCTTTACACTGTCAAATGGTTCAGCATCAGAAGCAGATATCATTTTATCAGTGGAAATGGAAAAGAAAAGACATTCCCATCTGCTTTGCTGCTGAACCCTGGGACCTTCCCATCTGACTTGCTGCTCAGACTTTCTCTTTGTCTCCTCCTTGGGAATGTGAGCTCCTGGGGAACAGGACTGTCTTACTTTTCTACTTGTATCCCCAGTGCTTAGCATATAAGTAAACACTTAGTAAATGTTTCTTTTTTTCATTCATTTATTCATTCAATAAAAGTCAGATCCCCCGAATATAACCTAGGACTATAATTCCTCCACATTTCCCAGTGTACTTAGCTTCCTCTCCAGCTTATCTGCATCAAGATGATCAATGAAGGCAGGGGATTCACATGTCTTCTCTGTATCCCCTAATGAGAGAGAGCTAGTGCTCAGGCAATATCAGTTTAATAGGGAAAGAAGAAATTCTCTTTAAAACACACACGCACCCCTGCCATAAGCTTCAGGCAGATGATGTAATAGGATTAGCCATGCCCTTTCCAAGACATTCTCATCAATTCCTGTGACTACAATGGAAATCAGAGCTCAGACGGAACCACATCTTCACAGCTCTTGGTTTCTCTGGGCGGCACACTTCTCTGTGGGCAGACAGCGGGGACCACTTGAAAGAATGGCTCCTGATATATCCATTAGGGAAAAGAGAAGATCCATGCACATCTCAGCCCTGAGAACAGACATTCTTGCATCCCCATGATGCAAGCAAGAGAGTGAAGGAAAGGGCAGGGGAAATGAACAGCCACTGAGTTTTCTTAGTACTCTGGGTTACTTAACACCAGGCAAATACATTGTGCTTTAACTCAGACAGCTGAGATTGGGTCTCCCAAGCAGGATATGTGGCCCGGGAGACTGATGCAAGAGAGGTACAGTGTATAAACAGGTGAGCAAAAGTCCTGAGAAGGATTACTGGCCTAATGTATCAACCCTAGTTTGTAGAAAGTCTTTTATTCATTCACAGTGAAAAAGGATGCTAATTTCCCAATGGGTCAGGGAACATCCCAGAGACCCGAGGACAATGCATTGATGCTGGTAAAATGTTTTCCAGAATGGCATAATAGTGTACAGGCATTCCATCCAATACAATCCTTCTTTATAACCTGACTAATGTCTAATGTGAAAGTATTTGCAGATCCTATACCTGATTGTATGCTGTCATGTTGGGGGGAGGGGAAGGAGGGAAAGGAAATTTGAAACTCAAGGGATTGTGGAACTGAATCTTGTAAACTAAAAGTAAACCAACAAATTAATAAAGACCCAAAAAAAAATTTTTTAAAAGAATGGTGTACACGAGAGGCCAAGTATCATCAAAAGAAGATCTATAAAACTTTTGGTCACAGAAAAATATTAATTCTGATGGTAGTTGTGAGTTTGCAAATCTGATATTTAGTATGCCTGTAATTACTGCCAGGTACCTGACTGTGAGAAAACAGCTAACCTAGCTTGCCCTAGGTGTGAATTTGAGGGACTGAGACAAAGAGCCAGTAGAGCCAGGCAGACACAGAAGTATATGACCATTATTTTTTCTACAAAATAAGAGATTTTTATAGAATCTTTATTAAAATAAAACATTATAATTAGCTACAGAGGCAGTAGGGTCTAAGACAGTGGTGAACCTGCAGCGTTGAGGCCCTATGTGGCCTTCTAGGTCCTCAGGTGCAGCCTTTTGACTGAGTCCAAGTTTTACAGAACAAATCCTTTTATTAATAAGATTTGTTCTGTGAAGTGTGAATTCAATCAAAGAATCATACTTGAGGACCTAGAGGGTCACATGCGGCCTTCAAGCCTCAGGTTCTCCATCCCTGGCCTAAGAGATAGAGATCAAGCTACAAAACAAGGAAAATCTCCATTCAAAACCCGCCTCTGACATGTATTGGCTCCCTGTCCCTGGACAGGCCACTTTGCCTCAACTGGCTAGAACTAAAAAGTACCGCAGCCTACATTGGTAGAGGGACTTCCTCCATCCAGGAAATTCCTTTCCAGTGAAATAACAATTCCTACTATTAACTAGCCATTTAAATCAGATAACATTTTCAAACTCTTAGGACAATAAAACTCTTTTCCCTCCTGCTATTCCTTACAGGGCACAATCCCTTGCAGGTAGAGAGAATGGAGGGATAAGCCAATTGGCTTACCAGAAGGTCTGGAAAGCCTCCCAGGGCAGCCAGGGGCCAGGACCTAATTTAGCTTAGAGAGTCTGTGAAGTCATGGTGTCAAATGCTCTCCCATTCAATCAAGCATTTTTTTTGAAGAGGAAATCTAATTTTTTTCAATTAACAGACATGTTTTTCCCTTTCTTTCTTACTCCCACTAGGAAAAAAGAAAAGAAAGGCCTTTCTACCAAATATGTGTAGTCAAAATTCTAGTGAGAGATTCAAGAAAGGACAGAGAGAACACAGTCCTGTCCTTCCATGTGAGGTGTGGAAGTTTATACTTGGGCTTGCGACAGTCTCTGCTATGGGCCTTCAGGGGGAATGTGATTGCCTAATGTTATCCTGCCTTTGGGCCAGTCATGACTGAGGAAGCACAGACCTAGTGAGAGACTGACTGGGTTTAGCTCAAAGGGCCTGGATTTGAATCCTGACTAATATTTACCCACTGTGTGACTTCTTGTGGTCTAAATTACCTCATTTAGAAAATGAGGGAACTGGTAACTCCAAGGAATTAGGCAGACAGCTAGTTGGTGTAGTGGAGAGAGCACTGGGCCCAGGTCACGAAAATGAACCTTCCACAGTTCAAATCTAGCCTCAGACACTTACTAGCTGTGTGACCCTGGGCAAGTCACTTCACCCTGTTTGCCTCAGTCCCCTCATCTGTAAAATAAGCTGGAAAAGGAAACAGTAAACAACTCCAGCATCTCTGTCAAGAAAACCCCAAATGGTGTCGCAGAGAATCAGGTACGACAGAAAAACTACTGACCAACAACGAAGTCCAAGGACTTCCTTCCAGCTCCAAATCTTAGGAGTCCTTTCTCTTAGAAAAGAGTCTCAGGATTTGTTTTATTATTGTGTTTTGGTTTTGGTTTTTGATTTGTTGTTTCGGGGGTTTTTTTGGGGGGGAGGGGGGAAGTTGGACATAGGATTCCACTGATAGAAAGACTTTTGGTTGAAGAAAGTTGCCTGAGATATTAAAAGGTTAAATGACTCGCCCAGAGTCACTCGTCAATATGTGTCAGATTTAGGACTTGAACCAGGCTTTTTTGACTCAAAGGCCGACTCTCTCTACCCACTACACCACTGCTCTAGTCAGGACCCAAGAACATATTTGCTACTGGAATGAGTAATTGAGAGGCTCAGTTCCAGAATTTCCAGATCATCCAAAGGTATTACAGGCCACACGCCCTCCACCATAGTGGTAGAGATAGCTTAGTGTCATGGGAGGCAGTTAGGTGGCACAGTTGATGGAGTAGTAGACTTGGAGTGGGGACGACCTGAATTCAGATCTTGCCTCACACACTCATGGCTGTTACCCTGGACAAACCACTTAACCTCTTTCAATATCAGTTAACTCCCAAGACTATAAATTGAAAATCAGTTACTGATCTGCATTGGTAGAGAAAGTTTCTTCATTCAGCCTCAGTTTCCTACCTCCCAAGGTGGGTTGCTTTGGTTGTTGTTGTTAGAATAAAATGAGATGATATATATAAAGCATTTTGCAGACCTTGGTATTATGTTCTCAGTGCCACTGTAAGCACACCTGTCCCAGTTAGGGACCCCTGCTCCTACAGGAAAGTACTCATGTTCCAAAGAATGTTCAAACATCCCTTGACATTCATGCTAAAAATAAGGTCTTCAGACTGTTGTGGGTGGTGTATGCCACAACCTTCTTGGCCAGGAGGTCAACAAGAGAAGAATACCAGGAGAGCATCACAGTCCCCAACTAGGGCAGCAGCTGTCACCAACAAAACAGGATGAGGAAAGACAGGGAAGGACTACAGCCAGGGATGTCCTAAGGGTCTGAAATATAATTCAGAGCCAGGTTTTGGAAGGCCTTGAATACCAAGCTCAGAAGTTTAAATGTTATTTGTGAGGCTGTGGAGAGCCTACCAAGGGTTTCTGCATAGAGAAATGATAGAGTGGGCGTGGTTCCTCTCTCCCAGGCCTCTCCAAGTGAGCAGCCTGGCCCTAATCCTTAATTCCATTCTTCAGACCCACCCGAGCAACAGTTGGACACTCATACAGGAAGGTTCTTGCCTATCTGGAAAGTCGTATTTTTCAGATACATTTCTAAATAATTATTTGCTGTCTCAAGGCCCTTCCCCTAGATTTGGGAGCAGGAGGAAAATGTGAAAGGTTCCCAGTACCTCAAAGGTCAGAATAATTCAACCCAACACACTAGTAAGCCCTGAAGTGCTCAAGAGAGAATATATAATATATAAATATATACACACACACACATACATATATGATTTGTGACTATTTAAGGAAGAAGTAAATACTAGAAACCAATAATGGTTTATTAAGAACAAGTCATTCCAAACCAACTTTGCTTCCATTTTTGACAGCTCCTGGATTAAGGAAATATCATAGACATATTTTGAATCCAACTTACTGGATTTCAACCAGGCATTTAACAAAGGCTCTGCAGACAAGATGGAGAGATGTGGATTGGAGAGTGGCACAATTGAGGGTGTCCTGGAATAATATTTAATGGGTATCAGTGTCGATCTGATGGGAAGTGTGTATTGGAGTGATTCCAACCCAAATCCCACCTTCCGTAGGAGGCCTATCCCAGTCCCCATAGCTGCTAGTGTCTTCCCTTTGAGATTATCATCTATTTAAATCATATACATCTTCTATGTGCAGTTACTTGCATGGTGCCCCCTATCAAAGTAGGGGGAAGAGACAATGGTTTTATCTTTTACCTTTCTTTGTATCTTCCACCAGTGATTAACAATATGCCTAGCATATGTTATTATTGTTTAGTCATTTTTCATCTGTGTCTGACTCTTTGTGACCCCATTTGGGGTTTTCTTGACAAAGATACTGGAGTGGTTTGCCATTTCCTTCTCTCTAGCTCATTTTATAGATGGGGAAACTGAGGCAAATGGGGTTAAGTGACTTCATTTGATAAGTGTTTATTCACTGACTGAATGAAGGATAAATGGTTAACATTGGAAATAATTACCTTGGATGAATGAATATATCGAATGTCTATAAAATTGGCATGTTACATGAAGCTGGGAATAATTAATATACTGGGTAACAGAATAGGGGTTCAAAAATCTTAACAAGCTGGAAAAATGGGCCATATCTAATAAATAAACAGGTAACAGTGAAAAATATAAAATTATAGGAGACCAAATACCTCATTTCACAGATGGAGGTACAGGGAGGTAAAGTGATTCATCTAAAACTATCCAGGTAATCAACATCAGAGAAGTGTGCTTCAACCGAGGATTGAGAAAGTCCAGTCACATAAGCAAATGATAAAAGACTTGTGGCTAGGCTAGAAACCAAATTCATAAACAGAAATCCTAGTGAAACTGTAAGCTCCATGTGATTCAATATTATGATGCAGCAGCCAAAAAAAAAGTAATGCAATTTTAAGGTACGTTGATAGAATATACCATGCTGAAATAGGAAAGTGATACATTCCCACTATCCTCTTCTCTGGTTAAATCAAATCTGGGGTATTACAGTTAGTCCTAAATGCCACATTTTAGTAATGGCATTGCCAAGATGGATTAGCTTGGACAAGGATAGTTAAGACAATGGGGGAACTCAAAGCCTTACCTTGAGAAGATCCATCAAAGGAACTGAGGTTGCCTAGTGTAGAGAAAAGAAGACCTAGGTGGAAGGGGAGGACAGGAATCAAACATTTGAAAGGTTGTCAGGTAGGAGGCAACTCATAGTTCATCTAGTCTTACACCTTCATTTTCCAGAAGAGGAAACTGAGGACCAAAAACAGTGAAGAGGTTTGTCCCAGGCCATGGACCTGGCAAGCGGCAAAACCAAAATTCAAACCCTGACCTTTTGGCTCCAGATAATAAGCAATAGCTAGTACTTAGCTATCATATAATAATAGCCAGATGGTGGGTCTGCCAGCTTAAACTCTTGCCTACTCCAATCTATGCTCCATTCAGCCACCAAAGTGATTTTCCTAAAGTGTAGGTCTGATCACCTCCTTCCTCCTACTCAATAAACTGCAATGGCTCCCTATTGCCTCCAGGGTCAAATACCAAATCCTCTGTTTGGCATTCAAAGCCCTTCATAACCTAGTCTTTTACTTTCCCAATCTTTACACACCTTACTCCCAACCGTTTACTCTTTAGTCCATAACACTTGGCCTCCTTGCTATTCCACAAACAGGACACTCCTTCTCTCAGTTCCAAGCTTTTCTATGGCTCCCGTGAAAGGGATGCTATCCCTCCTCATCTCCACCTGCTGATTTTCATTAAGTACCAATTAAAATCTTTCTTCTACAGGAAGGTCTTCCCAACCCCTCTTAATTCTAGCTCCTTCCCTCTCATTTACTTCCAATTTATCCTGTAGGTAGCTTGTTTAGATAGAGTTGTTTTCTTGTCGGCATCAGATTGTGAGCTCCAGGGGGCAGGAACTGTCTTTTGCCTTTTTTTCATATACCCAGAACTTAGCACAGCAATGGTGACATACCAGGTTCTTGATAAATATTCATTGCTTGATTTGTAGAGAGCTGTAAAGTTCACAAAAACACTTTCCAAATATTATCTCATTTTGTCCTCATAAAAACCCTGAGAGATTGGTGTTCTCATTATTCCATTTTACATATGAGAAAACTGAGGCAGAAATGAATTTATTTGCCCAAAGTCACATAGCTAATGTTTCTGAGGTTGTATTTGACCTCTGTTCTTCCTGACTCTGGACTCAACCTTCTATTCACTTTGCCATCTGGAGCTTTTCTATAAGCCCTGATTTCCCAAAGCCTGGTTTTTTTTTTTCACTCCTTGGAGGTAATTGCAGTTAAGTGACTTGCCCAGGGTCACATAACTAGTATGTATCTGATGCTGGATTTGAACACAGGTCCTTCTGAGTTCTATACCACCTAGCTACCCCCAAAGCCTGTTCTATTTAACCCCAAAGGGCAAAGCTAGAGCCAATGGGAAGGAATTACAGAGGGGCAAATTTTGTCTGAGTAAAAGGAAAGACTTCATCACAGAAATGACCAAAATAAAATGGGCTGCTTCTGAAAAGAGTGTCAATCTTTGGCTGAAGGCTGAATGGCTACGTGTCAGAGAAGTCACCAGGGTTATTCATCTTTCAGGTGTGACTTTACTACTAAGTAACCTATAAATGGAACCTTCTTTGTGGGTCCAGACCTATGACTTCACCACTGGGGGAATTCCTGTTTTGGAAACCTTTTCCTGATGTCCATCAGCAACTCAATGAAACAAGAGACCTGGAAACATTAAGTTAACTAGCTGCCTGTTCTCTCACAGGTGCTATTTGTCAGAGGCGATACTTGAACTCAGGTATTCCAGGCTCCAAGATCAGTCCATGGTCTCTCCCTTCTCAAGGTCCCTTCTAATTCTAGTATTCTCTAAGGCCTTTCAAAAAACCTGGATTCTCTGTAATTAGATAAAATCTGACTCTTCTGACTTCATCTCTTGAGCATGGTATAAAAACCTCAGTGTCATTTCTGGTCAGAAACTAGAACATTGCTCCTCAGCTCCCCAGCTCTGCAGGGATACTGCCCCCAAACACCCACCAAAAGGCCCTTTGCTTTCAGCACCCACTTGTGGCTTCAGGTATTACCCAGCCTTTTCCCAAGATGAGTTCCCAGAGTGCAGGTACAGGATGAGGCTTCTCTATACACTGGTTCAGGAATGATGGCTTTCAAAGGCTTAGAAACAACAGGCATGATTTTAAATCCAGATCTGTCTTAGTAAAATCAAACCAGATGGGCCCAAGGCAAGAGCATGCCCAGGTACCACAGCAACAGGTGCTGGTATCAGGTCAGCAAGGGTCAGCACTCCAGAGAGGGCAGAGGTGAAATCCAGTTCAGGGCCAAAACAATTCATCAACCAAGGAATCAGGAAGCTATGGATAGACAACATTTCTCAGGCATGTCTAGCCCCATCATCATCATCATTCAACTCCACTTGGGTCATCACTTTCTCCAGCAAAACATTAGACTCTATTCCTGGACCTTCTGTGGGCATTGAAAGACCAGATTTAGCCTTCTCTTCCTCAGTACCAGGCTGCTATAGCACTTTCTGAATGCTTCCAGCCATGCTACCCTGCCATCCCTCCTCCTCCCCTTTCCAGCTCCCTTTACATGTTACCTTCCCCCATTAGAATATAAGTCTCTTGAGGGTAGGTACTTTATAGCAAGCATTTACTTATATCCCAAGTGCTTAGGGTATTACAAGCACTGGATAAATGTTTTCTTTATCTATCTATCCATCAAGCTATACAACTGCAACTATTGATTTGAAAAGGTTTGTGTTTTTTTGTTGTTGTTTTATACAGATCTTAAGCTCAATATAAGTCAATCTTGTGATATGGTATGGAAAAAAAACACTACAGAAATGCAATTTTACTTAAATGTTCTAGTGGATCTTGGAATCTCATCAATATGGATATTCCTTTTAGTGATGAAAATCACAGCTCATTAAATACAGCCCTAGGGCAGCCAAGTGGTACAGTGGAAAAGAGCATCAGACCTGGAGTCAGGAAGATCTGAGTTCAAATTTGGCCTCAGACACTCAGACACTTAACACTTACTAGCCGTGTGATGTTGGGCAAGTCACTTAACCCCAATTGCCCTGCTTTCCCCTATCCCCCCCCCAAAAAAAAAGACAAAAAAAATCAGGCCTTTGTTTCAGGGATAAACTTATCATTCAAAGAACTTTACAACTTCATGAAGGCAATTCTTCCTGCTCTCTTCCCCATGTTCACTTTGGGGCTCAACTCACTGTCCATTTTCAGTATCTGCCCAAGGTATATATTGACTGGCAAATTCTATCAGAATGCATCTAACTACATATCAGAGTCTTCCAGAGAAAGGGAGACAGAGACAGAGAGAGACAAAGAACATTAATACATAGATGACAGAAATTTAGAGAGATAAGGAAAGATATATGTGGAGGGAGAGAGATACATTAATACATAGATGATAGAGACAGAGGGAGTGATATATATATATGGAGAGAGAGAGAGAAAGAGAGAGAGAGAGAGAGAGAGAGAGAGAGAGAGAGAGAGAGAGAGAGAGAGAACACCTTTATTAAATACTTACTACGTACCAGACACTTCATGCTAGGTATTCTTCAGTCACTTGGTTTTTCTTTGAGGAATAGTTGGACCACACTCATTTGAGTGGCTATGAATTTTGAGGAAGTAATCATATTTTAATGGGTTTTGTTTTTCTTGTTTTTCCTATGAGTGAGGAAAGAGGATGTGGGAGAAAATTTGGAATAACATATGCAATGGAATAATAAATGCAATCATAAAAAATAGCAGGCATATCAGAGGTACGATGTTAAGTCCAGTTGGAACAAAGACAAACATGAGAAGCCAGGTAGGTGGTACAGAAGACAGTGTTGAACATGGAGTCAGGCAAACCTGAGCATGTATCCATCCTCAGACACTTCCCAGCTGTGTGACCCTAAGCAAATCTCTTCATCTCTCTAAGGCTCAGTTTCCCCATCTGAAAAATGTAGATCATAATAATACCTACCTCACAGTGTTGTTTTAAGAATCAACTTAGATAATGTAGGTAAAGTGCTATGCAAACTTTAAAATGCTTTACAAATACTATTTTATTATTATTAAAATAATAAGCTAACATATAACGCCAGTGAACTGAATTTAAAAAGCAGGGGCAAACTGATGGACAAGGACAGAGTGTCAGCAGCAAGGATGGTTAAATTCAGGGTTCCAGAGTAGCATTGATCAGCATTCAATTCAACAAGCAGTTTATTGAATATCTGCTATTGCAAGGCACTGGGGAACCAAAGACAAAAAATAAAAGCAATGTTCAAAGGACTGCATTGGCTGTGGCTCCTCATATGGGGATCTCATTCTGCCTCACCACTGCTGCTTGTGGTACAGATTCACTTCATTACTCATCTTTCTGGATGAGGACAGGCAGCTGTGCTCCAGCCCCCAGGGACCTGCAAGTCTTTCTGCTGCTGCAGAGACCTGACCCCACAGGGCTGAGGAGCTGAGGGCCTGAAAGCTGAGGGGCTGAGAGCTGAAGGGATGAGGGACTGAGGGGCTGAAAAGCTGAGAGCTGAGGAGCTGACAGACTAAGGGGCTGAGGGAGACAATGACTAAAGGTTGATTTTCTGGGAGCATCAGACCTGCTTCTCTGAGGGTTTTAACTAATCGTATCCTTCTAATCACCTCATCTTAAGAAGGTCAGAAAGTAAGAACCTTTGGGAAATCTCTCAAATCTCTATGTTGTCCAAGGAAGGAAGTACTGAAACTAGAATCTCATTGACATCTGAAAGGCCTTCTTAGTTGGTGTCCAGCCTCATATGCAGCCCACACCCCCTCCTCCACTGCCCATCCCTTGCTAGAAGAGGAAAAAAGTGGGGAGGAGCAGAGAGATAAAGAAGACATTCTAGATCAGAGGGTCTTAGCCTGGGCTCTATGAAGCTGTTTTTAAAAACATTTTGATAACTGTGTTTCAGTGCAAATTGGTTTTCTTTGTAATCCTGTGTATTTTAGTTTGTGAATTTAAAAACATGATTCTGAGAAAGGATCCATAGCTTCACCAGACTGCGCTCGCTCCCCCCCACCCCACCCCCCCACACTAATAACCTCTGCTTTTGGAGGCTAGACTTTTCTGCTAGCTCAGTGGTCCAAGAGATAGAAGGGGAAATGCCAGGTCACAGAAGTAAAAATCTTTTTCTCTATCTCTGGACCTCAGGCTCCATGAAGACATGTATGTAACTGGCATCTGTCCTTGCTTCCCTGAAAGCTGTGTAGCACATGCTTCCTGCCTACTGGGGTGAACTCCATCAGACCAGAGACAGTTTTGTTCTTGTCTTTGCCTAGCTCAATGCTTGCATGCAGTAGGCACCTAATAAATGTTGGTCAAGACATTCAAGAAGCACCGGGGACTGGCACCATAGGAGAAGATATCAAGCCCTCCATTTGGCTACCAGCCCCCTCCCAATCTGGCTTAAGCCTGCCTTGCTAGCATTACTGCACATGACTCACCCTCCCATTCTCTATCTTGAAGCCAAAATGGTCCCTTTGATGTTTCTTGTCTAATTCCTTCCATCTCACATCTCTCTGTCTCTGGGCCTGGAATATGTTCCCCCCTCACCTCCCAGTCCTTGTTTCCTTTAAGGTCCAGCTCAAGAGCAAAGTTTCTGCATGAGTCCTTACACCATTCCCTGGGGTACCGTAATTCTCTCCAAATCACCTTGTGACTGACTATTCTCAGTGTATCTTCTATATACCTACATATGTCCCTATTTTCTTCCCTAACTAGACTATAAGCTCTGTGAAGCATGTCTTTGTATTCCTCATAAATAGTAGGCAGTGTGACCCTGGGTAAGCCACATAACCCTGCTCACCTCAGTTTCCTCATTTGTAAAATGAGTTGGAGAAAGAAATGGCAAATCATCCTTTGCCAAGAAAACCCCAAAATGGGATCATTGAGAGTCAGACACAACTGAAATAGCTAAACAACAAAAACACTTAATAAAGGCCAGCTGATCGATCATTTACATTTTCTCATTTTAACCCTCACTTTCCTTCTGGTGCCAGTCTCCAATTCCCAGTTGACTGCACTATCATGGTGCCTTGGAAATAATACTTCATTTGGATAAAAGAGAAAAGGTTTTCTCCCCCTCTGGAGAGGGAGAGGTTAGCCTTCCTGGAAGGGTTTTACATATTTTAAAAAGCCTCCGTTTACTCAGCTATAAAATGAGGGGACTTAACTAAATTAGCTTTATGATCTCTTCCAGCTCCAGACTGATGGGCTTGTGATCCATGGATCCCCATCCAGCATATTGTCTCCTACACCCCTCTGTCTGACCTGTATATGTAGTCCAAGACGACGTGTGAGAGCGAAGGTTGTTGTTCAACTACTGTTCAGTCATGTTTGACTCATCTCGGGTTTTCTTGGCAGAGATCCTGGAGTAGTTTGCCACTTCCTTCTCCAGCTCATTTTACAGATGAGGAAACTGAGGCAAACGGGGTTAAGTGATTGCCCAGAGTCATATAGCTAGTATCTGAAGCCAGATTTGAATTCACAAAATTGAGTCTTCCTGACTGCAGGCCCAGTGCTCTATCTACTGTGCCGCCTAGCCCCAAGAATAAAGGAGTTTGCTGGAACTCAGTAAGCATTGGGCATAGAGCCAGAATCCCCTAGCTCTATCCGGGTCCATCACTAGTCCTGTGAGTGCTAGTAAGTCAACCTTGTTGAATCTCAGTTTCCCCTATAGATCATGCCATAATGATATGTTTAGGCAATCGTAATCTAACAATGGCACAAACAATATCTGCGCTAGCTACCTCACAAAGGTGCTATGAATTAATTGCTTTGTAAACTGTCAGTTGCTTCAGAATGTGAGCTCCTGTCATTTTTAATGAGCCCAGGAGCCAAGACCTGTTACACTCTACTGCTGCTGCTGCTGCCCAGTGTGAATTGGTGAATTGGAGCCAAGAGATGTAAGGTGGATGAAGGACAGAGAGAAGGAGAGAAGGAGGAAGTCTGTAGGGATCTCGCCTTCCTTTAAAGCACAGGAGGCTAAACCACGTGAGAATATTCTGAGATTCTGTCATTCACATTTTCAAGAGTGAGACTTTCTTTTGCTAATGATATTTAAATTTAATTCATTCCTTTCACCTTCAGCATTTCTGATCAAGAAAGTCTCCTTGCACCTCTACACTGTTACACTTTAGAGGAATGCAGGATTTCTGCCCCTTGCTTCCTTCCAGAGCCATAACTAGGGGAGGGCAACTAGTGCTATGTCCCAGAGTGCTAGATTTAGAGGGGGATGATAACACTTCCAGTCCTTCAGCAGCATAGAAACGGTTTTATAACTAGATAGCAAGAATAATTCATTAAATAAGAAATTACTAGATGATAATATGGAATGAGCTTCTATCCTGCTCCACGTACACACAGCTTTCTCAGGAGTGACCTTAAGCCAATGTTCCTCAGTCTCTTCCCCAGGATCTCTTCTCAACTGAGAACACGCTCCCTGACACATTCATGCCCTTTATGATACCTGGTCCAGGCACAAAAATTCTTAGCTACTTGTGACCTTGAACAAGTCACTTAACTTTGGGGGGTTTCAGTTCTTCATCTACAATATTAGGAGATTGGACCAAATGATCTCTGAGGTTCCTTCAAGCTCTAAATGTACCATTCCATGATCCTAGAATTTCTGCTTACTTCGTATATACTTTGTATGAGTGTACATGAGTACATATTGTCTCCTTAATAGAATATAAACTCCTTGAGGGCAAGGACTATTTCTTTCTTTATATGGCCCAACATATAGCACAACGTCTGGCACATAGCATGAGACTTAATAAATACTGATTGATTAACAGATTGACTCCTGGAGGGTGCAATGGATAGAATGCTAGCTTTGGAGTCAGGAAGACCTGAGCTGTGAGACCTTGAAGAAGTCCCTTAACTTTTATCAGCCTCTATTTCCTCATATGTAAAATGGGGATAATAACAGCAGCTCCCTCACAGAGTTGTTGTACCAGATGAGAATGTGAGGTGCTTAATAAACTTTAAAAGGCTATCTTAATGTGTTTACATTTATATTATTTATATTTACATTATATCATTATTATTTGGTACAAGGCCTTATGGGAGATAGGAGAAATCTTTGATAGCATGCTTGCAGTTGAAAACTTGCAATCTAGTTGGAGAAACAAGGTTCATCCACAACAGACCAGCTCTAGAACAACATTATATGTGCCAAACAATGGGATAAAAATCCTAAATGCTGTTGGGGTTCAGAGAAGGGGGCATTCAGTGAAATCTGCTCTTAGATGGTGGGAGCCACCAGGAGTACCTGGGATTTCAGCTGTGTCTCGAAGGATTTTCAATGCCCAATATCCCTAGAAGCAGCTTGGGGCAGTGGACAGGGAACTGACTTTAGAGCCAGGAATACCTGGGTCTACATCCTGCCTCGGACACATGCTGACTATATAACCCTAAGCAAGTCTGCAAAATTGGGATAATAATAGCACCTCTCTCTCAGGGTTGTTTGAGGACCAATTGAGATAACATATGTGATCTCAAAATAGAATTCTGGGTTAGAGATGACTCCATGGCTCTGGAACAATGCACTTGTGGCAGATTGATTGCAGTAGAAAGAGAATGCAAGAGAAAGCACTTTGCAAACCTTGAAATGCTATCTAAGTGCTGTTTGTCACTTCTCAAACCCTGATAGTTGGGACAAAATCATCAGTTATAACAGCTATGGGAATCTCTGTCTATAAGGGGCAGATGGCCCTTTAGCTTTCTCAAGCCATTGATATTGGCTTGAGCTAGAGCCTTCCCCAGTGTTGCCCCATCTCTGACATGAACAATTCCTTTTCTATTTCTTTTTATTCGGTCGTTTTCAGTCATGTCTTGACTCTTCATGACCCCATTTGGGTTTTCTTGGGAAAGATACTGGAGTGATTTGCCATTTCTTTCTCCATCCTTTTCAGCTAGAACCACCTAAACTTATTAATTCAGGATTACTGGTGAAAAACATTTTCTGAACTTTAAAAAATGGGTCAGTTTCATTGTCATATGTCACTGATTAAACAAGTATTCCTGAATGTACTCCTACTTGTTGGCAAATAGAGATGCCCCTTTAGGACCCTCACCCAGGATTGTTCACGGCTCAATTTTCTTCTACTACATCTTCAGATGTGGCCATTTGGGTGTGGATTTATAATCCTTCCAGCTATTGTTTTTCTACCCAAATGCCATAAAATCTTGACATGTGAGCGAACAGAGTTAGGAATCATTAGTGACCGTGTCTGCTGCTGATAAATATGCAACATTGCTCTAACAAAAATAGAATTCAGGGTCAGAGATTATTTCATGGCTCTGGAACAATGCAGCTGTGGCAGATTGATTGAAAATAATGCAGTAGAGTGAAGAACAGGGAGAAAAAACGTCCCAACCCTAATCAACTTCTTTCTAGGATTCTGTAGCCCTGCTATGCCGGCTAGTGGTCTCCATTCAGAGATGCTCTGGTGGGGATCATGAATTGTTCCGTTTTCTCATGGACCCAATGGAGCACACCACCTCAGTTTCTGTGTATACCCATGGCTTGGGTCTCTGGGTCTAAAGCACTTACCTCCTTTGAAAGGCCTTTCTTGGGTAACTGCTACCTTACATATCAAAACTTCTATTAACCAGAATGCTCAGAAAATGCGATTTTCTAAGTTAAAAGTTGTCACTGACATATCTGCTATTACAAAATGATAACATGGCAAAAAATGATCTTTTAGTAGCAATCCACTATACCCACAAAATGGGAATGTTCCTCTTTGAAAGTGGGCTCTTCACAATGCAAAGTCAGGGGTCCACAATCATTTCCCTTTCTAGAACTTGAGGTTTCCCCACTTGAAAAAAGAAAAGACAGGGTTTTATTCACTATTATGCTTACCACCCCTAAGATAAGTGGCACAATGGATTGAATACTGGGCCTGGAGTCAGGAAGACTCATCTTTGTGAGTTCAAATCTGGCCTCAGACACTGGCGAGACCCTGGGCAGGTCACTTAACCCTGTTTGCCTCACTTTCCTCATCGGTAAAATGAGTTGGAGAAGGAAATGGCAAACCACTCTAGTATCCTTGCCAAGAAAACCCTAAATGGGGACATGAAGAGTCAGACACGACTGAAAATCAACAATAACAAATGCTTACAACCCAGAATGGAATTAAAAGCATTATATTCCTACTTATTTATTTACACTGATAAATTTTATGGTACCTGTAAGACCTCAGCCTACTCACAACTGAATTCCTCCACAATATATAATTCCACAGAATAGTCAAATAAAATGGCATGATAATCATTGTATCTGAGTATATGCAACCTTATGCTTCCATATGTTTTCCATATGTTAAAAGAAAGCATAGAGGTGTGCTTTGTAAGTTATAACAAACGTTGCCTATAACAAACAGACAAAACCTGGTTCTTCTGTCCCTTTTAGTACTATAGCAATTATGTATATTGTTATTATGGTATATGTTGTCGAGTCTGTATCATATGATATGGATCTTCCCATATTTCTTTGGATTTTTAATTTTTGCTTTTACTTGTCTGTCGATTCCCTAATTACTTGGCACGTGGTTTGTTTCTAATGTTTTGCTATCACAAATAGTACAGCTATGAATATTTTCTGGAAAGTGGTCTTTTTTGTTGATGATAAACTCTTTAGGATAGTTGTAACCCCAAAGTGGAATCTCTCAGTCAAAAGGCATGAATGATTTTGTAACATTTCTTACAGAATTCCAAATTAATGACCATTTATATTTCCAATATCATGACACATGACACTCTTTATCCTTTTTTTTAACCTACAGGATTATATTTTCATAGATAACAGCTAAATAAAAACCTAAATGATGTTGGTGTCCTCTCCTATGTTGTTCAGCTTTTATATTTCTTAGACTCAGGAGACATCTGACTTAAAAGGTAGCCAGATGTTTGGCAAAAGAGATTTACAGCTACCTGTATCTGTTAGTTGTTCCCTAGGCTCTTATATAGGCATCAAGACATTCTCTGATGCTATTAACGGTCATTTAACCTGACAATAGGTGATAGTACCCCTGATTATGCAGAATGAGTGAATAAATAAAAAGCATTAATTTAATGTTAACTGCATGCCAGAGACTGTGCTTAATGCCAAGGATACAAAACAAAACCCAACCCTGTTTTCATGGATCTTCTATTCGAATGGGAGAAACAGCACATTTAGTAATCAGTGGTCAGGGAAGGGAGTTATGGTCTGAAAAGCCATGAAGACCATGAGTGGAATGATAGTGCATTCCATTAATATACCCTTCCAGAGGAATTGGCAATAGTGCTTTGATTACAATTCTCAGAGAAAAAAATTGGGAATTGGGAGTGGGTGGGGGGGAAGGGAGGCACATGGACTGCAGTAGGGTTCAAAATGTTCAGGAGAAAAAATGAGGAGCACATGGTCTCAGGAAGTAGAGCTAAGAGTCTTAGCTCCTTCCAGCCATGGCCTCTGGTGGTCCTATTTGGAGAGCTGAGAAACAAGAATGGCAGATCTAAAAATAACAAGGGTATAATGAACAGAGAGGGAGTGTAGGTGTTAGTGACTGAGCTGAGGCTGAGATCAGAAAGGGAGAAAATAATTGTAGTAAATGAATTACTTGTGTAAGGGAGATTGTGTCCAGGTGAGGAGCCCTGACAAATGAGCATGTGTCTATGTGGGGAATGCCACTATCCATACACTGAAACCCTAATGGTTTATGCATGAGCTGTATGTTGCAGGAATAGTTTGCTATTCAATTTCATCCATTTGGGGACTTGGAGAAGATTTTCACAAAAGTCAGGCCAGTAATACATAAAATGATAGATACTTTTTAGGGTATTCTTTAAATCCCTCAAAGAAAAGCCAGAGGGAATGGAGATGTCTGGCACAGGGACAAACTGTCACATATGCATTTCAAGAAATCCCCTAAATCTGACAAGTGTTTTGAACTCTCATATGGGGTAAGGCAAAATATAGAATGTCCCATTGATAATCTGAACCCTGGGGTCATTTGAGAATCTAGTGTCTTCTCAAATAGAAACAATAATATTTGGAGAGCAATGAGAAGAGAGTTTCAGCATATTCTTTACCCATGTGGCTTTGCCCTGAGCCCCACATACTTTGCACTTAGGAAGAGAGTTCCCATGGAGCATAGGAGCTTGGACGCTGGTAAAGTGGAGTCAAGGATGTGCACAATGCCACTACCAGCAATATTACAAAGGCAGCTCCTCTTTCTCATTACCTTACAGTTTGCCTAGGACTGTGGGAAGGTTAGGGGAAGATTTAAGAGAATTCCAACTGCTGATTTCTCAAATATTAGAATAATAGTTAAACCAGCACATGTATCACTTGTTTCTATAGTTCCCATTCTTCTCACCAAGCCAGTTCTTATTTTTCCACCTGTCTTTTAGGAAAAACAGTGTCATCTCTGATGT
Organism: Gymnobelideus leadbeateri; assembly: GCA_011680675.1. Lineage (NCBI taxonomy): Eukaryota > Metazoa > Chordata > Mammalia > Diprotodontia > Petauridae > Gymnobelideus > Gymnobelideus leadbeateri. The sequence continues at coordinate 668,194 of WOXC01004486.1, forward strand.
TTCTCAGACAGTGCCACCTGGTGTTAAGAAGGTGATCCTTTGTGTTTGCAGATGGACAGACCCAAGGATGAACTGGATAGGGTGATGCTTTTAATGGAGGAACATAATCCATTGCTAGAAAAATGGCTTAAAAGGGAATTCAAAGAAATGTTTGAGTTTCTACACTGGACACAGAATAATACTAAAGTCAACTTAATGGCTTTAAAAGTTGCCTGGAGTAGTGGCTCACAAAGTGTGGTCTGAAGACCCCCCGCCCCAGAAATCTCTTTTCATGTGGTCTATGAAGTCAAAACTATTTTCCTAAGAATATTAATGTTGTTTGCCTATTTGAAAACTCCTTTTTTTCCAACGACATATCTTCATGATGCTAAATTTTCATCACATACTTCAACTAAAACAATATAGCCCAACAGATTAAATACAGAAGCAGATATGAGAATCCATTTATCTTGTATTAAGACAGACATAAAAAAAGATTTACAAAAATATAAAAAACAATTTCACTCTTTCCACTTTTTTCTCCTTGGAAAATATATTCATTTTTCATTTAAAATGTTGTCTACATTTATATGTGATAGGTTTATTACTGTTTTTAAATGAATAAATACTTTTTAGCAGTTTTAATTTCAATATGGTCGATATTATAGATATAACCCATAGAAATAAAAGCTCTTTGGAGTCCCCGATAATTTTTAGGAACATAAAGGGGTCCTGAGACTTAAAAGGTTGAAAGCCAATGACCCAGAGCACTTGCTAGTATATGTCAGGGGCTGATCTTCTATTTGGGAAACTAGGTGGTACAGTGAATGGAGCAGGGTCTGATGTGAGGAAGACCAGAGTTCAAACTTGACCTCAGCCATCTACTAGTTGCATGACTCTGACAAGTCACTTGCAGTTTCCTCATTTGCAAAATAAGACATAGATGAGGCGGCTAGTTGGCACAGTGAATAGAGCACCTGCACTGGAGTCAAGAGTACGTGAGTTCAAATCTGGCCTCAGACACTTAACACTGGCTGTGTGACCTTGGGCAGGTCACTTAACCCCAATTGCCCTCCGAAAAAAAAGGCAAAATTAGCCAGAGAAGGAAGTGGAAGCTCCTTGCCAAGAATAACCAAAGTCTTGCCAAGTGACCCAAGTGGGGTCACCAAGAGTCAGACATGACTAAACAACATCTTCTATTCCCTGAGCCACACTGTCCGTGCTTTGCTTTCCCTATAGACATTGTGAAGTCTCCCCCAAGCCTTTCCTTGGCTGTTAGAATCATCAGTCTCATACATTTTTGAAAGAAATCTCAGAGATCATGGAGTTAAGCCTATCCCTGAATAAGAGTCACCTCTATAGCATTCCCAAAACGTGTTCATCTCTCAGGTTCTCCTATTATAAGGAAACCCCATCTTTAAGTGGTAGATTTTATTTGGGAACAGCTCTGATCGTTAGGAAAATTTTTCCTTATATAGAGTCAAAATCTACCTTTCTGCACTTTGAGTTCTACTTTAGACTCTGTTGTAAAAAAGAATGAGTCTAGTTCCTCTCTATTTTATAGGAAGGCCCATTTTTTTGGCCAAGCCAGTCTTTTTATCCTGCGGATGTATTATTTTTTCAGGGGGTAGGAGCAATTAATTTATTTGCAGTTCCATTCCTTTTCTTTTTTCTTTCTTTTTTTTGGAGGGAGGAGGGCTGGGCAGTTGAAGTTAAGCGACTTAAAGGCCAGTGCTCTATTCACTACGCCACCTAGCTGCCCCAATTCCTTTCCTTTTCTATACTCAATGAGAGGAGTTCAATTGCAAATGATTAAACAGTATTCCATACAATGCAGATCCTTCCATTTTGGCTTAAAGTGAACCAAGGAATTATAGAATTAAGCAATAAACTCAATCCAACACCCCCAAGTGGTAGAATCCCAGAATAATCAAAGTGGTCCTCTGGGGTAGAAGATGTCTTTCTTTGGGGGGGGATGAATAAATCTGTTGATAGTTGACTAGAAAAAATCTTGATACTCATTCTTAAGCCTAGAAAATTTGTAGATCTTTCAGAGTTCAGAGGGACCTGAGATACTCTCTAGTCCAAAAAAGAAAAACTTCTATAACATCCCTGACAATTTGTCATCAGACTTCACTTAAATAAATCCCAGAGAGGGGAATTTTTCTTCTTCCTAAGGCAACCCATTCCACTTTGGGATAGCTGTAATTGTCAGGAAGACTTTTCTTACATGCAGGCCAAATTTGCCTTTCTGCATTCTTCCACCCACTGTTCTGAGTATGCCCTCTGAAGCAAAAAAAAAAAAAAAAAAAGACTAAACCTTCTCACTTGTTCCTCCTTCTAACCACAATTTCTCTCTGTGGCATCACCGTTCAACAAGCATCTGGCTTCCTAACCAGGTTGCTTTGACTATTCCCTCTCTCCTCAGTAACGAGGTCCTTTCAGTTCCATCTCTGAATATGTTTTCCATCTCTCCCTCTCTGGCTATGCTCCCAGCCCTCATTTCGGTTCATAGCCCTCATTAGCACCTACCTGAGCAATTATCAAAATAGCCTCTTTATCAATATATACTTTGCACTTTTTCGGATTCATTTTTCTTATGCATGCAAGTTTTCTGCTCAGAAATCTTCAGTGATTCCCTAATCATTCCTGAGTAAAAAACTACTTTGAATGTTTGACTTTGAACTAGTTTGAATGCCCCACAACTACTTTGTGGGGCATTCAAAGTTTTGTTCAAATTCACCTTTCCCACATGCTCTGAGTTCCAGTCAAACTCTGTCCCCTGAGTATATTGATACTTTCTTTTTTTAAATTGTTTTTTGTGTGTTTGTTTCTTGGAGAGAGGAGGGCAGGGCAATTGAGGTTAAGTGACTTGCCCAAGGTCACATATTGAGTAAGTGTTATATGTCTGAGGTCGGATTTGAACTCAGGTCTTCTGACTCCAGGGCTGGTACTCTATTTACTGTGCCACCTAGTCACCCCATATATTGATACTTTCATACCTCTCTTCCTCTATTCAGAATTTTCCTCATGACTAAAATGTCTTCCATCTTCCCCCTCCCTCCCTTTCTTCACTCACTGAATCCCTACACATTCTTTCAAAGCCCAACTCAAATATTCTCTCCTCTGTTTATTTTTCCCTGTTGTCCCTGGTTGGTAATGGCCTTTACCCTAAGAATTCACACCTCGTTTTTACTTTGCCCTTATAAATGCTTTTATCATGTAATATTGCTTACTATAATTTTCTCACCCACCATTTAAACTATAAGTTCCTTATGGTAGAGCTACATCTTACATTGTATAAACATTGTATCATAAACATTGTATCACCCTAGAGCAGGGGTGGAGGACCTGTTACATCAAGGCCACATGTGGCCCTCTAGGTCCTCAAGTGTGGCCCTTTGACTTCAAAGTTTGGGTTCAGTCAAAAAGCACCAGCCCTAAAGTGTAGCATAATGGTCTACATACAATAGGGGTTTAATAAATGCTTATTGTCTTTTACTTCAACTCAAATGCCATCTTGTCAGGGAAGATTTTACTGATTGCCCAATCAATAACAAATTTCCCTTCAAATCATATGCTGACCTTTTTATACATCTTTTTGTACTTATGCATTATTTTGTTTTTCCTTCTGTATGCCATATCTTCATATTAGACTATAAGTGTACACTCTGGCCATAGAAGGCTGGGATTGTTTCTTAGCCTTTTACCTTACCCAGTACCTAGTCCAATGCACAAAGTAGACACTTGATGAATATTAATTGAATTGAAGGGAATCATCCTAGCTAGGCCAGCTTGGCACTCAAGGTTTAATTCATTTTGTATTATGTTTCTTCCTGGATAGCATCCTGCCATCTAAGCCCATGAATCTTTAACTCCATTAAGGATTGTTGAGATGAAAAGGAGGTAGAGTGTATTTAAAATGATGTCCAACCAATCTAATACATCACCACTTTTCCTCAAAAAGCTAAAAGGTATTGACACTGTACAAATCCATACTTAAGATGATAATATCATAGCTCATGAGTTTTAGAGCTGAAATGGACCTGGGCGATTCTTTCATTCAAGCCTTTCATTTTTTGCAAATGAGGAAACTGAGGCTATTTGTCCAAGGTCAGAGGATTATCAAGGATAATCCCTAACCAGGATTTGAAATCACATCTTCCAACTCCATAGCTAATTCTTTTTCCAGTACATCATCATGTTCCTGAGGTACTTTTTATATCCTCACGCCCTTTTGAAAACAAAGCAGTTTTCATTCCAATTATTTTGTGAAATATTTCTTTCTGATAGATTACTTTATATTCCCAAGTGAACTATCCTTTTTTTCCATTGCTTGTCAGGGTGTTAGACTGGTTGCTGCCAAAGATAATATTAGAATGACTATGTGAAGAAAGTTTTACCATTTTGAAATCTTATATGCAATTTCAAGATATTTACATCTAATCACAGAATCTGAAAGTAGGATGGGGCCTGAGGTACCATCTAGCCCATGTATTTGAACAGAATTTCCTCTGCAACATTTCTGACAAGTAGTTATCCAGTCCATGCTGAAACTTATTTGATGTGTGACCCTTGGCAAGTCTTTTATCAATGTCTGCCTCAGTGCCATCAATTGAAAAATGGGGATACTCCTATCATCTACCTCCCAAGGTTGTTGTAAGGATCAAAAAGAGTATCTGAAAACTATTTAGCACCTGGCACATAGTAGGCACTTACTTAATAAATGCTTATTCCTTTCCCTTCCCCTATCTTTAGCAATAGATCTCCTTAACAACCTATTCTACTTTGGGGTAGCTTTTTCCCCCCTAAATAGAGATGAGATCTGCCTCTCTGTTGCTAGCACTCATTGTTCCTAGTTCTAGCTTCTGGGATCAAGTAGGACAAGCCTAACCCCACTTACTCATAACAGCCTTTCAAATGAAGAGAGCTAATGTATCTCCCCTTGGTCTTCTATTATCCAGCCTGAATTTGCCCATCTTCTTACATCATTGTCTGGCTTGGTCTTCAGTTCCTTTGAGGTCACATATATACTTAAGTTTCTTGACATCCTTGATGGCACACAAAACCAAAGACAATGCTCAGACTGGATCTGACAAGGGCAACGCAGCAGGATTCCCACTTAGCTTTTTTATTTTTTTGGATGCCATGCCTCTACTGATACAACCTTAGATTTCAATAGGTGGCTTTGTGGCATTTCAGGTCACACTATAGGCCCATGCCGACCTTGCAGCCCATTAAAAACCTCCAGATATTCTTCACAGCAATTGTTGTCTAGTCACATCTCCCCCATGCTGCACTTGTGAAGTTGTTTTTATGGAGCCCAATTATGAGACTTTAAATTTATCCCAAGTTCGATTTCCTTTTGTTAGCTAGGACCAATCTTTCTAAATGGCTTTGAATCTTTACATCTTGCTTCTGTCTTCTAAGGTGGATCCACTTCATCCCTGAGTCACCTGCAAATATGACATGCATGCCAGAGGCCACTGTCAAGTAACTGATAAAAATGTCAACTAGCAGGAAACTGATCAGATCTCCTTGGTACTCCATTAAACACCCCCTTCCCAAATTAGCAGCAATCCATTAAGGACCTCTACTTGAGAAACACAATGTAGCCTAATACAAAGCACCAGGTCTGAAATCAGTCAGGGTTTCAAATCCTGGACCTGCTTGTCCAAGATGGACAAGCCACACTTCCTCTGAGTCTTAGTTACTACCTTAGTAAAATGAGAGATTTGAAGTTTCCTTCCAGCTCTAAATCCTGTGGCATTTTATTATTTTAAGAGTTGAAAAGTCCATGTCAAAACTGAAGGAAAAAGCAAACAGGAGTCCTCTCTTAAGCTTTCCTCCAAAACCCAATGGCTTCATCTATAAAATTCTTCTCCATTCATCACAACTGAACTAGCTCATTACAGAATGCTTAGACTATTGACAGGAGTAATTGGGTAATCACTGGAAGATCTCTAGCCAATTTGAAATGTACGCCAGGAGCGCCATCCAAAAAAATGAATGATTTGGCATGTGTGTTAGCTGCTCTAATGAAGAAAAGTCGAAGACAATACATCTCCATGAGAGTTTCAGCTCCAGGAGGACCAACAATTAGATTTGTTTTCTGCTAATCAATACTGAAGTAGAGAGAGGAAGAGATGGTGCATTTCAATATTCAGGAGGAATCTTAGGGGGAGCAGATAAGGACTAACAGATAGAGTTGTGCTTCCTCAGTGACCTGAGAAGCTATTAAAAAAAAAAATAGGAGTCAGAGACAAACACTGGTTCTGTATTCAAAGGGCCTGAGTTCAAATCTCTCCTCTCATACCATCTATGTTACCTTGGCCAAGTCACAACTTCCCAGGGCCTCAGTGTCCTCAGCTATAAAATGAGTGGCTTGGACTAGATAGTATCTGAGTCCTTTGCAGACCTAGATTTATGATCCTATGATAACTGCTTTGAAAGGTAACTAAAAGCAAATGGAAAGAACTACACAGGGGTGGAGAAACTGAAGCCTCAAGGCCTTACTTTTCCCACCCCTGAACTAAGATGTATAATGAAGATGTCCCTAAAAATCTGATTGATAAGTACACCAGGCCAAACAAAACTGGGTAAAGAAATAAGACTTGTATTTATTTCTTAATAATAATGATGCTAACAGCTAGTATTGAGATAGTGCTTTAAGATTCGCAGACATTTATAAGCATTTCACATGTTATCTCATTTGATTTTCTCAATAACCCCCTCAAGCAGGCTTTTTACTACCCACTTAGTGGATAAAGAAATTGACTGGTTAAGTAAAGTGCTCAGTCATACAGCTAGTGTCTGGGGCAGGATTTGAACTCAAGGCTTCCCGTTTTCAAGTCCAGCATTCTGTCTACTATGGCATCTTCCTCCTTCCCCTGTATAGAGTTTAGAACCAGAACTTTTCATTCATTTCAACAGAATAGTCTCTATACTTTAATTGGAGGTAGTGAGGGAGAATGTTGGGGAAGGGACACTAAAGGAAAATGCCAGTAACTCAAGGGTACATAGTCTTTTGAAGAGATGCCACTAAGATTGCCCTTTTCTTTGGGAGGAGACTATAGGATGTTATCCAGTGACACAAAGAAATCTTTTCTGTTGATGAGGCTGCTTTGGCCCTATCAATAAGATGCAGGAATCAGAAATTTTAGTCGTTTTAGTCACGTCTGACTCTTCATGACCCCTTTTGGGGTTTTCTTGTTAAAGATTCTGAAGTGGTTTGCCATTTCCTTCTCCCGTTCATTTTTACAGAAAAGGAAACTGAGGCAAACAGGGTGAAGTAACTTGCCCAGGGTCACATAGCAAATAAGTGTCTGGCCAGATTTGAACTCTTAAAGATGACTCTTTCTGATTCTAAGCCCAATGTTCTATCCACCATACCACCTAGTCACCAGGTGGTACGGGATTGAGAAAGGGAATCAGAAAGTTCATCAGAGTGTCTCTGTGACTTCTCTCTATTTCAACTTCATGTCCATCACCATATCACCTCATTGTGAGAAAGCCAGGCTGGATATCCCAGACATCCAAAGTAAGACCTCCTTAAATTTGGGCCCAGTTATGTGTATAATTGGACCCATCCAACCTGTCGGACAAAGCAACAGAGGCTCACCACACAGTCAGGAAGAAGCCTGGTCTGATGTAGCAAATGGCAGTCTCACCTCTCACTATTTATATGCTGAGCTCTCCATCACCCCATCACCTGCTCAAAGATCGGTAACAGAATACTCTCAGGAGATGTATCTCTCAGGTGGATCTTTGAGACTTAGTCATTTTAATGTCTATAAATAAAAAGTGTTATAAGCAGCTAAATTAGTGATGCATACTTACTGTCTGTGGCCTTTGTCATTGAAAGGAGGTGTTTCTGCTAAGGTTGGTATGGGGGAGAAGGAGGAAAATTAAGAAAAGAATCGAAATTTTCAGATAAATCTGAATCATCAAGCTTTTATATTCTACTTGACAGGGAGAATTATTCTGATCTTAAATATACTTACCATATATTAGGATGTGTGTATTGTTGGGGAGGGGCAGAAGACAGGGATCCTGTAGCTAGTGAATCCCTTGTTTTCCTTTAAACAAATGGGTTCTCACTCCTGTCTGACAGCTACCAGAAGCCTCTGTTTTGGTAAGAGCTGACATATTCACAAAGACCTTACATGAGCCCATGACTTGCTAAGCAGTTCCACAAAGGGAGAATATTTTCTGCTACTCTGATCTAGGCCTTACCTATCTCTGAGGAAAAAGGAAGCTAAGTAACTGAAGATATATTAACCTGTCCATACAATATTGAGCTGACTGGAGTTGATAGGCATTCTGCTATACCAGTGCTTGACTGGAAGGGGCACTCTAAAAAAGACGGACAATTCTTGCCATTGATCGATCATTTCAGTCGGATTCTCCATGATCCCATTTGGGGTTTACTTGGCAAAGATACTGGAATGGTTTGCCATTTCCTTCTCCAGCACATTTTACAGATGAGGAAACTGAAGCAAACAGGGTGAAGTGACTTTTCCAGGGTCATACAGCTAGTAAGTGCCTGAAGTCAAATTTGAGCTCATGAAGATAAGTCTTGCTGACTCCAGGCCTGAAACTCTATCCACTGAACCATACGGAGCTGCCATCTGGCAACTCTAAGGTGATAGTAAGTAGCAAAATGACAAATCCAAAACAGATTGCTGGGTGCCCACACATCCTAGCTCACAGGTCTTGTTCACCCCATCAATGACCTGGAGATTCACCTTCTCAGGACTGATTTAAAAGGCTCTTCCCTTCATGCTAGAGACTGTCCCTTTTTCTCCTTTTGTTCTAGTCTTTTCTGATGCCTAGACTCTAACTTGAAGCACTGGCCTTAGCCCAGTGTCTGACCACTTAATAAATTCTTGTTAACTTAGAGTCATGGTCTCCATCTCTGATGCTGTCTGGGTCTTTAGGTTTAGACACCTTCCACCGTATCTTAGGAGACCGTGCTGCTGCCACCATAGCTTGGTAATGATAATAATTATAATAGATAGCATTTATATCGCACTTAAAGTTCATAAAACATTTTAGAAATATTGTTTAGTTGGATCCTTAAAACAGCCTTGGGAGGTAGGCACTAGGAGTATCCTTATTTTATAGATGAAGAAACTGAGATACACAGAGGTAAGAGACTTGCCCAGGGTCACACAGCTAGTATGTGTCTAGGGCTAGATTTGAACTAGGCCCTAGTTCACCCTAGTTTCTAGGGTCTTTCTGACTCAATTCACCATACCACCTAACTGCAAGGTTCCAGGCATCGCCTCTCCTGACTTTTCTTGTCCATGCTGCCACATACTCTAAACCACTAAGATATATTGTCCTGGGGCTCATTAATAAGGAAAGAGAATGGTGTAAAAAATATAAAGGACAGAATTTCTGGTAATTAATTGTGAACATAAAATCAACACCACCACCACCCCCCAGAACAAACTGGATGATACCAAAACTTGCTTAAACTAACCTAACCTTTAGCCACCATTCCACAGGCCTAGAGGAACCTCACTACATTCTCAGCCCACATCCCAATACCCTGGCAAACTGCTCACATCCCAGCCTCCCTGAAAAGGACATTTTTGCACCAGAGTCCCCCTTGGCTGCCATGTTGGAACTTGTCTGTCTGAGTGAGATGGATGTACCCATTCCATATGCCTGAGTTCAACCAGAAATCCTGCTGACAAGAGAACAGATTCTTGGTTTTGCCATAGATTAAGAGCTAGAAAGAACTATAACTCATCTAGGTCATTGACACCAAGCCCCTCATCTTACAGATGAGGAAGTTGCCACTGGTAGAGGTTAAATGGTTAGTAAGTTTGAGTCATGCTCTAAGAGGGAAAAAGTACAGAGCTCATAAAAGATGGTATTTTGTTACCAAATTCCCTGTTGGCAAGGAGGATGGTTAATAATAAATAATGACAATAACAGTGATATTAATAATACATTCCAATTCATCCTCTATTCAGGTGTCAAACCACCAACTAACCACAAGTGTGAGCATGTCACCCCTCCCCACACTCATTCCAATGGCTCCCTATCACCTCCAAGAGCAAATGTAAAATCTTCTGTTTCTCTTTCAAAGCCCTTCCTACCTTTCCAGTCTTATTGACCCTTACTCCCCTCCATGTTCTCTGGGATTCAGTGCCACTGGTCTCCTCGCTATTCCTTAAACACTACCCCCCATCTCATGACTCCAGGCATTGTCACTTGCTGTCCTCCGTGCGTAGGAATCTCTCCCTCACCATGTCCACTTCCTGGCTTCCCTGACTCCCATCAAGTCTCAGCTGAAATCCCACATTCTAAAAAATGTCAGTCTCAGTCCTCCATAATCCAACCTTTCCTCTGAGATTATTCCTGTTTTAATCCTGTCCATAGTTTATGCTGTTCACTTATCACTTTGCCTATTAGACTGGGAGCCCCTGCTAAGCACAGGGTCTGGCTTACAGCAGGCGCTTAATAAATGCTTATTGACCAACTGCCCTGTTAGGGTATATGTGGCAAAGCTGGGGCTTGCATTTACACTATGAGATTGAGAGAAGCCATTTCAGTGAAGCGATACTGCTTTGGAAGGAGAGAGCTGAGAGCTCAGGAGAGCTCAAGAGAACTGAGCTGATCTAAGCTCTTATGATCTCAGATGAGACAAATCAGAGGAAGAAAGGCTTTGTGCTAACCCCGTTCTTAGAACAGAGACTAAAAGAAGGCAAACGTTGCTTTAGGTTTTCCCTGCACTCCTACCTGCTGCCTGAGAGGTTCCAAATCCCTCAGAGCCTAGCCAAGGGATGAGACCCAGGGAAGCTGTGCAGTTTACAAGGGCTTTGGCTGAACGAACAGCCCAGAAGAGGGGCGGCCCAGTGGGATCAGTGTATTCTGCCAGGAGGTGCGGAGAACCAGCAGAGAAGCAGCCCTGCCTATCTGGATTGCTGTGACCAAGTCAGTTCCGTAACAAGCATTCATTAAGCACCAATTGTATGCCAGACGCTAGAGAAAGGTAAAAAGATAATCCCTGACCTCAGCTACCTAAAACTAGTACAGAGATGTGAGCTGCCCTGAGCACATGGATCCCCTGTGCACACGGTTTTCACATGAACATATATCAATGGGAGAATGTGTCCCAAGAATATTATGTTATTATTAATGCTAGGATTATTTTTCCTTCTGTCTAGTAAATATTGATGATTGAGAGTTAAGGAAGGTCAGCATACAGTGGTAGAACTGTGTTTCAGTCCTAAGTAACCCTAGGCAGCTAGGTGGTGCCGTGGATAGAGCACCAGGTCTGAAGTCAGGAAGACCCAAGTTCAAATCCCGCCTCAGACACTTACTAGCTGTGTGTGCCTGAGCAAGTCACTTAACCTCTATTTGCCTGAATTTCTTCAGTGGTAAAATAGGGATAAAATCATGCCGAGCTGTTGGGAGGATAAAATGGGACTATAGTTGTAAAGCACTTACTTAGCACAGTGCATGGCACTGTGTTTTGTCTTATTTGTGGGGAGAATCTAGAGAGCTTGGGATTTTCTAACCTACTCTGCAATCTTCCCAGAATCCTCTCCTGTCCAGTGTACCCTTTTCTAAGAAGTTTTTCTTTGCTTTTCCTGTCTTCATTAATTTATCTTCCCATCTCTATTATTTCTGTGTCCCTCATGAGGCTAAAGTTTCTGAAGCAGCCTCAGAGTTGAGCTCCCTCATAAATAGTTTCTGTGTTATTGCTTTTATTGATTGTGTCTTATCCTCCGTTTTCCTCCTTTGCTTCATTCTTAGAAATATGTGAAGGAAGCAATGTTGGACAGATGTAGTGATATATGATTGAAATATCTTGTGTCCCAAATCATCCAGCTCAGCCATGCCCCCTGCCCCCACCACGCTCAGTCTCTTTATCAAAGGATATACCATTTCATCTGTAACTCTGTCTCCCAAGCCATTCAGAATGTCACTTGAAACTAGGAACTCACATATAACTTTCACAATGAATAGAGTGTTGCCCATGGAGGCACAACAGTCTTTTAGAGAAGGTGACCTCTGAATATACAGACATCTCTCACACTAAACCTATCAAGAGTTGGTTTCCCATCTTCCACTAGAGAGGCACATGATTCCTCCCCCCTGTAAGTTAGCTAAAGCACAACCACTCCACTGTAAGGATGGGTCCCCTTCCAGTTCCCAGCCTCAATCCCTCCTTTCTTCCACCTTTTCCTTCCTTGCACATTGGTTTTGTTTTTACTTCTCTTCCACCAAATTTTCCTCCACTTCAGTAATTTTGTCTTCAAAATCTACTAATTCCTCTTTCACTTCTTTAGAGCATATCTCCTACATGGATTCAACTTGTTCTTATCAGCTAATTAAACTTTTTCGTAGAGAGTTCCAATTTCTGACATATAATTATTACTAATTTCTTCCTTGAATTTTATTTATTTTTTTACCCATTCTGGGGTTTTTTTTTTTGATGGTACATAATTATAGCAGAAATTTGTGTCAACACAAATGGTATGTCAATAATGTGCTATTTTTATCAGAAACTACTGGTTCATTTTCCTTCCTATTACAATATTTGATAAATGTTTTGTATTATCTTTGAGATGTTACTCATTCTTTCTTCTGACTTTAGGTTCTTCTCCACTGATTTATCTCCTTTGTTCTAGAATGTTACTGAGGCCCTTTCTCTTGATAGCTTTACTCTTTCTGCCCTTTATAAAAATTTCCCCCTCTACTTACTTTCTGTGAGCAAACTTCTTTCTTTCTAGTGAGCAAACTTTTGTGGCTAGGCTGCAGGGTTTATACCCTTATCCCCTTCACACTGGGAGATACAGAGTTTGCTGGCCAGGGTGTTTATCCTGAATAACCTCCAGTGGGACAGTCTTATTTCCTTCAGGCCTGACTAAAATATCCACACTATTGCCCTCTCCTTGAAGACCTCTACCTATTTCTACTTCCTTTTTCCCATATGACTGAGTAGAATCAGTATTTGAGAGATGGGAGAATGGGGAAGTATGCAAAGTCACTGCATCAAGGGTCCCTATCTTAGAAGTGACCCCTAAAGAACCCTGTGAGTTTGCTCTGCATGCCTATTGATGATAACAGAAGCTGGTGGAGGAGGAGTGCTGAGTGGGTACCCTAAATATTAAATATTTCCAATATTACCACCAGGAATGTTAGCTTGTCAGGGATTCTGACTTCTGTGGATTTTGTGGTAATAATTCTATACCTGGAGCCTAACTCCTTTGGGGAGAGGTTATTGGGGTTGTAAAGTGACTAACTACCAGCTTGCTGGTCACATGGGAGCTCTCTCCAAGCTGTTTTAAAGATCATTGACAGTGGCTGAGCAGTCACATCTGCCAGTTCTTTCACTCCTTATGGAAGTGGTTTATCTGGACCAAATCACTCTAATTCTCCAAGGACAGCTAGGTAATTTCTTACTATCTCTCTACACATGTGTATCTAAGTTCTATGCACAATACAAACCACCGGATATCAAGATGTTTATTACAGAGGAAATTCAAGCAGGAAAAGGTAAGAAAATAACAAAGAATGGAAGTGGAAAATGGAAATGTCAATTTTCCACTTTAAAGACTTTTACCACACTTTGTGATCAAATCTTGTATGGAGTCAATGTTTTTATTCTGTATGCCCTATACAAGGTACAGATGCCTAAAGCTAGCATCATAATAACAGCTAGCATTGATGGAGTACTTTAAGGTTACAAAACACTTTACACGTGTTATCTCACTGGATCTTCATAATAACCCTGTCAGGTAGGTGCTATTCTTAGCCCTATTTTGCATATGAGGAATCTAAGGCTTAGAGGGGTTAAGCAAATTATTCAGGGTCCTATAGCTAGAAAGTGTTTGGGGTAGAAATTTACAGTTGGGTCTTCCCAACTCTAAATCCAACACTATACATAGCACCAGGGAGCTATCTCACAGGAAGAGAAATGGGACAGACCTCTGCCATGAACTTGGAAGCCATTGTGGTTAGCAGCATAGCAAGCAGGAACCATCACAGCTGATACAACGTAGGAGGTAATGGAAAAGGGCAAAGAATTTAACCATTTAGGCACTAACTTTTGAGGAGGCACTAACTTCCCACAGTGACTGCCTCTACAGAACTCAAAGCAGAGCACTTCTGTAATTCTGGAAACTGACTTACTCTCACTCTGCAATAGCAAAACCTACCCTGCAATTTCTGGACTCTTGTCTTTTCTCATAGTTTCCTTTGCGTGGAACGCCCTCCCTCTTCCTCTTTGCAGATGAATTCCTCCTATCCTTTAAAGCCATACAGTACAATGCAATACAACACAATACAGCATATTTCCATTAAGTTCCTATGTGCAGAGAACTACACCAGGAGCTAAGGAAGAAAGGGAGGGAGTACTTGACTACAAACATCTTTCAAGCCAGCCTGCCCCCTTTCTGTTAAAAAATCATGGTTTCTGACTCTGGTCTCAACATGGCTTCTACCACACCATCTTCTTAACTTTTCCTATGCTCACAATTGCCTATCAACTATTCATCTGCCAGTCCTGTTATCTCTTCATTACCAAGACTGCCTACCTTAATAAAGTTTCCTTAACTGTTCCAACTAGTCTTTCCTTGCCTGATCCTTGGCTTGGATTTAAATTTCTCAGTACTGACCCTACCCCACCTTTATCCTTTAGCACCTGCTTATCTCTCCAAATTTCTAACTCTGTTCCAAGTTATATAAAACAGTTCTTACCTCAAATCACCCACCTTCCCAGAAAATGCCTTCTTTGCTATAGATTGTCCCATGGTCTAATAAATAACTGTAATAAATTAACTGTGCTGCTGGGTGACAGGAGGGTGCCCTAATAGCATAGTCCAAACCACCAGATGCATCCTTTGCTTGAGAACAATGGTGGCTCCTTTTGGAAGCTAGATTTGTAGCTATGCACTTTCCACTTTTTAATTTATCAGCTCATACCTGCTGTGTGAACCTTAGTAATACTTAACTTCTCAGTTATCTAGGCAACTCTCTAAGACTAATATTCTCATAGAATGTGCTAGCCTGCTTTGTTAGGAGTGTCCTTATCCAAGAATTCCCTATACCAATGAAATCACCATTCTAGTCCCTATCATATTAAGAGTTAATCAATTAGTTATCAAAATAATAAAGCTAGGTCAGGTACATGTGTGAAATAAAAAGGCAAGTAGAGGTAGTACAGAAAGATGACAAAGAACGGGGAAGAGTCTTCAAGAGCACACATGAATTGGTTGGGAGACTGGTGAGTGAATTAAGGAGAGAAAAAATAGTTGGATAGGTAGGAAGACAACCAGGAGAAAGAAGGTAGTAGCACAGATGCCAACTAAGGAGAGACTATCCATAAAGAGGGACTAACTAAAAGACTCCCACATGGCAGAGAGATCAAGGAGGGTGAGAAATGAAAAAAAAAATTGTCTTGATTTATGAGGATGATCCAATAGTAATAATAACAGATATCATTTACACAGCACTTTCAGATTCACAAAATTATCTACAAATATTATTTCACTTTATCATTACAACAAATCTGAAAGGTAGGCACTATTATTATACTGATTTTACAGATAAGGACACTGAGACAGAGATTGTGACTTGCCCAGTGTCACATAGTAAATTTCTGAGGTGGAATTTGAAAACTCAAGCTTTTGTGACTCAGTCAGTCAATAAATATTTGTTAAGAACCTACTATATGCAAGGCACTATGCTGTGATGGGGATACAAAGAAAGGTAAAAGTCCCTGTTCTCAGGAAGTTCACAATCCAATGGGGAAGACAACATGCAAACAACTGTGTACAAACAAACAATATACAGGATAAGTTGAAATAATTAACAGAATTTTGAGTATGACTAGAAAAGGCTTCCTATAGAAGGGACCATGTTAGCTGGGGTATGGAGGAAGCCAGAAAAGCCAGGAGGTGGAGATGAGGGGGGAGAACATTCCAGGCACAGGGAAAAGCCATGAAAATGCCTAGAATAATGATATGGAAAGTCTTATTGGAGGAACAGCAAGGAGGCAAAGTGTCACCAGATAAAGAGTACCCAGAGGGAGGCCATGAAGTGTAAGGGTCAGTAGCCCATCAACTGCTCCACCAAGCTGCCTCCCGGTGCCTCCTAGCGACCTTGAAGAGGTTGATATCAAAGGTGTTCCCTTTATCCCTGGAATAAGCTCCCTCTTCATCTTCTACTACTGCCTTCCCTGCCTTCCTTTAAGTCCCAACTAAAATCTCACCTCCTATAGGAAGTCTTCCCCAACCCCTCTGAATTCTAGAGCATCCCTCTGTTAATTATTTCCTATTTATCCTATATATAGCCTGTTTGTATATGTTGGTTTCTTTGTTGTCTCCCTCATTAGAGTGTGAGATCCTTGAAGGCAGATGCTGTCTTTTGCCTCTTTTTTATCCCCAGTGCTTAGCAGGGTGTCTATCACTCTTAATAAATGCTTATTGATTGTATCAGATCTCTATGAAATAAGAATTGTATTCTGCAAGGCCTTCGCAGGAATTCAGGCAAGTAAATTTTATCTACCTTAAGAGTCTGGGTAAAAGCCTTGCTGGAAGGTTCATATAGCTTCCTTCTTCAGACACTGAACAGTGACACCAGTGTTTGTGAGTATATTTGGAATCCCACTTTGTTGTCCAAGGTGGCATCAGCTTTGATAATTGTGTTTGTGCTGATGGACATGGGCACTATGATCAAGCGTTCTTTTACAGGGAATCTTCAAACATAGAGACCACTATTGAGCTCAATGAGGACTGCCTAAAATTGGATAATTTGTGCCAACTTGATGAGCACTTCATCAGAAAGCAGTATTCTATTTAATTTTGATATTTGGGGATGACCAGCAGTTACCACTGAGAAAATTCAGCAAGGTGGGTTCTGTACAAACTGGAATCAATGATCAGAAGACACCTTGAGGCTATATGGGACCACAGCCCATATTTAATAAGGGATGGCTCTCCAGTCACACTGGATTCAGAAAACCTAGAGATGGACCCACATTCTGTCAGGTGAATAGATAAAGACAGCGCACAAATGATGGGACACCTCTGATCCAGCTGAAGCCTCATTACATCCCTGCCTGGCAGCTGAACCAGCTGTTTCCAGTAGTGATTGAATTGGAAGTGACACTGTGTCCTTCAGAGATGACTCCAGAATCCCCAAGAGGCTGAGCTGATATTTGTACCCTACCCAAGATGTCCTGTGAGACTTTCCCAGGCTCAGTCTGGGGAATCAAGTGGAAAAAGCATTTCACCTACCCACCAGAATCACATCCCCACCTCTGCCCTGCACCACAAAAAGAAGCCTGAACTGAAATTTCTCCAATATAGTCATAGCTCACAAATTCAGAATAAACTAGAGACCTGTACTGGGGTAGTGGAGGTGATATCTGATCTACAAAAAAAGTTTAGATTGTAAGAAATTAAGAAGAAATTAAGCTGTGGGGGCGGCCAGGTGGCACAGTGAATAGAGCACCGGCCCTGAAGTCAGGAGGACCTGAGTTCAAATCAGGCCTCAGACACTTAACACAAAAAACTAGCCATGTGACCTTGGGCAAGTCACTTAACCCCAATTGCCCTACCTCTTCCCCCCTCCAAAAAAAGAAAGAAAGAAATTAAGCTGTTACTTTAAATTATGTCTAATAATGCAATGACCCTCCCCCCAAAAAAATTAAATGAAGTTGAAATACAAATTCTCCCATGCTTATTCTAATGAATGGATTAAAATCATTAGCAATTAGCACATTGATTTGCTGAAACAGGATGTTGTGAAAATGATTTTGAAAAAACGGCTTGAAAAGTAGGCTAAACATTCACCCTTTAACTAATTTGTTTGTTTTTTCATTATGCACAGGTGCAAGGTAGTCAGTTGTAGCAAACATCTGAATTCTGAATGGGTGGGGTTTGAAGCAATTTGTCAATCAATTTTTTAAATGAATAAAGGGTACAACCAGATTGCATAAGCAATAAACTATCAAGATTTAGCACATGTGAACATGTTATACATAAAATTACAGCAAAATTATGCCATTTTAAAAGATCTCTACTGCTTGGTAGAGTATAATGGAGTGAGGGTCATTGTGTACCAGTGACTGGTGGCATTAACAGGCCCTGAGGGAAAAAAACGTTTCTTGAAGAGAAGGATGGTATAATAAAAATATATCCAATTAATAAATATATAGATGTAGAAACAGAAATAGAAAGATAGGGCTATAGAGATAGTGTTAGAGACATAGAGATGGATAGGGGAAGAAAAGGAAGGGCAGCTAGGTGGCAGTGAATAGTCAGGAGTCAAGAGTCAGGAGGACCTGAGTTCAAATCCAGTCTCAAATACTTGACACTTACTAGCTGTGTAACCTTGGGCAAGTCACTTAACCCTAATTGCCTTGCCTCCCCCCCTCCAAAAAAAAAGTAACAAAAGAAAAGGGTCATAGAGATAGAAACAGATATACATATATATATATATATATATATATATATATATATATACATATATATGCAGATATAAAGAGAGAAATGGATAGATACACTTATAGATAGAGATCAATATACCTAAAATTGAATATACAAAAAAGCTATGTCAGGTCAATGCCACAGCCACTGGTAAGCAGGTTTCAAACAGCCAAGCAGAAATAATCTTCTACTCCTAAATTAACTTAATCTCTATAAGAATTTAGCATTTGAGATATCTTTGGTAATCTTGAAAAAAGTAGTTTGCAAGGGGCCAAAAGGAATCAGATGGTTGGAAACTAGGTGCAATGAATAGACAGCTTTCTCTGGGAGTTGGTCTTCTAAAGGCTTCCCAAAGTTGACTTCCCCTTTATATGCAGCTTTAGTTGGCTATATAGAGTACATTACCAAGTCAGTCTAGGTAATCTACAACTCCCCTGGGTGATCATCAAAAGCAGGAAATGCAGTGGCACAGGATATCAGGGTGGCACCAAGGTTTGTATGAAAGGGCATGTTTTCATTAGATAAGTAATTTCATTACTGTCAAAGTATTCTGTTATGGGGAATAGGGTCACCTAGTCACAGGGTCATAGATTTAGCAGAAAGTATCCTTAAAGAAAATAAAGTGCATGGGGCGGCTAGATGGCACAGTGAGTAGAGTGCTGGCCCTGGAGTCAGAAGGACCTGAGTTCGGATCCAGCCTCAGACACTTAACACACACAAACAAACAAACAAAAAAAAACCTAGCCGTGTGACCTTGGGCAAGTAACTTAACCCCAATTGCCCTCCAAAAAGCAAAAAGAAAAGAAAATAGAGTGCAACCCCTTAATTTTACAGATGAGGAAACTGAGCCCAGGGAAGGGAAATGATTTGCTCAAGGTCACATAGGTAATAAGGAGTAGAGCTAAGATATGAACCTAGTTTTTTCTGATTTTCAATTGATCATTCTTTCTACTACACCATTTAACCTCTAGTCATCTTCATGGCATGAGGCATATTGCTTGGAATATTTTCCAGAGTTTCAATTTGGATGCTCTATCTATTAGACTGGAGGGAGGAGATGGTGGTCCTATGCCCCCAGAAAGGTGATTCTTTGAGAGACAGCAAGTTATAGTGGAAATAACACTGACTTGGGAGTCAGAAGACCTAAGCTCAGGTCTTTTCTCTCACAACAATAGCTCTATAACCTTAAAAAAAGGCACTTAAACTTTGTACATCTTAGTTTCCTGATCTGCAAAATAAATAATATTCAAACTCTGTGCCTGTCAGCAGTACTCTGAGGGCAGCAATTTGTGAGCCTTCACAAATTCAATATAAGTGTGAACAACTTTTGCCTGGAGTGATATAAAATGAGATAAAATAGGGATTTCAATCAGAGATGATAGAACTAAGGAGTGACTAAAGGACCAGATATCTTCCTTAATGAACAAGAGAACAATTTTGATGGTACAGAAGGTCTAGCACAGAGGAAGAAAAGATGTTTTTTTTTCAGGTTGCCCACTTCCACAAGAATGTCACTATACTCCTCTTAGTGGGGTAGGTCTGTGACTAATCCAGTGATGCCCTCTCCAAGGAAGGAAGAGGTCAGCAGAAGTTATAATAAACTTTCCAGTTTCCCCACATTTCTTTGACCTCAAAACATACCTTGTAGAATATATATACCACCAATATACCACCAGATATGTTGTATTGTAAATGTCCACCCAAATTCCCAGGATACAAGTATAGTTTCAAACAGGCCACTGTCAAGCTGTCATGGCATAGGAAAGCTAAGCATTGCTTAATCTTCTTAATAATCTTCAAAAGAAATGCATACATACAGGTGAGGTACAGGAGCCAATCAGAGAATGACTTCCCTTGATGGGTCAAACTGCAGTAAGTCGAACTGGGCCTGGTTGTGAATAAAAGTGTCCAGGTTGTTATAGATGGGGAGGAGGAGGAGGAGGAACCAGGATCCCTCAATGTAGTTGGTGTCTCTTCACCTCAGGTATGGCCTTTATTGTGAGTGCCTTTTTTTTTCTTAACCAAGGTCAGTTTGAGGGAGTAATATGCATAGAGTTAGAATATATGATTTGTGAGGATTCAAGTTAATCAAATTAAGGATAGAAATAAAATATTGTTTAAGCTCATTGAATACATGTTCACACAATCAATGAATTAGGGAATGTGTGTATGTGTGTGTGTGTATGTGTGTGCATAATCTCATTGGATCATCACAAAAACCCTAGTAAGTACTTATTATCATCCCCTCTATGCAGATGAGGAAACTGAAGCTGAGAAAGGCTAAGTGACTTGTTCAGGGTCACTAGTAAATGTCTAATATGGGATTTGAGCTCAGATCTTCCTGACTTCCTGACTATAGATAGGTCCAGCACTATCCTGTAGCAGCAAGCACCCAACATCCTCAGGGTGGCTGCCAACACAGGTTCTTAGATCTGCTTTGCTAAAGGAAAGCAACTCAAAATGTGTTAACAAGCTTACTTTAATCAATCAAACATATATCATTTACCTAGTTCAGGGGAAAAAGGTCAGCACCCCGAACTTCAAAGTATACAGACAGAACTTACAAGACCAAGGAACAAACAGATCAAGCAGACAGGCTTCCAAACTGTCCGACCATTATATCAATATCAAATCACAGTTACCAGAGAGGGAAGCATCAACATCTGGGTTTTCAAAGCCGAGGGGCTCTCAACGGCTGCCCAGAGTCTCATCTGGTCAAATCACACAACACTTCTCAAAATGAGACCCAAAGCAAAGCCTCACATCAGGGAATATATAGCCTTCTCCTGGGTCAGAGAATGTAACCACCTTCTTGACCTACTGTCCAATCACAAAGTAACAAGGTATGGGCATTCCTGAAAACCAAGCCTCCTGCCACAGGCTCCATGTGACCACATTCAGCCTATTAGGAGGCAGAGTATATTTTCAAATCAAAGAAGGTTCTCAGAGTCTCTTAAGCCAATCAAAGGGCCTAGGGGCAGGGAAGATCTTTAAATTTGCATTTCCATTACATATACCCAAAATGCCACCTTGAATCCTGAGTAAAAAAATACAGGTAGATGAGAAAGTTGTTGAGATAAAGCACCAACATGATCATGGTTCAAAAGTTCCTTTTAAAAATCCCATGACTTGGTGGTTGCGGCCCTGCCCCGGCAAGCGCTACTCTGGCATGGGGCCAAGGCTTCTGCTGGCCCAGAACCAGCCTGGCCCGGGCCTCGGTCTAGCCTGGGCCGTGGGCGCGCTCGGGCTCCGTAGCGGAGCGGGACGGGGCAGACACCGGAGGGGAGGGGGTCGCGGCAGGTCACACTGGGACCCGCCTTGGACATCGCCCTGCTTGTGTCCCTCCTTCGGGAGGAGAACGCCAGAGAGAGACATTTGCGTGATTCAGCTGTCCCTGGCGCTGCGCTACGCGGACCACCTGGTGGTGGCGAGTGGGGTGTCTACACGGCACCTGCGGGCGCTGGCCCAGCGCCTGCTGACCACACACAAGTTTCTCAAGGCCCCGCCAGAGCCATTTGCTCGCCTGGAAGGCGAGGACTGGCTATATGTGGACTTCGGCAGCATGATGATTCATTTGATGCTTCCAGGGACCAGAGAAAACTATGAATTGGAAAAGTTATGGACTCTGGGCACTTATGATGATCAGTTAGCCCAGATCGCACCAGAGTCACTGCCTGAAGACTTCATCCTTGGATTTCCACCAGACTATGAGCCTTCGGCATTTTCTCCATTAGAGGCCGAGAGAGAATAAAGTAAGAGTTTTAAAGCAACTAGAATTGGACAATGTTACTTTGGGATTTCCGGTGAACTAATCCACCGGGACAGTGTGGCTTCGGAGTCCTGTCTGAAGACTCTGATGGCTGCTGCTCAGGGCCAAGCACACTCTCACTTGCACTTGTTATGGAAAACATAGAAAGCTTTGGAAGCTGGGCAGTGGCAATACTTTAGCGACTGGCTAGATGAGCCTTTCAGACAAGTTACCTAAACAAGAAGCCCTGTTTAGAGCTGGGGGTGGGGGCCACATTTCTCCTGGTCCCTCATCAGAGTCTTGTGGAGTCATTGGCCTGGCTTAATTTCTCCTTGCCTTGGAGGACTCACTTCTTGTATCATTTAAAGAACTCTCTTTTCAGCTTACACATTTAGCACAGGACAGAAATGTCCTTTTGTTTAGGGACTGGCTTCCCTGAGGATCATCTACACTTATCTACACTGGGTCTTCATATTTATTTTTATTTACTGGGAAAGAAAACCTTTGCGTGAAAAACAGGCAGTTCCGCTTATGTATGCTTTCTAGATCTGATATAAACAGAATATGAAATAAAAAAATTAATAGGGAAAAAAAATCCCATGACTTGCTATTGCCTTCAGGATCAAATATAAAACCTTTTGTTTGGCATTTAAAGTTCTTCATGATCTTTACATTCTTTTTATATTTGATATCCCTCTATGTACTCTAAGGTGCAGCCATAGTGAGCCCTTTGCTGTTCCTCGAATACAACACTATCTCCCATCTCTTTATCTTTGTACTCACTATTCCTAATCCCTATCCCAATCCCTCCTTCCTTCCTTCCTTCCTTCCTTCCTTCCTTCCTTCCTTCCTTCCTTCCTTCCTTCCTTTCTTCCTTCCTTCCTTCCCTCCTTCCTTCCTTCTCTCTGTCTCTGTCTCTCCCTCTTTCCTCTCTTCAGTTCCACTCTGGCTTCCTTTGGGCTTCAGCTCCAATGCTCTCTTCTGCAGCTGGCCACTCCTAGTATCCCCAGCTTTTAGAAGCTGGTTTACCATTCAGCTACTCCAGATGTATCTTGCATGTACCTACTGGTTTCTGTTTTGTCGTTCCCCCAGTAGAATGTGAGCTCTCAGATCAGAGATTGGCTTTACCTTCTTTTTTGTTTTCTTAGCACTTTCTACAATGCTTGGCACATAGGAAGTGTTTCATACGTGCTCACATGATTGACTAAGTCCATGAATCCCAAAAGACCATAGCAGCATTGTGCATGCCTAATGATATAACACAGTACGGAATCTGGAAGGCCATTTTTTACTATTCATTTTGCTATATCTGAATCATATGCCCTTTGGAGGTACAGTTTGACGAAGGATTACTATCTCAGTCAGCTGGTCAAATAGATCTTCCTGGGTTGCTTGGTAATTAAATATATCAGTTACAAGACTGATTGAACAGGGGGGTGCCCTAAATATAACATACCCATATTTTAGTAGAATATTTGACAAAATGCACTCAGCACAGTTCCTGACATATAGTAAGTGCTTAATTAAATGCTTGTTGACTGACTGGCTGATTCATGAAACCTTTTTTTAATATGATGGAAAAACAGAAGCTATTTGCCACTGCTTGAACAATCCCATCTTAGGAAGGTGCAGTGATGAATAGGTCAATATTAACATGAAAGGAATTCCCTAGTGGTAGGATTTTGGACTCTTGTCATTAATACTGTTGTGTTTAATATTTTTTATCAGTGATTTATATGAAGGCATACCTGACATGCTTATGAAGTATCTGGACTGTATTTAGCTTGATAAGACTACTAATATATTCAATGTCAGAATTTAAATGCAAAAAACCAAAATCTTAATATGTGGAAATTATGGGCTAAATATAGCAAGATAGGACTTCATGAGAATAAATATGAATCCATGCAAAAAAAATTCCTTGTACAAGCATAGGGTGGAGAAAGACTAACTAGACAGTAGTTCATGATAAAAAGTCACTGGAGTATGAATAGACTATAGCTAATACTGTGCCATGGTTGCCTAAAAAGCCAATGTAGCCTTGAGCATATCGTCCATGCCAATGTATCACCGTCAGTTGAATCCTCCCTTGTGACAAAGAGAAATTATGAAATAAAATAGATAACAAAATAATCTGTAATTATATGCAACATTCTGTACCCATCCATAGTCTCCTAACCAGTATAATATTCATTATCTTTTTCTCCAGTAACTAAGATTGTTAACTACAATTAATTTAAGTTTGACTATTTTTTTGTGTGCTGTTTTAATTGACAATGGTGTAGTCATTGTTCATGTAGCCCCTTATAAGAAATGGGACTGAAGTGTAGCTTTCCCAACCAGGAGTAAGGACTGGAAGATGATGGAAAGCAAAAGTCAGGAAGGCCCAGTGAATCCTGGGAATTTTTGCTCTTTCCACCATCTGTTGCTGCTACAACTGCTCTGATAGTCCATTATTCAGGTACCCAGGAAGAGGGCAAGATTCCAGCTGCCTTTTGAGATCTCATAAGGCCCTGTACCCAAAGAAAAAAAGATACAAACAGGAGCTGGCTGCACTCCAGACACAGGCTTAGCTAGGAGACTTATGGTTTGGTGGCTTGGAAAGGCATGGCATCCCCACCTCCCACCCCAGACCTGAGCTCAGAATTACACCTCAAAGCTGACAAAAAGTCCAAGGGAGGAGGATTGCTCCCTGGAGTTCCAGCACAATTACAAGAGACATCTGAACCAGCAGGAGCTAGTCAGAGAATATCTATGCCTGCTCTGAAGTATGTGTTTTGAGGCATGGGGAAAGGGTGAGGGTAGAAGCAAATGTATGCTAGAGACAACCTGAACTGACTTGGGAGAGCCAATTGTTAAATTTTCAGTAAGCTACAAATTAGGGTTTGACTTATTGGTGGGTTGATTGTCTAAATTTAAGAAAGTGTTGGAGAAAATGTTGATAATGGAGACTAAACTTAAAAGTATGTCATGTCCATTTTTTTTTTTGTAGTCAACTATTAAACATTTATCAGGATACTTCTGGAAAGGCCTCTCCATCACAGCATACAAATTCCATATGCATATGTTATTTCTTTATTCTGCTTTCTTCTCTGCATTCTTTGTATCCCTAAATATGTCTTCCCATGTTTCAATAAATTTTTCATTTTCTTCAAACAGTGTAAGAATATTCTGTCCCGGGGTGTCTAGGTGGTGCAGTGAATAGACCAACCCTGGAGTTGGGAGGACCTGAGTTCCAATCTGGTCTCAGACATTTAACACTTACTAGCCATGTGACCTTAGGCAAGTCACTTAACCTCAATTGCCCTACCCTCCCTCCTCCAAAAAGTGAAAAAAAAAGAATATTCTGTTCCATTTGTATATCACAATTTCCTTAAACATTCACCAATTGATGAGTATCCACTTAGTTTCCAGTATTTTTCCTACTACAAAGAGCAATGCAATGAATATTTGTGTATATATGGGTCCTTTCTTTCTATCCCATATTGTGGTAGAGAAATTGGTGAGTCTAAGACTATGAACAGTTTAGTGACTCTTCTCAAGTAATTCCAAATTGTTTTCCCTAACAGTTGGACCAATTGACAGCTCCATGAGAGGTAGATTAGTGTCGGACATAGAACATCTCCTACAGTGAGAAGAAGCCGTCTCATTAGTCTATAAGAATAGCATGCTGTAGGCCAGTGGGCAATGGCAGAGGTTTATGGGAGATGATTTCAAAGGAATTGAATTAGCAAACCTCTGTCTAGCTGAGAATGAATGCTGTTGTTTCTGCTTCTCAAACTCATTGAGCCATATTCTCAAAGTATGAATGTCTCACAAGGATGTCTAGTGGGTTTAATTATTTCAGTTATTATGATCTTCACAAGGTCAGGTAATTGAGAAATAGAGAATCAAGAAATGTCAGAGTTGAAAGGGACCTTACAACCTGAAGTCTGAGCCTTAGAGAAGACCTTACAAAATCCAGTTCAGCCCCTTATTGTATGGAAGGGGAAACTGAAGTCCAGAGACATTTATTCTTTAAAATGAAGGATTTGAACTGGATGGTTCCTTCAGTTCTAATATGCTAAGAAATTAAGCTCCAAGTAATTAGTGTCCTTCCAGTCCTTTTGTACTTACTCTGCATTTACTTATCTGTGAACATCACCTCCACTCCAGCAATGTGAGTTCATTCAAGGCAGGGACTATCTTACCTTTCCATTTATATCCCCTGCACCTACAGTGACTGTTATTTAACATGGGCATAATAAATGATTGGTGATTAAGTCACATGACAAAAGAGTCTCAAAGCTAGGATTAGAACCCAGGCCACCTGACCTCTCATCTGGGATTCTTTCCCCTGCATGGGGCTGCCTTTCAAGTTACAGTTTTTCTTCCAAAGTCTGCTGACATTTTGACTTCTCTTGAAGAGTTCTTTCCACTTCCCACATTTAAGCAGACAGATGGGCCCATTTGCAAATCATGGGTTGTGAAATACAGACAGGAGCTTGATTTCAAATCTCAAGTGCCTCCATTAGGGATTGAGAGAGTCATGTTTGGAAAGTCACTATCAAGAGCAAGAATTGGGAAACATGGGGGAAGGTAAGGAGATCATTCGTAGTACAGACCCAAATTCAGAACCTAGCACACCAAATAATAGACCAACAGAATAAAATCCCCCTTACTTGGCCTTTTTGTAAAATAAGCTATGAGACAAAGAATCTATCAGTAAATTCCTTGAAAATTAGTTAAGGAAAAGAAAGCCAGTGGGTAATTAAGAAAAACGTAACTTTCAGAAGCCTTGTCACTATGAGCTTGTATTCATTATCTATAATAGGCCAATGAGGTATACCCAGTTATCTTTAGTAAATGAAATTACTGTGCTTCCTAATTAAATTATATTTTCCCTATTCTTTCTGGTTATACTGCTTGTGGGATTGAAGAATTATTTTTCCCCTGACCTTGAATGCCTAGAAAATGTAAGGAAGTTTTACTTCCCCAATTAAGAACACCATAGTCAGGCTTCTCAAGAACTGTCTTTTCTTTTTTTTAAGTTAGAGAGGAATACTTGGTGGGAGGGGGGAGGCATTACAATTTATGATGATTTTGAATTAGTACAAGAGTACAATGCACAATCATATTTGTATCTTCTCAGTAGTCCTTTCAGAATTGTTGTTTGACTAGACTGGAACAGGAGGGAGAGACCCTATTCCAGCAAAACTAATGCACACTTAATATAAACAGAGGAGTCCTGTGTTGGTGGGCTTCTTTCTCTGAGGGAAGTGGGAGATAGAATTTTCACAACTTACAATAACCCTCTCTTTCAAAGAGAAAAAATTCAGAGGCTACAGAAGCAGTAGATATCATGACAGTGAAGTTACTTACCATGTGACCATATTTTCTGAACACTGGAAGTTCAATAGGGTGTTGTGGTATAATGGAAAGAGCACTATTTTCACCGAAAGACTAATATTCACAACGGTTACAAAAAGGAAAATGTTAAGATCACAAAAAAAAAGAAGTCAAACTCAGAGTAACTGAAAATGCGAAAATGGCCCAGGCAGAATGTTGTCTACATTATTAATCACTAGATGACCATTCATTTATCATTCTCTAAAGCTTGGACTTGTGGTTTTCTCAACAGGAAAATGTGGATCTTGGAGATTTGATGTTTTCCCTTTGCTATCTTCCAACTGCTGGAAGGCTGACCATTACCATAATCAAGGCCAGGAACTTAAAAGCAATGGACATAACTGGAGCATCAGGTAGGGAATTTGGCAGCTTGACCTCTCTACCTCTACTCCTCAAGACCCCTTTTCAATGATCTGCCCGCAAGTGACTGGAAAGATGGACACTATTTGTGTTCATTTGTACTGATTAATTCAATATAAGAGTCCAGTTCATTCTTGAGATACATGTCACCGATTGGTAAATGCAAGGCCAGCCTTTGTGAACTCAGCAAGGTTGGAATGTCTCCCCAGAACCAGAGGTGGAGGGCTATGAGTGTAGAACACTGCATATAATACCAGATATTTTTAACATGTCAGTTAGTTTTGCTTAACTTTTCCACCTTTTTTGATTCTTTCTTATAAAGGATGGTTCTCTGGGAGATAAATGGTGATACATTAGAAGATATGAATGATATAAAAACAAAATATACAATTTTTTTAAAGAACCAACTTTAACCAAGTTAAAGTTCCAAGAAAGCCAGAAAACTTTGCACTTCCCTGGTTCCAAAATATTATTCCATGCACTCTGGGATCTCATTTCTCTCCCCAGCTCCCCAAACCTATAGGAATTACTTTCATGGTAGTTCAACATGTGCATGGACTACACTGGTTAGCTACCTGGTAATTGCATCCCCAAAAAGTACAATAGGGAGGGATCCTCTATTAGAGAATACTCATAAGCTAGAAGATAGTGAGGAGAGGCAGGAAAAGGTAATGACGTTTTTTGTGAGATTGTAAGGCCCTATTTATTGCCTTCTGAAGTCCATCCTAGCTTCAGGGGAAGCTGGGAACTCTGGAGAAGGGGATTAGGAGGGAAAAGACCTAGAAGTAAAGATACAGAAAGAATAGCAACTGCTCATTTAAGAGAGAGCCAGGAACATCACCAATTAAAGCAGGAACATCAGCCCTTTACCCTGAAGCAGCAGCTCAGCATTGAGAAGCACAGCCTCATTCTTCCTTAAATGCCTTCCCATTCTCAAAGAGCTTACACTCTATAAAGAGAAACATGTGTGCATCTATAAGTATACACAGAATAAATGCAAGGTAGCTGGTGATGGGTGGATCAGGAAAGACTTCATGTAGGAGGTCAAGTGAGAGACTTCACCTCTCAGCACCTCAATTTCTCTCTCTATAAAAGGAAGACTTTGTATTAGGACAGGAATTTTTTTTAGGCAGGGCGATTGGGGTTAAGTGACTTGCCCAAGGTCACGTGGCTAGTAAGTGTTAAGTGTCTGAGGCTGGACTTGAACTCAGTGCTCTATTTGCTGCACCACCCAGCTAGGGCAGGAATTCTTAATGTATGGTCCATGAGCTTGGTTTGGTGTTTCGTTTTTTACAGTTTGATAACTATATTTCAATATAATCTATTTCCTTTATAATCCTATGTATTTCATTTTGTGCATGTAAAAGTATGATTCCACAAAGGGACCCATAGACTTCACCAGACTGGCAAAAAGGTCTAAGAAACAAAAATAGTTGAGTCCCACGATTAGATGAGTCCTAATGTCTCTTCTAGTTCTAAGTTATATAGTCTATGTTCCTTCCCATTAAACCTAACTAGATCTAGCAAGAAGACTTTTCTGAGTCCTGTGGGCATGGATTACTGCAAGGACCCTGTGACACTGATTTAAATACAGGGACACCCTTTCTGGAAACAGCTGATAGGTTCAGAAAAAGTCTCCATACCATTTAAAGTGACATAATAAGCCACATCCAAAATCTTGCCTAAATGAATCCCTTAATTGTGTATTATATCCACTCTAAAAGAGAAGACTTATAGCTCTAAGAGCCTCCTCAACATTTCAATAACGTAAGGCTTGAATTTGGCTCTCAATGTACAAGTTCTACACACAGATAAACACACCCACATGGGTGTAACACAATACACATGTGGGACAGATACTTTTTGTGCTTTGATTAATGTTCATTCTCATTTACTTCTGCTCCTTGTGTCTCCACACAGATCCTTATGTGAAAGTCTCACTGATGTGTGAAGGCAAACGCTTGAAGAAAAGAAAAACTTCCACCAAGAGGAACACACTTAACCCTGTTTACAATGAAGCCATAGTCTTTGATGTCCCCCCAGAAAACATTGACCAAATTCACTTGTCTATAGCTGTCATGGACTATGACCGGTGAGATGCCTGTAACTTATACTTGGTGGAAATCTCCTGTGGGGCACTTTTGATCAGTGGGCTGTAGGATAGGAGGCAGGCAGAAATGGGTCTGACAGACCACAAATGGGTATAAATGTATATTTTATAACAGGTCAAAGAAAGAGGAGCTTTAATGAAAAGTTTCAACATTTTAGCAATTATATTCATACCCCTCTCTCCCCCTTTTTCTCATTCTTCAATCGTTGATCACCCAATCTTATTTTCCTCTGTATCATTTTCTTTCACCTCTGTCATCTCTATATACCTCAGGATTTCATTAATGATCATCTCCTAAATCCTTAGCTCTAGGACCTAATGTCCTACTTGCTTTTCTCATTCTTTCTCAGACATTGCTTTCAAAAAATCTGACTCATCTTCAATTTTAAACTTCAGGTACTTTTGTAAAAAACAAACAAGCCATATTTTAAATATGTGACTTGGAATCTGCATTCCCTATTTCCCTGTCTCTTAAAGTTTTTAATGCAAATTGTTGCCAACCACTTAAATGTGAAGTAAATCACCCAAAAAGTCCATTAACCAAGATAGACTCAGGTATTTGTGTATATTAACACATTTAAAGTGCTGTCTTTTAAGGCTAATACAGCATAAAAAGATGTATTTAGAGCCAAAACTGTTATTATTTTTTTCATTTAAAAGCCACAGTTTAAAAAAAATAAAGCAAAGGAAGCATCAAGCAATATATATACAATCAATCTCTTTTTAAATTTTTTAATTAGAGTCCTTTCATGTGGTTTTAAATTTTCCTACCCCTTGATACTCTTGGTTGCCAAATCTTGGCCAAAACTGTCCCTGAAACCCTGACAGGTTGGTGACCCCAATATCTGTAAATGCCCTTGGTTGACCCAAAATATGATCATTTGCCAGGATACAAAACCTTGTGAAGCAGGTCATAGGAATGATAATCCCAAACTAAGTATATAGTTCTGTTTTCTGTCTCCTCCATGTTGTATGAAATGCTTAAAATGTCATCCTGGTTAGTTACAATTCTACCAACCAGTCACATGCAACTCCTGCCAGCATTTCAATAGCTTTTTCCAAGAATCAAAATTATCAATTCAGCAAGAGAGAGCGAGCAAATGAATTTGATTTCCAAAAAGAAAGCCATAACCAGAATGGAACAACTAACGCTTTACCCCAAGGTGCCAAATTTAGAAGGTGCAAAGAGCATGTACAGTCTTTTGATAGATGAGGATGAGCTTCCCTGCCCCATCCCAATCTTCAGTGACTCAATAACAGCATAATATCTTGGAAGGGGGCAGCTAGGTGGTGCAGTGAATAAAGCACTAGCCCTGGAGTCAGGAAGACCTGAGTTCAAATCTGGCCCCAGACACTTAACACAAAAACTAGCTGCGTGACCTTGGGCAAGTCACTTAACCCCAATTGCCCTCTAAAAAGAAAAAAATAATAATAATATCTTGGAAGGTTTGTGGTGCTTGTCCTGGAGAGGGGAAGGACAGTTTCAAGTACTAACTCTGGTTCTAAGTTATGTAGCTTAAAGTGTTGTCTGTCAAAGTCAAATAGAAACAGGGACCACCAAACCATACATAAAGATTCCTGTGAAAGCACATAACTGCATATTAACTTATTGATATTTTACTGCATTTCTATTTATTTTGTTAAATATTTTCTAATTACATTTTATTCTGGTTCAGGTCATGCTCAGCCCTTGGGTCTCAACTCTGACACTTCTGGTCTAGATTATATACAACTAGGAATGAGACGTGAATAAAAACTACTTAAAGGAAGAAATCCCTGCTTAAGTCAGAGGGCAAGGACCATGGGAAAAAGAACTAATGAGAAAAATAAGAACATCGCTTTCGCTTACAAAGAGGCAGAATATGGGCTTGGTTAGATTAACTTTAAAACCTGCCGAGGAAATAAGATGGTGAAATACAGAGAAAGCTTCAGAAACCTGGGTTCTAAAGCAGTGATATTCTGTCACATTCTAAATGAAGGGCAGTTAACCAAGTGCTGACCAGAAGGATCCTTTATAAAGAGAAGGCAGAAGTGGGAATAAGCAGCCTGGTTTCTTTTCCCTCCATTACCAAAACCTGGAAGGCCTTTTGCTATCCTACCTTCTATGGGGCCTTTGTGTTCCCATCTGACACAGACCCTGTGTCTCTGCCTCTTTCAGGAACTGCAACACAGCCTCAGCTTAATATGGTACCCAAGTATAATGGGGCTATGCAGTGTGATTAATTAATATTTAGGGGGTGGCTAGGTGGCGCAGTGAGTAAAGCGTCGGCCCTGGAGTCAGAAAGACCTGAGTTCGGATATGACCTCAGACACAACGCACACACAAAACAAAAACTTAGCCGTGTGACCTTGGGCAAGTTACTCAACCCCAATTGCCCTCCAAAAAGCAAAAAAAAAAAAAAAACATTTATGAAGCATTGTGAAGGAAGAAGAGGGAACCTATGAATGAGAAAGATAGAGATAATCCTACAGAAACTAAAGAAATTGGGGATCTAACCCTCTCCACATACACACCTCACTCTCCCTCCTCTAATTCTAGTTCAAGACATCCTTATTCCTAATAGTCTGGGAATTCGTTTTGAGCACAGCAGTGTGTGGGGCTGACAAGCAGACAGCAATCAATGTTCTGTCTCACTGCATGTAAATAATGGTTGTCACTGAATGTCAACATTTTAAGAAAAAAACATTGTGGGCCATTTTCACAGTGTAGGTCACAATGAGATCATTGGGGTGTGCCAAGTAGGCAACGAAGCGGAGCGTCTTGGACGAGATCACTGGAGTGAAATGCTATCATACCCTCGGAAACCCATCGCTCACTGGCACCCACTAGTTGAGGTAAGCCCCACCTCTCTCCTAACTGCTCAGTTTCTGTAGTAGAATAAATGCTGTAGTCAAAAGTGGTACATTTAAGGGCAGAGATCTAAGTTGCCAGAGTATCTCCCCTTAGATAAAGTTTAGAAAAAAAGAAAGGAAAGAAAAGTGAAGAAAGAGAAAAGGGAGGGAGGGAAGGAGAGAGGAAAGAAAGGGAAAGGGAAGGATGGAAGGTAGATAAAGCACTTTATATATGTATTATCTCATATGATAAAGGTTTATAGATGCCTTTTGTTTTTTACACCACAGTCATTTCCCAAGATATATACCCCTCCATTAAACCCTACTTTGTGACAAAGAAAAAGCCTTAAGCAAAACTGACAGATAAAATAACCCAACTGTATACAATGGTCCACTTCTCTAGCAGCACCACTACCCCTAACTCAAGGTGGTTTCTGAATAATTGTTTTATTTGACTTAAAGTCAGGGTTTATTAACCTTATTGGTTTTCCCACCCATCATTAAATTTGAAGGAAATTGAATCTGTGCTCATATCATAAGTTAAATTGTGTAACATTAGACAATAGGTTATCCCAACTCTGTGTTTTGTAAACTTCAGTGCCCTATGAATACCTTTGGCTTAAAATTACTATTTCTAGGACTTCTGTTATATCTATCTCCCTAACAAAACAATGACAGGTGCCATTTCACTTTTTCTTGCATCCCCGAGCTTTAACAATCTGCTTTGTATATAGTAGATGACTTAAAAATACTGGTTATTGAATTGGTTTGAAATGAATGAGGGACACAAGTTTTGCAGAAAGATGATATGGTGGGGAGAAACCAGAATAGACTCTTAAGCTTGGAGAGGAGCTCAGGGGTCAATTAGTCCACCTTATACCAAAGCATGAATTCCCTGTTGCATACACCTGATCCTGCACCTGCTTTAATATATACTGTAATGTGAAGCTCACTACTTCCCAGGATAGTTCATCCCACTGACAGACAACTCTTCATTCTTCTGGTGCTTTTTTTTCTTCTTTTAACAAACAAAAATCTATCTCTCCATAGTTTTTACTCATTTGTCTTAGAGCACTGGATTAGGAAACTAGAGAGAGTTCTAGTCTTAGTTCTAAATTGGCATGAGAGAAACCAAGAGTAGATTTCCAAGGAGTGCAAATATAATATACTGGGAAAGGTATTAGAATTGGAATCATGAGATCTACTTCAGATACTGAGATTGCAGAACTAAACTCTCCAGGTCTTTTTCTTATGAACTGCTGTTTATTCATACATATTCATACCAACTTGTGTTTGACATTTGATTCTTTTTAGCCTACATCTGGACTTTACAACTGTCCCTACCAAGTTTCATCTTATTGCATGTGGCCCATCAT
The DNA here is from genome assembly GCA_011680675.1 of Gymnobelideus leadbeateri. Lineage (NCBI taxonomy): Eukaryota > Metazoa > Chordata > Mammalia > Diprotodontia > Petauridae > Gymnobelideus > Gymnobelideus leadbeateri. Next base: position 702,445 of record WOXC01004486.1, read on the forward strand.
TCTAGCCTTTCAAGCTTTCTTTGTATCCCAAGTCTGTCATCCAACAAATTAATTTATCCCACCCAGCTTTAGGTCTCTACAGATATAATGAGCATCCCATCTCATGATTAATAAAATTGTTGAAAAGGACAGAGTCAAAGACAGATGCTCTAGGGCACTATACTAACCGTCTAGGTTAATACCAATCTATTAATACTCACCCTTTCAGTTCAATCATTCAAATTCCTAAATGTGCCAAACTGTACTGTCATGTAGCCCACATCTCTCCAAATTGTTCAAAAGGATATCATGAGAAGCCTAGTTCATTCTTCAATGAAATAAAAGTATGCCATATCTACAGAGGTAGATACAACTATATCTGCTGACCTAACGGTGTAGATATTCCATAAACCCATGCTGGTTCTTAAAGATCACCACTTTCCTAAGTGATCACAAAGCATCTTTTTGAATAATAAATTCTGGAATTTTGTCATAAAACTATGTCTTGAAGAATTCACCTTCTTCCCCTTTGAAGGTTGTCTACTGAAAGCACTGCAATATTCATCGAATGTCTTCCCCCATTTAACTTGTGGAATGGTAGGGAGAGGAAAAGGACTTAAATGGCATTAGGGCTTCTGTGGCAGAAAAAAAATACCTTAAGGCTTCGATGAATATCGATCAGATGGTGAGAAGGATCTCATTCAACTCTATCTAATTCCTCACTCAAGATACATGACAGCAACACTTTTGTAAAAGGTTAATAACTATAGCTGCCTTGTTTGAGTGGACAAAGAGAGTAATGGCTGCTTATGGATGAATGTACTTGGTTTGGGGGCATGTGTCATGAAAGGCACGAATTTGCTTTTGAGGGAAGGATGTTTGTTTTCTGGAGGAACCAGCTAGCTTGTTCAGGAATTCTCTGATACCTTCCAATATTATTATACATTGTAGTACTAGGTGATTGCAAATAATTTTAAAATTTACTAAAGATTGTTGAAACTCAGCAGCATAAAGAAAATCTCTTAGAAAAAAAAACACGGAGGGTTTGATATAACTGTTTAAAATGCAATTTGGATTAGGTAGTGGTGTTAATATCCATTGTTACAACACATTGTTTTGGTGTTTGCTATTTATGGAGGGAATGGTAGCCAAAATTCAAAATTTCCTGGGAAAACATTCATTGTGTTTTAAATTCCATAGACATATTCAAACTAACATCATTAACTGGTTCTATGAAAACATGATGTTAGGCAAAACAATTTTACCAGTGGTTAGAACAATGTTTTGAATACTAATCAACATGATAATTAGACTAATTCTTAGGGGAGTCAGTCTTAATCCAAAAATCCAATATAAAGGCCATTTATCAAGCACCTATATGCTAGAAAATGACAAAATTTGGGGGATATGACAAAATTTTAAAATTACCTTGTTTCAGAAAACTTACGTTCTATTAGAGTGAAGTGACATAGAGAGGGATACATGTGATTATTTGAAGAAAGAAGACTCTCTACCATATAAATCAGGAAATGCTTTCCATAGGAGATAGCACATGATATTGGCTTTGAAGGAAGCCAGGGAATTCTAAGATTCAGAGGAAAAGACAGAGTATATTCCAGGATTGAGAAACAGTCTGTGCAAAGGTACCAAAATGGGAAGCAGACTACCAAGTTTGGGGAGCACAAACTGGCCAATTGATTGGAATACTACATGGGATACCTCTGCCCCCCAGATGAATAGCAACATGACGTAAAAAAAAAATTAGGAGTGTGCACCATTTCTTGGACTTTTCTCTTCTTCCTCCCACCTCTGAGCTGAGGTCAATGACTCATGATACAAGAATTAGCCCAATTCATTGTTGACTATCTGATATATTATTTCTCAAACAATTGACTAAATAGTATTACAATGGAGTGCTGCAAGTAACCGTGTCATAAACCCTAAGTGGGCATGCCTGAGAGTTAGTTAGAGGTTTAAAAAGCATCACAAAGGGCACCGTTTTTTCTAGTCTTACAATATAGAGTCAATACCACAAGACCTTAAGCAGCTTGCAACATAGCCTGGCACACAAAGCCTTCCCAGAGAGAAACCTAGCATGGGGGAGCAGAAGTGTAGACACATAAGGAAAGCTACCTATGAACACCAAGACCCTAGAGCCATACTGTCTGCCTGAAGTTCTCACCCAACTATTTCTCCTTTCAACTCACATGATTCTGTGACACGAATATAAGGACCAACCATATATATGACTCAGAATATCTTATTCTCTCTGTTTTTATCTGTCACCTAAAAGAATCTTCAGAAAGGGGGCAGAAACCAGTGTCCCCATTAGAGCTACTGGGAATAGCTTCTATCTTCCTGCCCATAGATCAAATGCTCTTCTTCTCTGAGGGTAGTAACAAATTGGGATATTTAGTGATAATGTACTAATGATTTTTTGTGGAACAATATATAGGCCATCACTATATGGGATATCCTTGTTTTTTAATAATATAAGTCAGATGGGGATGCAAAACTGTGATTTATTCATTTTTTGTTGGGAAAACACAACATAGTGGCATTTAGAAATAACAGTTGTGTTGTAGGAGAGAAAATGTATGTCTAAACATAAAGCCTGATTTCTATGAGTATTCCTCTAAAGAACAGAAGGCTTGCATACACAGTGACTGTTACAGAGCATTCATTTTATGACATTTGAATAAAGTGTTTGACTGGGATTTATGAAAAATATTGACATGTGTTGCCAATTCATGTCTTCAGGAATTATATTAAAAAGTGCTTTCTCACACAGTGGGTTGAGAAAGTCTTGCCAGTTAGGAGCTGATATAATCCATGTTCTCTAAAAGGACCAAGGTCTCCCTGTAGATTGAAAGCCTGAGAGGACGATGGCAAAGAGGCCCTGATGGAACACTCAGAGGAGGACCTCAGAAAAGCACATGGCCACTGCTCGGGATTCTTTCCTATGGAGGGAAGGAACAGGAAAGAACAAATAAGTGGTCCCCAAATGTGATCTCACATAGGCAGGCTTACCCTTGCATTTCCCTTATGAAGAAAGAGCATCACTGCAGGAGCTAGCAGTTTTTATTGAGTTGCATGCTTGGTGGTTTTTGTTTCCTTTCATACAAATATTAATTGCCAAAAGGCATATAGGAAAGCCTGCATCATTTTGGAATAGTTTCAGATTTAATGATGTTTCAACATGATGATGCTACACTTTACTATTTTTTAATTTGGTAAACAATTTTGCATTATCTATTTTTCTCTTAGGTCTCTTTCTAAGTCCTATCCTTGGGGTAGGAGTGGGCGGGGGGAGCCTCTCTCATAAATGGTTCCATTCTGAGTGAAAATTGGCAATGGTGATGGCAGAGGTTGATATTTTAAATTTTTTCATTTCAGTATGTTCTACAAAAGTCCTGTTCCAATGTCTTATTGTGATATGAAAAGAATCCTACGTTCTCAAAAGCTATACCAACAGATTTTTTTGGTTCTGCCAATCTTAAAAGCTTCAAGTATAGTCCAGGTCACATGGGTCAGTAGAGAGTCTTGTCTTCTTGTAGTTGGATACTATGTGATCAACTCTTTGTCCATAGGGATCCATGAAAAACAAAAATTTCAGATGACCCCAAGTCCTTTTTTTACTCATTGCACTTTCACAGTAATGGCAGCAGAGGAGTAATAAAGAGGAAAGGGGTTTTTGGATTACTATTTTTTTCCAACTAACATGCATTTATTTTTTCTTCCTCCCACTCCCTTTCTCCAATTGGAAAAAAAAAGATTTAAAAAAACCTTTGGAAAAAAAAAGTTTATGGTCAATCAAATAAATTACTACATAGGCTATGTCAACAAATGTATGTCACATACATCTTAAGTCTATCTGCATCTTAAGTCTATCTCTCCACTGTCAATGGAGGGAGGTAGAATACTTCATCTCTGGTCCTCTAGAATCATGATTGGTCGTTGTGTTAATCAGAGTTCTTAAGTCTTTTCAAAGTTGTCATTATGTAAATATTTTCCTGGTTCTTCTCCATCCGTTCTGAATCAGTTCACTGAAGTCTTCCCAGGATTCTCTGAAACCATCCTTTTCATCATTTCTTATATCACTATAACAATCCTTTATGTTCATATAACATAATTTGCTCAGATGTCCCTGCCTCGTGAGCACCCCCTTTAGTTTCTACTTCATTGTCATAAGAAAAAAAAACTGCTATAAAGAATTTTGAAACAGAGGATATTAAGAATTATACCATTTTTACAAAATCTGAGTCTTTTAATTTAACTTTTAGTGCTCTAAATGTGAATCCTGGAAGGCACTCTGGTATAGTAAAAAGAACACTGACTCTGGACTTAGAGAATCTGTAGAGGGCAAATCTCATCCCCATACAGATTAATGGTGTGACTTTGGGAAAGTCAATTCCTCTCCCAAGGACCTAGTTTCCTCATATGTAAACTAGGTATGTTGTAAGATAAGGGGTTGGTGTAGATGACTCCTGTGGTCCCATCCAACTATAGATTTATGATTTTTGCCTGACAAGCAATGAATAATATGCTACTAGAAGGAACCACATCTATATTGACAGGTAACCCTACAAATGAAGATGGAAGACATATAGACATTGTAATTACATGTTGTCCTGTTGTTTCAGTCATGTCCAACTCTCCATAACCCCAATTTTGGGGTTTTCTTGACAAATATACTGGAGTGGTTTGTCATTTCCTTCTCCAGCTAATTTCACAGCTGAGGAAACTGAGGCAAACAGGGTTAAATGACTTGCCAAGGCTCATACAACTGATGTGAAGCCAAATTTGAATTCAAGAAGATGTCTTCCTGATTTCAGGTCCAGCATTCTACCCACTGCACTACCTGGCTTCCCTGTAACTATATAGAAGTTACTATTAGCCTGTGAATATGACTGTCATGTTCTCTTCAAATAAAGTTGCTGACAGGTTTTGTGGGGTATGAATCCTAAGACAAAAAAATATAATTTCATTTGATACTTAAATCATCTTGCCTCACTTATTATGACTATAAGCAATGGACTATCATAGAGTTAAAGCTTATCTACCAGTACATCCTACTAAATTTAAGATCTGTTGATTGCCAAAAAAAATTGACTTGGATGAATGAACTGCAGCCTTTAATGTATTTCAACAGGATGTTTCCTACAAATATCAGACTGTCATATAATATTCCTTGATAAATTCAACTACATATATATGTTAAAGAATTTGCTGATTAGCAGTATTAAGCATGGCATAAAACAGAAAAACGTGCTCACCAGAAAATAGTCATCACTATCATGAATGGAATAGAAAAGAATTAATGAAGTACTCCCTATGTGACAAGCACTGGTCTCACTATGTGGAAAAAAAAATAGAAAAATGAAACATTCCCCGCTTTCTAACTGGGAAAGATGACATGTAACATTCCTCTACAAGTCAGTTCATTATCTTTAAGAGTTGTTGTGAAAAAAGAATTTATCACCCATTAGACAAGGTGGGGATGAACTTCTCCATCCTTAGCTAATGCGGTCTTTAGGTCACAGGCACACAGATCATCTCCAGGCTCTCACTGAACTTTTTCCAGCATAGCAGGATATGCCAAGGCTTTCATTCTGCCATCTTAGCTTTCGAAAAATTCAGGACCATGTGCATAGCCCAATGAAACATCAGAGCATGATACTGAAAGAAAACAACATTCCACTCATACAGTAGTCTAGGATCAATTAACTTTGAATCATTTGACGTTCATTGTTTGTAAAGAGAACCTCTACAAGCAAATGCACAAAGAATGTTTTTTGCACAAACTATGACAAGCAGTTGGATGAGCATCCAGTGAGTTAATCCATCAGTATATATAATGTGCACAGATTCTGCACAAAGGGAATAAGTTGGATAAATAGGAAGAAGAGAATAGGCTGAATCTCATTTAGGAAATTGTTCATCTCTTTCAAGGATCCCAAGTTGCTACCTCAAGCACACCAAAATGATATTTTAACATTATTCTATCCATGATGCCATGGACAAGGACCTTTTGCTTTTGTCTTCATCCATCTAGCACCTAGCACAGTATCTGACCCATGAATAAAATGGGGTTTGATTGAATTTAGTAGAGTTAAATTGACTAGAATGAACTCAAAGCATGGAACAATAAAGTCCCCAAAGAATCAAAATTGTGAGTGACTCAAAATACAGTAGAGAGATGCATAATAAATGTAAGCAGACTGCAACATATTACAATAAGGAATTCTGTATGAGAAATGTCATAAAATAAAACATCCAGGACATGGGTAAGGGTCTTCAGAAAAGGAAGAAGGTCAGCCATGTAGCAAGCACAGAGAACAACAAATGGACAGCCTGAGTACTACAATGGTATTCACAAATTTTATAAAGAAAAAGACCAAAATAAAGCAGTTCCCACAAACATGTTTAAAAAAGACTAGAAAGAGACCCCACACACACAATGAATTGGACAGGTCTTCTACGAGGGATTTATGAAAGGGTATGGACAAGAATCTGATGAGAAAAAGAGGAAATATGACCTGCTCACATCAGTAAGATCACTGACCCACTGAAGAACAGAAGCATAAACCACTGAGTTATTATAATTCAAGTTTGTGCATATGTACACATGCAGACGTGTGTATGTGTATGTTTAAAGAGTTTGTGGTTAAGTGTTGTACAATGAGTGGTTCTTGTCAGCATGATTGTATAAGGGATTTCTGCATGAGTACATGAATTAGACAAGCTACTCATTTATATAGCATTTTAAGGTTTGCAAAGCACAAAAATCAGCTCGTTTAATCTTACAACCACCCTGAAAGGTAGGTGCTAGTATTATTCCCACTTTATATATGAGAAAACTGAGGCAAAATAGATTAAGTTGTTTGTTTAGGGTCACTCGAGTATTAATGTCTGAGGGAAAATTTTAACTCAGATCTTCCTAACTCCAAAACTAGAGCTCAGTCCCCTGGGCCTCCTAACTGCTGAGATGCCTCTGAAGACCCTGACAACACTGAGATTCCATCTTTTAGGACTGACTGAAGGTCTCTCTACTTAAGGATAATTCTTCATATTAAACTTGAGAAAGCATAGGAATAAAATTAAAGTGTTTGGGTTTTGGTGAAACTTGGCATCATTATAAATCATTCATCAATTACTTGGAATCAGCCTGACCTTCTTGTACTCAATGTACTATGCAGTATATTCAGATGTGTTTAGAATTGAGAGGCAATTGTCATAAATAATAGCAAGGAGAGAAACAGCAACAAAGGTTTAAAGGAGAGGGAGGAGAACTGCATAATTATTTCTTCCATTTACTGCACAAAGAATGCTTTGTTTTCATAAATGTAATATGTACACACATATGTATATATGCATGTATATTAGTTGTTTCTTGCAGTTACGGTCACACTGAAGAAATGTCTCAAAGGTGACCCAAGAAGGGAACTAGTGTTTTTCCAAAGACAAACAGTTTAGTTGAAATCCTGTGGGGGGAAAAATCTGTAAGGGTTATTTATCCTCATAGTTTGGACATAAAGAGCCAATCAATCAGGAAACCTCATAGGAGAATGTCTGAAGTCTGATCAGGAAAGGTAAATTATCAGAAAGGGATGTCTAGTTTGATTTAGGACATATTGATTAATCTCTCATATGGAAAGATACATGATGAGTATAAGTAGACTTCGATTTATGACCAGCAATGACTTGCATGCAAGAAGTCTTATAAAAGACACAAACTGGAATAAAACATGTAAACACATAAAAGCATATAAACTGGAATAAATATGATAAGAAAAATAGGCAGGGGTGGCTAGGTGGCACAGTGAATAGAGCACCTGCCCTGGAGTCAGGAGGGCCTGAGTTCAAATTCGGCCTCAGACACTTAACACTTACTAGCTGTGTGACCTTGGGCAAGTCACTTAACCCCAATTTTCCAGCCTTCCCCCCTCCAAAAAGCAAAAAAAGAGGAGAGGAGAGGAGAGGGGAGAGGAAGAGGGGAGGGGAGGGGAGGAGAGTAGAAGAGAGGGAGGGGAGGGAAGGGGAGGAGAGGAGAAGAGGGGAGGAGAGGGGAGGGGAGGAGGGGAGGGGAGGGGAGGAGAGGAGAGGAGAGGAGAAGGGAGAGGAGAAGGGAGAGGAGGGGAGGAGGGGGAGGGAGGGGAGGGGAGGGGAGAGGAGGAGAGGAGAGAGGAGGAGAGAAAAATAGGTAAAACCAGTCATGTAGCCAGAGTAAGGGATCACAGATGGACAGCCTGAGTGAAGATAGGCATATTGAATAATCTATTAGGCTTGGCACTAAGAAGACCTGGGTTAAAATCTAAACTTGCTACCTCTGACTACCTATGTGACTTTGGATAGCTCACTTTCAACTCTCTGGGCCTCAATCTTCCCACAAGTAAAATGATTGCTTGGACTAAATCCTATCCTTCCATGACAAGCATATACAAGGTACTATGGTAGGCACTCAAGGAACATATGGAACATGGTTCTTGCTTTCAAGAAGCTTACATCCAAATAGAAGGCATGAGACTGTGCACAAATAACTGTAATGCAAGGAAGAGATCTAGATGGAAGGCAATGAGAAATCTGAGCTCATTCCAGCTGGGTAAATCAAGGAAGATTTAATGGAGGAAGTAGTGACTAAGTTAGGCCTTGAAGAATGATTAGAATGTCAATGTGAATATGGGAAGGGCTAACAAAGCGAACTATTCTGTTTGAATTTGCCTAGAGAAGAGATCAGGGACTGGACTACCCAGGAACTGGGCCCAGGCAGGAAAGAAAAGTTCATGGTGCTAAGATATCCATTTCTGAAGGTCTAGAAGCAAAAGAAGTATCATATAGAATAAAAAAACTGTAAGCACAAAATTTAATACAAAGAGGGTCTTAAGGCAAGAGGCATGAAGTGTATCTATTTCTGAGAGACTGAGGGAGAAAAGGAAGTCATTATGGAGATCCAAAAGGTAATCAGGAAAATAATAATAACTAAGACTGCATAGAGATTAAAGTTTGTAAAGAAATGCTTGCCAAGAATTAGAACTGTACAAAAGTAGAATGAGCCGTCTCAAGAAGTAGCATGTTCTCCATCACTAGGAATCTTTAGACTCAGTGTTTACTTGCTTGTTCAGATATTGATTAAACTATTTACCTCTAAAGCTATATACTTCCAGTTCTTAAATTCTGTGACTTAGTGACCTCTTAGGTTCATTCCAACTGTGAGATTCTGTGTATGTTTTCTATGTCCCAAGAAAGAATATAGTGCCTGCCCTTAATAAATGTTGATTGATTGAAACAAGTTCAAGTCTGTTTAGTAGCTAGTGGGGTTGGAACAGCACTATAGCAAGGGACAATGCTAAGCCTCTCAGATAGCTGCATTATCTATAAGCATTATGAGTGTGCCTGTAAGAAGACTGGAAATGTAAGAAATTACCAAGCTATAAAGAGAATTAAATGGAAAGCAAAAGATTTTATGTTTTATTCTAAATTTAAATAGAAAAAAAAAGGAAGCCACTAGAGGGAATGATGTGGTTAGGTCTGCACTTTAAGAAAATCGCTTTGGCAAATTATATGAAGCATCAACTTAAAAAGTAAGAGGCTTGAGAGACTAATTATAAGGCATCTGTCCAATAAAGAAAGTCTATACAAAGGTGAAGGTTGTGTGAGTAGAAAAGAAAGGACATGAGCAAGAGACATCAGGAAATATAAATAACAAGATTGACAACTGAGTCAAAAACCACTTATCGAGGGCTGACTATGGGCATGGGACTCTGCTAGGTTCTAAGGTGACAAAGATTAAAATGAAACAATTCTGGAGAGGCTAGGTGAAGCAGTGAATAGAGCACTGGCCCTGGAGTCAGGAGGACCTGAGTTTAACAGGTCCAGCCTCAGACACTTAATACTTACTAGCCATGTGACCTTGGGTAAGTCACTTAATCCCAACTGCCCTCCAAAAAAGGCAAAAAAATAAAATAAAATTGAAACAATTACAACCTCAAAGACCTTACACTTGACATTCCTATATGTCTCTCAGTATGCTCACTCTTGAGAAGGTGGGCTGAGCAACCATTGGTCTGTGTTTATCCTCTTCTTGGGTGTTTTTCATGGTTAAGCTTTTCTTTATATCCCATTATTGGCTCTGGATTAGTTTTCCTATATAGATGCCTGTGATAATAAAATAGCATTGAACTTCCTCTATGATTTAGCAACTGGCTAAAACTTGATCCCATCAATGTATGACTCAACCTGAGAGCCCCAGATACAAAACTATGAAGAAAATCCCATGTATACCATAGGGGAAAGTTTTGGATTTTGAGTTAGAAGACCTAAATTTCTATCCCAACTCTGCCACTTACTACCACTAGGATCCAGGGCAGATGATTTAGCCTTCCCAGGCCTTAGTTATTTGTTTATAAAAATGAAGGGATTAGACTAAATGATTTCTGATGTTCAAAACACTTATCAATACAATATCCTATTACACTGAATGGTCACAGATGATGGGCAGGATTTGTGTGTTCACCATTCCATGGCCCATAATCCAGTTCTGCTTGCCCGTATTAGTGCCCCTGTAATTCCTGGACACTACCTCTCGCTTCTAGGAGACTTTCCCAGGAGAGGTTTGTGCAGATATTAGAGGAAGAAGATAGTTACTCATTTGAGTATGAAGGTTCTTGGTGTCCTTCCTTCAAGTGCCTCTTACATTCCCATAATTCTCAGCTATGTTTGGTCCCTGGAAAATCTTGTAGATTTTCAGAACGCTGATCAAGGAGGAAGTCAGTGATACAAAGTTCATAATAAACTGACAACAATACCCAAAGATACTTAGGACTGCTGTAGAATTTTCATGGTTATGGGGGCTTCCCATGGCAAAGGATCTTTATCTGCTAGAATTTTCCTTTCAGCCCTGGTGGCTTATATGTACCACCTTTACAATGCTACCTTTTTTAGTTAAAATAACACTTTACCCATTTTAGAAACAGTGTTCATGGAATCATATCAGCATGACCTCTGCCAGCTGGGTTTGATTCAATTCAACAACCATATATAACAACAACAACATTTATATTGTACCTACTGTGAATCAAGCACTATGCTAAATCCTTTAAAAAATATTTCATTTGATGCTCACAATAATCCTGGGAGGTAGGTATTATTGTTATCTTCATTTTATAGTTAAGGAAACTGAGGAAAACAGAGGACAAACGACTTAACTAGAGACACAGAGTTTGTAAGTGTCTGAGGCTAGATTTGTACTCAGGCCTTCTTGACTCCAGGTCCAACGCTCCATTCACTGTGTCACACACCTGTATTCAACATGTAGTACAATCAAGGGCATTCTCAAGGACTCTCTGAAGGACTCTGGTATCAGCTGTGAGAATGGGAAACATTGACACAGGCTTATCCAGCAAGGCATGCCCACATCAAAAGAGCTACTGTGCAGCAAAGAAGAATTGGAGTAACTCAAAAGAAATGTGAGATGTTGGTCATATGGATTATTTGCACCCAACCTGTGGTAGAGCCTTCTAAGTCTGTATGGGTATAATCAGCCCCAGCCAGACCCACTGTACATTACCCCTGACACCATGGCACCATTTTGGTCCTCTTTGAGCATGGAGTGCAAACAACAACAAATGCCAGGAACTGGAGAAACAAAGACAAAAACAAAATAGTCACTGCCCCAAAAAAGCTTACATGCTACCTGAGGGAAACAGTGTGCACACTGTTACGAGAAACTAGATAGAAGAAAAGAAAACATTGACTGGTGGGATCAAGAAGGGATCCCACCTTGTAGAAAGTAGCCTCTGAACAGACTTTTGAAGGAAGCTAAGATAGGAAGGTGAGAAGGGAGGGTATTCCAGGTATGAAAACAGAAAGGAGAATTCCAAATTCAGGCATAGACTTGTTAGGTCAGTTAGTAAATAAACATTTATCAAGCACCTACTATGTGCCAGGCCTTGTGCTAAGCTCTAAAAATAAATACAAGAGAGGGGCAAGGGAAAGGGAGAAGAAGAGGGAGAGAGCCCCTGCTCTCAGCAAGCTTACAATCCAGTAAACATACAGCCTACAAAAGGAAGATGAAAAGCAGGGGCCAGAGGGTAGAGGAGTACCCTCCATGGGGGAATGATAGTGAAGTCCAAAGGAGTACAGCTTAGTGGGAATGAAGAGATGGCTCTCCTGGGTGCCCTTTTTAAATGGAGGTTTGGGGAGGAGCTCTTTGCTGTATCCTCTAACCAGAGGGGCAGAGGGTACCCATGGGGCACGAACATGAAGACTGAAGCGAGCTTACAGAACGATGAAGTTTCTGTTGACGAGGTTCCCAAACACTTCATAGTAATAGTAGACTTTAGTATTGTTACAGTGACCTGAGGCAGAGTTCATTATAGGAGGTGATATAGTAGGCTCCAAGGCAGTGGGATTTGTATTTTATCTTAGAGAAAACCTGTGAACATTTTCAATATTTTTATAACTATTTCAATATAACTGATTTCCTTTGTGAGTCTATGTGTTTTATTTATGCATTTAAAAACATGATTCTGAGAAGGAGTTCCTAAGCTTCACTAGAATGCCAAAGGAGTCCATGGCACAAAAAAGGTTGAGGATATCTGTTCCAACAGGAATTCACTGAAGATTCTCAAGAAGGGCATGTCGTGATAAGTCTTGTGTTTTAGGAAGATTGTTTTGACAGCTACATGGAGAATGGATTGGAAAGAGGAGATATTAGAAGCGGGGAGACCAATTAGAACACTATTGCAATAATCTAGGAAAGCTTTGATGAGGGGCCTGAAGCAGGGTGATGGGCACATGGAGAGAAAGATGTGCATGTGAGAAACATTGTGGAGCTATAGGTTCAATAAGGCTTGACAAGTGATTGAATATGGAACATGAGCAAGAAAGAAGAGCCAATGATGACCCTGGGTTTTCAATCCCTAGCAACAGGAGAGGAAGCCCTCACCAGAAATAGACGGACATAGAGGAAGGGTGGGTTTAGAGAAAGAAAGATCTTAAATTCTGGTTTCGATTTTGAGTGTAAGATGCTAGAGTTATGTCCAAGTAGAAATGGCTATAAAACATTTGGTAACGTGGGATTTGAGTTTAGGAGACAGATTAGAATTAGATATAGAGACTTGAAAGTCACCTGTGACTGCACGTGTTTTGTGTGATATGTGGCATCAGAGTATACTGCTACTCTTTGAGCAAAGTTCTTCTAATAGGTCATTCATGGACCTCTGGCAGGTGGCGAGCCTGTTACCATCTCAGCAGGAGCATAAAAAGTCAGAATTGTCTGAATCACCTCAAGATATGTGTTTGTTTCAGAGTCATTGTTATTGTTGTTGTTTCTTTGGGGTTTATCTAGGTTTTCATTAATGGAAATCAGTTAGTAATTGATAGTTATCGAGGGCTGACTATGGGCATGGGACTCTGCTAGGTTCTAAGGTGACAAAGATTAAAATGAAACAATTCTGGAGAGGCTAGATGAAGCAGTGAATAGAGCACTGGCCCTGGAGTCAGGAGGACCTGAGTTCAACAGGTCTAGCCTCAGACACTTAATACTTATTAGTCATGTGACCTTGGGCAAGTCACTTAATCCCAACTGCCCTCCAAAAAAGGCAAAAAAATAAAATAAAATTGAAACAATTCCAACCTCAAGGACCTTACACTTGACATTCCTATATGTCTCTCAGTATGCTCACTCTTGAGAAGGTGGGCTGAGCAACCATTGGTCTGTGTTTAGAAAACATACTCTACCAGTGAAGATCAGCAACCATTTGTCTTATAAAATTGCCTGGGGGCAAGGCCCCAAGTCAGAGCTAGAATTTGGTTTCCCTTGTAGCCTGAAGAAGATGAAGGCTGAGACATGTCCTAACTGAACCAAAAAGTAGGCCATACTCCTGTAGTACTGAGCTCAGTAAGGAAAGGGATAGGGACTATACCTCCACTGTGCCAATGTAGGTCAATACCTTTTCTGCAAATTGCAGTCTTAGAGAATTGCCTAGGACACTGAGTTCAAATCCAGCTTCCAACACATACTACCTGCATGACCTTGGGCAAGTCACTTACCCCTCTTTGTCTCAGTTTCTTCATCTATAGAATGAGGATAACTATAGCACTTACCTCCCAGGGTACTGCGAGTCTCAAATGAAATGATTGTAGAGTGCTTAACACAAATCAGTGCTATATAAATGTGAGCTTTTATTGTTATTATTAACTATTATTAAATGACCTGCCCAGAATCAACAACCAGTATTTGCCAGAGGTGAGAAGCTCGGTCTTCCTGGATTCAATAACAACTTTCTATCCACTCTGCTACAGAGTACTAAGCTGGGTAATTTGAGCTATAAGTAATTGGATGAAGACACCAAGCTCACAAAGTATATATTGTATCCAAAATCCTGGTCAAGTACAGATCGAAGGTTCTACACAACTATTCCATCAACTGCATTTTCATACCTTGTAAAATAGAAGTACCTTAAAGATATAGACCATTTCATTTTTGTCTTTGCTTCCTAATCACCTAGCACTTAGTAGGTGTTTTTAAAATGCTGACCAAATTTAACAAAATTGAACTCAAAATGGATCAAATGGAACAGGCTCCATGCACTTGCACAGGCTTCTCTGGGTCAATTGGGGGGGTCCCTAAAGTGAGGGGGAATGTTCAGCCATGGGTCTAGCCCCTAATAGGGTACATCTGAAGTCTGCCTTTGATACAAAGGTTCTATCCAGCCACAGAAACCAGGCAAGTGGTTGTTTTTCCCTCCCACTTCAGTTTACCATGAACTCCATCTCTAAAGTCCCTCAAAAAATTCATGATCACCTGTCTGATATTTGAAAGTGCTAAAGCAGAGAATTCTCTTCTGTCACATACACATGTATGTGTATATAATATATATGTAATATTTATTATACATATATAAACATATATAATATGTTTATCTATGTAAATACTGTTTCTACCAGAAGACACAACCCAAGCAGAAAGAGTCAATTAACAGACAATAGAGATCCTTGGACAAAGGCAAGACTTAGCCATCAATTTTATTGACAAGTACAAACCGTTTTCATTTTAGCTTTGTATCCTCAGTAACTAACACAGTGCCTGGCTTGTCAATGTGACAAAGGGGTCACCCATCATTGTGTGGTACCCAATTAGCAAAGAATCATAAGGCCAACGTTGACTCATTCAGGAATATGTGGGACTTTGGCCCAAAGAATACTTTTACTTAAACCACAGAACCAGAAAACATCACTTGACATGGAAATTTGTCCAGCAGTCAAGTCCAGCTGGCCAGAGTTTATTGTTGCCAAAGCTTGCTCTCTGCCTAGCCCATGACCAGGAGAGCCTGGGGATCTATAGTCCGATTGGAAGTTTCTGTCATTAACTAGAGTTCTATGGCTCTCTGTTGCAGAAAAGTAGGGAGAAATCCTTCATCCTCATTTGGGATCAGTCAGATTTGGGTGGGAAATAGGTATGTGTATATACACATGTGTGTATGTATATACATAACTTAAAAAGTTAATCCAAAATAATTTGGGTTAGAGAATTAATAACAATTAGGGGAATCCAGAAAGCTCTTAGATAGCCAGTGGCTCTTAAGCTTGAAAGGAATTAGGGTGATAAGCAGGGACAACCAGCCTATCTTCAGTGCTAGCTGAAACAAGTACAAACACAGGGTCCATTATAGATAGAATCTATTTGAAACAACTCAGGTTGTCTCTTGCAGACACTTGGTTCTCTATTGCCCTCTCTGTCAGTATTAAGGACAAAAATGTTGACAATCTGATCAAAAACTTAAACCTTAAATCTGAAATATAGCCTGTAAAACTGGATCTAATGGCAGCTAGGTGGCATAACAGATGACACACTGGGTCTGGAATCAAGAAGACCTAAGTTCAAATCTGACCTCAGGTACTTACTAGCTGTGTAACCCTTTGCAAGACACTTAATCCCTACCTGCCTCAGTTTCCTCATCTATAGAATGAGGAAACTAATAGTACCTACCTCCCAGGGTTGGTGTGAGGATCAAGAGAGATAATATTTGTAAAGTAAGGCACAGTGCCTGGCATATAATAGTTACTTAAATGTCTGTTTCCTTTCTTTCCAATGAAGGAAAAGCAAGAAGATATGAAAAGATGAGCTGAGGAAGTACTCCAAAATGAACAACCTGACCATAAAATAGCTTTTTTTCCATTAAAAAAATCTCCCCCACCAGCTAGGTGGCGCAGTGAGTAGAGTGCCAGTCAGAAGGACCTGAGTGCGGATCCGGCCTCAGACACTTAACACACACAAACAAAAACCTAGCCGTGTGACCTTTGGCAAGTTACTTAACCCCAATTGCCCTCCAAAAAAGGCAAAAAAAAAAATCTGCCCCACTACATGAATATACTTTCAACTTCAACCACTCTTAGCACTGCATCACCTCCAAGATCTGGAATTCTGAAATTCCATTCTCTCCACCCTGCCTTCTACTGCCACTCCACTCTCCCAATTGGGCCTCCAGAAAGCATCCATCCAGGAAGGACCTGGGATGGTGTGGTCTCTTCTTCACCCTCCGCCAGCTGCCACTCCAACTTCCTTCACCTCTTGCTTTGAGAATTTTAATCCAACTGAAACTAAAATTGCATCAGTTGACTACCCAATCGTTTCACTAACTGTCTTTGTAAACTTTCCAGACTGTAACTTCTTTCCTTGGCTGCAACTCTCCTATATGTGTTGCTTCCCCAAATTAAAATGTAAACTCATTGAAAATATGGATTAGGTTGCTTTTGTGTTTGTATTTCAAGCACTTAGCACACCACTTGGAACATAGTAAGCACTTAAGTAAATGCTTTTCATTTATTCATTCATTCACTCTGGCCACAGTATCCTATAATTAAACCTCCTTCACTCACATTAAACATGTTCTTGCCTTTTGACTTTTGCCTTAGAATCTACAGCACATCCCTACCCAGCCACCATAGCCCCCACCTTCATCGATTGTTGACCTATGAATGCTCAACTATAGATTGTCTCCTTGTGGGATAACCAAGATTAAGAGGCTACTGGAGGGGTGGCTAGGTGGCGCAGTGAGTAAGAGTGCCGGCCTCAGAGTTGGGATGACCCGAGATCAAATCTGGCCTCAGAAAACGAGCACCCACACATAAATAATGACTAGCCATGTAACCTTGAGCAAGTTACTTAACCCCAATTGCTTTAAAAAAAAAAAAAAAGAGGCTACTGGAGCCAACTGTTGGGTGGTTTTTTTTTTCCACATTGAATTAGTAATCAAGAGATCTCATGATCCAGTGTACATGGTTTTGCTCCAGAGTTTCTGGATAATATTAGACAAAGTCACGAAACTGATCAGAAATCAGGTAATGAAAATTCCTGATCTCAGCCAGGAATTCCCTACTGCTTGACAATTGTTCTATTTTGTCCATACCCACTTCCTGTCTTATTCCCATTAGGACATTTTTCCCCTCTCTTAACCCCAACTGAACCTTCATTCCCCACTCAACATCACCTCACTTCCTATTTCACTGAAATGCCCGAGACCATAAGATGTGAATTTCCTCAACCCCCTCTCATCTATTCATAAAGTCTTCTTAGCATCATCACCTAGTTTTTCCTTCTTCTCTCCACTAATAGGAGATATCCCCAATCCTCATTATGTCTAATACCTCTGCCAGCAAATTTTATTCCATTACTCCCCATTTCTATCAGGACCTTGTTCTAAGAGCTATCTTTTCTTTCATCTATCTCTTTCCCATCTGCCTACTTCTTGTCTGCCCATAAACATTTTCATGTGACATTTTTATCCCAGGAAGGAGGTGGGAGGCCAGAGAAAGAGACCCTCTATTCCTCCCAATAAGTGGGAGAAATGTCATAGGAATCTCCCATGAAAGCATAAAGTGACTCATAGGACAGATCATATATAATCATACCAGTAGCTGGGGAGACCTATCACTCAACTGACCACTGACCATTAAGGCTTAGACCCTCCTCCCATGGAAGATAGGTGGTAGTATAAGAAAAGACATACTCTAGGAGAAGACAACAGCAATGGAGCCATGGTAGTGGCAGGCTGAGGCTGGAGAAGTGAGTAGAGTAGTTGTGCCATGCAGTGTGGGACTCCAAGGCTGGAAAATCACAAATGGGAAGGAAATGCATCACAGGAAGGCAGAAGGTCAGTGAGGTAAAAGGGTCTGGATTATTAGCTATTGCAGAGTGAAAGTGATAGACAATGGGGCCAAGGCAGGATTGGGATAAAAGTAAAGTAACAAAGATAGACTACAAAAGTTGAAAAAGATTCTAGAACTGAAGGCCTTTTTGAAGGAAAAGAGAAGATTTAGTGTAAATGAATGTGGTAACTCAAAAATCCAGCCTCAGCAATTATTTTTGTGATGGGCTGCCTACTGCTTAGGAAGCACTGAATCATTTTGTGTTCCCTGACTTTGCTCTATTTTTTTTCTTCCTCCTGCTGTGATCTTTCAAAACTGTCTGTTTAAGATGTAATTCTCTCCTTCTATTGGGTCACTCCCATTGTGTTGATTGCACAGAGTCATTGTGTCTCTTCTTCAAAAGCCCATATCCACAGTTTAGTAAGGGGTTGTCTCCACCAGAACTACTGGCCTTGAAAAGTGCCTGATATTTCCTAATTGGGAAATGATCCAGTGATGGCAATTCTACCACGTATCTCAGACTCAGAGATTCAGGAGGAAATCGCATGGCAAGAGGTGGCCCGAGTTCCACTATCTTTTTTCTCCAGGAAATCAGTTGATTTGGCTGTAAGTGTTTTGTTAACAATCCTTGGCTCAACTACAACACCTAGTGGCCTGACTCAGGCATCTGAGGAGTCAGATTGCTATAAGTGGAGAGGTGGAAGGGCAGAAGACTGTTGTCACGGAGTAGACCTAGATCTCAGATGTGGTATAAGATATGGCTGTGCTGGTGTGTAAGTGAATTAGTTTGGAAAAGGTCATTGGAGTTAAGGAGGTTGAAATCAGGTTGACACAGAGGTTGGCAACATGATTATTGAAGCCCTAAGGGATCATGGCAATAATAAGGTTAAGAGAAAGACCATGAACCAAATAACTAAAATAACTTTGAAAAACGGGAGATGACCTTGAGTTTAGTAGATAATGGCAATGAAGATGGGGTGGCAGTGTTACAAGCAAACTACATGAATTCTAGGCAACTGGGGATGGATTTAAGTACATTGTACAGTCCTCCAAAAACAATGTCAGGATTGGTAATACATGCAACAGTCTGAAGCTAAGGACAACAAAAGATTTTGGGTTGTTTTTAAACATATCAGAAGGAAAAAGGAGAATCAAAGAAGGAATGGAACCTTTCCTTAGGATGGATGGAATGGTAAAAACTGAATAGAGAGAAAACTGCTCAATTCTCATTTTCTGACCTTTACATCATACATGACGTAACAAAAAATGACTAAGAGGTAGTTGATACCCAAGGTATATTAGTAGAACACCTAGCTGCACTTGATGAATTCAAGTCATCTGGTTCAGATGACCTCTGTCTTTGTGTCCTGAAAGAACTAGCAGATCAGATTCCTGAGCCACTGTCAAATATATATCTGAGAAATCAAAGAAAGGTGGAGAGATGTAATGGAACTAAGGAAAGGCAAATGTCTGATTTTCAAGAAAAGAAAAGAAAGCTCTTCAAAGTATAGTCCAGGGAGCTTGACTTTGTTTTCTAGGAAAATTCTAGAATAATTAAATTAAAGAATTAAAGAATCTAGAATTAAAGAAATGATGAGTGAACATCCAGAAAGAAAAGTGTGAGCCAGCATGGCTTTATCAAGAATAGGTCATGCCAGACTAATCTCATCTCCTTTGCTTTTGTTTACAGGACTAGGAAATACAGTGATATAGCTTGCCCAAATTTTAGCAAAAATTTTTGGTTAAACAATTTCATATTATTCTGATGGGGAATATGGAAAGATATGAAATAGAAAATAATACAAAGAGATAGATTCCTAACTGGCTAGATAGCCAGTCTCAAAGGGTAGTAATTAATCGCTCAAGATCAGTGTGGCAAGAAGTATCTAGCAGAGTGCCCCAGGGTTCTGCACATGGCCCTGTGCTGGAATAACAATTTTTTCAATGACTTAAAAACATAGGTCATGTGCTTATCAAATTTGCAGATGATGCAAAGTCCACAGAGCTAGCTAACACAGTGAATGATAGAATGTGAATTTGAAAGGATCTTAATAAGCTAGGGTAGCAATAGTAGAGAAGTCTCAGGACCCCTCTACACACTTAAAAATTGAGAACCCCAAATAGCTTTTGTTTGTGTGGGTTACATCCACTAATATTTACAATGCTAGAAACTGAAACATTTTGGCATTATTAAGAAAAGAGTTTTAACTCATGGACCCCTTGACAGGAACTGACCACAATTTGACAACCACTAGGCTGGAGTGTTGAGCTGAATCTAATAAGATGAAACTCAAAAGGGATAAATAAGAAATCTTTCACTTGAGTGCAAAAAAATTAATTTTGCAAATACAAAATGAGAGAGACATGGGATAGAAAGCAGCTGATCTGAAAACAATCTGGGGGTTTTAGTGGACCGAAAGTTCAATATGAGTCAGCAGTATGATGTGTCAGTCAAAAAAGCTAATGCCATCTTCAGTTCCAGTAAGATGGCATAGCTTTCAGGAACAGGAATTATAAATCCCACTACCTTCTGCCCTCATCAGACCTCAGGTAGAATGAGGATGAGGGAAGAAATAAGCATGCATATATTGCCAAGAATTTTGTTAAATGATTTTTATGAATATTACCTTGCTTTAATCTCACAACCACCCTGTTAGATAGGTCCTATTATAATTTTCACTTTAGAGTTGAGGAAACAAACAGAGGTTAAGTGACTTGCCCAGGGTCCTACAGCTAGTAAGTATCTGAGGCCACATTTGAATTCAGGTCTTCCTGATTCCAGGCTTAGTACTTTATCTACTGAAATACCAGATGTCTCTTAAGCATTTTGCTTAGTTCTATGCACCACAATTTACAAAGGATGTTCATAAGTTGGATTGTTCAGAGGAGGATCAGTTGAAAGACTAGGGCAAGTTTCTCTTGGGGGAGAGAAGACTCAAGGGGTATATGATGGCTGTCTTCAGCAATGTGAAGGGCTGTCACATGGAGGAGGGGCTAGAATGGTCCTCTTTGGCTCTAGAGCACAGAAACAAGAGCAATAAGTTAAAAAAGTGAGATGTGGCCAAATTAGGCCTGATGTCAGGACAAACTTGCTAATAATCAGAGTTGTTTCAAAGTGGAATGGGCTGCTTAAAGACATCTGTTCCTTGCAAATCTACAAAGAGAGGCTTGATACGCACTTGTCAAGTATGTTCTAGGGGAGATTCCTTTCATGGATGGGTTGGAGCAATTCATCATGGATGGAGGCTGATAAAATCCCTTTGAAATATACAATTCTGTGATACTGGTAAACCAAAAGAGGGAAGGACATTGAAGGATAGTAGGAGAGCAGTGGTCTAACAGTGGTAAAGGCAAATAAGGAACATTCCCCCCATCCTCTTGAAGACTGAGTCTGGGGAAGTGAAAGAAGCTAAGAGTATACCTTTTTTCCCTTAAGAATGTATTCAGGGGTAGCTAGGTGGAGCAGTGAGTAGAGCACTGGCCCTGGAGTCAGGAGGACCTGAGTTCAAATCTGGCCTCAAACACTTGACACATTTACTAGCCAAGTGACTTTGGATAAGTCACTTAACCCCAATACATTCAGTGCATCTATGATTATATGAATGGGATTACTCTTCCAACAATGCAGATGGCAACCTACTCATGCCTTCTATTCCTTTGCAACTCTTGTCCAGCTCCTATAAATTTCACAAAAGAGGCCCACCTAACATTCATTTGCATTTTTATAAAAGAACAGGGGAAAAATGATTATATGGGACATCGTGAATCTTTGTTACATATAGTCTTGCATTCCTAAAAGAATATAATAAATCACCATAGTAGTTTCAAAGCTACCTTGCTTTTCAGTGCTTTTTCAATCTCTGGAACCTCCTTCTATTCTCTTCACAATTTTTTAGTGATAAATGCACCCTCTTTTACTTCTTCTTTTGGTTTTGTCTCCCAATCACTAATACTCACCCCTCCCAAATCCCCCCATATTGAAAAAAAAATGTTTTTCTTGTAACAAATAGGCATTGTCAAGCAGAACCCAAATATTGGCCAAGTTTGAAAATGTATCCTAATCTGCCCATCTGGTCTTCTGCCATTTTCAGTTGGTGAGTAACACACTTTACCACCAGTTCTCTAGAGTGGTGTTTGGTCATTACATTGATCAGTCTGTAAGTCTCTCAAAGTTGTTTTTCTTTATGATATTATAGTTACTGTACAAATTGTTTTCCTGTTTCTGCCTGCTTCACTGCATCAGTTCATAAGTCTTCCTGTGGTTTTCAGAAAGTCCCTTTCATTCTCTTTTACTCTGAAATAAGATACCATACATTCCTATGCCATAATTTTTTCAGCCATTCTCCACTGATTAGCACCAATTGTTTCCAGGTCAGCACCATAACAGAAAGTGCTGCTATAAATATTTTGTATATATCAGTTCTTTCCTCTTTCTTTGGTTTCTATGAAAATGTACCTATTCATAGTATTGTTGGGTCAAAGGATAGATAATTTAGTGACTTTAGGATTATATAGTTCCACTTTTTTTCTAAGTTTGAGCTTCATCAGATAGGTCAGTTGGCCCAATTCACAGCTATGTTAGCATAGTATTAGTGTACCTGTCTTCCTATAGCATCTCCAGCAAATGTCACTTCCTTTTTTTAGTAATCTTTTCTAATGAGGTAGATATGACATGAAACCTGAGTGTCATTTTCATGTATATATCTCTTCATTAAAAATTCAGAGTACTTTTGTTTTTTTGTTTTTCCAGTGAGTATATATATACAGATATGTACATATCTGTATGTAGCCATTGGTAGCTGGGATTTTTTCCTTTAAACTGCCTGTTTGTATAATTTGACCATCTATTAGGGCATGACTCTTGTTCTTATATATTTGAATTATTTCCTTATATATCTTGGAGATCAGATTTTTATCAGAGAAACTTATTGCAAAGTTGTTTTCCCAGTTAACTTTTCCTTCCAATTTTAATTACAGCAATTTTGTTTGTGCAGAAGTTTTTCAGTTTTATGTAATCAAAATTATCCATCTTGTCTTCTGTAAGCCTCTCTGTCCATTTTTGGGTTATAAACTCTTTCCCTGCCCATAATTGTGAGAGACATCTTCTTCCTTTCTCCTCTAATTTGCTTATAATGCGACTCTTTCTATCTAGGTCATGCATCCATTTGGAGCTTATTGATAAATTGTTTGAGATGTTGGTCTAAACCTAATTTCTGCTAGACTGCTTTCCAGTTCTCCTAGCCATTTCATATATCTCTTAAATATTGTGAAGCATTTATTAACTCCTTATTAAACTTGAGGAACTGTGCATATCATTAATGCCAAACTTTTGTGTGTAACAGATCCAAATCCAGAATTGTTACTTGGATTCAATATGACAGGAAATTTATGGCTTAAGCCTCAATCCAGTGCTAATGATACAAACAGGCTACTCAGAACTATAAATCAAATAGCAAAACATTTCATTGGAACATATTATCAAAGAAAATGAAAGGGGGTAAAACCATGCAGCAGTGTAATTCTGAGAAAACCTCACCCACTTGAGTTCTCATGGCTCTGTATCCCAGCAAACTACCTGAGACTCACTACAGGTGCTGGCTTCATTTCCCACAGCTCCTTGCCATGATCCCATGACTCCCTCCCTCTACTGCTGCTGCTGCCCTCTGAAGTTCCACCCTCTGCCAATGCTGCCCATTGCCCTTTCATGGTGCCACTGCTGCTTGTCAGAATTCTTAGTTTTCATCCACTGAAGCTTTGTCCTGCTGCTGCTGTCTTTGTCTTTTTGGCTGTGATATGCTGGAGCTCCAGCCTGTTGCTGCTTCCCGCAACCATTTGCCTCATTGACAAATCAGCGGATTGTCATTTCCCTCTTCAAATGGGGCCACCTAGGTCACATGCCCCAAGACTAGTCAACATCTTGTCAGCTCTGCCTGAAAGCTACTTCACAGCTCCAGCTAGATGAAACATGAGTTTTCTAGGGATCTTTCCTTCACCAACAGCACAAATCTGGGAGATTGTATTCATTTCTCAAAAAGAAAAAGATTAAAATTACCCTACTTCATAATTTTCCTTATCATTTATTTTGCCATTCTCTTCCCATTAAATGTTTTGCTATTCAATTTACAATTCTTCTCAAGCTGTTTATGCCTCTTGCTGGCACACCAGAGTGCCATTCAAGCAGCTTTGAGACATCCCCCCCTCACTCCTCTCAATGGGAAATTCCTTGTCCTTACTTCTTTCACTTCTCAGGAAGCAGACAGTGTGCCTCTCATAGCATCTTCCACTGTGTCTCAGGCTAGGAATAAATACACACAGTACCCATCAAGCCTCTTGTTAACTTGTACTCGACTATGCCAATTGACTCAAAGTTTTGATCAGTCTTGAGAAGCACTAGAAACACTAGAGTGGACGGGCATAAGCCAGCATCCTCTGCTAATACTCCTGCTGCCATGGCAAAACTCTCCTCCCTCACACACCATTCATCACTGGTCATATTCCAGACCCTAATTACACCCACCACGTCTCCATTGCCCTTTGAATGAATCACACCCTTGATTCTTCAAAGATTGTAGGTATTCCATGATTCATAGTCAGAGAACATCTCTGGAAAAATATGTACTAAAAAGATAAACCTTTTTTTTCAGGGAGAAACTCAGATTCATCAAAACCATCATGTAATTTACCAAGCACAAATCAAGCTCACTCTTTTTCTCCTATTCAATTCTGGGTCCAGTTCACTGTCCACCTCCACTTTCTAATATTTGTGTACTACTAGATCAGCTTTGGGAGTTCTCCACTCATTCCTATGTCATTATTCTGCTAAGGGGTCCATAGGTTTCACCAGACTCACAGAAGGATCCATGGAACAAAAAAGGGTAATTTTGTTTAAGACTGATCCCAAAATGTAATCTTATTCTTAAAACAAAAATCCATAGAACATGCCATTATAAAATAGAACTATCTAGCCTTTTACACACACACACACACACACACTCTCTCTCTCTCTCTCTCTCTCTCTCTCTCTCTCTCTCTCTCTCTCTCTCTCTCTCTCTCTCTCTCTCTCTCTCTAGCTGTCAGCCAGTTAGAAGAGTGGTATTCGATAGGCTCTCCTCTGGGTCTAAGGCCATATGAATGTTAGCAGATCAGCTCAACCTTTTTCAATTAAGTCCACCTAATCTCTTGACAAAAAGCCAATTAGCCTGAATTTGAGGCCCCAAATCTTTGGGGGAAGAAAATGTCAGGTCGCACTGAGCCTGCCAAGCAGTATTCAAATTTATCAAAGCTCTCACAGGGCTATAGGCAGGCCACAGTCACTTTCAAGTAATCAGCTCACTTATTATCGCCCTCCTGTTCCAGCCCCAGCTGTGATTCTAATAGAAAGGGACTAGGGCCTCTAATTCGGGGAAGTGGGTTCTTTGCATTGCAGTCCTTTGGCCATGCTGAGCCCTGTCATGGGTATTAGCAGGGCCCTAACTTTAATTGAAAACAAACATACATGTAACAGAACCAAGGGACCTGATCAGTTCTTCCATACCTCTTCCCACCAACCCACCCCCAACACACACATAGACTTTCAGATGGTCCAAAACGGACCAACCCAGAGAATTCTGTGGCTCAGAGAGGTCACTGTTCAAATTGAGTGAGAATTAAACATAAAAACATTAAGGGATCATCATAAACCTGATTGAATGGATACCAGGAAGGCAGTCTCTAGCCCCAGCTGTCCTTCCAGCCTGAGCTGGTTGTGCACAGAGGCCCCTCGGAGGGGTCAGGCTCCAGGCCACACACTTCACCAATTTCGAATTAGTCAGGCAAAGCCCAGGAAGTCCAGGGGAGGTTTTTATTCTTTCCTGGTATCTACAATTGGATAAATGAAGAGGATAGAGATCGTTCTGAGCCCTAGAGCTTGAGAGTGCCTGATGAAATCTGATTTTCTGCTTTCTGAAAGCAGCATCAAATTACCCTGTCTGGCTAAAAATTAAATACTGTCATATACATGTAACAGAGACAGCTCCCCCTCTGGCTGGGGAGGGGGCCATTCCTTCTCAAAAGCCCAGTCACATATGCTTTCATTTGTTTCACAAACATTTATTATGTACTATGCTACAAGCTGAAGACATCAAAATTAATAATAATAATAATAATAATAGTAATAATAGCCTTTCTAAAGCACTTTAAAGTTTGCAAAGCACTTTACAAATATTATTTTATTTTAGCCACACAACAACCTTGGAAGATAGGTTCTATTATTGTCCCTAACTGAGACAAAAGCGTCACACAGCTAACAAGCGTCTATAGCTGGATTTGAACTCATGTCTTTCTAACTCCAAGTCCCATGCACTGTTCTCAAGGAATTTGCATTCCACTGGGGAAAGCAATGTGTACAAGACTAATAGATACAAGATGGAGGATGGGGATTTCACCTTTGTTTTATTGGTATAGGTAACTCCATCTACAAAGGTAGATTGGCACCATCTATACAACTTTTATTCTTAGAAAGTATAGTACTTAAAATGGTAATTGACTTGCCCAGGGTCACACAGCCGCTATGTAACAGAGGCAGGGCTTGGACACAGGTCTTCCTGTTTTCAAGGTCAGCACACTATCAGTATACACTGTCTTTCTGAAATCCAAAATATATTCAAAGTCATTTCAAGGGAAAGAAATAAAAATGTTGTTGTCAATTACTCCTTTATTTCCAACTCACTTGGTAAGTCTCCTGAGGGGCAAGATCATATTATTCATATTATCAAGCATATTGCTAGACATGTAGTGAGCCCAGAGTCAATGATTTTTTAATTTGACCTGACTTGATAGTACCAGTTATAACAGAGTTACAGATAGAATGCCTGCTTAGGGGTCTGAGGGCCAAAAGAATGATCTAGTCAGTGGTCTTATAAAACTTATGAAGAACCTTAGGGACTCCAATGCCTTGATTTCATAGATACAAGAAATGAGGAAGGGGATCTGACCAACATAATACAGCTGGTAAATAGCAGAAGTAGGCTTCCAACCCAGGTCCTCTGGGTCCAAATCTAGCATACTTCCCATTATACTATGCTAAGGGTGGCATGCTAAGGGAGAGATATATGAGTTGAGAAGAATCTGTGAAGACCTCAGAAAAGCAGGGATTTGATCTGGAATTTGAAAGAAAAAAAGAGTTGTTCAGTCTATTTGCATGGTGCCTGCAAAATCCCGATTTAAAGTGACTGGAAGAATCACTGGGTAGCTCAACATTGTTCTAAACTGGGGGCAGCTAGGTGGTACAATGAATGGGGCACCTGCCCTGGAGTCAGGAGGACCTGAGTTTCAAATCCGGCCTCAGACACTTAACACAAAAACTAGCCATTTGACTTCTAACAAATCACTTAACCCCAACTGCCCTCCCCCCCAAAAAAATATTAAAAAATTGTTCTAAATTGATTTTTCTATTTTTTTAAATCGTGGGGGAGGGGAATCAAAATTAGCAGGGCTCTGACCTCCATCCTACAAAGCACTGTGATAGAGATAAGAGCACAGAACTAGACTGAATTATATGCTATGTGCTCTGAAGTATCAGTACTTTGTTTCAAACTTACTGTAACCTTATAAAAATAGAAATGTTTATCAGAAACAACAGGATTCTTGTAGACTAAAGAAAATACAAACTTCAGCACTCAGCCCATAGAATGGGCTTTTTGACTGGCTGACTGGAAGAATCACAGAGTATTCTTATCAAAAGGAGGTGATGTAGAACATGATAGCACAACACCACCAACCTATGTGCCTAGTTTTCTTGCACTTTAATGAATCTGTGATTTCATCTCTATTCCCTTGATTAATGCAGATGACAACCCACCTTCACCTGCTTATCCTCTGTGATTCCTATCCATGTCCTCCCACAGATTCTCCACCAGCACACTGGAAACTTTCCTCTGTTTCACAAATACACTCAGGCGGTCCATTTCTCAACCTGGCTCTTTCTGCTTAGCCATCCTACCTCCTCCTTTGATAATATATTTATTTGTCTCTTCAATGACCTTGAGGTCACCTGCCACTTTAATTCTTTAGAGATTATGGTATTCTAAGATTCATAACAAGACTCATACAGCATCACTGGGGAAAAAATTGTGCTTTCAGAAAAAAATGTTGGCGATTTGTGCCAAATTTTTTTATCTCTATCTTTATAAGAGTGATATGCTTAGGCACCTGATGCAAAAATATCTTTGAAGGAAATAATAAACAATTTTCCAAGGCAAAGCACACCTTGACAGTAATAGGACTGACTGAGAAGTATAGAGAAAGTAATGTCCCATTGTGTCTATTGCTTATTGATCAACTACAAAAACCATTTAACTCAACAGAAAAATAGAATATTAAGGACTTCTTTTGATCCAGGCACTTTCCATTGTATTATAGTCATACAAAATCCAATGAGGTGTGAGCACGAACACATGCAATTATGCAGGAAGCCAATTATATTGAAATATAGCTATTATGATATCATCCTCTCAAAGTTCATGGACCTCATGAAGTCCCTTAAGATCAGCGCCTTAAGAGTATGTGGACCACAGGTAAGGAACCCTTGCTTTAAAGTATTAAAATATAAATATCTTAGCTCTCTACCACCCAATGCACATGGGAGTATTGTTACCACTAATAGGAAAGTAAGGTAATTGCATTCTACAGGGCAGGAAGGCAACAGCTGTTGATATCAGCTCTAATAAAGGGACCAGTCTATCTACAACTCTAAGGATGGCTGTAGGCAGCAAGTAAAAGCAGGGAAATCCCAGAATTATATGTTGTGGGTCTGGTGCTCTCTATTTATTTGTGGAGCTTATTTGTTTGTTTGTTTATTGGGTGAGAAGGGGAGGTAGGCCAAGAGCCTGGTCAAATCTCTTTCTGACAAAGCAGAACCACTCTGAAGAGTGTGGTTACTTGGATGCCTTTGTGTTCCTTTGCGTTATGTGTGTCAATCAACAAACATTTACTAAGCATCTATTATATGTTAGGTTCTGGATATACAAATACAGAGAAATGAAACAATCTCTACTTTCAAGAATCTTATATTTTAAAGTATTTTAATACATATGTATATGTTCATGTAGCATAAATATAAAATGAATAACTACAAAGTAATTAAATAATTGAATGAAATTAAATAACAAATAAAAGGTAGTTTGGGTACTACCAGTTGCAGGGATCAGAACATATTTCATATAGAAAGGAAGATAGAGACTCTATGAGGCAGAAGTATGGAGACAGCATATTTCAAAAACATGAGATGACTAGTACAAAGGCATAAAGATGGGAGGTGAAGTATCATCTGTGAAGAACAGAGAAAACTATTTGGTTGGAATACAAAGTGAAGAAGGAGTAACGTCCAATGACACTGGAAAGTCAGGTTGTGTAGGACTTTAAAAACTAAATAAAAGAATTTCTATTTTATCCTAGAGGGAATAGGAATCCATTGGAGTAGATTGAGTAAGGGACAGTCAGAAGGTCAGATACCACTTAAAGAAAATGTCTTTGGCAGCAATGTATAAACCAATGAACTGTAGTGATGAGAGACCTGAGATAGGGAGTCCAATTAGGAGGCTATGACAATCATTTTAATGAGTGGTGATAAGTTGTGTGAGTTAAAGTAAGGCATGAGAAGTGAGAGATGTCACAAAGGCAAAAATGGCAAGGTTTGGCAATGGACTAAACTTATGGCATGAGAGATCGTGAGGGGTCAAGGATAATGCCCAGGTTAGGGTTAGAGGAAGAAGAAGAGTGAGAAGTGAGGATGATGCCCAGGTGATAAGCATGGTAGATTGGGAAGATGGTGGTGATGATGCCTTGGCCAGAAATAGAGATAAAAGAGGGAGAGTTTAAGGGTAAAGGTAATGAGTCCTATTTCAAATATGCTTAGTTTGAGATATCTCTGGGGCACCCAAATGTCAAATAGGCAATGAATGATCAAGGATCAA
This sequence comes from Gymnobelideus leadbeateri, assembly GCA_011680675.1. Taxonomy (NCBI): domain Eukaryota; kingdom Metazoa; phylum Chordata; class Mammalia; order Diprotodontia; family Petauridae; genus Gymnobelideus; species Gymnobelideus leadbeateri. Next base: position 732,525 of record WOXC01004486.1, read on the forward strand.
AACCTGAGGGAGAGACTGAATATAGAGATAGAGATAGAGATATCCATATATGTGCATATAGATAGAGAGGTCACCCAGAGTTATTCTTTCAACCTTCTCCCCCATTATTTATATTCACATATTAAATAACCCCATGCACAACTCATCTATCCTAATATGTTTTATTCAAAGCTATGGTATAGCAGCTAGTCCAAAGATCAATTCAACGATATAGTTGTTTTAAGAAACCTAGCATGTGCTCATTCTGTCTTCTGAAGGGGAATGAGCCATTTGGCCCTAAGTACTTTTCCTCTGTCAACATCATTGTTTTTGAATACCCACTTCCCTGTTTTTGCTTTGGACTTTGCAGTGTTCTATTTTATTTTATTTTTAATTTATGGAATAAAGCAAGCATCCCATAACACTGTATAATTAAAAATATGATTGCACATGAAACTGCAAATCTATTATGTACAACTTGTCATTCCTTTTAAATATATATGCCTTGGAAGAAGCATAAGGTCCCAGAGTTAGAGGAGTTTGCAATTTAAATGGAGGACGAGTCTGACACAAATGAAAAGTTAGCTAACAAAGATGCTGATACCGGTATGTAACAAATTAGAAATCCTGGCTAAGATCCAACATCCCCAAAGAGGGGGCTGCAATCTGCTTCAACCTTCCTATACTTTTGCATGGAGGGGAGCAATGTGTGATAAGGCTGGAAAGGTAGGATGGCATCAGGTTGTGGAGGACTTTAAAAGCCAGAGTAGTTGTACTTCATTCTAGAGGTGATAGAAACATGAATTTATTAGGAGAAAAGTGACATAGTCTGACCCATACTTTAGGAAAATTATTCTGGCAGCAGTATGAGGAATAGATTGATCAGAGAAGAGCCTTGTGGCAGGGAAACCATCTAGGAAGTTATTTGAATAGTGAAGGCAAGAAGTGAGGAAGTCCTAAGCTAGACTGGTGAGCATGTAAGTAGTGAGGAAAAGTCAGATGTCTGAGATGTTGTAGGGGCAGAAATGGCAAGATGTATCAATGAATTGGGTATGTGAGTATGAATGGGAGTGAGGAGGTGAGGTTGACCCTGAGCACATAAACCTGACAGACTGAAAGAATGATGGTGTCCATGGCAGAAATAGAGACATTCAAAAGAGATGAATGAAAAGCCCGAGAGACAGAGTTTCTAGGTAATTAATAATTTATTAATTAGGCTAGCTGATAATCAATAAATTGATGATCAAAGGTTTCTCTTAGTAACCAAAGACAAAACCCTTAATGCTTAAATACCTTTGGAAAAAGAAGTGCCCCTGACAAGTGAAAATCAGCCTGATGGGTGGCATTAATGAGGGGGTAGAGATATTAATGAGGAGTTAGGCTACTCCTCCTGCTGAGAATGTGACTTGATCATGAGACTCAGCAGCCTCCAGCAATCTGGACAAAGGAGTCCATCTCTACCCAGACCACTCTGATTGATTTTCTCCTTCATGAGCCAAGTTACCCTAGATTGCAATGGAGGAGTGCAAGGGCATGAGTTCAGTGCTTTAGGACTGGAGTACACCTAGATTAGATTCTATAAGTCACTCTAAACAGAAGTAAGGCCCCTAGTTGGGTGGAGTCTGCCCAAGATCATGGAATATGTACACCAAGGATTAGGCCAATTCATTTATTAGCCTTGTCCTTCAGAGACTGGCTGAATGACCTACAAGGACTTTCTCTATTTGTCATTCTCTCCTTCCTTCCTTCAAATTACATATATCAGTCATAATAATTACTCAAACTTATCAGAACACTGCTAATATCGATTCATTCCTCTTATAGCCTTGAAAATTCCCAGGAGTCTCCTCTAGAAGCTCCAAGCTTCAACCTCCTCCAATAAAATCTGACTTCATACAAATACCATACTGGAGGCAAAAAAAAAAAATTCTCAGTTTCCTAATTTTTTTTCATTACAAACATTGCAACAGTTGTTTGCTAGTATTTTTCATTACAAAGGTAAAAGATTTCATTTCTGTAGTATTTGCCATATTAATTTTTTTCTTATTTATTAATCTATCCTTCCCACTATTTGCCTTCCTCCTCACTGAGCATTTGAAAAAAAGAAAAAGAAAGACCTAAATACATAGCAGCACATTCTGGCAAAACAAAATCTAATATTGGACATGTCAAAATATATATGTCTCCACATTTTAAGTGTTACACCTATCTGTCAAGAGGTAGATAGCATATTTCATCTTCATTTTTTTGGACTTATGATTTATCACTTGTATTGATCACAGTTTGAAAGCCTCAGAGTTGATTTTCTCTGTAATGTTATCATTATTATCAATATTTCCATTGAAATGGGGTAGACTTCTGTAGGATAACATGAAATCGATTTCCAATGTAGAACATCATCTGTATGTAAAAATGTGTTCCAAAGTCCAAACATCCAAATTTTTTTAAAAAGTTTCAAATAAAACTCATTTGTAAGTCCTCCTTTATGTGGTGAATAGCCAAAAAGGGGATATAGAAAAAGAGTTACATGATCATGATCTTCAAATATCTCAAGGATTATCCTTGAAGAATCAGAGTTTTATGTCTTCTGTTTGGTTCCCAGGAACAGACCTTAGACTAAGCTCAATGTAGGAAAGAATGTCCTAAAAATTTGAATTGTTCAATCTTGGAATGGACTGTCCTAGGAACAGGTGAGTTACTCATCACCAGAGGAATTTGAACAGAAGATGTTAATAAGAGGCTAACTGCATAAGCTGTCAATTGAGCTAAATGATTCTTGTATGTTCTATGGGAAGTACACTGAGTGCTGCAAGAAGAAAAAATGTTACAGGAGTTAAAAGAAAGAGATATTAATGCGGGCTGGTGTGATTAGGGATTTGACGTGTGGTTTGCAAAAGAGGCTTTATTTTGATTCTAGGCCAGGGACAGGGAACCCGTGGGCTTGAGGCTACATGTGGCCTCTAGGTCTTCAAGTGTGACTCTGACTGAAGGAGTGCACTTGAGGACCTAGAGGGTCACATACGGCCTTGAGATTAAAGGTTCCTTGCCCCTGTTCTAGGCCAAAGGAATGCTATGAGCAAAGACATTGAAGCAGCAACGCCCAGGGTGTGTACAGACACTGAACAACACCATGGTAGTATTCCTGCCTAGGTTTCTTGAATTCTTTCTTATGTTTAGTGTTGAGAGAGAGAGAGAGAGAGAGAGAGAGAGAGAGAGGAAAGAAGGAAGGAGGAAGGGAGGGAGAGGAGAAAGAAGAGAAGAGAGGGAAAAGGAGTGACAGATAAAAAGACAGATAGAGACAGATGGATACAGAGAGTCGGGGACAGAGACAGAAATGAGGGAAGGAAGTTGCAGGGGGTTTAAATGAGCTGGGTTCCTCTCATGGTTTTGTCTACTTTCCTTTCAAAGATGAGCACCTACAGGCTGCCATACACTTTGCTTGAAACTTATAGCTGGTTTATAATTTAGGTCTTAGTAATTACAGCAGCCTGGAGCTCCTTGAAAAGATGTAATTACTGGAAAAAAATTGGTATGTTCATTTTATCTACACATTCAACCATCAATTAAATCATTACCATCTCATCCCAATCTTTCTGGGAATCTGTGATTCTTGAAGTCACTAAAGCTTGTTTTCAGATGTTTTTAAGTGAAAAATTGCCCCATTTCCATAACAAGTCAAGGCCCACGTGTCTCATTTTCTGAGGGAAATGGAACTCAAGGAGAATTTTATCTCATTTGTTTGCCCTACTTGGAATCTCACCAGGTTAGGAGCTGGGGACCAGGGAACAAGGGACTCAGGAGATTACTGGACGTTTCCTATAAGGTTTATAATGTTCAAAAGATACATTAGGAAAAATGTGACATCCCCCAATGGATATCAAAGGCTCTTTCAGGCTATATGAAGACAGGCCACAAGGTCAATCCATAAGAGCTTCCTTAGGGACTCTATACTTTGCCATCTTTACAACCTGTTCATAAGAGCAAAGAGTCATAGGGCTAGAGCAGACTGGTACGTCAAAGAGCATTTGTTCAACCCTTTTACTTTATAGATGAGGCAGCTACAGCCCAGCAAAGTTAAGTAACTTGCCTAAGGTCACACAAATCATCATCAAAGAGTTCTGGAGTCAGAGATAAGGCTCCCTGACGCACATAGAGGAATCAACAAAAGGCTGAACATAAAGCTACCTAACTTTATTTTGTTTGTTTTTGCTTATTAGAAGAAGATAAATATATAATGGCAGCTAGAAGACACCATAGTGCACAGAGTGCTGGGCCTGGAGTCAGGAAGACTCAACTTTGTGAGTTCAAATCTGACCTCAGACACTTACCAGCTCTGTGGCCCTGGGCAAGTCATTTAACCCTGTTTCCCTCAGTTTACTCATCTGGAAAATTAGCTGGAGAAGGAAATGGCAAATCACCCCAGTATCTTTGCTCAAAAATACCCCAAATGGTGTCTTCCATGGACAGAAAAATGACTGTAAAAACAAATATGCAGTATTGGTCAATGCTTTATAATTTTAGGAAGTTATTTCTTTTCAAATACTTCAAAAGACCCATTGTTTCATTAGTGTGAGCATGCCCACCATTTAGATCCAACTTCTCTGTGCTTTGGAAGGCAATCTTCATAAGCTATGGTAGACAAAAACAAAAAACCAAACCATAATTGTCTAGTGGCCAACTTTTTGCTACTGAGTCTCTTCAACCAGCCAGGTTCTCAGATAAAGGACACATTGGCCATATCTAGGCCCCATATTTGAAGCCTTTCTAGCTTTCTACCACTCTAGCCTTTCGCTTTCTCATCTATAAGATTAGGGGTTGGGATTAGTTGATTTCAGAGGTCTAAATCCTATGGGAATTAGAGAGAGAGAGAGATAAATAGAAACAGAGGGAGACACCCAAGAGATGTATATGCAGAGAATCAGCCCCACCTTCTGGTCCTCAGAATATTGAAGCTAATGGCTTGAAGTTTGTTTTTTGTTTTATTTTGAAGTATTATAGGAATATCACCTCTTGGTGATATCTGCTAACTGGTGCTGTTGTTGCTCAGTCTTTTCAATCATATCTGACTCTTCATGACCCCATTTAGGTTTTCTTCTCCAGTTCATTTTATAGGTGAGGAAACTGAGACAAACAGGGTGAAGTGAGTTGCCCAGGGTCACACAGCTTGTTAGTGTCTGAGTTCAGATTTGAACTCAAGAAGATGAGGCTTCCTGACTCCAGGTCCAACATCACCTAGCTGCCCCTCAAACTGATTCAGTCAAGACAAAAAGCAGAATGTAGCCAGGGGACCTAAAGATCTCCAGCTTAGATTCATAGTTTCCCCTACTTCCAAGTTTGTTTTTCAGAGATAAAAAGTCTCCACCTCCCTGAGCAAGAAGAGAGATTGGCACCAAGCCCACACCGCCCTGCTCGTGAAACAGTTTCTCTGTTGTTAACATCAGATGTCTTCAAGCCCCTGTGATCATGAGTCAGTCCCCAAATTAAATTGAAGTCCTCACCTGCAGCCTTAGTGATGTTACATCAAACCAAAGAAGCCCCAGGCTAGCCATGCCCCGCCCCCATGGATGGACCTCTAGGTGACTTCTTGAATAGCTTCTCCCAGAACTCTTCTTTTAGACTTCCCTCTTTGAACTCCACAGAGCCCTCAGAGAATTCAGAGTTGTGTCATTTGTCTGAGGAAATACAGGAATCCTCATCTTTTCCCCTGTTTCTGTCTTTGTATCTGTTTCAGGTGGATTTCTTAAGGAAGTTATTAAAAGTGAAAAAGAAAAAGTTATTAAAGCAATAAGTCCCTACACTTTTCCTCCACAACTCCACCTCCTTAGCCATCCTCCCCCATATTACTGTTTCTGGGTCTCTGAAGAGTAGAAAAGGACTGGCAGAGTAGAAAAAAATGATCCTGGGAGCCCAGAAGTGCTATCAGGCAGGTGGCTGTACATGGAACATTTAAAAAACTGAAATAACCTTGTCTATGTGCTGGGGGTTTGCTTCTCATTGCCACATTTGTAACACTCAGATGGGGGTTCTTTTTGTGACACCAGCAAAATTATAACTAGAATTGGGCATCTGAGACTTGAACCAGGGTATTGAAATTTAAAGGGTACTAACAGCACAGTGTAGAAACCACTAAGCTTAGTACCAGGTTAGCAAGATGAATTTTAAAAGGAACCTTAATCCCTAAAATGCCAGCTGACCTCTCCCCTCCTCCCCCATCATCCTGAAACAAAATCTATGCGGGAGTCTTTGTCTTTCTCCTCCAATTTATCTTAAAAAGTTGATTTGAGGGTACTTTCCACGTTGCTTCCCCAATCACATTTTATGTAGCATACCCAAGGTACAAAAAGAAATTTCTTATAAGCTCTGAGCATCAGCTTTCCAAACCAGTACAGAGATATAATTCCCATCCTGAATTCCTGAAGTTTACTCCCATTTTTTTCTTATTATAGCTCACGCTTACATAACTCTTTATGCTTCACAAAGTAATTCACTCACAACACTTCTGAGATAGCCCAAGTATTATGATCTTCATGTTACATTTGAAGAAAGAGACGTTCAGCAATGTTATGTAATTTTCCCATAGCGAAACAGTAAGTAGTAATAGAACTGGGTCTTAAATTTAAGATTTCTGGTGTCGAGTTCAATGTTCTTTCCATTGTCACACTACCCCCATCACCTTTGGCCCAGTTTTGTTCCAAGGTTCATCCTAAGGTTGCTCTGCACTTTTGGACCAGTTTTTGCCCCAAGGCTCATCCTGTCATTGCCCTGGTTTTGTCCATTCTTTGCCATACTTTTCCCCCTAGATTTGCCCTTGAGTTTTCCCTGGATCTTCCCCAGGTTTGCCATACAAAAAGCTTCAGATATTTATTCTTGAGAAAAGAAAACTTAAGAGAGATAAGGTATCTTTTTGTGAAGGGCTTTTACATGGAAGAGCCCCAGAGGGTAGAATCAGAAGCAGGGATAGTAGCAGGGAAAACTTCCTAACAATTAGAGCTATTCCAAAGTGTGATGGGTGGCCACAGTAGAGAACGAACATGGATGTTTGCAAGGAGAGCCTGACGGCCATTTGTTGGGGACATCGTGGAAGGGATTCCTGTCTGAGGCCCCTCCAACTCTGAGAGCCTATTATTCTATGAAATTAATTCAGGAGAGAAATCCAGAAGGTTTGGGTAAGGAGCTTCGAGGCCCCACAAATTAGCCCTGAGCTGTCTTCTACCCATCACCGGCTGACGTTACTGAGCTCTGTCTGGGCTCGCGGTACTCACTGCCTCTGAGAGAGTTTGAACAGGGCACACCAGCGCTGTCTATGGTTCACTCATGTGGTTCATGCAACTCAATGACATGTCTTCAAATACCAGTGTTAAAGAAAAAAATCAGCCTGTTTCAGGATAATTGCAACACTTTCAATTTGCTTCACACATCTCCATATAAAAAGATTCACACATATTGTTCCCAAGAAAACTGGTTTCCCGCCAGCAATTAAGGAGCTTCCTGACAGATTGAGAGTGAGCCTGGCATTGTGGAATGGGCCGATGAGCCTAATGCAGCACACCCAACTGAGGGAAATCCCCAAACTGTCATGGGATGGAAGATGGCATTTCGTCTGAAATAGATCCTTCGTCTGTCATCGATACATAATGACCTCTCTGTCTTGGAAGTGCAGTCCTTTGACTGAATCCAAACTTCACAGAACAAATCCCTTCCATAAAAGTATTTGTTCTGCAAAACTTGGACTCAGTCAAAATGCCACACCCGAGGACCTAGAAGGCCACATGTGGCCTCGAGACTGCAGATGCCCCACCCCTGCTTCCTATGCTAACTTAATTGAACCAAGATTCTTCTCAGAGAATCATGGAATTTCTAGTTGCAAAGAATCTCAGTGACCATCTAGCCTAATCCACACCACCCCCTGAAACATATAAATATGATAATATGTTATAAATTCAAATATAAATAATGCCAACTCCAATATATATTTGGTTCTAATTTTTTAAATCAACATGCATTTTAAACATCCACTGTGGTCCAGGCACTGTGCTAAGCATGGGGAAACAAAGTAAGGCAAAAAACACTCCCTATTCTTAAAGAGCTCACAATCTAATGTGGGATTTCGCTAATCAGGCATTTTTCAGTTATGTCTGACTCTTCCTGACTCCATTTGGGGTTTTCTTGGCAAACATACTGGAGTGGTTTGCCATTTCCTTCTCCATTTTATTTTACATATGATGAAACAGGTAAGCAGGGTTAAATGACTTGACCAGGGTCACACAGCTTATAAGTGTCTGAAGTCAGATTCAAACTCACAAAGATGAGTCTTCTTGACTTCAGTGCTGGCACTGTATCCATTGCACCCCCTACCTGACCCTACAGTGGAAGACAGACAATGACCCATACAAACAAGATATAGACAGGAGGAACTGGAGATAACCAACAGAGAGAAGGTGCTAACATCAAGGAGGACCCATACAAACAAGATATAGACAGGAGGAACTGGAGATGACCAAGAGAGAGAAGGTGCTAACATCAAGGAGGACCAGAAATGTAGAAGATGACATTTTGGTTGGGATGGAAGTGAGCCTGCAAAGCCAGAGGAGGAGGGAGAGGATTCTAAGCATGGCAGACAGTCAGGGAAATACAGAGTTGGGAAATGGAGCGCCATGTCTGAGGAACAGCCAGGAAGCCAGTGTCACTGGATCACAAAGAAACAAGCTGAAAGGAGACTGGAAAAGTGGGAGGGTCTGGGCCATGAAGGGCTTTAAAAATCAAATAAGATTTTCCACTTGATCCCAGAAGCAGACTGACTGTGTTGGGCTGGCAGACTGCAATCTGGCATTGTTCGGTGCGTGATTCACTCTCGCTGCTCAGTATCTGCTTTTCTCATGGCTCAGAGATTTTTAACAGGAAGGGACCTTCAAGGCCACTTAGTTAAGATACCTTGTTTGACAGATGAGAGAACCATATAGACTATGTATGCTATGGCAAACAGAATCCAGTTTTAGAGCTGTCATAATTGCTTACTACACACTGGTATGTGCTTTGTGGGCAGACTAAAGCAACAAGGCCACAATCCCAACCAAGACAAACACCTGCATGCACCCACCTGTGCCCGTGATGGCCAGAAAGCAGAATATCCAAGCCAAAGACCACAACCCTGCCACCCTGGCTCTGACTTAGCTATCACTGTATCTTTTCATGTACAACAAGGCATAAATCTTCTGCCATGCTTTATTAATGACAACTGACATTTGTAATGGTGCTTTAAAGTATTCTGAGCTCTTTTCTCAACAATAATCCTCTGAGATAGGTAGGACAAGTATTTCATGCTCTCTACACAAAGACCTGTCATAAGAGGCAGTATTGCACATGGAGAGAGTGATAGATTCCAAGTCAGAGGACAGGGGTTCAAATATCACTTCTATTATTTGCTACTTGTGTTACCTTGGGGAAGTCATTTAACTTCCCTGGATCTCAGTTTCCTCACATATAAAATGAGGGGGTTGGACCAAATGACCTTTAAGGTACCTTTCAATTCTAAATCTATGATCCTGTGACCTTTTGTAATACCCCCAAAAATCTTCCAAATTATATCTCTCTTTCTCTCTCTCCCTGAAATACAGTGAATCACTCCCTTCCATAGCTGCTTCCATGTTGATGGGAATTTTGGAAATAATCTTCTCATAGAAATGGAAATACAAATTCCTTTCTCTCTTTCTCCCAGCCTGCAGCTTCCTAATCCTTTGACTGCACCCCTCTCCAATGCCTTCTAACATCCTTCTCCCTAGTGGAAAGAGAAATAATCTCTTCCTTTTTCAATATCAGAGATGGAGCTCCTCCATGAGCCCTCCCCAGATTTCTGCCTACCTGCTAATGCCTCTCCCACCCTAGTCTGCTCCACCTCCCCAAAATTCCCTATTGTATAAATCACATATTTTGTATCTACTTAGATTTGTGTGTATATGTTATTTGTCTTGATAGAATGTAAACAGATAGTGTTTCATTTCTTATCTAAGTATTCCCAGAGCCTAGGACATCAATTGGAGTATAGTAGGTCCAAGACAAATATTTGTCAATTGACCATCTATTTGATCCTAAAGATGAGCTGGCCCTGGCCAAGGAAGAAACATGGATTTTCCTCAGCTCCCCCGCCCCCCGCCACCGCAACGCCAGACAGGCACCTGGCCCCTTTGGAATAGCCTAGATAAAAGTCAGCAATGTCTGTAGTACAACGGCCAACCCCTGATAGAACCCTCCCCCAGTCCTCAGACCCATCCCTCTACCCAGAGTCTCCTTCAGAAACATGAAGCCAAGTGCCTTGTATGTCACCCATCGTGTAAGTCATAATAGAATCCAATCATTATTTGCTCCACACTCAAGAGCTTATAAGAGGATACTTGAGTGACCAAGCCACAGGCCTGAAAAAGAGAACGTCCCGTGCCTATGTAGCACGATGACCATACAATGGAATGATCTACAAACCCAAGCACAGCCATGTGCCACCCAACCTTTGTCTTCCCTGTTCCTTCCTGGCTTTCCCTCTGTCCTCTCCAATGAAGTAACACACAGCTCACCCCAAATACATTGTTGCTGGTTTCACATCCACTACCTTTTCCCATATGCCTGTACTCTGTCCTGCCCCCTGTATATCTGCAAATCAGTGGCTCCCTTCCCCTTCAACTCTTACAAATAGGGACATCTGTAGAGAGATGCTTTTCAGGGAAACAGCAACACTGCCGCCACTCTCAGCTCCCAGCATCCCAATCTTCTGCAAGGTAGTTATAGGAAATGGGAACTAGAGAGAGAGTGCTTTAGCAGTAAAGAACCATCCAATCTGAGATTGGGTCACTTTCTTCCATTTCCCCTTCTAATTACCTTACTCTGGCATATTAATTTAAAAAGTTAAACTTTGTGAGCATTCTTCTCCCTTGCAAACAAATCACAGAAATACCATTCTTGGGATAAGGAATGCTTAGAAGCCAAGAATAATAAAGGGAATAGGGTGCTAATGCCAAAGGTAGACATCGATCTGCAGCAGTGGTGAGAGGAAAAGAGAGAGAATAGATAATTAAGGCTAATGCAAGGATCTGGACCCAGAGTGTCAAGGCAGCTCAGGAAGCAAGGAAGTGCTTCAGCACCTGGGGTTAGGATTAACAGAGTCACTGCTTGGAGCTGGAATTAACTGATCCATTAAAAAAAGGAGTGAGGAGTGAAAGCTATGAGACCAAAGTCAAGGTCTGGTTTGATTCCAAGGAGGAACCCCCACATGCTTCATATAACCAAGATCAACATGTTCTAAGGCACAGGGCTGCATTTACTAATATCCCAACATTGGCAAAAGATTTCAAATGGCTCCTCAGTTTGCAGGCTTCCACTTCATCCCCAGGATTTCGGTACGTGTGTCAGTGTGCTCAGCTCTATGAAGTAGACTTCCAGACCAAATACACCAGGGAAAACCCACAAACTTCTCACAATGACTCCTGACCACCTTTTACACCTGGGCAGCAGTGATGTTGGAGTCATCACTGGATTGATTTCCATCCCTGTGCTACCAAAGCTGTTGAGCAAAGAAAATTTTGTGCTCCATGGTCTCTCTTCCTATTTTACTTCTGAGAATTAGGCTCTCCATATTTGTTTGTTTTTAATTTTGGGAGGCAAACAGGGTTAAGTCACTTGCCCAGGATCACACAGCTAGTAAGTGTCTGAGGCTGGATTTGAACTCAGGTCCTCCAGATTAAAGGGTGGGTGCTCTATCCACTGAACAATGTAGTTGCCCCTAGGGTCTTATATTTTGAAGACCATTCTATTCACCACCAGCAGGAGAAATCCACCTTTCCTTGGCATAGCACATCCAATCTAATGAACTGATAAAGCACCCTAAACAGCCCCTCCAAGACTACACATCCTATTTCTTTGCTTTTTTTTTTTGGAGGGCAACTGGGGCCAAGTAAACTGCCCAAGGTCACACGGCTAGGTTTTTGTTTGTGTGTACGTTAAGTATCTGAGGCTGGATCCGAACTCAGGTCCTTCTGACTCCAGGGCCGACGCTCTACTCACTGCGCCACCTAGCCACTCCTACACATCCTATTTCTAAGATACTGATTCACCTAACTGCTCAAAGAAAAATTATGACCTTTTAAACACATAATATTTTGTGATATAAGTTGTAGTATCAAAAATCTATCAGTGAGAACAGGAGAAAAAAGGTAGGAAGAAGTACAAAGTAGTTGATAACTAAATTCTGCCTGCAATCCTCTGGAAGACAACAGGTATGGTAACCTCTGTTTGCATTGGGGCTTTTTGCTGGAACTTGCAAATTTCCAAACAAGGGCATCTGATCAAGCTAGTATAATTTCACAAGAAAAAAAGTAAGAAGCCCCATTATAATAAAAACCCTGCTTGGAGACCAATGTGGACAGAAGATAATGTGGCCAGAGACAGAAGCCTGGGAAAATGATAAAAGAGGCAAGCAGGCTATCATATCAAAAGAAAAAAAAAAACTGTTATAAATAAGGGCAGCTTGGTGGCACAAGGATAGAGTGCTGGGGCCTGGAGTCAGGAAGACTCATTTTCCTGAGTTCAAATCTGGCCTCAAACACTTACTGGCTGTATGAACCTAGATGAGTCACTTAACCCTGTTTGCCTCAGTTTCCTCATCTGTAAAATGAGTTGGAGAAGGAAATGACAAACCTTTTTAGTATCTTTGCCAAGAAAACCCCAAATGGAGTCATGAAGCATCAAACACAACTGAAAAGACTGAACAACAACTATAAATAAAGTATACCCCTTCTCCCCTGCCCTGCATTGACTGTACTCCTAGTTGATACTATTGGAAATAGCATTGTGTGGGAAACAAAAGTTCCTATTTATCATCTATCAGAAATTATCAACAAAATTCCAGAGGTAATCTCTAATCTTATAATGGGGAGTGAATGTCATTCCAGACATGCCACCATTTTGCCAATTTACTTGAAAGCTGGAAACCTGTTGCTATGAGGGGAAGGGAGAGTGGTACAAATGAAGAGCTTAACAAGGCATCCTTCAGCTAGTTACACGTGCCCAGCTGGCGACATCCATTGTGCTGATAATAAAGCCTAATATTAAAGCAAAAATTTGAGGAAATGTCAAGTATCTTCTTAGTGAAAAATTTAAATATTACTTGTACTCAGGCTTTGTATTCCTTATTATTCTTGAAAGTGTATGGAGAGGACAGAGAACAAAAAAAACAAGAACAGGCTTTGTAAAACTGACCCAAGTTAACAATTGATCTTCAGTGAGACTACTGCAGACATTGTCAAGAGGATTAAGGGGTTTTTTTAAGTATATATTGAGTTTTACATGACAGTTACAAAATTGCCCTGTTTGCTTGTCTCCTATATATTTTTTTCATGAACGATTTTTATTGAAGATTTTGATCATCTTTGAACATGAAAGACAGACAGCCCTGGTGTACAGTGACTCTCAGTGGGATTTTCCCTTGGCTTATCACAAAGGCACAGTCTCTTCTGCTTTTGATCTAGATTTTCCCTTTTGCTACTTGTACATAATTTTGCAATCAGCCTTGTAATTTATAAGGCATAAACTTCTGCTTGTGAGATCACAGTTTTGTTGTCTACTAGAAATATGGGGCAGTAAGAGTGCCAGCCCCAGAGTAGGGACGACCTGGGATCACATCTGGCCTCAGAAAATGAGCACCCACACATAAATAATGACTGGTTGTATAACCTTGAGCAAGTTACTTAACCCGAATTGCTTTTAAAAAAAAATACTGATTACTTCTACCAATGGTAATATTTTGAGACCAGTATTATAAGTCACAGCTTTTAGAAATTGTTTGTTTGTTGCAGGCATTTAATGGGCGGAATGAAATACACTAAACCAGTTCCTAAAAATTTGGGATAATCTTTCTCTCTCCCCCCAAATTTCCCTGAGATGTTATATCTTCCACTAGCAGTTAAAGGGATGGTGGAACTAGAGTATGTATAATGAACTCTGCTAGGGTGGTAAAGAAGAAAATAGTCTACTTGAATACTAATGAGAAGTATATCTTTGAGGAGAAAAGAGAACAAAAAAAAAAGATATCAGTAGAACTGAAACATAAAAGGTCTTATTTTAAATATATTCATGACAAACACAAAACAAATTAAAGTAACAGATTTTTATGGTAATTTTAAGAACTTCCGAGAGAAGCTACTAACTGGCATTGCCATGTTTCTATTCCACAGCCTCCTCTGTGTATATGGCTCCATTATTTCCACACACAAAAAATTTTAATTTTTTAAATTGAAACCAAATTCCTGCTATATTCAGACTTTCATCCAATATGCCCTTTGTTAAGATCATGATTTGGAAGGGTCTTTGGGTGGGGGGGAGCATCTCCCTGTCTAGCAGCAAGACAAGGGCCCTCACAAATTCAAGGAAATAGAAATTAGTTTGAGGTGTTTAAGTCTAGTGGGTGTTTAAGAGAAGTTACTGCAAAGACTCTGTATTCTTTGTCTGACTGGGTTTAAGTCAAGGAGAAAAGATTCATCATCTACTTTTGTGCTCAGGCCCTGCTTGGTTCACAGTTCATACAGAGAACCTATTTCTTGGAGTAAGAAACTTCATCATGAGACTTGAGATGTAATGGTCTGGAATGTTTCTTTAGCTTTCCCTGGGTTTGAAGTCCATTATTTTGTAGAGAGCTATTGGAGGCGAATGAATTGGCCTTGGATATGTAATCTGATAAGGCAATCCCATTTCAATTCTGACTATGAATTTATCTATAAATTGTCTAATCAGTTCTAAATCTATAAGGTTTCTGTTTCTTTGGATTGAGATACTCCATTGATAATGTACTACTTTTCTGTGATGGTATTCTCCATCTACCTTGATGTGTCAGCCATCTCCTTGCCAGTCTGAAAATCCTGTGGCATAAGCCAAGAACTTTTTGTGCTACTGTTGTCACACTACGTCCATTATGCCTACTCCCTCACCCATAGTGCCAGGGGTGAGAGGAAGGAGCATCAGGAGCCCCATAGAGCCAATATGGACAGACCAGGTTCTGGCCCCATAGGCCAGGGGAGAGAGAGAGAGAGAGAGAGAGAGAGAGAGAGAGAGAGAGAGAGAGAGAGAGAGAGAGATGCTTTGCCTTATAAGAAACTAGGATTCTTAAGTCAAACATACTGAAAATTTATGTCTCATTCTGAACCTTGCATCCATTCTTCTTTGCCACGAGGCAGGTAACATGCATTACCCTCAATGTTCCAAAGTCATCATTTGTCACTATACCAATCCCAGTTCTGAAGTTTGAACACTGTTTTCTTTTCTTTTACATTATTATTATTTCCACCCCCTAAGAATCTTCCAGTGCTCCATAGACACAAGACTTTTATAGATTCCAAACATGGGACCCTATTTTGAGTCCTTATCACGGGATCACTAGACTATAAAATCCTGGAGAGGCTTCAGGAAATCCCACTTCATTTCAATATAATTCTATCATGTTTTTACTTTTATCCAGACTTGTGATTTCAATGGTGTAGGGATGCCTTATTATAGAAAATCCTTCCACTGATTTTGTCAGTCACTAAGCGTTTATTAAGCATCTACTCTGTGTCAGGTACTCTACCAAACATGGGGGATAGAAAGAAAAGTAAAAAACCAGTCCCTGATCTTAAGAAGTTCACAGTCCAATAGGGGAGACAACATGCAACAAATAACACAAAATGAAGCTGCATAGAGGTTAGAGTGGAGACAATCAGTAAGAGAGGGGGCACTAGAGGTAAGAAGGATCAGAAAAGGCTTCCTATTGCTCAGTCATTTTTCAGGGCGATCTAACTCTTCATGACCCCATTTTGGGGTTTTCTGGGCAGAGATACTGGAATAGTTTGCCATTTCCTTCTCCAGCTCATTTTATAGATGTGTAAACTGAGGCAAACAGGGTTAAGTGACTTGCCCAGGGTCACACAGCTAGTAAGTGTCTGAGGCCAGATTTGAACTCAGGAAGATGAGTCTTTCTGACTGCAGGCCCAGGGCTCCATCTGCTGTGCCACCTAACTCTACAGGCTTCCTACAGGAGGGATTTTAGCTGGGACTTATAGGAAGCCTTGGAAGCCAGGAAACAGACAATGAGCAAGAGCATTCTGGGTATGGGGCCTACCAGTGAAAAAGCCTGGAGACAGATGAGCTAGAACAGTAAGTGCCCCTGGATCACAGAACATGAGGGACAGGAGGAGGGAGTAAAGTGTAAAGGCATAAAGAAGACTAGAAAGGGGGGCAGGTTATAAAGGGTTTTGAATGCCAGTGAATTTTATATTTGATCCTGGAAGTGATAATGAAGCTACTGGAGTATATTGAGTAGGGGGAGGAGGGTGACAGGTTCAGACTTGTGCTTTGTGAAGATCACTTTGACAGTTGAGCAGGGAATGGGCTATAGAGGGGAGAGACTCAAGACAGGCAGATCCATCAGCAGGCTGCAATAGTACAAGCACCAGGGTGGTAGCAATGTCAGAGGAGAGGAGGGGACGTATTTGAGAGATATTACGAAGGGGAAATCGACAGACCTTTGGCAATGAATTGGACATGGAGGGTTGAAATAAAAAATCAAGGATGACATTGCCATTGTGTGCCAACATGACTGGGAGGATGGTAGCAACCCTGGACTGTGATAGGAAAGTTTGGGAGCAGAGGAAACGCTAATGAGTTCAGTTTGGGACATGTTGAGTTTAAGATGTCTTTAGGACATCCAGTGATTCAGATTAGCAATCAGTGCTGTTTGCAGCATTGATAGAGTAACTAAGAGCTAATAATAACTAGCATTTATTTATCACTTTTAAGTTTTTAAAAGTCATTTGGTCCTCACAGCAGCCCTACAAGGTAGGTGCTATTATTATTCCTGTTGTCACAGATGAGGAAAATAAGGCAAATACAGGTTAAGAGATTTGTCCAGGATCATAAGCTAGTAAGTATCCAAGGCCACATTTGAACTCAGAGCTTTCTGGCTCCAGATCTGGCACTCTACCCATCATGCCACCTCACTACATTTTTATGGATGAGAAAACTGAGACAAATATAGGTTAAGTGACTTGCCCAGGGTCACAAAGCTAGTATGTTTTCCTGACTCCAAAGTAGGCCATTTTTCACCATGCCATGCTATCTATCTTATGCATTAGATTTCCAGAAACATGAACCAGGAACGATCTGTGTTCCCTTATTGGATGATGCTCTCAGTTCTACAGATCTTTACCTACCCAAGATACAGGATGCATTGTGCCTAATGAATGCCCTCCAAAAACAGACCAAGGATGTCAACAGTCCCTGGCACTTCTCGATATCCATAATGTTTTCCTCCCACAAAAAGCACTTGATGCTGAGAGATTTCATTGCTGACTTGATCCAGACATCCCGTTGGGACAGTTCCCTGGGGACCACTTACAGCAAGCATATGCACCAGCTCCAAAACATCATGACCTTTGGCTTAGTTTATGTTTTAAGATGAAGGGATAGATTGTACCTAAGAAACGGAAGAGGAAAGAGACTAAAAGATTACAGGAAAGAATGGGGACAACAGGGGAGGGAAATATGCAAAACTTCCATGATTTTCTGCTTTTGCCTCAAACCTATTTCAGAAATCATCATTTCACTTGCCAGGACATTAGGTACCACATAGGGAGTACTGAGGACAGGTGAGCAACGCTCCTGGATGCTGAGGCTGATCAGGAGGGACTGAGGAGGAGGGAGAGAGCATTCTTAACAGCCTGTCAGGCTGCTGGTGGGTAACCAGAGGCGATGCACATCGTCTCGTCTGCCTCTCACCATTCAGCTGGTACATGCTGAGTTCCTGCCTCAGAGGCGCACCACAGCAGGGGATGGTAGACAGCCTATGACAAGAGACAAATGGAAAAAGTGCCCAGGGGAGGCAGCATTCATGGATCGGCAACTTTACTTACCAACTGCAGTGATGATACCTGGGTAATTATTAGGGAATTGTCCTGTTACAATTATCCCACTAGAATCATAATCCACATTACAGCGATAGGGGCTGCTTTGAAAATCCCAGCTGTTGTGTACAGAGAGTCAATTCTGCTGGTTCTGATTCTGTGGCTTGGGGACATGGCAGTGACTGTTTCTTGGCAAACCAAGGAGCACTCAGTTCTTAAAGACCCCCAAACTTTCATCTCAGGCAGCCTTAGTATATGTAGTATTGCGACTGTATCAACATTACCAGAAAAAGCATGTGGTGGGCACCTCACCTATCCTAAGCCATTTTATATTTCAGAGCCCAGCTGAGGTTCCTTTGGGGCATAAGGCCTTCCCCAAGATACTCTAAAATTTGGTGTACAGAGTAGGAGGGGGGATTAAAAACAAAGAGAAATATTGCTCTCTCTTAGCTCACACACATGCATACTGGCAAGGGCTTGCAATCTAATTAGAGAGACGGAATCAACACATCTAAATTAAACTAGTCATGACAGAAATCATGCACACCTTATGTTTTAGACAACTAAGCTCTCCCTAGGCCTAGTTACCCTTTAAGGTCCTGCTTCCCACCTGAGCCTGAACCCTGGGAGAACTAAGACATCCAAATTACTTACGGCCCCTGGGATCTGACCCTAGAAGATTCTCTGGAGCCATTGGCCTCATGACTCTCTATGCACCCAACCACTGGGAAAGTACTTGCCTGACTTTGTTTGCCAGTTGGTAGTTGGTAATCTATACTTTCTGCTGACCATGCCTACCTGCTGTTAACCCTACTGAGTTTACCCTGCCTAACTTCAGATGTCATTTGGTCCTCTGGTTCCATCCCCAAGCCATTCTGCCTCAAGAGTGCCATCCCCCTGAGAATTCAGTCCCTTTCTGTCCCATGTCTTTTGTCTATCCCCTAGAGGCTACTTCCCTCCATTTTCTCATTTCTCATGACTGTGCACTGGGTATTTCTTTGTTTGAATGAAGTAGCCCAGGGGCATCATCCCTCCTCTTCCCCTATCCTTCAGGAATGATATTTTGGGGGAAGAGGGAGAGAGAGGGAGAGAGGGAAGGAAGGAGAGAGAGGGGAAGAGAGGGAAAGAAGAAGGGAGGGAGGGAGGGAGAGGGAAAGAGAGAGAGAGACAGAGAGGGAGAGACAGAGAGGGAAAGACAGAGAGAGACTGAAACCAGTTTGTCAAGCAGTCAGCTGGTTTCAAAGAGCATACATCTGTGTTGTTCAAGGCTCATTCCTGTTCCTAGGATACAGTCAGTTCATGGACACAGATGCACTGGTGATTGTAGATTCATACCCTTCTGAGCCAAGGATAATACAGCCCTTTTGAGCTCTATGATGCTCAAGAGAGAAAAATCAGATGTGTCTTATGAAAAAACCAGTACCTCCAGGGAACTTAGGCAAAACTCTTTCCCAGTCCCCCTGCTGTTCTCTGGGGCTTTAAACCCTCAAGTTCTTTGTTCCTTAGAATCTGCCATTTTTCCTTTGAGTTGATTTGCCCACACTACTTCTTTCTCTTCAATTTAGAGCTTCATGGTTGGCATCATTTTCAAAACCAGGATGATACCAGGTGTGAAATAACAGCAATGATGATGATGAATTCCTATCCTGTTTTATGCAAAATGTCCAGAGGGTTCTGTGAAGAAGCCACTTTGTTTCTCTCTCCACCATAATGCTTTGCCTTGGCTAGGACAGCCTCAGAAGTCTAGCTCTCTGGAGATGCTTCTATGATTCAGGGAACTCATATTCTATAACTGGAGAAAGGGATATTGCCTCTTTGCAATCGCAGAGAATGTAGTGATCAGAGCTGAAAGGAATTTGAGAGGCCATTTAGTTCAACCCTCACTTTTTATAGGTGAAGAAACTGAGGCAAATTACTTGCCCACAGTTCCCTGGATGGTACATGTCAGTCAGAAGCTGAACCTGACTCCAGAACCTTCTGAATCCAGAGCCAATGATCTATCCACTGTACCACACTGCCAGAAACAGCAGCAGGACAAAAGGTTCAAGTTACTTTTGGGGTATCATTCATGATTGCTCATACCCTCCACTCAGAATCCTAGAAAACTAGCCAGCTACCGGTCAACATGCTGGACTGTTTTTCACAGTCCCACCGCTGGGTTGGGCCAGGGAATGGGACTATCCATTGTCCATGGACAATGGTTTCCCCAGAAACCATTGGGACGCAGGTTTCCCCAGACAGGGAAGTGAGAAAGGCTAGTAACAGGAGGTTCCCCATTAGAAGGGCACTGGTTCATCCAAAACAAATCAAGAAATCAGTAGGAAAGAGAAGATGGAGTCCAGGTCAGAACCATGAACCAGAAGCAAACAGAGTTCAAGAAACAAGAGAAGACAGGAGGTCTGACAGTCAGACAGTTTCAGGTTTGGGGCTCAGTGCAGAGTTCAGAGTAATTCACAGCACAAAAGTACAGGTACTTTGTAGGTTCCTGCTCATTTGTATGTCTAGATGTCTAGAGGCTCTAGCCCGGGGATGGGGCACCTGCAGCCTCGAGGTCACATGTGGCCCTCTAGGTGTGGCATTTTGACTGAGTTCGCATTTTACAGAACAAATCCTTTTATTAAGGAGATGTATTAAGGGAATTTATTCTGTGAAGTTTTGATTCAAAGGGCCACACTTGAGGACCTAGAGGGCCACATGTGACCTTGAGGCCACAGGTTGCCCACCTTTGGACTAGCCTCATTGTCCTTGTCCCCATCCTCCAGGGACATTTCCTCACTCTCTGCCTGGGTACCTCTAAATTAGTTACTGCTAAACAACTCTCTGTTGCTAGTAAGGGCACTGTTTATGGTCCCTTAAGTGGTAGTAATTACCCTTTACCTCCTGAAGAAGGCTGTTCAGGCCTTTGGAGGCTGGGCTTGATGGGATACTATGTCATTAGAAGGTGTCCACTAATTCAGAAGTATAAAAGTAGCCAATTCTAGCTTATTTCTTCTGGCCTATAGCTATCTCGGCCCATTAAGTAGGGGGGAGAAGGGGTCACAGTGCTATTCTCTGCTGAGGAATTCTCACATAGATAGTCTTTCTTCCAATATTAATAACAATAGCTAATATCTATTAAAGGATTTAAGGTTTGTGATAACATTTTACATTATTTCATTTGATCCTAACAGCAAACATAGTCCATGCTATTATTGTCCCCATTTTATAGATGAGACATGGCATGGTGTATATATCAAACTATTCTCAAAAGCAGGGAGACCTGGGTTCACTCTGTGATTTGCCCTGTGACCCTAGGCAAATCTCTCAGATGGTAAGTGTCAGAAGTTTCCAATCTGATTAGTAGAGTAATACCTATGTAAATCTGTGATGGGTCCAAGGTTAGTCTGTCCAGGAGGAAAAGTTAAAGTAGGCCTAATAGACACAAGGGCTTTGGTGGATTCAGCTGGTCCCCCGGTGAACTGCCTCTAATGCCTATGGCTCTATCTATGGCTCCTTTGACCCGTCACCTGTACCGTAAACTCCATCTCCCTCTGCCCATATTTTTAGCCCTCTGATTTCATTAATAGAACATACTACCACCCTCCAATCTCTCAGATCATGAGAACTGAGTTCACAGATCACTGAGAAATGGTGAGAATATCGCACAACTCTAAAAGTACTGCACTTCTCCAGTATGGCCCAAAATAAGGGTGATCAGGTTATATCCAGAATGAGATCTTTGCCATGCTTACCCATCAGGACCCTTTTTGTTTAGGAACCTTTATTGCTAATGATTTCATCCCAGTATGAGTTCAACAGGGAAGGAAACATCAGTACAGGAGCCCAGGGGTTAATGACCCTTTTATATGTGTTGGCAAAGCCTGGCTGGGCACTATCTCCATATTAGTGGAAGTGAATTCCAGGTTCATGGCAGCTCATAATCTTGGTCATCAAACAATTCCCATGGAGACAGCAAATCTGCTACTCTCTCCAAAGGGCCCAAATCCTTGGGGAGATATTTATTCTGGTTTTATTTCTGTTATATGAGTTGGCAAAGGCTAGGTTATGTGATTAACCAAGAAATAGCCAAATATGAACTTTAAAGGCACAAGCTTCTCAATCTAACCTGTATTCTGTGTCTATTCAGATATGTCTTTGCATGTATTTTCAAGGTGTGCAAATTCATCGGGACAAATTTCAACTCAAGCCTCTGCAATAGAAGTTTGTGAAGGAGGCTCCCCCCAGGCAGTAGCTCCCCATAACACCCCTTTTGGTTAGATCTATCTCCCTAGGGGAGTAATACATAGTAAGTCCTTCATAGGCAAAAACCAGATTTCCTTTTATCTTTCTATTCATCAAAAAAGCCTAATCCACCTCCAAGTATATGATGGAGATGGGCTGCTTGGTACACATAGTCTGGGCAACACCGTCATCTAGTAGATGCAACATACTGGAAGGTGAGAATGATTTCAGGTCGGTCTTTTCATCCCCAGAACACACACGATGCCAAAGCAAACAGTAAACACTTAATGTTTGTTGACTAAGCCACTCATTCATTCAATTTAACAAATATTAATTAAGCACCTACCATGCTAAAAGCTAGGAATTCAAAGGCAAAAAATGAAAGTCCCTGTCCTCAAGGGGCTTACATTCTATTGAAAAAAATATGTAGAAATAAAGGTGAGTATTTTCAATAGGGAGAGGACACTAGCCACTGGTGAGATGAGAAAAGCCCTTGTGCAGGCAGTGAGACCTGAGCTGTGCCTTGAAGAAAGCTCAGGGTGCAGTGGTTCCTTCCCTTTTGCTCTTGCTGTGTGCGTGCACATTGGCTTTCCTAACACCAGAATGCTTTATGCTGGAGGCTTCTCGGTAGAACTATCTATAGCAACACATATCTGCTGGTATCTGTTATTTGTCACAACAGAGTCATAAGGCTCACTGGTAGAATCAATTCTCAGCCAAAGCATGAGGAAGGCAGGTTTCAAAGGGAGTGAGTGAAAGGAGATTAATTAAACCAACAGACTCACCTTGAGCAAATAAAGCCAAAAGAAAGTTGGAAATCCCAACCCCCACACTTCCATCTTTTTGGAAAAAGACCTGCAGGCCAGCTGAGCAGCAAATATTTCCTGAATACCTACTGTGGTCAAGGCTTTATGCTAGGTGTGGTAGATGATGCAAAGCTATCTAGGACATCCTCATCTGTGCTCCAGAGCACAAAGCTTGCAGTCTGGTTAAGCAGATCAGCATTGAAACACACCTAAAATCACGCAGGAGACAGCCATGGACATCAGAGGATCCATTTCAGTAAAGGCTGCATGTG
Organism: Gymnobelideus leadbeateri; assembly: GCA_011680675.1. NCBI lineage: Eukaryota > Metazoa > Chordata > Mammalia > Diprotodontia > Petauridae > Gymnobelideus > Gymnobelideus leadbeateri. Next base: position 755,715 of record WOXC01004486.1, read on the forward strand.
CTGAGCCAATAAGTACCACAAACTACAGTAAGTGCCTGAGGGTTTCAGAGGAAAATCTGAGTACTGCCTGGAACAGCTGGTGAAAGCTTGCTGGAAGAGGCGGGACTGGAGAATTTACAGCAAGTTTCTCTTTTAAATGTAAAGGAATAGTCACGTCTATTTTCTGTGCTAATGGAAAGGAAAAGGGGAACTAACAATTCAGAAAAACCTTACATTTGCCTTTTGTAGTTATAGAAATATGCCCTGGCTGGTCTCTATTCTACCTGTGATGATGAAATCTGTCAGGTAGACAGAAGAGATGGGAGAACACTGCCACCCTGCCCCCACCAAGCCTCTTTCTTTTCTGTGCCACAGTATCTCACCTGGAAAATGGACATAATGAGGAAAGTAGGATGAAGATATTTAAAAGTATTTCTCAAGTCTTAGTTTAGGAATACTAGATTCAAGTATAAGACTACTGTACTACATATGACAAATCTCCTTGGATCATATGCCCAAGCTGACCTAAGAGTCCATCAGACTCTGAGGGTGACATCCTCTACAAAAACAGCAAGGCAAATCCACATGAAGGCACAGTCCTCAAGAGTGAGAGGTTATTACTGCCCCCTTATTCCCTATGGAGAAATACTAGTTTCCTCAAAGGCTCCCAAGTAAATGCTCTCTGGGGGCATGAGTTAGTGGAAGGACTCTGTACTCAGATCACCTAAGCCTGAATACCAGCTCTGTCACCTTGGGCAAGTCACTTAACCTCTACAGGATTTCAGTTTTCTTATCTGTAAAGAGAGGACAATGGGCTTGTTGGCCTGTAAAAACCCTGTCCAGCTATAAATCATTTGTCTCCCTTTCATTTTTAATTCAGTGCTCCCTCTGAGCTTCTTACAGGTTCTAGAGTACCCTGTGGGTCTCTAAAGGGCAGCTAGGTGATGCAGTAAATAGGGCACCAGAGCTGGAGTCAGGAAGATTCATCTTCCTGAATTCAAATCTGGACTCAGACTTTTACTAGCTGGGTGACCCTGGGCAAGTCACTTAGCCCTATTAGCCTCAGTTTCCTCATATGTAAAATGAGCTGGAGAAGGAAAGGGCAAATTTTTCCAGTATCTCTGCCAAGAAAACCCCAAAAGGGGTCACAGAGTCAAATTCGACTGAAAAGTACTAAAAAGCAACAAACAAACATGGGTCTCTAAACTCCTATAGTCCCCAGGGTCCTTTCTCTCCTTCTAGAATTCTCTTAGCTCCAGTCTCAGCTGTCAGGTCTAGCTCTCCCTTAGATCCGTGGTTGGCTCTCTTCTATGATACCAAGGTCACAAGCATTAAAACTGCATTCTCACTCAAATCACTGCATTTCTGTAACTGTCTTGCACTTTGAATGCTCTTGATCTGACCCTTATACTGCTAGCTAGAGCATCTCCTACTGGATAAGTAGGTCTACTCATAGACCTCACTACAGCTAATAGGAAGGGAAGGAAAGAAAATTCCCCTCCTCCTCCCCCATAACTGCCCTTTAGTATAGGAACTGGGGTCACACTCTACAAAACTGTTCCAAGCCTAGACTCATTTGAAATGACAAGCATCAATATCTTAGGGAGGGATCAGGGTATGGTCAACTGTCACCCAGCCAGTGGCATTCTAATTTAATCAAAGAGAAAATTATTCAAATACTGGACATTACCCACATCACTGGATAAACTGGCTTTGAGATGGAATGGAGTGTGGATTGTGATACACCAGGACAAGGATAAACTGAGACCTAAGTGGGCCAAGCAGCAGCTCCTAGCTCAATATACACCACAGATAGGGACTAATTATCATGACAATGATGGCGATGGTGAAGATGACAAAGGTGATGGTGATGATGAAGATGATGATGAAGATGAAGAAGATGATGATGATGGTGATGATGATGGTGATGATAATGGTGATGAAGATGATGATGATGAAGAGGGAGGCAAAAACAATGACAATAACAATGACTGGAGAGGCAAAAGGGCATAGCTTCCAGGAATAGTGAGGAGAGAGTTCCACCTTACTCCACCATCATCAGAAATCATCCCTGAGTATGTCTTTGGTTCTGATTGCACAGTTGAAGGAGAACATTGATAAGCTAGAGCAGGGGTGGGGAACCTGTGGCCTCAAAATCCAAATACCATCAAAAGGCCACACTTGAGTACCTGGAAGGCCACATGTGGCATTGAGGCCGCAGGTTCCACACCCTGAGCTAGAGCATCCAGATGAAAGCAACCAGTATAATGAAGGGCCTTGAATTCATGGCAAATGATAGTTTAAGGAACTGGGCAGATCTGGACTGGAGAAGAGAAACCTCAGGGATGACTGGAGACTAATCTTCAAGTCTTTGAAGCAGAGATTTGTTCTTTATTGGCCCCAGAGGGCAGAACCAGGAGCAATGGGTGGAAGTTGTAAAAAGACAAATTTAAGCTTGAAAGACCAGGAAAAACTCCCTAAAATCAGAGTGTTCAAGCACGAAATGAGCCATCCAAGGACGTGGTGAGATAATCCTCCTTGGACATCTCTAAGCAGTGACTGAATGACCACCTGTCATGTACATAGTGAGGTTTGCTTTTGTGAAGGAGTTGGACCAGATGGACACTGAAGTCTTTTTTAACTTTCAAATTTTGTGATTCTGTGACTCTGGGTGGTGGATTCACAGCCAGCCTCTGAGTCAGGAAAACCTGGGTGCAGAAACTCCCTGGACACACTCTGTCTGTGTGATCCTGGACACGACACTTAACCTCTCCAAGGCCTCAGGCAACTCACAAACATAATTTGCTTGAGAAGATGGCAGTCTGCACTGGTAAAGGGAGCTTGTTTCTTTCCTGCAAGTTCCCTATACAAACCAATGAATTGACAGATCTTGTCCAAAGGTAGTATAACACCCATCCCATTTTCTTCTCAAAGACTATAGTAAGTGGGACCTGTGAAATCCTTTTGGTTTCCCCAAAAGACTTGTTTCTGTGTGGTTCAGTGTTGAAAGGCTAAAGTCCTAGAAGTATAAAATACTAGATCCATAGGTAGAATCCCTCTGTGCCCATCAATTCCAACCCCATAATTTTACAGGTGAGAAAACTGAGGTCAGGGAAGTTACATGTGTCCCACAGTAACACAAGTAGTATTTATTGGAGCAGGAAGGGGGGAGGGGGAGGGGAATTTGAACCCAGGGCCTCTGACTCAAAAGACAGTGCTCATTCCACTATACTAAGCATGGTCCTATGCAACCATTCAGTTGTAGTGTCCTTCTTTCATCTCTTGATCACAAATGCAGTTCTGACGTTATAATTTCCAAGTGTCTACTACTTTTTTATGTCCTAACCATGTATGTGGATAGACCCAGGAATCCTACACCCTACACAAGGTGTAAGGCTTTCCTTCTTTGTGACAATTGCTGTTTGATTCACATCATCTGCATGTGACCTGTCATCAGAGTCAGGCAGAATCAATTAAGTTCAAATAAAGATCGGAAGTCTGTCAGGTGAGACCCAAGAGCCTTGCAGACAACTGGGTCCCATTCAGAACACCTGGAGAATAAGAAATGAGCCATGTTTTGTGTGTGGTCCATACTTACAAACTTATGATCTTTTCTTTTTCTTTCCTTTCCTGTACAGAAACGATAGTAATGGAGGTGAGGACTGCTCAGGCCAAGTGATGAGCTCAGCCCATTGGATTCCAGCTGTCTTAAGCTGCTTTCCCATTCCAAACCCATCCCAATAGCCCCACCAACCAAATGCTCAGATACAACCTAAGCAATAACAAGTCTTCTCCCAAGACCAGGTTTGATGAGCACCAAGGGGCCAGTGAACCTGCCTATCTTCTTGGCACAGTTGAAAGCCAAGTATGCCATGGGAGAAGACTTGCTGTATGACCAAGAATCAAGACTGGATAAGAGAAGAAAGTGCCAGCACCAGCTAAGTTCCACCCCCCTGACAAGGCCAGTAGGATACTCACTGCTCCCAGAGTCAGTGTCGAACAGCAAAATGATATACATCTGCAGGGTTTAGCAGCTATCCTGAAAAACCAATAGAAATACCACTGGGCCAGCGTCCCCACAGAATGAGAGAACATGAAAAATAAATAAAGATGCCAAGCAGGCAATCAGTGTATCTCTCCTTTTAGACTGGGCCTTCCCATGAATTAGTGGTTTCACTCCTGTCAGGAAGGCTCCAGGAGATCCCACATCAGACAGGGCAGAGCTTAGTAAACGTGCAGGGGAGCCAAGCACCCACACCCCACTTCAAGGGACAAGCACATAGTCCCTTTATTGGCCTCCCTGCCTGCCAAAACCCATTCATTGACAGTGCAGGTTAAAATTGGACTTTGGGGGGTGGGGGAGGGGAGGGGCAGATATTTTAAATCCTTCAACTTCTCCCCCCAAGTAAAGGAAATGTGGGTCCAGCCTGCTATTTTGAGTGCCTTCTGGTCCATTTCCACGTGCAACACCCTAGACTACACCCTCCCTACTTGGTGTTGCAGCCAAAGATCATACTCCTCTTTTTCTTTTTAACACAAGCATCACATCTCTAGCACCTAGGTAATGGAAATACCTAGAAAAGAGTTAAGACCAAGGGTTTTCAACTGGGACATTATCAAATTAGTGTTGGATGTTGCTATTCAGTCAGCCACTCAAATATCACCCAGGCTTCTGACAAAGCAAATGGACAAAGCAAAGCCCTTAGCACTGCCAGGGGTCTAAGATTCCACAGCCCCAGAAAACTTCCCTTTACCCACTGTGGCAATGTGGCTGATGCCCTGCCTCTCTAAGGAAAGACATCTTCAGATAAGGACAGCTTCGAGGACAGGAGAGGGTAATGAGGGAGAGGGAGGGAGAGGGAGAGAGAAAGGAAGAGAAGGAGAAACAGAGAGAGAGAGAGATTATAAACATTTAGAGAGCTATACTACTGAATGAAGGTCCCAACATTTGTAATAGATGCCTTAGGCAATCCTTGTAGAGGTCACATTGCATGAGAAAAGTGGTTTCAAAATTGGGCTTCATGCCTCACTTGTCCAATCACAGCTTAAAAATAGCCAGGAGCTAAAATAACAAGGTGTAGAGATATATGGTGTGGTCCCCCAACCTGCTTCACTGATTTCCATCAGGATCAAACCTCCCTTTTGATTTAATTACCTTTCCCTCACCAGGATCCCAAAGATAATCTGGGGTTCTGTCTATGAGGAAGGAGACTTGTCCTTCCCAACGGAAGGCCTGCCCCCTCCCACCACCTCCACCCAATTCAGACATGATATACCACACACCAATGCTTAGGACCAAAGTAAGAAGGGCTAGTGTGGACTGAAATGCTGGTGGCAGAATATTAACCAGCTACTATAGGGTCTAAACCATACCATTTAGGATGTGCACAAAGCCAAAAAGAAATCAGGCTGGCCCTAAAGGAAATCAGACAGTGAGCCCAGAGGAAATTTAATAAACTATCTACTATATTACCTTCTCTGTGTGTCTATTTTTTAAGTTTTCACTGATTATGCATTGGTCAGATTCCCTGCATCCTCAAGTATAATAGCTATAGCCACCCCCTGAATCCTTTCTTTGAAGTGAACCAAGCAGACACATCCAGGGTGGTTGTTGATATCTATGGATGGGGACAAAGTAACTGGTGGCGATGGCCACTTGGGGGAAGAGGAGAAAGTGTACATGCAAAATCTGGGAATATTCAGAATTCAATAGCAAGGGGAGTTTTTCTAAGACACCAGACTTGACAATCTGACACCTCCAATGGAATTTGCATTTCAGAAGACAAGGATAATCTAGATTGTGTCACAATTCCCACTGTACAAACCTAGGGAATATGCATCAATAGCCAAAGCGTCTTTGGGGCACTTGAAACAGAGGAATTTCCAAATAACTGTCAACTTTGAGCCTATAAAACCATCAATTAAGGGCCTACTATGTGCCAGCCACATATAAAATATGTATGAAAATCAGAGCTGATGAAGAGCAGTGAAAATTAGTCATGGATTGAGCCCAGAGCCCCTGGAGCCTGGTGGATTAGGAACCTTCGAGAAACATCAAAAGGATTTTATAAAGCTAACATTTTTGACTCTAAACCAAACAAGGTAGTCTAGTCCTCATGGGAAAGATGGAGTTTGCTACTGCTCTTTGGTCATATTCTTGTAACTGATTTAATTACTTGAGATTTCTCATTCAGTGATTTAGAAGAAAGGTTTATCTTAGAGTTTGTGTGAGAAGGAGAGCTCCTGCATCCTGACTTTTCTGTGGATATCAAAAGAAATATATTGAAATTATGTTGAAGAGATAATTTTATATAGTTTAATTCTCCATGTCCTGGGGTACACCACTTATATTACATTTCATGTTATTTTTAATGTAAATAGTATTTTATTTTTTCCAATTACATGTAAAAATAATTTTCAACATTCATTTTTATAAGATTTTGAGGTCCAAAATTCTTTCCCTCCCCTCTTTCTTCCCCAAGATAGCAAGAAATCTGATATAGGTTATATATATACAATCATGTTTAATATATTTCCACATTAGTCATTTATTATATTTTAAGGTGATATATATGCTGGCTGTGTGGCCAAAAACAAATTATTTAAACACTCGGTGCTTCCAGGTAATTGTCTTACAAGTTAGTAGGGACAAGTTGTATCGTAGGAGGAAGATTCTAAACCAGGAATTGCCTATGTCAATGAAACCCCAAGTCTGGGCAGAAAAGGAAAAGGTTTACAAAGTACTTTACCATACAGTATTTCAATTGCTACTCACAATATGTCCACAAGGTAGTTACTACAGGAAATCCTATCCCCATTTTTCAAGTGGAAGCTCATAGACCTTAAGTGACCTGACCATGGTCATCACTCTAATAACAGTCAGAAGTGAGATGAACTCAGGGATTTCCTAACTCCTCTACCAAGCAGTGTTCCTGCAGTTTAGATACAACTTCCTCTCAAGGATCTGCTTTAAGATTTACAAAATGTTTTAAGCCCAGAATGCTTTTAATTCTCACAATCATCTCAGGAAGGAGTTGTTAGTGTTATCCCCATGTTATAGAAGAGAAAACTGCAGTTCAGAGAGTTTATGTGCTTTGTCCAGGGTCACATAATGCTGCTAGAGACAGGATTAGAAGCCATGTTTTCCCTGATTCCTGCTTAGCTCTTACCACCATACTGTACTGTTTCAAGGAAGGACTTGGAGGTGGAAGGTCTTAGAACTAAGAAGAGCTTTGCCCCTTCTTTAGAGACTTCAAAGTAAACCAACTGACACTCCATGGAGGAGGATAAGACAAGGTACAATGGTCCAGTGGATAAAAAGCTGGCCATGAAGTTAGGATTCAAGTCTTACCTCTGACATACACACCAGTTGGGTGACCCTGGGCAAGTCACTGCAGCTCTTCCAGCCCCTAGGCAACTCTCTATGAGTGGAAGAAAAGTGTCATCTGCATGAACTGAGAGAATTTCCTCATCAAAAGTTTTCTAGGGGCGGCTAGGTGGCACAATGAGTAGAGTGCCGGCCCTGGAGTCAGAAGGACCTGAGTTCGGATCCGGCTCAGACACTTAACCCACACAAACAAAAACCTAGCTGTGTGACCTTGGGCAAGTTACTTAACCCCAATTGCCCTTCAAAAAGCAAAAAAAAAAAAAAAAAGTTTTCTATACAAATGATACCACAAATTAAGTACCCTAAATGGAGGGGTGGGAACATAAGTCAGATATATTCCCACACAACTAAGTGGGATGAGATTTTGTTTGTTCTGTAAGGCACCAGGTATATATGTGTACACACAGACACACAGACACACAGACACACACACACACACACACACACACACACACACACACACACACACCTTTGCCTCCTCCCTTTAAGTTCACTGTGGTCAGAGATAGCTTAAGCACAGGCCTGAGGACAGGGCAGCCCTCAGTATTTGTTGCAAGCAATTCTGACCTCCCAACCAAGATTCCTGATTCCTATAATCCCAGGGCCACCCACAAAGCAGGAAGGATAAAACAAGACATTTCATAAACTTCAAAACCAGGGGAAGAAATCTCTGATCTGCAGGAACTACATCTCAAATAAAACCAAACATGCCTGTGTTCTTAGTGTATCTTCAAAGGTACCTTTCCTGAAGGATCAATGAGAGAGCCCAGGAAAAGAGAACAGAGGGTCTTGGTAATGGAAAAAGAACCAGGAAATGTTCTATAAATAAGGCCCCTCAATAAGCAAGTCCATGTAAAATTAGGGGAAAGGGGGGCGGCTAGGTGGCGCAGTGAATAGAGCGCCGGCCCTGGAATCAGAAGGACCTGAGTTCGGAGCCGGCCTCCGACACTTAATCCGCACAAACAAAAACCTAGCCGTGTAACCTTGGGCAAGTTACTTAACCCCAATTGCCCTAAAGGGGCGGCTAGGTGGCGCAGTGAGTAAGAGCGCCGGCCTCGGAGTTTGGATGACCCGAGATCAGATCCGGCCTCAGAAAATGAGCACCCACGCATAAATCAAATGACTAGCCGTGTAACCTTGAGCAAGTTACTTAACCCCAATTGCTTTAAAAAAAAAAAAATTAGGGGAAAGGACTCTGGAGTCAAGCTGAGAAAGAGGAATAATGGGGAGCTGAAATCAAGACTAATGGACATCAGGTAAGTCACAAAACTTCTTGAGATGCTTTCATTCAACAAGCATTTATTAAGCACATATTGGTGCCAGGTATTCTAGGTGGAGTCTACATCCTACTTCAGGAAACAACATGAACACAACTAATATAAAATAAAAACAGTAATTGGGAGTGGTACTTAGAATCAGAGACTGAGAAAGTCCTGCTTAGGAGATGCCACTTTAGCTAAGCTTTGAAAAGAGCTAGAGATTTCCCAAGACAGAGAGGAAGATGGAGTGCATTCCAGGAACAAGGTACAGCCTCTGAAAAGGGACAGGGACAGAGATGACAGAATGTGGGGGATAGCATGCACATCGCATGCCTTCAGCCTAGAAAGGAACCCAATTGCCAAACATTTCAAATGCCAAAGAAAAAAGTTTGTATTTAACTTAGAGGCAAGAGAGGTCAGAAGAGCCACCAGAGTTCCTTGGGCAGGGAGTGACATGTTCTTTAGGAACAGAGATAACAGAGGAGAGAAACCAGAAGCAGGGAGAAGAATTAAGAGGCTATTGCAGTAGTCCAAGCAAGACTGATGAGAACTTAGCAGAATGTGAAGAGAGAGAAGAGGGATGTTTCAAGAGAGACTGAAGAGGTGAAAATGATAAGACTTGGCAGGTCAGTTGAATGCAATGAGTGGAACAGGGAACAATGAGAAAAACAGTAGAGATGAGACTGACTCTCAGGTCACAAACCTGGATAACTAGAATATAGTGTTACTTTCATCAGAAATAAGGTGGTGATGATAAGAGAAGGATTGTGGGAGAAAGCTGAGTTCTGTTTTAAAATTTTTGGTCGAGATGCCCATAAATATACATTTTGAAATGTCCAATAGGCAACTGTTGGTGTGGGATTTGAGATTAAGCAAGTAAATAGGTCTGGATACACAGATCTGGGGTCATCTGCATACAGGCAAGAGTTGAGATTATTGGGAGGGGAGCAAGGTAGGGGTGGGGTGAGATAACTAAGAAAATGTAGAGAAAAATAGGGCCTCTAGGATGAGCTTTGAGATAATCCCACATATAGTGGGAGGGACAGGAATAGTCAGCAAGGATGGAGAATAACCAAGAGAGAATAGTATCACAGAAATTGAGGGAAGAGATGGGCTCAGGAGGAGGTGGTCATCAATGGTAAATGCCTCAAAAAGGTCAAGAATATTGTATTCACGGGGTGGCTAGGTGATACAGTGAGTAGTGCACTGGCCCTGGAGTCAGGAGGACCTGAGTTCAAATCCAGCCTCAGATACTTAACACAAAAACTAGCTTGTGACCTTGGGCAAGTCACATAACCCCAAATGCCCCTCCCCCCCCCAAAAAAAGAATATTCTATTCATTCTCTCAAACCAGAGTTTCCCTCTAGGCCTCAATAACTTGCCTTGGTGGCTCTGTGAATTCTATGCTACCAAGAGGTACCATTTGAGCTAGGTTTATTGGTATCATTTCATTTGGTTCTGTGATAGCAATGAAAATAAATATTGCAAGTTACCCATATACTTCTAAAGTTGATCGTCAGAACAGATCTTAAATCTTTCAGTCAAAGCTTTGTTTTGGTGGGAATATTAGTACCAAAAAGGCAGAAAGTCAACTCTATGGCTATCACATTGAGAACCAACATCATCTTAAGCCCCACTGATATCAAGGTTGGCTTCAAGATGGAAGGTGGGTAGAGTTTCTAAGCTCCTCTTTCTTTGAATTGAAAAGTAACATTTCTCCATCCAGTTTTTCCAGAAATTAAATTATCTGATCAGCTATGAGAGTAACATAAATAACACATGTTTAAGTCTGTGTCCCATGACATTGTCACTGCTCCTGCCACTCCCACCCTTACTTCTATCCCAATCTGAAAAATTTTGCTCATCACCAAGCAGAATAAACGCAAAAGTCTCTAGGAGACAGAAACCAGAAACAGGGACTATGTCTACTACAGAGTGGAAAGACTGATGTATAGTCCCTGTAATTTAGTAAAGGTGACAAGTCCTAATTAAAACCCCAAACTAGCTTTTGGAAAGGAATAGTCCAACAAGAGATGACTAGGTTGAGTTATAAAAATCCTAATTTTCTATCATTATGACCTAATCCCTATGTGGAGCTAATTCTGGGAATTCATACCAATTGTTTTGACCTGCAAAGTCCTAGGATGACAAATTTCCTGTTGAATATGCCTGTTACAGGAAGCTAGCCCAAATCCCAAAGAAAATGACTAGATAAGCCCCTCCAATGCCCTGGAAACCACCAGCTGTGCCATATGCTTTTCAGAGTGAATTAACAGGATGGCTGCACTTACAGCCTCCCATCCCCTTACTGGATATAGCAATATACTCAATATCCACCATCTTTTTTTGGACTTTGGCCAGAAGGGATGAGGAAATCAGAATGGGTGATATGGGAAACATCCAAGACAGAAAAGGCTTAACAGCATATATTTTAGAAGACATTGAAAGTGTAGAGATGAACTGTAGTTAGGGAAGGCACAATGTCAATATTTCATTCCTACAATGTTCACACAATCACAATAAAGAGTGAAAGTCAACAATTCAGGGAAATTGGGTGATAACAGGAAGGCTGTAGAGATTCCCGCTTTTCCAGGGATTTAAGAGGACATAGGTCCTAATTTTGGAAAATAAGAGAATAGTCTCCAGAAAATATGGAGAGAGCTTTGGACTTAGAGTAAGGAAGATGAGTTCAAATCCTTCCTCAGAAACTAAGTAGTTTATGTGACCCTGGGACAATAAGTTAACTTCTCCCAGCCTCAGTTTCCTCATTTATAAAATAGGGAAAATGATAGCACCTACTCACATGGCTGTTGAGGACCAAATAGGCAAAGTACTTTGAAAATCTAAAGGTGTTACATAATTACTGGATTTCGTCATCCTTATTATTATTATTATAAGTATTCCTAAAAGGAAGATATATGTATATAAGTATGTGTGTATGTACACACACACACACACACACACACACACACACACACACACACCTATATACTTCACAATATAATTTCTTAATTGCTCCCAATGTCATGAGGGCTTCCTTTCACATTCAAATGACTATTGTTATGACTTAAGTGCATTTACTCCTGTCTTCTTATATAAAGTAAAACCTATATCCACTCTACAGATAAGGAAAAGAGGATAGTTCCGACAGAGACCAAATTTAAGTACTCCTGCACTGTCCCACCTCCTCTGCTTATTCTTGGGCAAGACAGCTTCTCTCAACTTCCTCCTCTGAAATACAAGGGAGTTACAATGTAGAATGTGCTTCATTCTGTTACTTTTAGCTGTCACATGTGGGTATGACACCCCTACTCTTCTTCTTTTCTCTCTGGGGTGGCTCATTCACCCAAACCACACTCAGGTTGGCAGGTCAGGGAGTTCCCAGATAATGGTGCCACACTGCTACAAATTACCCTCAGAGCCTAGGGGTGATCCTGATATGAGGGTACTTTTATGACTAACAATTATACCTCCTGAGTCCCCATCAATACAATTAATTTTTAACAAATCAGTCACATTGACACCATTAACTCTTCATTGTAAACATGTATTAATAGAATGTAAAGTAAGAACAATTAAAATGGAAAATACCACCGGTAAACTTGGAATACCCTCTCCTATCAATGCACAATCAATTCTCTTGGGGAGAATGGACACAAACAAAACCATTGCTTGAAGGCACGTGTGTCGGTAACACATATGCTTGGGGCAAGTCATGGTTCTGTACTGTGAGACTTGACACCCTCTGTCTCCTCAAAGCATAATTGGTGCTACTGATAGGTGAGCCTACTCCCTTCTCCAGCTGAGTAGAACTGTTTCTCTGTTGGCTATTGTCAATACAGTGAGTTAAGCTCTTCCATTAAAACAAAAGCCCTAAGCCTAGGGTCTGAAGAACCTTTCCAGATCTTCCCTCTTGCCTGAGTTCTGAAGGGTTTCCACCTCAGAAAGCAGAAGTCAATGTAGGGAATGGCGAAGGCAGAACATTTCCTCTCTAATCATCCTGTAAAAGCTGCCAACCTTTTCCCTCAAATCAGTTTCTTCAAAAAGCAAAGAATAGTCTCTAATCATCTCATCATAGAATTAAAATTTATCTTCCAATTAGCTCTTCCAAATAGCAGATGGCAGTACAAATTCTGAGGTCTTCCTGTGGCCCAAATCTGAGGATTCTTCCCAGACTACTCAGAGATATGGACTTGACCTATACTACAAAGTCTCTTATGTGAAATTAGTCACCTCAAGCTTATGGTGAGAGGCCAAAGTCTACATTACTATCAGCCAAGCCACAAAGAGGCAATATGCAATTGTCCCAGAGTCGCCAAATAGTTGTAAATACCAGAATTTCCCAGTGTTCAACCTCAAAGTTTTCATATTAATCATGGACAAATTAGATACTGGGAAATAAGACATGTCAACCATCTTTGCCTTGAGTAAATACTTTTCCTCTAAGGGGCTGCTTTTTTCACTATTTTTCATACAACTGTCCTTACTCCTGCCCTCTTTCAAGCAATAAAGTTGTCCCAATTAGAAAGGGGCACTAACATACAGCTATATCTCTTACCTCATTGATGCAGGTATTCCCTCCAATGGTGCAAATCATGACCAATGCATTCCATTCTATCCCATGCAACCCTTGTCTATGACCTCCTACAAATCTCTCAGGGATCTTCCCAACGTTCTAGGGACCCTTCAATAGATCCCTTCATGTTATATAGGTAACAATGATGCACACAGGCTGTCCATCTGCTATACTACATCCTTACTACATAGTCAGCCCACCTCCTTTTCCAGTACTACATATACCTCTTTGACGATATCTTTTATTGCTTCTAATGCACGATGAGTCATTGGTAGAATGCTGCCATCTACTTGTACCCATTGAGCCTCTCTCCATTAACCTTTGGATGAAACTTAATCTTGATATTCAAAGACTGTGGTTATTAATGATTTGCATCTATAAATATATAACAAAAGAATATTGGTGGTAAAAAGATGGGACTATTTACAGGAGAAGCCTGGGACATTTAAAGCATTGCAAAATTTCCTAAATATAATCTATTCCTCACTTTATTCAATTCTATAAGCAGTTCAATGTTCATGTGTAATGTCTGTTCAAGATATATTTCTTGATAAACCAGCTCTATCCATTGTCCATTTAATCAAAGAGCATAATCTGGACAATAAATACTTTTCATCCATTTGGTTATATCTATGTGGATAGTTAGGGCAAAATGTTTTGAGTGATTATGAACCTCATTAGGAGACTATGAAAGGAAATTCAAAATGAACAGGATAGATTTTTTTCAATGGGGCAGCAGAACGACAACATATATTAAGAACATGTAGTTATGCAACAAAATCCAGTAACTACATATAGTTGGTACTTGATAAATGTTTGTTAAATGGAATGAATCCATAAGAGTCTTGCTGAACAGTTTGGTGAAGAAATGGATTAAACATCTGGAACTTTAAATATGGCCAGAATATCCAGGGTCATTTTAAAAATTCTTCTCATACTTATTGACAGTGTGATGTTGAGTAGTCCCTTAACCTCTCTGTGTCCCAGTTTTCCCATCTGTAAAATGAAGAAGTTGGACAAAATTACCTCGGAGGTCCCTCTCAACCTGGACCTATCCTTCTGTGAAAATTATTTAAATCCTTTGGTCCTTAAATTCATATTTGAACTTCACTGGTGACATCTTCTTGGTGCTAGAGTGGTGATTAATAATAGCTGAGAGCTATTTAGCTGTAGAAATACTCAAAAGTCTTCTCCCAGGGCAAGGTTGGCTACATCTCCCCACAGTGTCCTAGGGGAACCTTGAAGGGTTAGAATGTGTCTTTCTTTAATGCTATATCAGGTCAAAGACACTATTCCAATTTGTTCTTCCCATTGTTAACTTCCAATAATTAGTGCTGCAGGCCCATTTAAATACTTAACATCAATTAGCTTTTCCAAGGTCAGCTACTGTAGTAGCTCAGAGTGGAGGACCTGGAGTTAGGAAGACTAATCTTCCTGAGTTCAAAATCTGGCCTCAGACACTAGCTGTATGACCCTGAGCAAGTCACTTATCCCTATTTGCCTCAGTTTCCTCATCTGCCAAATGAGCTGGAGAAGGAAATGACAAATCACTCTAGTATATTTGCCAAGAAAACCCCAAATGGGGTCATAAAGAATCAGACATAACTAAAACAACAACAAAAGCTTTTACAAAGGGACATTTATACATGGACTAAGGAATAGCAAAGATATCATTTCAAATATTACACACACAGTTGGAATGCACTCTCCCCAATTCCAGTCCCTGGGGACAATGGGCTCAAGTTTAACTCGATTCCTACCACCAAATCACTTATAAATGCAGCATAGCCAGCAGAATCAATAAATGAATGAGCCTGCATCTCTGTTACTTCTGGGCTAGGTCAAGCAGGTTACTTGGGATTTTGCTCCTCATTTCCTGGCTTCCAGCAAATCCTGACATAGACTCTGGCTCTCAGATCATAATTAATCTCTCTCCTGACCTTTCAAAGCTCACAAGATCATAGTTTTCTCCAATACACCTTCCCCTAAAACACGAAAGAATGGGCATGACAGAGACAGGAGAAATGGCAGGGCCATGGGGTTCCAGGCCACACTGCAGAAGCCCCAGCAGGGAGAGAAAAGTCCAAGGTCTCTTCCAGCATCAACAGTTCTTGCCTCTTCACTCGGACACACTGGGCAGAAATGAGGACCAGATTTGCTGTGACCAGGTAGCAGTTTTTGAATGGGCCCTAGTACTAGCGCCATAGCCAATCAATAGTTCATCTCTTCACTCATATACTTAGCAAACCAGAACCAAAGAACGTCATGCCCCAAATCAGGAAGTAGGACATTTCTACTACATGGACCATTACATGCTGTCTCAAAATAGCCTCCCCAGGTTCTTCCTCTTGGTGATTGCATTACCCAGGCACAGCAGGGATGTTTACCAGTCCCATCTTCCCCCTCCTCACCAACATAGTGCTGTAAGGTTTGAAGAACACTTTACAAGCAAAATCTTATTTGATCCTCAAAACTACTTTGGGGGTCAAGTAGTACAAGTATTACTATCCTTATTTTATAGATTGAGAAACAAACTCAGAGAGGCAAGTGACTTGGTCTGGGATTTGAAGCCAATGCTCCTTCTACTGTTCAACACTGCTTCCCAATGGCTGGTGTAGAAGATGCTATTCAGAAATCCCAGACCACTTTCAATACAATTCTGGGGTGCTGAGGCAGTGGGTGACACTATCACGAAAACATCTTACAAGAGCTTTGGAATACACAAACATTAAAGAGATTTCCTTTGGCCAAAAAGTCAAAGTAGCAAAGATGAAATTTAAGAAGGACGTGGACAAGATGGAGCAGTATACAGGAGAGCAATCAGCATGGTGAAGGGAATCCATGGGAATCCATGGCATATGAGGGTCAGCTGAGGAACTGAGGATGTGTGGCCTACAGGAGAGAAATTGAGGACATGAGTTCCATCCACTAACATCCTATGCTTGTGCTTCACTGTGGTGTGGAGGTGACCTTACATTCTTGAAGGATATATCAATGGATTGGAAAAGTCCAGCCAGTCCTACCAAGCTGAAAAGGATTAAGGCATGATGTCCATCATGGATCCTATATGTGTTGTCTGAAGACAAGCCTGGTTAAGTTCTTGGAGGGAGGCTTATCACCACTTTGGATATGAATTTTTCAGTCATGGGAACTCCCAAAGACCATCTACTAAGTCTTAGAGGGGTAGCAATGGGTGTGAATACTGGGAGTACCCACAGTAACAAAATCACAAATCCCTGAAATAGGTCAGGGCTACTTGAGTATATGAAGTCTGCAATGCAGAAAGATCACTAGAGTTGTTTTGCTTGAGACCAGAAGGCAGAAGTAGAATCCATAAAGGAGGTATAATGACAAGACTTTGGAGGCAAAGGACCTGTGTTCAAATCCCAGCTAGGATACTTAAAACCTGTATGAGCTTGAACAAGTCACTTCATCTCTGTGGGCCTCAGTTTCCCCCTAGTGAAAAGGTTGGGTGATCTCTGAGGTATCTTCCAGCTCTGAATCCTTTGATACTTCAGTACAAATCATGGGGCAATGAATTTCAGTTCAGCATAAGAAAAAGCTTCCAAATGATTAGTTATCTCAAAGTAGAAAGGACTGTTTTGAGGGAATAGTGAGTCCCACGTCCCTTGGAGATCTGCAAGTGAAGGTCAGATGACCACCACTTGCCATAGATGTAGGTAGATAGAGCTACTCTATTCTGATATAGGTTGGACTACATGACCTCTGATGTCACCTCCAACTCTAAGTTTGGATAATTCTGTGATTCTTTAAAGGATGGATCATACAAGGGAGAGACTGAAGATAGAAAAGCAAATTAGGTATTAATCCAATAATCAATGGGAAATCTAATGAGATCCTGAACCATGGTGATTAATCATGGAAGTAGAGAAGATGGAACAGTAACTGTGGAGGTAAAATAAATGGGACTCAACAACAGGTACAGGCTGGGGCAAAGGAGACAAGAGAGTCACAAGTCATCGTATCCTATACCTAGAGCAGGAATGGACCTCAGAGGTCATCAATGACAATACTGAGGTTTTAAATTTGGGGGACTAAAAGAAGGTGACACCATGAACAGAAATGAATTTAAAAAATAGTAAGAGGGACAGGTTTGGGAGGATGGGAGAGAGATGATGAGTTTCGTTCCTAGCCTTGGGCAGAGTTGGACAGTTATATGAGAACAGAATAAAAAATGATCAGGACTCCAATCTGGGAAGATGAAGGCAGGGAGGAGATAATTGAAATTGAGTGGCATACATTTGATTTGTGTTTCAATTTCCAAACTACAATTTTTGGGAAATAGTTCCAATTTTTCTGACTTTGGCAGCAATCCAGAACACCTGGGCCCCCAAAGAAGCTCTTGGAGGAGACAGTGCCAAGTTAAAGTGGACTATTTAACAGGCTTGGCAAGCCAACACTGAGCAGAGAGGAGAGAGTTTATTTTCCTATCAATCTCTAGAGGCCCATGAGTAAATTCAAGGCATCACTCAGAACATATGTTTCCAGGTAAAAAGTGACTTACTCTGAAAGGTTAATGAAATTGCTAAATGCCATCCATTCCTCCCATGTACTCAAGGACCTAGTGAAATTTTGGCCCAATATGCAAACAACTCTCTGTTCCTCTTGGGTAGGGGAATTGGAGGATCACATGTGGAAAAGAATTGCTTTCTTTGTAATTAAAAAAATTTTCACCCCTTCATTTCCTAGGTTTTGCTTCCCTCTGGCTGCTGCATATCTTCCTGCTGTAACCTGGGTTTCTAGTCTTAATAGCATCTACAGTATACTCCATGGGAGCTGGTAAATGTTCTGAAGACTTGAAAAATGTTTATCATTCTTTTAAGTCATTCATTGTAGAACGAATGAACGTGAATGTTTTTTGTTCATCCAATATTCATTAAAGACCTACTATGTGCAATGCATTGTGCTAGATAAGTAATTTTTTTTCACTGAATACAAAAATATTAATTCATTAATGTAGGGAGCTCCTCAGTGAGAAAACTCCCTCTTCCAATGTGGAATACCATCTATTATGCCATTTCTAGTCTTAAAAAGCTGAGAGGATTAATGAGCATAGAGTTTCTCCTAAAATGTCCATTTCAGGGCACCCAGGCCAGCCTTCTCTTCCTTCTCCATCCACTGGACTCCTCCATCATGTACCAAAGCCCTCTTCATCTTGCAAGATCAAGTCAGCCCCCGAACTCACACCTCTTCAGAACCCTCAGCACCTTGGGCCCCTTTCTCCTTCTGATTAGATGGTAGACAATAGTGAGCTCCTCCCAGAATCTCCATCTAAAGTGAGTGACCAGGTCAGCTATCTCTTCGTATCCCACCCACTATACTCTTCTAGAATTCTCCACCATGGCCCCTGACCCCAGGACCTTTCCTCCTCCCCCTTTCTCACCCCCTGCTTTTCAGCTTCCTTTTATGTCTTCTTCCATTAGATTGTAAGCCCCTTGAGAGCACAAAGACTATCTTTTTTCACATTTGCATTTCTAGCATTTAGTATAATGCTTGGCACATAGTAGGCACTTAATAATTGTTAATTGACTGACTTGTCAAGGTGATACAGTCAGAATGTCTCAGAAGTGGAGTTAAATCTAGGTTACCATGACTCCAAAGTCAGTTCTCTTTCCACTAAGACATGCTGGCCCTTGACTACACAAGGCTGCAGAGGAAAAAGGGAAGATAAATTAGATGTTTTTTGCCTAATGAAGCTTACAATCTAATAGGAGGAGAGAAAACACATGTACTTCATCTGCAACGATCTATTATTTCACTGGTGATCCCCCTCCACTGATCCACATGGCAACCCCTCTCAATCTTACTGGGTGGTGACTGTCAGTTGCCTTGGCCAGAAACTCATCACCTTCCAAAGATGAGCCTTTCCCAGCTCAGCTTAGGCTGGTCCTCAGACAAAGATTTGCTGGGCCATCATTAGCCATCATCACAGTAGGACCTCCTGGAAAATATGCTGCACTGGAAAAGCCTTTGGGAACTCAGGGTAACCTCCATTCTAGCTAACAGCTTCAGGGTAGGATGTACCCTAATTCCCAGCCTTGGGCCTAGAGTCAGGAAGGGACCTGAATTTAAATCCAGCCTTGGGAACTTCCTAGCTGTGTGACCTTGGGCAAGTCACTTAACTTCTGTCTCCCTCAGTTTCCTCAACTTTAAAATGAGAATAATAATAACACCTACCTCCAAGGGTTGTTACATGGACCAAATGAGATAGTATTTGTAAAGCACTTTACCCAGCGCAGGTCACACAACATGTACTCAATAAATGCTTGCTCCCTTCCTCTGAACATTTACATAATACTTTAAAGTTTAAAAGGCACTTTATAGATTATCTTATTTGCTTCTCACAACAACTCTGGTAAGCAGGTGTTATTTGTGCCCCCATTTAACAGATAAAGAGGCTGAGAGGTACAAGTGACCTGCCCAGGGTCACACAGCTAGTAAGAGTCTGAGGCCATGTCTGGATTCAAGTCTGACTCCCAGTCCAGTGCTCTATTCACTATGCTACCTCTCTGCCTTGAGACATCCAAGGGGGACATCAGAGCAGGGAGACATGCCCGGGTAAATATAACACAGATTTGAAGAGAATTTCATCGGAACAAATATAAAGTCCTTTGAGATCAGAAGGAGAAAGCTCTTCCAGATGTATGGGGAGGGGAAAGGTATGGCAGAGCTTATAAAGGAAATCACATTTGATTGGAACCTTGAAAAATGGAAAGGATGAGAAGGAGATGGGGGAGAGGAAGACTGCAGCAATGAAATTGGAGGTAAAAAGCAAATTGGGAGTGGATTTGGAGGAGAGGAAGTACTTTATTTTGCCTGGAACATAGAGTGTGTGTGAAGGGAGAAAGGCAAGGAGAGGGGTGGAGGGGTGGAGGGAGGGAGGGAGGGAGAGAGAGAGAGAGAAACAGATAGAGATGGAGAAGAGACAGAGAATGAGTTTTAAAATTAGCTGGAAAAGATCACTGAAGCCTGATTGTAGAAAACATTGAATGGCAGGCAAAGGAGTTTGTACTTCCCTAGACAAGCCCTAGGCTTTTGAGCAGAGGAGTGATCTAATCAGATCCACACATGTTAAATGGAGATTAAGTCCACTCCTGCCAAACCATCCTATCCAACCCCTTTTCATGTGTTCTCATAACTTCACCCACAGGGGACAACTCCAACATGCTGGGGGCTGTCCTCAGATTCTTTCCACTGCAAGGATAACAACGGAAGATATAGGCTGTCCATTAGTCACCCCTGATTCTTGAAAAGTGATCAGACTTTCTTCTTTTTCTTAATAAGTTTCTTGAATGACATTCTTTACAAGGCTCCTCCTGCACAATCCCTTATATAGAATATGTTGCCACCCACTCACATTCACCCTTTTGGTGACCTGTAACCTCAAATTGGGGGGCAGTGTGGGGTGTCATGACTCCCAGCTGTACAGCATCAGCAGAAAAATAGTGGCTTTCAGAGGAAACTCAGAATCCTTAAAAGCACTTTTCAGCTTCCCAAAGTAATCCAGGTCACTCTTCTCTTCCAGACAGAAATCCATGAAACTAGAAACTGCCTATCACAAAGTAGAAAATAGCCATTTTTCAATTAACTTGTTTTTTTCCCATGTGAATGGTTAGACCAAACTCGAGTGATTATGGAGCTCATTCAGAAATTTCTGTAATATTGTGGAGCTTGGTACAATCAGACCATATCAACAAGCCAGACCACCTTGAAAGCCATGC
Source organism: Gymnobelideus leadbeateri (assembly GCA_011680675.1). Lineage (NCBI taxonomy): Eukaryota > Metazoa > Chordata > Mammalia > Diprotodontia > Petauridae > Gymnobelideus > Gymnobelideus leadbeateri. The sequence continues at coordinate 776,658 of WOXC01004486.1, forward strand.
CATATATAAAGAATCCCTCTAACGCAAATTCTGTGATGGATTTTCTCCATGATGCTAGTCAATACTTTCAGCAAGTATTTTATGTCTCCTAATTTTATGCCTCACTTTATATTCGCAATCAGAGACTCATTGAACAAAGTTATTTATCTCTTTAAAGGAATCACATATAATTTATGCATATGCACAGGAGACTCATCTTTGGAGGAAAGCTTTATGGTGGTGTTTTATTCTATCAGATCAAATACTTCTGATAGCCAACAACCAATAAGCACAATGGTGTCTTATGTTCTCTACATCTTTCAGCCAATTGTGTCTCCTTGGTCTGTGTTACATATAAATATGTAGGTATATATGTGTGCACGTATGTGTGTGTATGTATGGATATGTGTATATATACACACATATATATATGTAGATATTGTCTCCCCCAATAGAATATAAGTTTCCTGAGGACAAGATCTCATTCATTGCTTTCTTTGTATCCCCAACACATGGCACAGTGTCTGGTACACAGTAAGCACTTCATAAATGCTTGTTGGTTGATGGACAATAAAACGTAGTCTGTTGTATAAAATTATTTCCAAAAGTCTAATATTTTTACCAAGAGAACATAAATGCCCACATAAATCATTCTTATGGAAGAAAATATATATGCCTACTTTTCCATATATGTGTGTAGATATATACACACATATAGGTGTACATGCATATATGTGGAAAAGTAGGCATATGGGTCAGCTATTCATGTTCTGTGCCATGGAGGCAGGGAAGAAGGTGGTAATAATATGGTTCAAGATTTTTTTTCCCCACATCTTTGACATCTTCCTTTCCTTCTTATAACTTGAGAATCAATCTCTCAATACCCTCAAAATGGTGTCACTTCCAGCAGAGTCCTCCTCCACATCAATCTGGCCTATTCTAGCTGTGTGTGTGTGTGTGTGTGTGTGTGTGTGTGTGTGTTTTCCCCTCCCTCAAGCAGCTCATCTGAGATAATGTTGTTAGAGACCTCTGTGTAAGGAGGATGAATCTGATAGCAGGCAGAAAGGAACAGATTTGAGGGCAAAGTTACTGGGGGCAGGGAGTTAGAAGACTATTTATTGGAAAGCACTTTATAAACCTTATAAAAATGTAAGTTATTATCATTATTGCAGTAGCCTTGGTAAGGGGTAATATATACATATATATGCATAAAATGTTTAAAGAGATTTCATCAGACCTACAAAGAAAAATCCATCAATACTTTATCTGCAGATGCCGTGGAAGGGTTATAAGAAGTCTGCTATGATCATCCATGCAGGAAATAATATAATTAGCAGTAAAAGGTCAGAATATTTGAAGATGATGTCAAGGAAAATGGCCATTAGGCAAAAACAAAACACAGACACAGGCCTCCTGTTCTCATTTATGCGATTAGGTCTGGGAACCTAGACAACAAGAAAATAGCATCAAGCACTGGACACTTTCAGCAAATATAAATCCTCCCTCTCTGGATCAATGATTCCACTTCTCTCGGTAGTGGAGTAAATACCTTCGATTCACTGTCAAAGCTTTAACAAAAGCAACACACACATACACACACACACACACACACACACACACACACACACACACACACACACACCATCCCCAGGTACACCTCCTCTTGGCAATATATATATCTCTTTGCCTTTTTATTTTGTGACTAGTTGGTTAATTCCTACATGATTTACAAAGGTGCCCCATCCTAGACTCCCAGAAAGGATGGATGGACACATGGACACACAGACATGGACAGAAAGACACGGACGGACACACACACACACACACACACACACACACACACACACACACCCCTCCAGACTGGCTTCATTCTTCCAGAGTAAGTATTCTGTGGGGCAGCTAGGTGGTACAGTGGAGAGAGTGCCAGGCCTTGAGTGAGGAAGACTCATATTTCTGAGTTCAAATCTGGCCTCAGACACTTACTAGCTGTGTGAACCTGGGCAAGTCATTTAACCCTGTTTGCCTCAGTTTCCTCATCTGTAAAATGAGCTGGAGAAGAAAATGGCAAACTTCTCCAGTATCTTTGCCAAGAAAACCTCCAAATAGGGCCACAAAGAATCTGACACAACTGAAAATAACAACAATAACAACAATAGGCATTCTATGTTTCTCCCTGGATCCTAAGCCCTCTTTGAGGACTTGGTATAAGTCCAAGTGATTCCTAGAACTACCTCACCAGGAGGATGAACTAAACCATAAAATCCTAGGCCCTCTCATTCAGCAGATATTACACTACCCTCCTACTCTGCTTCAGAAGAGTCCCCTTTATGCCCCCTAAGGAGCAAATATGTCCCTAAGAGGCTTTCAAAGGGCAATACCTGATGGCAGCATTCAATCTCTCCACCTTGCCTACATGATCACCTTTTTCCTACTGTCTTTGGGTTTTTATTCACTTCTATCACCCTCACTCCCCTGGCCCAAGTGAGTCTCTGAAATCCCACTGCCAACCTTCTGACTTTTGCTTTACCTGCTTAATAAATAATGCAAGGTATATCTTGGCTCTTCCCCAGTTCTAAATGGAGGTGGGGACTAAAAAAACCAAGGAGGAAGATTTAAAGAAATTACTTTTCTCAGCTGCGTATTTCTTTCTTAGATATGCCTGGGTGTGCACTCTTAGAGATACAATATAAGCTCAGCTTCTAAGATGATCCAATTCTGCTGCCACCTCCTCCCACAACCAAAACCAAACACATAACAAGAAGGAGACTTGGTAAAAGGCAGAATAATAATAGAGCAGAAAGTCACCAAGTGCTGCCCAGGGCCTAAAGCAGAACACAGGGAAGGAAGTTACATAGGATGCTACCTGGAAGCCGATTCGAAGAGGACTGGGGAGAAAGCTCTATTGTTCCTGTTGCTGTCTCCACCACTGGGTGTTCCCTGGGTGCTCAGTTCAAGGGAGAAAAAGGAAATACTGATTACTACTATCATCAGTCAGTGTCCCAGGCTGAGGGGAACATAATAATCCAGAGAAGATGAGTAAAATTTGGAATGTAGGAGAGGAGCTGCTGGGTTTTTCACAAAGACCCTCAAGTGAATAGCCCAAAGAAGGAGCAGAAATAATGATGCTGGTAATAAGTGATAAGTTAAATAATTAAATGAGGATTTTTAAATAAACTAAAGGTAAATAGATAAATAATAATAATAAATGACAAGTATGTGAACCATTCTAAAATTTCATAAAACATTATTCATACAACTGATAGCTAAACCAAAAAGAGTAAAAACAGAAAGAAAAGTATAGACCAATTTCATGAATGAATATGGATGCAAAAAAACCCTAGATAAAATGCTAGTTAAAAGATACATTATACACTATATATTACATATATTATATATTATGACCAAGCAGGATTTATACCAGGAATGCAGGGATGGTTTAACATAAGGAAAACTATTAACATAAATGATTATATAAATAATAAAAGTAACAAAAATCATATTATTATATCAAGGTATAGAAAAAGGTTTTGATAAAGTACAACACTCATTTTTATTTTAAAAAAAAATTAATGGGGCAGCTAGGTGGCGCATCGAATAGAGCACCGGCCCTGGAGTCAGGAGGACCTGAGTTCAAATCCAACCTCAGACACTTAACACAAAAAACTAGCAGTATGACCTTGGGCAAGTCACTTAACCCCAATTGTCCTACCTTCCCCTCTCCAAAAAGCAAGGAAAAAAATCTTTAAAGTATTGCTATAAATGGATTTTTCCTTAAATTGATAAAAAGCATTTACTTAAAACCATTAGCAAGCATTATTTGCAATAGAGATTAGCTAGAAGCCTTCCCAAAAACATCAGATATGAAACAGGTATGAAACCAATATTATACAATATTGTATTAGAAATCCTAGCAATTAACAATAAGAGAAAAAAATTAAAGGAATCAGAAAAGCAAATGAGGTAACAAAACTATCTCTTCTGCAGATGATATAACATACTTGGAAAATCCCAAAAATTCAACTAAAAAGTTCATTGAAACAATTAATAATTTTAGCAATGTAGCTGAATATAAAATAAATCCACATAAATCATTAACATTCCTATATATAACAAATAAAACCATACAAGAAAAGATAGTAAGAAATACCCCCATTTAAAATAACTCTAGATAGTATGAAACATCTGGGATTACGCCTGTGGAAACAAACCCAGGAACTATACAAACAAAAATATTTTTTAAAAAGCTTTTTATGGGGCGGCTAGGTGGCTCAGTGAATAGAGCACCAGCCCTGGAGTCGAGAGGACCTGAGTTCAAATCCAACCTCAGATACTTAACACTTACTAGCCATGTGATGTTGGGCAAGTCTCTTAATCCCAATTGCCCTGCCTTCCCTCCTCCAAAAAGAAAAAAACAACTTTTTATACAAATAAAATCAGATTTAAATAAATGGAGAAATATTAATTATTCATGACTAAGCAGGGTCGATATAATAAAAATGACAATTCTACCTAAATTAATTTATATATTCAATGCCATCCCAATTAAATTATCAAAATGTATCTTGCTGAGTTAGAAAAAATGATAATAAAATTCATTTGGATGAACAAAAGGTCAAGAATATCAAATAAACTAATGAAAAAATGTGAAGGAAGGAGGTTTAGCAGTCCCAGATTTTAATCTATACTATAAGGCAGTAATTATCAAAACTCTGGTACTGGCTAAGAAATAGAAAGGTAGATCAGTGGAACAGGGTAGAAATATAATTTACAGCAGCAAATGACTATAACAACCTGGTGTTTGACAAGTGTAAAGAATTAAGTTTGGGGGATAAGATTTCATTATTTGACTAAAAAAAACTGTTGGGAAAGCTGGAAAGCAGTGTGGCAGAAATTAGGCATAGAGTATAGACCAATATCGTATACCATTTACCAAAATGAGGTCAAAATGGATACATGACCTATATATAAAGAGAGATATTACAAGCAAATTTGAAAATATGGAATACATTATCTATCAGACTTGTGAATAGGCAAACACTTTATTCATGAACAAGAGATAGAGAACAGCATGAGATATAAAATGGATCATTTTGATTACATTAAATTAAAAGGGTTTGTATAAATAAAACAAATGCAGTCAAGATCAGAAGTAGAAAATGAGAGGGGTGGGAAGGTTGCAAACAGTTTCTTAGATAAAAGTCTCATATCTCAAATATATAAAGAATTTTGTCAAATCGATAAGAATATAAGTCATTCCTCCACTGATAAATGGTCAAAGGCTCTTTTCCAATGAAGAAATCAAAACAATTTATGGTCTTATGAAAAAATGCTCTAAATCATTATTGATTAGAGAAATGCACATTAAAACAACCTTGAGATACCATTTTACATCTATAGATTGGCTAAAATGATTGAAGGAGAAAGTGAAAAATGTTGGAGGGGATGTGGAAAAATTGGGACACGATTCACTGTCAGTAGAAATATGAACAAATTACATCTATGTTGGAGAACAATCTGGAATTGTGCCCAAACAGTTATTAAACTGCCTATACCCTTTGAAGAAGGAATACCACTATTTCCAAAGATGATTGGAGAAAAAGGTAAAATAACCTATATATTCTAAAATATTTAGAATAGCTCTCTTAGTAAGCTTTGTGGTGGAAAAGAACTGGAAATTGTAGGGATGCCCATAAACTGGGGAATGGCTGAACAAGTTGTGGTATATGATTGTGACGGAATACTACCGTGCTATAAGAAATGGTGAACTCAATGACTTTAGAAAGACATGGATAGATTTACATGAAATAATGAAGAGTGAAATGAGTAGAACCAAAAGAATGTTCTATGTAGTAATGGTATTGTTGCTTTAAGAGCACCTTTGAGTGGTTAACCCAAGTTAACTACAAAGGACATATGAAGGAAGATGCTATCTACATACAAAGAAAGAGCCTATAAATAGAAACACACATAGAAAGAATACATATATATGTATGTGTGTGTATATATATATTTATGTATATATATATATATGTTTGTATATACATATGTGTGTGTCTAGCCATGGGGGGGGAGGGAACAGGAAAAAAGTCACGTGATAACTTTACATTTAAAAGAAGTAGCAAGTTGTACATAATAGATTTGCAATTTCACTTGCAATCATCTTTTTTTTTTATTCTACTGTTATGGAAATGCTTGATTTATTTCTTAAATTCAGAATAAAATAAAAAATATACGTTATATATTATGCAATATACATAATATAAATAAAATAAAAAATACGTTCTATATCAGATAAAATAAAATACATTATCTTCTCCAAACCTGTGATCCAGTGACACCGGCCTCCTTGCTGTTCCTCAAAAATGTCCTCCACAACTCTGAGTTTTTCACCAGCTGTTCCAGCTGCCTGAAATGCTCTCCTTTCTCATCTCCAAGCTTCCTTAATTCTCTTCAAGTCTAAGGTAAAACCTCACTTTCTACAAAAAGTCTTTCCCAGTCCTCCTTAATCTTATTGCCCTCCTTCTAAGATCACCCCCAATTTATCTCATTTATACATAATTGTTTGCATTTTGTCTCTCCCATTAGACAGTGAGTTCTTTGAGAGTAGGGAGTATTTTTACTTTTCTTTGTATCCCCAGCATTTAGCACAATGCCTAGGATAGAGTGAATGGTTAGTAAATACCCAGATGACTGGTTGACTAAGTGTCACAAGTCTGACATAAGTATTTGAGGCACTATTATTGCCATTTTATAGGTAAGGAAATCAAGACTGTGAACTTCAGCGATGTTCCCATGGTGACACAGGACTTTGTGGAAGATTAGAACCCAGATCTTAATGACTCAGTGTCCAACACTCTAACCACTGTGAGGTCTGTAAGGTTAATGCGATATCAGAGCTTCCCAGCCCATTAATAGGTCTCACCTGGAGTCAATTAAGGGAAGCTTGCTGAGGGGAGGCTTGCTTGTAGGAAGGTTTTCACACCTTTTGCTAATTTCTCATTAGGCACTGAGTCATGAGGGTTGTGATACCTTCTGGCTCTAAGAAGTATATATATACTCTGAGTAGGTATTTTGCTTTGGGGGCTCACTTATGAGAAGGAACTGATTGAGATTCTGAGTGGCCACATGTTCACAGCTCCTGAACTTCTCAGATGTAAAGGCTCTCTCTATTCAGGGATGTATATAAAGTATATACTTGATTCAGGCAGTCAGAGTCCTCTCTGTCTTTATTTCTCTGTTGCTATTTTCTCTGAAGTTCAAGGTGCTGACTTTTTCCCTGAACTAGTGAATGTAATTTTAAAAGATTGTTGACCCTTTAAACAGCTATCTTTCCTAGTAAAGCAGATCTGAGAACCTGTGCTAGCAGCCATCCTGGGTTGCCATTACAAGCTCCCAAAAGATAAAGGGTAGGATAAGGTAAAGGAGCTCTGGAACCAGGCAGCAAATCAATGAAATTTCATCCTCTTCCAACAGGGACAGAGCAACATACTAAATGCATGTCAATCCCTTGCAATCATGGGTACTGCAGCAATCTGAAACCAGGGTCACTCAAGTCCTAAAACACTGATCAAAAGATTTTAAAATCCATAGAAACAGGGGCAGTTAGGTGGCACAGTGAGTAGAGCACCCGCCCTGGAGTCAGAAGGACCTGAGTTAGGATCCGGGCCTCAGACACTTAACACACACAAACAAAAAAACCTAGCCGTGTGACCTCGGGCAAGTTACTTAACCCCAATTGCCCTCCAAAAAGAAAAAAAAAAAAATCCATAGAAACAGTATAGAGGGAAAAACAAAACCCCCCCAAAATCCAATAGTTAAAGAAAAACTCCCCCAAAATGATAAAGAAATCCTGCCACATAGAAAAACCAAGGTACAAAACTGCCATAGAGTCAACACCAGAAGAGATTCAAGAAATGTCAAAAGGTAAAATTAATTGCAAAATAACACATTAAGTTAAAGGAAAGTTCTATTTCAACCACACAACACTCTTCTCTTCCCTTACCCCCCCCCAAAAAAAAGGAAAGAGAAAAAGGAACAACTTGCAAAAATGCAAAGCAACAAAGAATTTGGACTATGAATGAAAGGAAAACACAGAATAAATAGAGCTGTACAAAGATCAATGGGTAATTAGAATAAAATGGAAGAATAAGATCAGAATGTCAGAGGACTCCAGAAGTAATGAATGGCACTGTCAGATGAAGTAACAGGCTTGGAAGCGAGATCAAGAAGATCGATTCTTCACTTTAATATTTGGATGGATCAGTGCCTTCATTGTTATAGGCACTCCCTAACCAAGGCAGATCTCTGTGTCTTCTCATCTTATGTAATTTTTTCCCCTGGCTTTTCATAAAATCATCACAGATGACTAATTCAATGTCCTGAAGTGTTTCATCTCATTTTTTTCTTGCTTTTTTTCTGGAGGGCAATTGGGGTTAAGTGACTTGCCCAAAGTCACATGGCTAGTAAGTGTGTCCAGTGTCTGAGGTCACATTTGAACTCAGGTCCTCCTGACTCCAGGGCCAGTGCTCCATTCACTGTGCCACCTAGCCGCCCCTCCTCTCATTTTTTAAAATTTATTTTTTGGTGAGGCAATCAAGGTTAAGTGCCTTACCCAGGGTCACACAGCTAGAAAGTATCAAGTGTCTGAGGTCATGTTTGAACTCAGGTCCTCCTGACTCCAGGATCCACTGTGCCACCTAACTTTCCCCCCCCCCCCACTTAAAAAATATATATATATATATATATATCTTGGGATTACCAGTGTGGAGCACTCAAGCTGCATTCTTACTTACATAATTGACCCATTTGCGGTGGTCTCCTGCTCTAGGATATCTTTACTACCACACAAAAATCAACATTGGAAATTCTGCTTTTTCTTCTCCCACATCTCTGAGTGCTCCTTCCCTATTTCCCTTATTAGATCCTTAATGAAAAAAAAATTATGAGTACCAATATCAAAGATACCATATTTTGACATTTTGAGAAATTCTGCACCAAAAAAACCAACAATAACAACCTGCCCAACATGTTATGTTTTTTTCTGTTTCAAATACATATATATATGTACATATATAATATTTCATTTTATAGGGAAGATTGGTTTATGTGTTAATAATACTGCAACAAATTCTAAACAAAATTATGAAAATCTGAAAAAATTGCTGTTAAAAAAAGGTTTTCCCAAATATGGAAGAACTTGTCCCCTTGTTTTGGCCCAACTTTCCTTCAGCTCAGTCTACAGATTAAAATGTGAAATCTTCTGAATACAATAATTCACACATTCATCATATTGCTATTGAAGCTATAGTGCTGAATGAGATTGCTAAGGAAGAGGGAGGAGAGATGGAAGGAAAGGGCTAATGACAAATCCTTTGGGAATACTCTCCTGAAAGGGATCAGAAAGAGAAAAAGGTACCACACTCCAAATGATAAGCCATACAAGAAGCATATAATCCATCACTGGGCCTTTAAAAATTGAAGTTTTTCCAGGTCAGTTCAATGTGTGTATTTCCTCAGCCTAAGCCTCCAAGAATCCAGGGTCACCTTCACATTGCCATGGAGTATTAGAAGAGTTTAATGAACTTATAGGGGGAAAAACCTCAAGAACAGACTCATAACTTAATAAACATCATTGTGAAATTGCGACAGTACAGGCAAAAAAAAAACATAAATTGTTACCTCGTGCTAGATACTATAATAAATTTCATCTGAATCATGAATGTAAATACAGAAAGAAGCATTAAAAAGAAAAAATGAGAATGGTAATTTTGTCTCAACTTTAGGGGGCAGACAACTTTTTTGTTGGGAAAAATAAAAGAAATTATAGGCAATGAGGTATATAGAGTTGGTTTCATCACAAAAATTTATATGAGAATGCTTTGCAACTGAGATAAAAAAGAAAAATAACAGATTGAGGGGAAATATTTGCATCAAATGTAACAGACAAAAGCATAACATCAAAAGGTATAGGGGCGGCTAGGTGGCGCAGTGAGTAGAGGGTTGGCCCTGGAGTCAGAAGGACCTGAGTTAGGATCTGACCTCAGACATTTAACATACACACAAACAAAAACCTAGCCGTGAGACCTTGGGCAAGTTACTTAACCCCAATTACCCTCCAAAAAAAAAAAACAAAAACAAAAACAAAAAAGGTATAGAAATGTGAAATAAATATTTAAAAGAAACAGAAAATGCATTTCCTAATATAAATGATCAAAAGATATGAAGAGATAATTTATTTTTTAAAAATCATATGCAAAATTACTTTTTAAAGCTACTTGGAAATGCTCAATGTTGGTAATCAAAGAAATGTAAATTAAAACAATCCTGAGATGCTACCTCACATCTACCATCATCAAAAATAAATAAAACTGGCAAAACTCAATGCTCCTGGGACTGTAGAGAAATAGGTGCATTTATATATTGCTGGTGGAATTGTAAATTGGTAAAAATCTTCCTCCTGTAATCACAGCATATCAGAGTTGGAAGGGACCTCAACTGCTATTTAAACTAACCAGTACCTGAAATCTAAAGTCCCTTTTAACTCTAAATATATGATCCTATGATGGTGTCCTACACCATTTACAAAAATTATCATACTACATATAACTTTTATAAGAACAACTATAAAATAATAATGCCCAGAATAAAGACCTTAATAATTGGATAATGTCTGATTAAGAAGATATATAGAGATTAGGGGTGGCTAGGTGGCTCAGTCAGTAAGAGAGCTGGTCCCTGACCAGGAATCAGTTCCGGCCTCAGAAAAGTAGCACCCACACATAAATAAAAAACTGGCCGTGTAACCTTGAGCAAGTTACTGAACCCCAATTGCTTTAAAAAAAAAAAGATATATAGAGATTTGACATAAATATATAAAACGAAGAATTGTTCACCAACAGTTAAATGATCAAAGAATATCAATAAACAGCTTTCAAAAAAAGAAATGCAAACTATCAATAACTATTTGAAAAGTGCATCTAAAAGGGGCGGCTGGGTGGCACAGTGAATAGAGCACCAGGCCTGTAGTCAGGAGGACCTGAATTCAAATCTGGCCTCAGACACTTAACACTTACTAGCTGTGTGACCTTGGGCAAGTCACCTAACCCCAATTGCCCTGCCTTCCCCTCTCCATAAAAAAAAAAGCTAAAAGTTTATCTAAATAAATAATAGAGAAATAAAAAAATAACTTCAAGATTTCAGCTCACACCTAATAAATTAGTAAAAAGATAAAAGAAACCCTTTGACCCAACAATACCACTTCTAGGGTTATATCCCAAAGAGATCACAGAATGGGAAAAAGACTCATATGTACAAAAATATTTATAGCAGCCCTTTTTGTAGTTGCAAAGAATTGGAAACTAAAGGAGTGCCCATCAATTGGGGAATGGCTAAACAAGTTGTGGTATATGAATGTAATGGAATATTATTGTGCTATAAGAAACGAGGAGGTAACAGATTTCATCATTACCTGGAGAGACTTATACAAACTGATGCTGAGCGAGAAGAGTAGAATCAGAAGAAATTTGTATACAATCACAGACATACCATATATGTGATGACCAATTATGACAGACTGGACTCTTTTCAGCAAAGCAGTGATATAAGTCAATCCCAAAAGACTCAAGAAAGAGAAAAATGCGCCATCCAGAGATATAACTAGAAAGAACTGAGCCTGGATCCTGATGGAAGCAAACTAAGTGATCTTTTTCTTTTCAAAAAAAAAAAGATAAAAGAAAAATATGACAGGGCTATTGAAGATAGGCATATAAGTGCATTGTTGGGGAAGCCACAAATTGAGTCAACCCTTCTGGAAAACAATATATGAGAAAAGTCATTAAACCATTCTTACCATTTGACCCAAACCTCCTAGTACTGAATATATACCTCAGGTTGTTCCAATGCACGAAAGAAAAACCCACACATACCAAAATACATATCATAGTATTTTTTATGTTAGGAAAAAAAAAGAAACTGGAAACAAAGCAGTTGCCCATCTACCAGGAAATAAACATGAAGAATTTATATGATCATCAGAGGATTTCAATGAACTGAAGCAGTACATAGAAATCAGAACCAGGAAAATAATATACACAATCACTACAATAGTTCAAATGAAAACAGCACTAAAAGAAAACTGAATTCAGATAAATGGCAATGACTCATCATTGTCCTAGAAAATAGAGGAAACACACTTCCCTCCTTTTAGAAAAGAGGAGGGGGACTATTGATGCAAAAGTTGCCTACAATATCAGGCAGTCATTTGTTGGTCAATTTGACTTAATTTTTTCTTTGCTAAAGGAAGGGGGTAGGGAAAAGTAGAAAATTGCTGTGATATACAAATGTATCAATAAAACATTAAGGGTAATAAAAAAAACTAGAGAAACAATCAATATTCAAAGATGTATCAAATCATGTTGTTAAAATGACAGTATTGCCCAAAGTAACTTACTATGATAATCAAAATACCAAGAGACTCCTTCATCTAATTGGATAAAATCTTAATGAAATGGAAATGATGGTTTGATGACCTACATGGAACCTCTGTTTGCCTCAGTTTCCTGTAGGATAACAGTAACACTTTCTTCCCAGGGTTGTTGAGAGGATAAAAGGAGATGATATTTGTAAAACACTACATAAATGTTAGCTATTATTATATGGAAAAACAAATAGTCAAGAATATTAAAGGACATGTGGAAGGAAAAAAAATATATATATGTATGTATATATATACATATATATAATGATGATAGAATTGCATTCCTAGACAGTAAACATAATGCAAAGCAGTTATCATTTTTAAAAAATCTATTAGATAATAAGCAAAAAAAGGGAAAGAAAAAGTGAATGGAACAAAATAAAGATACCAGATATGCAATCAAATACAAATAATAGATTAGTGTTTGTTAAACCCATTTAAAAAATACAGAGAAGAGTAATTGCTTAACAAATATGCTTAGGAAACTGATTAGCAAATATGATGGGGAATGGTTTTAGAGAGGGAGACAGTCTCATCCAAACAACAAAACATAAAACAAATAAACACTAAAGTAGGAATGGATGGAGGTAGTTTATTTCATACTTCAAAAAGCCTTTATTAAACTCCTACAATTTTCTAAGCACTATAGAGTCTCAGACAACTTTTTTCACTGGGAAAAATAAAAGAAATTATAGGCAAGGAAGTAGATGGACTTGGTTTCACTACAAAAATTTACATGAGAATGCATTTTAACTAAGATGAAAAGAAGAATAACAGATTGAGGGAAAATATTTGCTAGTTACTCACCAGATACCACAGTGAATTCCAGCTGGATAACAGACTGAAGCATTAACAAAAAAAAAAAGAGGAAAAAAGCATTTACGAAATTGGAAGATAACACTTTTCTTAATTACAGAGTTGCCAATGATTTTTTTCTACTAAACAGGAAGAAATATTAGGCACAAGATAGATATGCTTGATTACATTAAAATAAAATCTGTACAACCAAAAGTAGTAACAAAAACATAAAGTAACAAGTTGGTATAAAATACTGCCAGATATACTAAATAAAAATATGACATTTAACACACATAACAAATTGTATTAAAATTTTACAAAAGCAACCTATAGTCTCTAAAGCAGGGGTAGGGAACTGTAAAGCCAATCACGAGCAACTTTCTAGAGGACTGCTGCTGTGAACAGCTTCAAGGTCCTGATAGTATAGTGAACTCTCTGTTTATTCAGCAGTAAATTAAGGCAAAACATTCACAGAAAATCAAGGTACAGCATTCACCATGTCACAACTCAACAACTTAACACTAAAATGGCCACGTAGTTTTCACTGGAGTGGTCACAGTTTTAAGCAAAGTACATTCATTTAGTCAATCACAAAGTCCTTAATTCAATCATCCTTAAGGAGCCTCCTTAAGGGACACAAAGGTCAAAGTTCTCTACCCATGGGGTGCAATTAAGTTACAATTTACTCAGTACCCTCTTAAGGGGTAGTGGAAAATACAAAGGCCATCTACCCTTAGGTCACAGGTAAGTTACAATTTCATCAGTCATTACTCAGTACCCATGGAGAGGTCTTTTCATTTTGACTCAAGGCAGGTTCCATAGTTCCTCTTCCATAGTCCCAGCTCCCACCTGAATCTAACCAACTGCCACCTGAGTTCAAAGGCAGACAGCTCCCAGTTCCTTGTCCAGCTCTCCATGCAGCTCCCGCTCCACACTGAAGCTCCCAGTGTCCACCTCAAATCTCTCATAGTCTCTGTTCCTGAGAAGACAAGACTTAACAAAGCCACAACATCCATACTGGCACCACAGTCATGCTTCCTTAGTCTTTAGCAGCTCCCGCTAGCACTTGGAAGTCTGAGGCAGCTCCCAGAAGAAGTTGGTAGCCCCTCAACCTGGTTCTCAGAAGCTCTCAGCAGAAGTTCCCATAAGAAAAGTCTCAGCAGAAGCTTCATTCTCAAAATCAAAATCACTTTCACTAGCCTCCACACAGCTTGCTCCAAGAAATTCCATCTTAGTTCTCAATTCTCATTTCTCTTTTCAGTTCTTCTTAATTCTCAGTTCAGTCTTCAGTCTAGCAGTAGCAGTCCAGCCTCCAGATGCTCGCTAAGAGAAATTCTCTCTCTCTCTCTCTCTCTCTCTCTCAATAGCTGCTCTGCCTCGGGTGCTTGCCCTAAAAAGTTCTGACTCTCCCAGCTGGGGCTTTTCCTTATATACAGTATTAACTCCTCCCTGTTCAGCCCCTTCCTGTTACATCAGCAACAGGGGTTCATACCTTCTGTTTCTTAACAGAGGCTTGATATATTAATTTGAAACTAGGTGCTAAGTACCCATTAGTTTACCAATACAAAGGGATCTTCAAATTTCATTGAAATTACAGGAACCTGGGGCCTCAAGGTCACATGTGGCCCTCTATGTCCTCAAGTGTGGCCCTCTGAATGAATCTTTTGATTCTTGAGGACCTAGAGAGGCCCATGTGACCTTGAAACCCCAGGCTCCCCACCCCTTCAGAGGGATAAATGACCAAGGGATGACACCAATGAAACATAAATTGGAAATGATTATGATAATGGTGTTTATAAAGCACTTTAGATATATTTACTCATTTGATAATACTCAAAAAATTACTCTACCTCTTTAAAAATCAGAGACACCCCCAAAACCCCCCAACAAAACCACACCCCCACACAACCACAAACAAAAACCACCCAAACACCAAAAACCCCCAAACCCAACAACCCCCAAAAAACACCCACAAAACAAAACACCAACCACAAACAACCCCAACAAAAAAAAAAAAAAAAAAAAATCAGAGACACTCATTGCAACAGTTCTCAGGAGCCACCTTCTACACTCACCAAAATGGCAACCAAAAAAAATCAAAAACAATTAAATTCATTGTCTAAGTTGTAAAGAAACAACTACAAACATTCATTACTTGTGGAATTGCAAATTAATAAAATATTTTTAAAAGGCAAAAATCTAGCACTATGAAATAAAAGTCACAAAAAATATTCTACTGCCTAGTGCAACAATCAAAGTCAAAGGCTCATGAGCTGCCTCCTCGACAGTCATAATTAGTGGACTTCCCCATTATGATTCCCCCATGGGCTACCAGAATCTCTAGCTACCACCTAACACTGGAGAAGAATTATTGCGTTCTTCCCCAAAGCAGCCCATCATTCTTATCGCCCTCCCACCAGTATCTTGGACTTTATCCCTATGAAGCCAGGGTCTAATAGATGGGTAAACTTTAGCTTGATTTCATCTTGAACCAGATCTCCATGCCATTTTGTGGCCACCTTCAGTCCTTGCGGTCTCATGCATACCCTCCCCATTTTAGCTTCCCCCACTAGAAGATAAGCTCTCAGAGGGCAGAGACTGCCTTAATTACTTGTATTTGTAAATACTTCCTAAATATCTGTAAAATAGAGATAATAGCACCTACCTCCCAGGACTGTTATAAGAATCAAGTGAAATATTCATAAAGGGCTTGGCACAGGGCTTGGCACAGAGTAGGCACTGTGTAAATGCTAGCTGTTATTTTTATTTTTTTTATAAATCTATACTGGCTCCATGACTCTTGGCAAAGCCCTTAGCATCTCAGTGCTCC
The DNA here is from genome assembly GCA_011680675.1 of Gymnobelideus leadbeateri. Classification (NCBI taxonomy): domain Eukaryota; kingdom Metazoa; phylum Chordata; class Mammalia; order Diprotodontia; family Petauridae; genus Gymnobelideus; species Gymnobelideus leadbeateri. Next base: position 792,740 of record WOXC01004486.1, read on the forward strand.
AAGCAATTCTCAAGGCTTCTAAATTGTAGAATAGGTACTAGTCTGATTTGAATTAGTTCCCTCTTTGCCAATGAAATCACGGGCCTGGTCTGATCCCTCCTCGCCCCCAAAAGAAGTCTCACTCCATACAAATGATACTGCTAATACAGATAAGGAAATCATGGATTAAAAAAGAAGACTTATACAAAGTCACAGAGCTAGGACTTGAAACATAGGTCTTCCTAGTGCTAGGTTCAGTGCTCTGACCACTAGACCACTAAGGCTTCCTTTTGCTACATTGGTTGTAGCAAGTCCGGCTCTTAGTAAAAAGGTAGTATCAGTGACATAGGCTGCCCTTGAGAGAGAATTTCCCAAGTTTCGGGGTGGAACCTTGAACTAATAGGAGTGTGTTATCCCTTAGTACAGTGTGGGTCTGTGGTGACATGCAGTTTCATAACTGCTTCCTGTGCCTTTAAAACTGCAAAGGGAATCTGGACATCTGGACAATGGGTGTGGTCTCCCAGTAAAGTTCTGTCAGAGCTTTATTTTTCCCAGGGCCTGGGAAAACAGAAGTTCGTCTCAGGCCATTCGACTTTAGAAAGCATAATGAGGAGTTTTTCAGTGACCTAGAAATATCAAACGTAGAAAGAGAAATATGAGAAAGAAAAAAGTGCCCCCACAATGAAGCTTTAAGCAGTCCCAGGCATTGGCAGGTGACAATTCTTTGCCTCCCAACCCCTCAATTCAGTGCTCATGATAGTAAATTCCAAGTCTCCCCCCCAACAATTTCCCCAGGGAGGCATTGTGTAACATCCTATGGCAGTGAAAACACCAATGCCTGGAACTCCTCACATCACTGGCTCATGCATGAACAGCTGGATTTGATCACCAGAAGGCCCCTTGTTTGGAGCAAACAAGCATTCTTCGCTCTGTTTTCCAAAGGCTTGCTGCCACAGTAACCAGCTTCAATTGCTGTGCCCCCCACAGACTCCAACTCTTCATGCTGTACTTTCAAATCATAGCATCATTAGACCACAGCTTCCCCAAGGTTTCTTGGGTGATCATTTTATTCCTCTTTGTTTCCCACCCCACCCCCTCCCCCCAGTGACTTAGTGGTATCATGACAGCTCAAGCCAGACCCTTCCTAGTTCTCTGCCTTATGAGTTTTCTTCTTCAACCACAAGATGCCCAAGATCCAGAAATGGTCCAATACATCTTCCGACGCTTTCAGATCTTAGAGGTAGGTATATTGGAATGGCCATAGAAATGTGTTGTTCCTTTGTAAATGTCTGCATTTTCACTTGCATTTTAAAAAAACACATGCCTTGCTTTTCTCCTGTTCTTACTGTGACCATCTTGACAATGAAGTATGTTTCTGAAAAAAGCAGGTGCTATTGTTTAGGAGAATATATATTTGTGAGTATGTGTAGAGGGACAGAGTGAGAGAGGAGGAAAGACAGATAAAAGCTATGTGAAGCAATGAAGAGACTTAGCCTTGAGCTCTGGAAGACATGGATTCTGATCCTTCTAACACATACTGATTATGTGACCCTGGGCAAGTCATTTAAATTCCCACTATCCCAGTAACTTTCCAAGACTGTATGTTACAAAAGAGTTTCTGGCCTGCCCTGGTAGAGGCAATTTCAGTCCCTCTGTATGTGTTTAATATATTTATGTATTTTTTTATCCAGACCTTTCATTTTATTGGTATGGGGAATTCCAGTGAGAAACCCTTTCTAAGAGTTAAATGATGTGCAATTTACAGTCTCAGAGAGCCTCCTGGGGCACTGTGACTTACATGGGCTCACCCTGCTAGTAACTTGTCAGAGACAAGCCTGAACTCCCATCTTCCTGATTTCAAGCCCAGCTTGCTATCAACTCTACTATGTTGCCTAAAATATTGTGGAGCTAGAAAATATTTTTAATCATGCAATACTCTCAAACTGACCATTTCTTCTGGCAATTTATTAGATTGGCATCAAAATTAATAAAGAAAAATAAGTTAGAAACTTAATTCTGAGTTGGGCTTTTTTTGGCTTTCAAGCTGAATCCAATTTTTTAAATGAAGTAGTCCATAATTTATATTAAAAGAAGTTAATTAAGAATAAAAGAAAGTATGTGATCCTGCTTTTAGTACACTAAGTTCTGATCAATTTTTTGTTTTTCTGTCAATGTATGTCCTACACCTGATGGTTGTTTCCTATCATTTTCAGAGAAATTATAGATTCCAAAGTTAGTAATATCACATTTTTTGTTTACAATCCTGGTCAAAATAATGCCCTTAAATGGGGTGGCCAAATTACCAAGATTCCAAGGCCACAAAACTGAATTTTTAAGAGTTGAGATATCATTGCTGCTACTTCTGTTGCTAGAACTCCTCCTGTCCATCTGACCTCCTTAAACACATACACTGCAGTCATGGACACTTGGAAATCTCACAACTGCCCCTCAGGTAATCCCACCTTGCTTACAGTCCCTAAATCTCTCCAAGTTCTCCTCAAAATAAAATTTCACAACTACATATATATGTCTATAGTTGGCTATTTTCAGAGCTACAAAACTGTTTCAGAACGATGGGATAAAATATGGAAAGAATACCCCACCCCAAAAAGTCACTCTGGCCATTTCCCCATAACCTGGAACCATTATCTGGAAGGAAAGGTCAAAGCTACTCAGCAAATAAAACCATTTCATTCTACATAATTTTGCTCTACTGGGAAAGAAAAAAGGAAAGGAAAAGGGAAGGCAAAGAGAAAGAAGGATAGAAAGAGGGGGAGAGAGGGAGGAAAAGAGAGAAAGAGAAAAAGAAATACATAAAATAACTCCATTTTGCTTTTTTTCCCCCATTTGCTAGTAAATATACATAAGGAAATAAAGTCTGAAATCAGTATTTGTTTTCTGACTTAAGCAAGGGCTGGAAAAATGTCGCCAAGATACAAGGGCATACATTCAAGAATTCCAAGAATTCTCTAAGAAGGTCTCTGCGGACCTGGAGAGATGCCATCTTTATAAGACTCAATATAAGAGTGAAGTGGATCACTTGGGGGGAAGAGTTGAAAGAGCGCAACGTGAAATTGACTACCTAGAATACATTAGAACATCTGAGACATGTATAGAAGAGGATAAGATGGTGATGGAAAAGCAGATTAAAGATTCTGAAGAAGAGCAAAAGGTCAGGACTCTCCTTAACACAAGTAAGAAAGATTTACCTTTTCTAAACCTTCTCCACCAGGTTCCTACTCTGGGGTGGGGGAAGGGCTCTCTGCACATAAAATTAGAACAGGGGTTTTTTAACCTTTTCAGCATCATGGACCCCTTTGGTGCATCTGGTAATGCCTGTGAACTCCTCAGAACAATCTTAAAATACAAATATATAAAATAAAATGCGTAAGATTACAAAGGAAACCAATTATACTGAATTTGTTATTAATTTTTTAATCAGTTTGTGGACTGCAGATTAAGAACCACTGAGTTAGAGTGATAACGAAGATGGGACAACTGGATTTTTGCCCCAGAACACCTTGTTTAGGGGGTGATAAACAGCATGTGCAATGCTTTGGTGTGCTAAGGTGAACTCCTCCCTCATGTGACTACATTCCCCTTAACCCCCAATATCAGTGCCCCAGGATCTCTGTGTCCCCACCACAAGGCACTGCCTCACCAATCCATTCCTCAACTGGACATGCCTTTTATGCTAATTGCCCCAGGCATAAACATTTTTAATTACAGTTCTACCTAAAGTACTCAATGGACAGAATAGCTCTGGTCATTATGGGTAAAAATATACACATAAAGGAACACACATGCATATACAGAGGAACATAAAATGGGTCATTCCCACATGTGTATACACTGGTCACCTCTAAGAAAGCAGCATTTCCACAGAAATGTAATTATTGAAAGATCCCAGGCCAGCCACAGAGCAGCAGATGTTCCCTAGGCTGACTGAGCTCCAGGAAAGTGGGTCACACCTTCCGCCTGGTTACAACTTCCAGAAAGGATGGAGGGATAATTTAATCTCCCAGAACAGGGAGGACAAGAAACTGTCTTAGCAGCAAGGAAAAGGCAGCCTTCAATAGAAAAGTCAGAAAATAAGGTACTCAGGAGAACAGCAATAAACTTTTCATGGCTCCTAAGGAGAACTTGGTTCGTATTTTATTTAGCCTTATTTATGCTGCTTTTGAGCATGGTTAAACCAACCAGAAAGGTCTAAGATTATTAACTAGGTCAGGCACTTGAATTCTGTAACCCAATTTCACACTCAAGGCTATGCGATTAATAATATTTAGAAACTTACACAACAAAAATAAACCCCATTTCTGTGTGAAATGAGGGGACTGAATTGGGTGACATCTAAGATACCTCCCAAGTATAAATCTATGACCCCATGAGACTAATAAAATTAAATAACTTCACATGTTTATATTAGCCTCCCATTGTGACATCAGAGAATGCAATACCTATATCAGAATCTCATTCATGGAATTGGAATTATTTGCAAATTAGTGCACCCAAGTACTAATAAGCAAGGACTGAATTGATCCTACCCAAAATAGCTAACAAGCAGCTAGATGGCTTGTTGGATTCAGTGCTGGGCCTGGAGTCAGCAAGACCTGAGTTCAGACCAATCCTCAGACACTAGCTGTGAGACCCTGGGCAAATTGCCTAACCTCTGTTTACTTTAACATACTGGAGAAAGAAATGACAAACCACTCTAGTATCTTTTTCAAGAAAACTGTATGGTCCGTGGGATCATGAAGAGTTGGATATGACTGAACAACTACAAAAATTGCTAATACCAATTTTTTAATTGTCTTTTATTTTTAATTTTAAATATACAATTTATTTCTTACATTCTTTTAAAAAACTTTGAGTTCTGAATTCTCTCCCTCCCACCCACTTGGAAGTCAAAAAATAATACTAATTTAAAAAAAACTTTTGTTATTAAGTTTCCTGAAAGTTTTCAAAAGCAGAATTTTCCCCTTTTATATAAATTTAAAATGTACTCATTTTACCTTTGTTCAAGATCGGATATTTCTGAATATCTGATATCCACTCTGACATGACATGATATCCACTCTGAAGTTTTGTGTTAGCACAACAGGAAAGAGGGCAACCAAACCAAAGGTAGGAAGGGAACCAGTGTGACTGTTTACCTGGAAACTGTACCAGCACTTCCACCAACATGGAGGCTGCCTGCCCCCAATGTCTTTAAGTTATTTAGATAATACAGTCACTGACACTGAATCATGGACTGGTAGAAATTAAGCATAAATAAGAATTTACTGTCATTGTTTTGTTAACATTCACATATTTTTTAATACAAATAGGTCAGATTACATGGTTTTTGTTTGATTTTTTAATATCTTTTGGGCTGTTCAGAAAGCTTCAGCAGATGCAGCAAGAGAAGTGTCTTTATGGAAGCCATATCTTAACCCAATATTCATCCAGAGGAAAAGTGCAGTGCCAAGTCAAGGTGTCCCTTGTGTGCTCCTCTGGTCCATAGTCTTGCCAGTCTGCGAGACCTTGATATGTTCTCTGACAATCCAGGACTTCCTTGACTATGAATTCTTTCTCTGTACTAATCCATTAGGCCCAGTTCTCAGAGGACATGGTGTTAGCTAAACCCTCTCCTTCTTGGGGAACAGAGAAAGAAGGTTAGCAGGGGAGTTCAGAGAGAAGAGATGGTATCAGATACAAAAAGAAGTGAGACCAGAAATTCAAAGCAAAGTCTGAGAGGGGTGCTCATTAGAAGTAAGGTCCAGGTTTCAGCACACCTGAGTCAGATGACAGTTTATCCAACAAGCTGGACAAAGAGTTCAGGTATAATTTGTCACATCGTAAACTCATATGCTGTAGACACATGAAGGTTTTACATCCAGCCTTGATCTGGTCAGTTCCTTTCTTGTCACTCGCCCAAATCCCTGTCATCTGATATACCCTACATTTATGCATTTCCAGAGAATGTACAGGACAGTGAGCATCATTCTTTCCCCTAAGAAGTCTCTCTGGACCATTAGGGGTAGGCTTGAAGGCTTAAGCTAATTTTGGAACATGAAGGTGATGACCTGGCTCCTGGGTCCCATACTCTGGTCCATATCCTTCCCACTTCAAATACTGGAAGTGTCTGATGGCTGTATCTGTGGTAGCCAAGAATTTCAATCAATTAACAAGCATTTACTAAGTTCCTATTTTGTGCCAGGCATTGATTAGGTGCTGGGGATACAAAGAAAAACAAAAACAGTCCCTTTCCTCAAAGATCTTATATTCTCATGAGGCAGAAAACATATTCACAGGTCAGTAAATACAGAGTTTATACCCCCAAAATGCACAGTAATTGAAAAGGACTAGAAAAATCAGGAAAAGTCTCAAAGAGAGTGACATCTGAGCTGAGCCTTGAAGGGAGCTAGCAGTTTAACAATGTGAAGGTAAGAAAGGAGGGCATTCCAAAAATGGTAGTCTGTGCAAATACATGAAAATGAGAGATAGAAAGTCACTGACAGAACAAATCAGCCAGTTTAGCTAGGCAGGGGTGGGGAACCCGAGGCCTCAAAGCCACATGTGGCCCTCTGGGTCCTCAAGTGCAGCCCTTTGACTGAATTCAAACTTCACAGAATATATCTGGCCAGTCAAAGGGCCACACTTGAAGACCTGGAGGACCACATATGGCCTCAAGGCTACAGGTTCTTCATTCCTGGCCTAGTTCCTTCCCTAATAGTACATAACACAATGCTGGAGGAAAAAAAATCATATCACTAAAAGATAAAGTCCTAGATGCACAGTGCTGTTGTGGGTCTCAAGGCCAGTATAGAGAGATAGCCTTTATCTTGGCACCAAGACTTTTGCTACAGTCTTTCCTACAGCTCATACAACAGCTTTGTCCTATCTCATGAGAACCTCAGTTCTCACTCTGTACTTGCTCTCTGCTTGCCTCAAGCACTTCTGACCTGATCCTTCAGCGTTTTCTTTCATTACTTCCACCTCTAGGACACTTCTTCCTCTTCCTAGTTCTTTCTCCCAGGAACCTCTGCTCTTCTCTAGAAGCCCTTGTTCCTTTCCTTTGTGTAGGGGTTCCAGTCCACAGCACCATGGTAAAGCAAATCCTTTTCAGAAGGAGTCTGTTCCTGTAAACCCACTATCCCAAATCCTCTCGTGCCTTTCTACATCTGCCTGCCACATTATTATAAGTACCCACTGTGGGCAGAGCATTGTGCTAGACACTGGGGAAGATATCGGGAAGTGGTCCCTCCCCTTCTGGAGAATACAGTCAGGTAAGTGAAAGTTTTTTGTTGTTCAGTTGTTTCAGTCATGCCCAATCCTTCCTGACCATATTTGGGGTGGTTTTTGCAGAGATACTGGAGTGGTTTGCCATTTCCTTATCCAGCTCATTTTACAGATAAGAGAACTGAGGCAAACAGGGTTAAGTGACTTGTCCAGAGTCACACAAAGTGTCTGAAGCTGGATTTGAAAACAAACTTCCTGACTCTGGGCAGCTAGGTGGCACAGTAGATAGAGTTCCAGCCCTGAAATCAGGAAGACTCATTTTCCTGTGTGCAAATCCGGCCTCATATACTTATTAGAAAAAATAGAATGAGGCCTGGGAAAACATATTTCTGATCCTCATAGACAACTGCTAGAAACAACTTTAGTTTGTGTGAGGGCTCTGGCAGTTATCTTCAGATTTTTAATCAGTTGGGCTTAGGAAAAATGGTGAATTTGTTGCTGGCAGAAATGCATAACAAAGGCATGGATGTTGAGCAAAGGAAGTAGGATGAAAGTTGCCCACTCTGACTGCACCTTTTGGTTTTGCTCCAAGTTGATTATCACAGAAACAAGGGACACTATAGAAAATGAAAAGAACCTAGTTACCTTAGCTTCACATAGAACCTTTGTGGTTTTTCTAAAAAGAAACCTTAAAGTGCTTTGAAAGGACATACAACTGGGCATGACAGGTATTAAAAGGCATTTTCTAACCCCAAATCAGATAGAAAACTGAGATGGGGGGCCTGAGAAGGATTCAATTCAAGAGACAGATTTAAAATGCCTAAAGACTTCTCTGGTTAGTTGATGGATTGCAGTATGCTAGGGGTTTGAAAAGAACTGAAAATAGCTCTTGGAGCTCTCAAGCTAAAGATAGGCTGGCCTCTTCCTCCTCCTCACCCCAAGCTACCTACTAGCTGCCCACGACCAGCAGTTAGTTACAGAGTAAAGCAGCAGCAGAATTACCTAATAGAAGGCAGGACCAGTAGTGGAAACATCCATAAGGAAGAGCATCACAGAGATAACAGACTGGAAGAAAACTCCAGTTCAGAGGAGAAAGCAACTCACCCAACGACATCACCAGAAAATATTGATGGTTCTGTAGTGTCAGAGGTTTTAGCTACCCTAGATATGTGTTCCTTGGCACACATGTTACCTACCCATATACCCCCACCATAGGTATCGCCCAATCACACATTCCCCACCAGCATTCCATCTCCCACTAGTGGAAGGGTAACCAGTAGAAGAGTCTGTCTGGTCCAGTGGCAGAAAACATGCATGGTGGAAATATTTCTTGCTACATGTTACATTGCTTTATTAAGTATCTTTTGCTTTAAATGAATTGGTTTAGGTTGGCTAATAAAAGAAATATATAGAAGAATCTTCTGAACTACGTCTTTGAGTGAATGCTGATCCACAACAAGCCTCAAACCTGGGGCAGAATGGGGTTCATATCTAGAGAATATTCTGGGTACCAGAAAAGCAAATAGTATTATATAGTGAGGGAGGGAAGGCAAAGAAAGTTCCTCATACCCTCCCCAACCCTGCCAAAAAAAAAAAAAAGATGGGAAACTCCAATATAGATAAAGCTCACTCAAGAGAATGGGGAGAAAAGATGCTGAAAGAGAAAAGATGCTGAAACAGTAAAGAGGGAAGACAATAATAGAAGTTTTCTGCAGCCTGATCAGCAGGGAAAGGTGAGAAGAAAGGGGTGGAAGAAAGTGCAAATAGTCTAGATGTTAGATTTCACTATAAAGTCTTCTCACAGATGATAGCTGAGGCCAGCATCTGTTGGCCTTGGGCTTTAGAAGGAATCGACTAATTATATATCTTTCACAGATGAGCAAGCCAGCAAGTTGCATCTTATTATGAGAAAATGAGAGGACTGTTCCAGAAAAAAAAAAAGCAGGAGGCATTATTCTCTTTCATTTCTCCAGTATTAAGTCCAAAGATTTACAGAGTCAGTCCTTAATAAAAGTTAGTGGAATTAAGAAGGTGGTATTTGAGCTTGGCCTTTAAGGGCATCTTCAAGCCAGGACTGGATGATTTTGTCAGACATGTTATAGGAGTTCATACTGAAGTAGAAAGCTAGTGTGCAGTACAGCACAGAGAGTCTGCTTCAGAAACAGGATGGCTGTGATTTCATAAGGTAATGTAATAACCATTTCATAAGGTAACTAGGTGCTTTTCATTACTCAAATCACATACTGGCTGTGTGACCCTGGACAGATCCCCATCTCTCTCCATCCTAATTAGTGTATAGAACACTGAGCCCAGGTCAAAAAGACCTAAGTTCAAATCCAGTCTCAGACACTTACCTAGTTGCATGACTCTGGGTAAATCCTTTAACTTCTGTCTGCCTCAGTTTCCTCATTTGTAAAATGGGGATAATAATAACACCTATCTCTCAGGAGTGTTGAGAGGATCAAATGATATTGTAATTGTAAAGTGCTTAACACAGTGTCTGGCACATAGTAGGCCCTTTATAAATGTTAGCTAGATAATATTTGTAAGGCACTTGGCAAACCTCAAAATGCTATAATCAATCTGCTTTGGTAGAAAGACATTCCTCACCAGGGAGTTCTCTATACCTGCTAAGTCACTGGTCTTATCCCTACCTAGGCCAAGTAGAAGTTAAATTATAAGACTTCCAAGATGCTTTCCAACTCTGAGATTCTATGAACCTTATTAGATATACACATACATACATACACACACATATATATATACATATATACACATATATACATATATGTACACACACAAATACATATACATATAAAAAACTTCTAGAAATGTATATTTCTAGAGATAAAACTTCTTTCTGAAGCCAGTAGACTGAAGACCTACTGAGGCAGTGGGAGAATGTAAGGTGCCTGAAGTCTGATCAGTACATAGAGGAGAAAGACGTGAAGAAAAGCTAGAACTAGGATTTAGTTTGACACAAAAACCTTCTCCTAAGCAACAGCTGAGGGTGCTTCTGTTTATATTACAGTTTTGGAAGGAGCCAATTATAGCTTAAATTTCAGCTGAGCAAGTAACATTCATTCAACAAGTATTTTTTTTTAAGCAACTGCTATGTGTAAGGCACCGTGAGAGGTGCTGGGTATGCAAAGAAAATCAAAAAATAGCCTCAGCCCTTAAAGGACTTACATGCTATTGGGGCAGAGGGCAGGAGGAAATAGAACACTTAAGCAGATCAATTTCTATATCAATATCTACAGATACTAATATAAATAAAAGTTCAGGAGAGACAGTGTTCCATAATTGGTAGAAAATTGGTCTTGGCTCAGAAAGATTTGTGTTCAAGCCATAGAATCACAGAATATGGGAGATGGAATGTAATTCAGTGACAATTTAGCTTAATCATGCATGAAAGGTACCCCCACCATAACAGATGTCCAGTCTCTGCATAAAGTCCCACTTCTGACACATACTGGCCACATAATCCTGGGCAAATCAGTCAACCTTCTAGTGCCCCCAAACAACTCTATAAGACTAGAGGTTTCACAGAAGTTGTCAATCCGCAAATCAGTCAACCTTCTAGTGCCCCCAAACAACTTTCTAAGACTAGAGGTTTCACAGAAGGTGTCAATCTGCACTGAGAGAGGGAGTTTCTTCACTTGAGAGTTCCTTATACCAATGAAATCACGAGTATGACTTTAAGGCCCCCAAAATACCACTGTAAGCATCTATCCCAAAGAGATCACAGAAAGAAGAAAAGGACCCATATGTAAAAAATACTTATAGCAGTTTGTTTGTTTTGTTTTTGGTAATTGCAAAGCACTGGAAACTAAGTAGGTGCCCATCCACTGGGGAATAACAGAACAAAGTATGGTATATAAAAGTGATGGAATATTGTGATGTTGTATGAAAGGATAAAATAAATGTTTTAGAGAAACTTGAGAAGACTTGAATGAACCGATGCAAAGTGAAGTGAGCAGAACCAAGAGAATAATTTCTACTATGACAACACTATCAAATTAAGTAACTCAAAAGACTTAAGAACTTTTATCAACACAACCGTTAACCATGATCTCTGAGGGTCTTCCCCTCCCAGATTGTTTTGGTGTTTGTTTTCTGATCAGGTAAAAGAGGTCACTCTTTGCCTCATTTCTTACCTAGCCTTAGTCACTGAGGGGGTATTGTTTCAGTCGAACTGAGACCTGGGAAAGATCTTAGCTTAAAAAGGTCAAGGTCTCCCATTACATCCAGGACCATCTAGTTGTTCTAATCTATATCTTGCCACTGGATCCAGATGGCTCTAGAAGAGAGAGTGAGGCTGGTGACTTCACACAGTCCTCCCTTGCTTAAATCCAATTCACTTGCAAGTCACAACATCACCTTCCTAATGTCATAGTCCTCTCCAAGAACAAAGGACACACAATGAACCAGAACCAAAGATGAATCCAACCCATCTTCTGACAGAGATGATGGATTCAATATGTAGAATAAGATACATTTTTGGACATGGTCAATATGAGAATCTGTTTTGCTTGACTATGTAGATGTTATAAGAGTTTTACTTTTTTTTGTATTCCAGTGTGGGGTGAGGAAGAGTGGCAGGAGAAAAAAATAAGTGCTTATTAATTTTAAAAAATAAGATTTAATTTTTTAAAAGGAAGGGAAGAAAGAAAATGTTTGAAAGCCCATTTTAAATAATTCCTCAATCAAGAGTCCCTAGAGCAGAAGTTAGGAATGTCAAACAAAATTTAGGTCAACAAATGACAGCATGGCAAGTCTAAAGATATAGTAATAAAAGCAACAGAGCAGAGAGGTTCTAAATTTCAGTAACAATAGAAGGCAGGGGAAAGGGGAGTCACACAGCTAATCTGTGGCAGAGCACTGATTTGTACCCAGATTCTCTGATGTCCAAATCCACTCTGTGACTCTTTCCTAGGAGAGGGAGTACACAGTCATGTGCAAAGTACAATAGATCTGTGGAACAGATCAGTGCCAAGTGACAGCTCCATGTATGAATAGGTTGGAGGGAAGCCTTTCTTCTCTCAGAGTTAAGGAAGTATCTTTAATTCCTTGAAGAGCAGAAGTACTTCAAAGGGAAAAAATCATCTGAAGTGGCAGTGAGGAAATTCAAACCTATGTCAGGAGTCTGTAGGGTAGATATGCTAGGAAGACAGATGATGATGATAGATTAGACAGGTGATAGATTGGATGGATAACAGATAGATTAGATGAATAATTGATAGGTGAGAGATTAGAGTGAGTGAGTGAACATTTGCCAGGTACCATGCTAGGCACTGGGGATACAAAAATAAGAAAACAAGATGGTTCCTACTAACAAGGAACGTACATTCTAATATGGAAAAACAAATCATAAAGGTAAACAGAAAAAGGAGGAGCAGGAAGGAGGATGTCTGGGGGTATGGAGGTGGAGGTGGAACTGGCTGGATGCTAAGCCAGAAGTGGATGGAGAATGAAGACCATGACAGTAAAGACCACTGAATATTTGGAGTGAGATCATAGGTTTAAGGCTCTTCCTATAGAATGGGGCACTGGACCATCTGAGGATGAAGGAAGAATGATGTAGATTCAAAGCTACCACCAAGAAAAAGGTGATCCAAGTGCTAGACAAAGACAATAAAGAAAAATCATGCTGTTCTGAGACTCCCTATGAAAGGGGGGGTTGACTTGACAGGGACAACATACTGATATGATGGTAATGTCATATTCCAGAGCAAGTATCAGGGGCATGTTGGAAACCCTCACGAGATTTGTCAAGGCTGATAACCACTACTCACTTCTACTGATTCATGTGAGAATAAAGGATAAGGACAGGAGGAACCTAAAATTAATAAGGATTAGCAAGTCCTAAGCAAAAAACCAAAGTGCTAGTCATTATGCTAAGCACTGGGGATACAAAAGACAGTCTCTGTCTTTGACCTCACAATCTAATGAGAGAAACATGTTTTCATTACTGTTATCTATCGAAGATGAGGGATATAGAAGAGAAAGGTAGATTTGGACAGTGAACAGCTGTTTTAAAAGATGGAGTCTGGGAATAAAATTTTAATTTCTGGATTATAAATCATTTTTTAAGCATTAATTCCATTTCAGGCATTGTACTAAGCACTGGGATACAAAGAAAGCTATGATTCCTGCCCTCCTGGAGCTCATGTTCTAATGGGGGAGACAACATACAAACAACTAGGTGCACAGAAGATATATACATTAATATATGATAAAATGGAAGGAACCTCAGAGGGAATCGATACTAGCATCGAGAAAAGGCTTAGCTGAGGCTTGAAGAAAGTTATGGAAGCTGGACAATGGAGATGAGAAGGGAAAGCATTACAGACATGGGGGAACAGAATATAAGATGAGATATAGGAATTGTTTGGCTCTTGGCCCAGGATAGAGTGTACCTATAAAGAGTCATTAAAAAATATGTTTGCCTGGAGAGGTATTTAAACTAAAAGTGGATAGAGAGGGAGAAAATTGCCCTCGTAGATCTTCCAAGTCAGAGTGCAGTGGATATAACATCAGAAGAAAATGATTATTAGAGAAGACTAGTAATTCACAGGAGACAGTATCCAAGAAAAGCATCATAATAAGAGCCCCGTGACCTCAGATGTCTATACGTAAATACACAAAGTATTCAATAGTGACCTAGAGATCTCAATAAATGGAGATAAATTAAATATCATGGGTATGACCTAGAGTTAATGGGATTGAGCTCAGGACAGAAATAAGTTATTTTTATAATTAACATTATTATATTAAAACCACTTACATAGTAGTTTGATGCTTGCAAAACACTATATATACATATATATGTATATACATTAATACAGGTATATTTATGCATATATACATAAATATATGTACATACATATATATAATTTTATAATCATAACAACCTTTTGTGAAAGATGCTATTATTATGCCCATTTTTATGTGGGGAAACCAAGACCCAGAGTTTGTGATTTGCCAAGAGCCACACAGCTAGTGTCTTAGCTGGAATTCAGGTCTAAGTTTTCCTGAATATTGTACAAGTTCCTCATTCTATCAAATATGCTATGGTGATAAAACATCAATCAATCGTCTGATAATCAAAAATTAAAACAAATCTAACATGATTTGGAGTCCTATCAGTAGAAGCAGAATGACTAGAGAAGCTGCTATATGAGGGTCCATTGAACAAATTAGACATGTGGGGGGGGGGGGGTATATTTATCTTAAAGAACAAGAGATTTGGAAACAATGTGATTGTCTTCAAGTATTTGATGAACTTTCATACTAAAGACAGACTAGACTTCAAGTCCTTCCAAGCTAAATCTTAGCTCTATAAGAGGTCTTTCCCAACCCCTCTTAATTGTAGTGCCCTCCCTTTATCAATTATTTCTTATTTTTCCTGTCTTTGGTTTGTTTATACATATTTGTTTGTTTGCTGTTTCTCCTATTAGATTGTGAGCTCGAGGATAGAGACTGCCTTTTATATCCTCAATGCCTAGTGTAATGACTGGCATATAGTAAATACTTAATAAATGAAGGGAAAGGAAGAAGGATTTCTATCATGCCTTCTCTGTGCCAGGCACTGTGTTAAATGTTTTACAAATTTTATTTCATTTGATCCTCACAATAACCCTGGAAAACAGATGCTGCTATAACCCCCATTTTACATTTGAGGAAATCAAGGAAATAGAAATTAAGTGACTTGCCCAGGATCACATACCTAGTAAGTATCTGAGGTCAGATTTGAACTCAAGTCCTTCTGATTCCAAGTTCAGCACTCTATCCACACTATGCCCATTAAGCATTAATAAATACTTGTTCACCAACAAACTGGCTACCTCTGCTTGACTCCAAAGAGCAAAATTTAGAGCAATAGGTATAGTCCACTTAAGCTCTATATAACAAAAAGCTTCCTAATAATTAGCATTTCCCTGAAGTGGGCTGAGTTTGCTCAGGAGATAGTGCATTTTCCACAGGGGGGAGGTCAAGAAAGGGGAATGGGAGGGGCGGGTTATGAGGACTAGTGCCTCCTTTTAGGAATGTTGTTGACCGTGATCCTGCTAAAATATAGGCTGAATTATATGATCTCAAGGTCCCTTTCTCCTCTGTATTAATCAAGCATCTAATATGGGCCCCGCACCCTGCTGGGCATCTCAAAAGAACAAAAACAAAGAATTACAAGAATGAGATGGTTAAATCAGCTGATATAATAGCTATCCTGCAAGGTTTGCAAAGTGTTTCTCATTTGGCCCTCACAGCAGCCCTGGGAGGTTGGCACTATTATCATTCCCACTTTACAGATGGGTAACCTGAGGCTTATAGAGATGAGGCGAGTTGACCACAGTAAGGCAGCATTTAAACTCAGGTTTGCTTAACTCCAGGACCTGTGCTCTAGCCACTGCGCCACCTAGTGGCCACTATGAATATTGTCTTTACATATATTAATCTTAGGAATTCATCTCAAGGAAATTAAATGAATAGGGTATATATTATTTTCCTTCTGAGAAAACCCTTTATGGGAGATAAGCACTAGGACTTCCAGGTGAGGAAACTCTCTCTTCCAGTGCAGGTTGGCACATTATCCTAAAATTTCAGTCTTAGAAAGTTGCCTAGAATACCCAGGGTCACACATCCAGTATGGGTCATAGGGAGGACTGGAACCCAGCTGGGACAAGTGTCTATCTACTAGTCCACTCTGGCCTTCTAATCTCTTATAATAAATCTTTATTGGGATATTTTGTAATCTTCTCATGCCTAGCAATGGACCTAGAAGGAAAGAGAATAAGCCTTCAAGTTTTCTGAAAATGCAGGTATCAGATGTATAAAATAACCCTTTCCATTGTTTCCTCTCACTTCATGTACAGGCTGTGACAACATGTTGACAGGCGTAAAGTCAATGAAGATTGTGAAGACAACCAAGGATACTCATGGCTGTTGGATGAAAGATATCAGCAATGATTCCCCTAAGATTTATTTCTTAAGTGGCTCCAGGAACAACACCATATGGGAATTTGCCAGTATGAAGGCATTTATGGAAGGCAAGCCCATACCCCGGAAGCTTGTCCTGATGCTGTCCTGGCAAGGGACCGGGCAGGTGATCTATCGGGGCTTCTTATTCTTCCACAACCATGGCACCCCCAATGAGATCATCAAATACAACCTTCAGAAGAGGAGTGTGGAGGATCGGATGCTACTCCCAGGGAGCCATGGCATACCAGTCTATCAGCATACGCCCTGGACTCACATCGACCTGGCTGTGGATGAGCATGGGCTCTGGGCCATTCACAGAGAGATAGACCACCTGATCATCACAAAAATAGACCCTGAAACAATGGCCGTGGAACACACTTGGACATCATTCTGCAGTAGCAGAGATGCTGAGGCAGCCTTTCTCCTATGTGGGGTCCTCTATGTAGTATATAGTAGAGGTCGTCAAAGCTCCCACATCATCAACTGTGTCTATGATATCCTGCGAACCATCAACATGCAAGACATTCCTACCTTGGTCTTGCCGACACGGCAGAGGGTTCATTCTATGATCCATTACAATCCCCAGGAAAAACAGCTCTATTCTTGGAATGATGGAAGCCAAATCATCTATAAGCTCCAGACCAAAAGAAAGCAGGCAAGACCTTAGGAAAGGTGGCAAGTGGTGCAAACCAGCTCTAAGGGACATTGTCTTTGGAAGATTTTTAAAATAATACTCTAGCAGGAGCTCTTGGGCTGAATGAGAAAGTACTCAACAGTTATCTCTTCCCTCTAATGTTATTTAGACATATAGTCTAGAAGTGAGACTGCATATAAGCCATCTTTTTTATTGGACCTATGATTTCATTGAGACTCCCATTGAGGAAACCCTCTCTACCAAATTAGATGCAACAACTCTACCACTTATACAGGTTTAGAGAACCATCTAGGGCACTGAGGAGGTTCCTCAACTAGTACATATCAGAGGCTAGACATGACCCCAGACATCCTTAACCCTAAGGCTGCCTCTCCACTCTCTACAACACCCTGCCTTGCTTTTGCCCTCCTGTAGCATCATGTAATAGATAGAAAAGTAGCTTCATAGTCAAGAAGACACATGTTCAAGTTCAGCTTCTGATACATTACAGCTGTGTGACCTTAGGTAAAACACAAGCTCTTAGTGCCCCCAGACCTAACTCTAAACCTATATATGAGTTGTAAGTCAGCTGCCAGTGTGCATTGATAGAGGAATATTACTCACTAGGAGTCCCCTAAACCAATGAAACCACAGCTCCAATTCTCCATCCATTCCCCTCTCCCCAAAAATTCATCTCTGATTAATAATCATGATCATTTCTTGCTCAGAGATCTTCTACAGCTTTCCACTTCCTCCTGAATTATTATCATTGCTATTATTATTGTTAATAATTACAGCTGAATTTAGAGTTTGCAAAATGCCTTGCCAACATTAACTCATTTGATCTTTACAATGATCATGTGAAGTAGGGAGTGAATCATTTTAGAGATGAGGAAATTAGATAGTGAAGTCAAATGACTTGCCCCTAGGTCATCTAGCTGATAAATGGGCCAAACTGGAACCCATATCTTCTGCTTCCCAACCCAGAGTTATTTCTACTATGTGATAGCTACCTCCTAGTTAGGTCCAGACTCTTTAAGATGACATTCAAGGCTCTTCATAAAGCCCCAAACTATTATTCCAAAATCGTCCATGTTCTGTCCATCTTGATCAACTCTTTCATTTTTACATATGAGGAAACTGAGGATCAGAAGAAAGGATGTGCCCAAACTCTGAACTTCTGGTGCTTAAGTACATCGTTCTTTCTACCATATCCCTCTTTCATATTCCCATGCCTTACCTCCTGCCATTCTTTCTGCCTAATACCATGTCTCTTTGCTCTACCCTTCAGAATCCAGCTCCATGAATCCATACCAGAGATTTGTTTCTTTTTCAGTCATTCCCTAATCAATGGAAACGCACTTTGTTTCCACTTTTCTGCTATCCCAGAGTGATCTATGTGGTGTGTATGTATGTACAAGTATTTATACATACACACATATACACATGCATACACCATTTTGCTTTTGTCTTTAATTTCCTTGGAAGTATATATGCAGTAGTGGGATTATTGGGTCAAAGGACATGGACAAAGACATTGAAATACTACTTTCCCAGTTCCACCAATAGTACATCAGCATGCCTCCCTTTTGCAACCCCTCCAACAGGGAGTGTCCCCATCTTTTTTCATCTATCAATTTGCCTGGTATGATGGTAAATCTCAGAATTGTGTTCATCTGCATTTCTATATAAATAATCTGGAGCATGTTTTGATGTCACCATTTATAGTTTGATATTGTTCTATAGAAAATAGCTTGACCATAATATTCTGCTTGTACCTTTCTTAACAGCCCTTCTTACATTCTAGCTTGCACTTCAGTTACCAGTATTCATGAGTTTCTTGAGGGCAGAAACCATGTTTTCAACTCAATTCAATAAATTTCTCCTAAGCACCTTGAGTTTTTCATTTATAGATCTCAAAGGACAGAGACATGGGACCACACTCAGCTCTAACAACAGATTTACTGGTAAAATGCCCAATAGTATACACAAATGAACAAATAAGTTTCACCAGTTTCCTCCCCCTCCCATTCCAATTTCTCAATTATCCATTCTGGTCTATATGAAGTAAAGAGGGATGGTCCATAGGTCTAGGAAAACCAGCCCAGTCCCAAACTACGATCTGTGTCTGGGTAGTACTGCCTTACACTCAGGAGGGCAAAGAGGACTTAGAGCCTTCTCTAGCTGCATCATTCTTGGATGAAGTAGATAGTCCAGGAATCTCTTGAATATCCCAATCATACAAAGGTTGGTAGAATTCCTCTGGTGTTAGGAGTTACTCTCATAGATTCTGTTGTTCAATTGTGTCCTACTCTTCATGACCTCATTTGGAGTTTTCTTGGCAAAGATTCTGGAATGGGTTGCAATTTCCTTCTCTAGTTCACTTAACAGATGAGCAAACTGAGGCTTGTTAAGTGGAAAGTTAAGTGACTTGCCCAGGGTCACACATCTAGTATGTGTTGGAGGCCTGATTTGAACTCAGGAAGATGAGCCTGACTCCAGGCCTAGCACTCTATCCATTGTGTCACCTAGCTGTTTCTATCTATCGGTCTCATTCCTCTTCTGGCTCTGTTGACTCTCCAGACTTCTTCACCCCTACCCAAGAAACCTTCTTGCCCTAGTAGATGCCTTCACCAGGAGGGCAAAGGGACCTAGAACTTTCTCTAGGTGCTCCAAT
Source organism: Gymnobelideus leadbeateri (assembly GCA_011680675.1). Taxonomy (NCBI): domain Eukaryota; kingdom Metazoa; phylum Chordata; class Mammalia; order Diprotodontia; family Petauridae; genus Gymnobelideus; species Gymnobelideus leadbeateri. The sequence continues at coordinate 812,233 of WOXC01004486.1, forward strand.
CTTGGATAAAGTAGATAATCCAGGAATCTCTTGAATATCCCGATCATATGTAACCTCCTCCAATTGGTGTGTTACTTATTGGAACCTCCATTTGAGGAAGTTTCCAAACCAGTCATGTTCACTCCTTTCCTGCCTCCAATCCTGACTCTCCAGACTGACTCACCTTTCCCTGTCATTGGTACCTCTCTCCTCTTTTAGCCTCCTTTTACATGTTATCTTCCCCATTAGAATTTAAGTCCCTTGAAGGCAGGGACAGCCTTTCTTTTTTGTTTGTATTTGTCTACTCAGTGCTTCGCAATGCTAAACACATATAAGCATTTAATATGGACTCTATCTATCTATTCATCTATTTATCCCTCCTCCTCTTACTGAAAGAAAGAGGTAGATTGACCAGTATTGGGCCTCTTGTTTGTAGAATACCTCTCAAGGCATCAGAGAAAATAGAGCTTATCTCTGTCAATGTCTAAAAGGTCTCACACAGACCAGATGCTCATTAAATACCTTTTGAATGAATGAATCCCTCTGCAGATAAAGCCAAGAGATCCCACTTAGGATGAAAATACACAGCTTTTCCTCCCACTGCCTGAACTGAGTTAAACAATAACTCTGTGTAAGCAACATATGCACCCATTTTGCTTCTGAAACAGCTGCTTTTGGACATCTTTGAATCAACACACTCCCCTACTCCCCTTTCCTATACCAAAGTTCCTTATCTCCCTGCCTTTATTCCAAATACCACCTACTTCCTCCAGAAGCCAAAAATGGTATAGTAGTAAGTCTTGTAAACTTGGAATCAGAAGAACTTTGGATCTTAGCTCATTTTCATTTTGTCTCTCTGGACTGGAGTCTTCTCATCTGTGTAGGTTGGAGCTCAAATCCTAGAAAAAGGTCTGAGGACTTCTATATTTATACAATAAATATATAAATGAAAGAGTAAGAGGTTCAGGGTAATTCCTGAAGCAGATCCACCTGCTTTTAGTCTTTCCCTTCCTCCATTCATATCCCTCCTTCATTCATTTGGACATGAAACCAAAAAGACTCTGGGACTGAGAAAAATTGGGGGGGGGAGGGCAGGGCTCAGACCCAGAGATCCCTTAGCAGTTTGTTGGAATGGAGCCCTCTAACTTTATGCTTTGGCATAAATATTTGGCAATCAGACATTATACTAGAGTTGCAAGGAGTTTCTGACCCTAAATCAGAGAGCAGTTTCTAATAGAGACAATGTCCTGAGATAAGCAGAAGTGAAACAAAATTGTGTGTGTGTGTGTGTGTGTGTGTGTGTGTGTGTGTGTGTGTAATTAAAACTTCTGGGATCTATTTAGCTGAAAGCTATTCCGTGTTATAAAGATCTTTATTCCTGTCATAATGAATCTTTTATGGAGTGTTTACAATTCCTTATTGAAAATTTTGTGTTGATATCATACAATATCACACATATATTTTATGAATTTCTGAGTTTCTAAATTTTTTCTGTGTCATCTGCTGGCCTTTATCTGTCATCCATCACTTCCACAAAACTCCCCCAAAATCCCCATTTATTTTTTTATGCCAACCTACAATATATCAAAACCTCTATGGAGAAAGTCACAATGTGGGAGGGATAGCTTAATCCTCCAAGGCAGTTAGGTGGTGCCATAGTACAAAGAGTGCTGAGTCTGGAATCAGGACAACTCATCTTCTTCAGTTCGAAGCTGGCTTCAGACACTTACTAGCTGTATAGCCCTGGTCAAGTCACTTAACCCAGTTTGCCTCATTTTCCTTATCTGTCAAATGAGTTAGAAAAGGAAATGAAAGACCACTCCAGTATCTTTGCCAAGAAAACCCCAAATGTGGTCAAAGGAGTCAGACATGAATAATAACAACTCCCCCCAAACATGGGAGGTATTAACATACCCCCTTCCCCTTGTACCACCTCAATCTTTGGGGAGAGGAAAGGAATTAGGTCCATAATTTAGCTCAGTCCTATATAACATAGTCCCAGGTTAAAGTCCAAAGCTCCCACTGGCTTGAGACCCAGGCATTCTCTGGGCTTCTCTATCAGTATGACAGGCTACACATCGCACCCACAATCCTGGCTCCAAAATTGCCAGAGTTCAAACTCTGGCAGGTCCAGCAGGGTCACTGCTAGACCTTAAAACTGGGAACAAAGGGCACAAAACAGAAACAATTGACTTTGACAGACTTAGCTCTTCTTAGTAAAGCAAGGATCTAAGACAACTCCAAAAGACTCACAATGGAAAATACTATCCACATCCAGAAAAAAGAACTATGGGGTCTGAATGCAGAGCAAAGCATGATGCTGTTTGTTCTCCTTTTCTTTTGTTGTTTTGTTTCTTCTTTCTCATGGTTTTTCCCATTAGTTCTAATTCTTCTTTACATCATGACTAATGTGAAAATGTTTAATATGAACATATATTTAGAGCCTATATCAGATCGCATGAGAAAACTTAACATTCAAAATCTCATGGAAGTAAATGTTGAAAACTAAAAATCAATTATTAAAAAACAAAACAGAAACAAATATACCTGGGCTTGTTTCTTAGAGCCAGGGTAAAAGAGAAGGAGACCAGGGGAAGAAAGCCCTTCCCCTCTCAATGGTCTGGTTCATGCTGCTTATGCTCTAAGGCAGGTAAACTGTGATTTTCACCCTCTAGACACAACAAGGAAGTGTATGCAGAAAAGAGCGTGAGCCAGAAAGCACAACTGTCTCAATCTGGCCACTTTTTAAAAATACAACCTCTTCTGGTGCTCAGCCAGTCAAAGGAGGCTTTATTCCCACCCACATGGCAGGGGGCACAGAGGCTCCCACATTAGGCAATTTGGACATGCTTCAAAGGTCCCTTGGGTGCCTCCATGTTAGGTTATCTGAGCATGTCCAAACAAGCCTGGGTTATTTTTGGAATAGAAAGGAATATAATTTTATTACAGTACTTGCAAGTATACATAATAACTGGACCTTGACTATAAAAGTATGAATAAATGAATAAAAATGTATTTAGTCCTATGGGTACAAAAAGTAGAGATTGTCTTTGTTCTTTAGGGGCTCACATTCTAATAGCAGAGATACCAGATACAGGAGGTTTCAGTTGTGAGTGAGATGGGAAGGGTCCCATGATTTTTAGGGTGCTGCAGCAAAGCAGATCTGGTAATGCCGCTTCTTTAATGTGATTTCTCCTGACAAAACCATACCCATGTCTAAAGTTGAGTCATTTTAACAGTAGCAAAGACTCTAGTGGTGAGAATTTTCTTTTCTGGGTTTTCAATTATGACTGCTTAGGAGCTACTGGCAACTTTTCAGTAGTTGGAGGAGAGGGTATTTAACTTGGTTAGCACATGTTGCCTTCAGTCTGTCAGACTACCTTGCTGCAAGGTTATCTATTCCACTGGTGGGCATTTGGTAGCAGTCAGAAGTGGTTGCCTCCCTGGATTATGGCTTCAAAAAAAATGGGCTGAAACCAAAACTAGCAGGTGAAACTGTTCCCCAGACAATTGGAGACAACTGGACTTACCTGTCCATTAGCAACAGTTAGTTGGTATTGACAGTGGCAAGTATGGTGGAATCATTCTCTACAAGAGTTGATCCTCCCAATGATAGCTATGAGCTCCTTGAGAGTATAGACTGTTTTTTTTTTTGTCTTTCTTTGTGGCCCTAGCACACAGTAGGCACTTAATAAATGCAAGTTGACTGACTGACTTCTAGGGTAAGACAAAAAGCAAATAGTGATGGGATGCTTGGGTACCTGTGCTTGAACCCCAGTTTGTAATATCACTTTTCTCCCTAGCCTCAAAACACTGTCTCAGGCACTTTCTCTCTAGCCCAAGGGCAACATGCCCTAGCAAAATACTTATCTTTTTTCCTGATACAGTAGCCAGCTGTACCTATTGAATTTAGTGGTTTAACCCATTTGTGTACTGGCTGAAGCAGCTGTAGGTCATACCTATCAAATATATCCTAGACTCAATCATACGTATACTCCCTAGTTCATTATATACATCCTGAATCCCTTGTTAGCTTAGGATATACATATACTCCCAACATCCATATTGTCAAACACGATATTGATGGGTGGCAGGTTGGTCAGCCTTGACCACTAGCTGACTTAGCAACATTTCAAACCTAAAACCACACTTCCATGTTGCGCCCCCCCCCCCACCCTGCCCCTTGGGCTATTTCCCAGTGAATTCTGAGCAATACACCTTCATAGTAGATATTAAAAATGCATATTCCTTTAAGAAAGGACTGTTCCTTAGCCACTCCCTAATCCTGCCCTGACTCACCTAATTAGCATATTTGGCACATATATAGATTATCCTATATAAACTTTAACTATACCCCTCTAAGGCTACAGGTTCCCTAAGAACTCTTGCCTGCTGTGTAGTATAACAATAAATCTTTGCCACCTTGACTTAGAGAATGCCTGAGTCTGTGAATTCATTCCAGATTGCTTTCCAGAGACTCTGGTTATTAGGGTTCCTGGACTCCTTGACTCCGCATCAGTTGGAGGTTGGAAGTAAAGAAAGGAAGTGGTTGGGGGGAAAGAATGGCTAAGAATGCTGCAGTTGCCATGTTAATTGTTTTACAATACTTGTTAATAGTTCCTCTTGAAATTTTATTTACCCGATTAGTTTACTTAGCCAATGTTTCACAGATGGCACAAAGGTAGATAGTATCCCTTCTTTCACTGCATTAGACCTCTTAGCTTTAGACTTTGAATTTTTTAACAAGTTAGTTGTTAGTCTTCAGTGTCCAATTCACTGATTAACCATGTAAGCCTCTACTTTCTTTGACTCAATGAGTAATTTCCTAGGCAACAATCCTAGGAAATTGGATGCTATTTCATAAGTGATCATTTTGACTGAATTATCATAGGTAACCTTTTAAAATTTCATGTTCAATAACGAGAATTTGAGTAGTCATAACTACATTTCCACAAATTACCCAGGCAGACCATGTGGTCTGCATTAATTTTTAAAATACATGTCATTGATGTCTTTTGTCTTTGTCACGATCATTTCCTATTTCTCCCCTTTAGATTAAATCCTTCCTTATAACAGAGAAAAACAATTCAGGAAAAACATCAGATAATATATTCAAATATCAGTTCCCCACATCTCTGCTGTGACTTTAAGGAAAAGGATGTTTCATTATCTGTTTCTAGGATCTTTGCTAATTTTACAGCTACCCAGAGTTCAACTTCCTTGGGGCATATTCCTAGTACTGGGATCTCTGGGTCAAAGGGTATGGACAGATTATTCACATTTCTTATGTAATTAGAAATTTAAATCCAAAAATATAAACAGCTCCACCAAGTGTACATCAGGGTGCCAAGCTTTCCAAAAACCTCCCAACACTCAATTTAATAACATGTTGACAGAGAATTAAATCTTTTGTCATCTTTGCCAATTTGTGTGATATAAGTGGGAAGCTCACAATTCTCTTAATTAGCAATTACTTTATAATTAGGGATTTTGAATGTGTTTTTATGTAGTTATTTGCAATTCTTCTTTTGAAAACTTTTCATTCTCTGCCCACTTATCTATTCAAAAATGAATGAGTTTGGGTGTTGTATATTTGTGTCAATTCTCTATATATCTTTGATATCAGTCTTTTATTCAAGCTATTTGATGTAAATTTTTTTTTCTAATTCTACTAGTTCTCTTCTAATTCTACCTCTATTAATTTTATTTGGGCAAAAACTTTATAATTTTATGTTGTCAAAATTGTCTATTTTATCTGTTACAATCTTCTCCATCCCTTGTTTGGTTAGGAATTTCCTCAGCCATAATAGTGAAAAGCATCTGATCTCCTAACTTATTTTTTTTTAATGATGTGACCTTTTATATTTGTGTCTCATGTGCCTTTTGATCTTATGGTTGCATATGGTACAACAAACATTTATGTAGTACTTACTCTGGGCAGGTTCCTTTACTTCCAAATGAAGGAGATATGATGATGGATATGATGATTCTCCTCAAGGAGCAAGTTCAGTAATTCTTTTGAAGACCCAGGACTCACAAACTGAGCTGATAATATGAGACAGGAAGTGGATGGCAGGCTTCCAGGAGAGGACCAGCAAACGTAGCCTAAAACGTGGCCTAGAACTTCTCTCTTTTCTGTTTTTCATAGAGCATAGAGCGCTAAGTACCCTACAGCCTCCTTCCTGAGACAGGGCGCTTGGAAAGCAGCTGTGTGCAATTTGCTAATTCAACTGCTCTTTGAAAAAAATAAAGCCCCACAGTGGTTAATTTTCTAAAGCTTTTGTCTTTCCTAATTTGTGGTGTAAGCATTTCCATCCCTGTTATTCAACTCTTCTTTGAGAATCACTTTGTGGGAGTCACTGGCAAACGTAATTCTTTATCAAGTCTACAGACTGTGACACCCACTTGTAAGCTTTATTTCTTAAAAATCTAAGTGGTTCTTTGGTCATTTGGTATTAATTATAAGGATGGGGCTCCACTGATTGCCTCATTCCCCTTCAAAGTTTGCTTTGGTCTGGGGAGAATGTTTATTGACTAAATCAATCAAACAGAAATAGGTGTGATCAAGACCTAGAAACTCCCTTAAATCAATCAAATACATTTCAACTAAATGCAACAGAAAGTCTATCTAGATTGACTAAGGGACCAGTTCATGCTTTTTGGGGCCTGTATAAAAACCTTCAAGCTACATGGAATAAGAGATTTGAGTGTCTGGCAGTGAAGAGGGGAAAGAATCATGCAGAAAAGGAATTGCCTAGAAGAGAGAACAGCTCCTCAACTTTGACCTTAACCTTGGTCTCCCCATCCCTGACCCATACCAACCTTGGTCAGAAGAGGATCTTGTGACCTTCAAAGGGTCTGAAGGATTTTGAATTTCCCCTCTTCCTACAGTTATATTAGCATCATGTCAGGGACAGCATCAGAGGGCAGCAATGTCTGCATTGGGATCCAAACAGTCTTGATTCGGCTAGGAATGGAAGAATTAGTATTTTATAAGGGACCTACTGTAACTAAGGGGAATATCTGATGACATTGCAGTAAAAGGTTTTCCATGAGTTAGGAGTTTCCCCTTTGCCATGTATGACCTCAAAGCTTGAGGCCACTTGATTCCATACGTACTGGTAGAAGAATGTCTTATAGACTTTGGGAAGGAGGATGTTTTGTATTGACTGTTTTTAGTATACTACTTTAGTAAATAAGACAATTGAGTCTGGTTGACTACTTGATATTAACAGATAATCATGGAGGAAAGGCCACCAATCGGAGCCCACAATCTAGAGTACTATGCCTCTCCAACCTGTAGAAGCATTGCACTGGGGTCCCAACTATCTCTGTGAGTGGGAGTTGAGATAGTGCTATAAAAACATAGCACCAGCCTGGATTTGTAATCTGGCTTTGCACCCAATCAAAAAGAAGAGTTTATGTTTTTTTGTTTTTTTCCTAGGACTGGTTACGAATCCAAGGGTCAGAATCACAAACTGTTGATTGTGTCATTTGTATGAGAGCAGAATTAGTCTGATGTAGAAGCAGGGGAAAGGGGCTTCTATATATTGTGACTTGAGAGATGCTTCCAGGCCTATCTCACCTCAAAACAGCTATTCTAGTGGAAAAGAGAAAGAGATGTGTGTACTAGACAATGACACACTCATGTGGATTCTGAGCTGATGGAATGGTCAGACTCAAAAAGTAATTGTTAATGAATCAATGTCAGCCGAGATGGAATTCTCAAAAGGCATAACCCAAGGATCTGTGTTTGACTCTGTGCTGATTTAACATTTTCATCAAGGACCTGGATAAATGCACAGATGGCAGGCTTATCAAATTTTCAGATGACACAAAGTTGGCAGGAATAACCAACACAATGGACGGCAGAGTCAAGATTTAAAAAAAAAAAACAGGCTACAGTACTGGACTGAATCTAATAAGAAGATGTTTAATGGGCTTAACAAGGCAAATAGCCAATGAACCCAGTCTTCTCCCTGCCCCCATAGTAGAACAGAAAAGGAATTGTAAATCTCTATTATGCACCAATTGCTTTTCTTTTGAATATAATGTGAAAATATTAAATACAATATGAATAATAAATTCAAGGCTATCTAATTTCTCTGATCTTCTCTGACATTCCTTCTGTTCTCTTCTATGAATTTTTAAGAAATCACTATATTATGAAGACAGATTTCAGATGATTTCTTTGCCAATGACCAGCCTAGCCCAGGACATGATGTTCAGCCTTTAACTTGCTTAAACAAATAGCATCTGTAGTCTAGAGTTTTCAAAGAGAGAAGACCCAGTAACATCATACAGAGGTGAGGAAAAGACAGGAGAACAGGGATCCTTGAACAAAGTCTCACAAGCAACAGGGGGTAAGGTCAGCTCCATGAGTTTCCAGGGATAATTCTGTGACAATGCATGGATAGCGAAGCAGATTCTTTAGGGCCCATGGTGGTATAATGGATACAACATTAGACTTAGAATCAAGAAATTAAATCCAACTTCAGTTATATAACTCTGGGCAAGTCACTTAAACTCTCTGGGCTTCCATTCTTCATCTGCAAAATGAAGGGCTTGGATTCCAAAGTCTCGTCTAGCTCTGAATCTATTATCCCAACATCCCTTCAGTAGAGGACCAATAATTCCCTCCATAGATGCTCTCATGGGGGGTTGGGCGAGTCAATAAGGCCTTGAGTTCACTGAATATCTTTCTATCTCAAAAAGACTCATTTGGCTGTTTTTAAATGAAAAACCTGATCTCTTGTCTCTCAACCAGTCCAAGGCAGGACACTAGCTCTTTAGACCCCTTTTTGGATAACCTTTCTATGACCTACAGCATCTCACTATGGAGGAGAAAACCGATCATTCAGTATCTACTGTCTTCTTTTGCTGTGCTCTCCTCAGTCAATATAAAATCTCCCCTATGCTGGTCTCTGGGAGTTTTAGCACCCCAGGCTTTTCCTCTTCATTACTGTAGTAAGAACCTAGGGTCACAGGGACAAACTCAGATGACTCCAGGCAGAGGTGACCTCCATGCTGCTTTTTGGTGGTTTTGGTTTAAGGGAATGAAACAAAAAGCTAAGAGAAAAATACAACAGATTTAATGAAACTAAGTCACACCTTTTTTTTAATTGCTGAAGGTCTTGAGTTTGCAGGGGGAAAAGTCAGTTGGCCATCAGTAGTCTGCTGTGGAGAGAGCAGAGATTTGGAAACAGAAGTCCAGGGTTCTGATTCTGGCTGTTATTCATTAGCCAATCAAGAAGTCACTCAATTTCCTTAATCAGAAAGGTTTAGACAGAAGTCAAACCGACCTGAGTTCAAATCTTATTTTTGATATTTATTTGGCACCTGTGGGCAGCATGAGAACTTCTTAGATTCCTTTAACTCTTAAGAGAACTATGGTAGGGGCAGCTAGGTGGTGCAGTGGATGGCATACCTACCCTGGAGTCAGGAGAACCCGAGTTCAAATCCAACCTCATACACTTACTAGTTGTGCAGCTCTTAACCGTGATTGTCTTTAAAACAAAAACAATGTGGTAGCAAGTAACAGAGGCTTACACAAACTTGGATGCTGTTTTTCTTAAACCTACAGAGAAAGGTAGTTTCATTGTATTACCCAGCAAAGGGTTGAGATATTTGAAATGACCACTGGGTGGTGCTATACTCAAGCCAGCGGCCAAGCAGAATAGCCACACCACCAAGCCACATGACCCTCTGCCACTAGGCAATTAATGATGATGGCAATAATAGCATTTATAAATTGCATTAAGATGTGTGGGGAGTTTTGCGACTATGACTTCATTTTATCCTCACAAGTATCCTGGAAGGTAGGAACTAATATTATCATGATTTTACAGGTGGGGAAACTGAGGCAGATGTTGTAACTTGCTGGAGTAACACACTGTTTTCCTTACTTCAGGATCAATGCTCTATACTGCACCACCAAGCTCCCTCTCTATTAAAACCTACTTTGTTTGGGTTATGAATATAGATTTGGCATGATGAAATATGGCTTGTGATTTAAAAATCAATGATGCCACTCCACCCCAAATTGGGACTTTATTTCATTCAGGACAATGCACACAGACATTTGTTGTTGTTCAGTTGGGTCTAATTCTTCATAACCCCATTTGGCATTTTCTTGGCAAAGATACGGAAGCACTTTGCCATTTCCTTCTCCAGGTCTTTTTGCAGATGAGGAAACTGAGGCAAACAGGGTGAAGTGACTTGCCCAGGGTCACACAGCTAGGAAGTGTCTGAGGCTGGATTTGAACTCAGGAGGATAGATGCCCCCTGTTCACAGAATACAATCACTCAATTTATTAATGGTCACAAAATCTGTTGATTATAGAAGAAAGTGGTAAAGGAAAAGACCAAGAGCTTCTGCCTGGAGAATATGCTCAGCCTGCTCCCCAAACCCACAGCAACTGAAATAGAACAAGACAGAGGGATGTGTGTGTATTTATGTGTGAGTATGCATGTGTATGTGTGTGTGTGTGTGTGTGTGTGTGTGTGTGTGTGTGTGTGTGTGTGTGTGTATGTAGACCCAGTCCCAAGTCCAGATTTTTTCAAGAAAAATCAAGGGAGAAAGGAAGGGAATGAAAAGTTGCCACCTTCTCACTTTCACCAATGGATAAGGATTTCAAAGGCTTCCAGATCCTAGCTGCCTGACCCATTTTGCCTCTGTGTACTGCTATCTAAGGTCTTGCTCTCTGTACCTAGCCCACCTCCCTGTGTCATTTTCAGCACTGGCACCATCTATCACTGAAGACAGAGAGACAGGGTCCTCTGTGGTCAGCAACTAGGGAAAGCAACTCCCAAGGTCTGCTGGATCACATGGCAGATGGGAAACCCCATTCCACATTTTGCAACTCTCTCTCTGCTGCCTGGGCCCCCAAAACAGTAGGCACGAAGAATTCCTCAAGACAAAGGAAACCGGGGAACTTTGAAATCTGTACTTAGGTGCACAGACCGAGCCCGTGTTCAGGTTCTGACCGATCTCTTCCCCTCCTGAGGACTTCCAAGGGCACCTCCCTTTCCCATAGGGAATATTACCTGTATGATGATGGACAAGTCACCTTACACCTCCCAACCTGTCTGTGAACTGCTCCAGCTCCTCACCAGCAGCCTTGTCTTCTGGAGTTCCCTGGAGGCTGCTCTCCTGATGGATGCTTCTCCAGCCTGGATGACCATTTCACAAGAGGCTCCAGTCAGGTTCACTCTCTCCCAGCTCAAATGAGTCCACTATTTCATCATCCTCTTCCCCTTTACGCTTTGTATTCCCCTATTGGAATGTAATTTCTTTGAGAGTGAGAAGAGAGGAAGAAAGAAGAGAGAGAGAGAGAGAAGGAAGAGAGAAGAGAGAGGTGAGGGAGGGAGGAAGAGGGGGAGAGGGAGAGAAGGAGAGAGAGAGAGAGAAAGAGAGAGAGAGAGAGAGAGAGAGAGAGAGAGAGAGGAGGGAGAGAGGGAGAGAAAGAAAGGGAGAGGAGGAGAGAAGAGGGGGAGAGGGAAAAAGAGAGAGGGAGAAAGGGACAGGGAGAGAAGGAGAGAGAGAAGGAGGGAGAGAGGGAGAGGGAGGGCAAAGGGAGAGGGGGAGGGAGAAGGTATTGTTTCCCTGTGGTTGTATCCTCAATACTTAGTACAATGCCCGGAACATAGTAAGTGTTTAATAAGCGCTGGGCCTCTGGGCCTCATTTTCCTTATCTGGAAAATGGAGATACTAGTATGACCATAAGGGCTGTTGTGACACTCAAATTCTTTTTGTGAGACATTTTATAAGCCCTAAAATGGTGTGTGTTTATGTGCTTAATGAGGTAGCTATCTCATTTTTTTTCTTTTTTAGTTGGTTCTCTCTTAAGTAGAAATAATGCTGATGCCACCTTCTCCTGAGCTTATTGTGAGGAAAGTTCTTTGTCAACCTTAAAAGATTCTATCATTGGAATCTCTTTTTTTTTCATCCTTCACTGCAAATACTACCTAGGAGGTACCCTTGGGGGCCTCGGTAACTAGTGACTTCCTTGCACAGATCACCTTCCACTTAATCTGTTTCTATCTTGTATGTACCTAGTTATTCACTATTAAAATATAAGCTTTTTGAAGGCAGGGGCTGTTCCTACCTTTCTTTGTAGCCCCAGCACTTAATACAGTCCTGAGCACATAGTAAGCACTCCCTAAATATTTGATGACTAGAGTTCTCCTGGGGAAGTTGGAGGCCTGGAAATACCTGTAAGAAGTCCCTGAAAGAACTGCTATTTGAACCACACTGAATTAATGTGGCAGCTAGGTGATGAAGTGGATAGAGCAAAGTGCCTGGAGTTAGGAAGACTCATCTTCCCAAATTCAGATCTGGCATCAGACACTTACTAGCTAGCTGTGTGACCCTAGGCAAGTCACTTCACCCTATTTGCCTCAGTTCCCTCATCTGTAAAATGAGCTGAAGAAATGGCAAATCACTCCAGTATCTTTGCCAAGAAAACCCCAAATAGAGTCATGAAGAGTCAGACATGAAGGAACAACAACAATAATTACTGATCCTGAATGAAGGCAAGGCCTGGTAAGTTTTCTGTCTCCTCTGGTCTTCTGGAGCAGTGCCCGCTGGATAATAAGTACATAATAAATACTTGTCCACAGCTTGACTTGCTTGCCCAGGTAAACACTTTTGAATGCAATGTTGAACGCATTAACCTGTAGAGGGAGCCAGAAACCCTTTATCTTGGCTTTCTCAGCCACTAACCGATTTTAAGGTAACCTAAGTGGCAGCTGTTAAAGGCGGCTGGTCTCATTAGCAATCCACTTACTGTATAAAGTCTATAAAATCACTTTGCTATAAACCATTTCAAATCACCCTAGTTTTTAGGAAAGGTTCGTTTTTTTAAGTGCTGCTCCCACCTGCTAGGTGAGTCACAAGGCTAAGCATTTGAGTTTTTCATTCACTTTTGACTTCTGGGGATTTGCTTAGAAAACTACTGGACATTTTGCCTTCACTGATTTGTTGGGAAGCGTGAGGACGCAGTTACCTGGCCCGGCACTGCCTTGGAGTCAGAGGAGATGGGCTGTGAGTGCCAGAGGGGCCATTTGCCTAGGTGACCTTGGGCCCCTCGGCCTCCCTGAGCTTCAGGTCTGCTGTAAGATGAGGGGGTGGGTTTGGGAGCTCTGAAAGCCCCCCACCCCCAGTTCAGCTTGGGTAGGTACTCCAGACTAGCAGGAGACCTGGGAGAGTGGAAGGGGAAAGTGGGTTTGGTTTTCCTGGGAGGGCTGACAGAACGGGGGCTCCCCAAGGAGCGGAGTTTCACCCTGACCGGCAGTCCAGTGGCGGAGGCCCGGCTACCCCGCTCCAGAGCCCCGGGGAGCGGTCGAGACAGGCCCGCTGCCAGCTGCTCCGGGACGGGGAGCTGGAGACGTCGTAGCCGTCTCTGAGGGTTCGGCAGCGAGTGGGGGGCAAGCTGGGCAAGGACCGATATCGGCGAATGGCCGCTGGGAGCTGAAGGGAGGGGGTGACACGGGCCGGGGAGCCCTGGGACGCGTGGGCGGCCAGAGCCCGCGGGAGGGGGCAGCCCGAGCGCCCCAGGCCGGCCTCCCCGCCCCCTGCCCAGCGGGTCCCGCCTCCGTCACGTGGGAGGAGCAGCGGCCGGCTGTCCCGGAGCCCCAGGGCGCAGTGCCCGGGCGCAGCTCTCCCGCCGCGCCGAGCTCGGGGCACGCACTCGATCCTGTCGGCGAACTGCTCTCGGGAGCCAGGTCAGTACCCGTGCCGCGTCCTGCCCGGGCTGGGGGAGCCCAGGACACGCGCGCGCCTGTCCCCGCGTTGGGGACGCGAAGTGAGGCTCTTGGGAAGGAGCGCCGGAGCGCACGGGGAGCGCGTGGGGCTGGGGGCAGCCCGCAAGGGCAAGGGCAAGGACACAGGCGGAGGCGAGCTCGGCGAGCCCGGTGAGTCCGGGAGCCGCAGAGCCTTGGGCCGGCCCGCGGGGCAGGGGACCCCGCCCAGACCTCGGGCACCGCTGGGAGGACGGGATGGCTAACTGATTTGCGCCCCCGGCCCCCGGGGGGCTGAGCCGGGCTGATGGCCAGAAGAGCGGGGCTAGCTCCGGCCGGCCAGGTGGGCGGCTATACGCCCAGGTGCACGGTGAGAGGCGGTGCCTTGCACCGGGCTGACCTTTCAGCTGCCTTTGGCAGTGGCATGTGGTCAGGTGGAGCGGATCCTAATCCCGGGCTGCCCCTGCCCAGGTGCAGGAAGTAGCCCTCTCCATGGATAAGTGTGCGCCGGAGAGGCTGCGGGGAAACTTCACGGCTCCCAGATGCGTGAAGGGTTGTTACTGAAAACTAAGATTGCGTATGGAAAGCAGGAGGGGAATAAGCATTTATGCAGCGCCTACTGTGTGCCGGCCACGCGTGTTTTACAAATACTATTTAATCTTCACGACACCCCTGCCAGGTAGAACAATCTCCGGTCCCCCTGACTCCAAGCAGTACTCCATTCTCTGGGTCCCCAGCTGAAACCTTGGATGGGGTACAGGATCTGGAGTCAGGGAGACCTGAGTTTAATCCAGCCTCAGACACCTCCTGGCTGCGTGATGCTGGGCAAGTCACTTAACCTCTGCCTGCCTTAGTTTCTTCATCTCTAAAATGGAAATAATAATAGCATAATAATATATCAATAATAATAATAGCACGTCCCAGGGATGTGAGGATAAAATGATAGGATGATAATGGGTTTTAAATGCCAAACTGAGGAGTTTATATTTGGACCTAGAGGCAGTAGGGAGACCCTAGGGTTGATTGATGGTTTAAGGGAATGGCTTGTGGTTTAGGGATATCGTGGTGGACCAGATTTCATCCCTATGGAGAACTCTGGGCACAGCAACTCCTATTAATGAAGATCAGCAACTTCTCAGTACTTATACTCAGTGCCTAGCACGGAAGGAGCTCAGTGAATGCTTGACTGATAATCTGTAATTGAGTCTTGACAGATGTCTGAGCCTGGGAGAGTGTAAGTAATTTAGGAGTCTGAGGCTGGATTCAGTAAATAAACCCTAGGAAGCTTCCTGAAGCCAACACACTGGGGTCAAGTGACTTATGTAAGGTCACACAGTTCGTTAGAAACAAAATTGAATCCATATCTTGCTTCCTGCAAGCCTAGCACTCCATTATTCAACTCTGTCACTGTCTTTTAATTCTTGGCTATTTTAGAGAGCCTAAACGAGTTTTTAATTATTTCTTACATTTATTCAATAGTCTTGAGTTTCTTTGTTTTAATTTTTAAAAGCAGAGAGTGGAATGTTTTTGTATGCATCTCAGTGGGGGAAAAATTAAACTACTTTTTATTTATAGGATTCTCATTTGATATCCCCTCCTCCGAATGTTAACCTTCACAGAAAAATGCTTCCTTGTTCCTCTAATAGAAATTTATATCAACTTGAGATCTTGTGGGTCAGTGGGAAGCAGTCTATGAATAAGGTAAAAATGTAACTAATAATGAAAAAATTGCATTTGGCTTTAGACTCTAGTAGTGGAAAGAGAATTGAATTAGAGACCAGGATTTGTAGAAAGGATAGTCTACATTTGCTACCTTCACTACTAAATCACTCCTTAATCCCTGATATATGGCTTCTCTCTCCATGACCAGCTAAAACAGGTCTGTCGAAGAGCATTCACAACCTCCTTGTTGCCAAATCCAGTGTTTTGTTTTGTTTTGTTTTCTGCTGGTCCTGGATAATTCCTTACCTCCTTCAATCATTTTGGTCTACCAGCCCTCTTGACACCTCTTTTCCTGAGGCTTCTGTGACTGAACTCTGGTGGTCCTCTTCCTAGGTCTGTAACCACTCGTTTCTTCTGTTGGCTGTTGGTTATAGGGCCATCAGATTCAGACTTGAAACTCACTAGTACAGTGCCCTTGCCATTTTCCAGTGGTCGCCCTCCCAGGGCATCTGTTCTCGCCTCCAGTGTCTTCTCTCTACACTGTGATCTCATCCACCCTTGTGACTTCAGTTATCACTACCATGTAGATAACCCCCAAATCTAGCTTTCTATCCAAACCCTCCTGGCAGCTCAGTCCTGTATTTCTAAGTGCCTGATGAAAAAGGCAGCAGTGTAGTAAAATGCAACTGGCTGGAGGAGATGGAGGAGAAAGAATATTGTGGGATGGAAGTCTTGAATTTAAATTCTGCCCATATTATTTTGTAACTTGGGATAAGTCACTTAGCCCTTCTGGACCTGTTTCCTTATCTGCAAAATGAGAAGTTTTATTACATTACATTATCTTACATATTATATTATATTAGTTTTATACTATATTAGTTTTCTATTATATTATATTCTTGATGACCTCTAAGGCTCCTTCTTACTCTATGATTCTTTTTTCTCAACCTCTAGTTGGTTTCTTCTTCACCACTCCCACCACAACCAATGTAGTTTAAGACATCTATATTTTCTCATAGACTAGTAATAACCTCCCAGCCAATCCCTTTTATCCCTTTCTGCAATCCGTTCTCAGTATTGCCTGATTAATCTTCCCAAGTATTATTCTGATCACAGAATATTAGCTAGTATAGGTTGTTATAATTTGTACTTACTTTTATTAATTTTTAAATTTTCCTCCTGTAATAATATTATTCCAAATGACGGTCACAACAGCCTAGTGTGGTAGCCATACACAAAGATGGTCATACTCTTGGTCATGCTGTTGACTGAATACATTTCACCTCCATGCTCACCAACTCTGAAATTCCCTTATCTGGTCACAGCCTGTTGTTTCCCATTTCCCAATTCCCATTCCCAAACAATAAATTCCTATTTATTGTTTTATATCCCCAAACCCTATTATTCATCCAGACTGTGAACTCTAATCCATTTATCCCTTGGTTTTCTCCCAGATCAGCAGCTACACTCACTCTTTTTCCCATCTTGACCTTTTGGTGAAGCAGTTCAACATTACACTGGCCCTTGATTGCCTGGCCCCTTTATCATACTGCCAGTCTTGCCCTGCCATTCCTCAGCCCTGGATCCCTCTCATCCTCTGCTGCCTTTTTTCCTACACACATACTGCTAGATGAAGCTGGAAAAAATCAGGGAACCATGCTGACTGAGTCCACTACAAATTTATTTTACACAACCTCAGCTGTGTCCCAACTGCCTAGAGGCTATCCTTTTGAACCTCCCTAATTAACTCACTGTCTCCCTCACCACAGTGACTCTTCCAGACCTCTTCATCCCTCTTCAAACCTCCTGGGGCTACCCCTTCCCCATCCTCTCAACTTGGAACCTTGACTCATGTTTTATTGAAAAAATTCAGGCCAGTTGCCAAAAGCTCCCACTTCTCCCTTCCGCTTCCTATTATCCAGACGCCTTCACTACTATCTCTTCCTTCGCCTTATCTCCCATGAAGAGGTGGCCTTTCTCTTTGCCAAGGTAACCCCCTCAACATGCACAGTGGTTCCTTTCCTTCCCCTCTTCTCTAGCAAATTGCTCCCCCTATCTTCCCCTCTTTTGAACTTATCTTTAGTAAGATTTCTACTGGCTGCTTCCCGGCTGCCTACAAATATACTCATGCCTCCCCCATCCCCAAGGAATCCTCATTTGACCCATTCAGCCTCCCTATCTATTGTCTCATATTTCTCCTCCATATAGTGGCTAAATTCCTTGATAAGGCCATCCATAATAGGCCCATCCACCTCCTTTCCTTGTTCTCTCATTTTAACTCCCTACTGTCTGGCTTCCAACCTCCTCATTCAATTAAAACTAACCTCCAAAGTGATTAACGATCTTGTGATTGTGAAATCAGTGGCCTTTTCTCATCCTCGTGCTTCCTGACCTTTCAGTAGCCTTTGCTCGACACCTTTTTGATACCCTCTTCTCTCTAGGTCTTGTGGCACTGCTGTCTCCTTGATTCTACTCCTACCTATCTGATCACTCCTCAGTCTTCTTTGCTGGTCCTTTATTTGAGTCACACCCACCACCCATGGGGAGTATACCTGAGCTCTCTTCCCTTCTCCCTCTACTATCCTAGTTCACTTGGTGATCTCATCAGCTCCCATGGATCCAATGATCACCTCTATGAAGACAATTCTCAGATATAGCTGTCTAGCCATAACCTTTCTGCTGACCTCCAGACTCATATCTCCAGCTGCCAACTGGACATTTCAAAGTGGAGATCCTAAACACAGTTTAAACATATTCCAAACCAAACTCACCTTTCCCCCCAAACCCTTCCCTCTTCCAGACTTCCCTGCTCCTGTTGAGGGCATTGTGATCTTTGCCATCACCTAGCCATAATCCTCCACTCTTCAGTACCCCCCCCCCATATCCATTCTGCTGCCAAGGCCTATCAGTTTTACTTTCTTGACATCTCCCATGTGTGCCCCTTCTCTCTTCTGACACTGTTGACACCCTGTTATGGGTCTCATCACCTCACACCTGGACTATTGCAGTAACCTGCTGGTGGGTTTACCTGCCCTACGATTCTCCCCTTTCCACTCAGTCTTCCACTTCTAAAGCTCAGGGATGACCAGGTCACCCCCCTGCCCATTAAACTCCATTGGGCCCTTGTCACCTTCAGGATCAAATATAAAGGCCTGTTTGGCTTGCAGAGCCCTTTATCCCATCCCCACCCCCTTTCCAGTTTTCTTACTCTGCCCGTCCCCTATCCTGCCCAGGACTCAGACCCAGTGACACTGGTCTTCTTGTTGTTCAGCAAACAAGATGCTCCCACCTCTCAACCCCAGGCTTTTCACTGGCTGCTTCCTGGGCCTGGAGTCCACTCAGTCCTTGGCTCTGCCTCCAGGCTTCCTTCAGGTCCCAGCCAAAATTCTACTTTCTTCAGGAAGCCTTTCACAATCCCCCTTCCATTCTAGTGTCTTCCTGCTATTAATCATTTCCAGCTTATCTTCTATGTAGTTTCTCTGTACATGGTTGTTCACATGTCTCTCCTATCAGGACCTTGAGAACAGGGACAATGTTTTACCCTTTTTCACATTCCCATTGTTTAACACGGTGCCTGGCTCATAGGAAGGGCCAGGCCGATTTATTACAGCCCTGATACATGCTAGGTGCTGGCATAAGAGGACAGAATTGACCCAACCCCTGCCTATCTCAGAAAGCTTATATTTGGGGAAGGGGGGGAGGACCAGAAAAGGGAGAGGAGGAGCTGGGAGACAATATGGGCAAATACAGAGTGTCCCAAAAATGCAGTTTTAAATTTTAATAAACTTCAAAAAAGGACTGGAATTTGGAGAAGATGATCTGAGACAGGCAAATGGCCAACCTCCCACTCCCAACATTCTTAATAGGGCCTTTGCTGGCCTACTGGTTTGAAACCCTATACCAGCAACTATATTTCCCACTTTATCTCACCTTGGGTCTTGGTGACCTTACCATTCTGCATAGACTTTTGCTTTTATTCTTCCCCTGCTCCTAGTTCTACGAAGTCCCCATGGCTCCAACCCTCCCCCACCCCCCATTGCCTTTCTGTAATGCATTAACATTTAAGATTTAAGATCTTCCCCTCCTGGTTAATGGACCTCATGTGGAGCACATTAAGGGAAGCTTGCTGAGGGGAGGCTTGCTCTTGTAGGAAGGCTTTCACACCTTTTGCTAATTTCTGATTAGGCACTGAGTCACCAGGGTTGTGATACCTTCTGCCCCTGAGAAGTGTATCTATACTCTGAGTTGGTATTTTGCTTTGGGGGCTAGCTTATGAGAAGGATCTTGTGATTCCCTGGTTGAGATTCTGAGTGACCATGTGTTCAGAGCTCCCTGACTGCTCAGATATAAAAGCTCTCTCGATCCAAGGATGTATATAAAGTGTGTAGCAATATTGCTTTGATTTAAGCAGTCAGAGCCCTGTCTGTTGGTCTTTATTTCTCTGCTTGTATTTTTTCTGAAGTTCAGGGTACTGACTTTTCCCTTAGTGAATGTAATTTTAAAAAATTGTTGACCCCCTTAAATAGCTATCTTTCTCAGTAAAGCAGATCTAAGAACCTGTGCTAGCAGCCGTCCTGAGGGTGCCAGGATGGCTGCTGCTACACCTTGCCCCGGCATGTGTCTTGTGACCAGTCTGTGCTCTCCTGGAGTTTCCAGGTAGGCTCTTGTGAACTTCCTCTTGTCTGGCTTCCCTTTCTTTTTGCTGAAGCTGGGAGGGACCAGGGGACTTCTGTTATATGGATGGCTTTAATCAGCCTCTTTGAGTTCTTTCCTTGATCAGTTAATTGCCTCATTGGACCTGTCACCTCTCTTGCCACAGGACCTTCTCTGTGTGGTTCTTGTCTTTAGGCTGATGACTTTTCTGTAAGGCTTGGGGGCCTTTTTTTGTCTTTTGTTATTGTCATTTTTAATTTTTTCTGGATGCCAGCCTAGTACCCAGGCTGCCCATCCTTCATTCTTTGTCCTCACTTCCTGACCCGCCTTCCTCCTTTTCTAATTGTACTTTCTCTCATTGACATCACTAATGGTAGCCCAATGTTTTAGTTACTATCTCCATTATGGTTTTTCAATGTACTATAATGCAATGTATGACAAGGAATGGAAGCCCTAAGACTATTTCTAAAACATCTTATTCCCATCTTCAAATTGTTCTGTGAGGTCAGTGGAATGACTTTACCTTTGTTAGCTTTACTAAGATTTATCTAGAGAAAAAAAAAGGAACTTCCCCATTGTAGGTAGATGCCTTGAGTCTGGAAGACCTGAGTTCAGATCCTGCCTCCAGGTACTTACTAGCTGTGTGACCCTGCTGGGCAAGTCAACCTCTGCCTGCCTCACTTTCCTCATCTGCAAAATGGGGATAATAAAAGCACCTACCTTACAGGGTTGCTGTGGAAATAAAATTGAGCTAGTGATTGTAAAGTGTTTTACAAACCTTGAAGCACTATATAAATGCTTAGCTATAATTATTACTATTATTAGTATCTAGTATTTAGTATATTAGGATCTAGTATTGAGGATCCTAGTATCTAGGATCCTAAGCCTTTTGAATTCACAAGAATTCCCATTTAATTTTGAAGCAGCTCCCCTCCTCCCCCCAGGGAAACAATCTGGTGCCCCCACCACCCCAGGTGAAAGGTCCAGCAGTTAGTCAAAAGCCAGGCAGATCAGAGGCAGGACGGAGTTAACACCGGGCTAATCCAAATGGCTCTCTGTGACCTCACATCAGTGTCCCAAGGCACCAATTAGCTAGGATGTGGCATTTCCCTGCTGGAGCCAGACGGAGGCCCCAAGGGGCCCCTACACATCTCTCAGCCAGCCTCCAGTGCAGCCTGCCAGAGGAGCCAGAAATACCTATCAGGATACCTTTTTCCTGTATATTGTGCTAATTGGATTAGGAGAGGGCTGGTACAGAGCTTGGTAAAGTTTCTGTAATACAGAATGACAGGGGAACAAAGTCCTCTGATGCTATCTTTGCAAAGAGATTGTCTCTTACCTCTTTCTGGCCGAAGGGAGAGAGTACAGGGATCCCACTAGGGATAAGACAGCAGCACTGGGCATGGCCCTGAGCCCTACTTTTGGTAGAGAGTCAGCTGTGTTTGTTGTAGAGGCCAGTGTAGACTGGGCAGGGATGCTCTCTGGTCCCCCTCACCCTGCCCCAATGCTCAGGCTGAGCAGCGGGGTGGTTGGGAATAGGCCTTTTGTCTGGGCTAAGCATTCACGCACTATTTCCTAAGGCCTTTCTAGCCCAGGCTATTGCCACCACCATTCCTGGAGACAGAATTGCTTGCAGTAGAGGCCCAGTGCTCTATCAGCTGTGACATTCAGCTGCTTTGTTGTTCAGTCTGTCTGGTTATGTCTGACTCTTTGTGAATTAGTTTGGGTTTTTCTTGGCAGAGATACTGGAGTGGTTTGCCATTTTATAGATGAAGAAACTGAGGCAAACAGGGTTAAGTTACCTGCCTAGAGTCACATAGCTACTGCCTAAGGCTGGATTTGAACTTAAGTCTTCCTGATTCCAGGCCCAGCACTCTTAACTGTGCCACCTAGTTCTGTGTGTGTATATACACATATAATATCTTTGTATATGTGAACCTATACACACGGACATGTGTTTGTGTGTGGAGAGAGCACGTGAATGCACTTTTTTAGGAAAATAATTCACACTAAAATGTGACTAGCTGATAGACTAACACTGAAAAAATGCATTATAAAAGAGGAAATCAAAAGTAGCATGCACCTTTCTTAGTGCCCCTTGGTCCTACTCTATCCAAGGTAAAAATAATAATAATAATTTATGATTATGTATAACACATTTATTCTATGTTTATATAATATATTGTATAATTTATATAATATTATAGCTATTATTATATTATACTATTTATTGCTATTATTATAACTATAAATATACAATTTATATATTTCTTACTGAGTGCCAGGCACTGTGGCAAGCATTTTACAATTATTATCTCATTTAATCCTCACAACAATCCTAGGAGCTAAGTGCTAATGTTTATCCCCATTATACAGAAGATAAAACTGAGGCAGACAGGTTAAGTGACTTGCCTAGGGTCACACAGCTACTAAGTGTCTAAGGCTAAATTTGAATCCAGGTCCTCCTGACTCCAGGCTTGGTGTTCTGCCTGCCACCCTGCCAAGCTACCTCAGTACCTACAGCAGTGGGGGAGGGCTGCAGTCTGCAGCTCTGTGGAATCTCTTGTTAGACCTTTCTGGTATCACTGACCAGACCGGTCAGTAGTTGTGGCATCTTCTAGACTCCAAGTTTCTGCAGCCTGAGTGTAGAGTTTGGGGACCAAGTTTGTGACCTTGAATCCAAAGCTGGACAGAATCAACATATCTGAATCAGAGCTGGAGGGAACCTTCCTTCCCCAGTTCATCTAGTCCAATGACTTCATTTTGTAGATGAAGAAACCAAGGGCAAGGGAGATCCAATAATCCAGGAAACATTTGTTAAACTTGTTAGCTGTGTTCCAGGCACCCCCATAAGCATTGGGGATAAAATTAATAAAAAGACAGCCCCTGCCCTCGTGGGGCTCGAAGTCTAACAGACTTGCCTAAACCCCCAGGATAAGGAGAAGCAAGGGCCAGGATTCAAACCCAGTGGTCTTTCCCTCAGACTACACTGCCAGCCTGGCACCAAGTGCTCCTGGGAGAGGGCCTTTGGCAGAGTCAGGGCTGCGATTAGGAGGGCAGTATCTTTTACTTAGAGCAGAACAGGAAAGATTGTAAGAAAGAAGACTGAGGGCTGGGAGGTAACACAGTGAGCCTGACTGGGGTCAGATTTCTCTGGCAAAACTTATAAAAGGGAACAAGAGAATACATAGTTCCTGAAGGGGATTTTCGGCAGACAAATTATGATCCTGTGATGGCTTTTCTCTTCCTCTTTTTCCTCCTTTCCCCACGCCCATTCACTCAAGTAGCCCATTCAGGACTGAATTTGTCCTGCGTAAGCAGTTGTTTCTGTATTTTTCAAGATCCCCTAAGAAAGAAACTTCTGGAACAAACCCTTTATTCTGCACCCTTCACAGTCCCCCCTTCTTTAAGAGTCCTTTCTCAGCCCCCCTCAATGCTAGTGCCGTGATCCTGTATATGTCGTGTTTGCATATGGTTATTTACAGGTCCTCTCTCCAATAGACTGTGAGCTCTTTGAGGGCCAGGATTGATTTTTGTCTTTCTTTAAATCTCGGTCTCTTAACACAGTGCCTGGCATATAGTCAGCGCTTAATAAGAGCTTATTAACCTGACTTAACCACTTCTAGCCCCAAGATGATCGATAGAAAGCTGTTTTGCCTATCTGCATCTATAAAGGGAGTTTCCACCCTGGAAGTTCCCCATATCATGAAGTTATATGTCACGCCTTTTAAAGTCAAGGAAAGGAAAAAAAAAACAAACCAAGGCTGAAACGTTTTCAAACCTTTGGAAAGATGAACATTCCAGAGATCAGGAGATAGTCACTACATATTTATTGCTTAAAATCTGAACGCAGCCTGGAAGGCAGACTTTTAAAAAGGAGGCAGACTTTCTCTGCACCTTTGAATCAAGAAGAGAAATTAAAAGGAAGAGGCCAATTTTTTTTTTTAATAGTACATTGTGTTGGGTGTCATCCCATGACTTACAGAGAAATTCTGTTTTGAATTAGTTGGTTAGGAGAGGAGGTGGGAAAATGAACGATGCCTTGGGCTTATTTGCTTATTAATTTTGACATTTGTTTGTAACAAGAGACATGAAGAATAGTGTTTTGTTTTTTTTCTCCTTTGTCCTTACAAGTAAGTGAAAAGTTCACAGAAAATCTGCACTTTGGAATCTATGCCTGTAGGCTACTAATATACCCAAGAAGGAAGCAGGTTTTTCTTATACCTGGAGATTTTTGCCCCTTGAAAGGGAAAGAATAATTGTTGAAAGAGATGTGACAATCACTTTCTATTGCTCTTCTTCCTTGTAAATGACATTCTCAGCTGCTCTAAGAATCAATAGTCACTGTATTTTGTACAGTGACCTGGAAGATTGGCCATCCCTTTTGATGACAGCAGAGAGTACACTTTAATTATGGCTCAGAAAAGAACCTGCTTGGGAATGTCTTGAAGAGGGATGGTTTTTCCCCCCTCCATTCCATAATTTGGTTGAATCTGAATTTTTTTTTTATCATGACATAAATCGTGTTTGCTAGGAAAGAAGAATATTGAATAGTAAACATGAAAGGAGAGACTACAAAAAGTTCTTAACATGATTTGTGTTTAATGTCTGGTGATGAGAGAATTTTTGCTTCAGAGCAAATAAGGACTTAAGAAGCACTTTACGTTACAAAAATATTTCCGATTTTAATTGAACTTCCATTATATTTGAGTAGTCAGAAATGCATTGACTTTTCCAGAGAAAGTCAGAGAGGAATGAATTAAGCAACCTGGTCTTCATCTTGAGAGTATATAAACATGACAATAAGGAAATTGAGTTATCTAAATAGAAATCGTTCATTTCCAACACTTTTCATGATCGCCTACCCAGTGATGGCCTTTAAGATGATTCCCTTGCCTGAAACACTCATAGTTTTTATGTGGAATAGACTTTAGAAACCATTTAGTCAAGCCCTCTCATTTCACAAATGAAAAAACTAAGGCCCAGAGTGGTTGAGTGATTTGCCAAAAAGGAAGGAAGGAAGGAAGGAAGGAAAGGAAGGAAGGATGGATAGAAAAATGGATAGATGGATGGATTTATTAAGCACCTAATGAGCATTTCACAAATATCTCATCTGATTTCACAACAACCCTGGGAGGTAGGTGCTATTATGATCCCCACTTTACAGTTGAAAAAAACTAGGCAGTTTAAGTGACTTGCCCAAGTTCATTTAGCTAGTAAGCATCTTGGGGAAGAATTTGAACTGAATCAAATCTTCTTGATTGTAGATAGGCCCAGCCCTTTATCCATTGAGTCACCTACCTACCTTGGCAAGGAAGTGTGAGAGCCAGGATGTAAAGTGAGATACTCTAGCTCCAGATCTCAGCATATTTTCCTCTAGGCCATAACATATCTTTTATAGTCTTGTAGGGAGGTGGGATATATCAGTAGAGTACGAAGAAAGAAACCAAGGTAGCTTAGAAGAAATACTAGCTATAAGTAGAAATTAAAAGTTTGTTGGGAATTCAGAATTCAAAAGATTGGGGCAGCTAGGTGGTCCAGTGAATAGAGTACTGGCCCTGGAGTTAGGAGGACCTGAGTTCAAATCCAGCCTCAGACAGTTAACACATGCATACACACAAATACACACACACATACACACAAAACTAACTGTGTGACCTTAGGCAATTCACTTAACCCCAATTTCCCTGCCTTCCCCCTCCAAAAAAAATACAAGTTCAAATTTTCCCTTCTTAGATTTTTTTCCCCTTCTTAGATTTGGCTCATGGTTCTGCCCAACTGAACTCTCTTGGGAGGACCACTTCTGCCATCCAACATGTTAGCAATCCCTCCCAGCTTCCTGTCCTGTACGGATTTAATTGGCACCTTATCTCTGCCTTCATCCCTCCACCATTTATTGTCTTTCCCCTGCCATGGACTTCTGTGATAAGATTTTAAAACTGAAACGTATTTTTTTGATCCTAATTCTTAAGTGATTATAGAAGATAGGACTGAGACCAGAGAGACCATCCAACTGAGCCCCTTCATTTCACAGAGGAGAACTGAAGCCCAGACAAGTTTTCATTTGCCCAAGGGTGCACATTTATTTTGTCATTCAGCATATTAGCTGTACTTTAGTTTCATGTAATTTGCAAAGTGAATAAAGATATAATAATAAATGCCTTCTTAGTCCTTCCTGTGTCAGCCATTAGAAACCATGAAGACAATAGGGTATGACAGCCACATCCATCACCAAGGCCAGTCATTGATTATCACTGGCACATTATTCCAGGCCTTTCATGGCCTATCCCACCTCTAGTTTCTCATTTTATTCTCCCCGGTCAACGATGATTGAGGGGTAGCTAGGTGGCACAGTGAGTAGAGCACCAATCCTGGAGTCAGGAAGACCTGAGTTCAAATTTGGCCTCAGACACTTAATAGCTGTGTGACCCTGGGCAAGTCACTTAACCCTGATTGCCCTCCAAAAGTAAACAGTGATTGAACCTAGTCAGTAGCAAGCTTCCAAATGTAAGAGGAAGGGGAAGGGAAAGCCCTGGCGGCCACAGGAGAGTGGAGGCTTCCTGTGACTCCATCTTCATTCTGCAAGTTCAGTAATATTATAGGGAAAAATTCTAATCAGATTTCTGAGGCAGAAAAAAAACCACAATTTTCATATTATTGGAAAGAGTCCTAGACAGAGCATAAGAATGCGTGGAATCTGGGCCGGCTAGGTGGCGCAGTGAGTAGAGCGCTGGCCCTGGAGTCAGAAGGACCTGAGTTCAGATCCGGCCTCAGATACTTAACGCACACACAAACAAAAACCTAGCCGTGTAACCTTGGGCAAGTTACTTAAACCCAATTGCCCTCCAAAAAGCAAAAAAAAAAAAAAAAAATGCCTGGAATCTAGCATCAGCACTGGCTAGCTGCATGACCCTGTTTAAGTCACTTTTCTTTCTGGGCCCTCGTTTCTTCTTCTATAAAGTAAGCAAGGTTGGGAAAGATGATCTCCCAAGTTCCTGTCAGAGTCTATTGCTGGGGCATAAAGGGCTTTGCAAAAGAGTTTAACAACCCAGTCTTTGGCCCTTTTATTTAGTGTGTTTAAAGTAGGAGTTCTTAATCCCGGGGTCCTGATGCTGCTGTTCAGTCATTTTCAGTTGTGTCCCATTTGCGGTTTTCTTGGCAAAGATACTAAAGCTTTGCCATTTCCTTCCCCAGATCATTTTACAGATGAGGAAGCTGAGACAGACTGGGGCAGGTGACTTGCTCAGGGTCACACAGCTAGTAAGTGACTGAGGCCGGATTTGAACTCAGGAAGAGTAGTCCTTCTGACTCTACTGTGCCATCTGGCTGCCTTAAAATATTCCCCAACAGGATACCAAAGAGATCATTTCTGACCTGTTGAGACTCTGTAGTTATTCATAATATCATGTGTGCTGTGTTCCACCTCCTGATTTTATATTAATCATATCTAATATTGGCAAAGGGATATTTATATCTAATCTACCATTGTTGTTATTTTATTCATTGTTTTGCTGACCCCTCGGGTTACAAAGTCAAGAATTTCTGTGCTTGTATCAGCAAGAATATCTTGTGTGAAGATATTAAACCTATTAAGCATCCAATATATTACATCAAAATATTTTTCCTTCCCTAATGGCCTTATTTTGAAATGCAGTTTATTTGCTATAACTGACCTTTTTATTAGCTTTATTAGCATTTACAAAAATAAATAGGTGGGGTTAGTGGATTGTAGGCTTCTGTATCATAAAGAAGAGTGCAAATCCTACTTCTTAGCTTCTTAGCTGAGTGAGTGAGTGACTCCTGCTTGAGTCACTTAAATTCAAATTGCCAGGTAATCCTCCAAGACTATAATTTATAAAGGAGTGGCAAAGTAGCATCTTTGGAGTGAGTTTTCACACCTGGAGGTTCAAGTTAGGGAACTCATTTTATTGCTGAACATCTCTGATTACCAAATTTATTTATTGTTTTGATGAGTGGACTCCATTTAGACTTTATTCCCTTCCTTGTATTCTACATTGGTCTCCTTAATGTCCCTTGCACAAAACAGTCCATCTTCCCAGCCTTTTCACTAGTTGTCCTCATATCTAAGGACTAGGTTAGAATTGAGACAGAACATGGCTGGCCCAGTTTACCATTACGGAAGTATCAATCTGGGGTGCAGGGAACCCACCAACTGCTATCTGTACTCACTCTAAGCCATCAAAACCCAAGCAGTGAGCAACAGTCTTGGACTGTTCATTCAGTGGTTATTGATTGGTCATTCAATGGAAGCCAGAGTGATTTGGGTTTTAAAGGCATAGTCAAGTAGCTCTGTTTGAATCACAATGGGCTTTTTAAAAGCCTTTTTTTTTTCAGAGCTAAGTAAGTGAAATAATAAGCAAAAACTGCAAAACAGAGTAAATTGTCCCAGTTTTTTGGGACATAATTTCTAAATAAATAGACAATTAAAAACAAGCCTAGCCTCCAAACCCTTCCAAGCATCCCAGAGTTATGTTCCTTTAGACAGAGCACCCAACATGGCATTGCCTCAGACAAACTGAGACATGGGAAAGACCTTAATTTAAAAAGGCCCTGGTCATCCACTGCATCCTGGGTCATCTCCAGTCTTCTGGACTCTCCTGTCTTGCCACTGGATTCCCAATTACTCTGGAGGAGGCAGTGAAACTGATAACTTTGTGCAGCTCTGCCTCACTCAGATCCAATTCATTGGCAAGTCAAGACATCACCCTTCTGATATCATTGGTCCTCTTTGAGAACAACAACAAAAGCCTCAGAATAGGAATCCTTTCCTTCCTCATGTTCACTCCCCAGATTCCCTGACTTCATTCAGATCCCAACTAAAATCCAGTCTTCTTCAGGAAGTCTTTGCTAATCCTTCTTAATGTTATCACCTGTTCTCTGAGATTCCCCTTAATTTATCCTGTTTCTATCTTACTTGCACATGGCTCTTTTTATGCTGTTTACCCCATTAAATTGGGAATTTCTGTAGGCAAGGACTGCCTTCTTTGTATTCTTAGAGGTTTTTTGACATATAGTGAGTACAATGCTTAATAAATTCTTGTTTGGCTTGACTTTCTTCCCAGTAATTTGTAGTTTTCTGGGATTTAAAGTTGAGTTGCTTAAGCTTATAGGGGAAGAGAGTTAGGTTTGTTTTTGGTTTTTTGTGGGGTGGAAGATGAAACCACAGAACTGGGCTCTTCCCTCTTCCCCCTAACCCCCCAAAAAACGTTAACCTGTCTAGCTCACTTATTTGTTTCAGCTTTACCTCTCAGACCTTCTTTATGAAACCTTCCTGGTTTTCCCTACCTACCCCAGCCCCTACTATTTCCCCAACACCAAGGTCACTTGTACCGTACATGTTAACATCCCCATATCAGGGAAAGAATTTCTTATTTTTGGTTTCTTTTTATTATATTCACATACCCTAGAATAATTTCTGGCAGTTACTAGAGGCTTATTCATTGATTAATTCCTTTCTTTGCTTCAACGTATCATTTATCCTTCCTGAAAACCCAGCAGTAGAGTTTTTTTGAAGACCTGATTTTGTAAGATGTTTCTCTTCCCTTTAAATATGAATATAGTTTTAGTGGGAAACTTGATCTAAAGCTGTTTTTCTTTTTTTTCCTGCAAATATCTGAAGTACAGAGATTGTTTTTTACTGTGGCTGTTGGGTGATTGAGAACTTAAGCCAAATCCCTTCCCCTCTTTGGGCCTCAATTTCCCTATACATCAAATAAAAGAGTTTGACTTGAAGATCTCTTAGCTGTGACATTTAATCTTATAAGCATTAAGTGCCTGCCTACTGTATACAAGGAGAGGCAACATGGTGCAGGTTTAAAGAGCCACCCTCAAAATAAGGATGACCTGGGTTCAGATCCTTGGGGAGTAGCTTTACTTCTTAGAGGTTCACCAAACTCTCCAATGTGGAGTTGAAGAATAGTTGTTGATCTACGTTGGTGGCAGAGTTCAGTACAGGCATGAAATCATAAGTCTGAGCCCAAAAAATGACCAATGAATGATTTATGTGCTTCCGTAACATCATTCTTCCTCATTTCTTTACCAGTCAGTTTCAAAAACTGCCACCATTTATCACAAAGTCTTCCCGGGTGTTCTTTGATTTCCTTTTCCACTTCTTCACTTTGGAAGCCAGCGACATTTCTCATTTCCTTCTGGCCACTAAGATTTGTCTTTTAATTCTTCCAGCACTTCTTATCAGACTGAGTCTGCATCTCTCCCTGTTCATCCCATAGCATGACCTACCCTCCGCTTGTTCTGCCTGTGAACAGGCCTGAATGATTTGCCCCCTGCTTCTTCTCGGTGTAATTGGTGATGACGCCCTTTAGTTCAGACTGTTTATCTTTGGGGGTTTTCTGGATTGAACTTCTCTTCCAGGCCAGTGTCTTACTTACTGTTTGTGGTCGCTCTTTTGGAAGACATTCGACTTGCACAAGCAACGCTGCCCCCTTGGCTGCTAAATCCCATTTCTCACTTCTGTCTCCTCTCCACTTGCTCAGCCACCGTCCTAATATAAGTGCTTGTCACAGGAACTATCGTAACAGCCTCCTAATTGGTTTCCATCCTTAATAGCTGTAATAATGGTGCACATTTATATGGCGTCAGGCACCATATTTTACTATTAGCAGCTCGTTTGATCCTTACAATGCTCTTCCTTCCGTTCTCCATACAGCTTCCAAAATGATCTTCCTAAAAGGCATAGGTATGACCAAGTTACTGCCCTGCTCTAGAATCTTCAACGACTCCTTATTGTCTGGCAATAGGATTAATAAGTGTTTATTGATTAATTGATTATTGCCTATGGGATAAAATGCAGACTTTTCTTTTTGATATTTAAAGCTCCGTACAGTATGTCTGCACCCCACCTTTCCATAGGTATTCCATACCAGGCAGTTGTCCCACTTGCTATTCCTCAAACATGGAATTCCATTTCCTACCTACACACCTTTGCGTGGACTGTGTCCCATTCCCTCCTCACCAATGCTTTCTAGAATCTTTACCTTCCTTCAAGGCTGTATTCAGGTACTACCTCCCAAATTCCCTAATTGTTTATGACCTCTGCCTCCTCAATTTATATCTCTTTACATGCTGGCATATTGTATTCCAATACATTAGAGATTTTAAGCTCCTTCTAAACAGGGACTGTTTCTTTCTTTCTTTCTTTCTTTCTTTCTTTCTTTCTTTCTTTCTATCTATCTATCTATCTTCCTATCCTCCCCAATGTCACAAATAGACATTTCACAAATGCTTATTGAGTGTGGTCGAGATAAGACCTTTGTTGAATTTTCCTTAAGCCCTTTTATCTCCATTCAATCTTTAGGTCTGTATTGTTTTGCTTCTTCAACATGATGACACATTCTAGGTTCTTTCATTTTTGTTGCGTGACATGTGGGCAAGGATTGTAGATTTAATGACAGACTGGATTTGAACTCAGGTCCTGTGTTGTGCATAGAGAGAATTAATCATAGAGCCAGGAAGCCCTGAATTCAAGTCTCACCTCTGACATGGTGGCATTTTTACCCTCTCCATGCTAAGTTGGAGCAAAGGTGCCAACCTGCATGGGCAGAGGAGGTCTTCTCATCCAGTACTCCCTTATACTACTAGAAACATAGGTCCATTTCCTATCCCCTATGCACTCCGTCTAGTGCCCTCTGTCATTTTTCACCTTTGTATCCCCATAATTTAGCTGCAGGGCCTCACACATGGTTCACATCTGCGATTCAGCATTGGAGGAAGTACCTGGTAGGAAATTTCCTGTACCAACACAGATCGGAAACATCTATGTTTAGAGTAGCCCTGAGAGGTTAGCAGCTTGCCCAGGGTCACAGAATCAGTAAGAGAACCCAGGTCTTTCAGTCTTCCCCTCTATGTACTCTCTGAATCACTGATGCTAGCCTCCATCTCCAGGCTCCTTGAAGTTTCCCTGGCTGACCCCTATGCCTGGAATTCCCTCCCTCCTTTGCCTCTTCCTTCAAACCTCAGCTAAAATCCCACCTTCTACACTCCTGGTCTTCCTTCATGTGAGCACCTTCCCTCTGAGATCTCCAGGTTATCCAGCCTTGGTCTTGTTTGTACAATTGTTTGCATGTTCTTCCCCCCATTTAGTTGTCAGCAATTTGAGTGCAAAGGTTGTTTTTGCTTCTGTAGGTATCCTCAGTTCTTAGCACAGTGTCTGACACACAGTAGGCACTTTAAAAATGCTTATTGATTGACTCCAAAGTCCAGCCATTTTGATTTTAATAGAATTAAAAAACCAGCTTCCCCAGATTTTTAAAAATAGGTTATCAGTCATCAAAGCTCTACTGATAATTAAAGCTCTACTGATTATATTTTAGGTATTTGGAATTACTGTTTGATTTACTTTGGATATACTATGTGCCCAGCCTTGCCAAGGTCAAGGCTTAGGTCTTGAGTGACACACATGTTAACGCCTGGGGCATTGTCCAGTCAGTAATGTTGATTATTCAGAGTGAACCTTTGCCTGTCTGAGTAAGTTTTGGAGTTTTTTGTTTGGGGGTTTGTTTGTTTTTTTGTTTGCTTGTTTTTAGTATGCTAGACTCTGCAATAACAGAACTTTGAGGCTCTAACCTCTGGCTTGAGAATGGAGTCACTTCTTCAGAGCTCTGAGGTATAGTAATGGTGATGGCTTTTGAGTGAGGAATTAGATGTAGTCTCTTCCCTTCCCCAGTTCCCTTTGTCCAGCTCTGTGCTGAGCACTGCAGACTATATAAGACACAGTGTAGGCATAGCCTTAGAAAGAAATAAGAAAATGTACCCTCCTCTCCCGTTTATAAGGCTGAGAGACGGGTGTGCAACTGAAATGCCATTGATGGATTGATTATTTGGCTGAGTTTATGGCAGATGGCTTCTATTTTCTGTGTACAGTAGGAGATGAGGTTCACTGCATAGCGGGATCGAGGGGAGGAGATGGTGTAAGAGACTGGGAGGGAAGAAAAAGTTTGGAACAGTCCTTGTGGAGAGTGAGATAGAAAGTGAATTAGAGAGGAATAAAAGCATTACCATGTAGCAAGGGAGAGGGAGGGAGGGAGAGAGAGAGAGAAAGAGAGAGAGAAGAAGGAGGAGGAGGAGGAGGAGAAGGAGGAAGAGGAAGAGGAGGAGGAGGGAGGGAGAGAGAGAATATAGAATTCATCCCTTCCTCTCTGTTCTCTCTGCCACCACACTAGCATAAGTCTTCATTAATACCCACTTGGTCTATAATAACAACTTCCTCTCTCTCCCTATCCAGCTTATGTTGCTGCCCCACTAATTTTCCTGATGCTTGAAGCTGGTCCTTTGTTCTTCAGATGGAGCACATGGAGGTGATCTCCAGACTTATTTTTGGAGAGCCCAGCATTATCTCCAGATGTTGATGAGGCACCATGGGAGAACCTTAGTGGATATAATCAACCAACAAAATTATAATCTGTTTTGTGTTATTGTTGGGTTAACATGTCCTATCTTCCTTTCTAGGCTAAACATATCCTCCTTATCTATATAGTGTGGTCCTGGGATTTGGTGTGTAGTAAATAAATGGAAAGAAGGAAGTAATGGTTAGATTGATTTGATTACTGTTCCCAGAGCTAAAGGTGGAGGAGAGGAAAGGGGAGGTCACGGGATTGGGAAAAATTTAGGCAACTCAGTGGGCCTGTGCCTGGGGTAGAGCCCAGGACCTCAGAATGGGACAAAGAGGGACGTTAAGGAGAATTTATGGACATAAGCCTTCCCAGGTCGAAGGTTTAGATTTGAGAAGTGGAAAAGTCCAATATAACTAATAAGCTTTAAATCTAATAGAGAATAAATGAATAAAGTATTTATTAAACACTTGCTCCATCTTAAGAACTGTGCTAAGCATTGGGGATACAAATGGAAAAGTAAGCCAGTAGTTGCCCTCAAGGAGCTCTGTAATGTTAATGAGATATAAGATCTTCCCCTGCCCATTAATAGGCCTCACCTGGAGCCCATTAAAGGAAGCTTGCTTAGGGGAGGCTTGCTTGTGGGAAGGTTTTCCACACCTTTTGCTAATTTCTAATTAGACACTGAGTCAGGAGGGTTGTGATACCTTCTGACTCTGAGAAGTGTATATATACTCTGAGTTGGTATTTTGCTTTGGGGGGCTCTTTTATGAGAAGTAACTAATCAAGATTCTGAATGGCCACATGTTCAGAGCTTCCCTAACTGCTTAGATATAAAGGCTCTCTCCATCCAGGAATGTATGTAAAATGTATAGTTCAGGCAGTCAGAGCCCTGTCTGTTGGTCTTTATTTCTCTGCTTGTATTTTCTCTTCTGGTATTTTCTCTGAAGTTCAGGTACTGACTTTTCCCCTGAACTAAAGAATGTAATTTAAAAAGATTTTTGACCCCTTGAACAGCTATCTTTCTTAGTAAAGCAGATATAAGAACCTGTGCTAGCAGCCATCCTGGGTATGGCAGTGTGGTTGCTGCTACAAACTCCTATTCTAATGCGGGAGACAACACATTTGTAAAGTTTCAGCTGCACAACCAATGGAAAAGTCCCATGTTCCTTAGAGTAGAGTGAAAAGTAAATGGTAATGACTCTTTCTAATGGTCATTTCCACTAGAAAAAAACATCCTAACAGTTTCTGATGTTGAATCATTTGACAGTACCAAGGTCTTTGGTGGCAAGAACATCCTTTTTTAGTTCTTTTGAGACTATAGCACCTGCAGGGGCAGTGGTCGGGCTATGTCTCCACAAGGGCTACTTCTTAGGATGATGATTGTGGACGCTGAGATAGATGCATTGTTATGCCCAAGGCTTTTGGGTTCATGGTCCTGGGCCATGTTAATAAGAGTCTAAGGGGAAATGGTGCTCAGGATAGTGGTGCTGATTTGGATTGCCCGGCACCTGCTGCCTCCTGTCTCTCCCTCAGGGTGCCTTTCTGCTTTAGCTTATCTGGCTTTCCCGTCCTGTGGATGGCAGCTGGTTGACAGTTGATATGGATGGCCCCTTCTCCACAAATGCCATCTTCCCAGATGATGGCTGTAAGGGCTAGGCTGGAGGCAGGACTACCTAGGACTGGGGCACCCCTGATGGGCACTGGCCTTCTCGGGACTCTTGTGTCTATCTGCCTGTTAGTAGCTAGTCAGTAGCTGGTGGTTATAAGAGAGGTGAGCCTTTCACAGTCATTTCAGCTTTTAATGGTAACTAAAGATGCTGGGCTGCAAACAGGTCTGGTGGCTTAGGAGACATCACTTTCCTAAAAACTCTCTGGTTCAGAGTCCTGGCTTGCCTGCTGAAAGGTTGTACCCGAAACTTCGGGAGGGATGAGATTTGGCATGGAATAAGAGAATGTTGGAGTAAGGAAGGCGTTTAAAGCATGACTTTTTTTTTATTTTAAAAACTGAAACCACAAGGTATTGAGAGTATTGATATAAAATTCAGGTGGAAATATTCAAAAGGCTGTTGGAAACATGGAACTGTGGAGTTCAAGAAGGAAGTGAGAGTTGGACATAGAGATTTGAGACTCATAAGGGTAAATAAATGAGTTGACCAAAGGGGGAGTCTTGGAGAGCCCTGACCAGAGTCTCTAGGAAGAAATTAACTTGCCACTTGAAAGAGATCGAGGGGATAGCCAGAGGTAGGAGGGTCAGGAATAGACAGTGTCTTCTAATCCAAGGGAGAAAAGTTTCCTAGATGAGTGTTAGTCAGATGCCTCAGGAGTCTAGGGGAACAAGAATCAAGGATCGGAAACTGCTCTTGTACAGACAATCCTTTGTCTAACCTTTGAATGTACTGGAGAGAGGCAGCACGCTATACCATCAAGGTATTAAAATAAAAACAGATGGGCCTTCAGTGAATTTAGTAGTCCCTCCATAGAGATATGGGGATCAAATTGGATAAATTTCTGGGTTAAAAAATTAAGTCTGTCCCGAGGGGCTCACTCATTGTGTGCCCCAAGGCAGGTCACTTACCCTCAGTTTCTTTTACAGTAACATGGGGATAATAGTGAAACATGACTGTTGTGACAAGATAATATGTAGAGTGCTTTACAAAATCTCAAATGTTGCTATTGTTGTTATTACTATTATTATAATTATTAATCTCCTGGCTAAACACCACACTGATCTTCCAACCATTTCCTACAATATCTTGGTCCCAAGGCTTTTCAGTGTCCTGGCTGCCCTCCTCTGCACAGGCTTCCTTACCAGATAACCCCAGAGGTCCCTTCCACCTTCCTAAGTCTTACTAACATTGTCTTTTTCAATCGGCTGTTGCCATAAGTCTTTAATACTAGTAACTAGTAACTTCCTGGAGTCTTTCTTCTCCTCAAAAATGCTTTGAAAAGTTCATGGTCTCTACATATTTCAGGTTCTTTACACTCTCCCATCTGATTAAAAAGGTATCTCTCCCCAGTGCCCAAGCCATGTTTCCATACTCAGACTATGTCTTTCAGATGATAATTTGCCTGAAGGCCAGGAATTGTAAACTATCTCTCTGAGGGGTTTTGGCTTAGATAAGCAGTTATTTAACTAGTAATCACAAATCACAGGCAGCTGTGTTGCACAGTGGATAGAGTGCCTAGCCTGGAATCAGGAAGATGGTTTTGTTTGTTTTTTTTTTCAGTTGTGTATGACTCTTCTTGACCCCATTTGGGGTTTTTGTTTGTAATGACACTGGAATGGTTGGCCATTTCCTTCTCCAGCTCATTTTATAAATGAGGAAACTGAGGCAAACAGAGTTAAGAGATTTGCCCAGGGTCACACAGCTAGGAAGTGTCTGAGGCAGACTTGAAGTTCAAATGAGTTGAAGACTTCAGTTCAAATCCTACCTCAGACACTAGTGATTTCTCCAAGGTCACACTGGTAAATGGCAAGGCTGAAATTCAAACTTAGGTCTTCTACCTGCAAACCTACCAATCTTTCTACTACATCAGGGGCCTTCTGGGATAAATATGAATGTTCCCAGTTTACAAGTGAGAAAACTAAGGGTCTGGGAAGTTGTGACTTGTATGCAGTCATAAATACTTATTAAGTGCTAGAGTTAAGACTCAAAGCCATTTCTTCTCATTCCCAGTAGAGTTCTTTCCACTGTACCATTAGATCTCATATTAAAAACATCTAAGGAACCGTAAGCTCTTCCCAAGTTTTTTTTTCCTTTTTAATCCAGTGAATCTTCAGGACAAGTTAGGCAAGGAAGGTAACAGGCAGGACTGTCCTCTTTATGGCTGAGTCAGAAGGTAGGTAGGTGTCTTTCCCATGGAACCAAAGCTCTTAGTTAGCATTTTCTTCACCTACACAGTAGCCCAGGCATATTGTATGTGCCCAGTGAATGCTTGTGGGAGGGAAGGAGGCAGGTAGAAGGAAACAAAGGAATAGTGAGACCTGTTGACTGGAACTCAAGGCAGGTTGGATTTCTCAGAAATTTTTCCTCCCTGACTTCCCCACTAAAAGTGATCCCTACTTCTCCCCCAACTCCAAATCTACTACCTCCACGATTGAATATCTCATTGCTCTTATCACATTATAAGGGGTGTTCTGCCTAAAACTTTGGTCGATATTGTCACCCGAAGACTACAACCATTCCGTACTTTTTTCTGTCCTGTGTGGTACTGATCCTATATATTTCCATAATTCCTCAGAGATCTACAGGCATGACTCTCGTTCTTTTAATATCTTGATTCTTGACTGTATCAATATACCCCATCAGCTATCGCTCATTAATTCTTACCACATGAGTGGCCTGACTCCTTTTCCACTCTTACATATCTGTGAGAGATTATGCTTTTTGCCAGCTCCCTCACACACGTCATTGTTCGTAACCAGCTGTAGCCTGATTGCACCCACAATGTCTCTCCCCCTTGCCCTTTGGGTTCTTTACAATTTTTATCCTTCTCAGATCATAGCGCTCCATGATTCATAGCCGCAGAGCATCATGGGAAGAACCCTGGCCTTAGAGAAATGGGCTTTTGTGGCAGCTAACCATTTGGGATTTTTCAAAGAACTGGGCAGATTTCCATTTACCACCCAGCTTCCCCTCCTCCTACTCCATTCTGCTCCCAACTCTTTATGCTTCTGCGGCACCTGTCTAAGAAATACATCTTGGTGGACAAACTGAACTACCCACAAATCTTATCTACCCACAAATTAGTCTGAGCAATACTGAGCTTGCTAATTTGTTTTGCTTTTCCAGTGTTGGTTGGTTAACACTCTGGCATATGAAAAATAGTACCTCCCTTGAAGTGAGAAGAGCTCTGGTAGTCATCACTCTGGGCTAGTCACTTAACCGTTTTGAAATGAAATTTTTTTTCATCTTTTTTTTTTTAAACATTAACATGTTACTGTACTGGGAAATAAGATATACAAGCACTGGGGTATGAAGATCCATCTTGCCCTACTGGAAAGTTGGATGGGGCAGGGGGGAGGATATAGGAGAGAGCATATTGGGGGAGGGGGTATTCAGTGGGATCACCATTCTGGGGTGGTGGATAGGGAGAAGGAGAAAATTTATAACTCAAAATCTTGGAAATGAATGTTGTAAACTAAAAATAAACATAAAAAAATTTTTTTAATTAACATGTTACCAGCAGTTAGGTAGTACAGTAGCTAGAGTATTGAACTTGGAATCAGGAAGGCCTGACTTCCAGTTAGAAAAGGGTCACAGACACTAGCTATGGAATTCTGCAACCTCATTCTGCCTCACTTTCCTCATCTGTACAATAAGGATAGTAATAGCAGCTGTCTCCCAGAGTTGTTGCTAGGATAAAAAGAAAGTCTTATTTATAAATCACTTTGTAAACTTTAAGTGCTACATGACTTCTGTCTGTTATGTGCATATATACTGATTGATAAAATCCAATTTTTATACTTACTACATACTATCATTATGATGGCAGGGCTTGTTGTGGCACAGTGTTTTTCAAAACATGTTATCAATATTAATTCTCAGACCTTTTCTTTGATTCCCCTTTCTTGAAAATAATCTTTATTCATCGGTTTATTTTCACCTACATCTGCCAATGTAGCCCTTCCCTCTTCCCCACTCAGGGAGCCATCCTTTATAAAATTACAAAGGGGCAAAGGGAGAAGTTCAGCAAAACAAACCAAGATATTGAAAAAATATGGCTTTATGTACCAATATGTGCCAAGAACTCTACTAGGCATGAGACAAAAGGCAGATGGTCCCTGCCCCCAGAAAGCTTTCAGTTTGTATGACGTAGCAACATGCACACTTTTAAGTACATACCAAATAAATACTGAGTGTAGTAATACTGAGGGAGGGGTATCAATAAAAGCTTCATGTAGGAGATGGACACTGAGCTTTGCAGGAAACCTGGGATTCTAAGAGGCAGAAATGAAGAAAGAATACATTCTGGTCATGGGAGGCTCAGAGGTCAGAGGTGGGATGTCATGTGTGTGAGGAACAACAAAAAGACAAGTTTGACTCGACCTCAGAGTGCAAGAGAGGAGTGTATAAAAAGCCTAGAGAGATTAGTTAGAGCCAGATTGTGAAGGGCTTCAAATGCCAGAGGAGTTTGTAAATTCATCCCTAGAAGTAATAGGGACCCTCTGGAGTTTATTGAGCAGAGGAGTGACATTGTTAGGCCCTGTATGGCCCTCAGTTTCTTCTTTTGTAAAATGAGGGGTTGGGTGCCCTCAGAGATCCCATTCCATTGCTACATCTACCATTCAGTGAAGCTAGTGATGGCCCTCCCCCAAAAGAATGATGCCCTTTGTGGTATGGTGGGAGCTGTCCAGCAGCAGTGGCTGACAGGTGAGGAAGGTGTGGCCAACCTTACACAGCTGAATGACCAGATACTGCCTTCTGCCACTGGCTCCTCAGCTCAGTGCCTCTCAGCCCTTAGCCAGTGTCTGGGTATAACAACAACCCCTTATGTTCTAGTCATCCCCTGAGCAGGGAGCTCTCATAACAGCTTTTCCCTCCTCCTCAGCTCTGAAGCTTAGGCTGTGGAACACTTTTGGGTTCAGCCTGTGGCACCCCTTCCCTCTTCTGGGATGAGTCTAGGAACCACAGTCTAGTCTTAAAGCACTGCCAAGGAGTCTTCTTGCCCCCAGCTCTTGTGGTGTGTGCCCTCCAGGGGCAGCTGTCCAAACCCAGCTGCACTGGGTCTTCCCGAGGTGCGTCCTCCTGGATAACACCTGTCTGACCACCCCCTCTAGTAACCAGCTGAGAACCTGCTAGAAGTATTCCATCTACTCAGCTGTTATGTCTGAGTGGGTGGCCCGGCTGAAGCTGTTTCCACTCTCCTGCCCCCAGGAGGCACAATTTGACCATACACAAACAAGCTCCCTTGTTTCTTGGTTCATGTGGCAACGCCCTCCCTATTAGGTGACTCCTCACCACTAATTGAATTTGAGGTGCTCTCCCTAGAACTGTAGGATGTTTTGGATGACTCACTGGGTAAAGAATCTACCACCTTAAGATCAATCAGTAACAAGAAAAGACTGGCCCTGTGGCTCAGCAAATCAGGGCCTTTCATACTCTGACCCTGGATCGCCAGTGAATGAATGGATTTATGAAGGGCTTGGCAGATCTAGTTTCAAATGAACTGTCCAGAAGAGAGTCTCTGAAACTTAACTAGCTTTGTGCTCACAATCAGGTCACTTTACAGTCACTTCCATGACTTGAGAAACTCTCAGTTTCTTCATCTGTAAAATGGGGATGATCATTAAAATACCTACCTCACAGGACAGTTGTGAGATACAAAGGAAACAATATTTGTAAAGTGCTTTGCACATTTTAAAATGCTCTGGAAGTACCTATACTCAATTCTCCCAGGCCATCCAGTCTTTAAGCCTGTCGTCTTTTGATTCATCCTTCTCTCTCATCCCTTTCTACATCTAATCAGATGCCAAGTGTACTTATCCTTTACCCTCTTAAAAATAATTGTTTACGTCATTTGTTATCAGTAAATAAAAGGTTGTTGCTGTTGAGTCATTTTCAGCTGTGTTTGACGCTCCATGACTGTATTTGGGGTCTTGGCAAAGATCCCGGAGTGGTCTGCCATTTCCTTCGCCAGCTCATTTGACAGATGAGGAAACTGAGGCAAACAGGGTTAAATGACTTTCCAAGGGTCACCCAGCTAGTAAGTGTCTGAGGCCAGATTTGAGTTTAGGAAGATGAGTCTTCCCGACTCCAGGCCTCGCACTGTGCCACTTAGCTGTCCTAAATAGAAGGTAAATTATTTTCAATTAAAAAAACCAAACAAACAATACTCATTATACTCTCCAGCCAGTCCTTTCTAACAAAGAATTGAAATTAAAAAAAAAAAAGTTGAGGGGAGCAGTTCAGCCAAACTAATCAGCCCAGTCAGGTTTTGTTTTTCTAACAGTTTATATACATCTGTCCCTTCCTCTCCATTCACCCTGCTACCCTTTTATTTTAGGCCCTCGTGGCCATTCACCTGGGCTGTTCCAATAGCCTCTCACTAATTTCCCTGCTTCTGATCTCTCCTTCACACGTATAATCCATAGTTGCCAAAGCTATCTTTACACTTGCTTGAAAACATTCAGTGCTTGTCTACCTCCTACAGGATAAATTGCACACTCCTGAAAGGTCACTCTTTTTGAGTGCCCCTTTTCCTCCCCCCCCCCCCCCCAGAGTCTGGTTCTCACCTGCTGTCTAGTCTTAAATCTTCCTATTCCCTTTCATATACTTTATGTGACTGCTAAACCAGACTATTCACTCTTCCTCAATCCCAACCTGCCTCCTGCTGTCTTTGTGCATTTGAACAACTTGACACATTTCTCCCTGATTCCTGAAATGCATCCTCTTCATTGTTACCAGGTCCAATCTTTTTCTGCCCTCAAAGTTCAGTTCAGGTGCCACATCCTCGTTGCAATCTTCCCTGATCCCCCTCAGTGAGTCATTCAGCTAGCATTTATTAAGCACTTACTATATACCTGTCACTATGCTAATCACTGGGGATACAAAGAAAGGTAAAAACCAATCCCATCTTAAGGTTCTCTCTCAGATTTTTCTAGTATGCATCTTTCCTTTGGTTTTATTACACTCTTCCCTTAGGAAAATAGGGTGTGAGCTGGAAGGGACCTCAGAGGCCATCTTATCCAGACCATCATTCTGATTTTATAGTTGAGGAAGCTTGAGGCCCAGAGAGGTTAAATAATTTGACCAGGGCCACACAGGTCAGAATTAGCATGGTCAGAATTTGAACATGGGTTCTTTGCCTCCAGACTTTCCATGGCACCATATATTGTTGCTTGGATTATGGATATGTATAGTTTTATACCTTATCTCCCATGGTTGACTATGCACTCCCTGAGGACAGGAATTGAGTCTGTTTTTTTCATACATATATTCCCAGCACCTAGCACAGTGCTTGATACATAATAGGCATATAAGACAAGTTGGTTCAATTGAGTTAGAACTCCTCTGTCCCCCCTGGAGATCCTGGTAATCATGGAGACTCATTGGAGGAAGAGTTCTGACTATCAGAGACTGTAGCAGGTCAGGAAATTTGAGAACGTCTAGTGGGAAAATCAGGAGATGCCATGATTACCTAAGTACCTATATTGTCGGTTATCTTCAGGACTGAGTGGTTAGTTTGACATACCCTGAATATTGTTTGGGGGTTCTGGGGAGATGGGTTTCGGGTTACATCTAGAGGTAGATAGCAGGAATATTTGGTTTTCCTTTCAAAACACAGCATATCATCTTGTTAAAACAGCTGTCCAGACAGGGCCTGTGCCAGATGTTTACAGAGCTGGGGAATGGCATTCCGAGCCAGAAGAGCCCCAGTGCTTGGCACTGTTTGCGTATTGTAATTGTTCATTAGCATGCATCCAATGGGGACATTGAGAGGAGAAGGATCTTCCCAGGGCCCCAGGCAGAAAGGTGTCTTAGCTGTTCAGTGTAGCCAAGAATCAAGAGAATGAGCAGCCAGCCTGTAAAGGAAGGATGCTGAAAGCCAAACCAGGTCACTAGGGACCAGCCAGTCAACCGGTAATTCATAAGCCCATGTTGTCTTCTTGGCATTTTCTTCAAGGCTCTGGGGACAAAGACAAAAATGAAACAGTAACAGACCCTGCTCTCAAAGAGCTTATGTTCTACTGGGAATTATAATACATACTGAGATTCCTAAGTACAAGATACATAGAAAATAAATATAAAGCAATTTGGTGGAGGAGAGAACATGAACAACTTGGGGAATAAGGAAAGGTCTTGTATGGGCTTAGTGGACAAAGAAATGGTCTTGGGATCAGGAATACCTGGTCCAAGTCTCACCCATGACATCTACTGACTGAGTAGTCCCGGGTAAGTCACTTAACCTCTTAGGGCCCCAGCAGCTCTTCAAGACTGTAAGTTGTAGAACAGGTGCTGGTCTGCTTTGGTAGAGGCAGTTTTTCACCCTATAAGGATGAAATCTCTGGTATAATAATAACAGCAACAACGATAATAATTTGATGGGAGGGAGAAAACTGACACCTGGGGGAGCTGGGAAAAGCTTTGATTAGGAGATGGTGCTTGAGTCTTGAAGAGTACTAAAGGTGCAGAGGGAGTGCACAGCAGTCATGGCGTTGGGAAATGCAATGTCCTAGTAGCAAG
The DNA here is from genome assembly GCA_011680675.1 of Gymnobelideus leadbeateri. Classification (NCBI taxonomy): domain Eukaryota; kingdom Metazoa; phylum Chordata; class Mammalia; order Diprotodontia; family Petauridae; genus Gymnobelideus; species Gymnobelideus leadbeateri. The sequence goes on from WOXC01004486.1 coordinate 855,824, forward strand.
GGGGCTGCTTTTCCCATTCCCTCAATGCTCCACCCACCACTGGAGAGCCCTGAATGCCGCCATGTAGTAAATAACTCCCCACCATTATGTCTCAATGTGTAATACATTACTAAACACATATTAACAATGCTATAGCACATAATATCCACTATATAACCCATTCTATAGATATATAGTACATTAATATATAGTCTCCTAGCATATAATCATATACATTATAATCATATGGTACTAAATACATTAAATTTTAGATTCACTAATGAATTAAGCACACGCATATCTCAATTTACATGTTGCTCATATATTACGTAAGACATTAACTGTTGGAGTACATAGACATATTATCTGTGAAGGTCAAAGCAGTATCCTTATATTACTGGCACGTCCCAACCATTAGTAATACCTCAATCCCCACCTCATGAGAAGCCACTATCCCACCCCACTGAAGGCTTATGATCCTTCAGAGGAAGCCTGTAAATTGCACACGTACCTAGAATTCTCTGACCAGTTACTGGTTGCTACATCAGACTTATCAAGTCCTAACTCAACTAAACTATGCTTTTCATCAAGGCCGATGTGATTGTTTAGATACTAATCAGTCCATAATGCAGCATAACTGAAATGACAGGCCTTAGGGGGTTATTTTTAGCATGGTTTATCAACAGGACCAGAACCTGGGAAACCGCCAGTGGAAGATAAGACAGACATTCAATGCTTAATCCTCGTGTGATTATGAGTAGGGATAGTAAATGAATGTTATAAAGACATTATATTAATTCAGATGATAAGATGGGATACATGTAAATGTATTGATATGATTAAATATATACTTGTATCAATTCATGAGGATAATTAAATCAATGATTGATATAATTGTTATATTAATACTATAAATTTATTCCCATAATATACTATTATGCCAAATATTCACACACACACACACACACACACACTCATTGTGGGTCAATTGAAAGATGGTGGAGAGGCTCTGGATTTACCCTCTGTGGGTACAAATATATTAGTGTGTTTGGCTTAACCTCTCTAAGAAACTGTATATTTAACCTGGATTGGCTTTACTAAATATGATCCCCCAGCAGCCCAGGCCCGCCTCTGACATCTGAAGGAAGGTCTGTCCCCAAGAGGCTTTTGCACCCCTACTCATGTCTTTCACTACCTTTCTTCCTTCGGTGAGGTCCAGCAGGTAGTGTTCTGCCTTTGCCCTTATAACCTGGTAATTGACCACATGAGTCTGTTCAAAACTTGGCAGATGATCTCCCAGGACCTTTGACAACCATAGACGGGACATGATATTTGGACGCATGTCTATGCCTGTGAAGAATCTTTCCAAGACAAAGTTGACAGGCTTTTTCAACACCTGTAGATTCTCTTCCATCCTAGGGAAGTGATAATGCTAGACCTTGTTGAATATACCTGTCCCCATCTTAGGAGATACCCCTCCCAGTGCCACCAAGGCCACCTACCTGTTCTGAAGTAAGTCTTCCAGCTCCACAGTTTCCCTTTCATGTCGCCTCTGGCAGGGGATCCCAGTTCCCATTTCTCATTTTTGCTTCTGATGACCACCTCCCTCAATCTGCCCTCCCTTCTATTGCCTCCTACCCCAGTTCCTTGGCCTCCCCTCCAACTTTCCTATAGGGTAAAATAGACTTCTGTACCCAATTGAGTGTTTATGTTATTCCCTCTTTGAGCTAAATCCAGTGAGAGTAAGTTTCAAGCAGTGTTCAACCACTACAGTAGGTTTTTCCTACTTCTCCATGTGAGATGATTTCATTTTTCATTTCTGGACTGCATTATTCATAGCACTTTAGGTAAAGATTCACCTTTCCATGGTGCATTGCCAACAAACTGACAGAGCACACAAACCCTGTTGCCACATCTTGTACTACCAAGGTGGCTGGCTTACCATATTGCCCAAAATGAAATTAATTCTATTGCAATAATACAGTTCATTCCTCTAGCCCCAAATACCTTTGTATGTAAACCAAGTCTACCAAATCTGCTTCCATTTCCAACCCTAGTTTTTTGTTGCACTCATGCTACATAATAATAAGAGCTCATAGCTGGGGCCATGTAGGACACCAGAGTCACATATGAATGGGAGACTGACTACCATGTAAGGGACAAGGTCCGCATCTCTCTGTTCATCCAGTGGTACCCTCGCTCTCGTTGTGACAGGCCTGTCCACATCCCAAATAGAGGGACTGAATCCCTACCCAGTGTCACCAATCATGGATGCTGAATAAGAGAAATTCATATTTCAGGAAGTACTAGATATGGAAGTAATAAGGTTTCTTCTAGTATCTGTTAGCCTTGCAGAGTTAAAGGTCACAGAAGAGAACATTGGAATATGAATGGGATCTTCCTACCTCAGACCCATGAGAACCATTTCACCAAGCCACTGAGAGACACAGTCATCCCTGTGTTGTCTGCTCCTTCCTTCCATAGGCTGTTCAACCAGACTTAATCCATGCTGATTACTTAGCTATAGACTGTCCCCCAGGAACTCCTCTCCCTCCCACCACCTTTCTAGCTCTTTGGACCTGGTTATTCCTCTGAACTATGATATTGTGGAAAGTGCCCTAAATTGGGAGACAGGAGACTTTGTTCAAGACGTCTTCAATAATTCAAAGGACTGTGATGTGGAAGAGGGATTGAATATATTTTTCTCATCCCCAGAAGGGAGAACTAGGAGCAACAGGTGGAAATTGCAAAGACACAAATCTAGGTTTCACTTAATAAAAACTAGAAGTTCCGTGGAATAGGCTGCTTCTAGATGTAGTGAGTTGCTCCTCCCTAAAGGTTTTCAGAAGGCAGGATGACCATGAGTCATGTATGTTGTGGGTACAGGTGTGGAGAGAGTGCCAGTCCTGGAATCAGGAAGACCTAAGTTCAAATCTAGCTTCAGACACCTCTAGCTGTGTGACCCTGGGCAAGTCACTTAACCTCTGCCTCAATTTTCTCATCTGTAATATGAGGATAATAATAGCACATATCTCCCAGGCTGGTTGTGAGGATTAAATGAGATAATAATTATAAAGAACTTAGTCTGATACATAGGAAACATTATGTAAATATTATTATTATTATTGTATTGTTGTTGTTGTAGAATGAATTCTTGTTCAGGTATTGGTTTGACTGATTGGCCTCTGAGGTCCCTTCTCACTCTCCCTCCTATGACTAACTTGACCCAGCAAAGAATTTTGCTTACTCTCTCAGATCTTGACTTAGGCCACATTTCCTCTGCCTGGAAGGGGATAAAGATTTTCCCAAGGTTACACAGCTGGTAAGCGTCCAGGCTGGGGCAATCATCCAGGGTTCCTGGCTGCCAGGCCAGTGCTGCTTCTGCCACACTTGATACATGCCTCATGGTATCACAGGACAGCATGGTGCTGACCAGCAAAGCAGAAACTAGAAGAATCAGATGGACTGAAAAAAGGCTGGAAAACTTTAAACCAGAGAAGTCATTTTTATCATTTCTAATTCATATGCTTTATACTTTTTTTTATCTGATCAGATCAAATCCTTTCTCACTTCCAGAAAATATAACACTTTTATCTTGCGGTGGGTAAGCTGAGTGTTCAGGTCACTGCACCCCGTATGTTTTCTGAGTAACCCTGTGACTTAAAAGCTTCTCTCTTTCCTTGCACTGATGGGCTGGGCTCCTAGGAATCGCTGCTTACGCAGCTGATGACTTTGGTGTGGTGGCTCTTGGTAAACTTGTCATTTATCTTGAAAGTGAGGGTGATGTTCCTGGTTCTGAGACCATCTGACAGCAGGCTGAAAAGAAAAGGAAAAAAAAAGCCTCTAGAAATCTAGGTGGGGATCATATCTAAAGGTAAGTTTTATTTGTATATCCTTAGGGGAGAAGTTCTATAGCTTTCATTGCTTTATTCAAAGAGGGTGATTTGATTCAGAGTACTCACTGCTATAGTCTAAATCAACAGAAACATTATTTTGAATCGGGAAATGGCATTTGGGATCGAATGTGGTTTGATGGGAGGAGTTCATATGGGATTTTCAAAATACTTAAGTGGAAACATCTGTAATTGGGCATGCCAAGACAATTTGGTAGAGGAGTTAAGTTTGACAGGAATAGGGTATTTTTTTTTAAATATAAGAAAATCCCAGAAGTATCATCTAATGAAAATAATAACCTTTTCTGCCTAAATAGTAATACAGTAGAAGGACATTCACCAGGAAAATAGGCAGACTGTGGGAGGGGCTGGGAAAAAGCAAGTGTGAGGAACTCAGGAAACTGGTACAGCTAGAAAAAGGTGCCTGGCAAGAATTACGGCATTGTTTCTCTGTTACCTAATGCTGATGTTTCTTCCACACCTGCTTGTGGTCTTTGGGGTCAAACTGATTATAGTGATGCATCATCTCCTTATCACTTGCACCGTACCCATTTTCTCAAGAGTCTTGACCAGGCTGGCCTGATCTTCTCAGGAGGAAGAGCAGAGTTGTTTTAATATACCTTTCATACCTTGACTTGATATGGCCCTAATGAATGGTTCAGCAATGTGACATAGGTGAAAGGTGATAGAAAGATAGAGATAGAGCGTTGGGTGGATGGTTGCAGATAAAATATAGTAGAAAGAAAACAGAGGGATGCATAAATCATTGTAGATAGTAGATAAGTAGAAGAAGATGGATGGATAGAGAGAGAGATGATCATATATAGAAGATAGGCAAATAGAGATGGATGAATGGATAGATTGACTATGATGAGTAGATAGAAGAATAGGTGATACATAGATAGGTAGATAGATGATTGATAAAATATACAGAGACTGAGTAGTAGGTAAAATGAACTTTTATTAAGCACTTATGATGTGTCAGGCACTATGCCAAGCCTACTAGAAAGAGCAGTGGGTTTGGGATCCAGACAGAGCTGAGTTAAAATGCCACCTTTGACACTTACATACCATGCAACCATGAGCAAGTCACTGAGCCTTCCTGAAACTCCTTATCATCGTGTGAAAAGGCCAACGTGATAACACCCATCTCACATAGTTGTTGGGAGGATTCCATGAGATAATGCATTTAAAAGCCTTTGGGGAAACCTTAAATATATTAGATAAGTAATTATTATTTCTGTTTCCCCCTCGAGGCCTCTCATTGCTTTTCCCCACGTTTTCTTTTAAAATGTTTAAAGTTAAGTTCAACTACAGATTCGAGTCTGCTTGCTTATTTGATTGATTTAGAGAAATGGACAGCCCCTTTGTGATTCCTATGAAACTGGAATCTGGAGTGTCAATGACAATTCTGTTCAGCACTCATGCCTCCTAACAGGGCATCTGGATATTGTGCTCAGCACCATGGACTGGAATGAAGGAACTCTAGCCAAATAGCTAGGGGTTCTTTTTAGTTTGGTTTTTTGTTTTTTGTTTTTTTTCTGTCCACTGCAGCTGGGACAGTCAGTGTCATGGAGGGAGTCAGGAAATCTTCCACCAAAGGGTAGAAAGAAGACTAGGTGTTAGAGCAAGGATAAATGGGCAGGGAGGGGTTGGGGAGGAAGCCTATATATTCAATCATAAGGCTAAAATTCATAAGACTACTTGACTTAACCCAAATCTCCAAAGCCTTAGTTTTCTCAGATCTACAGAATTTTAGAATTGGAAGGGAGCTCAGGAGCCATTTATGATATTCGTAAACACTTAGTCCAGTGCCTGTGTGCTATTAGATGGTATACCATAGGTGCTATTATATGACAGGTCGTAGGTGCTGTAGAATGCTAGCTATTACATACCTGCCAAAGGATTATTCAGCATCTGCTTAAACATCTTCAGTGAGAAAGGATCTCCTGAGTCCCATGGCAGTCTGTTCTACTTTGGGACAGTTGCTTTCATTGTTAGGCTTTTCCTTTCATCAACTCTAAATTGGCTTCTTTGTGTCTTCCACTCATTGCTCCTGAGTCTGGTCTTTTGGGCCAAAGAGAACAAATCTTATCCCTGTATTGTTTGATGGTCCTTCAGATATGACAAGGACCCAAAGTCCTTTGCCTTCTCAAGAAACTTCCTCTCTAAGTTCTGAAGCTTTTTGACCAGGGCAGAACAGAAAGGAATTGTCACCTCCTAATTCCCAGAAGCTGTGCCTCTTAATTCAGCCTGTGATGAGATTTTCTCATTAGTTTTTTTTTCATTGCTATATCATACTATTCATATGGAGCTTATATAGTTCAATAAAATTCTCAGATTTTTAAAAACAAGCTGCCATCTATCTAATCATGTCTCCCCAGTTCTGCACATGTGAAGTTGAGTTTTTGAATCCATGCATAAGAATTTACACTTATCCTCTGCTGAATTTTATCATTTCAACCTTCTAGAGGAGAGAGGAAAGGATCAAGAATTAAAATTATCCGTTAGTCATTTTTCAGTTGTGTCCAACTCTTCATGACTCTCGTGGGGGTGGTTTATTAGAATGGTTTGCCATTTCCTTCTCCAGTTCATTTTACTGATGAAGAAACAGAGGCAGAATTAAGTGACTTGCCCAGAGTCACACAGCTAGTATCAGAAGCTGGATTTGAACTCAGGAAGAGGAGCCTTTCTGACTCTATTCCCTGTGCCACCTAACTTCCCAGCGTCAAAATGGACAGGTTCAAATAGGCAAGGAAGATAGCCAACTCAGTCTTCTCATGTTGAGCTCTTGTGATCCTCATCTCCTCCAATAGCATGGTCATGGGTAGGGTCTTCCAAGTTCCAAGACTCTTCAAGACTCAGCCACTTCCATGGGGCTATTGTAACTAACATGACTAATACTAAGCTCCCAGGGCATGATAGTGAGTGATAGAGGGCACTGCCAAATGGTTCAACATTAAAAACCAATATGGCTTCATTCGTGGTATTGGCATGAAAGAAGATGTTTTCCTCTCTGTTTCACCACTGCCCCCTTAGCACCGCTGGGCCCTCCTGTCTGCCTTGCAGCTAAAAACTCCTACGTTGTTTCCTCCATTGGAATATGAGTCCTTTGAGGCTAGCAGCTGTCTCCACTTTTCTGTATGTATGCACAGCACTGAGTACATTGCTTTGCATACAGTAAGCCCTTAATAAATGTCTGTGAGTTTTTTCTTTAAATTCATTCACAGCAGAGAAGAGAGGCAGGAGACTTGTAGAGGGAGCCCTGAGGCCTTCAAGTTCCTCTTCTGAAGGAGCCAGCTCTGCTTCTCAGATATCTATCCACAGATACGGGTGCCTTGCTTTTCTTGGTGGGTGCCCAGTTAATGGGTCTTGCCTAACTGCTTAAATTATCCATGCAAAAGACCTGGGAAATGTTTATCACTTCTAGACTGTGGGAAAGAAAAGACAGGGTGTAATAATAATAACTCATTTCTGTGGTGCTTTCAAGTTTGCATCATGCTTTGTGTTCCTTATCTCCTAAGATCCTGAGAGTAATTTTGTGCTATTATTATCCCTTATTCCAGATGAGGAAACGTAGGCCCAGAAGGTTAGCAGCTTGCCTAGGGTTATAAAGGTAGCAAATATCAAAGGCAGGATTGGCCCTGAGTCTTGCTGACTCCAAATCCAGTACCCGGCCACCTACTCTGCAGGCTGCCTTTGCGTACATAACCCTGAGGACCTTCAGTCAACAGGTATTGATGCTTTCTTAGATGAAGTACTAAATGAAGTGATGATGCTGTGCCAAGATACCTGTGGAAGAAAAAGGGTGTCTCAGAGCCAGTCACATGAGATTCTAGCCATAGAACGCCAAATGCCAGGGTCACTTCCTCCATGTCTAATTAGGCTAGAGTGAATGGGATGCCTTTGCAAGGCCCAGTAAAGGGACTCTCTTTCACCTCCACCCTATAGACTAGCAGTGAGAAGAGTAACCATTTGTATCCTAGTCTGAGAACTTGATATGGCCTACCATCCATAGTGTACTACTTGTGGCTGAAAGCCATAATGTGCTTTTGACAGTTTGACAGTTCTTGAATCAGGGTTCTTGAAGGAAGACCAAGACCAAGATGTTGGCCCAGCAAAGACTCCAGCTGCTGGCAACCAGCAACTGACCATCTCTAAGGCAAAAAGAAGAAATTAGAGCTGGGTAACATGGTAGAGACAGTCCAGAAAGTCAGGAATAGAGCTGTACCAACAACCAAATGAGCTGGTAACTTGAGGAGAAATTAAATAGGTGTGGTAAAATCCTCTTCTCACCTAAAGTAACTCTCAGGCATGTAGCTACTTGTGAAAAGTACCTTACTAGGAAAAAAAAACACTTCCATCCTCTCAGAGAAATAAAAGATAAATAGATAAAAGAAGCAAAATAGAAAAAAAGTAGATTTTACTCAGCTGTCATTATTTTCTTAAACCCCACTGACTCTTCAGCTCCTGCAATCTGAATTCTATCCCCAAAAGTTAAGTAGCATTGTGTCAAGAAGATCTTGTCCCAAAGTTCATGAACTGCAGAAAAGACATTGTTGAATTTTAAGGGATATATATACACACCAGCATCTTATGACAAATTTATGATTAGATTCATAGAAGCCTAGCGATACGGAAGGAAAATAAGAGTCCCATTGTCCTTGGTTCTGGTCACTTATACTTGGAGTTTTGTCAGCAAGTTAACTAAATGGGCATCATTAAGCACCTTCTATATGCCAGGCCCTAGGGTCAGTGATAGGTATACAGAGAAAGGCCAAAAACCCATCCCTGCTCCCAAGGTACTCAAAATCTAATGCCGGGGACTACAGACAGACAACTATGCAGAAACGATATATGTACAGGGTAAGTTGGAAAGAATCATACAATTTAGACAACAAGGTCATATGCCCAGGATGGTTCTTTACCTGGTGGCAACTTGTCCAAATTATAAGTATAGCATTGAAGAGAAAAGTTCAGCCACTAATATATTAGTCTTGCAAACTTTACTGTAAAACAGCAGATGAGTGAGGAACAGCAAGGACACCAGTGTCCTTGGATCAGAATATGTTAAGGGAGTTTGGGGGACATGCTTTAGGAAGGAAGGACCTTAACAAACTGAATTGTGTCCAGAGGAAAACTACTACGAAGGTGGAAAGACTGGCGATCCATTTCTTATGAGGACTGGTTAAAGGAACTAGAAATGTTTAGACAAGGAAGATAATAAGTTTGAGGGTAGGGACGGTAGGGACAGGATTTTCATGTGGAAGAGGAATTGAATTTTGTTTTGCTTGTCCTCAGAGGAGAAGACTCAGAACAGTGGAAGGAAGTTAGAAGAAGAGTTCAGCCCGACATAGGATACATTTTGCTAACAATTAGAGTTCCCCAAAGGTGGCACGGTCCAGTCCCATCCTCCCCACCCCCACCACCACCACCGAGAAGTAAAGCATTCTTCCCCACTGGAGGTCTCTAAGCAACGTCTGACTCATCCCTTGTCAGAGATTGAGAAGGAGATACTCTTATTCTGGTATAGATTTGGCTCACAGGGCTTTGGAGTTTCCTTCAAAAACAAAAATAAGAGTGATGTTGTCGCTCCAACCAAAACGTCTCTGAGTTAATGTTTCATTGGCTTCCCCTGAGCAGTTAAATGACTTGCTGAGAGGCCTAGCCAGTATGTGTCAGAGGCTTAACCAGCTAGCTCTGCTCGCTATCCACTATGCCACACGGCCTCTCATCATTCTGTGCTGTTATTAATTCTTTGGTAGGTACTCTGATTAAAAAATGTATCACCCTGTGGCTAGACCAGTTATGAATATGTCTGGTTCTCAGCCCATGGACGTACAGCTTTCACTGGGCCACTGCTTGAAGCCTGTGCAGCTCAGGACTTGTCAGTGTGTGTTCTCTGTGTAAGAAGAGGACTTTGGTAGAAGATATCACTGATACCCAATTTAGACTTTCACTGATTTTCTGAGCTCTCAAATTATAGTAAACTATATTTTATATGTAGGGGCTTTTTACAGTACAGAGGATGTTGCACAGGCTCCAATTTCTATCCATCCTCAGAAGAAATTCTTTGGAAATTGGCTCTAAGCAAGTAAAAAAAGAGTCCACAGAAACCCGAGTAAAAAGTTAGCTTATGGATACTTAGGGCAGCCAGGACCCACAGTAGATAGATAAGAGTACTAGGCCAGGAGTCAGGAAAACTCATCTTCCTAAGTTCAAATCTGGCCTTAGATACTTACTAGTGGTGGGACCCTGGGAAAGTCACTTAACCCTGTTTGCCTCGCTTTCCTCATCTATTAAATGAGCTGGAGAAGGAAGGAGTAACCCACTCTAGTATCTTTGCCAAGAAAACCTCAAAGGGGATCACAAAGAGTGAGATACCAGATACTTAAAGAGATATCGGCCTAAACCTAGGATGTTGGAATATGTTGGGCTCAAGAGCCCTCAGTTGGAACATGGGAGCTGGTACAGTTTCACTCAGGCTGGCCCACAACCTGGGAAGACCAGGAATGAGAATGAGGTATTTCCAAACAAAAGAAGCACACACAGATCAGTTATCAGGTCCCAATAGCTCTTTGACTGCCTGGAAGGCAGGCCTGCTTCAGGCCCTGTAAAGTGACTTGCTGCTGTACCTTCTCTATGCCAAACTTTAATTATAACTTTGATGTCCCCAGGGAAGGCATTGTGGGATTCTTCTTCTTGTGATTGTGTTTTTTTTTTCCTTTGATGTGAGACAAGCTAAAAATACTGACATTCTTCCCCAGGGTGGGAGTGTCCCCACATACCCAGAGCCTTACTTCCTTCTCCTCTCCCCATCCATGGAGTCCCCTGGAATACTAGGTTCAGTTCTGAATGTCACAGTGACAAGAATGAAGCTGTCTAGAAGAGGGGCTTCTGGGAAAGTGAGAGCACTTGAAACTATGTCATATGGTGATTGAGTCATGGAACTATACATTTTTAGCCTGCAAAAAAGAATAATTAGGAGGGACATCACAATTTCTAAAAAAAAAAAAAAAAAGTTTTATTATTAACTTAACAAACATGAACATTTTGGTGTAAAAAGAACAAAAAAGAATTTCATATGAAACTAATGTGCATGATAGAAAAAGGTACAGGACCTATGATTTCATTGTTACAGTGAATTGTCTGATAAATTCCCTCTGCCAATGCAGGTTGGCACCTTCTCTGTAATTTATAGCCTTAGAAAATGGCCTAGGGTACTGAGAGGTCAAGGTTGTGACTGATCACCACGACTAACACTTCTATAGCATGGTAAGGTTATATATTAAATGACAACAGTGATTTATATAGTGCTTTTAGGGTTACAAAATTCCAGATGGGGTTACAAAGAGTCAGGCATGACTAAAGTGACCAAACAAGAACAAAATGGGTATTCTAGGTATTGTGGAGGGAGTACTGGACTTGAGTCAGGAAGATCTAGATTCAAGTTCACCTCAAATTATTACTAGCCGTGGGGTGAGTCATTTTAACCCCTCTTAATCTCGATTTCTCTAACTACAAAATGGACAGAAAAATAGCACCTCCCTCACAGGATGATAAAGATCAATTGATATACTATATCTTAGTTTGCCAAGCTTAAAACATTCTAGGGCACCAATGCTACTGTTATTATACCCATTTAACAGACATAGGAAAACCGTGGCTCAGATGCTTGGTCATGATCACAAGGTTGTTGTACAGTATGGGGAGTCAAAGGGTCTGGATCCAAACCCCTGCTCTCACCACCTGTGTGATCTTGGACAAGTTCCCTGACCTTCCTGAGTCTGTTTCCAAAAAATGAGAGTATCAGATTGGATGGCTTCTGATACTTTAAGTCTGTGATAATGATTATCATAGACAGACTAATACAGCATCTTAAGGTCTGCAAAGTATTTTACATATATAATGTATAATAGCTATTTATAGCTATTATAATAACAACATAATATATCATATCTAATAATGTATAATAATAGTAGTATATAATATAATAAATAGTATATACTATAATATATTAATAATTAATATATAATAAATTGGTTTATATATATGATCGATTTATTTATATATAATAAATAAATAATAATAGATATTTATATATTGCTTTTAGGTTTATAAAGCATTTTAGATAGGTTATCTCATTTGAGCCTCATAACAACTCAGTGAGGTAGGTGCTATTATTATCCCCATTATGAAGATGAGGAAACTAATTAAGTAACTTGCCCAGGGTCACGTTGCTAATTAGTGTCCAAAGCAGGATTTGAATTTGGGTCTCCCTAACTCCAAGTCCAGAAGTCTGTTTATTGTAACATTTAGCCACTTGCTAAGGATCAAAGATGGGATTTAATTCCAGGTCTTTTTGACTCCCAAGTACATTAATTATATCTACCAATGATATTTGCCTTTATTCACAGTCATCATAGAAATTTCAGTCCAGTTCGCCCAGCAATATGGCAGATCAGAATGCCAGGCAAAAGAGTATCTCAAATATATATATAAATATATGTGTGTATATGTGTACATATATATATATATAAACATACACATATATACATATATGCGTGTATACGTGCATATATACACATATCCTATCTATACACATATACATACGTGCACACATATACGTGTGTCCGTGCATATACATATAATACATTTACTGTGTCTGCATATTATCTCCCTCAGTAGCAGATAAAAAGAGCAGAAGCTGCTTAATTTATGTCTTTTTTTTTCCCCATCCTTGGGAATTGGTGCCATGCCTGGTACATAGTATACGTTTAATAAATGCTCATTGCCTGAGTAATTGCTCATTCACACAATGTAGGTGACGTTTAAGACCTAAAATGCGAACTCATCCAAGTGGGCTTTGGAGTTTTATATCAATTATATCTTCATTCAATGCTCTGTTTTTTCAGAAATAAGAGGAAGAAACTGAAAAGTGGCCATGGCATCAGATGCTAGTCACATGCTGGAGGCTGCCCTGGAGCAGATGGATGGGATTATTGCAGGTAGGGTTGCTTTTGAATCGAAATAGCTATACACGGATCGTTTCTGAAATGCTTAAAATGTTTTCTCACAAGCATAAAGTATGGCTAATTTTGAGGCATTTCTAATGATGATGATAATATATCTGAGAAGCATTGTGGCACTGTGGGTGAACAGCTGGCCTTGAAATCAGGAAGACTTCAGTTCAAATCTTGTCTCTTGATACATGCTGGCTGTGTGACCCTGGGCAAGTCATTTAACTTCAGTGCTCCAAGCAACTCTTTAAGACCATAAGCTGCAGACCTGCATTAATAGAGGGAATCATTGTCACAGAAGTTCCCTATCAATGAAATCTTAGATCAGGGCCAAAAAAAAAAAGCAATGTATTTAAAAACACCAGTTTTCTGTTAAAGGAAACATGGAGCAGTGGAAATTAAGTGCTGAGGGCATAGCACGTATTCAGAATCCTGAATTCTAAATTGCGGTTGATGTCTCAATCTAGTGACAATGATCTGTTGAATTCATTAGCTTGTGTTTTAGTGGGTGGGGAAAGTCAGCCTGCAAGTTCTCTGTCTGCCCAGCTTTGGGCATTTTCTTTGCCTCATTTTGTTTCCACTTTTAGCCAAGCATTGGTTAGAGTCTATATTTGGCAGCCCATGCCTTCATTCACTAGTTAGGCCTTTGATATAAGAGATTTGTTAGAGGGGGGAAAAACAGCCTGATCTGTAGAAATGCTCATATCAATTGATTCTCTACATTGAGGCCTACCCAGAACACCCTTCATGTTTCAAGACTTTTATTTTATTTTATTTTGCTTTTTGGAGGGGTGAAAGCAGGGCACTTAGGGTGAAGTGACTTGCCCAAGGTCACACAACTAGTAAGTGTTAAGTGTCTGAGGCCGAATTTGAACTCAGGTCCTCCTGACTCCAGGGCCGATGCTCTATCAAGTCTTTTAGAAAATATTTCTGAAACTTAGGAGTCAGTACAAAGCAATGGACAAGTGAACACAGTAGAATCTCCCACTTTTAATCAGAGAATCTGGGAGCTGGACATGCCTTTGAGAGCATCTAGTCTGGATTCTTAACATGGGTTTTGTGGACCCCCTAAGGGTCTATGGGTACATTTCATGAGATCTTTGGACAGGAAGAAAAAAATCTCATTTTTATTTCAGTATAATTTGATGTGCCTTCTTCATTTAAATACATTATTCTGAGAAACATTATTCATAAGTTAAACAAGATTGCCAAAAGGGTAAGAGCATTCAGTCCAGCCCCCTCATTTTACAGATTGAGGAAGTTGAGGAAAAGGAAGGGGAAGTGACATTTGATCATAGGATTACATAGAATTAGAGCTAAAAGGAACCATAGAGGTCATCTAGTCCACCAGGCTTGTTTAACAGATAAGGAAACTGAGTCACAGAGAGGTTAAGATCACTCAGGTGGCAAATAACAAAGCCAATATTTGTGCTTTACCTGGTCCTTCTCTCAACTTTTTTTAATCTGATCTTTATATTTTATATATCTTTATATTTATATATATGTATCTATGTATATATAGATGCATGTATATATATCTTTATATTTTACTAGCTCTGAATCAAGTCTAGAAATCTTCTTGTCAATTGATCATTCTCTGCCGTCGACTGTGCCAGTGCAGCCTGTTGAGTTGGGTGGCAGCATCTTGGGCTTTGCTTTGCTGAAGAAGCAATTCATTTTTTCAGCTACAGAGTGATTCTGCTCATTTCACTATTCATTATCTCAACAAAGCCTTTCCAAGTTTCCATTTTAGAAAAAAATCAACCAGCTCAGCATTTTTCATAGCATAGTAGTATTCCATCACAATCATATACCACACCTTGTCTAGCCATTCTCTAGTTGATAGGAATCCCCTCAATTTCCAGATGTTTTGCCACCACAAAGACAGCTGCTATGAATATTTTAGAACATATAAGTTCTTTTTCTTTTTTCCACGATCACCTTGGGAAATAGACCTAACAGTGCTATTGCTAGGTCTAAGGGTATACACAGTTTTATAATTCTTTGGGCATAATTCCAGATGCTCTTCGAAATGATTGGATCAGTCATAGTAACAGAACTATGCTTGAACCAACCGTTATCCTAGGATTTCTGGTCCCGTCTTCCACTGCACCACTGCTCTTGATAGAACCTTTGACATTCTCCTACCTCCCACCTCCCCTCAACTGTTCTTTCAGAGAGTACTGAAGCTTGGGGGAGGGGAGAGCCTCTTGGAATTGCTAGTCTGTTTCTCAGTTAATGATTTTAATGGCAATATTTAGGCAATAGGCCTGTCTGCCTAGCATGGTTCTTTACCTGTTGACAGTTTACCCAAATTATAAGTAGAGCATTTAAGAAAAAAAAAGCTTAGCCACTTGCAAACCTAAACCTAAAAACAGCAATGAATGTCATACTATTTTAGATGTAATATATTTTAGTTTTCTCTATGATTTAAAGAGAGAACCTTATGGAGACAGAGCCAAGAAGAATAAAATAATTCATTGAATAGTTGAACAGATTCCACTTATAAAACATTCTGGTGCAGTATGGCCATCCAATCTGGGCAGGGCCATAAATTCCCCAGTTGATCCTACATACCAGTACTAGATTGGGCAATGCTTGAAAAAATGCTTGTGTGTGTGTGTGTGTGTGTGTGTGTGTATTTCACTGTTTGTGTATAAGTATATATACAGAGACTTCACTAGCAATATATACATATACATATACATATTAATATATATATAAAACCTCACTATGTATATTGTGTATGTATGTATGTGTGTATTTTTTTTCATGCTGCACTGATTTGTTTCATATCAACCTTCCCTCCTTGTTTAACCCATAGTATGAACAAAAATGTAGTTTGGGACTTTAAGTGGTAATTGTATTTTGTTTCTGTGTAATGGTTCACCAAGGGATAAGTTCCATAGCATCATGTTTGGTTAAAAGCCAGCATTATTGGGGATCTTAATAGGCCAAGTGCTGTGTAAAACATCAGACTGGATATGTGACTCCCTAGGTTCCAGTACAGATAATCCCACAAATGTGGACAAGTTCCTTTCCCACTCTGGATCTATGCATTCTTCCAGATCTAACACTTCACTCTTCAGATGTTGGGTAGGGTGGAGGAAAGGGCAGTAGAGAGGAAGGGAAGCATGGGAATGTGAAACTGTTGGGGATTATCTGTGGGTTCCAATCATCAGTCCTGGTTCTGCTAAGCACTACTGCTGTGACCTTGGACAAGTTATTCTACCTTTCTAGTCCTTGGTTTTCTCATCTGTAAAATGAGGGGGTTGGACCAGGTTATCTTAACAGTCCTTGAAAAAAAAATCCTATTGTCCATAAAACCTAATTTGGCCTTTCACCTTCCGGGATGCCCTGCTTTAAAAACAGCAAGTTGGGGCGTTTGACTGACCCACCTGCCACGTAAAGAATAGTAGGATTCAAAGCATCTTGGTGTTATAAGAGATTCTAGGGTCACCAAGGCTGACTCCCACCTGAACCCGGATTTCCTGCCAGTTGGTCATCCAGCCGAGTCACAATGACCTCGCCACCTCCCAAGACAGGCCATTCTACCTCAGGGTAGCTCCAGCACTAAGGTTTTTCTTATCATCAAGCCCCTGTGCAGCTTTAAGCCATTTCCAACTTCAGTGTGCAGATATAACAACTACAGCAGTTTTCCCTAAGAAAGGGAAGTCAATTAATTAATTAATTGACTGATTGATCAATAAAGCATTTATTAAGAACTTACTACGTGCAAAGCACTCGCTAAGTGCTATGGATGCAAATAGAAAAACAAGCTTGGAGCTCACATTCTCCTAAGGAAGACAACACAACTATAAGTCTGATGGAAAGGACCTTGATCCTTAGGGTGCAGTGGGGCAAAGCAGATGGTCATGCCTCTTCTTTAATGACATTTCCACTGATAAAAATCATGTAAGTTTCTGACATTAAACCATTCTTTATTGCCCAGGACTTTGGTTGCAAGAACATTCTTTTCTGGGGTCTTCAGTAGCTGTGGCTATGGCACCCAAAAGAATATTATTTGCCAGACTGCTTGAAGTACAGTGTCCAGGAGAACCCTCCCCTCCCTCGTTCTGAGCATGGTGACATTTCTAAGGCAGTCTTGGATCTTGTTAGTGTTTTGGGCTTCTGTATAACACTCTTGACCCATGTAGACCTTGTAATCCATTCAGATAGATCTTTTTCTACCCCAGCTCTTATTTCACAATACCTGCCTCTACCCTCCTCCCCCTGACATGCTATGTTTGTGCAGATGAAAGTTGGAACCCATGTGTAAAACTTTATGTTTATTGCCATTATGTTAAATTTCATCCTATTAAATTTGGCTCACCATTCTATCCTGTCCAAATATTTCTTGGATCCTCAGTCATCTAGCAATATTAGCTATTCCTCCCAAGAATATTTTCTGCAAATTTGACGGGCATGTTATCTAAGCCTTCATCTGTGTCACTGATAAGAAATTCGATCTTTATAGGACCAAGGACAGATGCCTGAACTACACTGGAGACTTCCTTCTACAGTGCCATCATGTTATCAGTGACTTCTTTTTAGGTCCAGTAATTGTGCCATTTCTGAATTCAGCTAACTGTAATATTATATGACCCAGACCTGTCCACTTTGTCTACAAGAATAACATGAGAGACTTTGTCAGATGACTTGCTGAAATCTAGGTAAAATTTATCTACACAGCATTCCTCTGACCTACCAGGATAGTAACCCTGTCAGAAAAGGACATGAAGTTAGCTTGGCATGGCCTGTTCTTGATAAAGCCTGTTGTCTTTTGGTGACCAGTGTTTCCCTTCCTCCTCCATGTGCATGCCTTTAATAATAACATATTCTAAGATTTTGCCAATAATCAAAGTCAAATGTTGGCCACTCTCCTATGGGATGAAAAATTTGAAGAATAAATTATGTCCTTTGTCACTTGAAAGTGCATTGCTTTAACAAAAAAATTAGAAAGGCATTAAGGAAGAATCTAAAAATGTATATATGGCATTAGCTAGCTTTGTCCAGATTTCCTCATCTAGAACCTTGTCTATGGGTAGGTATGGTTTGATTTCTTTAGAGGTGTAGTGATAGATGCCAATCTTGATTAGGAAGAGCCTTGTGCAAAACATCTGCTAAGTAAAATTATATTCAGTGGACTTAGACAAAGAAATTGGAGGTGTCAGAAAGAAGCGATGGTTACCTGCACAAGGTCCTGGGGACAGAATGTTTAACACACTAGATAACAGTCAGACTCCTAAAAGATGTTGTCAGGGGACAACATTGAATTGAATCTAATTAGATGAATTATTGGAATTACTTAGAGTAGGTGCTTAACAAATGTTGTTTAAATTTCATACAATTTTGTCTCCAGAGGGATGGAGGACAAAAGAGGGTACTAAGGTTGTGAGGGTTTTCAGGGAATGGAGGAGAGAGACTGGAGGCGTTCACATCACAATCTTTACAGTGAAACAAAGTGGTATAATATGTAACACATACTATGTAATAATACAAATTAATGTAATATAATATTTATTCTCGGGTTAGAGTCATACCTCTGTAACTTAACTTGGACTTGAGCAAATCATATAAAGTCTCCAGGCCTCAGTTTCCTTTGCTGCAAAGTGAGTGGCTGTGCTAGATGTCCTCTGAAGGTCCGTTTCCGATCTGAATCTATGACCTTATAAGGCCGTGTCCTCTGTATAAATTTGGAAAATGGTGTGGGACTGGTAGCGAGAAGAGTAGGGAAAGAAAGATTAAAATGACTCTATGGTCAATGAAAGTAGGAGTTAATTAAGTAGGAGTCTGTCTAAAGGATAGAAGGATTTCCAAGTAGTAGCCAGGAACAGCTGACCCCGAATTATGAAGCTCTTATAGAAGACATGACTTTTGCCAGTGAAAGAATAAAGTGGAGAAACTAAAGAGTAGGGGTTTCTTGGAGATAAGGACTCTTAGGTCAGGAGCAGAAGGATGGTCACGGAGGAGTAAGTGTTCCTATGGTGGTAGGTTGTGACAGATTAAAGTGACAAACTATGGGATGAAGGCTGGGTACACAGGCAGGCAAAGCCAGAGTAGTGGGGAAAATGGATTAGGAATTTAGAAATGGGTCGAGATACTTAAGGTGGGAAAAGAGATTTAGTGGGAATGAGACAGTGGGAAAGGGAAAGGACGGTGCCACTGAAGAGTGGACATTCAGGTTCTGCTTCTTGGAGAAGTTCCTAAGAAATGTGAGATGACAAAGTCTTAAGGTATGGCCATGTTGGCATATGTCTAAAGTGTCATGGGAAGATGGTCATTAGCATTGAAGAGATGTCTTAGTAAAGAGGAAAGATTTTAGAATCTCAGGACTTGGGGTCAAACCCTTCTTCTGTCATTTGTTTCCTTACTGACTTCCGGGATGTAGTTTCCATTTCTCATCTGTTAAATAAAGGGATTGGCTCAGCCAGCCACTCAGGTCCCCTCCAGCTCTGAGCCTGTGATCCTGTGAGATCCAGTTGTTGCTTATCAAGAAGCTAATTCAAGTCCCAAAGAACCATCATGGCAGAAGATGGGTTGGATCAGACCAGACCAAAGCAGGCTGGAATGCGGCTGTTGAAGATTAGAACACAGCGTTCTGTCCAGGACAAAGCAAAAAAGGCTGTTTCAGGTTTTGGCAACAGAATCTGTTTGTTCAGTAGGTTGCTGAGGTTCCCCTCTGGCTACTGTTCTAAGAACTCATAAACTCCTGACATTTCCATTTCTATATTAAAATGATAGTTATCTGCAGATCGAACTTCCTCTCTACATTACATTTGTTTATTGAAAAACTAGCTTGGCCACATAGTATGAGTGACATTGTTGATATGTTGATTAGTTAGATTAAATGGTTTTTTTCTGTTTCTGTTTTTTAAAAATTCTTTGTTATAATGCATAGCTCTCTGGGTGGGATGCCATGGGAAATACAGGTGATCTTAAAACAAAAGTTACCAGTTCACCATTTTGAAAATGCATTTTTAAAAAAATTTTTTTTTAATTTGGAGAAAAATCAAACTAATTCGGGTTGTTTTTGTCAGGATTAGGGTATTCTCAGTGTGCATTTCTCTGCTGCTTTCTGTAGGATGGGTCATAGCAACCAGTCTCCCTTCCAATGTTGGATTGCCAAGTAGGCCCAATCTCTGCATCACGCACTAGCTCAAACTTGATCTGGCGTCAGATCACATGCCCCATGTTTTGCCTAGTCCTATCTTAATAGTTCTCTGCCCATTGGTTCCCTCTCTTCCTGGTTTCCTTAAAGACATTAAGCTATAATGAAGGGTGTTGAGGTGGTGTGATGTCTGCCGGGAGAGATGTATTATTGGCAGCCCACTCTGCCACTAATTCATTGATGTGTGTCCCTGGGGCAAATGATCCTCATCCCCTCTTCAGACCTTAGTTTCTCCATCTGTACAATTGAAAGGTTTGACTAAATGATCTTTAAGGCCTCTTCTAGCAGGTTGCCTGAGCAATGTTTACATGGGAAGGAAATAAATAAGATGCCACAAAAAGTCAGTGTTTTAAGTCCCATCCCCTTGCTATGCTTCCCTCGTCTGTAGCTTCTCTTTCCTATTTAGCTGTGCCTCTTTGAAATCCCAAAGGTTTCTTTGGGTCAGAGGGTCAGTGAACATATTGGCTGCTTAATCCCAGCTCATCATATCTGGAGAGTAAGGGTCAAAGGCTGGACTGTCCTTGGCCATGATGAATGGCTTGCAGAGCCAGTGTTGATAAAATGACTGCCAAAGACTCAAAGCTTGGAATGGGGCATAGGGACAGCACAGGGGGGTCGTGTTTAGAATGGGAGAGGAGGAGAGGCTGGTTCCCAGGGCAAAAGCAATCAAGGGCACCAACTGTTAATATCCAAACTGTTAAAAATGTGTACCTTGGGATGGCTAGGTGGTGCAGTGAGTAGTGTGCTGGCCCTGGAGTCAGAAGGACCTGAGTTCCGATCCTGCCTCAGACACTTAACACACACACACAAACAAAAACCTAGCAGTGTGTAGCAGCAAGCACCCCAACATCCCCAGAGTGGCTGCCAATATAGGTTCTTAGATCTCTGCTTTTCAAAAGGAAAGCAACTCAAAACGGGTTAGCAAGCTTACTTTAATCAAACAAACGTATATTACCTAATTCAGGGGGAAAAGGTCAGCACCCCGAACTTGACAATATACAGACAGATCAAACAGACAGGCTTCCAAACTGTCCCAACATTACATACATCAATACCAAATCACAGTTACCAGAGAGGGAAGCATCAACATCTGGGTTTTCAAAGCCGGGGGGCTCTCAACAAGGCTTCCCAGAGTCTCATCTGGTCTAATCACACAACACTTCTCAAAGTGAGCCCCAAAGCAAAGCTTCTCCTCAGGGTTTATATAGCCTTCTCCTGGCTCAGAGAATGTAACAACCTTCTGGACCCACTGCCCAATCACAAAGTATCAAGGTGTGGGCTTTCCTGAAAAACAAGCCTCCCACCACAGGCTCCAGGTACACTTAAGCTAGGGGCAGGGAAGATCTTTAAATTTGCATTTCCATTACACCATGTGACCTTGGGCAAGTTACTTAATCCCAATTGCCCTCTAAAATGCAAAAAAAAAAAAAATGTGTACCTTGATCTTCCAGAAGTTGTGTGTGTGTGTGTGTGTATCTTTTTGGAGGGGGGAGGGCAGGGTAATTGGGGTTAAGTAACTTGCCCAAAGTCACATGGCTAGTAACTGTTAAGTGTCTGAGGCCAGATTTAAACTCAAGTCCTCCTGACTCCAGGACTGGTGCTCCACTCACTGTACCACCTATCTACCCCTGAATTATATATATATGTATTTTTATACACAGTCAATGTAAGGATTTGTTTTACTTGATTCTCATACATTTTACAAGAGTTTTGTTTTTAGTTTTTAGTTTTGAATAGAGAAGATAGGAAGGAGAGAATTTGTTTAAAATTTGTTTAAAAATTTAAAAAAAGAAATCTAGATGCTGAGGGAGAAAATGACCAGAGAACGGGCTGATCTGCTCTCCACACCCCCACATCCCTAGCTCCCCATCCTCGTCCCTATCTCCCAGGGCTCAGGGCCTGGAGTCACTTGGCATTCTCAGGGACCACATCCTGTATGTTCTGTGGTGTTTTGTGGTTCCAAGTGCAGAGCTCCAGGGCAGCAAGCACATGTGTAGCTTGGGTGTCTCTCTTCCTCAGAAATGTGCTTGCTGTCAGGGAAGCAGCTTCAGGGAGAGGCTTCCGGATAATTTTAAAGGTCCTTCATGGAGCTGCAGCCCAGGGGAATGTTTGCAAGAGTCCTGTTGCTGAATCGGCAACCACAGAAAAGCCTGGCCAGGAGTTTAGCTAAAAGGAAGTAGAACTTCACCAGCTGGGGACTTGGAGTGGCAGGGTTTGAGAGAGGGGGTGAGGGGGAAGAGAGAGAAGAGAAGGGGGGTGGAGAGAGAGCAGGGGCATGGTGTGCTTGGGTTCTAGAGCAGAGGTAACAGATAGTCGGCTCTCAGGTCCACACGTGTCTTAACTCAATGGAAATGTAATTGGGCGTTATTGAACAAAATAAATAAAAATGCAATAGATAGATCATGTTAATGTGTTCATTGATATTAAGTCAGTACATGGCCTACAGAGAGCCTCATTTGCTATTTGGTTGCCCCTGAGTTTGATACCCCTTCCATAGAGCTCTAACACAACTGATCTTTTTTAAAAATTGTATTCAACACATACTTACTAAGCATGAACACTAACCTAGTGCTTACTGTGTCTGTGCAATGCAGTCTAATCAGAGTCATTGTGTGTGTGTGTGTGTGTGTGTGTGTGTGTGTGTGTGTGTGTGTGTAAAATGCAATCCAAACCCCAGAGCCCTGTACAAAGGTGAGATTTTAGCCTAACTGGCTTTTACACAGTGCTTTAGGATCTGCAGAGCCCTCACAACAACCCTGGGATGTAGGCATTATTGCTCTTATTGTCCCCATTTTACAGCCTGGGAAACTGAGGCAGAGAGGGTGAGTCAGTCAATAAGCCTTTACTCTTAAGAGTCTATTATGTGCCTCCCAGGTAATGCTAAGATTGGAGTTCCCAAGAAGACCAGATACAGGGGCAGCTAGGTGGCCCTAGAGCCAGGAGGACCTGAGTTCAAATGTGGCCTCAGACACTTAACACAAAAACTAGCTGTGTGACCTTGGGCAAGTCGCTTAACCCCAATTGCCCTCAAAAAAAAATAATAAATAAATAAGACCAGAGATAGCCCCTGCCCTCAAGGAGAATCCTAACCAGGGTTGTATAGGGTCACACAGCTAGTCAGTGTCTTCAGCAAGGTTTGGACTCCAAGCTCTGGATGTGGGAGGTGGTCGTGCAAAAGAACTCCAAAGGGGTGTTGGGTTTATAGTCTGGGAGGCCCTGGGCCTCCTTCTGCTGCCTCAGAGGCCATCTTCTCTGACTCTGTTTCTCTGCTTTTTGGTTTTTGCTTTCTGCACACTGGGCCTCCTGGGGCATTAGCTCTCATCTGGTCCAGTGTGGTAGGGAGAACCTGGCCCAGGAGATAAGAGAGATGGGATCATCTGCTAAAAGGGGCCTTGGAAACCCTTCAATCCAACCCTCTCATTTTGCAGAGGAGAAAAGAGGCTAAGTAAGGAAAGTGGCTGGTTCAGGGTCACACAGACAGCTAGTACTTGAGGCAGGATTTGAACTCAGTTCTTCCTATCTTGAAGCCAAGTAGTCTCTCCCCTGTAACACCTAGATACCTGGGGAGAGAGTATAGGCTACAGAGGCTTGAGTTGGGAGTTTTCCTTTACTTACCCTACTCCACAATATTTGGTCTCATCTGCCATTTACTCTTCCAGTGGTAGAAGGTCAATGAATTTAGCTTACTTCACTTTAACAAACATTTAACTCATAATAAGAAGTGGGATAGAGCACTGGGCATGGACTCAGGAAGACTTCATCTTCCTGAGTTCAAATCTAACTTCAGACACCTACTAGCTGTGTGACCCTGGTCAAGTCACTTAACCCTGTTTGCCTTAGTGTCCTCATCTGTAAAATGAGCTAGAGAAGGAAATGGCAAACCAGTCCAGTACCTCTGCCAAGAAAACCCCAAGTGGGGCCACAAAGAGTCAGACAAGATTGAAATGAACAACAAAACTGTACGTAAAGATTCCTGCTGGCTAGAAAACCACATGTTAATATTAACTGTTTCTCTGTATTTTTTTAAATTTTGTTTAATAATTCCCAATTACATTTTAATCTGATTCAATAAGGCCTGTTTGAAATATCTGGCTTAGAGCACTGACGAGTTAAGTGAATTGCCCACAGACACAAAGCCAATATAGATCAGAGATGAGGTTTGAGGACCCCTCTTTCTCCACTATTCAGGGGTGGGGAACCTGGGGCCATCTAGGTCCTCAAGTATGGCCCTCGGACCGAACCCAGACTTCATAGAACAAATCCCCTTAATAAAAGTATTTGTTCTGTAAAAGTTGGACTCAATTAAAAGGCCTCACCCAAGGACCTAGAAGGCCACATGTGGCCTTGAGGCTGCAGGTTCCCCAGCCCTGAGACTATACCATGTAATGTTTCAGTTTCCTCACCTGTAAAATGAAGAGGCTGGACCAGTAAGTCAATGACAAGTTTTTAAGGTCACTTCTTAATTTACGTTCATGACTCTGTCATCCTAAGTGGCTCAAATAAAGTACTGTTAGAAGCCTAAGGGAGGAGAAGCCCATTACAAATGAAAGGAAGCTGGATGAACCTCAAACTGCTGAATCTGTACAATTCTGTGGGCGTCTGGGCAGCTCCCCATAGCCCCAGAGCCACAAGTTTGCTTGCAGAATATATTCCAAGATAATTATGCCCTTTACTAAAGTAAACCGATAATTAGAGTAATAGAATCATAGAATTTCAGAGCGAGAAGGGACCGATGATCCCGTGCCTTCCCCTCCTTTTAAAAATGAGGAAACTGAGGCTTCAGAGAGGCCCAGTGACTTATTGTCCAGGGTCCCAGAACTGGGTATTAGTAATGTTTAGCTTAGAACCTAGAGCTCCTGAAACTTTTTCTTAAACACAAGTAATGGAAGATTGGAATGGCAAGGAAAAAAAAGGCATTGAGATTCAGGCTAGATACTTGGCCTCAAGGCTAATCATTCATTCATTCTTTCTTTCAATAAACATTTATTAAATTCCTGTTGAATGTGCATAAGAAATATGTGTCTTTCCCTTCACAGAGTTTTTATGTACAATCTAGAGTCCAAGAAGTCATAAACAGAGGCAGCTGTAATATATAGTATTACATGGTTCCACAAAAGACTTAAAAAGCAAAGTTATTATACATCCTTCATTTTTAAAGTAGACCAATGATATTGCAGGTGATGTCTTGACATATTAGTGAATTGGATTTAAGTCCAAGGCAGCTGAAGAAGAACAATGTAGACTTAATGGGGTATCTTACCCTACAGGAAAGTAGAGGGGAAGGGGATGAGAGGGGAAGGATGACAGAAGGGAGGGCAAATGGGGAGAGGGAGTAGTCAGAAGCAAACACTTTTGAAAAGGGACAAGGTCAAAGGAGAAAATAGAATAAATGGGGGGAGGGATAGGATGGAGGGAAATATAGTTAGTCTTTTACAACATGACTATTGTGGAAATGTTCTGCATAACTACACATGTATAACCTATATTGTATTGCTTGCCTTCTCAGTGAGGGTGGGTGGGGAGGGAAGAAGGGAGAGAATTTGGAACTCAAAGTTTTAAAGACAAATGTTAAAATTTGTTTTTACATGTAACTGGGAAATAATGACATATAGGCAATGGGGTATAGAAATCCATCTTGCCCTGTAAGAAGTAAGGGGGAAGGGGATAAAGGGGGTGGATAAAAGGGAGGGCAGACTGGGGGAAGAGATAATCAGAGTGCATACCATTTGGGGGTGGGAGAGATGGGGAAAGATGAGGAGAAATTTTGGAATTCAAAATCCTATGGAAATGAATATTGAAAACTAAAAATAAATAATTTTTTTTTTTAAAGAAGGCATTGTGGAGCGCTTAGAGCTTGGTCAGATATCTGAGATGCCAAGGTCATCCACTGCATCCTAGGCCATCTTCCGTCATCTGTTCTGCCACTGGACTTGGATGACTCTGGAAGAGAGAGGGAGACTGACGACTTTGTGCAAGTCTGCCTCACCCAAGTCCAAAAACCAAAGTATGAGATATAGTGTTAGAAGACCCTTTACAAATATTTTCTCATTTCATCCTCACAAAAACCCTCAGAGATCAGTGCTGTTATTACCCTCACTTTACAGGTGAGGCAGACAACACATAGTGGAGAGTCACATGACTAGTAAGTGTGGGAAGCAGGATTTGAACTCAGATCTTCCTGACTCCTCTATCCCTTGGGCCACCTAGCCTACCTCCAAGTGAAAGAGAAAGATGGGAAAGTAGCTAAATGGGGTAGAAGGATGAAGGAAAGATTGGTGTGTGTTTGTTAGTATATAATAATGAAGACCTCAGCATGGTGGCACAGAGCACTGGGTCTGGAATTGGGAAGATTCTTCTTCTTGAGTTCAAATCCAGCCTCAGATATTTACTAGCTGTGTGACCCTGGGCAAGTCACTTCACCCTGTTTGCCTCAGTTTCCTCATCTATAAAGTGAGCTGGAGAAGGAAATGGCAAACCACTTCAGGTCTGACATTGTCCACTGGGCCACTTTGCTGCCCTTAGAGAGCTTCTACAGGCCTCTGCATAAGGAACTTTATAGTATATTGACTCAGAAAACCACATGTTAGCATTATCTATGTTCTATTGTATTTTTATCTGTTTTGTTAAATATTTCCCAGTGACATTTTCATCAGGTTCCAGTCCCACTTGAGAGTGTTGCTGGCACCTTTCATTTCTGGCATCTCTGCAGTAGGGTGTTATTGAAAAATAGGGAACAGTGACTACATATAGTGTAACAGCATCAGATGGTTTGGATGAAATGATACCTAGTGAAGTGAGCAAAACCAGAGGAACCACTTGTATAGTAAAGACAGCACTGAAGTGAAAATCAGCCTTCAGAGTCATAGCATGGATGATCGATACAGTGACTGGCCATGATCCTAGAGAACCAGTGATAAAGTATGCTGCCCACTGCCCAGCAGAGATGACAGACTCAGGATACAGAATGAGAGTCTGGACATGACCAGTTTGGGGAAGGGAGACAATGGGAGGGACAGAAAATAAATGTTAACTGAAAACAAATAAAACAAAAGGTCAGAAAGTGCACATATGGAAAAAATGATGAATGCAATGGAATATTAGTGAACACTAAGGAACAGTAACTGTGAAGAGTGTAGAAAAATGTCAGATGACTTGAAATGATGCAGAATTAAGAAAGCAACACCAGGAGGATATATAGGATGACTACGATATTGTAAATTAATATATGACTCAACAATTAACCTCCATCTACTCTGAATATATTTTGTATATTCTAGTCTTACACTTACTACCCTCCATGCATTCCATGATCCAGCCACAACGGCCTCTCCGTTGCTTCTCACACCTAATACTCCATCTCCAGTATGGGATCATTGACTGCCTGACATGCCTGGAATGCTCTCATTCTTCAGCTTCTGCTTCTGGCTTCCCTGACTTCCTTCAGGGCTCAGCTCCAATCCCCCCAACTCCTAATGGCTTTCCCAGCCCACTCTGCTCCAGTGTCTTTTTGCCTCTGAGATTAGCTTTTACTTACATTGTATGTATCTTGTGTGTACATGGGCATTTCCCCACTAGAGTGTAAACACCTTAAAAATAGGGACTGTTGAGGGGCGGAGCCAAGATGGTGGAGTAGAAACAGCATGTCCAAGGTGCTCTCCCCCCAGATCACCTCCAAACCATGTAAAAGGGAATTCTGAACAACTTCTGGAACCCCAGCACCCACAGAACGACACAGAGAAGCTAACCTCCTGCTGAGGACAGCCCAGCAGCCCTGCAGGAAGGGCCAGTGCAGTGCTCTGGGAGCCAACAGCCCAGTGCATGGAGAGCTGAGTCCGAGTGAGCCTCGGTTTTAGCCCCAGGGCGGCCAGGCCAGTAGCAGGCTGGAGGGACCCCAGAACGCCAGCAGCTGTGGCGATTCCAGAATTATCAACACAGACATGCCTAGGACAAAGTAAGAGGTTAGTGCCCTTTGGACTTTGGGACCTGTATTTGGGGAATGCAGCGGCTTCCTCCCCTGCAGGCTAGAAGCCACTCAGGAGACACGCCATTTTGCAGTTTCAGTGGCAGCTCCAGCTCCGGGCCTGCAAACTATAGGGAGATCCAGTGATCAGTCTTGGGGTGTAATCGCTCTTGCTTTAACCTCCCTGGATCTGGATTGTGGTCTGGGGTGGAGGTCGTGGGGTGGGTATCCAGCTTGCCAGAACCAGAAGTTGTGAAGACCCCAACATTGGGATGGAAGCTCCCCTGTCTGGTGGCAGAGTCCTACTGTGGCAACAAACCCAAAAGTCAAATAATTAAGTGGCAACATGCCTAGGCAAAGGAAACAAAATAAACAGAAAAATGCAACTTTAGACTCCTATTTTGGGGGCAAAGAAGATCGAAGCAGGGAACAGGAGGAGGACTGTGAGGTCAGAAATCCTGCTCCAAAAGCTCCAAAGGAAAATATGAGGGTTACAGGCTATAGAGGACCTAAAGAAGGACTTTAAAAATCAAATAAGAGAAGTGGAGGAAAAATTGGGAAGAGAAATGAGAAGGATGCAGGAAAAATATGAAATGAGGGTCAACAGCCTGATTGAGGAAAATAACACCTTAAAAAATAGACTGGCAAAGGAGGCCCAAAAGAGCAATGAGAAGAAGAATGCCTTAAAAAGCCGAATTTTCCAGATGGAAAAAGAATCTCAAAAGCTCACTGAGGAGATTCATTCCTTCAGAGTTAGACTGGAGCAAATGGAAGCTAATGACTTTATGAGAAATGAAGATGGTGTTAAACAGATCCAAACAAATGAAAGAATAGAAGGCAATGTGAAATATCTCATGGGAAAAAACACAGACCTGGAAAATAGATCCAGGAGAGATAATTTAAAAATCAATGGACTACCTGGAAGCCATGATCAAAGAAAGTGGCCTTCAGTCACCCTTCAAGAAATTCTCAAAGAAAATTGGCCTGATGTTTTAGACCCAGAGGGCAAAATAGAGGTTGAAAGAATCCATAGATCACCTCCTGAAAAAGATCCCAAAAAGAAAACTCCCAGGAATATTATAGCCAGGTTCCAGAATTCCCAGATCAAGGAGAAAATACTCCAAGCAGCCAGGAAAAAACAATTTCAGTATTGTGGAAACACAATCAGAATAGCACAGGACCTGGCAGCTTCTACACTGAGGACTTGAAGGGCATGGAATATGATATTCCAGAGGGCAAAAGAGCTGGGATTGAAGCCGAGGGTCACCTACCCTTCAAAACTGAGTATTTTGTTTCAGGGGAAAATATGGTCATTCAGTGGAATAGAGGACTTTCAAGAATTCTTGAGGAAAAAACCAGAGCTGAATAGAAAATTTGACATCCAGACACAAGAAGCAAGAGATGCCTGAGAAGGTAATCAGGGAAAAGAAATCAAAAGGAACTTATCAAAGTTGACGTATTTACAGTCCTACGTGGAAAAACAATAACTGTGACTGATGAAACCTTTCTCAGTATGAAAATGATGGAAGAAGGGTATATGGACATATGAATACATATGTGAATATATGTATATATGTTTACAGTTATACATGGATAGAGGGCATAGGTTGAATTTTGGGGGAAGGGATGATACTCAAGGGGTGCAATTATGAGGTGAGAGAGGAAAGTGGCAAGAGGAGATGGGGAGAGACAGGGTAGGGTAAACTATCTCATGTAGAAGAAGCAAGGGGAAGTGGCTACAGGGGAGGGGAAAAACAGGAAGGCAAAAAGGCAAAACCATATTCTCATTAAATTTGGCTCAGGGAGAGAATGACATACATACTAAATGGGATATCTCAACCTGCAGCAGAGTAGGGGGAAGGGGGATGAGAGGGGGGATGATGGATGGGAGGGCATCCTTGGGGGGAGGGGAGGTTGGAAGTACCCACTATAGAAGAGGGACAGGATCATGTAGGGAATGGACCAGGTGGGGGTGGGATGAGTGGGAGGGAATTATAAGCAGCCTTGTACAATATATCTACTATGGTAATGTTTTGCATAGCTATACATGTACAACATATACTGAATTACTTATCTTCCCAGAGGGAATGGGTGACAAGGGAGGAAGGGAATGGATCTGAATTCGAGGTCTTAAAATTAAATGTTTCAAACATATGTAAATGCTATTATTAATACTATTTTGCATGTAATTGGGAGATAAGATGTGCAGGCATTGGGGCACAGAGATTCACCTTGCTCTAATGGAAAAGTCAAAGGGGGTATGGGAGAAGATATGGGAGAGAGCAGATTGGATGAGGGAATATCTTGTGGGACTGCTATTCTGGGATGGTGGGTAGGGGAAAAATGGGGGAAAAATTGTAACTCAATCTGGTGGAAATGAATGATGTAAACCAGAAGTCAATAAGGCAATTGTTGGAAAAAAGAAAAGAAAAGAAAATAGGGACTGTTTTTTTTTTTTTTTGCTTTTTTTTGGGAGGGCAATTGGGGTTAAGTGACTTGTCCAAGGTCACATGGCTAGTTTTTTTGTGTGTTAAGTGTGTGAGGTCATATTTGAACTCAGGTCCTCCTGACTCCAGGGCCAGTGCTCTATTCACTGTGCCACCTAGCTGCCCCACTGTTTTTCCTTTCTTTATATCCTCAGCACATAACAAGGTGACTGGCACACAGTAAACACTTCATAAAAAGTAAATAAATAAATAACAAGAAGAGATGAGCTGTGTTGGAGGTCTGATCTTCTCAGTGCAGTGGGGGGGTGAGGTCATTTGCTCAAAGGGTCAGTACTAAGAGGTGGAGGGGCAGTGCATAGAGAAAGAGTAAAAAAAATTGTTAAATAGTAGTTAGGAGTTTGGTTGAGGTTATAAACCACAAATTTATGGCGGCTTTAATAAGATCCCCTTTGTGGTTTTATCTGCTGATGCTCAGAAGTCCTAGCACAGGAGCAAAATTTAGCATTCATCATAGCTCAGGAATGGTGGGAGGTGGGGGCATGGCCCTGGAAAGGGATTTGAGGATGGTAGGGACTATGAATCATTTAAGTGGCCCCCCGTGGGTCAAGGTTGGTTATGGAGGCAAGCTGGACTTGAGGATTCAAACTGAGACAATAGGGATGGCAACCTCGTGCCAATTTGGGTATCTGTCTACCTAGGCAAACCTTAAGGTTCTCATTAACTTGTTCTATAAAACCCTTCCTATAAAGTCTCAGGAAATCTGATTGAGTGCCTGGTTTGGGGAGCCCCACTAATTATTTTTTTTTTTGCTTTTTTTTTTTTTTTTTGGAGGGCAATTGGGCTTAGGTAACTTGCCCAAGGTCACACGGCTAGGTTTTTGTTTGTGTGTGCCTTAAGTGTCTGAGGTCGGATCCGAACTCAGGTCCTTCTGACTCCAGCCAGGGCTGGCCCTCTACTGATTGTGCCACCTAGCCGCCCCCCCCCCCACTAATTATTATATAATCATTTAGATAACTTCCCACCATCTGACTGAGGGGAAGGAAGAAAGGAGGGAGGGAGGGAGGGAGGGAGAGAGAGACAGAGACAGACCACAAACCTGGTAAATACAGAGAGAAGATATAGTAGTGATAAGGGCAGAAATTACAATGCATTTGGAGTCCTAAGATTTGGCTTGCATTTCCATTTTGTAGTCCTTCCTGGTGTCAGCAAGGAAGCTTACAACTTTGCTTTAGTGCTTGATTATAAAGGAATAAGGATAGGGCACGAAGAAAATGTCATTGTGACCTCAGGAAGCTTCCCTTCCAGCTCTTGAACCTGTGGTCAGTTCAGTTGAACAGGCATTTACAAATCACTTAGTCAAATGCAGAATGAGACTTAAAATTTTTTGGACATAGCCAATGGGGGGGGGGGTGGAGTGGGAGTGAAAGAAAATAAATGTTTGTTAATTGAAAATAAATAAAAGAAGTGATTCAGTCACCTCAGAAACAATCAGAATAATTCAGCCCTACTCACAGGTCACTCTTTTTGTTCACAGAAGACACTTCTTCTACCCTGTCCTACCATTATGACAAAGTCTTTGGAATATGAGCCTTAGAGAACGGAGCTCATTCTTCTCAAAACTGGAGACAGCTGAGTCTTTTGCTTTTCTCTGCTCCAGAAAATGTTAATAGCTCTTCCTTTATTTCCTCAAGAAGGAAAAACTCCTAGTTCTTCAAACTCAGTACTTTAACTGGTTAAAGAGATGTTGCACAGAGAGCTTCGCAGGAAGTCATAAACACATGGGTTCAGAATCTGTCTCTTACCCTTAAAACTGGCTACAAGCATGGGCAAAACCGTGAGACCCTCTGAGCCTCTGTCTTTATCTGTAAAGCAGAGAATGATTGTTGTTTTCAGCCCTGTCCAACTCTTTGTGACCCCATTTGGAGTTTTCTTGGCAGAGATACTGGAGTGACTTGCCTTTCCTTCTTCAGCTTATTTTACAGATGAGGAAACTGAGGCAAACAGTTAAATTACTTGCTCAAGGTCACACAGCTAGTAAGTGTCTGAGGCTGGATTTGAGCCCATGAAGATGAGTCTTCCTGACTCCAGGGCCAGCACTGCTGAATCACCTAGCTGCACCAAGGTTTACGAAGCATTTTATATATATTATTCTCTCATTTGATCCTCATAACAATCTAGAGAGATAGATTGCTATTATTATCTATTCATAGTTCCCATTTTATAGTTGAGGAAACTCAGGCTGACAGAGGTTAAGTGACCCTTGCCCAGCCATTTGCCCAGCTAATATCTAAGGCAAAATTTGAACTCAGTCTCCTTAACTGCAAACCCCAAACCATCCACTGAGCCACTTAGCTCCCTCTCCCTGTGCCATATACACTCGGTTCTGCCATAACTTGCATGTGTCAGAAAGTACTTCATTATGTCAAATCAAGAAATAAAAACCACAGGGCTTATGGAGAAAATGAGGTTAGGGGCACAACAGTTAAAAACTTTTATCAATGACGTTAGAAAAAGATAGAAACCTAATTTTTAAAATTGTCCCAGTTTTTTTATGCATGTTAAATGGTAAAGAAATTCATAAACACTGTTGTTATTTGTCCTTCATTTTGAAGAGGACCAATGACTTGACTTGTGCATGAATTGGATTGAAGTTAGGCAGACTTGCACAAAGTCTTCAACCTGACTCTCTATTCCTGAGTCATTGAAGTCTAGTGGCAGGAGAAAAGTCAGGATGACTGGCCATGGCCCAGGATGTAATGGATGACTTTGGCTTCTTCCATGTCTGACCAAGGTCTAAGTACTCCAAATGTCTGCTTTATCCACCTTTATGGCCACTGGAACAGATTGTTCTCATCCACCCATCCCACTGGGGAAAGTCTTCACATATTTGAGGTAGCCATCCCCCTACTACAGTGACAGGTTTGAGGCCTGTCTGATGCCCGAGAGGGTTTACTGGGGTATAGCCACTGTACGTGCAACAGCTTCTTGGAGACATGGGTGAGAGCTGGACATGAAAGGTGAATGAACAGCCCTGAAAAAGACTGAGCAAACCCCCTCCACCACAGATGCTAGTCCTCCTGAATATCCCGTATACCCCACATAAACACTATAATATAATATAATATAACTTCAATCCAATTATAACATAGTGGAGGTATCCTTGGTCTTAGGCTGCTACTCGGCCTGTGAGCCCCACCCTATTCTCCACCCCTATCTTTGCCAAGTCCAGTAGCTGTGGGCAAGATGAGGAGCCTTGGTGGACAGCATCTTCAGGGCTGGGGATCTTGGCCTTAATAGAAGGTAGGAGAGTGGGCAGGTAGGTCCAGCCTCCTCTGCCTGTAGCTCCTACTGCACCCCGAATTATACCATAATATGGGCCTTTACCTGGAAAGAACTCTGAAGTTTGCTTGTGGAAATGAATATGAGAAGGGTTGCAGTTTGTGAGCTATTGTGCATTTTTCTGTGCACGCTTACTTTTTCTTGAAGATGGAATTGTGCATAAGCAAGCCCCAAATTAATCATGCTCAAATTAATCCATACATTATGTTGGAAGTATAATAACAAATATATATGTTGTTATTCTTTACCTCAACTTTACAGAGAAGTTTTTTTGCTAGGACTATATAAGAGGTGTGCAAAGAATTTGGGGGATGTGGATTTTCAAAGTTATAGTAATTGCCATGAGCTTTTCCCAGAGCTCTGTTTCTACTCCCTCTCCTTCCAAAAAAGAATAGGAACCTTAAGCTTTCCTTATTCTCACTTTTGACTGGGAAACCCTTTGGTTGTGACCTAAGACTAGACTATCTGTAGTTCTTCAGTGTAAATATAATTGAATGGGTCCTTGATCTTATCACTATAGGTATTCCCTCCCTAGGTACTCCTTAAAACTCTTTATCTTAAGCACTTTATCTTAAGATACATCTGGAGCTGAAACCGGCCCTCAAGGCCTGTCCAACCCTCTCCATTTTGCTTGTGAGAAACATAACCTAGGGAATTGCTGTGACTTTCCCAAGGTTACACAGATAGTAAGCCTCAGAAGCAGAATTTGAATCCAGGTCTTTTGCCTTCACAATCAGTGATCTTTCCACTGTGTCTTTTTATCCCATACCATTCTTGTTCAGGATCTCCTGATCCTTGTTGCTGTCTTTGTTAAGCAGTTTTTCAGTCTTATCTGACTCTCCATGCAAGGATTTGGGGTTTTCTTGGCAAAGATGCTGGAGTGGTTTGCCATTTCCTTCTCTAGTTCATTTTACAGATGAGGAAGTGAGACAAACTGGGTTAAGTCACTTGCCCAGGGTCACACAGCCAGTAAGTGTCTAAGGCCAGATTTGAATTCAGGAAAATGAGTCTTCCTGACTTCAGGTCCAGCTGTCTGTCCACTGAGCTGCTTAGCAACCTGATCCGTGCCATTTAACTATATATAATCTGATATAGGAAACATCCAGGCTTTCAAATGTCTGCTTTTCCAAGTCCCCAAGGGCTTTCCAAAGACCCCAAACCCTGTAAGTCCAGCCTCTTGGTTTCTCCCTCATTCTGGCTGAGTCTGGGCTGCTACCTCTAAATTAACTTGGCATTCTTCATACTCTCCTAGATGTGGGCTTTTAGAACCCTTGTTTTAAAGCCATCAAAGCAAAACCCTGCCCCTCAGTTCCACTTGCCATGCTCTTAAGCAAATGATCAGTGTGGGGGACAAAAGAGGCAAGCATGCCTCAATCCCTATCTCCCTCTGGGATTTACCCACTTGGAAGTTTACATCAGTTTCTTCTCTGAAACTAATTATGTTCTCATTCCAGGGAAGGCCCTAATACCAGATGGTTCTTCTTACCACCTGTTTAGTTAGAGAGACTATCCTACTTCAGGGGCCAGTTGGACTAGGTGGATTGAGGGCCCTTCCAAATCTGTTATTTGCTGATGGGTGATTTTTGTGAAGTCTCATCACTGGAGGCCTGCCCAGGGTGTAGTCTCAGTTGTTCTGGACTAGCCTGGAGAACCAGGCGCTCCTCCCAAGAGTATGATCTTCCTCAGTCCGGGGGAGAACACAGTGTCAACATCAGAAGAATGTAATTATGACAATTATTTACTATTTAGTACTTTGAAATAAAATTGGGAAGGGGTGGAGAATAAGACCTCCATCATTACTTAGGAAATCAAAGGAATCTGGGGCATGAGTATTTAATGGATACATTTTGTTTTTATTTCCCAACATATTCTCCCCATTCATCTCCCAGAGAGTGGGGAAGATGGTCCAGCTAAACTAACCAAGATTATCTAAAAAAGTGCCATTTGTCTGCTCTTTCTAGCTCATCCCCAGAAGACAAGCAGGGTAAGGTACTTGCTCTTTCACAGAGATTAGTTTTGCAAGATATACTGCAGCTAAGCCTTTGTTCTAAGCAGGTCAGGCACCTTGTGGTATAATCCAGGCCCATCTGGTGCTATGGCACCTTAGGCACTGAAATTTTCCGAGGACTTTGTCATAATAAAAACTCTTCTGGGATGTCCATTCTGTGGCAAGATCCCCGTGTCCTCTCCATTTCACATCTCCATAAGGAAAACTGTGAATTTCTTTATGCCTTTATATCCTCGGGGTATAAAGTGCATTTTTAACAAACTGTTTCAGGCCAAATATTGACTGTATCTGTGTGTTTTGGCTTTTTGGCAAAGG
This sequence comes from Gymnobelideus leadbeateri, assembly GCA_011680675.1. NCBI lineage: Eukaryota > Metazoa > Chordata > Mammalia > Diprotodontia > Petauridae > Gymnobelideus > Gymnobelideus leadbeateri. The sequence goes on from WOXC01004486.1 coordinate 891,956, forward strand.
TCACCAAGCCCAATGTTGAAACATAAACGGGATGACTTCTGTTGGTCAAATGGTTTGTCTAATTCCATATTTCAAATGGGGGAAAATAAGGTAGTTTTGGCAGTTGTTATGAAGGCCCTGGAATTTGTGAAGGAACAGGTCAAGTGGATGGGATAGCATCATCATCTTGTGAGCAAATGATGGACAGGTGGGAAAGTCAGAAATTGAGTAAGACACAGAAGCTAGAAAACCTAGTTTTGGAAGAGAAGTCAGCTTGGTTAACACTTGACACAAATTCAGAAATGTCCCAGCAAAGATCCAAGGACTCAAGGCATTTTCTTTTCTTTTTTGAATATTTATTTGCTTTTTTGCAGGGGGGAGGGCAGGGCAATTGGGATTAAGTGACTTGACCAAGGTCACACAGCTAGTAAGTGTTTAAGTGCCTGAGGCCCGATTTGAAGTCAGGTCCTCCTGACTCCAGGGCTGGTGCTCAATTCCCTGGGCCACCTAGCTGCCCCAAGGCATTTTCTTTAACTACCAACCACCCTCTGACTATTGACTTCCCAGGCTTTCTTTAATTCCCAACTAAATCCTATCTTCTATAGAAAGCCTTAATGCTTCTTCCCCTCTTTTAATTATTTCCTATTTGTCCCAGGGATGGGGTCAGTCAGGAACTGGGCTAGCTGTCTCTGGTCTCCCTCAGGAAAAAAAAATCTATTCAGCAGAGATTGACTCTAGCTCACACCTATGCAAAGCCTTTATTGAGGTTGGTTCTGAAAAAATCCAGATCAAAAGACTACAGTCTGCAGATCAGCTTTCCCTAGACTCTGTATCATTGTTTCAAGGCATGCTATCCTGTCACATTGAGGATAATAGCATTCTGAAAGGTCTGGTTTCCTACAGTAGAAGTAAGCCTGCTCCCTTTTTTATATTGGGTACAAGTTAATCCAATACAATCCAAAACATTTACTAAGTGCCTAGAATGTCCAGGCACTGATAAGCACAGGGGTAAAGCTGATTAAAAAAAAAAAAAAGAGCCCCTGCTCTCAAGGAGCTTACAGTCTAAAGGGAGAGACAACACACAAAAGTAGGCCAGAAAGGAGGAAGGGGAACACCAGGGGATACCCAGTGTGGGGAACATCTTGCTCCAAGGAGTTGGAACCAGGCAGAGCAGCAGATGCAAAAGAGAGTGAGAAGAAAGTCCAGTTTCTGGTCTCTATAAATGAAGGCACAGGGAGGAATCTGGTCAATATTCAATTGATTTGAAAATGTCTGACTCAAAATCAGAGAACAGTTTACACAACCACAACACAGTCATAAAAAAACAACTTTGAAAGACTTAAGAAATGTGTTCAGTGCAGTGACCAGTCCCAATTCATCAGGACGGAAGATCCAGAATGAAGCACACATGTTTTAACTTAGCAGTAGGGGGAATTTATTTTGTAAGAATGTGTATATTTGTTAAGATATTTGGTTGGGAGGGGAGCACATAGAGACAGTTGCACTCCCTCCTCCCCTGTCAAAAAAAAGGAAAAGAGTAACATTGAAGCATTTTCAAATGCATGGGAGAGAACAAAAGACCAGAAGGAAACACAGACCAGCAGGACAGCTTTGAAAGGTAATTAACAAATGTTTTCTATACTTAAAAGGAAAAGTCAGCCGCACTCAATAAAAAATCATGGTTTCATTTTTTAAAACACTCTGTCTTCTTTCTCTAAAATAAAAGTGGTCAAAAGATATGGTCAGATAGATGTCAAAAGAAAAAATGCAAACTCTTAATAATCATATGAAAGAATGCCTTGCATCACTAATAATAAGAGAATTGCATGTAAGAACAACTCCAAGGTTGCATGTTACAGCCAGCTAATTGACAAAATGACCAATTATAGAGTCACTGGAGGGGTTGTGAAAAGGTGACCTCACTAATGTGCTTGTTGGTGAAACTGTGACTTGGTCCAACCATTCTGAAAAGCAATTTGGAATCATGTGAAATTAGTAACTAAAATATCCCTGTCCTTTGAGTTCGAGATTCCACTGATAGCTATGTATTCCAAAGAGATAAATGATAAAAGATAAATGATATAACAGAATGGTTATAGCAGCACTTTTTGTAGTAGCAGAGAACTGGAAACACAGTAGATGCCCATCAATTAATTAAATCATTTTTTTGTAAATTACCTAAATAAGTTGTGATACCTGAATGTAACACAGTGTTATTGTGATGTAAGAAATGGTGGATATAATGAATATTGAGAAGCAGGAAGAGAGCTATGTTTTTCAGCCTTGTTTTCAGTTGTGTGTGACTCTTCATGACCCCATTTGGGGTTTTGTAGGCAAAAATACTGGAGTGGTTTCTCATTTTCTTCTCCAGCTCATTTTATAGATGAGGAAGTGAGGTACACAGGGCTAAGTGACATCCCCAGGGTCACCCTACTAGTAAGTAACTGAAGCCAGATTTGAACTTCAATGACTGCAATAGTATAAATGGAAAGAAAGAAAAAAAAACAACAGAACTACTGAAATTGAATGTTACAAAATTATACTGACCAAGCCTGGCCCCAACGAAGAGAAATGAGAAGGACCTTCTCATGTTACTTGCAGAGTTAGGCCATTCAATTAAAAAGCGTCTATTAGAAGGATACTTGGTAGGGATACAGAGGAAAGCAAAAACTCCATCTCTAACCTGGGGAGCTCACTTTGTAAGGAGGAAGAGGACATGCAGATGCCTATGAGCACATCCCAGGTTTACTGTGTAAATAAAAGGCAATAAGGGTGGGTGGGGAGGACCTGCTAAGGCATCCTCCTGTAGGTGGGATTGGAGTTGAATTTTGAAGCAAGCCCAGGCAGACTGAAAACCCTGGTGAAGAGAGGGAGATTCTTTCTAGTATGGGGAACAGCCATCTCAAAGGACCAAGAATGAGTAATATTCCAGGTAATGTCAGATTTTTTTTTTTAATGTGCTAATGAACTGAACTTTAGACAGCCACCTTATCTATAATTTCTCATTCTGTTTTTCCATTTAATTCAACAATAAATGCTTGTTAAAATAAATCGACACTTCCGAATTTGAAAAAAATGAATCTATACTTTCTGAAATGTACTGGCCTTCTAATAGTATTGACATACCAGCTTTATCCCTAATACTGACACCTCAGGTGAGGTCAGCAACTCCTTGATTGAAATTGTTCAAGAGGACTTTGAAATCCCATTTTTCAGCTGCTTTCTAAAGTTCCTTCTCATCACATCTCCTGGACTTTCTTAGGGAATCCTTCTGGTCTCTACTACTACCTTTGATCCCCAATCACTTTGCTAAATTAGGTGCTTCATCCACTGGGTATTTATTTGTTCCAGTTTGGGAAGCTTATGCTAGTCCTAGCATCCTTTCTGGAGATCCTATGCTTATAGCTGGGCTGCTAGGTGGCACAGTAGATAAAGGACCATAGAGCTCAGAGCCTGGGGTCAAGAAAACCTGAGTTCAAATTTGCCTCAGATATTTAATAGTTGTGTGACCCTGGGCAAAGTCACTTAACCCTGTTTGCTTCAGTTTCTTCATCTATAAAATGAGGAGAAGGAAAGGGAAAACTGCTCCAGAATCTCTTAATGGACAGGACTGAAAAACTGAACCAACAACAGCTTGGTAAAGGTATATTCTCCTCCCAAGTAAAGTGTCACCAATCTTTTTCAGCCCCTGTAGCCCTTAGCTTTCAGTAGCCTTCTTGTGCCACCATTATCCAATACAAAAGGAAATAAATCCTAGATTTTTCCACTCAGTAGTATAGAAATATAATGAGATTGAGATGAATTTATTTCAATCAGATAAGGTTTTTATTAAGCAAGCGTCCCATACTCTTTCAGTAATTTTGTCCTATCTTGTGCTTGACAGAGACCCTCAAGAACTAGGGATTTTTCTGATTCTCTTGTGTATTTTTCTCGGATGTGTCTAGGATATTGATAGGAAAGATTTTTCTACTGATGTGCCACTGAAATTTAGTTAGCAACATTTCACTAAAAAAGACCCATCAGATTCCAGGGGTCTAAAAGAGCATGAAGCATGCTACCCCACCTCTTGCACCATTTGAGATACAGGCAATGTGGGGATTTGTTTTGCTTGACTGCATGTTGGTTACAAAGGTTTTATAGGGGAACTTAGAAGGGGAAATTAAAAGGAAAGGCTAGAGGTAGAGTTTTCATCAAAAAGATGGAAAGAAAAAAATCATTGAAGCATTCTTTTTAATTCACAGAAAAGAACCAGAGAAAAGGTTCAGAAAGAACCAGAGAAAAGGAGAGATTTGAAAATGGCATATTAATATATGATATAATAAATCTTTAAATTATTTCTAAAAAATTAACCAACATTTATTTTCTCTCCTTTCTCCTTCCTCCTTTCCCCCTGAAAAAGGAAAACAAAGCCCTTGAAATAAACATTGGGGTAAAATATTAATATTGTATTGCATTTTTAGGCTGAATTCTGCCAGAAAAAAAAATTAATTGAATTTAACATTAATCTATATCTAAGCCATTTCTGGCTTAAAGACAAATATCCAAAATGTGATACATCCCCATGCCCTGTAATATGTCTCTCTACCCCAAGACTATTTGAAATAGCATAAGAATCTTGAATAAGGAAAAGGTTTGGGATATATATAAAAGTTATATTACAGTTTGAGGTTAACATTTGAGAATAATTACTATCTCAGTACTCAATTCCTTCCTGAACCACTCTTCTAGGACTGAAAAGGGTTTTATCCCTGGGATCAGTATCTTAACCTTGAATAAAAAAAGAATACTTCAGATGGGTGGGATCCTATCCCACCAGATTTGCTTATCCCACTTAATTCCTTTCTAAAAAGAAAGGCCTTAACTTTGGAGAAGGGTTTTAGGTTGGAGAAATATTCCTTAAAATTACTAAAGAAACTAAAAAGGAGGGTTAGAAAAAATTGGGCTTCCACATCTATGTAGTCAAGCACAATCCAAAAATGTGTCTTCTTCTATGTATATGTGGCCCAAAACCCATCTGACAGGAAGTGTATAGCATTCTTCATGGTAGGTCTTCTGAAATTATCCTTGGTGTTTGAACAGATCAGAGCTCTTAAATCTTTCAGAGCTGGTACTTTACAATGTTATCACATAAGTTGTTCTGCTTACTTCACTCTGCATATGATATACTTAAAAATAAAAGTGTGCCATAGATAATGGAGGTTCAGTTTCATTCAGTTAATATTTATTTATTTTGCTGGGCAGATGGGGTTAAGTGACTTGCCCAAGGTCACAGAGCTAGGATTTTTGTGTGTGTTTTGTGTATCTGAGGTCACATCCGAACCCAGGTCCTCCTGACTCCAGGGCTGCTGCTCTATTCACTGCGCCACCTAGTGCCCTACAGTTAATATTTATTAAGCACCTTCTGGGCAAGTAGGTAGAACAGTGGACAGAGTACTTAGTCTGGAGTCTGGAAGGTTCATCTCTGAGTTCAAATCTAGCCTCAGACACTTGGGCAAGTCACAACCCTGTTTGCCTCAGTTTCTCATCTGTAAAATGAGCTGGAAAAGGAAACGGACAGCCTCTCCACTACCTGCCAAGAAAATCCCCAAGTGGGGTCACAAAAAATCGGGCATGACTGAAAAACTACTATATGCCAGGCGCTATGCTAAGTGCTAGTGATACAAAAAGAGGCAAAAGACAGTCCTTGTCCTCGAGAAGCTTACGGTCTAATACATACAAAGGAAACTTTAAATAGGATAAATAGGAAACGACTGATAGAGGGAAAGTACTGCAGTTAGGAGGAGCTAGGAGCTAGAAGGTGGGATTTTTAGTTGGGAGTTAGAGGAAGCTAGGGAGGTCAGTAGTCAGACCAGAAGAGGGAGAGCATTCCAGGCATGGAAGAAAAACCAGAGAAAATACCAAGAGCCCAGAGAGGGAGTTTCTTGTTTGTGGAACTGTCTGGAGGCTATTATTCCTGAATCAGAGAATATGTATAGATGAGGAAGGTGTAAGACTAGAAAGGCTTTGAATACTACACATAGCATTTTGTATTTGCTCCAGGAGGCCATAGGGATCTATTATTGAGTAGGAGGGTGACATGATCAGATCCACACTTTAAGAAAATCTGTTTTGGTGGCTGAATGGAGGATGGAGAGAGATTTGAGACAAACAGCCCATTGTAGGAGGAGAGAAGGGGGAGTATTTGAGAGATGTTGGAAAGGTGAAATCAGCAGACCCTGACAATTCAATATTGGGAGGTGGGGGATGAGAGAGAGAGTGAGGATTCCAGGATGGCTCCTGGGTTGGGAGCCTACAGCTACACATGGCCCTTTAGGACCTCAAGTACCACCCTTCCAAACTTCACAGAACAAATCCCCTTCTTAATAAAAGGATTTGTTGTGTAAAACTCATTCAGAAGGCCAAACCTAAAGACTTAGAAGGCAACCAGAGGTTCCCCACCCCTGGATTTAGGAGGACAATGGTGTTTTTTTCTATGGTGATAGGAAACCTAGGAGAGAGGGAAGGTTTAGGAGGAAAGATAGGGAGGACAGTTCTGGCCTTGCTGAATTTAAGATGAATACTAGATATCCAATTTGAGATGTCTGAAAGGCAGAGATACCAGACTGGAGGTTGGCAGAGAGAATGGGGCAGGAAAGGTAGATTTTAGAATCACTAGCATAAAATTGGTGAATCAATCTGTGGGAAATGATGAGGTCACTAAGTGAAGTCATATAGAGGGAGAGAAGAGGGCCCAGGACAGAGCCCTGAGGGACACCTTCAGTCAGAGGACATGATCTGGGGAGGAGCCAGCAAGGGAGACTTTGAAATCTTCTGTTCTCCTCTGGGCTCTAATTTATCCCATTTGGAGCATTTGTACAAAATTGTTTGCATGTTGCCTCCCCATTAGAGATTTGTACATCTTGAGAGCAAAGACTGTCTTGCTTCTTTCACCAGTGAAGAACACGGTCTTTGGTACATAGTAGACTCTTAATATTTATTGACTGACAACCAGTGGTTTTTTAATGTCAAAATGGGGGGAACATTTTAAAATAAGTAGTGATCCCTAGAGACTGATTGAGGACTTGTGTCTTTGAATTTATTAAACACTATGTGCAAAGCATTGTGCTGCCCACCAGATACAAAGAGCTTACATTCTAATGAGACAACATATGAAAGGTTTCACCTGCAAGTCAGGTGGATAGGTCCATGGTCCTCAGGCAAAGCATGGGTGTTGATGTCATTTCTACTGAAAAAAAAAAAAGTACGTCACTTTCCAATGGGGTGAGCAGCTAAGTGACCCAATGGATAGCTCTGGGCTTGTAGTCAGGAAGACCTGAGTTCAAATCCAGCCTCAGACACTTGCTAGCTGTGTGACCCTGGGAAAATCAACCTCTATTCGCCTCAGTTTCCTCATTTGTAGAATGGGAGTAATAACAGCACCTGCCTCCCAGGGTCCTTGTGTGGATCAAAGGAGATGGTAATTGTAAAGTGGTAGGGGTTTTATAAATGCTTATTCTTCTCCTGCTCATTTATTGGGGTGAATGATTTGACATTGCCAGGACTTTGGTGGCAGGAACTTTTTTTCTTCTGGGTTTGTAATAGCTCTGGACATAGCACCTGCAGAAACCGCTGCATCTCCATAGGGTTTGTTTCCCAGGATGGCAGCCGAGGGCAGTAGACTGTGGAAGCATCATCATTCCCAAGGCTCTTAGAGTCAGAGCTTTGGACTGTCCAGATAAGAGTTTGAGGGAAAGTGGTGGTCAGTGGTGACTTGCCTTGCCTGGCAGATGCTGCCTCGAGTCCCTCCCCCTCCCCCCTCCCCCCTCTGCTGATAGCTCACTGCTTCTCCTAGGCCAGCTTACTGGCTCTGGGGAGGGCAGTTGGTTGGCAGTTGGTGGGGACAGCTGGCCTCAGATGTTGCCTCCCTGTATGACGACTGTAAGGGCCAGGCTCAAAGCAGCCCTGGTCCCATCCTCCCAGGGGTCTTGGGTCTACCTTAGGCTCAAACTTTTCCTTTTTCTAAAGGTTTAGGGGAAAAAATGTACTTTACACATCTTGTCTGGGAATTAGGAGTCATCTTTGACATTGGTGGTCTCATTTCTAAGCAGACATTTGTGTCCATGTTCAGGCTACAGACTTTCAAATCAGTAGGGCTAACTTGCATTCCCTCCTCTTCTCCAGGCACCAAATCAGCCGCCGAACACAGCAATGGTGTCTATGATGTTGGTCTGCCCGACCAATCTCCATACATGAACATGTTCCCAGTGCTTCATCTCATAGAGGACCTGAAGCTGTCACTGGAGATGCTGGGGGATCCTCAGGAAAGAGAAACCCTCCGGGGTCAGATCCCAGAACCCACTGCAGCCTACATAAAAGAGTGGCTTCAGGGAAATCTGGTGAGTAGCTTTGATACAACCATCCTGGGAGCCTCACTGTCTGGTAAGTAGGAAAATCCGTCTTGGCAACTGGGTGACAAGAGAGTAAGCATGGCACTCAGCTGGAGAATTGCTAATTGCTTTGTGGGGAAAATTGAGGGAAAGTATGGGAGATGTATTGAACATAAAAAAAAAACCATCCAAGCTCAACATTCCCACATAACCTGTGGTTTGGGTTTTGTTTAATTTTTTAATTTTCTAGTCTCCCTCTCTCCTTATCTAACCCTTCTCCCCATGGACAATTTTCTTCTAAGCCTCATAACTTTCACTTACCAAGCTTGAGACTGGATCCAAATCTTCTGTATTTTTCCCTTCCCTATCTGCCTATAGCAGTGGTTCTCAAACTTTTTTCTCTTACATTATTGAGGACCCCAGAGAACTTTTATTTATGTTGCATATATCTGTCAATGTCTACCATATTAGAAATGAAAAATGATAAAATTTTAAAGTATATGTTAATAGATTTTAAATAGTAGTAAGCCCATTAACATAAATAACATTTTTATTTTTAAACTATATATTTTTTTCTTAAATAGTGAGGAGTCACTATTTAAGGAGGAAGTGGGGAAGTCACATCATTCTACTCATTTTTACAAATCTCTTTAATGTCTGCCTTAATAGAAGGTAGTTGGATTCTTTCCTGTTCTTCCACATTCAATATCTTACAATATGCTATTTTGGTTAAAGTATAGGAAGAGGATCCAGCCTCACACAGATAAGTAGTTGGAAAAGGGAGGAGTATTTTAATAGGGAAATAATGTCTTAGTATTGATATGAAAATAGTTTTTACCTCACTGACCCGCTGAAAGGGGTATGAGAAGGAGCAAACTTTCCCTTCAAAGGAGCAAACCTTCCCTTCAAGATAAAGGATGGATGAATGGATGGATGGTTGGTTCATTGGTTCATTCACCTCTGGAACTGAGTCAGCTCTTTATCATATCCAGTCAAATCCAATTAGCCTTTGATTCTAATTCAATTTCAATTTATTAATTTATAGACCCTTCCCATTAACCTAAATTGACTACTCTCCACTCTGAATGCTACCCTGTGCCTCCGACACCCAAAATATGTCATTCCAGAATAATGTTACCTAGATTCAGCACCTCCCTAGCCAAGCATGGGTATAACATCCTAGTGCCAGGGAAAGAACATTGGATTTGGAGTTCAAGTCTTGGCTCCAATATAGTCCCTCCCACTTTTTAGCAGATGCAGAAACTGAGTCTTGGAAAGGTTTAATGACATACTTTAGATACTACTAAAATAGTACTATCTTTACTAACATAGATAGTAAGTAGCAGAACCAGAATTGGAATTCAGATCCTCTGAACCCCAAGCCATTATGGTTTCTACTCTACCACCTTCCTGAACTCTCATTTCCTGGGGAACTCCCTGGTGGGAACATAATTCATTCAAGTATCCCTGGATCTTGAAGTTTGTCTGGTCCCGTTGGGTCACACCTCCTTTTACTAGAAAGTGGGAAAAGAGCTTTCATTAAAGCTGTCTTTCCAGTTCATTCTGAATGAAGCGATAGTTATTGCTAAATATTTTAGAAGAACAATGAACCGATAGTTCTCCTTTGGAAAACAGGTAATCATGTCAGCATTAAGTGTTTATCCCAGGTAACCACTGTTACCTGGCACTGTTGCTCCTCTCCAAGGCCTCTGGGTGTGGCTAAATTTTACTCTGAACACGTTCAGTCTCCCCATTATCTTAGTTAATGTGTTCTCTCAGGCTTGTCCATGTAGAGAGATGTGATTTGAGAAAGAGAAGGATTCCAGGGGATGGTTTTTTTAATGGATGAGAAGTCTTATCAGGCACACTGGGTACCTTATTTAATTAAAAACATCTTTGCCTCAGCATCATGCTGCCCACTCCTTCCTTACTGAGTCCAAAAACCCTAGTGAATATTTTCCTGTACAGAACCATTGAGAGATCTTTAATTCTGGCAAAAAAAAAAAAAAAGGCAAATCTGTTTGCCAAATGGAAAAGAGAGAGGAGTTTTTTTTTTTAATGTGGGGGAAGAAAGGGCTGCTTTATGATTTATGAAATGTGACTCTTGAGCCTGCCTGTGCCAACCAGGAAATACTTGTAAAGAAATAAAATGTTTTCTGGGCAATCTTTCCTTCTATACAGTGGAAGAAGATACTAGGAGATCAGACACTGCCTTTTCCCAAGAAAAGATGGGGTAGTTTTGTTTCAGAGTTTAGCCCCTCCTCTGTCATGGGCTTAGAAGCAGAGCCCCAGAGTTCCAGAGTAGACCAAGCTCAGCCCGCCCAGCTCCTTTAAACTGAGCCCATATTCTCCTGCCCATCCATCTACCCACTGGGGCACTATATCGAAACAGTGCTGCCCACCTGCCTATCACTTGTTCTGGTGAAGTAGGTGGGAGAAGCCTCTGAAGGGGGCAGGGACAGAAGAGGAGGTTGCTCTGGTTCCCCTGACTCCCTGTTGCCTCCATCAAAGGCCAAGGACCGGCAGGGGATGTCCTCCTTCCTTCCTGTTGTTGCCTTCAGAAACTTGGTTAAACCCTGAAAATCACCATTTCAGTCAGACTTTGGATTTTATCAGGAAGACTGGAGTCAGAGTTTGCGAGTTTGTTTTCATATTGCAAATAGTGTAGCCAAGTCATAATAACTGTCATTTCTGTGGTACTTCAAGGTTTGCAAAGCAGTTTCCATGCATTATCTCCTTAGAGCCTCCCTCCAGCCTGGGGCAGATGCAGGGATAATAATAAACAATAGCTAACATTTATGTAGAGCTTACTGTGTTCCGGGCACCGTGTGTGCTAAGCTCTCTCTCTTGATCTTCACAGCCATAGGAGGTAGGTGCTGCTATTACAGCCATTTGCCATTTCCTTTTCTAGTTCATTTTGCAGATGAGTAAACAGGGTTAAGTGACTTGCCCAGGGTCACACAGCTAGTAATTAGAATTGGGGCCTTCCTGACTCCAGGCCCAGGACTCTAAGCACATGGCCTTTCCCAGTAGGTAGAGTGCCTGTTACAGTAGTGTTTGTAACAGGACTAACAGTGTGTGAGCTCCTGCCGCTATTTTAAAAACTGAGGCTCAGATTGGTGACTTACCCTTGATCACAGAGCTGTGAGAAGAAGAGGTAGGATTTAAGCCGCTCAGTAGTCAGAGGAGCTGGGTTCCAATGCTGTCTCTGACACTACCTAGAACACTTTGGACAAACATCTAACCTCTGTGGGCCTCAGCTTCCTCATCTGTAAAATGGAGTAGTCAGACCTGGGCAGTTTCTGAGGACCTCCAGCTGCAGATGTGTAAACATGGGATGGATGCCAGGTCGTCCTGTCTCCAGCTCCTTCATGCTCACTGACCACTAGACCACACTCCCTCTCTGAATAGGGAGCTCTGGGCCCAGAAGAAAGTGCCAGTATTATTGGTGGGGAGTTTAGAGTAAGAGCCCTTAACCTGAGGTCTGGGAAGTTGGGGTACCTCTAGATATGTGTGTCCATGTACACATGAACAAAATGCACAGATGTATATATCTCTGTGTATATAACAAACATTCTTTGTTATGTATAATATATGTTAATAGGAGCAGCTAGGCAGCACACCAGATAGAGTGCTGAGCCTGGAGACGTGAAGATTCATCTTTGTGAATTCAAATCTGGCCTCAGACACTTAACTGTGTGACCCTGAGCAAGTCATTTACCCCAGTTTCTTCCTCTATAAATTGAGCTGGAGAGGGAAATAGCAAACCACTAGAGCATCTTTGCCAAGGAGACCCCAAATGGGTCAGATATAACTGAAAACAACTGAACACCAATTATATTAGTAATGTATTCTATATAAATAATGTATTTGCTATATATATGTAGATTTTAAAATATTTTTAAAATTTATTTTCAGTTTCAAATTCCACCCCCCCCATTGAGAAGGCCAGAAATATGATATCTGATTTTTTTTTAATGAAAATTTTAAATTTGTTTATTTAGGTAACTGTTTCAATAGAATTAGTTTCTTTTTTTATTAAAGGTGGGGAACCTGTGGGCTCAGGGCCACATGAGTCCTCAAGGCTGGAGATTCCTTACCCCTGCATACTTTATTTTATATATTTAGAAACATTATTCTGTGGAAGGGGTCTGTCATTTCCACTAGACTGCCAAAGACACACAAAACAAAAAAATTCAGAATTCTGGTTTTGAGGGGAAAATTGAAAAGCACTGTACTAGTCTGTGGTGAATGGCATTCACGGAATCTTCACCAGCTTCATTCCCCCCTTGTTCTTTTTGCTGTAAGGTTGAGAGCGTGTCTAAGCCAAGCAGGCTTTAGAGATATTTCCAGGAGGAGCACAACTCCCATGAAAGATTAATTAATTGCAAATTTAGAGAATTTGGGGGTTTTTCCCCCCAAAGAAATTCCAGGAACTCTTACCCAACTGGCTTAATCTTCTGGCCATCTTCCCTGGCTCATCATTCTCTGGTCCCACCCAAGTGTGGGCGTCCTGTAAAGGTTCTGTCCTCTCTCAAACTTCACCCATCTTTCAATTCTCTCTCACTTAAAAAATCTCATTCTCTCCCCTAGATTCAGTTATGCCCTCTAGGCGGGTGATGCCCAAATCTCAGTGTCCATCCCCCAACTCTCCTGTGCTGTACATTACTGATGCAGAAACTGTGCCCTAACCTTCTCCTTCTCAAAACCCTTCAGTAGTTTCCTGTAGTCTCTTCCACCTAGCATTTAATGTTAAGGCCCTCTGTGGGTCTGCCTTTGACTTACCTTACCATCCATACTTCCTTTCTCATATTCTACATTCCAATCAGACCATACCAGCTGCTCCCCAGTACCTGCCCTCCTCCTGTTTCATGCCAGGATTGCACCTTCTGCTCAGCTCTGCTGTTAAAATCCTCTTACTTTGAGGCCTAGCTCAGGGGCTGTCTTCTCCAGGAAACCTTCTCAGATGCCCTATCTTAGAAGCAAGGTCTCGTCTAGCATTTTGGATGTTTCCTTTTCCCTCAGTATATTCTTTCTTACTTCAGATGTGTGACATGTGGTGGATAGAGAGCTAGGCTCATATCCTACCTCTGACACATACTGGCTTTGTAACCCTGGGCACATCACTTAACCTCAGTGCCCTAGGAAACTCACTAAGACTTAAGTTGCAGACAAAGTGTCAGCCTTCATCAATAGAGGGCGTTTCCTCATCATTGTTCCCTATGCCTGCCAGCTCACAAGTCTGATCCCTTCCTTATGCTTATTTCTATCCATATCACATTTTCCTTAGTAGACGGTAAGCTCATTGAGGGCAGAAAACATCCCCTTTTGTCTTTGCATCCTCAAAAACTTCCACTTTGCACAGAGCAGGCATTTAATAAAGGTTTGTGGATTTCACTGGAATGGAGCACTCAGAATGGAACACTCAGGCTCCTCTATGACAAGGCCCTGGACACTGTGTGAGGAGGTATGCCTGTACAGGACTGAGAATGTGGTCCCAGAGGAAGAAGGAAACCCTAACTGTTTTCTCACCTCCCTTTGTTGCTATGAGCCCAGGGGAGGAAGGAGGGAGAGCCAGGACTGAAGCCCAGCAGTTTACAAGGACCGCCTGTCTGCCTGCCTTCTGAGTGAATCCCACGCGGGATGGTCTGCACATGGACAGGGAAGGCCTCACATCTGCTGAAGGCATGGTTTTCCAGCCAGGGAAGGCATGCAACAGCAGCCACGGCAACACAATGCAGATGATAGAGAATCCAAGGTCAGGGGCATCAGGGAAGATTCTAGAAGGAAGCCTTGTTCTCTCTCAAACTTGCTTGACATCCTCCTCCAGCTTGCTTTGCTAGCTGGCTTCTGAACTCCATTTATGAAGCAAAATTGGTCATTCAATATAGTGAGTCTGTGGGACAAGCATTGTAATTCCCTGTGGCTGAGGGTGGTGTGGCATAGCAGATGGTGTCCTGGGCTTCCAAGGCAGGAGAACCAGTTTCATATCCTGGCTCTGACACTTTACTGTCTATTTGACATTGGACAAGCCACAAAACCTCCCTCCCCGTCCGTTTCCTCATCTGTAAAACGGACATAAAAATGACACCCACCTCACAGAATCATTATGAGAATCAAATGAGATAACTTATGGGGAGTGCTTTGCAAACCTTACAATGCTGATAATTTCTCTGATTTCTATTGTTTTTGTTGCTCATTCATTCAGCCGTGTGTAACTCTTCACCACCTTAAGGACAGTACCATGCCAGACCCTTGTCTTTCAGTATCTCTCAAAGTCTGTCCAAGCTCATGTTCATTGTTTCCATGATACCATCTGTCCATCTCATTCCTCTGTCGTTCCCTTCTCCTTTTGCCTTCAATCTTTCCCAAAATCCAGGTCTTTTCCGGTGAATCTCATCCTCTCATTATGGGGCCAATATATTTAAGTATCTAAATATTCAGTATTTGACCTTCCAGTGAGTAGCCTGAATCAGCTTCTTTAAGCATTGACTGATTTGATCTCCTTGCTGTGTAAGGGACTCTCAGAAGTTTTCTCCAGCACCACTATCTAGGAGAGGTGATTCTGTGGCACTCAGTTTTCCTGATTGTCCCAATTCTCAGAGTCTTACATTGCTACTGGAAAAATCATAGCTTTGACTATATGGGCCTTTGTGTCTGCTTTGTAGTTTCCTGTCCAAATTTGCCATAGCTTTCCTTCCAAGAAGCCAGCATCTTTTCATTTCATGGTTACAGTTACTGCCTGCAGTGATCTTTGAGCCCAAGAATTATAAAGTCTGACACTGCTTCCCTTTCCTCTCCCTCTATTTGCCAGGAAGTGATGGGACAGGTTGCCAAGGTCTTAGTTTTTTTGAAGTTATGCTTTAAGCCAGCTTTTACACTTTCCTCTTTCACCGTCACCAAGAGACTTCTTAATTCTCTTAACTCTCCTTTCTACTGTTACTTTATCTATAAAAGAGCAGATGATGCGTGTGATACCTCAGTTATAAGGCTGGAGTTAATAAGTGTAAAATGCTTTGCGAGCTTTAAAGTGCTATATCAATGAGAGTTATTACTCCTCTTTTCTTTGAGGGAATACACCAGCAGGACTTACAGGTACAGTGGGCAGTCATGGTGATGGAGGGTGTCTTTCTCTCTTGCCCCCTACTCCAGTCTCCCCACCAAATTCATCCAGGTTTCCCCTAGGGACCAGAGAGCCTGCAGATCCCTCCCGACTGAGGCTGGGTTGAGGTTGCCACCACAGTCACACACGGATGTTTGGCCATTCATAACTAGCTCACTGTTGGAAGGGGTCAAAGCTCGAGGCTAATGGTTGAGTTCAAAACCAGGTGATAGGTCAGAAGAAGAACATGTGACCCACAAGAATTTCCTCTGTCAACAATTCTGGATGATAAGATGCTGACTCAGGTCAAAGGCAGCTGCCCGTGTCCAGACCTGGTACTTCTGGAGGCAGGAAGAATGACCAGAGCCCAACCCTGTTCTATACCTAACCATTCCCAGAAAGTGCCTGGACCCCACCACTTGGCAAGGTAGGTTTCTTGCTTTCTATGTTAGAGAATCCCTCCCAGATTGACTCTTTGGTGAAGGCAAACTAGGCCATCCTTTGTCTCAATTCTTACCTAGCCTTTAACTAACTGAATGGGTGTTGCCTCAGACAAACTGATACCTG
Source organism: Gymnobelideus leadbeateri (assembly GCA_011680675.1). Taxonomy (NCBI): domain Eukaryota; kingdom Metazoa; phylum Chordata; class Mammalia; order Diprotodontia; family Petauridae; genus Gymnobelideus; species Gymnobelideus leadbeateri. The sequence continues at coordinate 907,970 of WOXC01004486.1, forward strand.
GAAAAGACCTTAGCTTGAAAAGGCCAAGGTCTCCCACTGCACCTGGGGCCACCTCCAGTTGTCCTGACTTGCCACCAGACCCAGATGGCTCTGGAGTAGAGAGTGAGCTTGGTGGCTGCACAACCCTGCCTCACTTAAATCTAACTCACTTGCCAGTCAAGACATTACCCTCCTACCGGCATTGGTCCTCTTCAAGAAGGAAGGACAAACAAGAAGTTAGAGAAGAGCCCACCTGGGGACAGGGAGTGGGTATAAAACAAAACCCTGTTATGAAGACTCATTCACACATCCTCAGGAAGGGGAATTGCTTAGTAATTCCATGCAAACTCAGCTTCAGATATTTATTCACAAGGAAGCTGGGGCTCACTAGCAAGAGATACGCAGAAGGGACTGATTATTCCCTGTTCTGATGAAATCCACTGTTGGATCAGAATTATTTTTCCATTTGTCCAGAAATGAAGAAAAAATGGATGTTGGCCATGGATTTCCCATGTCTATTCTAGAATAAGTGTCTTTGGTTTATGCCTGTTTCTGGGTCATCTTTTCTCTACCCCCATTGCCATCTGCCTCATGGGAGGAGAGGAACTGCCAGATCACAATTGTGGCCCATTCTGCCCCCAGACACTGTTCTGATCCAGAGAAGCCTGGAGGGATGTGAGGGGAGGAAGGGCTCTGATTTGTTTCTTTAGTTTTAGGGCACCTGCAACCAATAATTTTGTGTAGGGTTCATGATGATTAGCTTTTTTTGCTAAAGGTATTTGTAGGTCTCCCCTGTTCAGGACTGGGCAGGTAAATATTAAACATGTGGGTTTTCTGTTTGACTTAGATAACAACCCTCTACTTCTATATGGTACTTAATCCCTTGCAAAGCATTTCTTGGCCTACTCTCCGACTTGGTTATAGGGTCACAGGTTTAGAGCTTGAAGAGGCCTCAGAGTCATCAAGGTTTTTACATTTTACAGATGAGGAAACTGAGACCCAGAAAGATTAAGTGACTTGCCCAAAGTCCCACAGCTAGTCAGTGATTGAGGCAGGATCCAAAACTAGGTCCTCCTGACTCCACATTCAGCACCTGTTTGGGGACAGTGTAGATGAACTCGGCTAATGGGTCTGTTATTCTGTATGTAATAAGAGTTTTATCCTCCTCCTTCCCTCATCTGGAATCTGAAAGCATATTGCTAGTTAATCAGGCTGAGCTGGGAAATCATTCCTTGAATTTCAGCCTGGTCCTGATGGCTCTAGGTACAGGCATACCACACATAGCAGCCTTAGGTGTTGTGTTCCCCAAAAACTGCAGCAGGAAGCTAAATCCCCAAACAACAATGTAAATTTAGAGTCACATTCCTCGATGTTCAAAATTCAAACTGGAAAAAGTTTAAAGTGGGTCTACAGACCAGGGAGTATATTGCCTTTTTTTGGCAGGGGGTCTTTTTGGAGGGGGGAAGGCAGGGTAATTGGGGGTAAGCGATTTGCCCAAGGTCACACAGCTAGTAAGTGTAAGGTGTCTGAGGCCAAATTTGAACCCAGGTCCTCCTGACTCCAGGGCCGGTGCTCTACTCACTACACCACCTAGCTGCCCCTGTATTGCCTTTATAATAAGTAACAATACAAACCGAGTCTCCTTGAAACTGTCTCCCAGAACATAAGAAGTGTGGGGCAGCTGGAGTTTTTTTGCCTGGGTGTCAAATGTAAAGGGCACTGACAGTTTCCATCATAGGGTGCTCTGCTTCACTTCTCATCTGCAGCAGCCACAGGCTCCACTGCCCTCCCTCTCCCCCCCCCAAGCATAGCTGGCACTTAGTAGGTGCTATACTTAGGAATATCTGGAGATATTGCAGGTTCAGTTCCAGACCACTGCAATAAAGCGAATATGGCGATGGAGAAAGTCACACGAATTTTCTAGGTTTCTCGTGCATATAAAAGTTTCGTTTACACTACACTGTATTCTGTTAGTTGTGCAATAGTATTATGTCCCCAAAATGTATATAACTTTAAAATACTTTATTACTAAAAATGTTAACCATCACCTGAGCCTTCAGCAAGTAGTAATCTTTTTGCTTCGGGAGGGTCTTGCCTCGATGTTGATGATCAGGGTGGGGATTGCTGAAGGCTGGGGTGACTGGCATTTCTCAAAATGAGACAACAGTGAAGTTTGCCAAATAGATTGGCTCTTCCTTTCACTTTACATTTACAGGCCACTGTAAGTTTATTAATTGGCCTAATTTTAATATTGTAGAGTTTCTCTATAGGGAGGCCTAAGGACAGGGAGTCAGGGAATGCCCTCAGTGACACAGTATGAACATACAACATTTACAGATTAAGTTTGCTATCACATATAGGCATGATTTGAGATGCCCCAAAACAATTACAACAGTAATGTCACAGATCACCAGAACATATAATAATGAAAAAGTTTGGAATATTGCAAAGATGACCAAAATGTGACACAGAGACATGATGTGGGCACATTCTGTTGGAAAGAATGGCACCACATAGACTTGTTCAAGGCGGGGTTTAATTTCTATTAAAAAAAAAAAAACAACACCATGTTTACCAAGCATGTAAAGTGAAATTCAGTAAAATAAGGTATGCTTGTGTACATGCATTTTTCTTCCTTTCCTCCTGTCCACATCCATGCCAGCCCTTCAGCATTATAAATTACCTTATGGTGTCCAGGGGGCCCAATTCTTCCTCCTGGTGCCCAAGCTCCCCTCCCTTCTCTTTTGGCCACTTGTACCAGGTACAAAAGTGGCTGGTTATGGCTCTCTCCCTTTCTCTACATCCCTTCCCCCACCTCTTATCCTGGAGAGCTAGAGTTTTCATTCTTGACAGAGTCAATCAATCAGCATCACTTATTAAATGGCCACTACATACTGACACTGCCAGTGCTGGAGATGTGAAGCAAACAAAACAGGTCTTGTCCTCCAGAGGCTTAAATTCCATCAGGGAAGGCAAATAGAAGTATATTCCAAATAAATGTGAAAAAAATAAAGGGTAATAAGGTGGGGGGCATTAGCAGTTAGGGGTCTTGAGAGAGGTTTCCTGTAAAAAGTGATGCTTAAGGTGAATCTTGAAGGAATGGGTGGATTCTAAGGGGTTTGGGGAACAGGAGTCCTCGCCCTCCAAGTCTAGGGGAAGGGAAAAGAAGCTTCATCATGTTCCCTCACATTCTAGTTCTCCCTGCCTCCATCCCCTTAGCCTCTCTCTCCCACCCGCCACAGAGGTCTGCAGCCAGGAAGAGGGGTGGAGGGCAGGGTGGACTGACAAAGAGAGGACCCCCAACTGGCCTAGCAGCCCTTTCTGTGATTGGTTCAGATCACTGTCTTTCACGGTCAGTGTTGCAGATGATTTGCTTTGGTTGCCTAGCAACCATTTCCTGATTGGTTGGGAAAGCCACTCAGGTGTATTAGAGCTAAGGCTTCAGGTACCTTAAGGTGAGGTTTTGTTACGGTGTTACTTTTCAAATTGATATTTTATTTTGACCAACAATAAATAATTGGTGTCCTATAAATAATAAAGCATTCCTAATGATAATTCTTCCTAATAAATAAGCATCATACTTTCCCCTTGTAAAAGTTAAGTAAAACCATCTGCTAATGGTGATTACCACTTATTTCACTAGTAACCAGTTTTGTTATCAATAGAAAGGAAGTTATGTTTCCAGGATCATTCTTCTGAAACTATTATTTGCCTGAATTCTATTGTCTTTTAGTGCCTTCTCCATTTACATTATTGTAAATGGTGTCCACATTCTCTTTCTGCTTTCTTCACTCAGGATGCCTTCATTCAGATCTTTCCATTCACTCTCATAATTCTTCATATCCGTCAATCAATGAGAATTTATAAAACACCTGCTGTAGCAAAGGCACTGTGCTTGACTCTGCATATACAAAGAAAAGACGAGACAGCCTTTGACCTCAATGAGCTTCTGTTCTTTTAAGGGAAAACATATAACCTGTATAAAAATATGTACAATATGAACACAAGATAATTTTGGGAGAGACATTAGTTTGATGCTTAAGGTGGATGGATGCTCAGAGGATCTGGTGGAAGGGGAAGGGTTTACCTGAGCTTTGAAGGAAAAGCCTGGTGATGATAATCTGGTACATGACATTCACAGACTTCATTTTGTTTTGATAGCCCCAGATTGATGGTTACATAATCTGCTTCCTTCTCCTTTCTGCTGAATAAAACATGGGGATGTAGATATTTGAGTACATTCAGAAACTTTCTCTCATTGACCTCAGGTTATATACCTAGTAGTGTGATTCCTGACTCAAAAAGAAAAAACATTACTGTATTTTCTCAAACAACCCCACTTCTTTTTTTGGCATGAACTTAGTGTGGAAACTCCCAGTGTAGAAATTCCCTCCCCTGATTTTCAGTCACGTCCAACTCTTTATGACCCCATCTGGCATTTTCTCTTCGAAGACACTGATTTGTTTGCCCTTTCCTTCTCCAGCTCATTCTACAGATGAGGAAAATGAGGCAAACAGGGTTAAGTGACTTGCCCAGGTCACAGAGCTAGTAAGTGTCTGAGACTAGATTGGAACTCAGGAAGATGAGTCTTTCTGACTTTAAGATTCTATCCACTGCACTACACAGCTATTCTTCGCTGAAGCACATAGACAACTCACCTGTCTTTTTCTGTCTGCAAATAATTGCCTGGGGGTACTGAAAGATTAAGTGACTTATTCCTGGTCTATGTGAAGCCTTTTCTACTCTTCCCACCAACTGCTAGTAATATATAACCGTATTAGTACCCATAACAGCTGGACCACTTCATAGGCACCCCCCACACACACATTCACATACACGTGCACATTCCCATTCCCCAGCCGTGTGTCTTCCCCTATCCAGTTATTTCCATTTTTCTCCCCTTTGCCAGTTGGATGGATGTGAGGGAAACCTCAGTGCTGTTTAATGCACATCTCCCCTATTATTAGTGATGAAGAGCCTGTTGTCACTACAGTGTTATTTTGAAGAGACTTTGGAGCAACTTTGTGTGGGGATATGCTTGTGTGACAGGGAATGCTACCCAGGCCAGTTAAATTAGCTTAGGCAGGAGTAAAATTCTCTTGCAATGGCCAAGTGGCAGGCAAATGACATAGCCAGGCTGTAGGTGACTGACATTTCACTAGGTGTGGGGTGAGGGATTCCTCAGACCTTTCTGTGTCTTCTTTGATGGTTTAGGTTAGCTTTGTGTAGGCAGGTAGATTGTTTAAGATAGTCAAAAAACATTTATTTATTAAATACCTAAGTACCTGACCCCCAGGGAGGCAAAAGAGAAAGACTGTCCCTGCCCTGTGGGAGTTCACTTTCTGAACTAGAAGACTATACACAAAAAAAGGTGCTTGGGGCAGGAGGGAAGGGAGGGATAACGTTCATAAACTAGAAACCAAGCACAGGGGATGGTGGAAAATGAGTTCAGCTGGAAAGTTGGAAGGAGTTGATCGTTCAGCCCTCTGGTCAGGGGGGGAGAGGCAGCTGAGGGTGCAGAAAAAGTGTTGAGGAGAGGGAGGACTGAGGAACATTTTTACAAGCAATTGCTCTTTGGTGAGTATGTTCCTGGCAGCACCATGGGGTTAGGAGGGACCTAAGGGTCTCTTGCTCCTGGATGGCTGAACAAAAGAAGTGTTAAGAATTCCCTGAGTAACATGTGCCTCTTTCTTCTCTCCCTCAACAAGTAGAAATGGCTTTGTCTCAGTGGCTTGTCAGGAGGCCAAGTAATCATGGCTTTGTTATACTGAAACTCCTTTATATAAAGCTGGTTGAGATGGGATTTTACCTGAAATGTAAGAACCTTTTTTTCCAAGGATACCCTGAAAGTAGTTCTTTATTTTTGCATCTAAGATCCTGAAGGCCTAATCATAAGTAATTGGATTGTTAGTATGTAAACAGTATTCTGCAGTGTGTGTGTCGGAGTAGGACGGCTGCTGAGTTCCCAACCCTCAAATTCTGTAATTTTATGATCCCTAGGCATAAGCTTATCTTTTAGCTCAGCGCCTGTCACAGTTTTCCAGTCATGTCCAACTCTCTGTGACCCTATTTGGGGTTTTCTTGGCCGAGCTACTGGAGTGCTTTGCCATTTCTTTCTCCAGCTCAGTTTGACAAATGAAGAAATAGAGACAAACAGGGTGAAATGACTTGTCCAGGGTCACACAGCTAGTAAGTGTCTGAGGCTGGATTTGAACTCTGGAAGGTGAGTCTTCCCAGCTCCAGGCCTGGCACTCTGTGCACTATGGCGATGCCTAGTGGCCCTATTGGCACAGCTAGCATTTAATATGCACTAAGTGCACATAGTTAGTATTTAATAAATGCTGGCTGACTTATATTTGTCTGTCACCCACATCTGTATTGATCTATTACCTACCTATACCATCTATATCTCCTGGAATGAGGAAAGGAGGTCTAAAATAGCACCTGCTAGTTTAGTCACTTTATGTCTATTTTCTATTCTACTATAAGCATCAGCAGAACTTGGTTCACATTACCAAGTTGCTCTGGGTAATTTTAAAAATAGCATAGAATAGGAAAAAGAAAAAGAAAAGAATATAGAATGGAAGAGGTGCCCGAAGACTAGCAATACCATGATTTTCAGTAGGAGGTTGATTCTGCAAATTCTTATCGGTCCATCACAAATTTTCTAAAGCTTCTGTTGTCCTGTTGTGTCTGACTCTGTGACCCCATTTGGGGTTTTCTTAGCAAAGACACTGGAGTGGTTTGCCATTTCCTTTTCTAGCTCATTTGATAGATGAGGAAACTGAGGGAGACAGGGTGAAGTGACTTGCCCAGGACCACACAGCCAGTGTCTGAGGTCAGATTCAAACTGGGGTCTTCCTGACTCCCAGCCCCGAACTCTAATACACTGCTCTGCACTGCCACCTGTTATAAAGCCTTACCTTTGATCAATTGCCAAGGATGCTTTAAAGAGGATTCTACCACAGGTAGCCTCAGGATCCCTTCCAGCTCAGTAATTCTGTGGAATGTTTCTATGTCTGTGACTCCTCAGCACAATGAGTGTTTGATATGTTCTAAGCAGAGATAAGAATTTTAATTCCTACTAAGCTGTGTTTAAGTGTTTTTTGTATTTTGTTTGCTCCTCAGCTAGTCCTGGCCCTGCCCTGCCAAATTTATACAGGCTTCTGCCCCTTGTGACTGACAGACACTCCTTCTAGGCAGGATGAAATCTAGGGGTGGAGAGAGGGAACCCCAGGGCCCATTTCCACTTCTCCCCATACTCACTAGTTGCCTAGTAACCTCATTTTGTATTTTGGATATCCAAATTCCCCACTAGGGGCACCTCACCTAGCCTGTCCTTCCTTCACAGAGGTGCAAATGGCTTTCCCAGGTCAGACACTATCCTCTTGCTGCCCCATCCCCCTACTTAAAAACTCATGTGACTCCCTGTTACCTCCAGAAATAAATATAAAATCCTCTGGCATTTAACAACCTTTACAGCCTGGCCCCTTCCTGCCTTTCTAATCTCCTTATGATTTACTCTACAATCCAGTAACACTGGGCTCCCTGCCTTTCCTCTAATATAACCCTCCATCTCCTGACTCTCCTGTCTGCTCCTCATGCCTGAAATGCTCTCCCTCCTCGCCACCACCTTCTGCTTTCCTGATTTCCTTCAAGTCTCAGCTAAAATCCTACCTTTTGTAAGAAGTTCCTTCCATGACCCCTTTCTTCCTCTCTGATTATCTCCAATTTTTACCCCATTAGTATGTGAATTGCCTAAGGTTCAGGTTTTGTTTTGCCTTTCTTTGTATCCTCTGGGCTCAGCACAATGCCCAGTACTTCATAAATGCTGCTGAATAATTGACAATCTTCACCAGTTCATCCTAGAAAGGGCAGGCAAGAAAAGCAAATTGTACATAATAAAAATTTGCAGTTTCTTGCACAATCCCCATTTTCTGTTTCATTGTGTGCATGGAAATGCTTATTTGAGTTGATGTCTGTTAAGTTCATAATTTCTTTTTAAGTGGAAGAGAAAGGAATTTGTGGCCCCCAGCCTTCTCCCTTGAGAAGAGAAGAGCTCTCTGAAGACTCCTGGGCCCATAGAGGGACCTAGACAGCTGATCATCTCCTTTCTTCTCCAGTTATTCCAATACAGTGCTTTGTTTATGGTAGGCATTTAATAACTGCTTGTTCAATTGAAGTGAATGCATTTGAATTTCCATGTTGATGGTGTTTAGTAGTTTACAAGCATGTCTAGCTCTTCATGACCCCATTTGGGTTCTTCTTGGCAAAGGTACTAGAGTCCTTTGCCATCTCCTTCTCCAGCTCATTTTACAGATGAGGAACTGAGGCAAACAGGGTTAAGTGACTTCCTCAAGGTCACACAGTTGGTAAGTGTCTGAGGTTGGATTAGAACTCAGGAGCTGCCTTCCTGACTCCAGGCCCAACACTCCGGGGTCACCTCTCTGCTCCCATTGAATTCCCATAGAACTCCCTGAAAGGTGTGAGGACTCTGCTCTGGGGAGGGTGATCGACCCAGGAGTACTTTGAAGAGTAGTCAGATGGGCTTATTTGGGCTGGGCCTCAGGAAGGGTTACTGAGGATTTTTTTTACTTCTTGCTTTGCTCCCTCCCTTTTTCCTCCTGCCTATGAACTAGAGATGATATAGCTCAGGTAGAATTGGCTCCTCCTTAAGTGCCCTGCAACACCCTCAGGCACAGACTGAGGCACATAGTATTCCTCCCGGTTGCTCTCCTACATAAGCTCCGATTCATTATTGCTCTTGCTAAAATGCTGTCCCTGACCTAGACACATGTGCCCTGATCAGGACGGCATATAGCAGAACTGCCACATCCTTCATCCAGAAGGAGCCTCACCTGTCAACAGCCTAGAATACCACTAGCCTTTCCGCCATGTTACATCATTACTCAAATTAACCTCTTCCCCCCTTATTTTTTTTTCATAGTAGTGATTAGCCATATCTCCTCCTTACTGCATTTGTGTCGTTGAATTTTTTTTTTTTTTTTTGCTTTTTTGGAGGGCAATTGGGGTTAAGTGACTTGCCCAAAGTCACACAGCTAGTAAGTGTGTCAAGTGTCTGAGGCCAAATTTGAACTCGGGTCCTCCTGACTCCAGGGCCAGTGCTCTAGTCACTGTGCCACCTAGCTGCCCCTAAAAAATTTTTTAAAGCAACAATTTTTGCCCTGGAGAAGCTTATTTTCTACTGCACAGATACAAGTATACACATAAATAAATATGCAAAAAAAAGAGGTAAAATAATTTCTAGAGGGAGAAAGCACCAGCCATGGGTCATCGAAAAAAGGAGAGGAGGAACTTGGTGGGGTAGCACCTGAGTTGTGTTTTAAAGGGAGTTCTGTAATTTAGGAGGTGGAACTAAGGATGGAGAATTTGGGGGAATTTGAGGCTTTACACAGAAACTACTTTTTAAGCCCATCCATGTACCTGTTGGATGGGAAACCTGTTCTTTGTGCTGTAACGTTGAAAGGGTTCATTTTCAAAGGGGAGTAGGTTCAGGAGGGAGGAAGTAAGCATCCCCAAAGCCTGGGTAGACAGCAGAGCAGATTCCAGTAGGCCACTTCCTTCCCCTTAAAAAGCCTTGTCTGCTCCAGAGCCCCAGGAGACGTCTGAACAGAATTTGGGGGCATGTGTCCCATTACAGGCAGGGAAGAGTTTCTGTGATAATTTCCACTTCAAAGCTGCTGCTGCTCTTGTAAAAGATAGACTCCATCTAATTTCTATGTTCTGAGCCTCAAAGGAACCAAAGGCCCTGGGTTTTTGTTTTTGTTTTTTGGAGGGGGGAGGATAAGACTGTGAGAACCAGTAAGTAACCCAAAGAGTACCACTTATTTTTAGCCTTATGCTCAGCCCTAAATAAACTAGGAGAGGCGGAGAGTGGGAAAGTCTGCTGGCAACCACTGAGTCAAACAGACAGGAAATAGGGGGTCTTTGGGTAATGAGTTCCAGCCACTCCAGCAGCACAAAGCCAGTGAAGGCATTTCTGCGGGATCCTTTCTCTCTGTGTGCTTAGCTTTTCTCTTTTTGTCTCACCTCTAAAAAGAAAGTGCCTGGAGTCTTTTACAAATTATAATCTGTGTTTCTCTGTCCCAGAGCTGACTTTGGGGAGTGCCTCCCAGCAAAGAGGACGCCTCGAAGTTGAGTGGCGTGGGGGTAGGGCGGGAGTGGGGGATGCTCCAGTGGCCCTGAGTATATGTGTATATGGAGCAGTTTAGGAAAAGGCGGCTGGCCAGCCAGAGACCGGGGACCTGGGAAAATGCGAAAGCAGCTTTGCATTCCTGAGGCAGGGGGCAGGGGAGCAGCAGTCTTTAGACGAGAAAACTTGGTCTCCGGTCCAAGAAAAAGTGCCTTTTAGACCCAAGGAAGAAAGTTGCTGACATGGGTGCGAAGCATGGATGGTGAGATTGATATCTACAAGCATTTGCCATGGCTGAAGAGGGTAAGTGACTTCTTGCTGGCTTTCGTGGCCCTTTAAAGATGGGTTGAGGGAGGTACTTTAGAAAGTTGCAACTGTGTGTGGGAAGAGCATATTTAGAACCTCCAGCCTCGGCTACTGCCAAGTTCTTCATAAGAATCTAATTATAGGCATACCTCAAGGGGGGGCGGGGCATCAGCTGGCTTTGTCTTTAACATGGACCTCGGGGCGATGGGCAGTGAGCGAGAGGCAGGGCAGGACAAATCATCTCTCCTTTTGCCAATGGGCCATCTGAACAGTTGGAGAGCCTTAAGATTCTGAGTGCCCAGAGCCCAGGGTCTGTCCAGTCTGCAGACTTGGAGAGAAAAAAGATGACAGCTTGCTTCAGTGGGCTGCTGAATGCAGAAGAATCTTTGACTTGTCTTCATCCTTTGTGTTTGAGTGTGGAGTGACAACCACAGCTCTGAGTAACCCGTTAGCTTTTGAATTTCCTAAGGAAAAACTTACTGTAAGTGTGCCCTAAACACTTGGGGAGTATGTGGTTTGGGGTAATCAGTTTGTTGTGGGTTTTGTCAAGTAGCCCTTTGTGTTAATGAATTTTCATTCATGAACTTGATTTGACTGAGGAATGTTCTGGTCTGGTACATGAGGCTGGGTCTAAGATTTCATATTCAGTTCACTTCAACAAATATTATATGACCACTGTATGTTCTAGCACTGTGCAGGGGGGAGGTGGTACAAAGAAAAATGGAGAGCTTGAAATCTGCAGTAATATTTATATTTAGTATATTTAATTATCACATTTTTTATTCCTTTAATGATTTCAGATTAAATGATCAGTGGTAGAAAAGAAATTTAAAAAACCTAAACTTATAAATCCAGAACAGAAAGAAAAAGACTTGCTTTGTCATTTCCTAATGGAATCACATGGAAATGGAGATGAGAGCCAGTGAAGAGGTCAAATCTGGCCCTTTATGGGGCTGATTATGTCCTGGGAACATCTTCCTGAATTAGATATACTGAGAAGGCCCACGCACCCTCCCTGCCTTCCGCTTCCTCCCTGCTGTGACCCTGAGGAACTTGACACAGTCACTTTGTTCATACACAGACACAATGCTGCTAGTGACCAACTGTGTCTGGGTATAGCTATGATCCCTTATACAGAGTCAGGTGGTTTGTCTGCACAGAGGGAGGCAGGGTTGCCTTTAAAGTCAGAGGACTTGAGACCAAATCCCTAAATACTATTCCTGCCTTCCTGGCTCCTGGCTCGACACATAATCATGAGGACCATATTTTCCAAACCCACGAGTCAGGACACACAAGCTGACAAAGGGCTTTGCAACGCCTTGTTAAAAGTACATTTTGTTTTCTCCAAATTGGGTCTGGCCTGTTCTGGCCACCTTAACAGTATTGCCTGGCATCTCTTAGACTGGAGATTGACTTTCAAGGCCTCTGGTCAATATTTACCTCTGCTCACTTTCTTTGGCTGGGAGACTAAACTTGGGGAAGGGTTGGAGGAGACCTGGAGATGGGGGAAATCATTTGCAATGAAGGAAAAAAAAATACAGCAAGTATTTGCTCCAGGGTAGAAAGCAGAGTCTCTCTGGGGGGAGAACAGGAAATGGCTGTGTGTAATCTTATACTGGCCAAGCCTTAACCTGAGTCTCCAGCTGGTTGAGTTGAGAGAGGAGGATGCCTTTATAATTCTCATTCTGCTTTGGGCCAGGGAGCCAAGAGTTGGGGGGATGGAATCCTGCATCACCAGTGAAGGATCACCACACCCCCCTGGGGAGGAGGAGCTGTTCTATCTCTGTGGAGGTGATTACTTTGCAATTAAGCTTAAGGCAGCAAATGGACACCCCTGTGGGTAACATGGATTTGTCAGCTGAGGACCTTCACTTGTAAGGAGACCCAGCTAGGCTTTCGAGAGAGTGGATTCCTGCTTCAGTCTGCCATTCTATTTTGTAGCCCATGTAATATTCATAGACCACAGATGGTTAGAGCTATTGGGGAACTTAGAGAAGGGGAAATAGTGTGCAAAGAGCACTGGCTCTCAAGTCAGAGAGCCTACCTCTACCTGATGACCTTAGGTAATCTCCCTAACCTCCTTGGGCCTCAGTTTCCTCCTCTGCAGAATGAAGGGAGACTTCTAGCTCTAGTTCTGATCTTCATCCTATTGTCAATTTGAGAGGGTGTGTGCGTGTGTGTGATGACAGAGACAGAGAGGAAGGGAGGGAGGGAGGGAGGGAGAGACAGAGTCAGTCAGAGAGAGAGAGAGAGATGGGACCCAGAGAAGGAAAGAGATTTATCATCTGAGGCTGTGCAGCAGGGTAGTTGAAGAATATCTTTTAAAATGAAACACAAAGTATTGATCTTCCCAGATGCCAACATGGTCAAAATACTGGTTTCAAAAATTGTTCTCTTGCCCCAAACCTTTGACTCTGCCCCCCCCCCCACTTTCTCTCTCTCTCTCTTTCTTATTCTCTCTCTCCCTCTCTCCCCTTCCTCCCCCCACCCAAGATAAAACGTAGGCTTCATGGCCAAACAGTCAAGATTGTCCTGTCTCAGATTTGCCTTTTCAGCCTTTATCTGCAGCTGTTCCTGTAGGGGAAGGATCTCTCAGCTCCAAGTAGGCTTGGAGTGACTTCTCCCCTGTTTTCAGACTTACTCCTCTCTTTCTGCTTTTGTTCACAATGTTCCTCCCTTCCTACCCCCACCTCCTTAGCTTAAAATGTTCCCTCTCCTTGTCTCTGCTGTTAAAGTCCTGTGTTTACCTCTAGGAAGCTTTCCTTAACCACCCTGACCCACAGCAGGCTTTGTCAGATGACCTCATAGCACTTGGAGTTTTCACCAGGTCTTTGGCCCTTCTCATAGAGTGCCCGGTATTGGAGTTCTTTTTTTAATATGTCCATTTAGGGTGTACAGGGTTTTCCAATGGATAGAATTCTGGGTTTGAACCCTAATTCTGCCTTGAAATATCTGTGTGACCTTGGACAAGTGAGACACTTGTTTTCTGATTCCTGATAAGTTTTCTTATCTCTAGAACAGAATAGTTGCCCTCTAGGTCCTCTCCTTCTCTATATGAGATCCTGTGATCTTTAAAGCAGGGGCAATTAGGTGGCATAGTGGACAGTGCTCAGCCTAGAGTCAGGAGGGCCTGCAGTCAAATCCAGACAATTAAAGCTGTGTGAAAATGGGCAAGTGACTTAACCTCCATCGGCTCAGTTTCCTCAACTGTTAAGATGGGGATAATAATAGTTGCCATGTCCCTTGTGTTGCATGAACAAAATAACATTTGTAAAGAGCTTAGCCTAGAGCTAGACATATAGTAGGTGCTTAATAAATGTTCATTTCCTTCTTTGTAACGTCTGTGAGAGCAAAGCTTCATTTCTCCTGATTGCACCCAGCCCTGAGCACTGCGCAGGACAGAAATCTGTTTATCAAATAAGAGTATAATTCTGCGTTGCCATTGTTGTGGGAGAAGGGCTTCCTAAAAAAATACGAACCTAAAACTTGTTGGGGGCTGATAATTTCATAGCTCCTTCTAGTCCCTCCTTAAGACATATACTAGTCCCGAGCCCCATAAACAAAGCTCTTTTGATCAGGCCTCATGGAAATTTCATTGCTCAGAACAAGAAGTCCTTAGCACCAGCTGAGATGCTGAGGGAGGCTGGTGTGGAGAGATTTCAGCTCTTGTCATTTGTAATCTGACTCCCAGGCTGACCATAAACACAGGCAACTGCAAGCTGTCCCCTTCCCCCTCGCTGCTGGCCTCTTCAGAAAGAGCTGAGACAACAGCAGACAGAAGTTGATTCCATTCCTCTGTCTGCTTAGCACCTTTGCCAAACAGAAAGCTCTTGGATAAACCATTCCAGCACCAAAGATAGATTATCCTACTGTTTTCTTATTAAAGCAGAATTTTAATCCATTACACGGTCACTGAAGAATTTGAGGCCTGTCGTGCTATTTGGGGCTATGTGGTACGGTGCCTTCATCAGCCTTTTTTCACTTGCTTAGAGTTGAAATGGAGTCTGGAGCCTGGAAGTAGAGGAATACCCATGGAATTTCGGGGGGAGTAGCTCAGATGGCTCCACCTTCATTCCACCTAGTTAGCTTTCTGGAGACACCTGGGGATCTGTATTGATCCTTGTGCTTTTCTTACAAGGTCAGGGTTCTGGTTGGCCCCCAGTCACCACATAAACTGAGTTATTTAGCCCAAAAATGATACCTCCAAGCTTCAAGAGCAGGGGCACAGTGATGAGGGACCTGAAAAGATTATTTACCAGCCCTAGATCACCATGGTATAGTCACAGAATCTCAGAATTGGAAAATTAAGAAAGAGCCTCAGTGACCATCAAGTCCTACCCATACACGAGAGCAGTCCCCACTGTAATGTGGCCCACAAATAGTCATCTGGCCTTTTCTGAAAGATTATGATGAAGCTAGCATTTAGGTAGCACCTTGAGGTTTGCGAAGCCTTTTTAGATGTGTTATCTTGTTTGATCCTTGGAACGATCCCGCTAGGTAGGTATAATTATTATCCCCGATCTAAAAATGAGGAAGAGGGGGTTGTCCTTCTTGACCAATGCCATCATTGTGTTGGAGTCAAGGTACAGTGTGTTCAACTGTAGCTGACAGTGCAATTCAAGCTTGGAATACTATCTACCAGAGGTGGGGCACCAGAAGCCCATTTGAACATTTGGTTTGGAGATCTCTCTAGATCTAAGCATCTCACATTTCCTTTGTGCTCATAGAGCACAGCACCTTCTTTGTTGTGGGCACATAGAGGTTAAGTGACTTGTCCAGAGTCACCCAAGTATCTGAGGCAGAGTTCAAACTCAAGCCTTCCTGATTCCCTGGTCTGGTGCTCTATCTTCTGTGCCACCCCAGGGCCAATAAGGGATATACCCAGCACCTCCTGAGACTTTCCCTTCCACTTTTACATATTTCTACTTGTTAGTAAGTTTTTCCTGATATCAAGCCTTTTTGCAACTTCGGCCCATTCCTCCTGGTTCACTGTTGATTCAGTCTGTTGATTCAGTCTCTCAGGATGATGAGTTTGCTGGTGATGAAGTTTCCTAGGAGCGAGATCATGGGGGAGTCCAATCCAAGGAATGCAGCTGGTAGGAAAAAGAACAAATAGAATCCATCCTCTTCATGACAGCTCTGTCAGTACTTGAAGGCAGCCATCCTATGCCCCCAGAGTTGACTTTTCTTCAGGCCAAACACGCCCAGTTCCTTCCATCGACCCTCATGTGGCAGAGATGCAAAGCTCTTCACTGTTCAGCTTATTGGCATCTTTCTTAAACCGTGGTACTCAGAACTGACTGCATTTCTTCAGGTGACATCTGACAAGAGCGGGGTAGGGTGGGATTCTTGTCCTCTTATTCCTGGAAGATGTGTCCATCTTAAAGCAACCCAACTTGACTTTGGCATTCTTAGCAACTAGATCATGTTGACGCTGAACTTACTGACCACTAAACCCCACCCCCCCCAGATCATTTTCAGAACAAATACATTCTACCCTTTTCTCTCCCATCTTAAACTTGTGATGTTGATTTTGTTTTTTGTATCCAAGGATCCTGGTTGAATTTCCAATAAATTTTAAGAGTGTAAAGGGGGTCCTAAGACCAAAAAGTTTAAGAACCACTGATAAAGAGGATTCTTTATTATCAGGTTCAGGTCAGAGAGCACTTAAGGTCTATGAAGATTTTGGTAGGAGAGAAGATAAATAGGTCGGAATAAAGGACTGACCTATTATACACCTAGCACTGTAGGCATTTTACAAATATCTCATTTGATCTGCATAACTACTCTGAGAAGTTGGTGCTGTTATATATATCACACACACACACACACACACACACACACACACACGCACACACACGGTCACAGCTAGTAACAGCTCTCCACAATGGAATGTTCAACATTGGTAGGACTTGTAGAATGCTCTGATGTGACCTCAGAGCTCTTTCCTGCTTCATAATTTATGTCTTCTCTCTGGCAGAGAATGTGAATAATGTTTGCTCTTGTATTCGTTGACTGCAATGCTTGGAGTAACTTGTAAAGTTCAGAATTTGTCTGTCCCTAATGACTGCCGTATTTCAGTTGTGCCTCTAGAACTTTCACCTTTCTATGGGCAGATATGGGTAATTCCTCAGCAGCTGAAATGTCCAATAAATCCATTAGTAAGAACAGTAATCTCTGAGTTTCCTTTTTCAGGTTATGGAAATAATCTGATCTGAATTATCATACTTGAAATCAGTTAAAAGCCAGAACTAGGATACTTACTGATTTAAAGACTAAAGTACAGGATGTAACCAAAAATATCTTCCAGAAATTCATTTCAGGCCCCCCTCTTTTTCCTTTCCTCAATTACATGTGAACAAAAATTTTTAACATTGGCTTTTTTTTTTTATTCTGAACTCCAAATTCTCTCCCTCTCGAGAAGGCAAGCAATTTGATATAGATTATACATGGGCAGACAGGCAAAATGTGGTTTTCTTTTCTCAAATAAAAAAAGGCACTATGTCCATGTTATGAAGTTTGTTACAGAGGAGAGAGAGGTCATGGGGCTATCATGGACAGAATATTGCCTTAGAAGACTGGAAATCAGTTCGTGTCTAGGCCCTGCCATTGAATCACTTTGGGACTTTGTCAGTCACTTTCCTACTGGCATCTGGAAGGCCGGGATTTGAATCTTGCTTCTGAGGCTTATTAGTCAACTGACCTTAGGAGTCATTTAATTTCTCTAGGTTCTGGTTTTCCTCTTCTGTAAATAATAGGAATAATAATAATAATGTTATCTGTTATTATGAGGCCATTCCGTGGTATGGTGGAGAGAATGTAGGACTTGGAATCAGGTAGACCAAAGTTCAAATACTGATTCAGATACATACTAGCTGTGTGGCCCTGAGCAAGTCACTTAACCTCTCTGTGCCTCAGTTTTCTAATTCATAAAATGGGCATGATAATAGAACCTCCCTTTCAGGATTGTTGTGAGAATCAAATAAGTTAATGTGTAAAGTGTTGGCCAATCTTAACTTGCTATATAACTGCTAACTTTTTTTTTTTGAGGCAATTGGGGCTGAGTGACTTGTCCAAGGTCACACAGCTAGTAAGTATCTGGGGCTGGATTTGAACTCAGATTCTCTTGACTCCAGGGCCAGTGCTTCATCTACTGTTCTACCTAGTTGCCCCTATAAGCCTTACTATGTATATCAGATACATAGTACCTACATAACAGGGTCCTTATGATGATCAAATTAGATGATGGGGGCAGTTTCATCCAATGTAAAGAGTGCTGGATCTTTTTTTTTTTAATTCTAATAGCTCTGTTGGTTTAGAACCTTGTAACACAGAAAATGAGCAAAGAGCAATTAGTGCCACTTGGTAGGGCCTAGCAAGCATGCAAATAATAGCACAGCTTCAGGGTACTAGGGATCCCTCCCACTTCCATAGATTTCTCATTAAGCGAAAGTTCCCTTGGGTTCCACTCCCTGACCTACAGAATTGTGCCTCTTGGGGAAAGTCCTGTGAATAAGCCTTTGGGAAGGGGAATCCCTAAGAACTGCCAAGTCATGATTTTTAAAAATAAATGTTTGTTGGTATCTTTTCTTTCCTTTTCCCACTGTATTCTACCCTGCTCCCCTTCCCTCTTATATAAAAGCTAAAAAAGAGACAGAAAATGTTCAGTAAAACTAACCAACAAAAAGATCTGATGGTGTTCCATACTTATATTTTCCCATAATCCTACAATGAAGCATTTTCATATCTCTTTTTTGGGAACAAGCTTGATCATTAGAATTTTGCAGGATTTGGTTTTGATTTGTTGCTTTTATTTTTTTATTTATCTTATTGTAGTCATTGTATATATTGTTTCCCTGGTTCTTATTATTTTACTTTGTATCAGTTCATGTAAGTCTTCTAATGCTTCAGCTACCATTTATATAGTGCTTTTTAAGGATTTGCAAAGTGTTCTATATATTTTATCTCATTTGATCCTCACAGCAGCCCTGTTAAGTGGGTACCATTGTACCCATTTTACAGATGAGGAAACCAAAACAGAGAGGGTAAATGACTTGTCCAGGGTCAAACAGCTATAGTATCAGAGGCAGTTTTCCAGTGCATGTTTTCCTTACTCTGTGTACTATATCACTGAGATCCCACACATACATGAGCAATCATTACTGAGGGTTGATAACTACAGGAAAGGGGTCATTGGTGGACCAACTGTTATAATTTGGAGTATGACAAATGGAATAGTTCCAATTCAGTCCACTTCCTCACATAAGGACTGTTGTTCTGTAAGAGACACACTCTCCAAGGTTGAGGTGCTGACCCAAGGAAGTGGGAGTTAGAGCCTGATAGTTCTGGCTGACATCCCTCTCGCTACTCTGGCCCAGCCATGGACAGGCCCACTCAAGTCTAGGTTCAGGCTGCCCACAATGGGGAACCTCTGGTGCTGGGCATGGAAACAGGCCTGCAATTACAGAAAGGTCATTGTTGAGTGGTCCCCCATTGTCTTTGGCTTCTGGAAGAAAGAAGGCACTTCTTCCTGCTGTGGGCTGCCATGAGGACGTCGCCCAGGGGCAAACCAGACCCAACATGTCAGGTTCATTCAGAGCTGCCTTTCCCGCCCCAAGCTCCCAGTGGCTGGGGAGGGGATGAGATCACCCCTGATGGATTGGCAAGGCTCTCAAGACACTCCTCTGAGTGGCATCTTGACTGTTTGTCTCTATTGTTGTGAAGAATTTCAAAATCTTGTGGTTTCCTTTTTCTCTGGGTGGTTTCTCACATCTTCTGACTGATAATTCATCACAAATCACTTAGTTAACTGGGAAATCGATTTTTTTTCTCTAGCCTTTTAAAAGTTTTTTTTTTCTCTTTAGTCCCAGGTGAACCACCCAGCTGCAGTTACGAATGAAACCTACCAGGAGCGCTTGGCCCGATTAGAAGGTGACAAGGAATCTCTCATGTTACAGGTATGCCCTTCCCACTGAGTTATCACGTATGCTGCTGTCCCTTTGCAGGTATAACCCTGTGTTACTGGCATCTGGGACACTCAGGGAGATCATAAGAACATTGACAGCAACTAGAATAGATTGCCTTAAGATTTGCAGTGTTGTTTTCTCCCCACCACACTATGAGGCAAATATTGCAAGCACTCTTATGCCCTTTTTACAGATGAGGAAACAGAGTCAGAAACTTGCCTGCAGTCCTACTGTGTGCAAACATCAGTGCTGGGATTTGAAACCTTTAGTTCTGGTATTGTTTCTCATAGATTTGGGGCCTTCTGGGGTGGAGGGGGAATGTGTGTGTGTGTGTGTGTGTGTGTGTGTGTGTGTGTGTGTGGTGAGTGTTTTTTAAGGAAATGGTCTCAAAATAAAATAGATTATAACTGATGTGCAGCACAGACAAGCCCTACTGGATTTTGAATGGTTGGCACCCACACTCTCCTCCACAAACCTGGTGGAGACCAGGAAACAGGAGTAATCAGATCCCCTCCCCAGAGACAAGAGAGTGCACGTGGCCTGTAGTATCTTCAGTCTATAAAGCTCTCTGAAGTGTCAGAGAATTCAAAAAGCTCAGGTTTCTTTACATGTAGGGCTAAAAAAAAAAAAAAATAAAGAGTCCAGAGCGTTTCTTTTTTTTTCTTCTTTAGTTTTTTTTTTTTTTTAAGAAAAACCCTGGCAAGGCTGCTGACCCTCCTCAAAGTATTTTACCTTCTGTTCTCCTGACCCAGATTTATTTAATGAACATGAAATGGTAACTATTGTGTGCAAAAGGAACCTCCCTGGCTTTTCATCTCTCCACACCTGGTTCTCCTCTGAGTGAAGCCTCTCCTCCATTTGGGAGGGTGCTGAGTGTTGTGCAGGCTCTTCATCTGGGCCTGAGAGCTCTGCCGCTGTAATTACAATAATTGCAGACATCTGCAGCAGGACTTGGTTCTGGGAGCTGACATGATGCCTAATAGTATTTGGAGAAAAAAAACGCCATCTTTGTCTCTGCCTTTGTCTCTCTGGCTCTCCTTCCCTTTCTCCATCTCTCCCTCCCTTACTGTCTCTTCTATCTACCTTTCCTCTCTCTGTGTCTCTTGTTTCATTCTCTCTGCCTTACTCTGTCTCTCCCTCTCTTTTTCTCCCCTTCCATTCCTTCTCTCTTTCCTCCCCATCTTTTCCTTTTTTCTCTTCTTTCCTCTCTCTCTCCCCTCTCATACATTTCTTTAAAATACTCCACTCTCAATATACCACAAATAAGGAAACCAGAATCCACTTTGGGGGAAACCTTAGTTTACCAGAATATTTTCTTGCCTTCCTTCATAGGTAGAATGCAGAGAAACACAACCTAACAAGTTTATGGCTCTTGCTGGTTGTTCCTTTCCAACTAACTCCACTATGGCTCTCCCCAGTCCCTCTTCTCCCCCAGCCCCAGCTTCCCCTGTGCCCTCAGGGATGCCCAGTGTTCTGGTTACTGTGTTCCCTGATCCCCAATCTCTTCCATTCCTTCTGTTTCCTGGGCCTAAGTGAAATGGGGCTTTCTGGGCCGGTGAAGGCCTCCCTGTCCATTACCGCCCTCTCCAAGGCTGTTAGATCCAGCCTCGTCTTCTGCCTCCTCACCCAGTTCAGAGGGTTAGGAAGAGCAGGTCCAATCCTCCCTACCTCCTGCTAGTTCCAGACTCCTTTGGTGCTGTTCACACCACTGGATCACCCCACCATCCCAACTTTGGATCCTTGGTGCCGTCCTCCACAGACCTCCACAGCCCCCTTCACTTTCCAGCACTTGCCTTAAGGTCTTTCTTCTCACCCCAACCTGTGTCCTAAGTGGATACACTTAGAAGATGGAAAGAATTGGTATCTTGTTCAACCCTCCCCTGAGAGGATGATTGTGGTAGCATTTTATAGCTCTTTCAGGGTAAAGCATTTTCCATATGTTAACAACTCTGTGAGATGGGTGCCATTACCCTCATTTTTTACAGATGAGGAAACTGAGGCTGATTAGTCAAGTGACTTGCCCAAGGTCACACAGCTAATAAAGGCCTTTAAACCAAGTCCTACACTCTTATCTGGAAAATGACTGAGGTAGAATTTGAACCTAGGCCCTCAAGCAACAAATCCAGCCCTTTTTCTACCGCCCCACACCCACTGCCCTTGGCCTGGTAGCTGTTCAGCCTGCTTGGCTCCCGTGACCTAGATCAGCCTCAGCCTCCTCTCTGGCTGGTCTCCCCATGGCAGTGGTCACACCTGGCTTCACCATCACCTGAAACTTCCCTCTCTGATCACAATCTCCTGCCTTTGTCAAACCTGCTCTTGGCCCTCCTTGCTCCAGTCCCTCTGCCCCTCCCTAGCCTCTCTAGTCATGGGCCCTGCTTGGGCTGCACCACTCGCCTTTTCTTCCTCTGACCCTGTCGTCACATTGCTGCAGCCCTCGAATCCCACCCCCATTCATCCTCTGCCTCTGGTCCTTTTCACCCCTTTGCTTCTCAGAGTGTGTCTACTTCTTCCCTTCTCCAGAGAGGCAGCGCCCAATGAAAGAGGCCATTGCTGAGCCCACTGCAAGTCTAATTCTGCCAATAATGAGAATGAAAATAACTGGCATTGAAAAAGCCCTTTAAACGGTTATGAGCCTTTTATGGATGTCCTCTCATTTCAAGACCAGAGTATTTAATGCACTAGGCCATGCTGGGTTCTGAGGTCGAGTGTGCAAGTATCATTAGTTGTATTTTATAGCTGAGGAAATTTGAGGCTTTGGCCATGGTCATCGGGCTAGTAAGGGCCAGAGGCAGCAGTCCTCCCAACTCTAGATGTTGTCCTTCTTGAAGAGGACCATGGCTTCAGGGAGATGATGCCATGACTTGCAGTTGACTTGGATTTGAATGAGGGAGGGCTGTGCAAGGTCACCAGCCTCACTTTCTGCTCCAGAGCCCTCTGGGTCCATCAGGATGACTGGAGATGACCAGGATGCAGTGGGAGACCCTGGTCCTTTTAGGCTAAGATCTTTTCTGGTTCTCACTTTGAGTGAGGTAACGCCCATTCAATGAGTAGGCCTCTTTAAGAAGTGAGTCAAGGAATGGCCCCTTTAATTAAAAAAAAAAATCAAACTGGGAGGGGAGAGAGAGAGAGAGAGAGAGAGAGAACACAAAGGACAAATAGGACCTGTGAGTAGTCCTCCCTCTCCTCCCCTCCCCATACTACTACACTGCTGTTCTCACGAGTGCATTTAAGCGGACCTTCTCTAAGTTCCTAGAACCCAAGCTCTCCTCCTCTTGACCTGCTAAAATCCTGCCCAGACTTCTCACCCCTTCCACCTTCTCCATGAAAGCTTCACTCTTCAAGCTGGAAGCCACTCTTCTCTTCCTCAGATTTCCCTCTGCACTTTGCGTCTTCCCTTTCTTCCAGTCACACTCTTTGCCCCATAATTGTTTGGGTATGCCCGATCATTCTAATCAGATTTCAGCTCTGTGAGGGTAGAGACTGGGTTCATTTTTACCATTTTATACCCAGTCTGCAGCATAGTGCCTTGCACATGCATACTAGGTATTTATTGAATATCTCTTGGATTGAATTAGACTGAGTTAACTTCAGGCCAGAGACCAAAGCAAAGGACACTTGTTCAGTTCAACCCTCTCTCTCCATCACATTCTGTTTTTTCCCTCGTGGTCCTGGGCAGTGAGGATCAAGGGATTCTGGGTCCCCAAAAGATCCTTAGGCAGAATGGGAGTATGCTGTTATGGTCCCACACTGCACCAAGCTGAGCTAAGGCAGAAAAGCGGAAAGCGATTTTTCAATGAGAAGGGATTTCTGGAACACGGGACATGAAGTCAGGAGAGGCATGGGTTTGAATTTGGCTCCAGCCAGGTTCTCTGGGTCAGTTTCCTCTTCTGTAAAATAGAGATTATACTTGAACTACATAGCTCACAGGGTTCTTCGAGATAGACAGCTGAGTTATTATCCATCCTTATCATCTGAGAGAATGGCTTTGTCAAATAATCCAGGGGAATAAAATAGAGCCAGGTGGAGTTTGGTGAGGTATGTGGGCCGGGAGTTATCCAGCAAATCCATTCACCCTGGAGAGGCTCATCCCATTGTTAATAGAGATTTTGCTGTCTCATCTGAGAGATGGATAAATTTTGTTTGGAAGGAATTTTAGTCAAATTCCAGTTGTCACCTTTACTTATAGAAAAAATCTGGATGTCAGTCAGTATGGTCCATCCTTGACACCACAGGAGGTCTGCGGGCTTTTCCTGCAATCTTCTAACCCTACTGTTCTTGTGGGGCAGTATATCTCACTCCCCAAGTCCAGTTTGGCCTGAGAGGCTTCAAACGAATGCACAAAAACAAAGACATTTCATTCTTGTAGAAGGTTTATCCATTGGAGAAGTACCTGGAGATGCCACACAAACAAAGAAGAAGGCTTACTTTTGTTCTAACTATGCCCACCAATTGGATGGAAATGGAACTTCCGTCCCCTTGACTTGAAAGCATGGCGATCATCATAGGACTACCCCCTGAAAAGTGCCTGGTGGAATCCCTGGCTTTTGCTGACCCATTGTGAGATGAGAAATGGGTATATATCATGAGAGTATTGTGGGCTACGATTGTAGAGATAGGGGTGCAGATAAAGAATGAAAACCAGCCCCATGGCTCAAGGAGCCAACAGTATAAAGGAAAAGCAAGGTATTGAACAGTAGAGAAAGTAGAAGAAACTCAGGACTTCGAGGGAGGGTTGAGTTTAAATTCCACCTCTTCCGCTTGCTTTCTGTGTGACTATGGGAAAGTCATTTCCTTATTTGTAAAAATGGAAACATTTTAGACCTATAGGGTCTGTTCCATTAATCTATGGCCTCTAATGTTAATTAAGGAAATAAATTGGACTGTACAAAGTGTTTTCTAACAGACAGAACCCAGAGAGAGAAATACTCTAAAAGGAGATGCCACTGTATTGTTTTGTGTTTAAAGTACCAAGCTTTTTTTGTTTTAATGATGCTATGAGGGGGTGCATTTTCTTTGTTTTGGTAAATGTTTCTTTGTTTGGCGGGGTTGTGGGTTGGGGACTACTTTTAAAGCAATTGATGTAACTTTTAAAAACCACATGTAAAACAAGACAATTAAAACTAAAAATGGAATAATGACCAGTTAAAAGGAAAGAGAACTGGATATTAACAAACACCTGGGATGAATTACTACAGTTAAACTATATTTAGCTTTGAACTTTTTGGCTGCTCATAAAGAGATGGAAGCACTTTAGATAAATTCTGAGTTGAAAAGACCGAAACCAATAATGGTGATTTATGGTATGGATATGTACTCAAAGACGCATGTTTCAGATAAACTTAGCTTAAAGAAAGAGACCCTTTTAGAATAAAATGGTTTGGAGGCATTATTTCCTAGTCTTAACCTCCAAAAAACTCTTAGGAAGAATTCTCCAATATCCAAGAACATAGATTTGTTTTAAAGTATCATTGAGTCTGAACTCAGTGGTCTGAAATGTTTTGGGACAGTGAACTAACACACGTGTACACTGTTGGGGCTTACCTTAACAGGTTGCTTAAATGTTTGGTGACAGCATGGAATTTCTTTGAGACATCTCAAACAAAAATTAGTATTATAAGACAGAGCTGGTAGAGAATGCCACGGAAATGGTTACCAGCAACATAAGGTTGTTTTCTGGCATAATTCAGCTCATGGGCTGCCAGTATTTCCCATATGTCAAAATCTCTAGTAGAGTTTTTGAAGTTCTTTAGAAAGGTGACTGACTTTTTGCTACCATCATGCAAAACCTCTCTTGGTGCCAGTTTCTTACAGTCATGTTTTGGCACGTAGACCCTGGAAACCTTTCTGGAGCCAACTGTTTTCAGTGCTAACACATGCCCTTTACATACACATTCTTTACTTCCAAAAGCTTGTCTGATAGGTTAGTGATCCTTATCCCTTCATGAGAGGTAGAAGGTCATTGGTTAGTTTCTAGAAGGGTGTTGTTTTTTTGTATTTTTTTCCCCATCTTCTCCCTTCAAGTAGTAGGCTTGGGTAGCTAGCTCACATAAGGCTACGTTTTTTGCCATGGGCAAATATCAGCTGTGTGCCGTCTTACCTGCTCTGCTCTGCACTCCCACAAGAGGAATATTATTGACCTCACATAAACATATGCCTCTCTGCTGAGCCTTTTTACAAATTAGTCTGATTTCCTCCCAGGCCAAATGAGTAATCTTCTCCACGAGATGTCAGAGTGCCTCTGGTAAGGTAAGAAGTAGACCTTTTTCCCTTTGTTTTGTTAGCAGAATCTACATGTTCCAGTCGCTGGGACCACCAAGTTGTGGTTGATGTGAAAACCTGTTGGCACTGACTCATTATTTCCCCATCTGATTTTGTGGTTCCCCCCACTCTAGGTGAGTGTCCTAACTGACCAGGTGGAGGTCCAGGGTGAGAAGATCCGGGACTTAGAAGTCTGCCTGGAAGGGCACCAGGTGAAACTTAATGCTGCTGAAGAGATGCTTCAACAGGTGAGGCTGGAGATACAGAGGAATCCTAACCTGTCACTGAAAAACTGCAGACCTAAGGGTTCCTTAAAACCGGAGCCTCAGGTGAGGGGATTAAAAGAGCAGAGTTTAAAAGAATTAGGAAGGATTTCCTTACTCTTTCCCGGAGAAGAGCAAAGATTGGCCAGTTTGTTGTCAACCCAGGAAATTACTTCAGTCACTGATCATTAAGAAGCTTCTGGATAAGAAGTGTCAGGAGAATAAAATGAGATGGACATATAGTATTAGCAGCCAGAGAGTGGCAGGGGAGAGAGCTGGACAGTGGAGTGGGCTATAGGAGAGAGTTATGGGAAGAAGACTTGTCACAGTAGCTAGCATGGAAGGTAAGGGGGCAGAGGAGCTGGGGTGAGGGGGACAGGGAGGCAGCTTGCCCTGGTGAGTAACCTGGCAGGGAAGTAGGGAACAAGGCTAGCCACAACCTGTCGAGCAGGTTCAACTTGGCAGCAAAGTAGAAATTTCTCAAAAGTTAATTCAGTACAACAGCTCTCTGTTGTCAGATTTAACCCAAGTATCATCAGTGGGTTAATGTTAGCCCAACACAGTTTTTGAGAGAATGGCTTTGTCGAGTAATCCAGAGGAATAAAACATAACCCACCAAAGGTAGAATCCTAGAGCTAGGTGGAGTTTGGTGAGATATGTAGGCCGGGAGTTTGTTTCAGGAGTGGGGGTGGGGTAAGAACTGGGCCGGAAAGCAAAGTCAGTGTGTTTGCACATCAGATCCTGATTACCTCAGAACAGCACATAACTGAGTCTGCCTTTCTCCTTCACCTTAAGGTAGAGACACCAGGAAAGACTGTTTCCAGCAGAAATAGGGAACAATAGAAGGAGGAGAAGGGACATTCAGAGATTAAGACCAGGTGACAGTTTTAGGATCCGATAGCTTCTGTTTTTTATTTAATATTTTAATGCTTTATTAACATAGAGGCAGCACAGGATATTGACTATAGTGCCTGCCTCCAACCTAGCAAGACCTGAATTCATGTAAGGGCTTCTCACATATACTTCGATCCTGGCCAAGGGTCATGTAATCTGTCAGTGGCCCAAACAACCAGCTAAAACTTTCATTTCGGGAGCTGATCTTGCTGGTCCATCTTAGTAGAGGGAATTTTTTCACTGGGAGTTCCCTATACAAATAAAACCATAGGTGTGATTTCCCTCCCCTCCAAAAAATAAATTTCATGGATAGTTTGGGTTTTTTTATATTGCTATAATCTCTTAATAACCCCCTTCCTTCCTAGTAACAAAGAAGTGCGATTAAGCAAAACAAACAGCCTTTGACCATCTAACGTTGTGTCCCTGGACTCTTCTGCTCCTTTTGTGAAAGGGGGGGAGGCTTTCAGCATTCCTGCAGAGCCGACATTGGGCATTGCAGCCATAGGAATTCTGATGTCTTGTGTTTTCCCTTATTCAGAAAGAGTGTCCTCTTACTTGGGCCTTACTTTGCATCGGTTCATACCAGTCTCTCGATTCTTCTTGTTAGTTATTCTTATTGTGCAAGAATATTCCGCTCTATTCATAAACCCATCTTTTCACCCACTTCCCAACTGATGAGCACCTAATTTGTTCCCACCCCCGCCATTTTTTTTTTTGCTTGAGGTTAAGATTTTCTTTTTAAACCTCTCCTAAGAATGGCTGTTTAGTGTTTTACTAATCCATAAAATACCAGTTACTAGAATATGAGAGAGTTTATTCTAGAAAGCAGTTTTGCACAGATTTACTTTGCTAGAATGTTATATAGAATGAGCACAACTGAGCCAACGTGTGTGTGCATTCTCAACAATGTCATGTTGCCTTCATAGAAGGCAGCATGGCATAGTGGCAAGGACCTGGAGCAGGAGCCCGGGTTCTAATCCCAGCTCTATCATTAAATTGTTTTGTGAACCTAGGGAATCACTTAGCCGAACTCTCTTAATTATTGTCGTTGTTAAACACCATTATTTTCCCATTCATCTAAGTGAAAAGCCTCAGAATAATCTCTTCCTCCCTTCCTCTCTGCATCAGGACTACTCCCTTTTTACCAAGTTCTATCTAGTCCTACCTTTATAATAGGTCTCCTAGCCATCCTGTCCTCTTTGTTCCCATAGCTATCACCACAGTCCAGTCCCATGTTACTTTTCCTGTGTACCATTACAACTGGTGCTAACTCCTCTAAGTGCTTTCCCTTCAGATTCATCCTGTATATAGTACCATCATATGTCTTCCTCAAACATGGATTTTGTTACTTCACTATCCCCAGATCTTTTATTTCTTATTGAAAAAAAATTCAAACTCTGTACCGTGGTTGCTCTTTAGGGTCTTCTGCAATTTGGCCATAAGTTACCCTTTCAGACAGTATCCTCTCCTATATTTCCTTTGTTCCAATCAAACCATTCCCTATCAACCTCACTCTGCACCTTTTATCAAACCTACCTCACCCCATCCCCAGCTACTAAAACCCTAGCCCATTTTTCGAGGTCATCCAAAATCTTACACAGGATTTTTTTTTTTTTTTGCCTTTTGGAGGGCAATTGGGGTTAAGTAACTTGCCCAAGGTTACACGGCTAGGTTTTTGTTTGTGTGTGACTGCATGGTGTGGGCATTTGTGGACTCAAAGGATAAAAAGTGGCTTGTGGACTTGACAGATGGGCATTGGGATGAGTCTGTGGAAGCTGAGGCTTGGGAAAGGCCGGGCTGGGAACAGCCAAGGCAGCTGAGTTACAGTAGTTCACTTGTTTAGCTTCTTTTCTCTGAGGACCAACTTTACAGATGGTTTTCAAATTTGCACTCTTGCAACATCCCCCAAGTCCTGAGGCCTCTGGGACATATGCAGTTCAAATGTCATTCAAAAAATCTTGTGGATTGAATTTTTTAATATTAAAGTCTTACTTTGCTAAAGTAAGATAGGGTCAAGATACTTTCCTAAGTCATTTTTGCTGTTGTCATTTTTAAATAAATCTTCTCTTTCCTTTGGTTATGTGGGTTTGGTTAAGGTGACCACACTTTTGAGATTTCTCAATGACTGGTGGAGTTGAACACCCAAAAAGTAAGTATTCTTTATCCAGGTGGTTTACAGGTGTGAGCAAATAGAGGTCAAACCTCTCTGTTTGGTGGTTTGGTAGGTAGCAATATTTCTACCTTTTTCATTTATCTTGGGTTTATCACACTGCCCAGACTTCATCATAAACCAATGAACTTGGGTTGAGTGAACTCCAGTTTTTCAAAGGGCCAAATTAAAGATTTGTATTCACTTTTCTTGTAAAACTTGAATGGGTAGAAATCATCAAACTTGTTTTTAGTGAAAACCCAATATCCAAGGCCAAGTATTTATTTATTATTCTCCCTTTGCATTTACATTAATCCAAAGGAAGACTGTCCTCCTAATTTCCCTCTACTCACACCCTGAACACAAACCCCAGAGTTAGATGTGGATAGAAAATGCCCTTCATTTATCTTGGTTTTTGGGTTTTGTTGTTGGTTTTTTTTTTTTTTTTTTGCTTTTTATTTATTTAATTTTTTTGGAGGGCAATTGGGGTTAAGTAACTTGCCCAAGGTCACACGGCTAGGTTTTTTTTCTGTGTGTGTGTGTGTGTTAAGTGTCTGAGGTTGGATCCGAACTCAGGTCCTTCTGACTCCAGGCCCAAGCTCTACTCACTGCGCCACCTAGCTACCCCTATTTTGTTTTCTTAAACAGTAATAATGAATGATTATGTTTTTTTCATTTCCCACACCCACTTATCTAATGGGCCCTCCCTTTTTACAAAGAATAACAATTAAGTAAAATTAACCAATCCAATGACAGCTTCTTATATAGTACATCGAGTGTGCCCTTCCTCGTGTTCCCCCACTTCTTCCAAAGGAAGGGAGGCAAATTTTCTCATCTTATTTTCTGTGGCTAAGATTGGTCATCACAGTTACTCACCATCTGATTTCCTTCCAATTACATTATTATAATCATGGTCTATATTGTTCTATTGATTCTGCATGCTTAATTGCATTGGTTTATTCAAATATTTCCTTATTTCTTATCTTTTACATTTGTACTTTGGGGCATACTAGTATTCCATTTCATTTATGTGTGTCTATTTGTTCAGCCATTTGTGTCTGTTTGTGGTACTTACAATGCTACATAAACATTTCTGTATTTATCTTTTCTTTCTCTTCTGGTGCCATATGTGCTCTGGGGAATTTTCCTGAAGTCCACTTTGGGCCTCTTTCATAAGGGCTTTGCTATTCTGGCCACAGCACTGATGTAATGCTACCCCTTGGAATGCTTGCCTGCTGAACCCTGAAATGGGTAGAGACTTGCCCACTCAAGGGATGAGTCATTTAGCTTAGAATCTCCTGCTTGAGTTCTACTGGGGCTTGGTAGTAAAAGTGATCCTGGCTCATAGCCCAGTGGCAGAGACCTGATGTAAACAATAAATATTCCATGCTCAACACATTCTCACTAGGCTGCCCAATCCATTATTCTCCCATTGCTGAAGCAGGGGGAGACTGGAGCTAAGAGAATTGTCCTAACAAGACGTCCTATTTGAGTACATGTGCCCTTTCTCAGTACTAGTATTGAGCACTCATGAATCAGAGTAAGATAGGGGGGAAAGGATCAGCTTTGGTGCAGAAGTGTCCATTAGAACACCCTAATAATTGTGATAGTAGAGCTCAGTACTGTTCTTAGAATGGACATCAAAATCGTTTGAGAAAAGTGTCTACACTAACCTCCTATTAATGTAGTAGAAACTTCAACCACTGTTGGGAGACTCGGATTATAGGTGGTCCAAAGCATTTTACTTTGGGAAGGTCAAATTTTGATTCCTCTGAGTTGAACATTCAGGTTCAGAGAACAGTCCCAGATGTCATTCAGTCAGCAGATGTTTGTGACCAGATGGTGGACATGATTCCAGCTGGGTTTTCTAAGGCGAAAGGTTCCAAACAGTTCAGCATTCTTTGAACGTACAAAGAAAATATGGAGAAAGTAGAGATGAGGTGTCTTTGCTAGAGGAGGATTGAATCCTATTAAGCAAGTATGAATTGAGTGCCTGTTATATATAATCAATCAACAAACACTTATTAAATATCAAGGAGACGGCATGTGTTGTTAACATGTGTGTTCGTGTATATATGCATGTTTATACATTCATGTGACAGCTGTACTAGGCAGTATGGGGAGTTGATCACCTAGCATTTGTTAAATGCTCACTGTTGGGATGTGGAGAAAGGTGAAGGCAGGTTCCATGTCCTCATAGAACTCAAATTCTAGTGGCAGATACAACATGCCAATGGCTGTACATGCAAGAGTCAATTTGAGGTCTTCTCAGAGGGAAGATTCTAGCAATGGCAGGTGTTAGGGCCCGCCTTTCAAACTCACCTCTCCAGCCGCCTCTGTGGCACTCCAATTGCCTTCCGCGATTCTGGTCACCCTACTGCAACCCTTATGGTTGCCTCACCGAGACCCCTGGGAGAGTTCCTTTCCCAGTCGCCCCACTGCGACCTCTGGTTCACTCCCACAAACCCCTGGGGGGAGCCTGCTCCTCCCAAACAGACAATGGAGTCCTGACACCAAGATGTATGTCTTGCCATTTAATCTCTTTCTCATTTACAATCACCTCATCTCTCTCTCCTCTCGATTTCACCTTGCCTCTCTCCTTTTAGCTCCTTTCCCCTCCCCCCCCCCGACTCTTTTCTCCCACGTGCCTCAGCAGTAACAAGCTTCTCATAGCAGGGGAGTGCTCCCCTGTTAGCAGCGCATACTCAATACCCCAAAATCATGGGGGAGAATACACACCCAGGTGCCTCTTTAACCCTGCTTGAGTTGCTCTGTCCTTTGCCTGAGGTTTCTGTGGGTTCTCAGAGTTCAGGTAGAGTTTTAAAGGGCCCCAACAGGCAGGGAACTGGCAAAGTACCCCTGTCTTTGACAAGTTTACTTTCTATGGAAAAATAATATAGCATGTATACAGTGAAATAGTATTAACAACTGGGGTGGGGGGAAGGGTGGGATCAGGGAAGGACAATGTAACACCTGAACTGAGCCTTGAAGTCAGAAAAGGATTCATGTTGAATGAAAGCATTCCAGCCATGGGGAGCCGGGGGCAGCCAGGTGGTTCAGTGGATAGAGTACTGGGCCTGGAGTCTGGAAGACCTGAGTTCAGATGTGGCCTCAGATATTTACTAGCTGTGTGACCCTGGGCAAGTCACTTAGCCTCTGTTTGTCTAATTCATTAGAGAAGAAAACGGCAAGCCACTCCAGTGTCTTTGCCAAGAAAATCCCAAGGATGCTATGATCCATGACATCATAGAATCAGACATGACTGAACAACAGCAACACGGGGAGCGTTCTGCTAATACACAAATCTGAGATGCAATGGAGAGTCTAGGAAAATGACTCCCAGTCGTGTGGAGCCTGTGAAGGCAGGTCATATGAAATAAGGCTCTATAGGTCAGTTGGAGATTGCAGCAGGCCTTAAATGCCCAGGCCAAAAGTCAGTCCATAGGCCTGAAGAAAATGGGGAGTCATTGAAGACTTTGGAGCAGGTGAATGGTATGGCCAGACCCATGTCATATGAAGATTACATTGGTTTCTGTGATGCTTCTGTTCAACACTCTTCCTAAAGCAAGGCAGTTAGACACTAAAGAGGTGATGTGATGTAAAGCGATGAACTAGGAGACAGGAGACTTTAGTCTTGGTTCTGGCTCTGCTCACACTCATCGTGTGACCTTGAGAAAATCCCTTACCTGGCCACATTATCTCTTAGGTCCTACCTCACTGACATTCTGGGGGTAATTCTTCTAACATTTTCAACTCTTGGTGTGCTTTACACATAGTAAATCAACAAATATCAGTTGATAGAATGAACTAGGAACCCATTAAGTCCCTTTTGCAATGCCACTGCCTGCAAGTCCTAGGAAAAGTCCCTGAGCAGGCTTGTTTGGCTTCCAGTGGAAAAAGCACAGATTTGGAAGAGGAAGTCCCAACCCTTCCCAGGAATGCCTAGGAAGGAAGAAGGCCAGATGCTAAAGAAATCCAACAGGAGAGTGAGGCAGACAGCAAAGAAGTGATTATGGAGTCCCATAGCATAGACAGTGTGCTTCTTCGAAGGCCACGATGGATATGTCTGGTAGAGTTATGTCCGGTAGTTTTTGTGTTCGTGCAAGTGGAGAGTAGACAAAGAATAGCGCTGCTGGGTAGTGGAAGCCTTGCCCCAGGATACCATGAAAAAGAATCACATCCTAGATGAGGCTGCCAGGGGCTGAATACCAAAAAGAAAGGATGTCTCAGTGATGCATGCTGGCACCTTCTAAGTTTTGTTCCTTGGGGCAAAGCCCCAGAGGTCCCACCCTAGTTATGGTGTTGATGCCAAATGTTCATAAAAACTCCACCCCAAAAATGATGATGGAGTGTCAGAGCCACCTGGCAGGGTTGATCGTCCTTTGAGCCTCAGGATCCTGTCAGTGATCTGTGATAGGGATAGTGGAGAATAGGAAGGAAAGGACAGTAGCCCTGGTGAACTTGATTCACATTCCTGGCTGCCTGCATGCCTCAATCTATAGTTCATTTAGTTAACGAATATTTATTGAGTGCCAACTGTGAGTAAGCAGAGGAACAGTATGATGCAAAGATGCCTTTATGAGAGGTTCCACCCTGAGTTGTTAATAGTTAACACCTCAGTTATAAGCTAACTTCTCACCAGGGATTACTTGATATCCATATGAGAGTCAGAATAGGACCCAGCATATGGGGTAAGATTGGAATAGCTCCTAAGGAAAGTATGTGTTCAAGGACAATGGCATGAGGCCTCCCCCTTTCCCTTATTCCCATTTGATGGATAAAATGAGGTTGCAGTGAATGCTAAGTGGAGCCCTGGAGGAAAGAGACATTATCAGAAAGTAAAGGGTAGTTTGGGTTGGGAGAAGGAGTTCTACCTGGGGGGGGGGGGTAGAGGGAAGGGCTTTGCATGTTAGTGCAACATTTGGTTGGCATCATCTCCCATGCCAGTCTTGTTAAAAAGTGGAGTTTGAGCTACATGATAGTCCAGTCAGATTTGTAGTAGTTGAGTGTATGGACCAAAGGCTATCATCAATGGCACAGAGGCAGCAAATTTTTCAGAGACAGGTCAGTAAATTTCTTTGGGCTTCATTCTTATCAGAAAATTAAGAGTGGGAGAAAATACCTCTGAGATGCTTTTCAGCTCTAAATGAGTGATCCTATGATATGCTGGAGAACATCCCAATGAGAGGGATTAGGATGGTGAAAGGCAAATCCAAAGAAAAGACGATGTGGGGAAAATGTGGTAACTGGAGTCAGGTGTTTATGTATATGTCCCGTGGACGAGGGATTGGATTCAGTCTTCTTGGCCCCAGAGGGAAGAATGAGCAGTGGTTGGTGGAAGAGTGAAAAGTTAAGCTTAATGGAAGGAAAAATGTTCTGAGTATCCAGTCCAGAGGTGGAATGGGCTTTCTCAGGAGATTGAGGGTTCTTGAAGGTCTCCAATCAGCAGCCAGATGACTGCTGGTTGGGTGTGTTGTTGAAGGCAATCTTGTTCTGCAGTAGGTTAGACCAGAGGGCCTCTTATGTCTCACCCAACTCTGAGATCCCAAGATTCTGTGAAGGGCCTTCAAAGCACAGGGTACCTACCAACCTTATCTCCTCTGATACCTCATGCTTGACTATACTAAGGGATGCCCACAGAAGAGGTAAGAATGTGTCAGAATCTAAGTTCTGATGGATCTGGGCCCACTGATGTCACTCAGAATCATAGTGTGGCACTGTTAGGAGGGATTATTGAGGGAATCAGTGGGGGTTAATTTTGTTCCAAGCCTATATTTTCTGTCTTTTAACTCTATATCTTTAAGCAGATCCTATTGTAATTTTTCAGTACTTGAAAAGTCATTGTATGTAAACTAAGGCCAGAACCAGTAAATCATGATTAGAGAAAGAATAGACTAAGGAGGTATTTGAGATTGTAGGATTCAGACTTCATGCCTCTTCAGCAGATAATGTTTTAGGCAAAATGAAAAGTCTGGTGAGAACTGGATTTCCTAACTGGTGGGAAGAGCTACAGAAGGTAGCAAAGACCAGGCCAGGGCAGTCATTAGAAGGAAGCCAGAGGAAAGGCTCCTAATGGGTGATGGGCAGTGAGCTTGCTGCTGAGGTATATAGAGCATGGAAAGGAGAGGTAGCAGATTAGGGAGACTTTGAGTGGCAGGCTGAAGAGTCTGCACCATGCTTGGTAAACTGGAAAATCTTAAGCAGAGGAGTGTCATGACCAGATCTGCCAAAGGAAAATGCATCTGGCAGCAGCCCAAGGACTTGTTTGGAAAAGCAAATGAGAGGCAGGAAAACATGCTGGGAAGATACTGTTTAACAGTCAAGGTGACTGGTAATGAGAACTGGTACTAGAATGAAGATGGTAGAAATAGAAAGGAGAGGGCACAGGTGTGACAGAGATGGAGGTGGGAACTGATTGGAGGTGAATGGTGCATGGGAGAAAGAACTGAAGATCAACACAATTGGGGTGAATAGTGTACTAATGACAAAAAAAAGTTAAAGTCATGAAATAGAAGAGCAGCAGGTCTAGGGGAAAGGTGATAACCTCAGTTTGGGACATGTTAAGTTGGAGGTGCTGCTAGGACCACTGAGCTGTACCAAAGGTGACTGGAGATGGGAGGCTGGAGCATCAGGGCTAGAAATAGACTTGGGAGTTGTCTGTGTAAAGGTATATAGGATCGACTTTCTCCATGCTCTGGTGTGTCCCATTGGAGTTAATGAGATTGCCAAGGGAGCAGAAAGAAAAGAGGGCCCAGGACAGAAGTTGGAGGAAGAGGAGATAGGAAGATAGACAGCAGAAGAGCAAACAGAGGAGGAACAGAGATAGATGAAGAACCAGGACAGTGTGGTGTCTGTGAAGCCAAGGTGGAAAGTGTCTCCAGAAGGCCAGTCAGCACTACCAAATGCCGGAGAGATTTCTGAAAGGATTGGGACATCCTTCAGTAGGATGGCAGTGACATTCTACTGGAATCACAAAGGATTGTAGAAAGCAACCGATGGGAAGTAGAAATGTCAGGGACAGGTACATTTTCCCACCAGTTTGGCAGTAAAGGAGAGGAGAGATAGGAAGATAACTGAATGGGAAAGAGAGAAGGAAGGAATTTTTTTTTTTTTAGATTAGGGAGACCTGGACATATTTATAGACAGAAAGGAAAGAACCAGTGGAATGGGAGCAAAGAGTGAGAGGCTGGTAGCTACAAGGCCCAAGAGAAGGCGGGAGGAATTGGGATCAGAGGTCCAGATAGAGATTAACTTTATGAGTAGCAGAGATACCAGTCCTCTGGGAGAGCAGACTGATGCTGAGTTTTGAGGAGGGGAACTGAGAAGATGCTATTAGATGGCTCAATTTCAGGGAATTGTAAGAGGATAGGGAGGAAAGAGAATATATTAGTAGCTTAGTCAAGCCCCTAAAGGAGGTTCCCCTCTCCCTCACCCCTGTTCTGATCTCTGTTAACTGTTAGGACCCTGGGCCACATTCATTTGACTGAAGTTGTTTCTGATCAGACTACTATAACATAGCACGGGGATTCAAAGTAGTCTGAAGTTCCTTGTAGGCCTCCAGGTTCCTTCTGATTTTGTCAATTTATACTTCATCTTAGTCCAGATGAAATCCTGTACTTTCAATAGTAACCACAGACAAAAGGGACATAGAGAGGGTGCCCTGAAGCAGGAACAACAGGGTTTCAAGCTAGAAGGGCCCTAGAGGTAGACTGTTCTGTTGGGGTTGGCAGATGAGGAAGTGGAGGAACCAGAGGGGTTAAGTAAGTATCTGAAACAGAATCTGAGCCTGGGATATGTCCAATACAAGGTGCTTCTCATTCTCATTACATATAAACTCTACCATAGGTAAATTAATTCTATTTGTAGTGGTGGCGATGGTGTTATTACATTGTCTCTTTGAGGCAAGATCTGGCCTCCTGCTTTGCAGAGGACCTGGAAACTTGATATTTATCTTAACTGAGTATTTTCCTACCACAGAAAAACTGGCTCACACCACCCAACTCACATGATGTTGCTTCATACCACAAAGCTAGCCTAACATTTCACAATAGATATGTCCCTTCCCAGTGGGAGGATCCGCTGGGGAAATCAGCTTCAGGTTGGATGGTAGCTTGGTATCAGACCTACATATAGAAGCTACAGGACCTGGATTTTCTGGGAAATCTCAATTTCAAGAAAATCAAGTGCCTTTTTTAAAATAAGGCTTTGCAAAAGCAGTGTCCTCTACAGGGCAATGTGTCCTAAATTTTGTTCTGCCTCCACGATACAAATGGTGTCCCTCAAGCCAATTTTATGCATTACAAGAGATCACAGTTCTGAAAAATCCCCCAAAGGAATGAACATATACTGGGCTTAGTAGGGACCGTAATAAAGGGATGAGGTAAGCTGGCTTCCATTAGTACCATGCCTTGATTTAACAGAAGCTCCAGGATGATATTTCTTGTCATCACCTGCCTCTTGAGGAGGTTGAAGGATTGCAAGAGCTTGGACAAGTTACTTGTCCCTTCTGAGCCTCAGTTTTCCTGTCTGTGAACTGAGGGGTTAAACTAGAGGACCCCCAAGTCCCCATCCACTTCTGATTCTGTAATCCTGTGACCTTCCTAAAATGTGGCACCTAGATCTAAGCTTAATACTCCAGGAGAATCTGCCCAGGGATTAATAATTGTCTCTTGAATTTCTTCATTAAGGCGTCACAAAGCTAAATGAACCATCTGACAGGGAATGAGAATGTCAGGGCTAGAAGAGACTTCAGTTATTTAGTCCTAATAGAAAGGAAATCTTTTCTACACTATTCCTGACAAATGGGGTTATCCAAGTTGATTTTAAATTAAATTTAAATTTTTTTTTAATTTAAAAATTTAATTAGAAAAATTTAATTGATTTAAAATGTTCCCAAGGATCAGAGAGAGAGGCTCCAGGTTGTGGTACTGATTCACTGGTTGGCTCACTTTGCCCTTGGTTATTCAGAAAGTTCCAGATCTCCCTCAGTGCACCTTGACCGTCTCCATCCCCCTCTGTCTCAAAAGAGTATGAGACCTTATCACACACTTGGCTGAAATCCAGGTGTACATTGTATGCAGTCTTCTTTTGACTCAGAAAAGGAAATGAGGTGAGTCTGGCCTGACTTGTTGTCAAGCAGGTAAATGTGAACTTCTCCTATCTGATTATTGCCTCCTATTGTTTTACCTCCCGCACTTGATGGGAAAGAAGCACCTTCTCCTGGACCTCTTCTTTGCCCACATTTTGACCTCTGCCCCTTCCGGCTCCGTCGGGCCATTGCCCCTGTTCTGGTTTCACCTCCCTTCAGTCACAGCATTGACCCTTGAATGAGTCCTTTCAACAGGACACAGTTCTCCATTATGAACTCCCCTGATCCCTGTCTTACCTCTGTTCCTGTACTGCTGATCCCTAACCCTAGCTCACCCCCATATCCACCTTCTTTTCTCCCACTCCCAAGCTGGCAGGTGCTGAGGGATGATCTCGACTGGGCCCGAAACAGATGTGGGCTGTTTTACTTCCAAAGCTAGACCCTTTTATTGATGAGGCACCAGGAGTACGCAGTGAATAGAACTCTGGGTCTGGAGTTAGAATGACCCAAGTTCAGACCCTTGTTAGGTCTGTGGTCCTGGGCGAGCCACTTAACATCTGTTTGCCTCAGTTTCCCCAACTGCAAAACAGGACTAATAACAGCACCTACATCTCAGGGGCCTTGGGAGGCTCAGATAAGATGATATTTGTAAAGTCTTTAGTTCCTGGCATATAGTAGGCTCTCTCTATAAATGCTTATTCCTTCCTACAGTGGCTATTCCAGACTTCCTTTCTCCTTGGGCTCTCACTGTACCTCACTCGTCCTTTCTTTTTCCTTCAGTATATGGCCTCCTTGCTGTCATCAATGAACTTGTCTCCCATCTGCCATGCTCTGACCTCATTCCTCCTCTCCTTGGCTCTGGGTGACTTTTGCAAAGGCTATACCCCCTTCTACTTGTGCCCTTGCTCATAATACCTGTGGGACCTGAGTCCACTGATCACTCTCTAGGTTTTATCTTCACTTTCTACAAACATGTTCAGCTGGTGGCACAGTAGATAGAGTGTTAGACCTGGAGTCAGGAAGTTCTGAGTTCAAATCTGCCCTCAGGCACTTACTTGCTGTGTTATCCTGGACAAGTCACCTAACCTCTTTGTTTGCTTCAGTTTCCTCAACTATAAAATGTGGGTAATTATAGCATCTTTCTCTAATAACATTTGATAATATTTGTAAAGTGCTTTATATAGTGTTTCCCTTGACCCTGCCATTCTCTAACTCCATAACTCAAATCTATCTTTTTTTTTCTAAAATAGTCTACACTCACTGCCTCCATCCCCTCTCAAATAACTGTTTACTCTTTAACTCCTTGCAGTCTGTCTATTGGCCACTCCATTAAAACTCTCCCCAAGTAACTAATGACCTTTTGATTTCCAAATCCAGTAATCCCTTCTCAGTTCTAATTCCTCTTAACCTTTTTGCCCCAACTGCCACTGGTGACCATCCCCTCCTGAAATACTATCTCTCTTTCTCTGGATCCCAAGACACTCTTCTTCCTGGTTCTCCTCCACCTTTTCAGACTCATTGTTTCAGTCACCTTCCTGCCCACTACATGTAGGTGTCCTCTGAGGTTCTGTTCTTTTTCTATAGTCTTTCTCTCGATGATCTCCTATGGTTTCATTTATGGCCCCAGTGCAGATGATTTCCAAGCCTCCAAGTCTGTCTGGTATATCCAGTTATCTCTGTGTCTGTTAGACTTGAATGCCCCTTCCATTGAGGTCTCAAACTCAATGTACCCCAAATTGAACCTGACTTTACTTTCATCTTCCCTACTTCCACAGTAATCAACTTTCCGGTCACCTTCCTATGTAAATTACAAATTATCTTTGATTTTTTTCCCTTTTTCTCACCCGACCCACATCCAGCCAGTTTTCTAGTCCCATCAGTTCTATCTTACGACTGCTTGCATTCATTATCTCCTTGTATATTGCTACCACTGTGGCTAGGCCTACTTCACCTCTTTCCTGGACTGATATAATATTCTCTTACCTGGTCTCTCAGACTCCTGGTTCTACACTCTTTAATTCACTCTTGCCAAAATAATCTTCCTAATGCACTTATCTTGCTTGTGAAATATACTACAAAGGGATTTCCTTCCAAATAGGAAAATCTGTGGAACCCATCTAAGAAGTTAGAGGTGTCACACGTACACTAATTTTACAAGAAGCCTATCGAGGAAGAGGGAGAGGGAGAGGAAGATAAGACACTAGCTAAATGGGGTAGAAGGTTTAAGAGAAAGCTTTTTAAGGATTTGTTTAGCATGTTTTTTGGTGATAGGAAAGAGGCAGTGGAGGAGAAAAGATGGAAGGCTCTTGAGAAAAAGGTTGGGAGAGTAAGTTT
The DNA here is from genome assembly GCA_011680675.1 of Gymnobelideus leadbeateri. Lineage (NCBI taxonomy): Eukaryota > Metazoa > Chordata > Mammalia > Diprotodontia > Petauridae > Gymnobelideus > Gymnobelideus leadbeateri. The sequence continues at coordinate 948,360 of WOXC01004486.1, forward strand.
TTAGAGGAAGCAGTAACAGAGAAGAGCAGGTGATTAGTATGACAAAGATGAAGGTGATCTCTTCAAAAATAGGAGGAAAGGAGAAGGGAATGGGTGATGATGCTAGGAAAATTTGTGAAGGGGAGGAATTGAGGGAGCTCCCCGCAATTAGAACTAGAAGAACTCTGCTGCAAATGTGAGAAGTGGCATTAGTAGCTTGGGTTGGCATCTTGAGGAGATAGGAAAAAGATTTCAAATGGTGACTGTGAAGAATGAGAAGGGGAATCAAGAAAAACTGAGTGGAGAGAGTGCTGAGCAGTTCTATTGTCGTTCGTTTTCATCCTGCTCAGTGGTCAGACGGATTCCGTCAGCTTTTCCACACTGTGCAGCAACGGTGGGCATTGTGCCCCCACTATGCCATTGTGAATGTGGAAGAGAAGCTATTTTTCAATGCAAAGCACTGGCTTGTGATTGGGTGTTTAGAAAGTTGGGGAAGGCATCAGTGTGGAAGTGGGTTTTCCTTGGCTAGAGTGGGATGATAGTCCACGTTCTCTTTGGTACTGAAAGGCTTCATAAAGTTTTGTCTAATTTGTAAAACTTATAGTCAGAAGTTAGTTGACCCTTCCCTTCTTCCTGCCCCCAGAATAGTTCCACAGGCTTGTTGTGTTCTCGGTGCCTTCCCAAACCACCTACTCGAATTTGTTTTGTTAAAGACCTTACAGTTATACTTCAAATAGTCTTTATTTGGGGGCACAAACCTCCTTCTGAGAATATCATCTACAAAACTGCTCAGCAAAATTAACCAAGTCTTTAACTTCAAGACGCCAGCAAGGCAAATTTGTATTTTCATTCCTTTCAACTGCCCATGTGTTCATTCTGGTTTCACGTTGCTTCATACCGATGGAGTACTCTGTCATTTGTTGGGAACAAGCTGGACCACATCCCACTAATGAGCCCTTCCAGACAAGTTGCTCTAGAAGAGAGAGATAATTGTTTCAAGACATGATCCTTTTAAGGAAAGAATATTTACTTAGAATCCCAGTTCTTTATATCAAATCAGAAATGGAGGATAGGAGGTGGGAGTAAGAAAGGGAAGCTACCATAGGATCACTTTCACCCTCCATGTCTCCCTTCCTTCTTCTCCCCTACCTGGCTCTCTCCCCTTTCTTTCCCTTCCTCCACCTCAGGGCCTTCACTGTTCAGTCCAGGGAAGACCGCTGTTGAGCAGTGACTTTAAACATGACTTTGTTCGTTATGAAGCACCACCCTGTGCCTCATGGCTCCTTCAAAAATATCTGTAATTTCATTGGTGTGGGTACTGGCATAATCCCATTATGCCAAATTCTTTCTCCATGCCTTTGCACTGGATTCCCTCCCCTTCCTGGAAAGCACTCCCTCTTCAGTTCTGCCTCTAAGAATCACTAATTATCAGTCCCTAATTACCCGAGTCAGAGGCTGACCCCTCCCTTCTTGAGTCCTTTCCTATTCCCCTCAATAATAGTTGCTTCTCTCCCCCAAATTACCATGGACTTTTTGTGTGTGCTTTTGTATGTCTTTCTATATGTTGTCTTTAATGGTTGTGTGTCAAGCTGCTTCTCTAGTCTACAATTCAATCAACAAACATTTATTAAGCACCTACTGTGTGCCAGGCCCTGTGCTAAGCACTGAATTCTTAGGATGAAAATAGCATCTCAGGGAAAGGAAGTAAACCACTGGTACTCCCCTAGGGTGTGCCTAAAACCTTCTTTAGGAATTGGTTCTTATGACTTGTTTTGCTTAACTTAGAGGCCAGAGAGCTAATGTGCTTTCATCTGGTGTTTCCCAGATGGCCAGTCCACGTGTGACCATCACCCAAACCATCAAGTAACCAGTAAGCCTCTGGCAGCTGCATTCTTCCACCAGCTATAGATATGGGCAAGGCCCTTTGGCCCAGGGTGTGTGGCCAGAGGGAGAACCAGGATCTCTGTGAGAGGTGAAGGACCTGCAGCCCTAGAGAAGTCAACCAGCCCTTTGGTCTAGTGAGAATGAGGACTTTTAGTGAGGCAGAGAAAGCAGGATCGAAGCCTAAGCAATGAACAGAACATAGAAGAGATCAGTAATGATAAGGGCTACATACATCTCATAAATCCCATGAGGTAGATGCCCTAGGTAGAGGCAGTTAATCACTTTTTAACAGATGAGGAAATTGGGACATTCGGGAAGATTGAGTACCCCAGGGATCAGTGCTTGGCTCTGAGTAATTTAATATCTTTATCAATGTCTTGGACAAAAGTGCAGATGGGAGCTTTGTTAGACTTGAAGGTGACACAAAGCTGAGTTTGATGATCAACAGAGTCATTACAGGTCAGAATCCAAAAGGATCTTGACAAAGTAGATAATTTGGGCTGAATTTAATGGGAATCACTATAAAGCCTTGAATCTGGGTTGAAAAAGTCAGCTTCACAAGTCAAAGGGTGAAACGTGATTGAAAAGCAGTTTATCTGAAAAGTATCTAGAAGTTTCGACAGACTGCCTGGTTAATACAGTTAACAATGTGGTAGCTAGCTAGCACTCCCCAAAAAAGCTAATACAGTTTTGGTCTATATGTACATGATCATGCCACCAGTCTCTGCCCTTGTCAGACTTACTTAAATCACTGTGTTCATTTCTAGGTACTGCCAGTTAAGGAAGGCTGCTGTTAATCTGGAGGATGTCCAGAGGTTGGTAGTTAGAATAGTAAAGTCTCAGGACATGTAAGATTGTTTAAAGAGCTGGGAATGTTTAATCTGGAGAAGGAAAGACCTAGGAGGAACATGACGGCCATGCCCAAATACTGCAAAAGCCTAGGAAGCAGAAAAGGAAGGGGACTGGTTCTGTTCTGTCCTCCAGGATAGAACTTAGGAAATTATATAGAAGTTTCCAAGGGGCAGATTTAGAGGTGGCATCAGGAAAACTTCCTTGGAGGAAGTTGATTATCCTTTGTTGGAGGTCCCCAAGCAGAGGTTGGTTATCCCATCACTCCTTGTTGGGTATGTTAGCATCAATCCCTTACAACTCTGAAATACTGTGATTCTATGAGATAACAAAACCAGTTTTGGACAGCTACATATTTACTGAGTACCTTTATCCTAAAGCAGCTTAAGGCTATTGGGCTGCCCCCCTTAGAACCATCCGTATGACATTAGAAAAATCATTTAACCTCTTTGGGCCTCAGTTTGCCTATATGTAAAAAGTTGGGTCTTGGTAAACTAGATCCTATCCAATTCTGAATTCTCTGGTCCTGTGATTGATTAGTTAGGGGAAGTCTGGGTTCCATAGAGTTTAGGGATTCTTTCTACCCAAAAGCTTTAATCGTATGTGTCTAATGAAAAAGCAGTATCCTTCAGTTATCTGCTAGTACTTCAGGGGGTCCTGGACCTTTGGCAGCTTCTCCTCCTTTTGGCAGGAGAGCATTTGTCATCAGGGTCTCAGTCACTCTCCAGGGTCAATTCAGGAATGTTGGCTTTGAGTATCTTGAAAAAACAACTCAAAGGCTCACTGCCAAATGAGTGTCCCAGGGAGCCAGAACTATAGGACTTCAGAGGATGGACATGACCAGAGGGGCTTCATGGGAGCAATGGGACTTGAGCTGAGCCTTTGGGGGCAGCTCAGTAATGCTTAGAATTTTTAAGATGTTCAGAGGGCAGAGGCCCTTCTAGGATGAGAGCACATCATGAGAAGAAAAAGGGGTGGAGATATGCCATAGTGTTTGAGGAGTCATGGTAGACAGCCCGAAGGAACAGAGGGATTCTGGAGAGGAATTGTAGGATATAAAACTGGAGCTTGTTGGGAATAACCTATGATTATTAGATTTAAGGAGGGGCCTGACTGGAGTGATTTCTTTTCTAGACCTTAGTTTTGATCCTGCCTCAGGCATGGGTGTGTCGGAGTGATTCGGGCTAGTCCTTAGTCCTCAGATTCCTTAGCCTAGATGACCCTTGAATCCTTTTCCAACCCAAGTTCCTAGGATTCAGAGATACAAGGGGACTTCAGAAGACATCTCTAAGTCCAACCCATTTATTTTGTAGATGAAGAAACCAAGGCCCAGAGAGTCATTTGCCTGAGGTCCTGTGACATAGTATTCAAATCTTAAGTCCTCCCATTCAAAACCTGGACTCTTTCTGCCACCCCCATGCAGGTGCCTAATTAGGGTCAGCTAATCAACTGGCCTCCTCTCTGGTTGCCAGGAACTCGAATAAACACTGTCAAAACAAAGACAAAAGCAGAGACACTGTTTATATATATACAGGTATATACAAGATACCTAGAAAGCAGCCACAGGGCACCCTGGATAGGAATGCACTAACTGCTAACGGTGACCTGTAAAGGCCTCTTCTCCAAGGTGGTATTGAAACTCATTCTTACAAGAGACCAGGGGTTTCAGGAGGCATGCAGGGAGGCCCTTGCAGGGCTGGGGGACTATCAGTGCCTTTGTACCACATGGAGGTGCACGAAGAAAGGATATGCAGTGTACTTGTGTTAGGAGTTCATGTTAGACCAGTGTGGCTGAATGATAGAGAATGTAGAGGAGAGTAAGAATGTAAGAAGTGTTAAGAAGAATGGAGAGAGGTTGGAAAGGGCCTTCAAGGGCAAAGGCAAGGACGTGTGTGGGTAAGTGAGATTACTGTAAAGCAACTAAATGCTTCTTCCTTTCCCCAGAGCTTAGATTTGACCCTATAAGAAATAGGGAATCACTCAAATTCATTGGGTTTAGATCTAACTTTTTTGGCAGCTGTATAGAGGATAGATTGGAGTGGGGAGCCACTTTAGCCAGGAAAACCATTGAAATGGTCCGGGTGGGAGGTGATGAGGGCCTCAAATAGGGCGTTGATGTGTGAGTGGAAAGAAAGGGAAGCCATGGAAGAGATATTGTGGAAACAGAAATGACTCAGATGAAATAGAAAGCAGAAATGTGACTGCTGATTGGGGTGAGTAAGGGTTAGAAGCTGAAGGTGACACCAGTGTGCCCTGTACAGAAATAGTCAAATTCGGAGGATAGGTACGTAGGATTAGGGCGAAACACAGTGAGTTCTCTTGGAATATGTTTAGTTTGAGATGCCTGCTGGACCAGCCAATCCAGTCCAAAACATCCAGTAGGCCATTGGTGATGGGGTCCTGGACCTAGGGCTGGGTTTAATGGTCTGGAAGTCAGCTGCAGAATAATCATCATCGTACCCAGAGGATGTGATGAGATCACCAGGGGAGAGTGAATTGTCTCCTAATCGTGAGTCAGAGCAGACTGATGTTTCAGTGACTTTCCTCCTAGATGGCAGAGAGAATACTAGAAATTTTCAGGAAGCATCTCAGTTGCCCTGAGCCTTGTGGGTAAATAAAAACACAAACCCAATCCTTACTAGGAAGCCAGAAGCTGCATTTTTATAAAGAATCTGAGGCTCCTTCTCTCAAGATGACCTAGGACCTTTTGCTCCAACTAATTAATCTAATCAGAACAAATGAAAGGGCATCTTTCAGCCAGGGAAAAGGGAGACTTGGAGGAAAGCAGGAGCTCCTTAAGGAACTTGCCAATGTAAAGAATGGGGTGTCATTCATTATTGTATACTCTTGGCATGTTTCATTGTGTTTTTGAACAGTCTTCTTGCTATTGACGATGTAGTCTGAGGATCTGAATTCAGATTCTGCCTCTGACACAGCTTGTATGACCTTTGGCAAGTCATTGGAAACTTCTTTGGGCCTCAGTTTCCTCATCTGTGAAACAAGGGGATTGAACTAGGTGGCCTCTATAGTCCCTTCCAGTTGCAAATCTATGAATCTGCGCTCAGATGGTTTGAGTCCCTTCAAGTTTGTCTTATGTATTCCCTTGGATAAAATGCTTCCCTTTTCTTTCCTTTCATTGGGTGAGGGTGTAGGGGGGCGTGCTGTTAGTTATTAGGAAGACTGAAAAGCCACTTTCACAAAATGTTCTTTCCAACTTAGATGGACCACTGTGGACTGATTAGCGCTAAATTTGGACTGGGAACATCTGGGCTCTCATCCTGCCTCTGTTTCTAGCTTGCTCCCTCTGTGGCTTCTGGCAAAGCTCTTTGTCTCTGTAGGTCTCAGTTTCCTCATCTGTAGGATGAGGGAGTTGGACTAGGGACCTCTACAATGCTTTCCAGCTCTAAATCTATGATTCTGTAATCTTCGATTTCAGGGCTGAAATCAGAGGGAAGAGGCAAAGGAGCCCTGTCATGGTTCCAAGTCTGAGAAGAAAAGGATGGGATGGGCATTTCTAGGAAAGGGGGGAGGAATGGAAAAGACAGCTTCTCCACTGGGTTTTTTTAAATGAAGGTTAGGGTAGGACAGAGCCAGTCTCACCATGTACCCCAGTGGATAGTGATCAGACCCTTCATATACCATCCTGTTAGTGGGTACAATCCCACTAACAGTGAATCTCTCTTTGTGGGAGAATGTTCCACACCCCCAGTGTTTCATTAAGTAAATTTGAACTAACAGTATTGCCTGACAAGACCCGAAAAAACGAAAACAGGTTGGTGGAGTCTTGTCAGCTGTGGTTTCTGAGGGAACGCAGAGCCACAGAGAGCCTTGAATGTGGGCTACATGTTTCTGGGGTTCCTGCACATGAGGGGATGGGGCCCTGGGTGCTTATGGGGAGCTGGATTGATGAACTGTCCAGAAAACTTAGACAAAAGAATCTGTGAGCTTGAGGCTGCCCAGTTTGGTTGTTAATTCTTGTGTTTTACTTATGCTTTTATCTGACTCTTGAAAAAGTGCTTGCTGTGGTCACTAAGTAAATCTCCCTCCTGTCCCCTTCAAGGACGTTTTGTTCTGTCTGCATCTCTCTGGCCTCTCAGTCCCCTCTGCTGTTCCTGAGTCACCCTTCTCCCTAATGCCTTACTGCCCCTTGCCTTCCCTGGTACCACATTCTACTGGCTCTCCTGCCCCTTAACACTGGGTGCTCCCTAAGGCCCTTTTCATGTACTGTCTCTACCATCATACATCACCTCTGTGCAGGTGACTCCCAGATCTGCATCTCCACCCGAACCTGCCTTTCCCGCCAAACCTGAGCTGAGCACATGCACTGTTGCACACCCCCTAGTATCCCCCTTGCCCCTGAGCAGGTTTGCTAAGAAAAAAGGGAGGTGCCTTTCTCAATTCTGCCCCACCCCAAGTCCTTTGGATTGTAAGGTCTCTGCACCTCAGAATTGACCTCCTTTCTACTCCCAGGGCAGCCACCCCGACACAAACCTGTTTTAGGCTCTTGCAATGGCTTCATGAATAGTCTTCCCCCCCCCACCACCCCCATCCTGCTATCTAGGTATTTGTAGGATCATGAGCTTGGACCTTCCGATCTCATTTTACAAACAAGGAAACTGAGGCCCAGAGAAGATAAGTGAATTGACGAAGGCCATAAGAATGGCAGATACTGGAGTTGGACTCACATCCCACGAGTACAGACAGATGAGATTCTTTCTACACTATGATTGTCCCTCCCAGAGTTCCCAGTGCACACTGCCTTGGCTCTCTCTGCTGCCAGAGCCTGGCCCGAGCCTCAGCTTTCTCCCTGCTCGGGGCTGGGGTGGGGCTGGGGAGGTGCCCTGGACCCAGAGGCCTCCTGCAGGTTGGGGCCTTTCCTTTGTTTTGCCGCCCCCCCTGTCCTGTGCCTCTTTCCATGGAATTTGCTGCTTTCTTCTCAGAAGGGAAGCCAGTGAGAGGCAGGTCGGGCTAATAAGAGCTCCGGTGAGTTTGGGGCCCATCAGCCAAGCTTTCCCTGAAGCGCTCATGCTCACGCCGCTCAGTTGGAAGCAGTTTGGCTGTGCCAGTGGGAACCAGGCCAGAGGTTTGCTTTAGGGCACCTGCTCTGCAGACTAGCAGGGTTACATAAGAGTCAGCAGAGACCCAGATTCAAATCCTGCTTCTGACCATCCATGGGCAAGTCCTAGAATCATAGAATTAGAAGTAGGAGACTTGAGAGACCGTCTGGTCCAAGACACTCATTTTTTTTTTCAAAGAAGGATGAGGAAACTGAGGCCCAGAGACGTTCAGTGTCTTATTCACTGTCACAACAGAAGAGACAGAGGGTGGGAACCAGGTGGGTCAAGTCATTAAGCATTTACTAAGCTGTGTATGCCAGGCAGGCACAGTGCCAAAGTGCTGGGGCCACAAAGAAATGCCTACAATCTAGTGAGAGAGGCAATGTGCACACAAGTACACTACTCAGTGCATTTGACCCTCTCTATGCCTCGGTTTCCCCGTCTCTGAAATGGGTATAATAATACCAGTAGCCCATATCTCCCAGGACTGTTGTGAGGACCAAAGGAAATAATGTGTTTAACAACCTTTAGCCCACAGAACATGTGTGCACACTCGCACTCGTAACTCCTCTCCTGACCCATCCCTCCCCTGCCCCCAGCAGGAGCTGCCTAGGAACGGCTATTCTGAGCCCCTGTGGAGGCATCTCTCAACTCCTCCAAGGCCGTCCACCCAGGGCTAGCTGCCTCCATTGGGGAATTTGTTGGGAGTGTCTAAGATGCCTTTTCTGACTGCAGGAATTGTTGAGCCGCACGTCCCTGGAGGCACAGAAGCTGGAGCTGACCACAGAGGTCTCTGAGCTGAAGCTCCGGCTGGTTGGCATGGAAAGGGAACAGAGGGAACAGGAGGAGAAGCAGAGGAAAGCCGAGGTGAGTATCACCGGCCCGCCTCAGCCTCCTCAAGGTGCCCTGTGACGGGCCAGCTCTCCAACAGCCAGCTTGGAAGCCAAAGCATGTCAGGGGCCCATGGGCCAAGTAAGGAGGAGAAAGGCTGCCCAGGCTTTGGGGAAACACCCATTTGGCCTAGAAGGGAATTTCCCATTATGCTCCAGCTACACATTTTAGCAAGAGCAAGACTGACCACTGCCGTCCACCTGCAAGGCTTTTGGGTCAAAGGAAAAACTACCAGGCAAAGTGGATGGAGCCTAAGGCTTGGAGCCAATCTTGCCTCAGACTCTGTTAGGTGTGTGACCCTGAGCAAGGCACTGGTCATCTCTCAGGCTCAGTTTCCTCATTTGTCAGATGAAGAAGTTGTACTCCTTGCCAGGCTCTCCTTCAAGCCCCTGGAGGAGAGGTCACTGTTGGTGAAGCCTGCCTGCCTCCTCCGTGCAGAGACAGTGGAGGTCAGGTGTGGGGTGGCGCATGCCCTGTCTGCTGTGGTCGGCGTGCTGAGCTCTGCTCTTTTGCATTGAGGGAAGGTTCCACTGAGGGGCCAAGGGGCAGAGAGGGAATCATTAGGAAGTGACAGCAATGTTTCCACAGGTAAGGCACACCAATGAAACAAATGCTTCCCAAGGATATTTTTGATAAAGAGAATGCCATGACTCTGACGTTGGTCCCCAAACGTGCCAATGTTTACCTCTCTTTGGGGAGACTCCACTGGGTGCCAAGAGGGTATGAGAGCTTTTCCCACAGCTTCTTGAACCCCCGTCCCAACGATCCATGCACTGAAGCATGCTTATCAAGCTTGTCAAGCTTCTCTTGACAGCAAGCATTTTAGTTCTGGCCAAGAAAGATTGAATTATTGCAGAGTCCTAGAAAGAACACTGGATATGGAGTCAAGACACTATGGCTCAAGTCCTATCTCCAGCAGTTCCTAGCCAAGTCATGTGGTTCCTCGGAGCCTCAGTTTAAAATGGGGATGATGGTATTATCATCTCCCTTAAAAACACTCTATCAGTGGAAGCAGAGATAGCAGCTGTGGGTAGTAGGGAGACTGATGAGTCTGGAATCAGAGGAATCTCGCCCAGACCCAGCCCTGCTGCTTATTAAGTCAGGGAAGTCCTTTATACTCATGATCTCGCACCCTCTGTTTGGGCTGGGTTAGGGATGGTGAGCAAAAGTGTCCCATTTTAAAGATGAGGGCACTGGGGACTCAAACGGAAAATGTACCTTTTCCTGTAGTCAGACATTCCATTAGTGTCAGAGGCAGAATCTGAACCCAGCTCTTCTTGAATCTGGTGTCATCTACTGTGCTACTCTGCTTTGCAAATGACTTCCCCTCTAGGGCCAGGGATTCTTCCTCCCTTACAATTCTAAGTCATCTCAGCATTTTCTGATTCCTTCTTGCCCTGGGATGCCTTTACCCCAGGTCACTTCCCAGTACTTGCTCCACTCCCACCATGTAGAACCTTCTTTTGCATTTGGACAGAAATGTCCTCTCCTGTGTCTTTGACTAGTGGTCATCAAACCATAGGTAGATTGGAAACCTCCAATGACATGGAAGGATCCCCCCTCTGGAGGGCACTTTTGGACTGGTCAGCTTATTGTAAGGAGACTTTTTCCATTTGTCAGACTGTTTGAAATTTGTTCCTCCATGCCTTCCACCTATTGTTCCTGGTTCTGTCCTCTGGGACCAACAAGAACCATTTTAATCCCTCTTCTAAATGACATCTTTTAGACATTTTGTACAGTTTTCATAACCCCACTAAATATTGTCTACTTCAGGCCAAACCTCCAGAATTCTTTCAGCTAATCCTTGGGTGGCATTCCACCACGCCATGACCTTCCCCTCCACATTGGTGTAGGCTTGTTAGTGGCTTCTTAAGAAAGGGCCCCCAGAACTGAGCACAGTACTCCAGAGTGGTCAGACCAAAGCTGAAGACTGGGATGAAAGACCTTCATTCAGTTTGACATTTAATAAACACCTGCATTTACCAGGCTGGGATTACAAAGATAAGACAACCCCTACCCTCGAGAGGCTTTAATCCTCTGGGGAAAATTCTGTCGTTCTGAATACTGTGCTTTATTATAAGTACAGCCTGTGATAAATTGGATTTGGGGGTCTTGGGGTGGCCCCACGATACTGTTGACTCACTGAGCTAGATAAGTGTTTGGTTAATTTTTCCATTGACTTGTCAAAAATTTGTTTCAAATTCTGATGTTGTCATTTAAGCCATTAGCTTTCCCTCCCAGCTTTATGTCATCTGCAACCCTGATGAACCCAACGTCTGTGTCTTCATCCAAGCCATTCACATACATGTTGAATGACAGAGGATGGGATCCCATGGGGCTGTTGTTGGCAATTCCATCATAGCTCCCAGTGACTACAGCTTTCCCTTCCAAGTTCTCCCAAACTCTCCCTTCAATGTGTAGGTATCTGGAGCCACAGGTTGTATCACTGCCCTCCTTCCTAGATGAATTTGGTGAGTTCTTGGGCCACTCTATCAACATTCCCCTATTTCTGGGATTCTTAATCTCTTTATGTTATGGATACTTTTGTCAGTCTGGCGAAGCTGAAGGACTCATAGTCATATTTTTAAATTCATAGAATAAAATACATAGGATTATGGAAGAAACCATATGGAAAAACAGTTCTCAAAATGTTTCTTTAAAACAAGTTCATGGATTCTAGATTGAAAACCCTTATTCTCTTTCCTATTTGCTACTCTCTCTGTAATGTCTAATTTAGTAGATACATATATGTATACATATATACTAGAAATTAGGTATATGTGCATAAATATGTATAATATACACATATGTATATTTTAAAAACCTCCTCCCCCCCATCTTCGCTTTAAAGTGTCTTTGACCCCAAATCTCTGTTTGCCAGTATAAATGGCTTCCTTTGTAATCCTTTGTATTTCATTTTAAGTGTTTAAAAACATGATTCTGAAAGGGGGTCCACTAGCTTCACCAGAATGTTGGGGCAAGGGTAGCATGACACACACAAAAAAAGTTAAAAAACCCTGGATTGGGGGAGAAGAAGGGGACAAGCATTTCTTAGGCACCTATTATGTTCCAGGTGTTGTACTAAGTACTTCTTCATCTGATCCTCTCAACAACCTAGGAGACAGGTACTATTATGATCCCCGTTTACAGTTGAGTAAACTGAGGCAGACCAGGCAATCTCTAAGGCCCCTTTCTATTTCAGATGCTGTGGTCCTGTGAACTTCAAACCAATCTGACATCAAAAGCTTTTCCAGGCAACTTTCCCTGGCTCCTTTCTATCCTGGCCACCAGTGTGCTAATTTCCTCTACTTTGCGGATTAGCTAGCTCACAGCAGACTTGGCCTCGTTTTGCCTTCCAGGCATTCCTGAAGGGCTAGAAGGTCTTCTTCGGTGTTCTCCATAACGTTATCTTTCCTTGCCTCCCAGCTGTCAGAAAGACAATGAAGCATTTATGCTCCTTCATGTTCAGACTGCTTCCTGGGCCCTCTTGTGACTTTCCCTGGCCTATCCCCAGCAGTCAGGTCTTGCGGAGGCTGAGCTCCTTTTGTTGCTCATTTTAAAAACAAAGGCAAGATTGACAGCACTGAACATTTCTCTGGTTCTTAGCTAACCATCATTCCCTAGGCCCCACCTCCTTCCCTTCTCCACACCAGGATTAAATATAAATCTGCATTCTGTTACATGTTGGAATTACAGAATCTGAGTTTACAAACATAATTTTTTTAAACGAAACATAAAACATTTTTTTAAGCTTACCATCATAATGATAATGAGCAAGATAATTTACAAAACAGACTCAGGAACTTGGAAGAGGACAGGGGTGGGGCTGAGAGCCTCTCCATACCTTCCCTCTCCCAGGTTGTTAATTTTTTTGCAGATCCTAGTTAGCTGTCAGTCCAAGGCTCACAGGCTTCTCAGAGCCTCATGAGGGAAGAGAGATTGGAAAGGTCACACATGTTGTTTGTTTTTCTTCTTCTCCTCTGACCTGGAATCAGGAAGAGCTGGGGAAACTGAGGCAGACATGGTGAAGTGACTTGTCCAGGGTTCGAATCTTGTTGGGAGGAACAAATGAGATAGCATTTGTGAAGTGCTTAGCACATTACAAAGCCCATAATAGGCATTTAATAAATCCTTGTTCCCATCCGTTCCTATGCACTAGATTTCCTAGATTATTTTTATTTGGTTTATACATTTCTCATTTCCCCTACAAGACAGTTGTTTCCTTGAGGACAGTTCTTATCACTATATTCCTTATCACTATCCATAAAGGCTCTTTCTCTAGTACCTGGCAGTTTACATGGCCTTTTCCTCAAAGCAGCCCTTTCAGGTAGATAATCATTTAATCACCAAGCATTTATTAAGTGCCCAGCATGTGGGAGGTGCTGTGCTAGGCCAAGGCGGTATGAATACAGAAATAAAACATTGCCCGTGTGGTGGATAAAGGACTGGGCTGAAGAGTCAGGAACACCAGAGCTTGTATTATTTGTATTATTACATTCTTTGGAACTTAGTGAACTAAGACTGTCAGTGCCTGCTATGTGTGGGGCACTGTGCTAAGCCCAGAGGATACAAAGGACAAAAGACAATGGTGCTTTCAGGGAGCTCAGTCAACAGCATTATTATCCTTGTTTAAGAATGAACAGTTCACTTAGATAGTAAATTCAGAGATAAACTGTAATTCAAGTTTTCTGATTCAGAATCCAGTGTTCTTTCCTCTAGACCATATTCTCTTTCAGGCATTTATTTTTTTAAATCATAAATTTAGCAATATTTGTACCAAATATAAATCAGTGGACAGAATATGGTACTGAATGCCTAACAGAAGTGTTCAACCTGAACTATTTGACTTTTGGTTGAAAAAAAAGGTATATAATACAAGCTGAAACAAAATAATAATGATTTGTTCTGTGTTTTCTCTCCCTTCTTCCCTCTTTCCCCTTCCACTGAGGGGTTAAGTGATTTGCCCCAAAGCCACACCGGTCAGTCTTTGTCAGAGGCAATGTGATCCCCAGCTCAAAGCTTTTGATCTAGCATTGTGTATGTTCCTTTGGGGTCCTTTATGTATGCAGCCAAGTTGTTTTCTGAAAATCTCTGACCAACCTACAATCCCTCCAACAATGTTTCCCCATATCCTTTGTCGTGGAAAATGCTCCCATTTTTTAATCCTTTCTTTGCCAGTTTAAAGGATGTAAGGTATCACCTGGAAGTTATTTGAACTTGTCTTTTTATGAGCAACTTTTTAAGAAGTCTGTGTTTCCTTCACAAACTTTGCTGTGAATAGTTCCCCTTTGGGGAATGGGTATTATTCACGGATCTACGTCCAATCCTTTTAGAGTCTGCATGTCAGATTTTGACCAGAGATATTTATTCCATATTCCCTTCCCTGTATCTGTTTTCCTTTTATTTCAGAATCCTTTTATCTTTGACTAAAGCCACTGGTTTGGTTGCCAGTGATTTCTTCTGATTCATGTGATTTTTAACATTTTTCTCCTTTCCACTAAATTGTTGTGTTTCACGAAGTCTGCTTTATGACAACTTGTAATATTTGGATCCTTCTGCCAACTGGAGCTTATTTAAGAATACACCGTGATATCATAATAAGATTGGAATATGATTACCCACCTACTTTTTTTTTTTTCATACTGATGACCACTGTGATAAAGGATTACTTATTAAAGGTTGGGGAAATTTTCCTTGCAAGTCTTCCTGGTCTTTTGCTCTTGTGTCTTTTGCTGAGATTTGCTTCTCTCTGATTTCTCCTTCTACATATGAGTTATTTAGGTTAGCTGTTCTCTTGTCAGTTGTGTGTTTTTCATTTTGGTAGCTAACAACTCATGTCTTTTAAGTTTTCAGATTTATAAAACAACTCTCATTTTAAATTTTGGTAATTTGGTTTTTTTCCTCTAATTTAACTTGTTAATTTTGAGGGGCTTTTTGAACTTTCTAAAAAGACTTTCAACATGTTCATTGTTTTCTTATTTTCTGTTGTATTATTAATACCTGCTCTGATCTCAATTGAGGCTTTGTTCCTTTTCTAAAATATGTGATTTTTTTTTCTTGTTCTTATAGGCATTCGGAACTATAAATTTGCCTCTGAGTATTGCTTTGGTTGCATCCACTATGATGTATAGTGTTTTTATTGTTATCATTAATGCAATCAGTTACTGTAGCTATAATTTCTTCTTTCCATAGGTATTACTTGAGTTTTTTTTTTAATTCGTTGGTTGACTTTTATAAGCATTTACTGGCTTCTTATCACTGCCTTAACCCTAGCTGAACAATAAAAAAAATCATAACAGATGTGCAGAATCAAAAAAAAATTCCACATTGACTGGTGGTCCTGAAATGGCCAGGGTCACAAGCTGTTGTGTCATGGGGAGGACTTACTGCCTCAAGCTGCCTCTTCTATAAATACATTCAAATTCGATGTTTTCTGATTTTGAATAGTATTTTGAAGTATATAATTTCCTCATTTATATCTCATAATTTTGTCTGGGTTAAATTCAGCTTTGGCAGATGTCATCAATGCCAAGCATTCATTCTCACATCTCCCTCAGCACCTAGGACAGTGTGTTGCAGAGTAAGCTATTCAATAATATTTGTTGAATTCAATTAAATTGAACTGAGATGCCTCCAATGATGTTGGAGGTAAATGATAGCTTTTTGTTCAGTTCCTCTGAATAGAGTAAACTAAAAACTCTTTACTGTAAAAACACTGCATTATTTTTCTTCTATCTTTAAAATCCCAACAAAATTCTAGTTCATGGAGGGCATCAGTTTCCTTGACTGTAACATCAGGAAGCTGGACTAGTCCCTGCTCTAACTGTCTGTGACTTTGCTCTCCTGTCTCTTCCCTTTTTACAGTTAGTAGTGAATCTGATCAGTGACCTACAGGAGCAGATGTGTAGACTACAGCTGGAAATCAGTAGCCAAATTCAAGAGAGAATGTTGCAGGACAGGGACCACATGGATGACTGTAGCCCTCAGGAGAGCCCCCAGGCCAGCAGCCCCGATGGCTTGCCTGTATGAAGCATACCTAAGTATATCCAAGCATGAGTTGATGCTGACTTGAGTTTGCAGAGAATTCTGGATTCTACTAACAAGAGTCTGCCTTGGGTACCAGCCATTCCTCTGACTCTGGGCAGAGCCCAGGGGCCATTTTCTTTTCTTTGACTTGCCCATTTCACCCCTTCATTCTTGTATCTAAAGTTACCCTGGAGGAATAGCATGGCTTGGGCAGTCCTTCCTAAGACCCCTCTAATTGTGTGGTGTGTGTCTATTAACAACTCAGGCTGGTAAGAGAACTTGCCCAGATGCCCAGACTGTGTCCAGTGGGGAAGAGGAAGATGATAGTAACCCACAAGGTACTTGCTCACATTCCCTGAGTTTGGAAAGCAATTTGAGCTTCAATAACTCTATTCTTCTGATGTAAGAGAATCCCAAGGAGTTGGGGAAGGAGGAATGGCTTTTTTCCCATGCTTAAAAACTGGAATCAAGCTTCTTCCTTTTGCTTTGCTTACTCCTGTTTGCAATTGTGTTTTCAATGAGGAGAAGAGAGAAAAATTTCCTGCTAAAATGGAAAATCCAGATAATATAGAGGACATGCCAGGTACTGCATTAAGCACTTGGGGACATTGTGGGCAGAAGGAAAGTAGTGTAAGAGATGCTCAATAATTGCTGAGAAAAGAAGGGAGTTAGAAACAATAGCCTAGGGCAGCAATGCATCGGTAATTGGAGCATAGATAATAAACACAGTGAGCATGAGGTTTTAACACAAGGAGGGGACATATAGATATGTATACGTGTTGGTGTGTGTGTCATACACATGCATAACTGTGGAGTAATCACTGGGATTTAGAGGAATTAGACTCAGGATGGGACTTGTGAGGTAATGATAGAAAGGTACATTTCATTCAAGAAGAATATATTTTAAAGGAGGCAGAGGACAGTAGCAGTAGATGTACAGGGCAGCTGCCATTTATAGAGCACTCTTTAGTTTTACAAAATGCTTTACATGTCACATCACATACAGCCACCCTCTGGGGTAGGAAAGAACAGGTTATTCAAAATAGCTTAGTCTTCAGAAAGGAGTGGTGTGCCTGGGTAGGTGGCACATTCCCCATCAATGGAGGTATTCACGCAAATGCTGGGTCTTGTAGAAGAGATTTATTGCTCAGGGTTAAGCCAGATGCCCTTACGTGTTCCTTCTAGTTCTGGGATTTTAGGATTAGGCAGTTCTTTTAGGGAAGAGTGTTGGGGTTAAATGGTCGAACATAGCAAGTACTGCTCATCCATCCCTTTACCTGGGACCGTTGCACTCTCTGGTCTCACCCCTTTTTGAATCCCTGCAGCATTTTCCTGGCAAGCCTCATTTAGCCCTGAGCCATGCTCCCTCCTGTTCTGTTGGCTTCCTGTCTTCCCAGCTGGCTCTTGAGTCCCTGGAGAGCTGTGCCTGCCTCTGATCTGCTCTGTTGTTTCCCTTGGAGTTGCCCCAATTGGCCTTCCCTGGCAAAGGTCGTCACTCAGTGCTGGGGCAGAGCAGATAGTGCTTAACTTGCCTGCTGCTTCCATTACATCTCCATTTATCCCCGGCTTAGTTTCTTTCAAGGCATCATTGCCCTGTCCTCTGAAGGTCTCAAGCTTGAGGCTTGTCTCTTGACTGTCTGAGCCCCGAGCCACAAAGCGGGGCACCTCTCATGCTCAGCTCCTCCTATGTCAGGAGAACTGAGGGTACAGAGCTGGGAGCGGTGCCTTCTGAAGCAAAGGAGGCAGCCACTGTCTGCTGTGGACTGGAAAGTCCTAGGACAGTGGAGAACAGAGAACGCAACATCTCTCTTCTCTTTGGAGGGAGGCTGGCTGGGCACCACAGATGCAGTCTGGCACTTGGTTGTGTTTAGCTGTTTTTCCTTGTTGTGTAACAACATTGAAAATAATAATTTCTGTCTTTCATTTGCTTCACTGTTAATAAATTATATAGCCAACTTATAAAGGAAGATTCCACTCTGAAGGGTGTGGGGGCAATGTGTCCAGAAATTACTTTGATGTGAAAACAGTAATAATAGGAGATGCCTATAATTCTCCTCAAAGAGCTGCCCCCACACAAATTGGAAAAGCCTCTAACAGGCAGAAATAGGAGGTACAGCCTGGCATGGCTTTCATTGGCTATGCAAGAGCCTGAATAATTTAGTTTTAGACATTGCACACCTGGGCCACCTAACACACCCTTCTCTCTCTCTCTCTCTCCCCCTCCCCTCCTCCCTCTCCCTCTCTCTCTCTCTCTCTCTTTCCCCCCATCTCTGCCCCTCCCTTCCTTCCCTTTCCCTCTCCCACATCTCCTCCCTCCCTTCTTCCCTCTTCCTTCTCTCTCTCTCTCTCTCTCTCTCTGGTTGTCTGTCTTTGCCATCCTAGGAATTGCTACAGGAACTCAAGCATCTCAGAATCAAAGTGGAGGAGCTGGAGAGTGAACGAAATCAGTATGAATGGAAGCTAAAAGCAACAAAGGTAAAAACCACCAAAGCAAATGATTGATGGCCCTGACACCAGGAGCCAAGTAACCTCCCATGGGGAGGGCCGGGATATGATTGCCAAACAAGGCCATTACTAGTTCACTTCTGTCTTCTGCTTGGAAATGGCCAGTTCTTTTTCCCCTTTCCAATAACAGGCATTAAAACCACAAGCTCCAACTGAGGTGTAGGGCACAGGAGTGGACATCCTGCCTAAATAGAAATGGCAACAGAAATGGGGGTTAGGCCTCTCCATTAATACTAGAAGTGGGGGCAGCTTGGGATCACACTGGCCCTGGAGTCAGGAGGACCTGAGTTCAAATATGATATCAAACATTTAGTAGCTGTGTGACCCTGAGCAAATCACTTAACCCTGATTGCCTCCAAAAAAAACCAGTAAGGGTATGAAGTGCTATCATACAGTAGCTAGAAAGTTGGTCCTGATGTCAGGAAAACCTGCCTTGACTAGGCCTGTGACATTTGTCCCCAGACCACTCTTTATGGCTGCACATTACAGAGAATCATTGACCTGTGGAGGACCTTTATTGTTCACCAGGAGTTTTAAAATAGTACAGGGATTATTATTCCTACTTTTTAGGTAAGCCAAGGTTTAGCATGGCTGATTGACTTTCCCCTGATCATACAGCTAGCAACAAGCAAAATTGGGACAAAAATTGGGCCCACCCCTTAAGCCTCATAATACCAGTGCACCATGTCCAAGGCAGCCTTCTTGCTACTTGATAGGAAAGTATCTTTTCCCTCTACCTTGGTGGAGACGGAAGCTAGCTGGAAACCTGGTTCCTTCATAGGGCAGTATGCTAGAACCCATTGACAGGAACAGTACCAAATCAGAACCCTGACCCCATGATTGGAGGTAGGAGGTCAGAGTGCTGGTCCCCATGGCAGTGACTGAAGCATTGAATTTGTTAACTGAGGCACAGTTTCAGTGAGCTATTTGAACCCTTCCTTAGTAGCTTTTCCTCAGGTCACCCCAGGACAGGCACATCCCAGGCCAAGCAGTCAGTGGGTAATGTAAACTGAATCATGCTCCCTTCCTGCCTCGTGGGGGTCACATTCCCTGTCTGGGTTCCCTCTGTTTCTGGCCTCTGTCAAGAGCACTCACTCATCTGAATGATGCCCTTCGTTCTTCCAGGCTGAGATCGCCCAGCTACAGGAGCAGTTGGCATTGAAGGACGCAGAAATCGAGCGCCTCCACAGCCAGCTCTCCAGGACCGTGGCCTGCGCTGAAAGTACAGAAAGAGGTAAAGAGGTGGCAATGCCCTCGGAGCCATGATGTTGTGGCATCCTGCCCATTACCTCACTGAAGGAGAGATAGTACCCAAGGGCAAGGTGGGCATCCTGATGCCCTCTATCAAAGGCAAGCTGCTCCTCAAGTACCAGTCCCTTATAGAAAATGTTGGAAGGGAAGCAAATCGAATGATTTCCAAGGTGAACTCTTGAAAAGGATCATACAATGTTTGAAAATTGTCTTACCCAGCTACCAGCCCCACTGTTGGTGTCTCTCACTCCCCCTCCCCCCACAATGAACACCTGCTGGCCACAAACAACAGAATTTTCTGACATTAGAAAGATCTACTTTTAGAAAAAAACGGTATTTTAAGGTGTCCCTCGTTATACCTCCTGCATGTCGTGCCCTGGGCTGCTGTCTGCCATACCTCTCCCTAATGCTGTCTTCTCTTTGCAAGATACCCAAGGTCAAGTGCATGGGCATATATGTGGGATGAAGGTCTGTCTGGTCCTCTAGACCAGGGGTGGGAACCTGCAACCTCAAGGCCACGTGTGACTCAGCCCTTTGGCTGAGTCCAAACTTCACAGAACAATCCCTTTAATAAAAGGGTTTGCTCTGTAAAAACTTGGACTCAGTCAAAAGGCTGCACCTGAGGACCTAGAAGGCCACATGTGGCCTCGAGGCCTGAGGTTCCTCACCCCTGTTCTGGACCCTCCTGGGGTTTTAGGGGCATTGATGACCTCTGAGAAGTGCCAGGGAGTTCAGTTTTCCTGTCAAATTGAGAGAATTTAAGCTCAGAAAAAAATAGGGGAACGAACAGAGACTTTATAAGGCATTTGTCTGTGGCCTCGCCCCCATGCGCCATCTTGTGCCCAAGAAAGAGAAAAACAATTCTTGTTTTCCTTTTTTTTTTTGACCACCAGTATGTATCACTCTTTGGGAGAAAACTTAATGGTTTAAAACTTTTTCGTGACCCTTTTACACTCTTAAAAATGATTGAGAACCCTGTCAAAGAACTTTAAAAAAAATATTGGTTATACCTGTCATTACTTGCAGTATTCAAAAGTTAAATATCTTAGTATTTTTTATGAAAATAGTTTTGGCCTCTCAGACCCCCTGAAAGAGTCTTGGGAACTCCCACAGATTCCCAGACCTCACTTTGAGAACCACTAGTTTAAGAGAAGTGGAGGCTGGGCAGTCTTTGATATTTCTGTGCAGGCCTATGTAAATGGAAATACTATTCTATATGTCATTTTGTGAAAAGGCAGTATAACAGAGTAGATAGGGCCAGCCTCAGGGTAAGGACAATCTGGTTAAAAACCCTTCCTCAGCACAGACTGGGCTATGTCTCTGGGCAAGTCACTTAACCCTTTAGTGCACTAGGCAAATTACAGAGAAATCACCGGACTATGAAAAAAAAAATTTGTCGTTCTATAAATAATTGAATTATCACTGATCACCCTGAATTCCCCCCAAAGTTTACAAAGGAGGGCACCAGAGTGCAGTGGTACGACTCTTTCTTCCTAGATCGAGGGAGAATTTTATCACTTCTTCCTTAAGGGGACACAGAGAATCTTCCAGGGAAAAGTTGCTACCCACCTTCTCTCTGGGCCAGGCCTAGGAGGCCATAAGGATCAGGCCAGGTAAATGGTATGGTGCCTCAGGGCACCAGACTTGGAGTCAGGAGGGCCTAGAGATTCACACATCCCATCAGAGGTGCCTAGCTTTGGGCCCCTGGATCTGTAAAATGAGGGGCCTTTAAGGCTCTTCCAGCTCTAAATCCATAATCCTGTAAATCTTCTTCCTTCTAAGGGGGAAGAGAACAAACATTTATTTACATGATGTTAACTCCAGGCCCAGCATTCTATACACTGCACCATCTTGCTAATCTATACCATAAATTACACAAATATCCCAGAAAGGCCCTTTTTAGGTACCCTTATAAGCAGTTCAGGGCCCCCGTACTCTGACTAGGAAAGAGGATGGGGTGTTTGCTAAATAGTGGCTTTTCAATCTAGGGAATGGTCAGCATCAGTCCTTTTGCATTGGGTTGGTTCTACTGGTGGGTGTCTAAAGGGCATGTCTAATCTGTGCTTTTTCCTCCTGGTTTCCCATCCTAGAGGGAGTTTGTAAGAGAAGGCTAAAGGAAAAATGTAAGCCTCAAAATTCTCTTCCAAAATCACGCTTTTGATCCTTTCCCCACCAATTATGGCTAAAATGCTCTGCACAATGAATGCAACTGCCTCATATCACATGATTGTTCCATTATCTTGCCTCAATATAGGCCTGTATTTCATTGCTTGCAACAGATTAGTCGAGACCAGGAGAGTCCTAAACCCTCCATCACGCAAATCACCTTAGAAATTCACCATGATGTAGAATCACAGCCAGAAAAATCACTCTGCTGGACATTTTAAAGGAAACTGTCAAGGTTTTCAGCCTTGTTGCTCCTTTTTATGTTTTCATTTGTGTTTTTTTTCTTCAGAGTATTATTTTTAAATACTATAACAGAATAAATATCATTTTTCTAATTCAGGAGTTCTTAGACCTTTTTATTCCACAGACCCCTTTGGTAGTCTGATGAAGCTTATAGGAGCCCCCGCTCAGAATCATGTTTTTAAATGCATAAAATAAAATACTCAAGATTCCAAAGGAAACCAATTATACTGAAATATTTATCAAAAATTATTTTGAAAAAACAACTGGGCAGACTCTTAAGTTAAGAAGTGTGATTCATCAGCTGATGTTACTCCATCTGTAATATCCTCTAAAAAGTGGTCACGTAGCCTGTACTGCAAAGAAAAAAAAACTACCTTCATTTTTAAATTTTCTAAAAATTATTTTCAAATACACATTTCACTCTCCCACCTCCTTAGCCCTCCCCACCCCCATTTGAGAAATTGAGAAAAACAAAACTTTTACAAACACATATGATCAAGCAAAACAAATTCCCACATTGGCCATGTCCAAAAATATATATATTTCTCAATTTGTCTTCTGAATATGTCCCCTCTTTATAAGGAGACGTGTAGCGTGAAGCAGCCCAGTCCACTCTGGATAGCTCTGGTGATTAGCAAGTCCCTCTTATCAAGCCCAGATCTGTTGACAGTGTCCTGTTATTACTCTTTTTTTCTGCCTTCTGGACCAAATAGAACCAGCCCCATTCGGAAAACAGCCACTCATGCCCCTCCTACATCTTCTCTGTGCCACCTGGAACAGAACACAGCATTGGTCTGACCGAGGTAGAGGGCCTCTCACCTCCCTTGCTTCCTTCACTATATGAACCCAGAAAGCACATTGTCTATATTCCACTGATCCCACCTAACATCACCTCAGTCCAGAGTCTGGGGTGCCACACTGTTGACTCCTCCTGCTTTGTTTCCTTCTCCATGATAACCTTTGATGAGACCATGCAACAAACAGGCCCCAGTGTTAGAAGAAAGCAGGGATCATTAAATGTCGATTTTCCTTGTGGAGCATTTCCTTGGCAGGATTCCTTTTGAGTTCAAGCATATCTTCCAGCATTTGCCTTTTTTTCCAACGGGCTGAGATGCCTGCTTTGCTGTCTTTCTGTCTGAGCTTGGGTGGATCTTGGGCCATGCTGACTAATACCATTTTTTGTGAGAATTACCTTTGCAATAATTATACTGAATTACAATAGAACTCCAGTCCCTTTCCCCCACCCAATATGTGTAGAGAAGAATCAGATTAGTCTGATTTTTTAAAAATTCTGCTTATATGTAAAATCCAATGTCATGTCCGCAGGTTTCTTTCACATTCTGATTTCTAATTATCTTGAAGTGTTGAATGTTTTGTTGTTGTTGTTGTTGGTTTTTTCCATAAGAGTGTGACTGTGTCTGAGGGCTTTTAGCATGGTTCTTTGTGGGTATCTGGTGATACAGTGGAAAGAACACTGGATGGAGAGGAAGATGAGCCAATGGGAGCAGAGCTCTTTAGCAAAGATCTGTCTTGGCTCAGCCCTGCTTTTGGCCCCTCAGTTTCTAAATGACTCTCAATACTTCTTTAAGCTAAAGACCTATTATTCTCTCTTCCCTGATCATGGAAGTTCAAGTCAGACATGGAAAACCTTAATCTAAGGCCATCGAATCATAGTTTGTTTGTTTTTTCATAGTTTTTTTTTTTTTTTCGTTCTAAGGGACCTTAAAGACTGCAGGTGTTAAAGATGGGTTTAGTCCCAGGTAGTCCAGGTTTGATTTTGGAGACAAATGAGGCTTTTGTAGGTCATTCACCAGTTAACAAAAGATTATTTAACCTTACCATAGAAAGGATGTTTAACAACAGATTCTCCAGAATAGCTTGGGTAGACAACTCCTCCTTTCTTGTCTTCATGTGGAAATTCATTTGGTCAGCCATATGACTCATGGCCTTGGACGTCTGCCAAATCAGAAGGGGCCTGACTCTACCTGGGTGGGCCTTTTTATGCCCTTAGGTGACTAGTAAGTCAGGTTAGTACAAAAGAGCACACCAAGAATCTGCCTCAAGCTAAGGCCTCCTGAAGCAGAATGGCCTAACCCAGGATGAGGGGATGAGAGAGAGCCTTGGTAGGTGGTATGCCTATCACTCTAGGTCTTCTGCCTTCCAGGATAGATTAATATCTCTCTTGTCAATTTTTACTTTATGACCCTATTTTACTTTATTTTACACCCTATTTTCAGATGGGTTTCACTTTGGACCTTCTGATTTGGGACATCTGGCTCCTGACAGGTCTTGTCCTACCCAGTATCGATTAGGTGGTTGTTTATCATCCCCTCCAGTTGTTTGCTTTGGCCTTTTAATCTTCTCTTCCATCTAGATCTTTGACCATCCACCGATATACTTATCTGAGCAGATCTATGTGTTTGCCCTGTTTTCTCTAAGAAAGAATGCACAGATCCTACACAAAGAACTGGGAGGCCATAACTGATTTCTTTGGCAATTCAGCTGGTTTTAGAATGAAATGTGTGCCTATCTTTCTTCAAAAGCCACTCGTTGTTCCTTGACTATGACAGACATATTCTGGCATATTTTTTAATAAGTTCAGGAATCAGTTGTGACTATGCCGTGGTCTCTTATAGCGAGTATCCAGTAATGTATCATTTTCCCCAAGAGGTTACTTTAACACCAGAGCTTGGTGGAGGTTTTTTTAGGAACCCGAAAAAGTGGGCTTAAATTGTATAAAAAAAAACCCCAAGGAGACTAAAATTCTTGCAGGATCTGTTAGCTGAAAAATGCTTAAATCTGTCAGTTTCACCTCTAAGCAAATGGCATTTTCTTCTTACCCATAAACTTTTCAGTGGCAATGACCATACATATGAAACATACAAGTGAAGCCATATGTAAACACACTATTCTTTTTGCTTATTCATTTTTAAATTTGCACTGATATATTTTTTTAAATGTCTTTCATTTCCAAACTTATTCCACCCTCCTCCCTTCTGCATGTATGAAATGATAAAAAAGAGACAAAGAAAAACCGTTCCACAAAAGTAACCAACAGATCAGCTTAGTCTAACAGTGTATGCTATGCCATATACTTGTATAGGGGCCCTTTTTCCTGACTAAATTTAGTCATTACTATTACGCAGCATCCAGTTTCTTTGTTCTTTCCAATAAATACATCTTAAAAGCAGGAAGTTAACCTGTTATGAATACTCCCAGCTATATCCACGAAAAGTAAAAGCCTTTTCACCGGCAACAGTAGGAGATGGGAATGTTTGAGTGTGTGGTTTGCTTTTCTGCTACCTCTGATGTTGGTTGAAATGATTTCAAGGTACCAGCTAAACTCTCTTTGCTTCCCCACTCTCTAGATCACGAAGTTCAACGGCTGAAAATAGGAATGGAAACCCTACTTGTTGCAAATGAAGAAAAGGTAAGAATAGAATGGCCCTTTGTAGAGAGGGGCCATCAGTCCCTGGCTGGTGTGGAGGCTTCTGCTTGTGTTGGCATCTTGTTGGTCTGGGGACTCGAGGCCCATCCAGTGGGAAGGTTACCTAGATGGGAACTCGATGCTTGATTCATAGTAGGCACCTAATAAATGCTCCCTTGCTTGATTGAGTCATTGGGAATGGTTCCTTAGCACTATACCTTAGTAAAGGAAATAATATTGGTAAAGTATTTTGCAAACCTTAAAGCACTATGTGAATGATACTACTTATAATATTTTTAGGAATGTGTCAGGGGAAGAGCAAGGGAAAGTTGACTCAGTATTTCCCAATTACAGATTATCTAATAAGCATACAGGATGTTCTTCAGCACCCCGAGAAGCAGCCTCACATAGGGGATGGAGAACTGGACCTGAAGTCAGAAAGACTAAGGTTTCATATTTTACTTCAAGTAATTACTAGCAGTGTGACCATGGGCAAATCTCTTACCTTCCTCTCTCTTTTTCTCTCCATTTCTCTTTCACTCTCTCTCTCTCTCCCTCTCTCTTCCTCTCTCTCTCTTTCTCTCCCTCCCTCTCTCTCTCTCTCTCTCTCTCTCCCTCTCTCCCTCCCTCCCTCCCTCTCTCTGTCTCTCCCTTTCTCTCTCTCTCCCCCCAGCTCTGAATATATCTATGCATATTAGCTATGTGACTGCTCAGAGCCTCAGTTTCCACATCTGTAGAACGGAGGTAGTCATAGCCCCTCCCTTTCCAGTGTGGTGTGAGGATCAAAGGAGCTATTGTCTGCAAGGCGCTTTGCAGATCTTGAAGTGCTGTGTAAATGCTGGCTATTTTGATTATAATCTGTAAAATAGGGATAACAAGAGTACTTACTCAACAGAGTTGCTATGATCAAACAAAATAATTTACACAAAACACTTGGTGGGCCAATTTTTAAATCACTGTATAAATGTGCTCTATTAAGCACCTACTATGCACCAGTCACTGTGCTAGGCACTTTACAGATCTCTTTTGATCCTTGAAAAACAACCCGTTTTTCAGTTGAGGAAACCGAGGCAGACAGAGGTTAAGTGGCTTGTCCAGGGCCACATAGCTCGTAGGTGCTTTTTGAACTCGAGGCCTCTTGACTCCAAGCCCAGTGCTTCATCCATTGTGCCAGCTAGCTGCTTCAAAGGAATGTAGACAGCAGCCCGAAGTACTTAGGGTAATTTTTAAAAATTTTATTATTTAGAGGCATTTTTACAAAATCTTTAGTGATGTCTTTTGTTCCTTTACATCACCTTCATTTCCAAATTTATCCCTGTCCCCTCACTCCCTCTTTGTAGGGAGCAGTCATTTAGAACAGAATAAAAAGGAGAGGGAAGAAAGCATTCTAGCAAAACTAACCAGCACTGGGTGAGTCTGACAGTATATACAATATTCCGCATCTGTAGCCTTTACCCCTGCAAAGAAAGGAAGAAGGTAAAATTTTTCCTCTCTTCTTTGGGACCAAGCTTGACCATTACAATTTTCTAGTTAAATTTTTAAACTTAAAATATAAGTGAAAATGTAAAAAAAAAAAGCCATAAGCTAAATGATAGCCCTATTTTCTAGGTTATTTTTTATTTTTTTATTTTGCTTTTTTGCTTTTTTGGAGGGCAATTGGGGTTAAGTGACTTGCCCAAGGTCACATGGCTAGGTTTTTGTTTGTTTGTTTGTTTGTGTTAAGTGTCTGAGGCAGGATCCAAACTCGGGTCCTTCTGATTCCAGGGCCAGCGCTCTACTCACTGCGCCACCTGGCTGCCTCCTAGGTTATTTTTTTAATAGTAGTTTATTTTTTCTTGTAAGCACTATAAATTATGAGGAAAACCCCACTCCACTCCCACTAAAGCCTTGGTGTTTTTGAACCCTCTATGGGATCAGGTTGGCTACTGGTCTTAACCCTTCCTGTTACAGCCTCTCAAGCTCCGGTGTTTCATGAAACAAAATCTCCCAGCAATGGTCCAAAAGTCCTGCCAACCAAAGTGGAAAATGGTACATCTGAGAGGCTGTGGGAAGAATTGACCCTGTGGTCAGTTTCAGTGCTAAAAGAAGCCACAGAATCTTTAAGGGAAGAACCCAAACTCTGCTTCCCTTAGGTCCCAGGGCTTGCTTTGGGAATTTTCCCGTTTCATTATAGGCTAGTGCCATATGCCTGCTTTACCTTATATATTTACCATATCCCTAGAATGCCCCAGGTTTTTACTCTCATATTGAACAAAACGTGCCAGTTGCTAATGACCTATGGAAATCAACTCTTCATCCTGCCTTTTATTCCCAGTATTAAGCTTTATTTAAATATTTATTTGTGCAAAGAGACCTGCTTTATTATAATTAAGTTGTTCATTAAATGCCGTCTGTCACTGTAATAAAACTTAGGTTTAATTATATCTAAAGGTATTGCACTAGCTTTTGAAAGTCACCAGGGCTATTAAGTGGTTTCACACCTGATTAAACACTTCCCAAAGAGGCATCTTGTCAAGCTTGAGGGTGGAGTCTACACAATTCCACAGGACACTGCCCTGTTCCAGATTTTTACTAGTAGCTCCAATAAAGGCATTCAAAAAGGCAGTTAGCAGCAGGCACAAAGCTGGGAGCAGTGAATGACATAATGTAGGGTTTAAATTATCTTGATTGACCAAACATCTTACTTACAAGGTGGGGTGAGTGGGGGCGGGGGGGCAGATGAATGTAAAGTCCTGCTCTTAGGTTCAAAAAATCAAGTACAGAAATATAGAATGGGGGAAAACCCATTTTGGAATCATTTGTGTCCAAAAGATCTGGAGAGATTAACTAGACAAACATGTATTATATAAATACCATATGTGAAGCACTGTCTTAGGCACTGAGTGTACAAAGACAAAAACCAAACCTTTGCTGCCTTCATAGCTTGTATTCTCCTTGAGGGTAAGGATAATGAGAATAAATTACAATACAGACACAATTAAATATGCCACAAAGTTGTGGTGGAGAGAGTGTACTGACTCCTGAGAGGGGGATAGAACTGTACCCCCCCACCCCAGAAAAGCATGTACCCACATGTATCTGATTTCATTGATTTGAACATTGCAAATTGCAACACCCACCTCAGTGCCTCACTATCCTACGTGACTCTTGTCCAAGTCTTCCCATAGCCTCTTAACAGTGAAGCCCCACAGTGAGCCAAGGGCTTTCTGTACTTTCTCTGGACGGATAATATACCAGTGGAGCCGAGAATACCAGTGGATTGTCTGGGCTGTCTGCCCATCATCCCTCAGTCTCTGAATGGCCCATCTTTCAAAAGTTCATCTTCTCTTCCTATTATGTATTTCCCTGGTTACATCTTTTATTCCTGTTGTGTTTCCGGTTTCCTCACTGGTTACCTATTAGAGTCTGCTTACCACGAACCATGAACCTCTCCTTTGCTTCTGAGTGATTTTCTTTGTCATTTCTTTGGAGACTGTCTCAAAGTCATACAGTGGCACCAGTAAAATATTGGTATGGGAGGAAAATTGACCTTTGTTTCCAAGAGATGCTTTGGAGATCATGTGAGGAAGCGATGTTACCAGAAGATCTGAAGTTGTTAGACCACAGCTCAAGCACTGTCCTAATTTTAAGAGGTATATTGGCAAATAGAAGCAGATGTGGTCCAGGTGACTGAGGATAGTGAAGCTTTTGTAGACTATACCATATGGGGAGTATTTAAAGAGCCTAAGATGGGGGCAGCAAGGTGGCCCAGTGAATAGCCCTGGAGTCAGGAGGACCTGAGGTCAATTCCAGCCTTAGACACTAGCTGTGTAACCTTGGGCAAGTCACTTAACCTCAATTGCCCTGCCTTTCCCCCTCCAAAATACAAACAAACAAACAAACAAATAAATAAATAAATAAATAAATGAAGAGCCTAAGACTAAGGGGAAATAGAAGAGCTTGATTTGGAAGAGAAGGAGATTAGATTGGCATAGTTTCAGAGGCCAGAACCATAACCAGGGTGACGATGTACGTTACAGGGAGATCAATTTCACATTGATTCACATATAAGAGTGATATTCCTCGCAATTAGTAATAGTAACAATGGTAGTTAACATTTAACACTTACTGTGTTCCAGACACTCGGCTAAGCTCTTTATAATTATATCCCATTAGCAGCATCCAACTCTGTAATGAGCTGCCTTCTGAAATAACAAATAACCTAATACCAGAGGTGTATAAGCAGCAATGAGGTAACTGCCTATTGTTGGTTCTTAAGGTAGAGTTTAGACTTGATTTTTTTTTTGGAGGGCAATTGGGGTTAAGTGACTTGCCCAAGGTCACACAGCTAGTTTTTGTGTTAAGTGTCTGAGGTCAGATTTGAACTCAGGTCCTCCTGACTCCAGGGCCAGCGCTCTATTCGCTGCACCACCTAGCCGCCCCTGAGCTTGGACTTGATTAAAAGCTTTTAAAAGAGCCTGGTACAGTGAAGAAAGTACAGGACTTGGAGTCAGAATCGAACATGACTTCCAAGTTCTGAATGGTTCATTTAAAATTTATGTAAACTTAGGCAAAGTATTTCCCCTCTCTGGCCTTGTTTCCTCATCTGTAAAATGTGGCGGCTGGATTCAATGGCCTCTGAGGTCCTCTCTCCCCCTAAATCTTGTGATTTGGTCTTCAAGTCTAATCAACTAGGGCATAAACTCTTGGAAAATGGAATAATTTCTTCTTTTTCCTTTGTAAAACTCTGCACACCTATTATAGTCCAATGTGCAGCTATATATGTTGTATTGTCTATCAGTGCACTCATTGTCTTGGTGCTAGAGACAGCTTTGCAAAAATTCCTCCAAAACGGTATTTAAAAGGGTTTGTTCTACTCTTAAAGGTTTGAGGATTTTGTTTAATATTTTCTTTTGTCTTTTTTTCCTTTACTTCACCGATTCTTCTCCCCTATCATTGAATTGTTCCCAATAACAAAGAAGAACAGGTGCATTACACTGCCCACCCCTGGTCCTTGTCCTCTTCCCTTACTTCTGCCCAGCCAAGGGAAGCATATTTCTTTTATCGGCTCAAGGTCCAAGTTTGGTCATTATAGTTAGTCTGATCTAAGTTACTTCTCAATGTTGTTTTCATTGATAGTATCATAGTCATTGAGAATATTCTTCTATTGTTTTGGCTTTCTTTGTTCTATATCTGTTCGTACAAGTTTTCCTATGTTCCTATGATACAATGATATTCCATTACCAATTTGTTTAGCCATTCCTCTATTATTGGGCCACTCACATGTTTCCAAATTTAGGCTGCTAAAAAATATCTCCTAGATGACTATTTTGGCATATACGAATCATGGAATCACAGCTGTTGGGCTAGAAGGGATCTAAGAAATTTTCTAGTCCAGCAGTGTCTAACTCGCCTAGAAAGGGGGCTGCTAACATAGAAAGTTCTTTGCAGGACACATATTGACTTAGAAAACCACATACTAACATTATCTATGTTCGATTGTATTTTTTAAAATTTTGTTCAATATTTCCCAATTACATTTTAATCGAGTTCATATGAAGAGTGTTTGACTCCTCTGACCTAGGTGACTTTTGACACCTTAATTTGCAAAGAGGAAACTGAGGCCGAGGAGTTAGTTGATTTTTCTGAGGTCCCACAGGTAGGAAATAGCAGAGCCAGGATGTGAAGGCAGGTGCTCTTGACTGCAAAGCCAGCCTGGTTCTGCTATAATATACCATGGGAATCTGATCTCTCTGTCTCTGACCTCTTTACAGCTGGTGACTGGCAGTGAGTGGCAGTGAATCTCCTGGGTCTGACTCAGTTTCCTTTTTGTTTCAGGACCGTAGGATAGAGGAACTCACGCTGTTACTGAGCCAGTACCGAAGAGTAAAGGAGATCATGCTGGGAGGTCATGGTAAGAGAAGAGATAAGTTCAGTGTTTCTCCCAAAAGATTTTCTTTGGCTTTCGGGGTACCCTGTCTCCCTGTGCCATATACTTACTGTGTCGAGAGTGAGGAATATTAAACCTCAGTGTTGCTTCCAACAAAAATCCCTCAGTCTCCCCTCTGGGAAAGATATCTTTCAGTGAGTAGGAGAACATAGTTGATTGGAGGGCTAGTGCTTCGTAGGATAACAGATCCAGAGCTGGAAGGGACCACTCTCATTATACAGAAATTGGGGGACTAGGTCTCAGAAAATTTTAAGTGTCTTTCCCAGGATTACCCAGATCATAAACATCAGGAGCAGGATTTGAACTCAGGTCTTCCAGACTCCAAAGCCCCAGCCCCCTAACCACCATACCACTGTTCCTCCCATGCTGGGAGCTATTATATTGCCCTGTCTAGTTGTCCTTTCAAAGCCTGCCATGGGTGATGAGGGAAGACTGTTGCAGCAAGCACCCAAGCATCCCCAGGGTGGCTGCCAACATAGGTTCTTAGATCTGCTTTTCTAAAGGAAAGCAACTCAAAATGGGTTAACAATCTTGCTTTAATCAAACATGTCATTTACCTAGTTCAGGGGAAAAAGGTCAGCACCCCCAACTTCAGAGAATACAGAGGTTACAAGTAGACAACAAATACAGAGAAACAGATCAGCCTCCAGCTGTCTGACCTGACATCCTTACCTAGTCAGTTACCAGAGAGGGAAGGCTATAAGAGGGAATTGGAGAAACCACACCCACTCATAAGTTTTAGAGCTGGACAGGGCCTCAGAGGTCATCTAGTCCGGCAGGGTCTGACTCAAAACACAGAGAGTCGGAGAATATCAGAGCTAGGAGTACTGCGGATATCCTTTGGTGCAATCTACCAAATCAGTCAAGAATTGATTGATTAATTAATTGATTAAGAATTGATTAACCTTATGCCAGGCATTAGATCAATCTGAATCAAAGCCCAGGAATGGAGCTTATGCATCTCATGGCTAATTTTGAAGGTTCTCCATGGCTTTTGAGGGCTCATAGTACCTCTTAAACTTCATTCACAAGAGCCTGTGTTCTCACTTGTAAGACCTTGGACAATGAGAGTTGTTTTTATAATTATCTTCATGTATGCTGCCCACACACTGATGCAACAGCTCTTTTATTTTTGGTTCCCATGGACAAAAACCTGTTACAATGTCAGGAAAAGCTTGTGGTGGTTTGCACCCATTATGTCTTCAGGATCCTGATGAAATGCAAGGTTTACGAGCTTTTTCCCAGGATGAGACAAGCAGGAGAGGAATCTTGCAATCCCAGAGCCTTTGGTTCTGAAATCCTTTGGCAGCAGTCCTCTGGATTGCCCCAGAATGAGGGCAGAGAAGAGTTAACTTGGAAACTGACCTGGTTTCCTCATCCTCCCACCAGACAGCATTGCCCAATCATGATGCCTCCAGGGTCTGTCTTTGGCCCCTCAGAGAAGGTATTCCATCTGAGGACCACTAGGGCCTGACTTCCTGCAGTCATCAGTGAGGTTTCTGTGGCATGAGATGATCTGGGTAAAAGCCAGAGTTTGTGGGGCCCTGTCCTAAAAAGTGAGAACTGCTCGTGGGATAACTCTATCAACAGAAAATTAAAATCAACATATATTTAAGTGTCTATTATATACTAGACACTGTTGGGGCTACAAATACAAAAATGGAATAATCCCTGCCCTCAAGGAGCGTTCTGTCTACCGAGGGGAGTGTGAACAATTGAACAATAACTAGAAGACACATACAAAGTAAATAATTTCAGAAGTGGGTTGGTAGATGATTTTGCTGTTGAGTCACTTTCAGCTATGTTCCAATTCTTTGTGACTTCATTTGGAGTTTTCTTAGCAAAGATACTAGAGTGGTTTGCTGTTTCCTTCTTCGGCTCATTTTACAGATGAGGGAACTGAGGCAAACAGGAGTAAGTGACCTGCCTAGGGTCACATGACTAGCAGGTGTCTGTGGCTGGATTTGAACTCAAGAAGATGAGTCTTCCTGATGGGAGGGTGGGGGGGTGGGGCTGGAATGGCAGTAGGTTATAAAGGGGCTCCAATCTATGACCAGAGCCCCTGAATTTGCAATCTGGAAGGAATACACTAGGCCCAAGCAAACTTTGAAGTCAGGATTGTAAAAGTTTATTGTTAACAGTGGGCAAGGGTTCTTAGGGAACCTGCAAACTTAAAGAAGTCATAGGTATAGTTTTTAAGGAGTCAGAACAGTAAATCAGATGTCAGTTATGCTAACTAGGTGAGTAAGGGTGGGATTAGGGAGGAGTTAAGGAGTGGTCAGTGCTTAAAGTGACACGTACTTTTATTATCAACTGTGCAGGTGTATTGCCCATAATTCACTGGAAAATAGCTCACGGCAGGGCTGCATGGAGGTGTGGTTTTAGGTTTGAACCTTTACTAAGTCAGCTAGCGGTCAGGGCTGACTGAGAAGTGCCTGGTCTGCCACCCATCAGTGTCATGTTTGACAAGATGGATGTTGGGAACCAAGGCTAAAGGGGATTCAGTATGTGTATAATTGGCTTAAGGAGTTAACTTACAGATAGTGCATTGAAGGATTCATAGTCGCAGCTGTCCACTATACTGAGGGGAGATAACATTTGCCTAAGCTAAAATGTTTATAGAAGGTTTAGTGAAGGATTCATCGGTGTAGCTTGTTATTGTTCCAAGCAGAAATAAATCATAAATTGTTGCTGGGCAGAGTGCTAGCAGGGGGAAAGGGCAGAGTGAATGCTCTGAGACTGAGGGGGAAATGTGATTTTACAAACTGGTTTTACAAATTTCACAAACTGATGTTACAAACTGACATTAAAGACTGATGTTACAGACATAGATCCCAAGCACCCTATCATTCCCAATCCAGGCCCAGCACTTTATCTACTGTGGCCCTTTTCGGGAGAAGAAAGCCCCATTAACTGGGGAGATCAAGAAAGACCTTTCACAGAGACCTTAGTGGGTTGCCCTTAATATATAAATATTTCACTCATTCATTCACTTGATCCTTGTCTTGAATGGCCTTACAAGCAGAGGTGAAGAGAGACGGCTTTTCAGACGCAGGTCTGTGCAAAGGTAGCTGAAGCAGATGCTTGCTAGCCACCCTTGGTCAAATCATTTAGCCTAAGTTTCCTTAATTAAGGATGTTGGGGAAAACAAGGATGATACTAGGATAGACTTCCCAGGGTCGGGGTGCAGATCAAAAGAGAACAGATTTGTAGAGGTCTTAGCTAGGTGCCTGGCACGTAGCACAATCTACATAAATGGAGGCTGGGGGTGGAATACCTTGTCCTCGGGAATTGTGTAGGTCAGTTTCTTTGGAATAAGGAGCCCATGAAGAAAAATGATGTGGAACCACTTTGGAACAATGGGTTGGAGCCAGATTAAGATGCCAGATAGAATATGTGTCTGGCACAAAGCATAAAGAAAAAGCAAAAACACACCGCTGCCCTCAAGGAGCTTCTGTTCTAATAGAGGAGACAGTGTATACAGAGTAAATGAGAGGTGACAGAGGGGAAGCCTGTTAGCAACCAACTCTCATTCTCTTTTAATGTACTTTTATTCTAAAGAAGGAAAAGCCTTCTTTAGGAAAAGTTTCTCAAGTCTCTGCATAAATGCTGAATAAAGTTATCTTTCCCTTTCTGTTTCTTCCCCTCAGGCTCTTCAGAAAGAATCCTTTCCAGTGGGGAAGAAGAAATGGAGGGATCTTTCAGGAAGTGGAATGTGGTGAACAAATCCCCCGGAGAAATGATGAAACTGGAGGTCTTGGAATTTATTAATCTGATATTTCAACCCAGTGCAGCCCTGAGGGGGTGACCAGAGTGATCTCTGGACTGGGAGGAATCGAGTTGGTTAAGCCTTTGTAAGGCTACCCAACTCACCCAACCAGTCAGAAATAAACTAAGGAGGTGAACCAGTGTGATGTCTGGGAACTGAAATAACTCATCTACATTAAACAGATCCTCCTGTGTTGGTTGGGTTATATAGATGTATGGTCTGGAAAGGATCTACAGAGTTTGCTCATCTGGAGGGCCAGCCATGATTTCTAAAGTCTCGACTCCCAACTCATAAACAGACTCTACCTAGTTAAGGAGCAACAAACCAGGGCCTAAATAAAAATTACAAGCATAGAATGTTAGAATAAGGGAGAGAAGAACCAGGAGCTTATCTAGCCCAATCCTGCTATTTTATTTAACTTAAAATTTTTCAGTGAACAAAAATCTCTCCCTCTCTTTCTCTCTCTCTTTCTCCATCTCTCTCCCCTATCCTCTCTCTCTCTCTCCCTCTCTTCCCCATTATTCCCCAGGGAATACATAATCCTATTAACAACACATAACAAATTTCCCCTTTAGACATGTCCCCCAAAATAGATGTCTCATTCTGCACAATGCGTACCATCATTGGTCTACTGGAATTGTGATAAGTCCTATCACTGGTCAGAGTTCTTGAGTTTTCCCAGTGTTTGTCTTTCAGTCCTGTCATTTTGCAGGTGGGCAAAATGACGCCTTTCTCAGAGAGGTTGCCATGACTAGGAAGCTAGAGCCTAGATGGCCCCAACTCCTTTCTTTATGGGTCTGAAAAAAACTGACCTGTAGGAAACAGAACTTTATTCAGCGTGTCTCAGGACCCATGTGTGTCTGATAGGAAGCTGAGACTCCTGTTTTCCTTGCAGATGTCTTCAGGATGCGTCTCCCCTACCTCGGGGGCTCCCATGCCTCAGAAAGCCCTGGAAGCAAGGTAAGAAAGAAGAGGCCTGTGACATTCCCCTCTGCATTGCTCTTAAGATTTTAGGGTCATTCCACCCCCTGGGACCTCGGCAGGAGTATGGGTCCTCAGCCAAGTGAGCAGTTGACCTAACTGATTGCTTGTGGTGTTTCCTTTGACAGTGGAAGTATCACGGATACCAGCAATGGCCAGCTTTCCCACTGTGAGGAGGATTCTCTAGAATCACCAAGCAGGTACCGGCCATGCTTCTCTTCTGCCTTCCCCTTAGGCTCAGGGCTACATCGTGTTCACTGGAAATGGAATCCAGTGGGGTTCCAGAAAGGAAAAGAGCAGCTCAAAGGCCGCCAATACTGCCAGGTGCTGGAATTTGACCTTTGCAAATCTGCATCTTGCAGAGAAGGCTTCAGATCATGATAGGACATTAGGTTCATTAAGAACATTGAGTTTTTGATGAGGTGATTAGTAGGGATACCCAGAATCATTCCTCATACTCTCCCAGGAGCTCATACTCACACATTTGCTGCAGCGGGGGCAGCCTCCCCCAGTAACTCAGCATGTCAGCAAATGTAGCAATGTCCTGGCTTTGGGCCATAGTGTCAAGGGGAGGAAGAGGGTGGAAGCCACCAAAGCAGGTGACCTCAAAGGACAGCTTGTGGTTTCCAGATGGGCCTCTGGTTATTGCACTCCCTTCCCTCAGCTTTGCACGTTATTTCCTGCAATGAGGTTTGTCCAAATGGATAAATCCTCTGAACTCTGAGCCAATAAATTGGTTTAGGTTTAAAACATCTGTCCTGTCCAGCTTAGCCCAATCCATCTGCTCTCATGGTATCATTCAAGCACATGTGTTCTGCTCCCTCATGATCATTTGCTTTTTTGTTCCTTAAGGACTCAGGAAAAACTGTCCAGTAGCCTGGAAGACCTGCAAAGTAGCCCTGTGGAAAAGGTTTGCTTGTCATTCAATCAATCAGCATTTTTTGGTTGTCTGCACTCTGCTAGGCTGTGTATATGGGTTAGCATTTATCCAGGGCTTTAAGTTGTACAAAGCACTTTAGTTTACTCACTGCAGCCCTGGCACGGATGTGCTCTCAATTATCTTCATCCTATAAAGGAGGAACTGAGGCTCAGAGAGGATAAGTTACTTGCCCAGGATTGCACAGCTGAAGTCTTCCCGACTCCAAGCCCCACGCTTCAGAAATAACACGGGGATCAAGTGAAGTAATGTACAAAACGTGCTTTATAAGCTTTAAAAATCAACAGTTTTCATGTGTACTAGTAGTACAGAACAGCATACAAGTAGGTGCCAAATTGTACAGTGCCAAGGGTGGGTGCTTTAAGACTGGAAAAAAAAAGATAATTTTGTGGGCCTGAGTCATTAGGAAGAACTTCCTGGAGGAGACAGGCAGAGGGATAACATCATGAGAAGAGTCTTGGAATTAGGTTATTGGGGACACAACAAAGATGTTCAGGCTGGCCTAGACTTGTGTTGAGGAGTAATGGCAGAAAGGTTCGTTAGGGACAGTGGAACTAGATTGGGAAGGGCCTTGTACCCCAGGATAAAGAGTTTACCATTTATCTTACGTTCATTAAGGAGCCACTGAAGATTTTTGATCAGGGAAAGTGATGTGATTCTTGTGTTTGAATTTTGTTTAAGAAAGACTGGCCTTAGTAAAGGTTAGCTAGGAGGGACAGTGAATAGAGCACTGGCCCTGGACTCAGAAGGAGCTGAGTTTAAATTCAGTCTCAGACACTTGACATTAGCTGTGTGACCTCAGGCAAGTCACTTAACCCCAATTGCCCTGCCTTTCCCCTCCAAAAAAAAGCAGAATAAGAGAGGAGAGCCAGGGAAGTCACTAAGAGGCTTTGATAAGCTCCAGGTGTAAAGTTATGCTTTATTAGTTATTAGGGTGAGCTAATTGATTTATTTATTAGTTATTTATTCATATTTATTGATTTATTATTACTTGTTATTCGGATGAGCTAATTGATTAGAATCAAAATTCTTTGTTCTTCAGTGGATGTTAGAGGCGCCCAGCCCAGCTAGCCCTTCCATTGAATGGAAGCTAAGGACCCACTCACTATTCTTATCTCCTCATCTAGATGGCCCCCTCTGCTGGGGAATATCAGCCTTTTCACTTGAGTTTTCTGGGGTTTAAAATTAAGTAATTTCACCCTGCCCTTGGCAAGTAACCATGGACTCAAAATCACAGCTTTGAAGTGTACCTTAGAAGTCCTTTTGTCCAATCTGTGTCATCAAATGACTATTTATCACAGGGATGTTTGTCATTAGGTGCTGATGCACCTGCGGGGGTGGGGGGGGGCAGGGAATAACAGTCTAATCAGGTATAAATGGGGAAATGACGGGGTCCCAGTGAATGAGAACTCTGTGTTTGTTTTATACTAACATGTGTCTTGTTGCTTCTTCTATACTGAACTGAAACCCTCCTCCCCACAACTTCCTAGTATGTAGACGGGAAAGCACTTGTGCCTGTTGCTGGACCTGAGGTATATATGGTGTTCTTCACTTGTCATTTGCCTTCACGGGATGTGGGATGTGCTGTATGTTGTGTCTGCTCTTATGGGTTCACCCCACACAAGAACCATGGGCTTGGGGAGGTGAGGGGTTTGGCTGGAGGAAAGGAGAAAAAGGCACTGATTACCAAGCAATCCAAACCCCAAGCCCAGTCCTTTATATGTCATTGATTTATCACCTGAATACATCCTCAGACCAAGGCATCCTCTGAGCCTTTCAGAGTTAAAGAATGAGGGGAGCAATGAAAGCCACATGGGGACACCACATCCTCCCCCAATGGATGAGCAGTTGGTGATATAAGGAATCATTACAGAATCATAGATTCAGAGCTAGAAAATATCTTGGACTAGAGGTCATTAGTCTAACATGATCCTTTTACAGACAGGGAAACTAAGGCAGGCAACTGGGCAAGGTTACACATGGAGTAATGGGGGAAGCTGAGGGTCGAACTTAGGCCTCCCCCCCTTTCCCCCCCCAAATCACAGTTGTTCAGGATGCCAGCCTACAGAAGACTTTTAAGGAGCTCTTGATTTACAACCTAGACCTTCCATTTGGAGTTGGAAAGGACCTCTGAGGTCATCTAGCCTGGCCCCCTTCCTCCCTTCTTAAGTGAGGAGACCATGGGCCAGTGAGGTTTGGTCATTAGCCCCATTTCACACAAGAACCAGGAGCTGGGATGCACACCCAGCTTTTCCATTACACCATATTACTTCAAATCCACCATCAATGCAACCCTTTGTTGTACCTCACTGCCAAGTTTTCTTAATTCAGGAAGCCATTTTAAGGGTCTCCTGCTCCCTCCCCCTTCCCTTTCCCAGAGGTGGCTGCATACCATGAGGGACTAGGCTCTGAAGGTAGGGGCAAAGGAGATGTTCTTGGTCCTGGATACTTATACCTTTATATCTGCATAAGGAAAGACCCCCTTTGTACAGCTTTGACATGCTCCTTCTGAATCTGAATCTCCTCTTGGTTGGAGAAGTTCAGCCTTTTCTCTCTAATCTGCATTAGAAAGACCCCACCCCCAGCTTTCACCACAGGCTTTCCTAGGAGCCCAGGGGAGGAGGGAGAGGAGCAGCCACTTCCCTGTATCTCAGTAATCTGGTAACAGGAGAGTGCTCTTCTTGGCTAAGTAAGAAAAGGCCTCTTCCTTTCTTTGTTGTTCCCATCATTTTAGTCTTGTCTGATTTTGTGGCCCCATTTTGCATTTTCTTGGCAGAGAGACTGGAGTGCCATTTCCATCTCATTTTATGCATCAGGAAACTGAGGCAAACAGCATTAAGTGACTTTCCCAGTGTCTGAGGCCAGATTTGAACTCAGAAAGATGAATCTGGGCCCCGGCTCTGGCCTTACTGTCATAAAAGAAAGCCTCTCTGGGCCTCTGCATCTATATAATAAGGGGTAATTCTGTATAAGAAAAGGCTCCTTTACATCTGTATAAAAAAATGGGAGAAGGCCCCTCAAATTAGTTGCATCTCCACAAAAGAACCCTCCAACCTCCTCTCTTTTCCCCACTCCAGGCACATACTTACAATAACATAATTATGGCCAGTTTGTATATAGCAGTATAAAGTTTTACAGATAGACCATCACCTTTGTTGAACTTAAATCCACTGAATGTGGTAGGTGTTCTTGTCATCCACATTTTATAGATTAGGAACCTGAGTCTTAGAGAGTTTATGTGACTTGCCCAGGGTCACACAGCCAGTAAAAAGTTTCTGAAGTAGGATTTAAACACAGGTCTCCCTAACAATTGAGTCTGGGTTCCTGTCCACTAGGCTGACTAGCTATATAATACAGGAATTCCTAATCCTTATTTTTTTTCTTACAGCCCCTTTTGACAGTCTGGTGATGTCCATGAACCTCCTTCCTAGAATAAGATTTTTAAATGATTAAAGTAAATATCAAATTCAAATTAAAGTTTATTGAAAATAAAGAGATAATTTATTTTTTCCCATCTGAATTCACAGATCCCCTAAAATCTAGTGTGGCCATAAGGGCTCAGGGGATAGAGCACTCTACCTGGAGTCAGAGAGGCCTGAGTTTAAATCATGCCTCAGACATTCACTCAGGAATATGACTTGGTCTTTTATGACTAAGTACTCATGTTGGCTTCTCCTGATCATAGCTTTCTTTTCTGAGGGGTCACAGACTATCTATTGAATATTCCCTTCTAGAATTTTTTGGTGGGTTTGCTGGGCAGTAGTTTCTATAATCTGGCTTCTTCCCTTCCTCATGATTTCCCTTTCTTCAAGCTCATTAATAGTCTTTCAATTACATATGTAAATCCTTTAAGTATTCTGAGTTACAGTTTTTCTTAGTCAATTCAAATTCATAAAAGTGGTGAGGTGCTCATTTTTCAGGTCTTTTTAATCATTCTTTTGTTCCTCCTTTGTTTTCTACCCTTTCCATTAGACCATTGTTCTTAGCAGAGAAAACAGAAGCAAAATCACAGCAAATAGTAACTTTCTTTCTATCGTCTGTTCACATGATACCATCTATTCCCAAACAACGGGCCAATCTATACTTAGTTGTCATTTTTGTTTGGAATGACAATCTTGTATTCTCACTAGGTTATTTTCCCCCTCCCTCCAGCTTTTCAGTCTGGTCAGATCATCTACTTTCAGCCCCCAACAGATATCTTATTATGATATCTTGTCTTTGTGCCACCTTTGTAGACAGTTTTTAGGAATATGTCATCTATGTCCTCCCTCTGGCTGCTCAGGCTGTGTACTATGTTCCCACAATGAATAGATGACCCATGGCACCATCCAGCTTTAAGTAAAGGCAGTTAGAATGGCTATAAGAAACGAATTTGGTAAGAATGCCTGCTGGGTGCACCTAACTTGAGACATTAGCAAAGATCACTGCCCTGTTGTGATAACATAAACCACATTTCTTTTTTTCCATAGGACACCCTTTTCCTAGGGGAGAACAAATACCAAACATTACCAGGGAAACTTCCTGGAACTACACACAATGGAGAGCCTGGAACATCCATCCCATCCACTTCTCAGACCTCAGGGAGCAGCCTGCCAAGCCTGAGTAAGTCCCTCTGGTTTAACCTCTGACCTAAGAGCGGTGCCTGGGGCCTACATAGGCAGACCTCTCCATATGTGTTCTGAAAGGCATGCCTAACTCTTCTGCCATAGAGCCAAATTCTTGGCTTTATCTAACAAATCCACACCTGCCTATAGCACAAGCTTGGGTAGGAGCCACAGGAAAGGTCCTGTGGTGAGGAGCTTAATCTACATTTGAACTTAAGAGGGTCATATTAAAGTTAAGTGGCTGCTCTTTAGTGTAATCATGTTGAAGAATGAAGCTGCTGGCCTTTTCTGGGTAATGGGTACCAGAGAACCAGGTATTTTAGTTTTAGATGAATATAAAAAACAAACTGAAAAACACCCCACCACATCAACCATCCTCTCATCCCCTGGTGTGTGTTTCTATGGCAAAGGGGCCCACTCAGTAATAAATCTGTGAAGGCCAGAGGTTGCAGCATTGCAGATTCTACCTCCCTATGTGTAAACAGGTGTCATGTCCGCCCCAACATTCCCTTCTTCCTTGCTGTCCTTCCTTTCCATTTTCTCTTCCCTGCTATGAGCTCATGGGTGTATTAATTTTCATTATCTCATTGGAAAAATAGAACTATCTGAAGACTAAAGCAGGAGCAAGCCTCAGAGGCCATTTAATCCAGCTCCTCATCTTACAGGTGGGGAAACTGAGGTTCTCATTCATGATAGGCCTAGATAGAGAAGCGAACTGAGCAGAAAGCTGTGTACAAGTCACTGTGTTGCTGAAAACCTTGTTCCCGTGGCTGCCATAGTTAATTTCCTGACCCCTTTCCTTCCTCTGAAACCTTGCTAATTAGCCTTGCTAATCTTCTCTAGTAGATCTGATGATCGAATCTAGTATCCTTTCTCCTATATCACACTGCATGTTGTAAGAAGACCACGGGAGTGAAGGTTTTTGTCAAGTTCCCCTCTAATCCTCTTGCTTTTGTCGGGCTAATAGCTCAGAAAGAGGCACTTAAGGATGCAAGGAGCCCAGAAGATGTGTCTGGCTCTGACTGCTACTGTTTCTACTACTATTGATGATGATGATGATGATGATGACGACGACAGCAGCATCCTTAACTTTAATGTTTGCAGTGGCCTCCATTTACATTCTCATTTGTTCTTTGAGACCCCAGTGGAAGTTGGTATACTTCTCACTTTCCAATGTGAGGACCGTCTTCAGCAGTGTCTGCTTTCCAGGCCCATGTTGGGCTTCTCACAGTACTCGTGGGTCAGATCTGAGACGTGTACCTCTTTCCTTTCCCCCATGCTGGTCATTCACATTCAGCCCATTACTTCTTTCCTTTTCCTGCCTCTACTGGTAGAACAGGCCAGACAGGCAGATATTTTAGTGGAGAGTTAAAAATCTCCTTAGGTAAAACAGCATCAGAAGCATGGAAAACTGCCCAGAAGAGTGACCAATGTGCTCTATGAGCCTCTCAGCCTTCCAGTGCAGTCGTAATGGTATGGCCCCCTAGCACCATGTGACCCGCTAGCCCTAAGTCCTCCCCACAGTTTTGTTCTTCTCTCTTGCTCTGTGACACTGTTGTTCATTTCTTTGCTTCCTCATAACTCTGTTGGGCTGGCCTGGGGTCTCTCTGGCTCCTTCATGTGGCTTTTCTGCTTCTTGGATGGTTGGAGCTCGTGGCCGGAGTGTCAGTGCACCGATATTAGGTACTGTGATCGTTTCAGGTGAGGCTGGGAGTTAGAATGTCTTTCCCCTGGCAACCTGTGCACATTCTCCATTCCCAATTACTCTATCTAGTCTTCTCTCGAAATAAAGATATTGTCCTCATGAGAGGGGTGGGTCCCATCTTTACAGGACTGTTCCCAAACCCTTAAGAATGGAACCTGTAGGCCACACAGTTCTGAGCATTAAAACCCAAACCAAGCTATGAGACTTTGCATATCCATTTGCAAAATCCTATATGCAGAGCCATGTTTCTGTGAGGTGTTTCCTGCCAAGGCTGAGCTAGGTGGTGTGCTTGTAATCCCTGCTGCTTGGGGTGCTGAGAGTTCTGAGCTGCAGGGGGCTAAGTTGATTGGGTATCCCCACTATGTCTGACATTGACGTGGTGAGCCCTGAGAGCTACTAGGGTGGCTAGGAAGGATAGAACCAATCTGGCTTGGAAACAGTAAGTCAAAGCTCCCAGGCCAAGTGAGGTCAAGCCCATGAGGAGTCACTGAATTTCCAGCCTCAGTGAGATAGATACCTAGTCTTTAAATACAGATACAGATATATAGATATATATCTATATATGTGTGTGTGTGTGTGTGCATATATATATGTATATATCATTGATCCATGGCATAGATGAGCTGATTCCAAAATGTCATTTAAGAAAATACTTTCCCCTTTCTCTCCATCATCTTAGTTTTACTATTTTTCCCTCAGGAGAAACTGAAAACAATCTGGATAATACTATCACATCAAATGACCTTTCACCTACTTCTTCTGGAACCGACTCTGGGCCCCAGTCTCCACTAACTCCAGAAATGAAACGGAGTCCTAAAGGCATCAGGAAATTCTGGGGAAAGTAAGTTTGTTGTTGTTTTTGGAGTGGAGGGAGTTTTACTGAATACAGACCGAAGAGGCTAATTTTTAAAATATTTTTTAGTTTTTCATACCATATTCTCATCACACACACACACACACACACACACACACACACACACACACACACGATATATCATCAACAAAAACCAAGTAATTAGACTGAATAATAAAAGGCCCATAATTGACAGTAATTGATATTCCATACCTTTAGATGGCTGTCTCTCAACAGAATGGAAATAGATTCCTAAATCAGTTATCTGGCATATGGGTCATTGCTTTTGATCTGAGTTCTTTTGTCCTTTAGTGGTGCCATTTACATTATGGAAATCACTATTAATATTGTTTTCCTGAACCTGCATCAGTTCGTGCTTGAAAATTACTCAACCAATGATCATTTAGCCTCAGCTTAGAGACTTTCAAGTTCCCATTCAACTTGTAGGCCTCTCTAATTGTTAGAAAGTTTTTCTGGCCACCAAGCTCAAATTTTCCTCTTTGTAAGTTTCTTCCAATGCTCCTGATCTACCCTCCAGGGCC
This sequence comes from Gymnobelideus leadbeateri, assembly GCA_011680675.1. Lineage (NCBI taxonomy): Eukaryota > Metazoa > Chordata > Mammalia > Diprotodontia > Petauridae > Gymnobelideus > Gymnobelideus leadbeateri. The sequence goes on from WOXC01004486.1 coordinate 992,958, forward strand.
AAACAAAATAACTCTAAAGCATCTTCCACAGAACATCCCATCCCCCGTTAGAGCTGTAGGATAAGCCTAGGGCTCATGTTTAGTGAAAATAATTAATGCATTTTTAAATGTCTCTCTAGTAGAATTACAAAAGTCACCTGTTACTTGTGGCAGGTTGTCTTAAAGAGGTCTCCATTCATCCTTCAAAAAATGCCAAGTCCCAGTGATTAACACCATGAGGGGGTGAATTGGATATGCTCTCTGTATCACAATGCCCTAGGCCTCAGTTTGCCTTGGCCCCCTTCCTAGATTTCCTCTTTAACTAAAGCAGGGAGGGCCTCCAAAAGCCCAAACTCCTCCCACTCCAGACTCTCTTCCTCTTCAGCCTCATCCCAGTTCTTCTCACTTCTGAATTCTAACATGCTCACCATACTAAGGATAGTCTCTCTTACCCCGTAAACAGCCCCAAAGATTCTATATAACTCCACAGATGCCTACTTCTCGTTGCAGCTTCTAGGTTATACCTCTTTCTTTCTTTTCCGCTCTGTCTCCATATCATTCCAAGGAAGTTTGCCCTCTAATGCAGGAGTCCTCAACCTTTATTAGACTCATGGACCCCTTGGACCTTCTGGTGAAACTAAATCATATATTTTTTTATTATTTTCCTCTTTTATTTTTTAGTTTACATCGTTCATTTCCACAAGATTTTGAGTTACAAATTTTCTCCCTAATTTTCCCTACCCACCATTCCAAAACAGCAATCTCACTAAATATCCCCTCCCCCAGTCTGCTTTCTCCCATATCTTCCCCCATCCTCCCTTCGACTTTCCAATAGGACACAGTGGATCTCTGTGACCCAGTGCCTGTATATCTCATTTCCCAATTACATGTAAAATAATAATAATGATATATATATTTTAAACATTTGATTTTAAAACTTTGGATTCTAGATTCTTTCCCTTCCTCCCTCATCACCCACCCTCACTGGGAAGACAGGCAGTTCAATATAGGTTGTACATGTGTAGCTATGCAAAACATTTCTATAGTGGATGTATTATGAAAGACTGACTATATTTACCTCCATCCTATCCCGCTCCCCCATTTGTTCTATTCTCTATTTTGATCCTGTCCCTTTTCAAAAGTGGGTGCTTCCAACTTCCCACTCACCCCCAGCCTGCCCTTCCTTCCATCATCCCCCCTCTCATCCCCTTCCCCCCTACTCTTCTATAGTGTGAGATACCCTATTTAGTGTGTATGTCATTCCCTCCCTGAGCCAAATTCAATGAGAATAAAGTTGACCCATTTTCTTTTGCCTTCCTGTTCTTCTCCATTGTAACAGTTTTCCCTTGCTTCTCCTATATAAGATAATTTACCCCATTCTGTCTCTCCCCATCTCCTCTCATTATATACCTCTCTTACCTCTTAATTTCACCGTTTAAGTATCGTCCCTTCCTATTCAATTGGTCCTGTGCCCTCTATCTATGTATACCTGTAGACATATATACACACACCCACATATGTATTCATGTACCCATATACCCTCCTATATAGACATGTGTGTATACATACATACACATTTCTATTCCCTTCAACTATTCTCATACTGAGAAAAGTTTCATAAGTTACAATTATTGTTTTTCCATGTAGGAATATAAATAGTTCAACTTTGATAAGTTCCTTATGATTTCTTTTCCCTGTTTACCTTCTCATGCTTCTCTTGCTTCTTGTATCTGAATGTCAGATTTTCTATTCAACTCTGGTTTTTTCATCAAGAATGCTTGAAAGTCCTCTATTCCACTGAATGATCATATTTTCCCCTGAAACATGATACTCAATTTTACTGGGTAGGTGATTCTTGGTTTTAATCTCAGCTCCTTTGACCTCCAGAATATCATATTCCAAGCCATTCCATCCCTCAGTGTAGAAGCTGCCAGATCCTGAGTTATCCTAATTGTGTTTCCACAATATTCAAATTGTTTCTTCCTGGCTGCTTGTAATATTTTCTCCTTGATCTAGGAACTCCTGAACCTGGCTATAATATTCCTAGGAGTTCTTTTTGGAATCTTTTTCAGGAGGTGATCAGTGGATTCTTTTGACCTCTATTTTACCCTCTGGTTCTAAAACTTCAGGGCAATTTTCCTTGAGAATTTCTTGAAGGATGATTTCTAGGTTTTCTGTTTTTGATCATGGCTTTCAGGTAGTCCAAAATTTTTTAAATTATCTCTCCTGGATCAATTTTCCAGGTCAGTGGTTTTTCCCATGAGATATTTCACATTGCCCTTTATTTTTTTCATTTGTTTGGATCTGTTTAATAGTATCTTGATTTCTCATAAAGTCACTAGCTTCCATTTGCTCCAATCTAATTCTGAAGGAATGATATTCCTCAGTGAGCTTTTGAGATTCTTTTTCCATCTGGCAAATTTGGCTGTTTAAGGCATTCTTCTCCTCATTGCCTTTTTGAGCCTCTTTTGCCATTTGATTTAGTCTATTTTTTAAGGTGTTATTTTCTTCAGTCATGTTGTTGACTCTCATTTCATAATTTTCTTGCATCATTCTCATTTCGGTAACCAGCTCTTATTTTTCTTGGAAGCTTTTGGTGCAGGAGTTTTGACTTTGCTGTCTTCCTCCTGTTCCATACTTTGATCCTTTTTGTCCCCAAAATAGGAGTGTAAAGTTGGATTGCTCTGTTTGCTTTGCTTCCTTTGCTTGCTCATGTTGCCATTCTATTACTTGACTTTTGAGCCTTTTGCCACAGTAAAACTCTGCTACCAGAAACAGGAGCTTTATCCCAAATGCTGGGGTTTTCAAGCTTCTGGAGATATTAGTTGGATGCCTTCTCTGAAGCCTCCACATGCTCTGGCAAACTGTTCATGCGGCCCAGGACCTCCACCCAGGACAGTGATCCAGATCCAAGCAGGTTAAAGCAAGAGCAATTACCCCTCAGAATGGTTGCTTGGTGTCCCCCTACAATCTGCAGACCAGGAGCTCTGAAGCAACCATGAGGCAGGAGGCTGCATGACCAGGGCACCTCAGCTACTTCTCCCCCTAGGGGCAAAGGCCAGATCACACTCCTGAATTTCCAGGTCTCAAAGTCCACAGTACACTGACCTCTCACTTTGTCCTTAGCATCTGTCCAACAGCATGTGTTGAGAATTCTGGAAACCACCACCGATGCTGGTGATCTAAAGTCCCTGCATCTGGTCAGGCTGCCCTGAGGCTAATACCTTGGGCTGGTGCAAGGTTGTGCTCGGCTCCCAGAGTGCTGTGCTGGCTGCTTCCTCCTGGCCTGCGGGCCTGTCCTTAGCAGGAGGTTAGTTGTGGGTTCTGTCACTCCAAGTTTGTTCAGAGTCACCTTTTACATGAATTGGGGGAGGTGGAAGCCAGAGCCGTGCAGAAGTCCTGTTTCTACCAACTGAATCATTTTTAAACACATTGAGTAAAATGTATAGTATTACAAAGGAAACAATTTGTACTGAAATACAGCAGTCCAATTTTTTTTTTTTAAATAAGTTCACAGATTCCCAGGTTAAGAATGTCAGTTCTCATGTATATGAGTATCTGTGCATTCAAAATGGGAGAATTGAGACCTTGGTCACTCAGTTGTTTCCTTGTTTTGGTCTCCTTGCCCAATTCCAAGATGGAGCACAGAGAAGAAGGACATCTGACTTTGGCATGAGTGCCTCCCCTGACCTTGTAGGGTGGGCAACCCAAACACAGTTTTCTTCCAAGCCTGTTAGAATCTGCACCTGCTTCAGAGGAGGCCACAGGAAGCAAAATTGTATTGGGAGGAAATCCTGAGTCATGGGGACAGATTTATAGGGCCTGAGCCTTTTTTTATATCTTACTTGTCCAAAATGAATGAGAAAGAGAGAGAGAGTGAGTGAGTGTTTTGAATGGGAAGGGTCTTGGATCTGTTCATACAGAGTGTCTTCTGATGGTCCCTGTGATTTTCTATCCCCACAGAATAAGAAGGACTCAATCAGGAAATTTCAACACAGATGCAATAGGGATAGCAGAATTCCGCCGAGGTGGACTCCGGGCAACTGCAGGACCTAGACTGTCCAGAACCAGAGACCCCAAAGCTCAGAAGAGGTAATATCCTTCTCAGAATCCAGTGAGCTCACTGGGAGAAGTAGGACTTATGTGCCTGAAGACTCTAAGGGTAATCATGAATGGCTGTTAGAAACTAGTGTAAAGTCACTGGGAAATAAGTCATGGGAGACTTTAAGGAGGAAAATGGAATTTAGGATGTTTCATTCATATATTCTATAAAATGAGAAAAGTAAAGTACAAAGTGATTCTTCTTATCTTTAAAAAAATTCCTTAACTTTTTTTTTTTTTTTTAGTAAATTAAGAGGACATAATAGCTGTGTTCCAGAATTTTAAGGGCCATCATAGGGAATAAGGGATTTCTTTCTGTTTGGTCCCAGGACAGGCAGAAAACAAGTAGAAGAGGGTCATGATTTTAGCTTGACATTAGAAAAATCTTCCTAACAATGAGAGTTGTACAGAAGGGATGTGGCAGCTTCCCCCTTGTTGGAGGTCTACAAATAGAGGGCCTGGATGACCCCATTTGGGCTGCATTATAGTAGAGGATTCTTTTCCTATTCATGTGGGTGGGACTGGATGACCACCAAAGTCCCTGACAACTCTCATATTCTGTAATACTGAAGTTCTGCCTTCCCTCCCTATATTTAACAATTGCTGTGGCACTTTTTTTCGTCTCTGACATCTGTCAGAGGTTTGCTGATCTTTTTGTTATGCAGAAATAGTTTTAACAAAAATCTATTCCAGGCTCCCCTTGCAATAAGCACCATCCCTGACAGTCATGTGCTCTCTCTCTCTCTTTCAGTGATTCCAATGCTCCTTTTGCCCAGTGGAACACAGAGCAAGTGTGTTCATGGCTGGAGGACTTTGGTCTGGGTCAGTATGTGATCTTTGCCCGGCAGTGGGTGAGCTCTGGCCACACACTATTGACCGCTACCCCTCAGGACATGGAAAAGGTAAGGGCAGACTTGGAGGTTGGCCAGCCTACCTCTGCATGGCAGTAGTTGACCTTTTTCTGGATTCTATGACCTCAGCTGCCTTCTTATATGCCTGGGGCCTTGGCTGGGAGGGAAAAGAGAAACCAGCTACAAGACAGGCATCTGGGGTATAGTATCTGATGGGAAGAGAACTGGAGCCCCAGTTGGCATTTTTCATGCCTGGGGCAAACTTCAAAAATGTCAAAAAAAAAGCAGTTCACAATCTATCTTCAAATCAACTTTTATTTTTAATAATTTTTGTTTATTTCATTAATTTCCCTATTACATGTATAAAGATATTTAACATTCGTTTTTTAAAATTTTGAGTTCCAAATTTTCTCCCTCTCAATCCCCTCTTCCCTACCCCTTGAAAAGGCAAGCGATATGTTCTGATTATACATGTGAAATTATGTAAAAACACTTCCTTACCACCATCTTGCAAACGTCAGCACAGGTTGCTAGGTTGTACAGTGGATAGAGCACTAGGCCTGGAGTTGGGAAGATCTGAGTTCCAACACTTATTAGCTGCATACCCCTGGACAAGTCATTAACCCTCATCTATAAAATGGCAGCACACTAGAGAAGGAAATGCAAACCATTCTAGTATTTTTGCCCAAAAAATCCCACAAAGTCCACGAGGTCACATAGAGTCAGACACAAATGAACCACAACAACATAAAAAGTATGATTGAGCCTGTTCCCGGAGTTCGGCAGTTTTCTCTGGAGGTAAGTAAATAGCATTTTTCATCATGGGTCCTTTGGGATTGTCTTGGATCACTGTCCTGAGCAGAGGAGCCAAGTTTTCCACAGTTCATCATCTTTACAGTACTGCTGTTACTGTATACATTGTTCTCCTGGTTCTGCTCAGTTCACTTTGCATCAGTTCATATAAGTCTTTCTAGGCCAAATCAGCTCTTAAAGGCAGCCTCAGTTGTGAGAGGACACAGTGAGGTTTCTGTACCATCTGGTGATTCTCAGTGTCTAAGGGCTAAGGCCTGCTATTTCTACACTAAAGGAAGAATAGCTCTCAGCGCCCTCTAAACTCCATCCCCCTGGGCCACGCCCTCACCCACTCTACCCGGGTTACAGCTCTGATAAGACAAGAAAGAGCAGCGGCCTATGGCTTGCCCCTTCGTGTCCTGCTGAGCAGTGGCTTGGACCAAGGTTGTTGTCATGAGCCATCATACCTCCATCATGATGCAGCCACTAAGAATGATGATCATCTAACTTTGGTGGGCGGATTACCTACCTAAAACTCAACAGCTGGTCTTCCCTTTGTCTCTTTCAGGAGCTGGGAATTAAGCATCCCCTGCATAGGAAAAAATTAGTCTTGGCTGTGAAGTCGATTAACACAAAGCAGGAAGAAAAGTCTGCCCAACTAGACCACATTTGGGTAACCAGTAAGTGCTTTTTCTGTCCTCAGAGTTATCCCAGGTGGCAGCGAGGGGGCACGGTGGCTAGAGCACTGGCTCTGGAGTCAAGAGGTCCTAAGTTCAAATCTGGCCTCAGAGACTTACTAGTTGTATGACCCTGGGCAAGTCACTTAACCACGCTTGCCTCCAAAAGAAAAAGAAATGAACTATGGGATTATGAATAGAGTTATTACAATGTGGGAGAAGGGGGGGAAGAAAAATATCTTCTTCTGAAAGTCTGATGACTAAATATTCTGATTATTCAAACCATAACTCTCAATTTGGTCTAACTTTTCACTTTGCCACTCTATGTGCCACCCCATCCTCACCAGTTAACCCCCCGTTGTTTTTAATGGCTGTAATGTAGGAGTTTTGAGATGGACCTTTCTTTTTCATTCTGTAGGATGGCTTGATGATATTGGCTTGCCTCAGTACAAAGACCAGTTTCATGAATCCAGGGTTGATGGGCGGATGCTTCAGTACCTAACTGTGGTAAGGTATTTGGGTTTGATCAGTTCAGCTAAACCCACATGGATAAGTGACCTCCATGTTCAGGGCACTGGGGATACAGAGATAAAAATCAAATATTCCCTGCCCTCAGGGAGCTTACATCTAACAATGGACTGGGGGTAGGGAGAGGATGAGTGATGGTAAGAAGGCCTGGATGCTTATAGGGACGGAGGAAGTAAATACAAAATAAAGAGGGAGGAAACACAAGCTGCTCGGTCAGCGGTATCACCTCTCCTGAGTTGTGCTTTGAAAGATTCTAAGGCTTCTTAGAGGCTGAGGTGAGAAGGGAAGCCATTCAGGAGCTTAAGGCTTTAGACAGGGGGAAAAGGGAAGGGGAGTCACTCTATGACAATAATTCATCTCTCTTACTATACTTAGCCACAGCCTAAAACTTTATCATTGAAAGAGCCTTAGGCACTGCCTACTATGATTCTTTCGATTTCCCCGATGAGGACTCTGAGGTCAAAAGAGGTTAGGTGACTTGCTTATAGAGTACTTTAAGGTTTGCAGGTAACTTTTACATAGTGACTAAAGGGACAGCTGGGCTCAGGATCAAGAAAGCCTGGGTGAAGCCTGACTTGTGGCCCCTGATGGTTCTGTAACTTTGAGCAAGTTATAGATTCAGAGTATCCTGGGCAATTTTCTAGATCAAGGATTGAATTAAGGTCTGTGAGCTTAGATGGGGGAAAAATAAATCTTTATTATTATCTCTGCCCTCTAGCTCAGGTCGGCACACTTGACTCAGAGGCCTTAACCCAGCCCAGAAATGTAAAAACCCTTCTTGGCCTGAGGGCTGTACAGGAGCAAGTCATATATGAGCTATAACTGCCAGCCTCTGCTCTGATTGCAACATTCCCTTCAGTTATATAAAAACATGATTCTGAGAGAGGGCAGCTGGGTGGTTCAGTGATCTATCATCACCAGCCCTGGAGTCAGGAGGACCTGAGTTCAAATCCACCCTCAGATACTTGACACTTACTAGCTTATTAACCCTGATTGCATTATGCCCCACTACCACCCCCCCAAATAAGACTTCATCAGACCACCAAAGGACTCCAGAGCATAAGACAGGTCAAGAACCCTCTGTTCTCCAGGAATACAAATTGCAAAACCATTGCAGATATGCATTGGTAGAGATTCACTTACCAAGAATTTTCTACATTAGTGAAATCACAAGTGAAGACTAATAATAATAGACATATTAAAGTGGTGTTTTCTGGGCTGTATGCAACATCCTGAGCATAATGTCTAAAATGGGGTGGGTCAGGATGATGAATGTGTCAGAGGGAAGAACAGCGAGCCAATGGTGTGTCTGTTGGCAGAAGTGCTGAGTGAGTCCTTAATCACTGACCTTCCTCTTCCAGAATGACCTTCTCTTCTTAAAAGTCACCAGCCAGCTTCATCATCTCAGCATCAAATGTGCCATCCACGTACTCCACGTCAACAAATTCAGCCCTCACTGCCTACACAGGAGACCCGCGGATGAGGTAGGGGCAGGAAGGGCTGTCTCCCCACTCATAGGTGCCACTGTGGCAGACAACTGGCCCTCACACAGGGACTAAAAGAACCGTGCCCACGAGCTGCCCCTCTTTCTTGCTTTAGCAGTAAATCAATCCGTTTGGAGTCCTCTGCTCAGTGTCTGGACTGGAGAGAAGGACAAGAAGGTACTCGGGATGGGGGGGGGAGTCCTAGCTACTAGGCCCCCTGCTTCTGGACTCACAGACCTCCCCCCACCCTAGTCCAGGCTTCCCTGGCCCATTGCATTCCTTTTGCCCTGCTGTTTGCTGTAGATCAGCCTATCCAGCTGAAACATGGAGAGCAAGGTGAGCCAATCCAAGGCAGGTTATGGTCAGGGACTGAGGTATTGAAATAAGATAATGAAAAGTTAGAGGAGGGAAAGAAAGGAGGGATAAGGAAAGAGAAAGAAAAAAAAGGGAAGAGAAGAGAGGAAATTGAAGGCCATGTACGGGAGAAGGAGCTCTAGAGCCTGGGAGGTGGGTTCAGATCCCCCTTCTGACGCTTCTTGCTTAGGTGGCACCAGGAAAATCTCTCTAGCCCAAACCTCAGTTTCCTCAATGGTAAGATGAGGGTGAAGCTGCTCTCTGCTGAGGTCTCCCTTCTCTGAATCTCTCATCCTCTAAGATGGGGGTAAGAAGGAAGGAGAAAAGGACTGGAGGGAGAGAGGGCCCTCTGCTCAGTCTGTGCCCAGCTTGGAGAGCCTTTGTGTGCCAGCACTCCTGAGGCTGCCAGTTCCAGACCCCAGCCAGCATCCCCTTATCAGCAACACTGCTCAAGAGTGACCCTCCTAGAACAGGCACTAGTAATGTTAACCCTTCTCCCTGCCTAAGCAAGGGACAGAACTCAGCCTCAGAGAGGGGAGGGTATTACAGACTGCCAAGGATGAGTTACTCTCCCAAATGAATATGCTCCTCCCATGGTGAAAGGCCCCATTTAGGTTCCTCAAATACAATGTGGACAGAACCTTCTGACCTCATGGCTTCATAGGGGAAAATGGACCTGATCTGATAGCATGGTATTTAATGGGGAAAATGTAAACGTTCTGCACCTGAGTTCTAAAAGTCCATCAAAACAGGTACAAGATATTGGCAAGATTTCGTTAGACGACTGAAAAGGATCTGGGAGCCTTAGTGGACTATAGACTTCCCCAAAACAAAATCATTTGAGGCTTTGGACAGGTGTCATCCTGTCCAAAGACACACCCCTTTTTGAGGAAGAATGACAATAAGACCCCTGCTCCACCTTGCCCTGCCCAGACTCTATCTGGAGTCCCATGTTCAGTTCTGAGCATATGTAATCAGAAGGCCATTGGCGGGCAGAGGGCAGGAAAGTGGTTCATTTTTACAATGTTGATGTAACAGTATAAATTGTTCTGATTTGGTTCAATTCAAACCCCAGGTTTCTCAAAAATAATTTCTTTCCTCATCTATTTCAACATGATCATATTCTATTACATTTGTATACCATAATTTGTTCAGCCATTCCCTTATCTTCTGTGGGCAGCCAGCAAGAATAAATGTTTCCCATCTCCCACCGTCAGAGTCATGTTTTAGATATGGTATTTTCTGGGCACAGCGATATTTCAGAGGCAGCTCCCAGCACAGTGGACAGAGCACTGAGCCGGGAGTCAGTAAGATCCGAATTTAACTTCAGCAGAAACATTCTCATCTACAGTTCTCGGCTTTTCTCTCTTCTTGTCCTGACAGAGTAACGTTTCTCCTTCTGAGGTGGTTCAGTGGTCCAACCACCGAGTAATGGAATGGCTGAGGTCAGTGGACCTGGCTGAGTATGCACCAAACCTTCGGGGAAGCGGAGTTCACGGTGGTCTCATTGTGAGTAGCTGCTCATAGATCTAACCTGCTGTTTTATATGAGTACTAAGGGTGATGCACTAGTGATGGGTCCCTAATAGGCCCTGATCTTTGCTACAAATTTCAGGGCCTTTTAGGGGTCCATCATTAGTGCCCCATCACTTCCAATTAGAATATCAGAGCTTAGGGCAGCTAGATGGAGCACTGAATAGAGCACTAGCCCTGGAGTCTGGAGGACCTGAAGTGGGACTTTGGGCAAGTCACTTAACCCCAATTGCCCTCCAAAAAGCCGGAAAAAAAAAAAAAGAATTATCAGAGCTTTCGAGCCAAAAGGGACCAAGCATTCATTTAGTCTAATACCACTCACTACTTTATAAATAGGGAGAATGAGGGTTGAAGGGACTTGTTACAGTCATATAGGTAGCAAACAGTGGAGCTGAAATTCAAACCTACATCCTTTGCCCACAGTTACACGACTTGTAAATGTCAGAACCAGACTGTTCTGTTAACATGGTCCACATCATTCTGTCTCTGGCCAAGAAAGGTCAGTCTCTGTTCCCACTGTCCTTTAGAGATGGGTAGCCCTATAAGAAAGGGTTTAGGTGGAGGGAGGAATGCTAGAGCTACTATAGCTAGAAACACCGGAAAGGTTGGCAGGCTCCATAAGAAGAAACGGCTCCTCTTGCCAAGACACTTGCTTTGTGGCCCCAGCCTATGGTTTCTGCACTTGCATCTATGAACCTCTCCTCCTGAATGATGGGAAAAGGCCTTGTTCCCATGTTCTCTCAGTAGAATGAATCATTCTATGAGTTCTCAGCTACCCATTTAGTGTGGGAGAAGTGGGGAAGCCCCATCCAGGGCTATCCCTGAAGAGCCTGATTAGATAAGGAAACTGATACCTTGTCACAGAGGGATGACACTAAATCTTGCCATAGGACACCAGTCACCCAGTGTAGGGACATGTAGACCCAATCAAAAGCATTTATTAATTGCATCCTATAATGTGGGACAGTGGGGGATACAAAAACAAAATAAAAACTATCCCTGCCCACAAGGACGGGGTGATTCTACCAGGCACAGTCTTCCTTCCACTACCTACACAGGGAAGATACCGAGACTCACCTAAGGCAGGGAAATTGCATGGTGCACCATGCCTCAGGCCTTCTCACTCCCCAGAGCTGGGTGGCTTCTTATCATCATTGGAAAGGGATGATATTTAAATACAGCTAGGTCCAGGTTACTATGAATAATGAATCCCATGAAGTTATGCAAACCTGCCTTTTGCATATTTTCTTTAGCCTCGAGCCAGCTACCATATTTTACATAATAGTCCCTTTATTGGCCCTGGTCTGGACCTTCCTATAGATATATAGAAAAGGGTTATAAAAGAAGCTTTGGTATAGATTCACATCCTGTCTGCATCATTTACTAGCCACGGCCTTGGACTAGTCATTTAATGCCTCAGGAGCCATTTGAGTGTTTTTCCCCCCTTGTATGATTGTTTGTGAATTGTAGGAAACATCAGAAAATGTCTGCTTAGTCCAAGTTCTGTTGTCCACCTGCAAAGTCTTGTGACAACAATCTCAGCAGCTTGCTTGTAAGGGCAGCTCTGCCCACTAACCCAACATTTATGGCCTTTCCCCCAGATCCTGGAGCCCCGCTTCAGTGGGGACACACTAGCCATGCTTCTGAACATTCCTCCTCAGAAGACACTCCTCCGACGCCACTTAACCACCAACTTCAATGTCCTCGTTGGGCCTGTGGCCCAACAGGAAAAGAGAGACATAATGGCATCTGCAGCCTATACACCACTGACTACTACTGCCAAAGTCCGGGTAGGTCCCCCACTGTGGCATGGGCCCAGGCATGGGGCGTGACTTTTTTCTCCTAGAAGGTTTTTGTCATTATAGAGATGTCATAGTAACTTGTCAACCCAGAAGACTGGTGTTAATGAAATGATTACTTGTCTGTGTCTAGCTTCTAGAACCAGAATCAGTTCAGACTTTGTAAAATTAGGACTCTTTGGCTTCCTTTCCAGTCTTTGCCCAGCCCAGCCCAGCCCATTTGTACACTAAGGTCTAAGGTGCTATGGGAGCAATATGAGATATTACAGGCTTTCAAGGAACTCTTCTGATTGGGGAAATTGTAGTAGCACTCATGAACCAGCAGTGAACCTAGGTGTAAAGCTTCAAGCAGTAGATTATTTGGCACTAACTTTCCTTATGCATTATGTATTATATATTATATAACTCTAGTGCTTTAAGAATTCATAGAAGAGTTTTTAGTTCTCAGTAAGGACTATTGGAAATATAGACCAGAGAAAGCATTTTCTGTATAGGATTAGTTATATAGAATTCATTAAAACTATATAAAAAGTTTTCTTGTGCCTTTCACAACATAAGGCTAACTTACATCAGAGCCAGTTCTGCAGTGGTATTGGGCATCATGAGATTTGGGGGGGGTTTCCCCCCAAAGTATACTATACATCACAGTTATTGCAGAAATCTTTAGTGAATGAGTAAATGAATAAATACACATTAATATTCTTAAATCTGACTTTCTTAGACCTACAGATTAAATTACTTTTTCTTTTTCACGTGGTCTTGTCTTGGTTGTGTTTTAGCCAAAGAAACTAGGATTTTCACACTTCGGAAACATGAGAAAAAAGAAGTTTGATGAATCCACAGACTACATATGCCCCACAGAGCCAAGTGAAAGTGTGAATGGCAATCACAAGGCTTATGGTGGCCACGGCCATCGAGGCCTCCCCCCCAGTCCTGGGGAGGATCTGGACAAACTGGATCAGGTGGGAAATGCCAACTGATGTCCCTGTCATCTCAGCCTCTCCGTGCCAATCTCAGAGCTTGCAAATAACACCGTGTTACCTACCGTGTAACCTCCAGCCTCGTGTGCATGAACTCACTGAGAAAAACCAGGCTTTCTAAACCCAGAAGCATTTTATCTTGACACCAAATATGCCAGGCGTGGTTTGTTTTTTCTTTTTAAGTCAATACTTCTCCTGTCTCAGCCTCCCTGTTAAGACTGTTACTAGAGGCTAAGAATGGATGAAAAATGGTTTTAAGAATAATGGTTTTTTTTAAAGGATTCTTAATACCCATACCCTGCAGAGTCTGCACAAATATAAACACTATTTTCATTTTAAGATGTATTTAAGTACTATGAACATAAATATAAATAAATATATAAGATTTTATTCTAGTTAATTTGTACAGAAGATTGGGGATAAATATACACACACACATTTTTGACAGAACATTTTTTTGTCTTTATTCTAAGAAATAGCTGGAACACCATGCTCTTCCTCACCACTTTTAGACTTGCTTTATGATACAAAACTAGCGAATCTCCTGTAGTCAACTTTGAAGCTCTGTTGTTGTTCAGTCACGTCTGACTCTTCATGACCCCGTGGGCCATGCTATCCGTGTCATTTTCTTGGAAAAGATACTGGAGTGGTTTGCCATTTCCTTCAGTGGCTTAAGGCAAATGGAGGTTAAGTGACTTGCCCTGGATCACACAGGTAGCATGTGTCTAAGGCCAAATTCAAACTGAAGTTTTCCTGAATCCAGGTCCAGCATTGTATGTACTGGCCATCTCCATACATACATAAACATGTTTCTTGTTTTGGACAGCTAGATTATAGACATACTAGGCATGTTCTGAAGTTCAGACTGCTGAGATAATTCAGAGGGAGTCTATGTACCACTAGCAAAAAACAATCAGTGAGAAGGAGGGCTTTTAACCTTCTGGTGGTCTGTTTATTTTAACATGGAGGGTGTTGCTTCTTTGTGGTAAAATAAATAATAATGTTCCACTGAGAAAGCAGACCACTTGACATAGAACTTATCCATCTAATGGGGCAGGAAGAACAACACAGATGGCCTTCTAACCATCGTACAAATGGAAAATCTGAACTTCAAGAGAGCAAGGTTGGTCCTGGCCCACGGACCCAGTAAGCTTAGCATTTGTGGGTCCGATGAGGACAAAACAGAGCCAGGGTTTTAGCACCCAGGTGCAGAATGGTCATTACTCAGCCCCCTTGCTTCACCACAGAGACCTTGGGTGTAACTTCCCAGCTATTAGACTCCCCTCTGCCCCCCAACCCTCCACCTTCTACTCCCTCCAGTTGGTACCCCAAGGTATCTTCCATTTCCGTGTCCCTAAGTGATCCAGAGGCAGCAAAGTCTCGAGGCAGTGAGTTTCAACACTGAGAATCTCTTGTACTTTGTATGCCTAGAAGCAGAAACCTGCCAAGTTCTTGTAAGGAAACCTCTTTATCTCTCCTTTTAAGCCACATGTGCTCTGTCCTAGCCAGCTCTGTTCTGTCCGGGTGGACTTTAGAGTCCAGCCTGGACCTGAGTGTGAATCCCTTCTCTTTGAAAACTTCCAGTGATGGGAAGCTCATTACCTCCTGGGCCAGCCCATTCTTCTCTGGGGGTGCTCTAATTGCAAAATGAGATTGCCAGATGCTTTCTCTATGCAACTTCTCCCCATCATCAGGCTCTCTAAACCAAGCCAAGCAAATCCAATCTTATAGGATTGTGGATTTCTCTCTGGAAGGGACATTACAGGCCACCTTTACAGATGAGAAAACAAGGCCCACACGGCTAGTAGGCATCAGAGGTGAGATTTGAACTCAGGGCTAAGTCTAGAACTCTATTCACTCACTGCCTGCCTTCCAGGATAGTTCCATCCCTCAAGTCTTCCCTTCTCCAGGTTACATGGGGCATCCTGGGATGCCCTGTGTATACATCCTCTGTTCCTTCCTAGTGTAACAGAAATAACTCTAGGCTTGAAGTCAGGTTTGAAATCTTGGCTTGAATCCTGGCTCTGACACTAGCTGTGAAACCACAGGCAGGTTACTTAACCTCTATGATTTAAGTTTCCTTCCTCATCAGTAAATCAGAAATAATCCTGGCAAGTGACAGCCTCAAGGTTAGCTGTGGGGGAAAAAAGCACTGTAGAAATAGGTGGCATTAATATTGTTCATCTGGTCTCCATATGGCACGGTTTCTAGGCCCTCCAACATGCTAGCTACCCTTAATTCTCCAAGTTGCAAGGGCCTTCCCACCATGTGGTTCCCACAGCTGAACACCAAGCTCTGGCTGTGGTCTGGTCAGGACTGGACAGCATGCTTATCTTAATGAAGTCTAATGTTGCATTAACATACTTGGCTCACATGTCACCTCTTTCTTCAGAGTGGGTCTGCAATTTGCACGAGCTGTGACCAGCCTGCTTCCAATTCCCATGTAAAGCCCTGTCTCCCCTATATGTCTGCACTCAGTCTCTTGACTGTGTCAGTCTGTGCTGTGTCCAAGTGTGGGTCAATGCTGCCCTCTAGAGAAGAAATCGGGGAAGGACGCTCAGTTCTGATGAACATGGCTAGCTTGGATCTTTGGAATGTTCAAAGGAAAATGGACAGACCTTTCCATAATCTGGACAGTGTCCTTTGCAATAATAGCAATATTTCTATCCTCTATGCTATCTGGAGGGCAGAAAGCCTGATTCCCTTTTTTTGAGGTCAGTATAGATGGAGAACAGAAAGTAAAACAGGATGGGGAGAAGAGGGGAATGAGTGCCCTTTGGCATCAGGACCCCTGTGTTGATGCCTTATGGTTGGGGTTTACATGCTTTCTTAATTGACTTTTCCTTTAGGGCATAACATCTGTGTCCCTGAAATACATTGTGTGTTTCTGACCCTGATGCCCAAGAGCAGGCATGGCTACATAGGGAAGGGGCTCTGATCATAGGACATGGCAGGGACCATTGCATACATGCTGCTTCTTGAGAAGCTCCCTATGTGTTTCTCTCCATCCTCAAGACTTGGCAGTGCCAGTGAGACAGACCCCAGGAGAGTTCAGAGGTCAGGCACACTAGTGCCAGTGCCATCAGTGCTCTCAAATACAGATTACCATTCATTCTCTTTCTAATGGCAGAAGTCCAGGCGGGTCCATGCAGCAAGCTAGCCAGAGTGCTGGACCAATACAGTCTTCCAATCATTAGAAAAACACATTAATAAAATTATAGAACAAAGTAGGAACTGTGACCAGGCTGCCACCACCTATTGCCAGTGGCAAATAGAAAACCACATTACTTTAGAACTAACTCCTTTTTCTGAGTGTCTCACAGGGGCCTCTCCCTGTGCCTGTGTATCCATGTCTATATACTAGAAGTTCCCCCAGAAGACTCCCCTACAGAGAGTTTTGGAATCAGGGAATTGGACCCTGTGACATGTCTGTCTGGGAGACCCAGAAGCATGCCTTGCACAACCTGAAATGATGGGCCTCCTTGCCTGCTCTGATGATGCTGATGAATAATTTTACAGATGGAGCCCTCGGAAGGTACAGTCCTACAGATAGGGGTCATCTCTCAAGGCATTCACAACCTGACGGTATGTTCTGACCTGATGCTTGCTCATCCCACCCCTCCCTCATTACAACCAGGGTATGGAATCTGGAGGTTTGGCACTGGTCACCATCTGTTCCTTGGGGCAGTATGTTGGCCACGCCCAGCCAGAGGCCATACCATGACATGGTTTGTGAACCTATGTCTGTGCAGCCTAGCACTAGGAATTATACTTTGCCATTCCATTCTATTCAAATTAACAAACAGTTAAGAAACCACTGTGTGCCAAGCTCGGAACTAGACAATGGCGATAAAAAGACAAAACCATCCCTATCCTCAGGGTGCTTATGCATGACTGGCTTTGTAAGACTGGGCATGGAGCAACATGATAGAATGAGAAGGGCACCGAGTTTGAAGGACCTGGGTTTAAATTCTTATTCTCTTAGTGACCTTGGGCAAGTCACTTTATCTTATTAAGGCCTCAGTACCTCATCTGTAAAATGAGCGAGATTGACAAAATGACCTCTCAGCTCTAATCTATGATCCTACCCTAGGATCATAGAGAGGGATGACCCTTGAAATCCAGAGGGATAGAGCAGGTGGGAAAATGGAAAATATCCATCAGTACTTTGAAGCTACTTGTCCCTTTGTTTCATGGGACAAGCTGGAGCAAAAGGGGGAAACAATCCCAACAATGTCGATCGCCTCCAGATCATCTGCCGAATGCAACAGAAGAAACAAATTCCCCTGGTTGTTCCCCTCAGCCATGCCTATCTGCAGGCCATATTTCCATTTTCTATGAGTCTGTCTGGTTCTGTTTATGTAATGTTCCCCCAGTGTTCGAATGCATCTGGCAGCACTTGGCTTGACCCCAGCTGTCGGTGAATATGTTCACTTTATAGAGGAAAATACGCTTTTTGAAATCTGTATCTACGTTAATGAAGACTCCTGTCATTAAATTCAGTGCTGGTGACAGTCTTTCCCAGTTTATCCCCTATTGTTGTGAGCAGCCTGCAGAATTCGTATCTCCTGCCTACGTGCCAACCAGAGTCAGAGGAATGGTATTGCCTTAGCTGCCAAGCCCAGGAGATTTCTATGGACTCCTCTGGGGAGTTAGAGCAGGGGGATAGAGAAAGAAGAAAGGGCAGCAGAGAGTTGTGGGTGGCATGTGTTCCAGGGTGCTTTGCTCTTGTGCTTGTTATGCAAAAACAAGCAAGAGTTACAGAAAAATTATTTCTATTTTTTTTTATTTGTTTTTTGCATCTCATGGTTTTCTCACTCACAATCTGTTTTTGTTTGTTTTGTTGCTGGGGTTTTTGTTTGGGGTTTGTTGTTGGTTTTTTGGTATTTTTGTTGTTGTTGTTTTTTACCCATGGCTATAATGGACAAGCTATTAATTTACCTCCAATAAATGAACATTTAAATAAACTTGCCATTTAAAACATTTTGTCCACCTTGTTCTAAAAGGTAAAGTCATTACTAAAATTGCCAGTAATTTTGTATGAGGCATCTAGGGGGTACGGGTAGATAGAGCACGGGATCTAGAATCAAGAAGATGTGAGTTCAAATTCCGAATCAGACACTCTATAGATAAGTGAAACTTCAGAGAACTAATAGAGGCAGCTGGTGGTATGGTAGATAGAGCACTGGGTCTGGAGTTAGGAAAACCTGAATTCAAAACTGGCCTCAGACACTTACTAGCTCTGTGACCTGGGCAGATTAATTAACCTTTTTTTTTTTTTTTTTTTGGTAATTGAGGTTAAGTGACTTGCCTAGGGTCACACAGCTAGTAAGTGTGTGAGGCTGGATTTGAACTCCAGTCCTCTTGACTCCAGGACCAGGGCTCTATCCTTTGTGCTACCTAGCTGTCCCTTAGCACACTGCAAATCTTAAGGCACTATATAAATGCTATTGTTATAATTATCATTTTTGTTATTATTATGTGTTTATTTGACACATAACCAAGATAAATTTTCTAGAAACAGATTTATCATTAGAGTTCTCTGATTTCAAGGATGCTGATGTTAGATATGTCATTTAAAAAAATTTTTTTAAAGTTGCCATCCACTGTTATATACTTTCAGACTGTGCTGAATCAAGATGGGTTACTAAAATGAAACTCAGCTTCTAATGTCCACGACCAGAAGACCAGAAATTTTTATTTGCCAAGACCAGGGGCACCAAGTACAACCAGATGCCTCAGAGTGCTGCCAGACGTCTGGGGCAAGCCAAAGAGTGTGGCCTGAACGTTTTCTCATTCTGGTGTGTGCTGCTTGTGGCCAAGTTTATGGACCCTGGAGTGATCCCATGGTGCCATTGTTTACTAACAAATTGTCACTTTCAGAAAAGTGACACAATGTTTTGTGACAAATCAGATACAATTTAAAGAATCAAAATGTTTCTGTTGTATTTGTTTCAGTGTTTGCTATTGACCAAAACTTGAATATATTTGTATTTTTTGCAATGGGACTGGGGCCTCTAGCCTTTGTATCAGAATTCTTTTGCTCAATGCAGGGGGCAGAAGAGCTAGAGTCTGATGCTATAAACAACAGATGCTATAAAGCTACTATGCCTGATTTCTGCCACATATATTCATTCAAAGTCTTTCAACCTATCCTCTGGGCAGCAGTGTTGGATTGAGTGACAGATAAACCTGAAACTGATTGACCAGATCCAGAGATTGTTGCTTAACAGTTCTCAATGTCAAACTTGAGAGCCTCTATACACAAATACCCCAGGACTCGGTCCTTGCCCCTATTCTTTGTCAGTGACTTGGAAGAAGGCAAGGATAGCATGCTTATTAAATTTTGGGTGCCTAAACCTGACTGGGATAGCTAATGTGTCAAATTGACAGTATCTGGGGTTCAAAAGGATCTCTGTACATTAAGACAATGGAATGAACCAAGTAGATAAATTTAATGTGGTATAGTAGGTGACACTGGTTTCTTTTCTCCATTCCTCCCTTCCTAATTAACAAAAATCTATTTTTTCTCTTCACTTCCCCTCACCCATTGAAAAAGAAGAAAACCCAGGGCAGCTAGGTGGCACAGTGAGTAGAGCACCAGCCCTGGAGTCAGAAGGACCTAAGCTCGGATCTGGCCTCAGACACTTAACACACACAAACAAAAACCTAGCTGTGTGACCTTGGGCAAATTACTTAATCCCAATTGCCCTCCAAAAAGCAAAAAAAAAAAGAAGAAGAAGAAGAAGAAAACCCTTATGACAAATCTTCATTGCTAAGTAAAACAAATCTTGCACTGGTCATGTCAAAAAAAAATGTATATTTCATTCTCCCCACCCCAAGTGGGTAGCATCATCATTGGTCTTCTCTTTCAGTTTTTAACAATTGACTGTACAAGTGAGGATGAGAAGGATATAGGAAAACAAATATAAAAAAGATTCAGGCATTTTAATGAATCGCAAGTTCAGTATGTGTCAGCTCTGCAATGGGGCAGCCAAAAACTTAATGCATTCCTAAGGTAAATGAGTGTAACCATATTATCCAAGACAAGGGAGATGGCTAGTTAGTTGCCCAATATTCTGTCCCACTCAGACCACATCTGTAGCATTGTGTTCCATTCTGGCAGTAACCCTTTAGATAGATACTGAAGAGCTAGGATGCCCAGAGGAGGGGGACCAAGATGGTGAGACTTGAAACTATACTGTGTAGGGATTAGTTGAAAGAACAAGGGAAGTTTAGCCTATAAAAAGAAAACTTGGGGAAGGAGGGTAGAATATGATAGCTCTCTTAAAGCATGTGAAATCCTGTCATGTGGAAAAGGGATTAAATGTGTTTTGTTTAGTCCTAGAGGGCAGAACTAGGACCAAATGGTTGGAGTTCGGTATCCTACTTATATAGTGGACACCTGATAAAATGTTTGTTGAATTCAATTAAGTTACAGCTCAATAAAGGAAAAGCTTCCTAACAATTCAAAAGTGAACTGATCTATCAGGAATCTGAGTAGCCATTTTCTAGGGAGCCTGGATGACTTGACATGCACTTGATATGCACTTGTCATTTCCAGAGAGGGTCACTACTCAGGTTTGAGGTGGCTTAGATGGCCCCAGAAGTTCCTTCTAACTCTGAGATCCAATGATGTAAAAATAAGATTTATGTTGTAGCTCCTGCCTCACAGCTAAATGGCACTTGAAAAAGCAAAGAGCTGGCTGTTCCCAACATCAGTGTTGACAGCCTGCACCCTTGGAGATCAAGGGGCTAGATTTCATGGGAAATATCAACCCATCATTTAACTATTATCACTTCCTGATCTAAAACAGTCCCTTTTTCCTTTTCTTTTTTTCTTTCTCTTTTTTAGAAAATACTTGCTTTTCTTGTCTTAAACAATAGGTGTAAAGACAGTTGATATATACATATATATATATGTATAGGTTGTGACTGTCAGTAGACAGGACTGGTTTGACAAGCCACACATGCACATATGTTTCATTTCTCTTATCCTGGGTCATTCATGGGCAGCTGTCCTGTAAGGTACTGTGGCTTTTCCTACATCAGCTCACACCATAACCACAATTTCCTGACTCAACACCAAAACCACATAATGCAACCCTCACCTTACCATACTCCTCAGTGCATAAAATTTAGACTTATGTGCACAGGTTCATAGGTGGGGCAGTTCTTTTTTATGCAGACTTGCCATCACCGGGATGAATTAAAGGTAAGGTCCCCATATTTGCTGGCATGTAGTATTACCATCTCATCATGTCGAAGTTATCTTTATAGTATATCACAGGCACTGGGAGGAGTGGAGTGGGCGGGGGGGGGGGTAGAGGGAGGACTCTGAATTTAAAACCAGAATGAAACGTTATTTCCGGGAAGAACGAAACCTTAGAAAAAGGAGAATGTCAGTCTAAAAGGAGATGAGGGAAATTGGCAGACAACCTTGGCAAACTATGAACTAATAATACAATCATTGATAATTTCAGTAGAATTACTTGGTAGACCTCCAGTGGTATTATAGTAACAGGCTTCCCTAGTGGGCCCCAGACAGTGGTCCAGTGGCTTGGCTCTATCCAATTTACTCAGCAGGATCCAGAGGACCTTTGCCTAATAGACCTCAGAGTATAAAATTGCTTCAAGGCTAATTGGTATTGAGACTGTGGTGCCTGGAATGTGAGTTTAACAGAAAGAAGAAAAAATTCTCATGGCACAGTAATACCAGTCAGTACAAGATGAGTTTTCCAAAGTGAGAATTCTGAAAATTCTCCAGAGCCAACAACGGAAATGAAAACTGTGAAGCAGCCAGCATCCCAGTTTCCCCAGTGGAGAGGTTTGTGGGAGAAGATAAATTACTTTCATTACACAAAAGCATAAAGAAGTGTTCCATTTGACAAGATGCCTGAAATGATCATTCATTTGAACTGCATGTCTGGCTGTTTGCTGAGTCTGATAATCCTGGTAGTGGACTTTCAAGACCAGTCCTCCTTTGATGACACTCTTCAAACTATCACAGAAAGAATAGAGCACGAAATGAACCAGTGAATTGGGACACTAATGCACTGTTGTTGGAATTATGAACTGGTCCAACCATTGCGGAGAACAATTTGAAACTGATTAAAGGGCAGTAAAACTGTGCTTTACCCTTTGACCCAGTAATACCATTACTGGGTCTGAATCTCAAAGAGGAAAAGGACCTATTTGTATAAAAAATATTTATGGCAACTCTTTTTGTAGTGGCAAAGAATTGGAAATGGAGGGGATGTCCATCAATTGGGAAATAGCTGAATAAGTTGTAGTATATGGTTGTGAAGGGATACTATTGCAGTATAAGAAATGGTGAGTTTTCAGAAAAATGTAGAGATTTATAAGAACTGATACAAAGTGAAATGAGCAGAATCAGAACATTGTAAACGGTAATAGTAATATTGTAAGGATGATCAACTGTGAATGATTTAGCTACTCTGATCAATATAATGATCCAAGACAATTCCAAATGCTATGCACAATCAGAGAGAACTAAAGAACTCTAAGTGCAGATTCAGGGACGGTTTTTTCACTTTATTTTTCTTGCTTGGCTAATATGGAAATGTTTTGCATAATTTCACATGTATGATTGACATCACATTTCTTGTCTTCTCAATGGATGGAGAGGAGGCACCTCAAATTTAAGAAAGAATGTTTAAAAATAAATATTAAGTTGAGAAGCAAGCAAAAATAAAAACCCCAACCAGTGATTGCTACGGATGATTGCATACATGATGTACATTGAGATCACCATTAGTAGTTAGAACACTTGCATGTCCCACCATCCAATGAGTGTTCTGTGGTCATTCTGCACATTTGCTATTGCCCAAGCACCAGCATTTCCACATACTTTCATGAAATGAACTGACACCAGACTTTAATACTCTCCCTTTGAAAAACCCAAATTAGAAGCTGAAAACTTATTTCAAAAATCAACCAAGAATCAGAAGAGCTAGGTTTCAGTGCCCCTTCTGCCCATAATTCCTTTTTTTTTCAGTGCAGTTGGGGTTAAGTAACTTGTCCAAGGTTACACGACCAGTTATTTTTGTGTGGGTGTTAAGTATCTGAGGCCAGAACTGATCCTGGTCCTCCCAGCTCTAGGGTGGCACTCTTACTCACTCTGCCACCTAGCCGCCCTGCCCATAATTTCTTGAATGGCCTTGGAGAAGTCATTTCTCTGGACCTCACCTTTCTCATCTATAAAACAAGGAAGTTGAAGTAGGTTGCTTTTTCAGCTCAGATATAGTTACTCATATTTCCACACCACACCAGACCCAGTCCCTCTCTTTGATCTCCCAAGACAGAAATCACCCAGAAGAAACCAAGCACTGGATATCCTTTGAATGAGCCACAGCTTACTGCCCACCAAGTTGCTTTGGCATATCAACCTGGAGATAAATGTTTCTGGGCAAAAACATTTCCCAATGCTTCTGGTTCAACAGATCACGTATTTTTTTTTTAACCTAATGAACAAAAGCTCTTCAGGGAGATGGAAGATGGGTGGGATTTTCTTCACCCCTTTTGTCCTCTTACAGGAATGGTATGTATGGTCTCCTCTAGGGATCTGGCCCTGGACAAAATCTTTTCAACAGAGAGAAAAGTAGATGGTTTGGGCCATGGAGACTACATTTTGCATCCCCACATATTTTGTGGGCATCAAAGAGTTAATGCCTAGACTCTGAAGGATGAGACCACTCGTTTTAATATTCCCTTCACCCTTTATAAATAAGGTCATGAAACAAGATTTTGTTGAAATGCCCTGTTGCTCTAACACCAAAGAATACTCTCAGCTTGAAAAGGTCCTTGTATGTCATTTTTTGATTGGCTTGAGGGAAGCCATACTGCCAGCAACTGACTTTACAGGACAGATGGTGAACAAAAGAGTCAGGCTAGGTGAGCACAGTTAGGCAACAATGCTGGTTTAATGGAGTAGTATAGTTGATTATATATCTTTCTTATTTATACATGGAAAGTTTTACAGTGAACTTCAGGATCACTAGTTTCTCACGAATGCACTCAGCTAAACATATATATCAGCAACGACCTTGACTACCAAGCTGCTTCCTGTAGGCCTAGACTTCTTGTAGGAGACACAGCAATATTTCTTGATACTGATTGCCAAATATTCTTTTTGGGGAAAGATATGGCACACCTGTCCTGAGGGGACTTTGCACCCTCCCAGATTCCAAGAAGTCAACAAATCTGGACTTGGACCTAGTTCAACGAGTCCTTGAACTCGGAGTAAGTCAACAAGTCTCTGGACTCAGACACAAGCTCAAGAATCCGTTATTACTGCTATCTGAATAAATGAATACCCTCTGTTAACATTAGAGCAGATTAGCTGGGGCTGGTTGTGATCAAATGGGAGAAGAAAAATTCAGCTGAAGACAGCATTCCCAGGAGTCCATGTGTCTAGATCAGGGGTTCTTAACCATCTTTGTATCACGGATATCTTTGGCACTCTAATGAAGCCTGTTGACCCTTTCTCAGAATGTTTTTAAATGCATAAAATAAGATAGGAAGATAAAGGAAATTAATTGTGATTTAATAATTATCAAATTTTAAAAATAACAGTAAGTGCATACTCTAGGTTAAGAACCTCTGACGGCAGAAAATTTTATAAGGAAAGCCACATTATTTATGTTTAAAATATATATATATACATGTATATATACATATATAAAATGTGTGTATATGTGTACATGTGTGTATATATGTATATATATATATACACATATATATATGGGCAAAGTATATATGAAAAATAAATACAAAGCAATTTGAGAGGCTATACTAGCAACTAGGGGGCGGGAGATCAGGAAGGGTTTTGTGTAGGAGATGGAACTTGAGCTTTGAAGGAAAGGGAAGAGACTCTGAGACTCGGTGAAGAAGGCGTGCATCCATGGAAAAGGAGACAACCACAGAAAAAACAGAGCTAGGAAAGGGAGTGCCACGTGTGAAGAAGAGTAGTCAGGTCAGTTTGCCTGGACCACAGACTGTGAAGGAGAGTAAAGTATCATCAGGACAAAAACAAATTGGAACCAGGCTGTGAAGGGCTTTAGATGCCAAATGTAGGAGTTTGTTTTTGATCCTACAATAGGGAGTCATCTGAGTTTAATAAGTAGAAGTCTGACATGGGCAAGCTTGTTTTGATAAAATTACTTTGGAAATTATCTGTTTCTTTAGATATTTATAATGGAATTTTTTCTCCAGTGCCGTTACAGGTTTAAAATGAACAAAAACAAGTATCTCAGTACAAATGTTTTGGAATTATGCAAGTAATGTGACTAAAATGTGCATATCCTTTTGTCTGAGGTCTTTGATAAGTATAAAGTACCCACATGCACCAAAATATTCACAGCAGCACTTTTTGTAGTAGCAAAGAATTGGAAACAAAACAGAGGCCCATTGACTGGGGAATGGCTAAACAAACTGGGGTACTTCACCTGGACAAGACGGCACCCTTTTAGCTGACGCTAATCACAATGCGTGACTGGCATCAGCAGCCATAATTTGTCATGTGCTCATTCACTCCTGATTGCTTTCCTACCTGCCTGCCTTGCCCTTCCCCACTCCAGGATTCCTTTGGAGAACTTGGATTTTAACATTTCTATAATAGAAGTCCATTTTATTCTTCCAGAAATTAATTTTTGACCTATTTCATATGAAAGCTCTAAGATTTCCCTACCTGCTGATAGTTCTCTTAAAGACTATGCTAGAAGATAGAAAACACTAATATAAAGACTAGCTTTTTAGCCATCCAAAGCTCTTGATAATGAACCATCTCTTGAATTGTGGGTTGGAGGTATGCATATATCTACAATACACACGATACTTTAAATTTTATTTTACACAAATTTTATTTCTCTAAAATATGAAGCCAAATGCTGTTCTGCGAATCAATTACAATCACTTGTTGTCTGGATCTAACATGAACAGTGTACTACTGAATCCCTTGGGCACCGCTTCTCAGACTCTGGTCTCTGACCAAGACACTTAAAGAGCACACAGAAATCTCAGACAAGATAACGAGGCAAGAAGTTTTGTGTGTGTTTTTCAATTTTGCAACTCATTCTGAAAGAAAACCGTTTAGAAAACTACTTACTTTAACATTTAAAAAACCATACTATTTTAGAACAGACTTTGAACAAGACATCCTGAAGTTCAATACAAAAAGTATCAAGATATACTTGCTAATAATAGGAATTTGTTAGTAAGCAAAAGTCTTGTCTTGAGCATAGCCCAGTTTTTCCAGGTTGGGTTGACAGGCAAACTGGATCATTGGAGGAGGACCACACATCAAAATGACAGTATCATCTCCTGGTGGTGGAAGATGGTCCTTGATCATGTCTGCATTAATGAATCCAGAGCTATACTTCCAATCTGAAATGGCATCAGAGGAAACAGTGGTAAGTTTAATTAGAAATTATCTTAAAAACCTGGGGCTCTATCAAAGCAGTTCAAACCCTTCCTGGAGGAAGTATCATCCAGCCAATAGTTTGAGACTTCTTAACCCCCTGCCAATACTGCATTCTTAACTATACCTCTATGGAGATTTCCCTAAAGCTTCTATAGGGACTATAGGACTGAGCATATACTGCTTTGCTCCTTCATTAAATCCAATTCACTTGCATGTCATGGCATCACCTCCCTGATAAGGTCCTCTTTGAGAATGAAGGACAAACAACAACACCCCAAATGGCCAGAAGGCACCTGTCCATCAGTAAGCCTAGGAAAATGCCCAGGAAGGCATTCTGCCCTGAGCTGCAGCAGATTGGCACTGGTCACAAAAGTGTTGGTGAACTAGCCTTTCCAGTATTTGGAATTGCTTTTCCTACTTTACTCTATATGAAGTACTCCTGTTTCACCCTGCCAAGGTAACTTTATGCAGACACAGATAGGAGGTAATGGATTACAGACTGTACCTGTTACATCCTGCTAAGTGACCTGAAGTGTTACTCTCTGTATTACTGAGCCAAAGATCTTTAAAGTGGGTCAAAAGCCAGTCCTGACCTGAGAAGACTTAAACCTATGGGGCCTGAGAGAGTAAAAACAGTGACTATGGTGAAAAGAGACAGGGAAGTGAAAGGATCGAGGCATTCAGAGGTGGAAGGGACCTTAGTAATCACTGAATCCATACCCCTCATTTTCTAGACAGGGCAGGTAGGATCAGAGCCAGGACTGGAACTCAGCCCTCTGAGTCAATATCTAGGAGCAGTGCCACTCTCCATACTTCTAGCAGAGGGAAGCACATAAGGATTACCATTAGGTGGCCTGTCCAGAGTGTACCACAGACTAAACTGGTTCGGATGATTCTTCACCACTTCTTCTAGCTCTGCTCTCAGGAGGATATCTTGCTCAGTCTAGAAAGAAAAAAAATACATTGAAGAAATGTCACAAGTATTTTTCCTGGACTTTGTTCTTTACTATTCAGGTAGGAATGGAGAAGTCTAACATCAACAGTATGTCAAAACCAAACACTGACTACAGTCAACCCAGCATAAACAGGCACATTGGCATTCCCTATGTGGAAAGACCAAATGCCACATGTAGATCCAGATTTCAAATGAGAAAAATCAGATACAGTTTTAGCAGGTATTATGAAAGACTTGGGGAATTTAAAAGAATGAAGATTGGAAGGTAATGTGCCAAAAGCCAATGTGGGGCAAGTTAGGAGAAGAGAAACTGAGTAAATCACAGAAGCTGGAGCACAATTTGAGAAAAGGAGATCAAGCTGGATGGGCTAAGAGATATTGTCATATCTCCCAGGACCTGGAGAAAGGTACCATGTGGTAGGGGAAGGGAAGAGAGACACGCATGGACACGTTTAAGGTCTTTAGTATTCAATGAATCAGCAAGCATTTACTGAACAACAATAGGAGGCCAGGCCCTATTAATAATGGGGTAGCACGGTCACACTGGCTACTTGGGAAGATGACTTTGGCAACTAAATGAAAGATGTGACTGAAGTCGGGAGACCAATACAGAGGCTAATAGTTTAAGCTTGAGGTGATCTAAGCCTAAGCCAGGGCAGTAGGTGTGAGTGCACAGAAGGAGTTATATGGAAGAGATGACGCGATGGCAGAAATGACAAGACTTGGTAACAGATTTGATATGTGCGGCGAGGCCAGGGTCAAGAATGATGCTGAGGTTATGAGTCTAGGTGACTAGAAGTACTGGTGGTGCCTGCCCTCGATAGTAAGAGCAGAACAGGATCAGGGAGGATTTGGGATAATGAGCTCCGTTTGGAAAATGCTGAGTTTGGGATGTCTACAAGACATTTAGTTCAAGATGTACAGGAGGCTGTGGGTAAGGTACAGCTGGTGCTCCAGAGAGAGGTTAGGGCTAGATGGACAGATGTGAGAATCACCTGCATAAATAATTTCATCTATGAGAGCTAATGTGATCACAAAAGGAAATAAGCTAGAGAGAGAAGAAAGGAGGACCCAGGACAGAAACCTAAGGGGTTATCCATGATTAATGAGTGTGTCCAGAATGAGAAGCAGCAAACAAACTGCTAGAGGAAGCAGGAGAAAGTGTCCCAAGAACGTAGAGAGGAGAGAGAATCCAAGGGCGGGTAGTTAACAGTGTCAAAAGCAGCATGATGAGGATTGAGAAAAAGCCTCTAGATCTGGCCAACAGATCGTTGCTGATTTTGGAAAAAAAATTTCATCAACTGATTAGGTCAGAAGTCAGTATGCAGAGGACTTAGAATTAAGGGAGTGGAGAGGAAGTAGAGGCACAGAGGATTTTCTATTTTGCACAAAAAGCCAAGGGTGCCTTTCTCCCTTCTGACCCCATTTCCCACCAAGTAGCTCCTCTTCAATGTTTGTTGAATGACTGAAGATAATAGCCCGTAAACTAAAATACCTTCAAACAGAAATTCCAAAGCACCAGTCTGTTAAAGAAAGATTAATTCTGCCCTACTTAAAGCTTAATGTTCATGCCTTCCAAGGGCAGGGAGAGCGAAAGAGAATGAACTGTTACCTAACCTGATTAGCAAAGATAAGGGAGCACTTGGTACCATCCTCAGGGTCCTTGGTAATGTGCCGAATCAGCTGCAGCATTGGTGTTATTCCTAGAACACATCCGAGAAAATATTTTCTTTCATTTTCTGGATTCAATGGAATCAGTATATGGATGGATGCTATTTAGATACCCAAATAGGATAAAAACCCCTGGCTGCTCTGTATCTATTAACCTTCTTCCACACCCTTCCTTCTAAAGTCAGAATCTGCTCATTGCAGTTTTGTTTGGATGCAAAGAACAATCCAGCTCTTTCTCCTTTTCTCAGCTACAATTCTAGAATAAGGAGCGTGGTGTTTCATAGGTAGACCCATTCAATCTGCCCCACTGAATTAATATGTGGTAGCAGCTGCCACACCTTCAGGAAAGGTTGTGTTGCTGAAGTGAAAGAGCACTACAGGCTCATCACTTAAATTCAAACCCTGTACTCGAAGTCTTTGTAAAGTTCAGTGATTTAGGGAACAACCCTAAAACCTGGATATCCATGTGAGTCAAGGAGATCTGCAGTCAGATTTATACGTGTCCTTCCAGATGAAGATCTCAAAACGTTAAGTTAAAAAATGGTCTCCATGGCACTGTGCCACACCCAGTAAAGTCTTACCTGTCCCTCCAGCAATCATTCCCAAATTCTTGGCAAACTTCATTTTAGGTTCACTCTTCTTATCCGGTTTGATTGCCAGCTTACCTGCAAAAAAAAAAAATGTTAAGGAACACAACTTCCCAAACTTTCCTCAGTGTATTGCAGAGAATCTACTTCCTTTTCCCACTGCCCTGGAAGAGTAAACTAGTAAAGAGATGGATTATGCCCAGTTAAATGGGAAAGGAGAAAGCCATAGCCTCTCCCACATGCCCACATTAAGGAGTATGACAGTGCAGGATCAGGGAAAAGGAAAGGCCTTCTCTGACAACAACAAACACATCACAAGTATGTAAAGAAGGAAATACAAAAGCTTCCAGTAATTACAGCATCAAGCACAGAATCAGTCATGCGTACAGCAGGCGTACATTATATTTTTGTTGAATGAAAAAAATAAATAGGATATTTTGTCTGAAGTGACAATCTTGGGCACTGCAATCCAAACTTATGTTATACCAATCTTCTGGAAAATATTTTCTTTAGAATGATGAAAATACCTTAGAACATGCTCCATCTTCTTCCCACCCAAAATATCTTAGAAAACAAAAGGACCTCTCTTTGGGCATGAGCAGGAGTACCTGGTCCATTATAAATCAGGAGCCCGTTTGGTCCTCGGAAATCAATGGTATCCCCTATCTTCATGTTATCCAGGTACTGAGACATCTTTCCCCCTTCAGGAAACTTAGGGTGCACATTTTTGTAGTAAACCTGGAAAACAAGGACTTGATAAGACTTTGGTATATGCTAGTGTAGTTTTATAAGCCAATTTTTGGTAATTTCACTGTTAGTTAAGACTTCTATTGCTCAACAGTGAACAGAGCAAAAGTTCATGACCAAATAAGGGACAGAGAGGATCTAAGATTATAAAATGGAGCAAGTTTTACTACATAAAATTTAAAAGTTTTTGCACAAATAAAACTGGTGGTTTAAAATTGGATGCTAAAAAAACAAAGCTGGGCAAAAATTTTGGAGCAAGTTTTATATGATAAAGGTCTCATATATTTAAGATATTTATGGAACTGACTCAAATTTATTAGAACAGCATCCATCCTCCAGGAGATAAATGAACAAGACATTTTCAAAAGAAAAAAAATTAAAGCTATTAATAATTGCATAAAAATGTTCCAACTAACTAAACATTATTAAAGAAAAGCAAATTAAAACAACTCAGTGATTCTACTTCATACCCATGAGATTGGTAAAGATGACAAAAATGAGAAATGACAATTGTTGACTGGGAAACAGGCACACTAAAATCCTCTGCTTGTAGAGCGATTAACTGGTCTAACCAGTGTGTAAAGCAATATGGAATTATGCCCAAAATCACTGAAATGTGTACATCCACTGATTCAGAGATATCACTACTAAGGCTATACTCCAAAGAGATCAGAGAAAGAGGAAATGGCCCGTGTGTACAACAATACTTATGGCTGTTCTTTTTGTTATAGCAAGGAATTAGAACCTAAGGGGGTGCACATCAATAGGGGAATGGATGGTATATGAATGCAATACTGTTGTGACCTAAGGAGATGACAAAAGAGATGGTTTCAGAGAACCCTAGGAAGACTTATATAAGCTAATGCAGGCTGAAATAAGCAGATCACAAAAAACAATTTATTCATAATAACACTGTAAAGACAAAAGACTTTGTAAGCCTTAAGAACTCTAATCCATGCAATGACCAACCATGATTCTAGACCTCCTGACAATAGATAACAGACTCAAGATGCAGAAAAAGAAGACATATATTTTTGGACATGGCCAATATGGGAATTTGTTTTGCCTGACTGGAGATCTTAGTTACGAGAGTTTCTCTTTTTCTTTTTCCTCCCAGAAGGGGGTGGGTGGGGAAGGAGAAAGTAGAGTATTGAGAAAAGAAAAAAAAGGGTCACTGAAGTGTTTTTATTTTTTTCAATTAATAAACCTGATTTTTTTCTCCCACCCCACCCTCAACTGAAAAAAAAATCATTTAACTAATATGCTTAGTCAAGTAAAATAAATTTCCATATTGCCCACTTTCAAAAATTATGTTTCATTCAGAGTTCTTAAGTTTCACTGAAGCATTTTTCAAAAAATGCACAGAAGGTAAGTACAAATAAGCAGAATGGCTTTGGAAATCACATTTTTAATTTATTATAAATTGTAAAACAAAAGCAATTTTCCTTTCCTTTTCTTTTTTTTGGGGGGAGGGGGAGGCAATTGGGATTAATTGCCGTGGGTCATACTCATAAGTCTCTGAGACCATATTTGAACTCTAGTCCTTCTGACTCCAGAGCTATCCACTATACCACCTAGCTGCCTCAAGAAAAGCAATTTTGAAGCCTATTTTATTTAACATGTATATCAGAATATGTTTTACATATGTATATATACATGTGTGTATTTAGGTGAGTTCTAGAAGATTCTGAATGACAGCATGCTTAGGCTCTCAGACTGGGTTCCTGTATCTTTCAGTAGACACTCACAATTCTGTATGAAATCAGGTGAATAATGTCACAGTTGTGTATCACTCTCAAGTTCTCTAAAATATAACATTTTAAACTTCTCATGCCTTTTCACACCTAGGATGAAATGGAGCTGCCTGAATTTACCTTAATAATAAGGTCCACATAGCCTTTTACTTCATCACTAGAAATGGGAGTATAGGCCCGGATCACTAGATTGCCGTTGACTTTGGCAGAGAGATAAACATGTTGACCTAAAGGAGGAGAAAAATAAAAAGTGGGGTTTGTGGAGAAATCTTTTTTTTCTTTTTAAAATGAACATGAACACAAATATCCAGTAAAAACTCCAAAGATAGATCTGTTTCAGAACTGATGGAAAGGTAAAAAGCAGTTCACAGAATCAAAGAATGTCAGCTTTAGAAGGGATCTCAGAAGCCATCTTTCCTCAATTTTATATATATATATATATATATATTTGTGAGGCAGTGGGGGTTGTGACTTGCCCAGGGTCACAGATAGTAAATGTCAAGTGTCTGAGGCTCAGATCCTCCTGACTCCAGGACCAGTACTCTAACCACTGCACCACCCAGCTGTCCCAACCCCAATTATATTTTAACAAGATTTCTACCTATAACATTTCTAACAAGTGATGAACTAGATTTTCCTTGAAGAGCTCCAGGGAGGGGAAACCCACTCCTTCCTAAGGCACTCCATTCCACTGATTATTGGGAAGTTTTTCCTTACAGCAAGCCAAAATCTGTCCTTTTGTAAATTCTACCCCAGTACTCTTAGTTCTGCCCTCTGGGGTCAAGGAAGACAAGTCTTATCTATAACTTCTAACAATTTCCCTGTTAAAAAGAGAATACCATTCACTAAAACGAAACTCTCTTTTCTTCCAACAGCTTAATGTTGCTATCCACCTCACATTTTCCATCCCAGCACAATGGGCATGAAAAGACTCACTAGCTGTGTGACCTCGGGGAAGCCCTTCCCTCTCAGAGCCTCAGTTTCCTTCTCTGTAAATTAGAATGAGAACAGATGATCTCGACAAGATCCCTTTCGGGTCTACAAATTTGTGTGAGCAGAAATGTACATGACACTAACGCCCAGTGGATCAGTGAAAGAATCCCGATCCTGGAAGTCAGAGGATCTCAAAGAAAAACTCCAGCACTGCCTTTCGATAACCAGTTCAACCCTACAAACGGCAGTTTCCTCATGGATGAATTGGAGATAATCACCTCTAGTCAGGGTTACTTTGAGAATCAAATGAGCTACAGCTACGAAAATCCATTTTAATACAACAGATATCTACTAAGTACCTACTACGTGCAAGGTCATTTTAATCTCAAAGCACTGTTCAAACGTTAGTTGTTAATTAGTTGCCGTGGTACATATAGAACCAGCTTGTGCTGGAGAATATGTGATATGTATCGGTACCATCCAGAGCCACCAAAGACCCTGCACCCTCATCACGTATGTTGGTGACATCCATGTGTTCTGGCTGTGGCTGTCACAGAATACGTGACCCAGTGTCTGGACGCACTACCAAGCTATTCCTGAAGCCCTGATTTAAGACTTTATAGCACGTTTGCTGACTCCCCCTCCCCATGAAGTCTCTGTACTTTGAATAGTTACTAGCACCAATATAATAACTAGCCATATCACTTGAGTTTTCCCTAGGCCCAACCAAACAACCTGACACAGAGATCATTATAGCTCTGTAGCTGCAGCACAAAAAGCTCTCAGAAGCCTTGGCTTTGAGCCTCCTAATCAGTGGGAGCTGATGGGAGACCATGATTTGGAATCTGGCCAATGTCAGGGTATAAGCCATCACCCAACCTAGGCAGTCCCCCCCGCCCACGTTGCAAAACAAGGCCGACACAGATTAGAGCTGAGATTTGCCAGCTGTGTGAGCAGCTTGCATAACCCAGACCTTATCTCTGTCTCTGAGAACTCTGGAAAGGCCTTGGAGTCCTGGATGGCCTTTCCCTAGTCTTCTACCTGTGTGTTAAATACAAATGTAGTTTGTTTTGTTTTGTTTTTCCTTAACCCAATTCTTAATTGTTCAGCTGATACACAAGCTTTCGCCATGCCTTCTGGTTCTCTGCTGGCCTTGCTTCTGCACATTTCAGTGCCCCTTAGTTCTACCACCAAAAGAGGACAGAATATTTGACATCCTTTGGTTCCTGGAAGGTAGCAATTCTAAGAGTTGAAGATAAAGAGGAAGTGGAACCATGGAGTAGAATAAAATCTGGGGAATGTCTTTGGATTAAATCAGTTAATGAAACTCATTCAATTCTATTCACTGAATTAAGGGATGGATCCCAATTATTTGCTCTCTCCCCCAAAAACTATAGATAAATAAAGCCTTAAGTTTTGACTGTGGTGGCTCCTTCCTGCTCTCCCTGTTCCTTCTGGCCTTTCCTTACCTCCCCTCACACTCATACACTTTCTCTATCCCAACCAGATATGTTTTTTTGAAAATCACAATCCCTATGAAACTGAATCTTGTAAACTAAAAGTAAACAAACAAATTAATAAAGACAAAAAATAGAAGAAAAAACCACAATCCCATCTATTTAGAAGATGCTTTGCCATTTACAAAGCACTTTCACATCTATCCCATTTGATGCTCAAGATTCTGGGAGGCCAGCTGAATAAGATTATGTTCCCATTTTACATGAAAGGAAACTCAAGTCCAGAATGACTTGCTCCTATCACATGGCTATTAAGTGGCAGCTAGGACCAGACCCTGGGTCACCAGACACACCAAGGCCACATGGAACTGCAGGGAGGGGTGAGGAAGGTCCAAAGCCTCCTTCCGGAGGCTGCGTGACCATGGGCAAGTCACTTAAACTTTCAGAGCCTGGGTTTTATCCTATGAAAAATAATAATAATACTTGTATCTAGTTCAGGGTTAAAAACAAGGCTCGTAGGAGAAGGTATGTACAGCACTTTGGAAACTTAGTGCTATATAAATATCCATTATTATTGTTAGCACTATGATGCCCTGCTTCTGATAAAACATTTCACATCAGCCTATAAACAAAAATTAGAAATGGATTATGCCAAGGGATAGTGTCTTATGGCAGACTAGACATCAGGAGACCTAGGTTTGGTGAGCACTGACACTGACTCACTGGTGTGACCCTGGACAAATCATTTCTCAAACTCTGTACCTCTGTTCTCTCATGTGTAAAACAAGGGGATACAAAAGGAAATTTGCGGGGAAAACAACAATACTCACATAACCCACTGAAAACTAAATCCAAATGACTTGGATAACTTAATGTTTTAAAATATCCTTGCTGCCACTCCCCTGTCCCCTCTGCTAACATGTAGCTAATACACGCTATCTGTGCAGTCTTTCCATCTCAGGGGTGCTACGAGAATTACACTAACTCAAATATTTGAAAGCATTGGGCTTAAAGGTAGAGGGCTAAGATCAGAATTCTGATTCTGCTATCAACTTCCCATATAATCCTTGGCAAACAATAATTTCTCCCAGTCTCAGTTTTCTTCTGAGAAAAAAGTTGAACTGGATGATTTTTAAGCTGCCTTTTGGCCATAATCCCATGCTTGGACAAATAAAGCACTACAGAGAGCACATGGAGCTTTGCACATGGCAGACAATAAATGTTGAATTACAGGAGTAAAACATTACAAGTGTTATCATCATTACCTATGGGGAGCCCCAAAATGTGATCTGATGTAGGAAGTCCAAACCGGAACCTCTTGGTATCATGGCTGATTTCCTAGTGAAACAGAAAACACAAGAATACTCCATCATTCTCAGGCTTTATAGTGCCCTACATGCCAGTACAGTATATGGTACTGGACTGTGAATAAGCACTAAAGGAAAGTTCCACTGGGCTCAGAAAGTATTCATTTCCTTCCTTTATATATGTGGGGAAAGTGACCTGGCAGGGAGCTATACACATTTGTCGGAGGATCAACTTCCTTCCTAGCTGACCAAAGAAGAAAATGTTGCTATTAGCTTCCTGCATCTTCCAAATGTCTGACCCGGTGTTTTAAATGAACTCATTATGAGTTCATTTAAATGAACATACTTATACAGGAGATTTAAGATTGTGATTTTAAATATTTTTAAGGGCTACTGTATCCTAATGATTGTTGAGACCAAGCAGAGAAATCATTGTTGAAGTCAAGGAGAGAAATCATGTTTGCTACTTCACTCCACATGCAATTCAATCTCTTGGCAGACAGAATAGCCTTAGAAATATGAGGAAACAAGAAATTAAGTAGACATAAATCCTAGAACACAAATTAGTACACAGCCCAGAGCCAAAAGGAGTAGGGCAAGAACCTTCTTAAGAAGTGAAAATTCCATCCCCAGCCCTGGTCCCAGTCCTGATACAATCTTGAGACTTAAAGAAGGGAAGGAAATTCTGCCTTCTTTTTTTGCTTTTTTTTGGAGGGCAATTGGGGTTAAGTTTCTTTCATAGATGACAAAAACTCCTCCTTACTGTGAGTCAGCAAAAATTCAAAGGATACTAGATATCCTGCACACCAGAGGTTCTTAACCTTTTATGTATCATGAAGCCCTTTGGCAATCTGGTGAAACCTATGGATAAACCTATGCATAAAATGAAATTCATAGGATTACAAAGAAAATCAATTACACTGAAATAGTTATCAACATATTTTTCTAAACCCCACATTTCAGGACACTAGGTTAAGAAACCCTATCCTCTTAATACAAATCCCCTTTTCCCAGCTTTGAGCCATGTTGTCTCCTCCAAATACAGAGGGCCCTTTTTCCTGGGATGGGGAGGGGGCAGAAGGATGGAAGCTTTGATGATTACAGAATAGGTTCAAAGAGGTTCCATGTTCCCAAGGAAACAATGGAAAGCATATTCATTCACAGCCAGATTCCCCATCATCAGTGTACCGCCTCTCTTTCCAAACAACAAAATCACAGAATGTAAGGATTGGAAGGGACTTCAGTGGCCATATGGTTCGATTCATACACAAAAAGAATCCCCTCTATAACACAGCCAACAAAAGTTCTCTATTTCCAGAGCTCCCATGAACTAGCCAGATGAACAGCTACCAACAGCCCTCCATTTCCAGATGTCCTGGCAGAGGGAACGTTTGATTAGCTTCAGGGACACAGAAGGTTACCTGTTTATCAATCAGGGGCAGTGGGTATTTTGTATTTGGATCCAGTAACGTGATAAGGTCTTTCTTCTTTGGGGATCCCATGTTCCTTAAAGACAGTAGTAATACCGATGCACCAACTACCAAAACGGCAATTAAAAGTGAAGCATCCTAAGTAAATAAACAATGGCAGATCAAATATACATCAAGCAGTCTCCAAACCTAAAATATAAAAGAGGACCAAGAACAGGAACCAAGACAGGCATAACATTCTGAATAAACGTCAGATGGCACCAAACACATGATATGGTGATATTGGTGAGGGAGTTTACAGGTCCAAGTCAGAGTCAGGATTAGAAGTAGTCGAGATAGGCATCTTTCTAAGGAACCAGCATTCAACGAAGCACAGTGATGGGCACTTTTAACATGTCTTCTGTAAATGCACTTTTTAAATGGGAAAAACAAAAATCCAAAGCGTGGTCCTGTGGCATGTATTTTGTGCTAAGCTGAATGTCTCCAGCATACCCTAACATGCAAGCGTGAATGTCTGCAAGCCTACAACGGTACTAGCGCCAAAGGTATTCATGAGGCTGTGCGGGCACAGAGACCAGAGGCGGCGGGACAAGGGACGTTTACAGAGGTCTGTCTTCAAAGTCTGCATCATTGGACCTGAGCCTCAAGCCAACCCCATGTGGGACATTACAGGCCTTATTGTTCTCTCGCTACAGGCACAGGGGGGAAACGGAAGCTGGAAGATTCTAAGGAAGCCCCCGGGCACATCTAGAGGCCCACGCAGGATCTGAACCCGGGGCTGTTGGCCTCAGATCCCGCACCCTGCCTCACCTGCAGGGCTCTGCCTCACCTGCAGGGCTCCACCTCACTCCCCGGCCCAGGCAGGGCCTGCCACCCCCGCGCAAAGGCGGGGCGCCCCAGGGAGCTGCACAGGTTTGTCCTAAGGTTAAGGCAACAGGAGGGCGGAGAGCAAAGGGCAGAGAGCAGAGGCTGAAGCCTCGCGGTGGGGCGCCGTCACCCCGGCCCTTCATCCCCGCGGCTCCCTGTGGGCAGAGCCGGGCGTCGGGGCGGCACCGGAGTGGGAAGGGAAAGCCCTGTCCCTGAACCAAGCCCGGGCGCCCACTCGGACGGGGACGGACACGCGGCGGAGCAGCTGGTTTTACCAGGGTGGGCGAGGACTCCATGACGGCAGCGGGTCGGGACACAGCGACGGCTCAACCAGAGGACAGATGGAGCGGTAGACTCTGCACTGACCGAACTCCAGGTGGCTGGCGACTCCGACCCCGCCCCCTCAGCCGGCAGACTCCAACGCGCAGAGAGACCGAAGCCTCCCACCCCGCCCCTCAGCCCAGGCCCCGCCACGCCCCCTGCCACGCCCCCTCAGCTTCCTAATGGCGTGACGCCGTCCCACCCTTCTCAGCGCCCGGACTCCGCCCCCTTTCACCATCTTGGTTGAGGAGGCCCCTTGGCCCCGCCCCTCAAGCGCTCAGGCCACGCGACCCTTCCCCTCTTTTCAATCCCATAACTCCCTTCCCGCCCTTCGGATTCGCTCTCCGACTTCCAGCCCTCTTCCTTCCCCCTGGTTACAGACACTCCCCCAATGGCCCCGCCTCTCGCTCCCAGGCGCACCCACTTCCCCCTGTCGTCCCGCCCCTTGCTCTCAGACTACTCTACCTCTACCCCCATCCCCGTCCTCAGACACGCCCCTGTCCCCGTGCGCCTTGCTTTCAGGCACGCCCCCTTCCCCTGACCCTGCTTTTAAATTCCAGCCCGCGAAGCCGCCTCTTGGCATGAAGCGGGCTGCGTCCTGATGTCTTCTCGGTGGCAGCCCCTCACCTTGGGTAGCTGGGACCCCGCGCAACCACCGAGCCGGGGTCAGGGGGCGGGCGTACGAGCTGTCAGTCACCCAGGCGGTCCCAAAGACCCGCGCCCGTGGAGGCCTCTCTGGGCCTCGGGAGAAGTGAGGCGGTTTAGACCCGCCCGTCCCCGGTGCCTACCCCACCGCAGGTCCGGTGGCCCCGGCCAGCCAAGGCACTTCTGATCCTAGGGAAGAACAACGTCCATCCCCAAACTGGGGCGGCGGCGGAGGTCCAGACCCACAAAAGCCCCCGTGCTGGGGTCACATCCTGAACCCGCCTGCCCATGGGCAGTAATCATAAACCGCGATTGTGGGGCACTTGTGGTGTGCAAAGCGCTTTGCAAACGTTATTATTCCGCTAGGAGGTAAATGCTAGGTATCATCCCCCTTTTACAGCTGGGGAAACCAAGGCAGACAGGCTAGGAGTCACACCGCGCTACGTATCTGAAGTTCAGGGCTTCCGACTGCAGCCCCAGAGCCCGTCTACACTGCCTGGAGCAAGCGGAGCGGCAGCTTTCTCATCTGTGAAAGGCCGTGGACGATGATTTCTCTTCTCAGTAAGTTTCCATAGATGTCCTGTGTTTTTTACAAAAACAAAAACAAACAAAAAAAAAAAAACAAAGGGAAAAACCCAGCAGGGTAGATCAGTACATTAAAAAGTCCCAAGCATGGGCGCGGGGCGCCCTCCCACCCCTTCTGAGCCACACTTGCTCTTTCTTCATTCACTTCTGATTTTGTTCGTGTGCTGGTTCTTCTGGTGTAATCCTTGCTTGCTTCACCCTGCATCAGTTGGAGAAGGTCTTTTCATGCTTCTCTATATTTACCACAGACCTTAGTATTCCATTCCCTTCACGTACCACAGTTTGTTTATTCCCAATCAATGGGCATTTATTTTGTTCTTGTTCTTTGCTACTATAAAAAGTGCTGCTATAAATATTTTGGTGTATATGGGGACTTTATTCTTATCAAAGATTGCCTTGGGCTGTAAGCCAACTTATGGAATCTGTGGATCAAAGGGTGCAGATGTTTGGGAATAGACAGTTTCTAAGGTAATTTCCAGCTGTCTATAACCCTATGACCTAGAGTGAGGCTGGGGATCAACAGGGCAATTTCTGGCCTTCCCAGTTTGGAAAGGATTGTCTGAAATGATGAACTCCTTTTATGTACAAGTTGGTTTGTTTAAGTGCAAGTTAAATATAACAAGTTTCCATTGCCACACAATAGTATCTAGGGATGGGGAGGCTGTGGCTTTGAGGCCACATGTGACCCTCTAGGTCCTCAAGTGTGGCCCTTTGACAAATCCTCTAGAGGGCCACATGTGGCCTCAAAGCCACAGGCTCCCCACCCCTGGATATGTTATAGGGATGAATTCAATTTTAGAAAGAAAGAAGTATTTCCTCTGCTTTAAATAACCACCATGAAAACGCCTTGCTTTTCTGTGAATTCTATGCAGGAGTTTTGTTCTAACAGAAGAAACACCCCTAAGCTTTCCATCATTTCTGACGAGATTCTTATGTTGATTATAATAACAGTAACAATAATGCACAAAATAATTTTTGTTTCTCTTGGACCAAGTCAATCTAGTGGGTGATTCAGTGATGAGACAGATTATGCAAATGCCCAAATGTGAAAAGGCAGGGGCAAGACAAGAGAAGTTCAAAATTATAATTTTGGTGAACTTGACAGGGGCAAAAAAAAAAAAAATTAGGACATTCTCCACCTGTGAACACCATCTGTTGGTGTTTGCTGGAATGGAGGAAAGAGCCTAGGCATCTACTTACCCTATGGATTAGGAGAGTTCATACCTCTTTGGGAGGACTGAAGACAGAAACTCAGGCTAATAGTACTGGACATCATTGACAACTAATCCTGTAAGGGACTTGGGTGTGACCAGTAGTTCCCATAAAACCAAGAAGTGTACCCTAACTGAAGAACTACGTGGGCTGCAGCCACATATAGAATTAAACTGAACAGAAAATCACACTTCATGGACTCTAGACTCAGTGAACTCTAGTGAACTCAGATGAAAAGAGAGGTGATCATACCCTAGAGCCACTCTAAAAGGATGCAGCTGTTTAAATGACATCCTATTAAATTTACATGTTTAAGGAAGTTTATCTCCATATTTACTCAGAATAAAAGTCTAGGTGGAGTTTTGCACTGGAGGTGGGGTTGCTTTCTAATTGTTGAAGGGCTGTTAAATAGAAGAGAGATGTGATTTGTTCTGTTTGGCCACTGGCAGAAGAAACAGAATCTAGGAGTGAAAGTTGCTTGATTCCAGGAAAAACTTCCCACTAATTAAAGCCATCCCAAACTGGTGCATCAGGAGTTGGTGGGCTCCCAGCCTGGCAGGTCTTCAAGGAGCTGTTGTTGTTTACTAAATTATCTTGGCAAGTCCTTTCAGGTATGAGACTAGATGGCCACAGAGACTCTTCCAACTCTTGAACTCTGTAGTTCCATCTCCATTTACTTTCAAACAGAATCTTTCATAAGTTTAATTTACCAGTGAAGTTATTTTTCATGGGTTTTAAGAACCGTAGTGGCAGACATCACAGAGCTTTGAAAGGATAGGATCTTTTGGGAAGTTTTCTACCTGCAAATGCCAGGACCTGGAAACTACTTTTAATTCTAACCTGACTTTCCTGGTAGAAAACTCCCCTCACATCCATCAAAATGGCAAAGTTGACAGAAAAAAAAGAAAAGGAAAATGACAAGTATTAAAGTGACTTTGGGGAAAAGGGCACATTGATGCACTCTTGCTGAATCTTTCCACATTAAAGAGCTTTAGTTCAGTAATGGAGAAAGCAACATGTCAGGCCGTTGAGTAGGACTTGAGAGGTGAGGCCACTAATCCTTTGCTTCCTCACTCTGCCTGCTATAATACAGGCACTTTTGACAGGGTAGAATGAGAATTCTTAGTAAGAAAACAGATTCAGAAAGATTGCCACTTTGTGTCACTTCATACTCTATGAATTAACACTTTATGACCAAGTGCCAGTCGGCTTCAGAGCAAGGAATGAGTGTAATCTAATAATACAAATGGCCCCACCTCTATTGAAGTAGTCTGATGTTTATGTCTGGGCTTTTCCCTTACTCATGTACAAACTCTTTCTAGTAGAATCTCTATAGGGCTTCAGGCATTCACCAATAAACTCCAGATCAAGGGAAAACCTAGTTACAAAAGCTTGGTTGAAATTATCTGAAGAACAATCAGTAATCACTATTTCTAGGGAGTGGATTAATATTAGTTCTGAGATTCCTTAAGCCATAGACAGGCACATTATTCCCTCTTTGGTCCAGTCCTATAGATTAGAAGAGTTCATATGTCTCTTTGGGAGAACTACAGATTTTATGGATTATTTTTAGTTAATTTGACTACTTTCTCCATCGCTTTTGCTGTTTCACATTGGAAATTTAACTCTGGATTGATTGATACAAACATGATCAATAAGATCTCCTCCCACTAGAGGATGACATTATCTTTTTAATGTATGCCGCCCCCCACCAATAATAACTCAGTTTATCTCAATCTAGAAAAGTTGGGCCGTATTTCAGGAGGCTTTTGTCTACTAACAAATTTCTGTTCATGTTGCCAAGTATATTTTGGCATCTTTTGAGTTGAAGCTGAAGAGTGCCTTCTTCAAATGATTTAGCCTGCTGTACAATGGAAAATGTACTTGATTTTGAGTCAAAAGGACTGATATGCAAATCCCAGCTCTGTTTCTTACTACCATGAGTGACTGTGGGCAAAGCACTTCACTTTTGTGAGCTTCTCAATCTTTGTCTATAAATGGGAAGGCAGTAATTTTCTCCACCATTCTCCTATAGTATAGACAAGTGAAATTCCAGGATAATCTATATGATTCTAGTACTAGAGTAATTTACTCACCCCAACCCAAATATTAGCCCTGAGGTTACAGGCTAGCCTACACACATACCCC
Organism: Gymnobelideus leadbeateri; assembly: GCA_011680675.1. Lineage (NCBI taxonomy): Eukaryota > Metazoa > Chordata > Mammalia > Diprotodontia > Petauridae > Gymnobelideus > Gymnobelideus leadbeateri. Next base: position 1,036,095 of record WOXC01004486.1, read on the forward strand.
TCTACTCCCCTGGCCCAGACCCCTGCAAACTTTTTTTTTAACCTGTTGATAACTCTGGTTGGGGAAGGAGCAACCAACCTGTAATTCAGCAGTGAAGTATTGGCAGTAGCAAGCTAGCAGAAAAGTAGCAGATGAAACTCGGTAACAAAAGCAGCCCAACAAAAGACATGTCAGCATGCCACAGCTCTGGAGAAAACAGCCTAACAAATCGCATCTTCAAATCTGCTGGGATGCAATGAGAGCTTTGGAGATGAAGAGGCATTATACATACGAGGCAACCCTGGAAACTTGATTTGCCTGAGCTTTGAGTTTCCCAGTGGTGGCTCAGAAATCCATGAGTGTGTGTGTGTGTATTAGTTAATGGTGATGGGTCCCTATTAGTTACTTTGCTATTTTGTCTAGTTAAATGCTTTTGTTTTTAGTTAGTCTTCTCTCATTTTCTATTTTTTTTTTTTGCAAGGGAGAAGGCAGGGCAATTGGGGTTAAGTGACTTGCCCAAGGTCACATGTGTTAAGTGTCTGAGGCCACATTTGAACTCAGGTCCTCCTGACTCCTGACTCCAGGGCCAGTGCTCTCTATTCATTGCTCCACCTAGCCACCTCCTTCTCTCATTTTCTTAAGTTAAAAAAATTGGGGGAAACATTGGCTAGGAGCTACAGAGCTGTGGTGTTGAACACATGTTGATTTAAAGAATGACTTTAAGTTTTTCAAATCTCCTGCTCACATTCAGAACACTGATAATATGAAAGCAGTTTTGACTGAGAGCTGTAGTCTTCCATTAGTATTTTCTGTGCAAAGAGTACACTCCATTCCAGTAGTCTTCAGGAGAATTGGTGGGGAAAAAAACGTCTTAGATGGGGTTAAAAACTTAAGAAGGACAGAGAGTAGTTTCTGGAAAAATGAAGTGGATTTTCTTTTTTTTTTTTAAGTACATTTTATTTATTCTTTTTGTCTTTACATCACAATCATTTCCTACACTCTCTGCAGACAACCCTTCCTTGTGAAAAAGAAAAAAAAATAATAAGCAAAAACATCTAATACAGAGGTTGTATTTGACAGTGCACAGGAAACCATATGCAGTTCTTATAGTCTTACTATCAACGCAACCTAGAAAATGTCTTTGATATAAGAGAATGTTTCATTCTTTTCCAGAATCTTCACTGGTTTTTCCACTCCTGAGGAGGAACATAGATTATATCCATCCCTCTAAATAATAACTTGTAATACCCAAAAGCTGTTAAAGGTGGAATAAGCATGGGATTGAGAGGAGCAGAAAATGTAGATAGACTAGAAAACCTTGAAGTTATCCAGCTGGAAGCTAAGTTGCAGGCTCCTTGAATCTGCAGTATCTGGGACAACAGAGAGCTTATCTTTCATGAAGAGGAACCCTCTGTCAGTTGGTAGTACCAGGATTTTAATTCAAATTGAACTTAAAGAGCATTTAATTGTCTACTTTGTCTAAAGCTCTGTGTTAGATGCAGGGATACAAAGACAAAATAATTTCTACCTTTAAGGAGCTTACAAACTACTAGGTGTTGGGGTAGACAAGCAAGGAGATAAGTAAATATAATTTGCAAGGGATGGAGGACACTAACAACTGGGGGTGGGAGGAATGGGGAAAACCTCCAGTAGAAGCTGGCATATGAGTTGAGTCTTGAAGTGTATGGCCTTTTGACTGAGTCCAAAGCCCTTTTAGTGATACTAAAAGGCCGTGGTAAGGAGGGATGGCATCCAGGCATGAGGGATACCAAAGGCATGTTGCCATTTGTGAAACAATACATAGATCAGTTTTGGCTGGAACAGATGATGTGAAGGAGAATAATGTGAAATCAGTCTAAAAAGATAGGTTGGAGTCAGTGTGAAGGGTTTTAAATGCCAAAAAGAGAAATTTATATATATTATCCTAAAAAACAATGACTAGAGGAATATGGCCAGACCCAAGCTTCAGAAGTATCACTTTGGCAGCTGTGGAGAATGGATTGGAGAAGAAAAAAGACTGAGGCAGGGAGAACAAATTGGCAAAAAAGGAAAAGGACAAATGCTGGTGGGACTATAGGAAGACAGGCCCACTAACACTCTTTTGGTGGAGGTACAAATTGAAATAGCCATTCGGGAAAGCAATTTGGAACTGTGCCCATAAGTATACTTTGATTCAGCAACACTACTATGAGGACTATGCTGCAAAGAGATCAATAAAAGGACGCATATGTACAAAAATATTTGTAGCAACTCTTTCTGTAGTGAAAGAACCAGAAATGAAGACATGGTTTCAGAGAAGCCTGAGAAGGCTTATATGAACTAATGTAGTTAATGCTCATAAATGAGCAGAACCAGGAGAACAACTTATACTATAACATCAACATTGTGAATATGAACAGTTTTCAGTTTGGGAAGACATAAGAATTCTTATCAATGAAATGATTAACCATGATTCCAGAGTACCAATGATAACACGCCACTCATGTCCTGACATAGAGGTGATGGACTAACATACAGAATGAGATATGCATTTTTTGATATGGCCAATATGATCGTTTGTGTTGCCTGACTATACATATTTGTTTAAAAATAAAAGCATTTTTGTTTTGGTGTTTTTTTTTCCAATTGGAGAGGGAGAAAAAAAAATTTTTTTAATTTAAAAAATGGATTTTATTACCACGGGACCATGGGGGCACAAACAAATCAGACAGTGCTTTGGCACAGACATTGTGCGGGTTTTATAGAGGTTCCATAGCCAGGTTACTTAAGCTGAAATGACAGTGATGTAAACTGAAACTACAGTGATTAGTCAGTGTACATTTGAAACCACAATCAGTGATTGGTCAGTATACATTTGAATTTCCTGCTGGCTCAAAACCCTAGGCAGATCAATCAAGGGAAAGGAAGGGGTGGGGGTCGTGCTTGTTTTCAGATCAATTAAGGGAAGGGAAGGTGGAGTTCTCTGCTAGAAAATTTTTTTAAATGCTTGAAAGTTGAAATGTTGATTAAGAATTTTTTTTAAAAAGACTTTTATGAACTGATGCAGAGTAAACAGAACCAGGATAACAATTAATACAGGGACAGCAACATCATAAAGACAACTCTGAAGGACATAAAACACAATAACCAAATATAATTTCAGAGAACTAGTGATGGAGCACACTACCCCTCTCCTGACAGAGAGGTAAAGGACTCAAGATGTGGACTGAGGTGTGTTTGGACATGGCCAATGAGGGAATTCGTTTTGCTTGACTATGCATATTTGTTAAGAGTTTTTTTCTCCTTCTTCTTTAATGAGAACAGGGAAAGTATTAGATAGAAAAATAACTGCCTGTTGACAAAAAAAAAAGCCACCCCACAATAAATGAAAACACCAAGAAAACTTTACAATGCCTGCTCTCTTTCTACCTCTGCAGTACTGTTGCGTTACTCTCCCCCTTGTGCTAACACTGGGTTGCAGCCAGGTTTCCTGACTGTAAGTCCACCTTCAAGAGGTGAGCATGTTCTACACGGAGAGTTTCTCGAACAGCTCATTGTTTTTTTTTTTTTTAAAGCAATTGGGGTTAAGTAACTTGCTCAAGGTTACACGGCTAGTCATCATTCTGGGTGCTCATTTTCTGAGACCGGATCTGATCTCGGGTCATCCAAACTCCGAGGCCGGCGCTCTTACTGCGCCACCTAGCCGCCCCTTTAGGGCAATTGGGGTTAAGTAACTTACCCAAGGTTACACGGCTAGGTTTTTGTTTGTATGGATTAAGTGTCGGAGGCCGGCTCCGAACTCAGGTCCTTCTGATTCCAGGGCCGGAGCTCTATTCACTGCGCCACCTAGCCGCCCATCGAACAGCTCATTGTTTAACTGATTCTTGTACCCAGGGAGGTAAGGTATCTTGAAACAGAACCAAATGAATTACAATATGTAGTATATGTGATTTTCGTTTCAGTATGCAGGTTGGCTCCAGTGTTTTGAGGTTCCTGTAGTTGATATGAATGATAACGAGGTGGTGAGCCCTCTCTAGGTGATGGTGCTAAGTCTCGAATGCCACCATTAAAGCTCAGAGCTTCTTCGACCAGTGTGTGTGTGTGTGTGTGTGTGTGTGTGTGTGTGTGTGTGTGTGTGTGTGTGTGTGTAAGTACTATACACATCAGTGGAACAGGGTAGATTTGTGATCAGTTTAGACAGGGGTGGGGAACTTGTAACCTCAAGGCCACATGTCACCTTCAAGGTCCCAGTGTATGGCCTTTTGACTGAGTCCAAGTTTTACAGAACAAACGCTTTTATTAAGGGGATTTGTTTTGTGAAGTTTGGATTTAGTCAAAGGGCCACACTTGAGGACCTAGAGGGTCACATGTGGCCTTGAGGCTGCAGGTTCCCCGCTTCTGGTCTAGGAGAAAATGGCTTCTGTTACAAATTGGGGGATCTTTTCACAATGAATGGTTGGTGAAAGTTGGAATATCTCAAGATGGAGGTACATATATGTAAATGTGATTTAGTTTCCTAAAGATGTTTTTGGCCATGGAAGACTTCTGGATTTTGTAACAGTTTGGTGAAGGACTCTCTCAAGAACAACTCAGGAATGAAGTGGCTGCAGTAATCCATGAAACTACAAAACTTCTGTATGGCATCCACTTTGTGTGGCCCCATTCTTACTCTCTGTTAGCTCATGAAGTACCCCAGGAATTCCATACCCTGGTTGAACTAGCATTTTCCAGATTCACATAGAGCTGGTATTTGTGGATACAGGCCACTATACTGTAGGCTAGCTGGTTGTGCTGGTCATCTTCCTGGAAGCATACCAGGATGTCGTCCAGGTCAACCATAACCCCATAGCCCAGCAGTTGTCAAAAGATGATATTCATGAAACTCTGGAATGTTACCAGGATATTACATGGTTTGAATGGCATGAAAGTATACTCTAGCTGGTCATATGGAATTTGAAGTGTTTCTTTCATTCATCGGCTTCCCATATACACATCAGATTATAGTAAACGTCACTATCTGGAATAATTGGTCCAGGATTAACAGGAGATGGTACCAGTTCTGGGCAGTGAGGGCAAATGAACATACTGCTCTTCACAAAGCATCTTTGGGAGAACTCTCTCCACACATTCATCTCCAAAGATTCCTAAAGGATAGGGATTTCTGATTCTTTCAGGAAATACAGGGATGGTGGCACTGGGCCTTTGTACCATTTAATACAATGATGAATTCCCCATATTTGCTAGGTGCTCCAGAATGGTGGGGATGGTTAGATACAGTTCTGGATACATTAATGAAAACCAATGATAATCTTTAGTGGATTCCATGTGATGGGATATATATATATATATAGTACCATCTAAAATACATCTCCAACCCCTCCCCACCCCCAAACCTCTTACACCTAGAAAGTAGACGTGGATGATAGCCAGTTTTAGGAGTTCATGATGACTTTCCATCTAGGCTTCAAAAGACAAATCAGGGTACCAAGACCTGAGGAGACTGGGTACCAATCCACGATTTATGTCACCACTGTATGACTTGGACATATACTGGGTCTTCTTTTTGGCCAGGAATGTAGCTATAAAGTTTCTGGGTGTCCTTAACTTAATGGAAAACCTATGACTAGAGCACCTGAAAGCTGCAGAATTCAAGATTCAATTACAACTGCCCTGAGGGACAGGTTTCAGTGGACAGAGACTTGGGAAGAGGCATTTTCACTGGGTATCTCTACTGAAGAATCTGGCTGACTGAAATACAAATAAAGGCTTTCTGTTTGTAACCTAAATGCTCTACATCTAATGGAGACAATTAGTGAACTGGTAGGAGATAAGCTTTCTGAAATTAGAGGATCATATATTCAGAGATGGAAAGTATCTTCAAGAAACATCAAATCCATTCCCCTTGTTTTATAACTGAAGTAAAAAGGTAACCCATCCAGAGAGGTTAGATGACTTGTCCAGGGTCACATAGCTAGTAATAATCTGAGGTGGGATTTGAACCTAGGTTTTCTTGACTCCAGAACCAGAACTTTATTTGCTAAACCACACTGCCTTGTGGAACAGCCTCTATGCAAGGAAAGATGAAAGAAAAGAGGGCACTTTGGGCAGTAGATAAGTAGATCTGACAGAGGTTGAGTAAAGGGTATATGCAAAACTACCAAACTCTATGGGGATCCAGAAAGCAGTTAACAGAGAATGAAGGACTGATATGGAATATGACCTGTGATATGTACAAAAGAAACAAACTTGAGGACCTTATATGTATTGATATCTCTTGCATGTCTCTCCTTTACTGTTTCTAGATGAGTGGAAAGAACAGTTGTCAAGTGTGGAAAAATCTGTGAGTTTATCATCTTATTTAAATTACAAAATACAAAATATAAAAAAAATTACAAAAATTAAAATACAATGATTTTGTAAGTTAGTCAATACAAGTCTTTTTTTCCTTGCTTTACAGATGGGGAAACTGAGGCTGAAAGGAGATAAGTGATTTGCCCATGGTCAAAGGTAGGGCTTAAACCCAAGTCTTTCTGACTTCAAGTCCAATACTGTATCCACTATGGCAAACAGCCATGCCAAAGACATGCCAAAGACACTTTTATAATCTTGCACAAATGTTTGTATGAAAGTTTTCCTAGTTTCTATATTTGGATCAAATTCTCCATGCATATGAACAATTTTCTTAAAATTTTTATATTTATTTTCAGCACCACCAAAAAACCCTACCCCAAAGTAAAAAAGTTTTGTACTATACTGATCAATAAATATATCTTCTATTTTCAAGGTGATATGTATGTGATATTTTTTGGGAAAAATCTGTCAACACTTAGGGAGCAGTCTTAAGATTGTGGTATTCCTTGGCAGGATGTGAGGTAGGTCTGCACCTCTTCCAATGCCCGTATTCATTCTGGTGAGTTTAGATGAGGTTAGCCATACCTCCCATTTGTACAAACTCCTCCTAGTTAAGTGGTACTGAAATGGTGGGATCCAAACTAGGCATCCTGGCCAAAGGCAGAGGAATCCCTCAGTGCTCAAGTACAAAAAGATGATCTTAAAAGGGAATAAATGCTACATCCCCCCAGGCCAGGCCACCTCATCTCAGAGGAGAGATACCAATAGTAATCATAAATTAACCAACATACAATCATACCAACTTATTCCAAGACGAAGCTTGACTCAGAAATTGAAACAATTTGGTACAATTAATTATTAATGCCTTAGCTTGCTGGGGTTGTCTTATATTTCAGTAGGCCTTCTAGAGTCTGAGGTTTTGGTTTTTGTTTTGCCTTAAAAAGCCAGGTCTGTACAGAAGTGGGGTGCCATGTCTATTTACCCAGCATCAGCAAAGCAATAGTTACCTGCTGAGCTGTCAGCACTTGAGAGCTTTTCATTGCATTAAGAAAGGAACTGGGAACTAAAAGCAGAAATAGCCAAATCTTAGTCTCAGTAAGAAAGCCAGGGATCAAAATAGAATGTTAGAGAAAGTGTTACCAGTTCAGAACAGGTTAGATACATAGACTGGGAAGGACAAACCAGGATAAGGAATAAAGAAAAAGCAGTAGGATGAATTCAAAGATGAGGACAATAAAATCAAGGTAGGAAAAGAACAACCATTTAAGATATTCAGCTCCTGTTCAATTGTAAGATCTTTTGAAGCCAGTTCATTTCTTGCTAGCCTTTTCTCTTGTGCTATAAAAGGGGTCTCCATCTGAAAGGTGTCAAACTCCAAGGATATTATAATTTCAAGTATGAATTCTGATGCCAAGTAAGGTCTGAACTCTGGCTGAAGGCTTTCCCACATTCATGACATTTAAAGGATTTTTTTTCCAGTATGTACCAGCTGGTGTTTAGTAGGGGATGATCTATCTCTGAATGCCTTCCCACATTTATGACACTCATAGGGTTTCTCACTAGTATGAATTCTCTGATGTCAAACAAAGGCTGGACTTGGGCTGAAGGTTTTTCCACATTCATTACATTTATAGGGTTTCTCTCCAGTATGGATTTTTTGATGTTCATTGAGCTGTGCATGTTGGCTGAAAGTTCTCCCACATTTGTAACATTCATAAGGTTTTCCAGTATGAATTCCCTGGTGTTGAGCAAGATTTGTACTCAGTCTGAAGGCTTTTTCACATTGGTTACATTCATAGGACTTCTATCCAGTATGAATTCTCTGATGTCCAGTAAGGTGTGCATGTCTTCTAAAAGTCTTCTCACATTCCTGACATTCATAGGGTTTTTATCCAGTATGAATTCTCTGATGTTCAGTAAGATTTGTACTTTTGCTAAAGGCTTCCCCACATTCCTTAAATACATACGGTTTTTCTCCAGTATGAGTTCATTGATGCTGAATAAGGTTTATACACTAGCTAAAAGCTCTCTCACATTCTTCATAGGGTTTCTCTCCAGAATGGATTCTCTGATGTTCAGTAAGTTGTATTCTCCAAATGAAGGCTTTCCCATAATCACTGCATTCATAAGGTTTTTCTTTTTTTTTTCAAATGCTTTATTAACTTCTGTTTTACTTTATTCATTTCCGCCAGTTTTTGTGTTACAAACTTTCTCCCTGTTTTTCCCCTACCTACCTCCCCAAAATAGCAGTCCCGCAGGCTATCCCCTCCTCTTATTTCCCAATTACATATAAAATAGTATTAATAATAGTATATATATTTTAAACATTTGGTTTTAAAACTTTGAATTCTAAATTCATTCCCTTCTTCCCTTGTCACCCACCCTTACTGGGAAGATAAGCAATTCAATATAGGTTGTACATATGTAGCTAATGCAAAACATTACCATAGTAGATGTATTGTAGAAGACTGATTATATTTCCCTCCCTCCTATCCCACCTCCCACTTGTTCTATTCTCTACTTTGGTCCTGCCCCTTTTTAAAACGGTGTGCTTCCTACTTCCCTCCCTCCCAGCCTGCCCTCCCTTCCATCGCTCCCCCCTCTCAATCCCTTCCCCCCTACTCTCCTGTAAGGTGAGATATCCTATTTCATGTGTATGTCATTCCCTCCCTGAGCCAAATTCAATGATTATAAGGTTGACCCATTCCCTTATGCCTTCCTATTCTTCCCCTCCATTGTACCCATTTTCCCTTGCCTCTTCTATATGAGATAGTTTGCCCCATTCTATCTTTCCCCATCTCCTCTCACTTCTTGATTTCACCTTTTAAGTATCATCCCTTCCTATTAAATTGGTCCTGTGCCCTCTATATATGTATACCTGTAAACATATATATACACATTCACATATGTATTCTTATGCCTATATACCCTCTCATAAAGACTGTATATGTATATGTATATAAATATACATACATATATATGCATATAAATATACATACATACATACATATATATATACACATTTCTATTCCCTTCAACTATTCTCATACTGAGAAAAGTCTCCTCAGTTACAATTATTGTTTTTCCATGTAGGAATGTAAATAGTTCAACTTTGATAAGTTCCTTATGATTTCTTTTCCCTGTTTACCTTGTCATACTTCTCTTGCTTCTTGTATCTGAATGTCAGATTTTCTACTAAAGTCTGGTTTTTTCTTCAAGAATGCTTGAAAGTCCTCTAATCCACTGAATGACCATATTTTCCTCTGAAACATGATACTCAGTTTTGCTGGGTAGGTGTAGCAGCAAGCACCCCAACATCCCCAGGATGGCTGCCAACACAGGTTCTTAGATCTGCTTTTCAAAAGGAAAGCAACTCAAAATCAGTTAACAAGCTTACTTTAATCAAACAAACATATATCATTTACCTAGTTCAGGGGAAAAAGGTCAGCACCCCGAACTTCAGAGTATACAGACAGTAGTTTCAAAACAGAGAAGCAGACAGGTTTCCAAACTGTCCAACCATTTACACATCACAGTTACCAGAGAGGGAAGCATCAACATCTGGTTTTTCAAAGCCAGGGGGCTCTCAACAGCTGCTCAGAGTCTCATCTGGTCAAATCACACAACACTTCTCAAAGTGAGCCCCAAAGCAAAGCCTCCCATCAGGGTTTATATAGCCTTCTCCTGGCTCAGAGAATGTAACAACCTTCTTGACCCACTGCCCTATCACAAAGTATCAAGGTGTGGGCTTTCCTGAAAAACAAGCCTCCCACCACAGGCTCCAGGTGCACTTAACCTAGGGGCAGGAAAGATCTTTAAATTTGCATTTCCATTACATTTGGCCCCAAGATCTTTCATGCCCATAGCATACACAATTAACATTTGAATTATCACTAAACATCTCTTAGGTCACATTTTCCAGGTGCATCTAAAGTTACCAAAGTGACCACTGGGCCTTAAACAAACATTGCATTATCACATCGATTTAAAACAAGAGTGCAAATAAAGTTTTCTTGGGAGGAGGGGGGTGTCCTTCCCATAACGCAGTTCTAGCCCCTGCTTCCAAGTCGAGAGAGGGGGCTGGACAAAAAAACCAACATGGGGTCCTTGGGGGTCCTTGGTACTTCACCCCACCCACCATAGTTACAAGTCCATCCCCCTCCTGGGTCCCAAACTGTGGGATGAAGGAAGGAAACACATTCAGTGCCCCTGCTTTGCCACACAGTCCTTATCTTGTCCCTTGGCTGAATTCCAAACTCCTGGGTTCCTTTTCCTCCAGCAGAAGGCAGCAGTTCCTGGCTTCTCCACAGGTCTTGATGCAGGCAGCTCACCATTCTTGCTCTCAGTTCAGGGAAGTCAGCATGCAGGCCATTCTTCTCTCCTGGTCCATGGCTCCACAGAATCACAGCTACCACAACTGGGAAACAAACAATTATCCCAGCCCCCATACTTTCCTTTTACTCAGCAGATCCAATCCTTGTCGCCATATGTAGCAGCAAGCACCCCAACTTCCCCAGGATGGCTGCCAACACAGGTTCTTAGATCTGCTTTTCAAAAGGAAAGCAACTCAAAATCAGTTAACAAGCTTACTTTAATCAAACAAACATATATCATTTACCTAGTTCAGGGGGAAAAGGTCAGCACCCCGAACTTCAGAGTATACAGACAGTAGTTTCAAAACAGAGAAACAGACAGATCAAGCAGACAGGTTTCCAAACTGTCCAACTATTTACACATCAATACCAAATCACAGTTACCAGAGAGGGAAGCATCAACATCTGGGTTTTCAAAGCCAGAGGGCTCTCAACAGCTGCCCAGAGTCTCATCTGGTCAAATCACACAACACTTCTCAAAGTGAACCCCAAAGCAAAGCCTCCCATCAGGGTTTATATAGCCTTCTCCTGGCTCAGAGAATGTAACAACCTTCTTGACCCACTGCCCACTCACAAAGTATCAAGGTGTATGCTTTCCTGAAAAACAAGCCTCCCACCACAGGCTCCAGGTTCACTTAACCTAGGGGCAGGGAAGATCTTTAAATTTGCATTTCCATTACAGTAGGTGATTCTTGGTTTTAATTCCAGGTTCTTTGACCTGTGGAATATCATATTCCAGGCCCTTCTGTCCCTCAGTATAGAAGCCACCAGATCCTGAGTTATCCTGATTATGTTTCCACAATATTCAAATTGTCTCTTCCTGGCTGCTTGTAATATTTTCTCCTTGATCTGGGGATTCTGGAACCTGGCATTAATATTCCTAGGAGTTTTCTTTTGGGGATCTTTTTCAGGAGGTGATCTGTGGATTCTTTCAACCTTTATTTTGCCTTCCGGTTCTAAAACATCAGGGCAATTTTCCTTGAGACTTTCTTGGAGGATGATTTCTAGGTTTTTTCTTTGATCATGGCTTTCAAGTAGTCCAATAATTTTTAAATTATTTCTCCTGGATCTTTTTTTCCAGGTCAGTGATTTTTCCCATGAGATATTTCACATTACCTTCTTTCACTTGTTTGGATCTGTTTAACAGCATTTTGATTTCTCAAAGAGTCACTAGCTTCCCTTTTGTCCATTCTAAATCCAAAGGAAAGATTCTCCTCAGTGAGCCTTTGAGATTCTTTTTTCCCATCTGGAAAATTTGGCTTTTTAAGGCATTCTTTTCCTCATTGCCTTTTTAAGCCTCTTTTGCCATTTGAGTTAGTCTATTTTTTAGGGTGTTACTTTCCTTAATCAGGCTGTTGACTCTCCTTTCATAATTTTCTTGCATCATTTTCATTTCTCTTCCCAATTTTTCCTCCACTTCTCTTATCTGCTTCTTAAGGTCCTCTGTGGCCTGTAACCAGCTCATATTTTCATTTGAAGCTTTTGGTGCAGGAGTTCTGACCTCACAGTCCTCCTCCTGTTCCATGCTTTGATCCTCTTTGCTCCCAAAATAGGAGCCTAATGTTGAATTTTTCTGTTTATTTTGTTTCCTTTGCCTAGGCATGTTGCCCCTCAAGTACTTGACTTTTGGGCTTGTTTCCACAGTAGGACTCTGCCACCAGCCAGGGGAGCTTCTGTCCCAAACGCTAGGGTTTTCTCAGTTGCCGGAGGTATTAGTTGGGTGCCCTCTCTGAAGCCTCCACATGCTCTGGCAAGCTGGTCACACACCCCAGGACCTCCACCCCAGACCACAATCCAGGTCCAAGAAGATTAAAGCAAGAGCGATTACCCCCCATACTGGTCTCCCCGTACTCCTACAGTCTGCAGGTGAGGAGCTAAAGTTGCAACATGATGCCGACTGCACTGAGGCCTCTCAGTGGCTTCTTGCTGTCGGGGGAAAAGCTGATGCTCTCCCCACTACTGGTCCCAAAGTCCACAGGGCACTGACCTCTCACTTTGTCCTTAGCATCTATGTATTGATAATTCTGGAAACAGCCACAGCTGCTAGTGATCTGAAGTCCCTCCAGCTGGCTGCAGGTCAGGCCCGCCTTGGGGCTAAAACCTCTGGCCCATGTGGGGCTGGAGCTGGCTCCCAGAGCAGTGTGCTGGCCACTCCCTGCCAGGTTGCTGGGCTGTCTTCAGTGGGAGGTTAGCTTCTCTCTGTCATTTTGTGGGTTCTGTAGCTCCAAAGTTTATTCAGAGTCCCCTTTTATATGGATTGGTGAAAATGGAAGCTGGAGCCTTGCAGAAGTTGTGTTTCTACTCCGCCATCTTGACTCTGCACCCTGAAAAAATATTTTGAGAACAGAAACTAACATTGTATATTAAGGTATATTCATATGAGGAAATCCAGAAAGCATAGGGGGTTAGCATGGAGAAAAACATCTAAGTGAAGTCATCTGTCTATATTATAGACCATCTGGACAGAAGGAGGAACTTTGCCATGCCACCCGCCAGGGCATTATACAGTAGTAATGGACTTTAATATTCCAGACTTCCGCTAAAGACCTATCAAAAGTAAAGCAAGTAGTGGTAATTTCTGGACTTGTCTTAATAATCTTGTTATTCAGAGTTGGCAATGACATAACTTCTATCCAAGGATCTGATTTTCATCAATAAGGACAAAATGGTTGCTGGGGTGAAAAGGATGTGAAGGCTGGGGTATATGATAATTATCCTATCTGAAAGGATCCTAACAGTAGGATTAATGACAGAAGAGGAAAAAGAAACCTGAGCAAAATCTAAAATGCATCCTAGAGTTTTACCAGAACAGATTTCAGGAATTTCAAGGCAGACTGAGGAACCTGCAGCCTTGAGCCTACATGTGGCCCTCTAGATCCTCAAGTACAAACTTCACACAACAATTAGATTCACTCAAAGGGCCTGCATTTGAGGATCTAAAGGGCCACATGTAGCCTTGAGGATGCAGGTTCCCCACCCCTGGTTTAGGGGAAGGACAGGTAGGATCCCATAACATAAAATTCTACAGAGGGAAGTCATCTGAGGAGAGATGGATTCTCAAGAATGAAATTCCCAAGCAACAAAGAGAAACAGTTTTAATAAGGAAGAAAAGAGGAGTTAACTAAAGAGCCTGACATGGATGCATAAGAAACTCACATACCCTCTTAGATTTTAAGAAGAATTTTACATAGCACTATGTACAGAAAGTCTATGTACAGAAGACAGAAACAAAGGCATTTAAAAGAGAATAAATTCATAATTACTGCAGGGTCCTAAAACAGGAGTATCAAGAAGTGCATCGGCATGAGCTCAGTCCAGCCAAAAAAAGAGAAAGTTCATCAGAAAAGTTTTATTTTGGTCTTTTTTAAAAGATATTGAAGGAAAGTGGGGAGGTCAAAGAAGAGATAGCCCAGCTGCTTGGATAGATTAGATAATAGTAAGCAACACAAACAGGGCAGGGCTGCTTAATTTTCAATTTTTTTTTCTTCTGTCAAAGAGAATGTTATTTTGGACTGGAAAGAACAAAACAAAAATGGCTACTAGGGACATGGGCATAAATTCTCTACAGTAAGAGATAGCAAGAGACTATCTGGCTGTCTTTGATGAATTCCTATCATCAGGTCCAGACAAACTAAATTCGTCATGGACACATAGTTAGCTATATGGTAGTTCATCTCAAAAATATCTTTTAAAAAGTCACCATAGTTATCTACAAGCTCAGTGAGTCAATACTATGTTATAGCCGACAAAAAAAACTAATGTATTCTCAGACTGTGTTCAGGGGCATAACACCCAACATTTCAAAGGCACTATATGATCCTACTACACTCTGCCATGGTCAGGCTCTATCTAGAGTACTGTATGCAGTTCTGGGTGCCACAAAGTAGGAAAGACATTGATAAACTTTAGTGTCCAGTGCAGGGTTATCATGCAGAACAGTGAAATATCTTGAGACCATTCCATATGAAGATCATCTGAAGGAAGTGGAAATGTTTAGTCTGGAAAAGACTTGGGAGGGCAAAGGGAGCATTGAGGAGGAAAGATACATGTTATCTGTCTTCAAAAAATTTTAGGGCTATCCTTTTGAAGAGACCTGTAATGCTTGGTCCCCAGAGAAATGGAACAATGAGTATAAAATGCAGAGAGGTAGATTTTTACTTGACATAAAAGGAAACTTCCAAACAATTTGATCTGCTCCAAAGTGGAAAAGGAGGTTAGTGGATTCCACTCTTAGTGGAAGTCAAACATTAGATGGCTGACCACCTGATGGGTATGTGGTAGAGGGGATATCTCCACAGATATAGGTTGGACTAAATATCCTCTGAGATCCCTTTCCAAACTATTTGCTTCCATGATTCACTTATTCATTTTTAAAATCAGTACCAATTAATTTTTTATAATTACTGCTTAATAGTATAAAATCTGGTACTTCAAGCTCCTTTTCCTTCCCTTTTTGGGAGAGGACAGAGAGGGCATTATTCCTGCTAAATCACCAAAGTCACATATACCATGTTTATTTCTGAGTCCATGTCTTTGTTCACAACATTTTTCTTTCTGGAATTTTCTCCTGCCTTACGTCCTAGTTTCTCACACAAGGCCTTTCCTGAGTTCCCTGACCCATGTTAGTCACAGAAAAATCAAAGAATTTTAGAGATGGAAGGAACTGAGAGATTGTGTTATACCCTCCCATCTCTTTACATTTTAGGGAAGTAAAGAGATTTATCTCAAGTCACACATTATATTTTCATTTTATTAACTCTCAATATGATTTAGTTATTTGTGTAAACATCTAATCTACCCTACTAGACAGTAAGCTCCATGATGGCCAGGATGGTACCTTATTCTTGGTTGTATCCCTCATAGTATGCATTTTGACACTGAATCATTTGTTTAAAGGCTCATATATTAAACACAGTTCAAGGGACCTTAGAGCCATCAAGTCCACACCTCCTTTACATTTTAGAGATGAGGAAAACTGAGGCACAGAGAGTTTAAGAGACTTGCCCAGGGTTTCAAAACTGGAGTCTGGGGTGGGATTTGAGCCCAGGTCTTCCAAACTTCAGGTCCAGTGCCCTGTCCATTATACCATGTTATTATACTGCCTTGAATTGTTCCTTAGTCTGTTGTTTGGCTCTTTTTTTTTTTTTGCTTTAAAGTATAGTATTTAAATACTTCATGTCTTTGTCTTGTCTTTCTGATTAGATTTCCATTAGAATCTGGTGGAATAGATGGAAAAAGAGACCAGGATAGTGAAGTGTAATTTAAGCATTGGGAGGAGAGATTTACATGAAGAGGTGGTCAACTGAGTCAAATATACCTAGAGTCAAATACAATCAAATTTTTCTTCTTTCACTGAAGAGAAATGATTTCTATGAATTTTGTAAACTCTTAGGAAGGTATTCAGAATTCAACAAATTCCTGCTACATAAAAGAATTAAGAGGGGGGAAACCCTTCTCTTCACCTGATACCAGAGTAGCAAATCAATGATTTCCTGAGTGGCAACACTATGCCTGACATGAGAAACAAGAAAAATATAAGAAAATAATAATGATAATCCCACACATTTCTACAGAGTTGTAAAATTTTCAGAGTGTTTTCCTCACAACAGTTATGTGAGGTCAGCAGTGCTAGTGTTAATATCCCCATTTCAGAAATGAGAAACTGAGGTTTACAGAAGAGGAAACAGGTTAAGTGATTGCCAATAATCACATAGTGTCTAAGGCAGAATTTAAATCCAGATCTCCAAACTCCAGATCCAGCACCCTATCCATGATGCCACCGTGCCCTTGCCTCCAGTATCTCAGAATCTAGGCAAGGAGACGGAATGAACACATGTGAGATAATTAAAGAAAAACAAAAGAGCACATGCTCAAGCACTGTACTATGAGGTTTAGCCTTTAAGTAGTCTTGAAGTTCAGGGAAGGGAAAGATGAAAAGAGGCTGGAAAAGCCAAAGAAGGTCTCTCAGAGAAGGCAGAATCTGAGAGGACCTTAGAGGCTCAGCAGTATCTGGAAGAGGAAGGAGGGATGCAATGCCAATATGGCACAAAATATGCACCATGGCAGATTTGCAGGAAGAAGCATGGAGTGGATGAAGCCCAGAGTCTAACTGGAGGAGAAGCTCTGTTTAGGTATAATTCAGCAGAATACGGTTTTTGAACAGGGTTAAGCCTTTCCCACATTCACTGCCTCCACTAGAATATCCTTCTCTCCTTAACTATAAAAAGCCCAGGGGCTTCTTAGATTGATCACCAAGTTTAGGGATGTGGTTCAGAGACCAGAAATTCCTAATCTCTTCAGAACAAAGAGTTTGGTGTTTCCACTCCCTTATTTTATGTGAAAGGTCTTTCTTTGTACAGTTGATTAATTAAACAAATGCTTTATTAACTTCTGGTTTACATCATTCATTTCCACCAGATTATGAGTTACATTTTCCCCCCATTTTTTCCCTACCCACCACCCCAGAATAGCAGTCCCACCAGATATCCCCTCATCCAATCTGCTCTCTCCCATATCTTCTCCCATACCCCCTTCGACTTTGCCATTAGGGCAAGGTGAATCTCTGAGCCCCACTGCCTGGACATCTTATGAAACATTTAATTTTAAAACTTCGATTTTCAGATCCATTCCCTTTCTCCCCTGTCACCCACTCCCTCTGAGAAGATAAGCAATTCAGTATGTGTTGTACATGTATATCTATGCAAAACATTACCATAGTAGATATATTGTAAAAGACTGCTTATATTTCCCTCCCACCTGTCTCACCTCCCACCTAGTCCATTCCCTACTTTGATCCTATCCCTCTTTGATAGTGGGTACTTCTAACCTCCCCTCTCCCCAGAATGCCCTCCCCTCCATCATCCCCCCTCTCATCCTCCTTTCCCCTACTCAGGAGAGTGAGTGAGGGTAAGATATTCCATTTAGTATGTATGTGATTCTCTCCTTGAGCCAACTTCAATGAGAATATGCTTTTGCCTTTTTGCCTTCCTGTTCTTCCCCTCCCCTGCAACTACTTCCCTTGCCTCTTCTACATGAGATAGTTTACCCTACCCTGTCTCTCTCCATCTCCTCTTGCCACTTTCCTCTCTCACCTCTTGACTTCACCCCTTAAGAATCATCCCTTCCTTGGGGCGGCTAGGTGGCGCAGCGAGCAGAGAGCCAGCCCTGGAGCCAGAAGGACCTGAGCTCGGATCCGGCCCCAGACACCCAACACAGAAACAAAAACCCAGCCACGTGAACCTGGGCAAGTCACCCAACCCCAATTGCCCTCCAAAAAAAAATAATCATCCATTCCCATCAAATTCAACCTGTGCCCTCTATCCATGTATACCTGTGAACATATGCCATGTACCCTTCATCAATTATTTTCATAATGAGAAAGGTTTCATCAAACACAGTTATTGTTTTTCCATGTAGGACTGTAAATAGTCCAACTTTGATAAGTTCCTTTTGATTTCTTTTCCTTGATTACCTTCTCAAGCATCTCTTGCTTCTTGTGTCTGAATGTCAAATTTTCTACTCAACTCTGGTTTTTTCATCAAGAATGCTTGAAAGTCCTCTATTCCACTGAATGACCATATTTTCCCCTGAAACAAGATACTCAGATTTGCTGGGTAGGTGACCCTTGGGTTCATTCCCAGCTCTTTTGCCCTCTGGAATATCATATTCCATGCCCTTCGATCCCTCAGTGTAGAAGCTGCCAGGTCCTGGGCTATTCTGATTGTGTTTCCACAATATTGAAATTGTTTCTTCCTGGCTGCTTGTAGTATTTTCTCCTTAATCTGGGGATTCTGGAACCTGGCTATAATATTCCTGGGAGTTTTCTTTTTGGGATCTTTTTCAGGAGGTGATCTGTGGATTCTTTCAACCTCTATTTCGCCCTCTGGGTCTAAAACATCAGGGCAATTTTCCTTGAGAATTTCTTGAAGGGTGATTTCTAGGTTCTTTCTTTGATCATGGCTTTCATGTAGTCCAATAATTTTTAAATTATCTCTCCTGGATCTATTTTCCAGGTCAGTGGTTTTTCCCATGAGATATTTCACATTGCCTTCTATTCTTTCATTTGTTTGGATCTATTTAACAGCATCTTGATTTCTCATAAAGTCACTAACTTCCATTTGCTCCAGTCTAACTCTGAAGGAATGAATCTCCTCAGTGAGCTTTTGAGATTCTTTTTCCATCTGACAAATTCGACTTTTTAAGGCATTCTTCTCCTCATTGCCTTTCTGAGCCTCTTTTGCCATTTGAGTTAGTCTATTTTTTAAGGTGTTATTTTCCTCAGTCAGGCTGTTGACTGTCATTTCATACTTTTCTTGCATCTTTTTCATTTCTCTTCCCAAATTTTCCCCACTTCTCTTATCTGCTTCTTAAGGTCCTCTATGGCCTGTAGCCAGCTTGTATTTTCATTTGGGGCTTTTGGTGCAGGAGTTCTGACCTCACAGTCCTCCTCCATGCTTTGAGCCTCTTTGCCCCTAAAATAGGAGTCCAATGTTGAACTTTTCTGTTTATTTTGTTTTGTTTGCCTAGGCATATTGCCACTTAATTACTTGATTTTGGGGCTTGTTGCCACAGTAGGACTCTGCCACCAGACAGGGGAGCTTCCGCCCAAACGTGGGGTCTTCACAACTTCCGCCAGTTGGGTGGCCTCTATAAAGCCTCCACCCACTCTGGCAAGTTGGATACCCACCCCAAACTTCCCCCCCAGACCACAATCCAGATCCAGGCAGTTTAAAGCAAAAGCGATTAACCCCCAGACTGATTGCTGGATCTTCCTACAGTTCGCAGACCAGGAGCTAGAGCCACTACTGAGGCTGCAAAATGGCTTCTGTGCAGCTGTTTCTTCAGCAGCTTTTTGCCCCCAGGGGAGGAAGCCACGTGTTCCCCAAATACTGGTCCCAAAGTCCATAGGGCACTAACCTCTCACTTTGTCCTAGGCATATCTGTGCTGATAATTCTGGAATCGCCACAATTGCTGGTGTTCTGGGGTTCCACCAGCTGGCTGAAGGCCCCGCCGCCTTGGGGCTAAAACCGTGGACCTGGGCTAGGCTCTGCGGGCTGCACTGTCGGTTCCCAGCCCGCAGTGCTGCCTGCTGTCAGAGTGCTGTGCTGGCCGCTCCCTGCAGGGCTGCTGGGTTGTCCTCAGCAGGAGGTTAGCTTCTCTGTGCCGTTCTGTGGGTGCTGTGGCTCCAGAAGTTGTTCGGAGCTCCCTTTCCTCTTTGTACAGTTGAAAACCAACATCTTCCCTATTCTACCACTTTAAGCAGACAGGAATAAACACGATGGATTCAGGGTAGGAGAGAGCCAACCCTTATACAGAACAATTATCAGTTCTAGTGATATGACCTTAAACCAGAATTATGGCAGAAGAAATGGAAAGAAAGGAAAGAGTTCTAGAGATATTTTAGAGGAAGAACAACAGGACTTAGAAATAGACTGGAAATGAAGAAAAGAAAATGAAGGAAGAAAAATATTCAGTGTGACTCTGTGGTTTCTGGATTTGAAGAGTAGAATAATAGAGCCATCACTGATAGAAATAGAGAAGTTAGGAAACAGAGCTAGATTGGCAGCAGGGACTCAGTTTTTCACATGCTTAATTTTATGAGGCAGTGGCACATCCAAATGCAGGTGCAAACAAAAGACACCTGGGTGGAGATGTAGAAGTGGGAATCATCTGCAAAGAAGGGATATTTTTAGCTTTCATAATGAATTACTAGAGAGAGGGGGAAGAAAATAGGAAGGAAGATAAGGCCCTTAGAGACATTTGCAGTTAGGTCACCAGAAAGATAATCCAGTGAAATAGATGGAAAAAGAGATGAGGATAGGAAAGTGTAATACAACCAATTGGAGGAGAGATTTACATGAAGAGGTGGTCAACAGAGTCAAATACATGGAAGTTTAGGTAGGAAGATAGGAAAAAAAACTGATGGTTTGCTTGGTAAATAGGTTCTGCTAAAGAATACAGGGGTAACATGCAGCATGTGGAAAATGAGGCCAAAACAAAACAGATGAAGTGGGCAGTAGGAAAAGAGGAAGAGGATGTAGCTGGTGTGTTTAAAGAGCTTGACAGTGAAAATGATGAGAAAAAATGGGGCAAAATAAAATAAATAAGATAATAAAACAAATTTTTTTTGTTTCTGTTTTGTTATTTTTTAAAGATGGGAGGCCTATTTGTGTTTGGATGGCTAGCTTCCTGTGAACAGGAAGAGACCAAAGATGCTACAGAGGAAGAGAATAATTATAAGATTATCATACTAATTATAATTACATTAATTTTAATTCCAGAAAAGGAGAAATGAAAGGGATCTAGGGTATAGGATATAGCTTGAGTGAAGATGAGAAGCATCTATTTCACCAAGACTGGGAATATAAAGAGAGACACATGGACAAAATTTGAGAGGTAGGGGAAAGGATCCATCTTTCCCTATTTCCAAGGCCTTGCTTGAGAATGTAAAGCCAGCAAGTGGAAATTACAGAAACCAAATTTCACTTCACTCTAAATGAAGAACTCTCAGAGAAGGGCAGACCCAAATGGAACAGAATGGTTTGCAGAATAGTTAAGTCCTTGTCACTGGCAGTTTTCAAGCAAAAGCCAGCCGGCCATCCACTGGGTATATTACAAAAGAGATTTCTGTACTAGATGAGGAGTTGTACTAGATGACCCCAAAGTCTCTTCCAACTCTTATCACAGGATTTTATGATATGTCGAGGGAGATGAAGCTAAGTGAATGCAGGATTTTATCCAAGTTTTCTCTATGGCCCTGAGGAGTCTTGAGAGCTTCCCAAGCAAAATTTCCAATATTCTACTCAATGAATCTTCAGGCATTTCCCAGATGATTAATATGTACCAGACATGATGGTGTCCTTACTTCCTTTTCACTCTTTTTCCCAGGGAAACCCATTCTACCTAGTTTTCACTCACCTGAGCAGATGTCCCTGGAGGTTTTTCTCTCTATCTTCCAGGGTTCTTTTCCTTGCTCCAACTGAGAGATCATATCCCATTTGGAAACTTGATGCCCTGCTCATAAGGAGAGACACAGGACTTGGGGATTTGTTCTGGGGACAAAGAGCCATTAGAGAATTCAGTCATGGCCCCAGGAACTTTAAGATGTTTTGAACTGAAAAGAATAACATCATGAAACTAATGATTCTGTTCATTTCCAGCTGCACAAAGGGCAGACACTTCCCCCAGAAAGAAGTATGCTCACTCTATTTCTATTTTCTTAAAAGGATTAGGACTATCCAGGAAGCATGGGAAGATGGAAAGAACAGTGGACTTATGGAGTCCTATGTCCTGTATCTTAATCCTTGGATTGTAACTGAATCCTATGGACTACTTGATACTGACTTCTTAGACCTCCTACCTTCTTCATCTAGAAAATGCAAATAATGCTGGAACCATGTTCCATATAGAACTGTGAAGACAGCTTTGTAAAATGTTTTGGGTTTTTTTTAAAAGACCTGAGAAAACAATGACACTTCAGTGGGTAAAGTGAATCATAGGAGAAGCCATCTTTACCCAAAGATATCAGGGTTCCATAATTCTCTAGCATCATATCCCTGTACAGGCACCTCTGAGCAGGATTCAGCCGTCTCCATTCCTCCTGGGTGAAGTCCACAGCCACATCCTTGAATGTCAATGATTCCTGAAAAGACAAACACACTTCTGTTGAACCAGAAATCATTCCTTTATATGGCCTTGGAATCTTGGGTAAGAGGAGGTGAAGAGGATTTAAAGGAAGTGTTTCTGAGAGTGTTCAGGGCTGCAAGTAATCCACAACAAGTATTTACTGATTTCTAACATGTCTAGCAGTGTACTAAACTCTAGGTGAGATAAAAGAATATGGGACACAATATATGCCATTAAGAAGTAGTTTTGTTCAGTAGGAAAACTAATATACTAAATAATTAGAGAATAATACAAGGCATTTCTTCAAATTCTCCTAAAGTTTAGCGTATAGCTTATACAATGTCTAGTATTTCCTTAATAAATTTTAGGATGGCATGGTCTATTCCTCCCAAGAACCCACCATTTTTTTTTTTGCCTTTTTGGAGGGCAATTGGGGTTAAGTAACTTGCCCAAGGTCACATGGCTAGGTTTTTATTTGTGTGTGTATTAAGTGTTTGAGGTCGGATCTGAACTCAGGTCCTTCTAACTCCAGGGCCGATGCTCTACTCACTGCGCCACCTAGCCGCCCCGAACCCACCATTTTTATTTATTTTATTTTATTTTATTTTATTTAGGCAACTAGTTCTTCCATTATGGTCAGAATTACATCCAAAATGGCAGCTCCCTTCATTACTTCCTACACGTGTTGACAGAAAACAAATCACGAATTTATTAATTGCTCTGCTTTTGACTGAGGTTAACTGCCAGTATGTGAATAGCTATTGTCCTCCATTACTCCCATATCCTGCCTCCATGCAAATTTTGTGATCTGACTCCAGAACTTATCTTATTCCTGCTCTAGGATAGACAGTATGACATATACATCTACATGATATTGCTTCTTTCTCTGTCCTCCAGTAATGACCCATATGTTCTCCACCATGCTTGTTTCCTCTAATTTGTAGGTTTCTACACAGGAGTACACTTTAAATGTATAATACTAACTCATTACATCCATCGAATCTCCTTTTGAGTAAAGAATAGCCTTCCATTGTTATATTCCATGGATATATTAATGACTTAGTCCCTCCAAGTCTCAGTGATAACTATTAGGTTACACTTACCTCTTTGTTTTAAGAGCTGTGAGACTTAGCTTATCACTTGTGCTCTTAGGATTTGTATATTGCAATTGGAAGATATGATTTTCATAACTGCCCCTGTTCCTGCATACTACTACATCTATTAGATTACTGGACAATTCTACTGCTATTCCTAGGCTCATAGGAGCTATAGCTGGAAAAGACTTTAGATAAATAGGAACGCAGACATAAAGCCAGAAGGCTATCTAGTCCAACACAATCATTTTACAGATAAGGAAACTGAGACTTATAGAAATCAAATGACTTGTCTGAAATAGTAGTAGGTAGAGTTTGGATTTGAACTCCTGTCCTTTGTCTCTAAAATCACTGGTCTCCCCATTACACCAAAATGCCTGGCAAAGTTGTACATACTATTTATTCCTTGTAACACTGTGCTTAGTAGGTATCTATGGGGATTTTCTCCTTCCTTAGTAAATCTGAATTATGATTTGATTTTATATAGACCTTTTCGACATCAGTTATATAAATTGAGGTGATCTGATATCCTGGTATTTTCTCTTTTTTTTTTCAAATCCCCCTGTTGCTACATCATTTCACTTTTAGTATTATCTAGGAGTTCCATGGGAACTTGGAATCCAACTTCTTCCCAAGGCTACTGACTGGACTGCTGATCTTACTTTTATCAGTAGCCTCATTTCAGCAATTTTTACATTCCTGTGGAAACTTAACCCTTTCCTACTTCTCACAACTGTTACTTTCCCAATGTGAAAAAAAGGCAAGACCTTTAGCACATTGGTGAGACCCACTGTGGCAAAGGGAAGACAGAGTCAAAAATTGCCCAAGGTGGAGAGGTATGGATGGGTTGTGAGCTGCACTATTGACAGGAACTTTTGATTCAATGAGAGCACAGATCTATTGGAGTATAATGACCCATTTCCATCACCAGTGACAGTCATCAAGTTTAACTCCGTCAACTCAGTATTTGATAAAAGGACAGTTAGACCTGATTAAATACATTCTGAAAAACAAATATGCATAGGAGATGAAATAATTTAAAAGAAAACAAACTTGGATATCAATTTTTAAGATATCTCAAAGAGAAAGTTCCAAAGGAATGAAAAAGATCATATATAGGCTCTTTGGGGAGGTTTGAGGCAGAAGGTATAGACCTGTGATTTCACTGATGGAAGGAAAATCTTGCAAGAAAAATCCTCTATTAATGCAGTTCAACAACTATTCTTCAATTTGTTATCTAAGGGAGTTCACTTATTAAGTCCTCAGGATGACCCAGCTGGTATGTGCCAAGAGTTGTATCTGGAACCCAGGTTATCCTGATCCCAAGGCTGCTTCTCTATCCACTATGCAACACTGCCTCTAATCACAGATAGTACTCCAATCAAAAAAAGAACCAAAAAGTCATTAACAACTGTGCGCTTTGAACCATATATCTGCTTTCTTATTTAGCAGGTATTTAGCAGGTACCTGAGGCCTAGATCAAAGGTCTTACCCTAAGACTTTAGTCTCCTAGATAACAAATTCTTACCAAATTATCTATTCTGTGCTACTTCCAGGGTATAACAGACTAAGATAATGATGAGAATAAAAACCTTGTCCTGAGAATCAGTAAATGGGAGTTCATCGTTCTTCCTTGAACTACCCACATGGCCTGTCATTTCTTATTCACGTCTCCTGATCATGCTAAGTGCTGGACACTGAGCAGCCCATGACAGAAAAAGGTATGGGTATATATTGGGACAAGAAACTCTGGAGCCAATGGAAGTATACAGGTGCTCAGGGCTCTATACTTATACAGAGACACCTACCTAGCACTTCTGGCACACACACGTAAGACTACGTGGGCCTTTGGGCTCACCCCACATATACACATAGCCCGGGCTTCTGGTGCCCACAGGCACAGATGCATACATGCAAGGGTCCTCAGCTTTTTGCTCCCGCAAGGGGGCACACGCACACAGGGCCTCTTCTGCCAGGCTTGGAACGGGGTTGCTGCTTGGGCCTGTCTAGGGGGCGTAGGACTGCTTGGGATCATTGCCCCCCACCCTCTGCCCGGGACCAGAGGAACTTAAGCTCTTCTCCACCTCCCCAGATTCCCCCTTTAGGCCCAGTCCCTCCGCCGCCCGGCCCATGTGATGGGGCACTGGAGGGCCGGTCAGTACCTGGAGACTGGTTCTGGAAGCGGACCAACCAGCCACTGAGCTGCCTCCATGCATCCCTGCCTAAGGGACGAGTGTGCCTGCGCCTGAGTTAAAACTACAGTTTCCAAAATGCGACTGACTGCTCTCTTTCTATTTTCCCGTGGTTCCACCATCCATAATACCCCCCCCCCCCCCCCCAGAGACATAACTGCTAGCATTGCTCTGCCCTATCCCTTCCAGGCAGTAAGCAGCTAACTACTCCCACCCACAATGACATAAGTGTCTAAACAGACTCTGCCCGAGATGCGCCATATTGTCTCCATGGCAACCAGTCGAGAGTGGTCCAGTTCTTTGCTCCTACTCAGATGTCACTGCCCGGGACAGAAAGGGATTGTTTCATTTTAAAATCCTGATGAAGATTTGGAATGAAGTCAGGGACTCTGTCAGGTTCCAGGTGACACCTTGTTATGAAAGCGATTTAGACAATGTCAGGGAAAAAAATTCCTAAGAATTAGAAATTCCAAAAGTGTAATGGGCTGCCTCAAGTAGTGGCTTCCTCTTCTTTGGAGAATTTCAAGCAGTAGCTGGATGACCACTTGCCATAGTGGGGATTCCTTTTATGTATGGGTTGGTTGTCCAATAGTTTTTTGGTAATAGGTATATTTTTATATCATTGAAAGAAGAACCTAGTTCTCCTATAAATTAGTGAGTCCACTCAGTCCATTATGGGAACGTGTCCTTTATTTAACTATAGACATTTGGATTTACCACATGTGATTTGGCCGTATATCTTCTGTTCCAGGGATTAGCCACCCCTAGGAACCTAAACAGTACTGGGGAGAACTGGCTATCCTCCCCCGTGCTGACATTAATTAAAACATACCTTGAGGCTCTGTCTGGTAACTCCCTGTCCGGTATCTCCTTGTAGGTGACACAAGTTATTGATTTACTGGCTTGTATTCAGAGCATCTGAGAATCCCGCCAAAGTTTTTGGTATGCAGTCTTCTTTGTTCTCTCAACATAAAAATCCCGAGCTCCAGAGCACTCTTTGGAATCTCACCCATGGAGAGGACGCTCTGCCCGGGACCCCTGATGGCTGTACACGGGATTCCCCAGCTTGTGTGGTCAGGTGTTGGTGCTTCCCCAAAACAGTGATACTTGTAAATATATATCCACTATTAATCATAGTTGTTTTTATTCTGTTGTCTTTGAACCTCTTATTCTGTTATCTCCATTTTCTTTCTTACTTGCCTATATATATATTTTGAATAAATATTCTAAAGAAATTGCCTTGGGACTTTCTTGGAGTGCTGAGCATTCTGTTTATGCGAATTCTGAACCTCCTTAACAAAACAATCATATCCCCCAGAAGTGGCTGAAGTTTTATAGAAACAAAAGTCATAGGAGTTGATGAACTGGGAAGATCATCAGTGTGAATAATGACCAAGGATAAAGGCAGGAGTTTAGATACAGAAAACTTAAGCCAAGTTCTGAGATTAGTGAGGAAGGAAAGAGAAGATGACCTATAGAATCTCTATAGAAGATGATACAACAAAAAATCTGACCTGTGAGGCATAATTGGTCATATAAATTTCATCTAAGAGGATATTAAGTCATGGTGGCATAGGATGGAGCATGGAAGTATAAAGTTCCTTGACCCTTCCTCACTTTATGTATGGGAAATGACTGAAAAAAATAGCAGATGGCCTCAGAAAGGGTAGCATGGGACACAGTCCCATCAGGAGAAAATTAGGCTTCAGTTAGCACCAGAAGATAAAAGGGGTAAAAGAGAAAGTGCTTGAAGATAAATGGGAGCAGGTTAACAATTGAGTGGACATTCCAGAAGGCATAGTGGAAAGGGTGAGTAGAGGATAGTAACTTGGGAGGGGGAGGACTTCAGTAATTAGGGATGAAAGTTCATGGAGAGGTAATGGGGAAAGTGATTTTCCCCTAGGTAGTTGGATCATAAGAGATTAGAGGAGTAAGAGGTTGGTTTCTCTGGGTCTGGGGGTGTCAATGTGTAACAAGAAACCTTTCAACTAAATTGGCCACAAGGTCTAAATTAGAATGTTCATGTGATGTGGTCTCTTTGGAATCTCTTGAGAAAATTTGTTCTAATGGCCCCAGAGCCATTAGGAGCAATGAGTAGAAGTAACAGAGGCCAATTATTACTAATTGTAAGGAAAAACTTTGCAATTAGATATATTCAAAAGTGGAATGGTCTACTTTAAGGGATTCTAAGGGTGTGTCCCTCTGGGCTGGGAAAAAGGATCTGGCCACTGAAGACAACAATGGATTTCAGCAAGGTTCCTTGGCTAAATTGTTTTCCAGGCTGTGGTTTGTTTTTTGTTTTGTTTTTTTGAGGCAATGGGGTAAAGTGACTTGCCCAAAGTCATACAGCTAGTAAGTATATGAGGCAAGATTTGAACTCAGGTCCTCCAGACTCTGCAGCGCTCTATCTACTGAGCTACTTAGCAGTCCCCAGGCTATGCTTTTAATGTGTGTCCCATGCTCTTTGTTCTCCCCATTTCCAGCTCTTCCTGTCATACATGCTTATGAAAAGCAGTCAACCTCAACCTTTGTATCCTACCTTAGTGAGTACTTGCCATCACACTCTGTAGAAAAGTCCAGCAGCTCCTGGGAGGGGAATGTAAAGAGTTGGGATGGAGAGGGCCTGCTCAGAATCTTGGCTACAAGGTTTTATGGGAAGTATGAAGTTAGTTTGAATTTACTTTTCTGTAACTGTGAGGAAGTGGAAACAAGGACAGGTGGCCTAAGTGTATCTATATGCGTCCATGCCAATATCTAGCAAGGCAGGCCTGCAATAAAAATGAGGATAAAAATCTTAGCCCCTTGGTTATGAGTCTGAGTCAGGTACTTATTACTGTAGTATTAGCATCCTACTTTTCAGAAGACAGGAACTGCCATTTTCATATTTGTGTCCCTTGCATAATGCGCTGAACAGAGCAGGAACTTATAATGTTTGTTCAAATGAATTGAACTCTGTTTGGGTAAGCTTAGCATGTTGCTAGGAAGTATATTGCCTGGGCCTCTGACATACCAGCTTATACTGGCTGCCCATCAGCTCCTAGAATGAACTTTTTGGAAAGCAAGGAACAGATGGCATTTTCACATACAGGTGGTATTAAGGTTTAGGGGTGCTGAGACCCCAAAATAGCAACACCTGGGTCCTACCCAAATGAATTCAATCCAAGCCTTCTTTCTTTTTTTTTTTAGTTAATTTATTAGTTTAGTTTCAGTTAACAAGATTCAATTCCATAGTTCCTTGATTTTCAGATTTCCTTTGCTTCCCTCCCCCCACCCCCCTCTACAGCATATAGTCCAGTATAGGATCTGCAAATACATTCATATTAGACATTAGTCCAATTACAAAGGCGTATTGTACTAGGTGGGATGGAGAATGATAAAGAAGAAATAAAACCAAACAATGAAAAGAAAAAGATCAATTAGTTTGCTTCCATCAGGATTCAGGCTCAGTTCTTTCTAGTTATGTCTCTGGATGTCGCATTTCTCTCTTTCTTGAGTTTTTCGGGATTGACTTATTTCACTGCATTGCTGAAAAGAGTCCAGTCTGTCATAGTTGGTCATCACACATATGATGTGTCTGTGGTTGTATACAAATTTCTTCTGATACTTTCTTTCAAGAAAAATTAACTTCTCTGATTAGTTTAAGCCTCCACCAACTTTTATATCTCTGATGGATGGTTTGAACAGAAATAAGTTGTTCTGTTGTTTCTTCATTCTTAAACAGACTGTAAAATCCTTGAATCCAGGGGACCTTGCTTTCTATTCAGCAAATAAATTAATGATACTTCTTGAATAGCTAGTTTAACTTCTATGATATGCTATTTCTTCATTCATTTTCTACCTCTTTGACCCCTTCTCTATTGCCCCTACTAACTCCTCTTCATCCTCCTGTCCACAAATTAGATGTTCCACAAAGCCTTCATTCCTTTTCTCTCCACAGTCTCTCCACTGGAAGTCTCAGTTACTCTCATGGTTTAAGATGAAATGACTAAGGAAACAACCCCTAAGTGTATTTCCTACCCTGACCTTTCCCCAGGATTCCAGGCTTACATGTCCACTTGTTTGTCCTCTTGGCCTCACAAATGCCTCATATCTAAAATGAACTCATTGGCTTCACAATATGACTAACTCACATCTGTATAGTACCTTAAGTTTTGTAAAGCACTCCATACACATTATATATGATCGTCTTCAGCCCAAAACATGTTCTTCTACACTTGCCTATTTCAATGGCCTCATCATTAATCTCCCATCTCACTCACCTATGCTAAAACCTTAAATCAGCTTTTATTTGTTCCTTTCCCTCAATTACCATAATCTATTAATCATCAAATCCTATTGCTAATATCCCCTCCCCCCACCCCATCCAACCAATCTGTCCTAGCCTTTCCGTTTCCACTACCATAAGTTTAGTGTAGGCCCTCCTTACCTCCAAAGTGGATTATTTCAATGACTTCA
The DNA here is from genome assembly GCA_011680675.1 of Gymnobelideus leadbeateri. NCBI lineage: Eukaryota > Metazoa > Chordata > Mammalia > Diprotodontia > Petauridae > Gymnobelideus > Gymnobelideus leadbeateri. The sequence continues at coordinate 1,066,144 of WOXC01004486.1, forward strand.
TTGCCTCTAGTCTCTCACCCCATTCCTATTCACCCTAATCCTATTCATTCTCACAGAGTAATCTTCTTATAGCATGATTCAAGCATGTTATTCCCCTACTGTAAGAGTCAATGGCTCTACGCTGACTAGCAAAGAAAATCCAGTTTCCTTTGTCTCAGCATTGAATCCCATCACAAGTGAGCATCCTATATTTATAGCTTCCTCTCATACTTTTCCTGTTCACACTCAATGTTCCATCAAAACTACACTACCCATGGACACATTCAGTACATTTCCATCTCCATGTCTTCATGTACCATTATCTTTTTCTAGAATGCCCTCCTACTTTCTAAGTATGTTAAATCCAATTCATTCTCTAAGTTCCATCTGAATTATCCCCTTCTCCAAGAAACTTTTTTTTTTTGCTTTTTGGAGGGCAATTGGGGTTAAGTGACATGCCCAAGGTCACATGGCTACTTTTTGTGTTAAGTGCCTGAGGTCAGATTTGAACTCAGGTCCTTCCTGACTCCAGAACCCATGGTCTATTCACTGCACCACCTAGCTATCCCTGCCACTTTTCTTTCTTTCTTTTTTTTTTATAAGCAATTGGGGTTAAGTAACTTGCTCGAGGTTACACAGCCAGTCATTATTTATGTGTGGGTGCTCATTTTCTGAGGCTGGAACCAATACCGGGTCATCCTGACTCCAGGGCCGGCTTCCCACCTCGTAGTCACTTTCCCTCCCTTCTCCCATAAACCTTTTAAAGAATTTCAAAATCTCTTATGCACTTAGAGTCTAATATGTGTACATGTCATCTCCCCATTAGACTGTGAGCTCCTTGAGAGCAGAAACACATGTCTGACATGTCTTTGTACCTTCCTTATTCTATAGTAAAGGATAGTATGCATATGAGGTATTCAATAATTATATGTTAGAATATTTCCTAAATTGCATGAATAAGCAGTTAATTATTGATTTAATGATTGAATTATGTTGGGTGAATCAATAAGTTGCTGAATGATGCATAAATGAATTCACTGGTGAACAAATGAATTAAAGGATGAATAAAATTGCTCAGACTATCACATAGACTAAGAATATCTAAGAGTGAAGTGAAACAAATTGAATGAGATAACCTAAATACCATTCTGGAGCACCTACTGTTAGGCCCTACTCTCAGAAGGTACCCTCTGCAAGTCTTTCATCAAATTTTAGACACTACTACTACTGCTGCTGCTACTACCCTTAGTACTACTGCTACTATTAATTACATTAATAACTAATATTTACATACCACTTAAAGATTTACAAAACATATGTTTTCTCATTTGTCACAACCCTGGAAGTAGGTGCCATTATTATCCCCATTTTACAATTGAGGAAACTGAGGCAAATAGAGGCTTGTTTGTTTTTTTTTAAGTGACTTGCCCAAGATCAAACAGCTATTAAGTGTCTGAGGCTAGATTTAAACTCAGGTCTAAATTCTTATGACCAGCATTCTATCCAATGTTCCATCTTTGAAACATCTTTGGAGTTTTTGAGTTACTAGCTCACACCAGAACGTGACCCAGCAGTCAGTGTGGCCTCACCTAGCTGCATAAAGAATGTAATAAAATCAGATTGCTTGTTGTCTTAGGGAAGTGGGGAGGGAATGGAGAAAGGAAGACACATTTGCAACTCAAAATCTTACAAAAACAAATGTTGAAAAAGACCTTTGCACAAAAGTGGAAAAAAATAAAATACTATTAAGAAAAAAAGAACAAAATAAAAAACAAAAAGGCAGTGCTGACTTGTCCTTTTGCCAGGTCTGCAGAGCTCTCTGCAGAGGTAAGGGATGAGTGAAGACAAGAGTTATTTATAATCACAACTATTCTGGCCCTGTCTTTCTCAGGCTGAATCTGTCCATGGTGCTATAGACTGCTTTAGCCCTCAGGGGAATTGCATCCCAACTTTATATTAGATATCCTAAAAGTTCTACTGCAGTTTTAAGCTATTTAAGCTTTAATGACTTGAAAGGCACTTAGACTTTTGGCACACCCAATGTACTGCCAAAGCAAACACCCTTAGGTAAAGTTCCTTGGGGAATGATGTAACCTGCTCTCCTTGTGGATTTGTCTGATCTCCCGAACAGGGATTCTACTGGAGCTACAAGCAGTTCTCTGTTTTCTAACTTCCTCTGAAGCATAAAATATGGAAGTTCAGCTCCCTTGGGAATTTAAGAGGATGCTGAGCCTAATTCCCTCAGAAACTCAAAATGATACATGGCAGAATCCCAGGTACTGAGGATACTGATGAAGTGATGAGGCCATATTTCTCAAGAGCTTTGAATGACTCAGTAAAAAAAGACCTACTTTATAATTGATGCAATAGACTCTGGACAATTGACATCAAATCCAAAGATGAGTTCTTGGGGATGTAAGATCTTGGAAGAAAAAAAACTCATATGTTTATGACCTGGTACGAGCCTGACTGAGAGCTCTTAGACCCTGGTTTTCAGTGCCTCTACTCTGAAACATTTTCAGTGACATAAAGTTAAGTGGGGTATGGTAGCTAAGACAATAATAACTATTGATTCAGCCCAGGGTATGAAAGGAGTGGGCATGAGTGATGGGTTTTGACTTGGTACTTTGTATTGCATAGCTTAAAATCCAAACTAGCAATTAAGAGATAATTTGGGGGGCGGCTAGGTGGCGCAGTGAATAGAGCGCCGGCCCTGGAGTCAGAAGGACCTGAGTTCGGAGCCGGCCTCAGACACTTAATCCACACAAACAAAAACCCAGCTGTGTAACCTTGGGCAAGTTACTTAACCCCAATTGCCCTAAAGGGGCGGCTAGGTGGCGCAGTGAGTAAGAGTGCTGGCCTCGGAGTTGGGATGACCCGAGATCAGATCCGGCCTCAGAAAATGAGCACCCACGCATAAATAATGACTAGCCCCATAACCTTGAGCAAGTTACTTAACCCCAATTGCTTTAAAAAAAAAAGAGAGATAATTTGGAGGCCAATACGAAGCAAGTATTTATTATAGGTCAAACACTATTATATTTGAGTTAACCACCAGGTGGCAGGCTATCTGAGGCACTGTGCGCATTTACAAACAGCACATTTTATCTTCCCAGCAGCCCTGTGAGGTAGGTGCTGTTATTATCCTCATTTTCCTTCAAGATAGAGGTTAGAGGCTGGATTTGCATTCAGATCTTCCTGTCTCCAGGATCCATGATCTATTTACTATGTGGTTTAGATTCCAGGGCTATCAATCTCTTAATAGGCTGCAAACATTTTCTGGATGATAAAGGAGTGCCTTCAAAGTCTAAAAAGGTCTAGCTATCCCCTTTCCCAGCTCTTCTCCCAACTCTGTCCCTATTTTTGCCTTTTTGACATTTGACCAGCAACTGGATTTACCTTCTCACCAAAGCTGCCAATTCCCAAGTCCACAGTATAGAAGATGAAATGTTCTAAATATTAATTGCTTAAATTATCTGAATCTGGACCCTAACCCTTGGGAATATCTATCTCAGTGTATCTTCCCTCTGTGACTATTAAATTAGACATACAACAAATAGATTAGCTATAGTTTTAATAAACATGAAATTAAAGTTATTATGAAAACAAGTAAATTATTCTCCATTGCACAGAGATTGTTCCCTAAGTCTTCCTTTGCTTTTTATCCAAACCTTTTATGTAGAGGTCTCCTCAAATAAGTTGTGGAGACTAGGGACAAGAGAGAGACTTTTATCCAACCCTTCAGAAGCAAAAAAAAAAAATTAACAAACAAAAAAAGCCTCTGCAATTTTTAAAAAGCCTCTCTAGCTCATTAATCTAATCTTGAACCCTCAGAAAACTCTGGATTGTAGATAAACATGACAAAGCATATTCTTCCTACATATTCCCTAGATAGAACCTATTTTTCTGTTATGTGGCTTGCCTCAACCCCGTAAGTTCTGAAAATTTGAGTGGGAAGGGTCATACAATACAGTAACTCTTCGTTTATTCTGTCCTTTGTTACCAAAAGGTTGGTGTGACCTCAGGATGGTCTGATTTATAGTAAAAAAAGTCCCACAACCTATCCCACCTAACCCCTTCTGAATCATTCCAGGACCAACAGCAGTAAAAATAACTCCCAATTTACCTTGATGATAAGAGAATTCACAAACAACTTTGTGCAGAGGATCTTGGTATTTTCTACTTAGGTAGTTTTCCTTCATTTCAGGAGAGGATCCAGGGCATAGGTAGTACTTGGAGTTTCTACCACATATGGTTAGGATACACATTTCTTTCTACTGCTCTCCTCATATTTTTCCTCCTGTCATACTTGCCCATGGACAATATGAAGAATATAGCAAATAGGAAAGGAGGTGGATGATTCTGTCTCAGACATATACATCTATACATCTATAAATCTTTTTTCTTGTTTTTAACATGCCCTGGAAGGAGATTCCATGTTCTTCTTAGCAAATGTGGTTGGCTTCTGTGGAACCCAAAGGCTGTATAAGGAGGTGGCATGGCTTTCCATATACACCACAATGCTAGATGCCTCCTTCATTTCTTCTTCCTTAATAACCTGAAGCCCTCTCTGGCACAGGGCAATCATTGGTCAGTGTAGTTCAGAGCTATGGGGGGGTAGATTTAGAGAGTTTAGTACCAGTTTCTGATTCTCCATCTGAACTAGTTCATTAGCTGAACCCAGAGAGTGGTAAACTAAGTGAGCAGAATCAGATATTCATAGGAAACCAATGTTCATATAATAATTTAATTCATTGAAAGTAAGCAATTTTTGCTGGAGATTTTGGGTGGAAGCAGGAAGTTAGATATTTATAATTAATCTATAAAACCTTCAGTCTACCTTAAAAGCTGGTTGGCTTGTAGCTCATGAGCCCCCTCCAATGTGCTTGCTTTTTCTAGTCAGTCATAAGACCCAATTAGTGCAGGGCGGCTAGGTGGCACCGTGAATAGAGCACTGGCCACACTAGCTATATGACTTTGGTCAAGTCACTTAATCCCAACTGCCCTACCTTCCCCCATCCAAACAGAAAATTTAAAAAAGACATAACTAGTTCAAAGCAGAGGCATTGATGAAATAGTCTTAATGCTGAATGAATAGTCTTAATGCTGAATGAATAGTCTTAATGGACCTGTGATTTCATCAATGTAGGATTCACATCCAATGATGCAGATTACAACCAATCCATGCCTGCCCATTCTGTTCTATTCTTGTTGATGTTCTCACTCACCCATTTAATTAAGTATCATAGTAATAAAAGTAGATAATAAAACACACACATACACACACCCAAAGAAATCTGGTGTGTACTCTTCTACAAATACATCAATAAATATCATCAATGGAAAGAATGGACAAAGGTAGACATACATATAGGCAAAACGTATGATCAAAGTATCTACTTGGAGTGACACACAGGGAGGGAACATGTAAGGCTAGGATACACACATAGGGAATATGTGTGACTGGGACACATGTATGAAGGGATAACCCAAGCCTCTGACATCATTACACTTCTAGAGGCAATAAGATAATGCAATTAATAGATACAGGGCCTGGAGTCAGCAACACTTGGTTCAAATCCAGCCTTAGTCACTTCCTAGCTGTGTGTCCCTGGGCAAGTTACTTAACATCTTCATGCCTCAGTTCCCTCCTTTTGGGGGTACTAACAGCACCTACGTCCTGGGGTTGTTGTGAAGACCAAATGAGATAATAATTATAAAGTTTATTTTAGCATAGTACCTGGCATCTAGTAAGCACTTCATAAATATTGGCTATTATCATTATTATTATTATTTCTCCAAAGTGGAGGCAGTGATAAAACATATCAGCAGTCTAATGTGAGAGGCAAAAAATAAAAGTCAATGTAATCAGGCTTCATGAAGAAATGTAGAAATGTTCAGAAGAAGAGAGGTCAAAGTCCTGCTGTCCTCTAACCCAACCAAACCCCTCTGCAGCTCTAAGATTCTGGGATTCAAGTTGTTTGACTTTGGTCATCACTCCATCTTTTTGAGCCTCAGTTTCCATATCTGTAAAATGAGGATAATGTCACATTCCCTATTTCAGAGTATTATGAGGTTTGGAATAAAAATCATAGCAGGGGTGGGGAGTGGAGCCAAGATGGTGGAGTAGAAACAGCACTTCCAAGGTGCTCTGCCCCACACAACTTCCAAACAATGTAAAAGGGGAATCTGAACAACTTCTGGAGCCTCAGCACCCACAGAACGACACAGAGAAGCTAACGTCCCGCTGAGGACAGCCCAGCAGCCCCGCAGGGAGTGGTGAGCGCAGCGCTCTGAGAGCACGCAGCACAGCACACTGGGAACCGACAACACAGCGCTCTGGGAGCTGAGCCCAGGCCCATGTGAGCCGCAGTTTTAGCCCTAGGGCGGCCGGGCCAGCAAGCAGCTAGAGGGACCCCAGAACACCAGCAGCTGTGGTGATTCCAGAATTATCAGCACAGATATGCCTAGGACAAAGTGAGAGGTTAGTGCCCTATGGACTTTGGGACCAGTATTTGGGGAACATGTCGGCTTCCTCCCCTGGGGGCTAGAAGCCGCTGAGGAGACACTCCATTTTGTAGTTTTCAGAGGCAGCTCCAGCTCCTGGCCAGTGAACTGTAGGGAGATCCAGCAATCAGTCTGGGGGTTAATTACTCTTGCTTTAAACTGCCTGGATCTGGATTGTGGTCTGGGGGGGAGGTTTGGGGTGGGTATCCAATTTGCCAGAGAGGGTGGAGGCTTTACAGAGGCCACCCAACCTGTGGAAGTTGTGAAGACCCCACATTTGGGACGGAAGCTCTCCTGTCTGGTGGCAGAGTCCTACTGTGGCAACAAGCCCAAAAATCAAGTAATTAAGTGGCAACATGCCTAGGCAAAAGAAACAAAATAAACAGAAAAATTCAACATTGGACTCCTATTTTAGGGGCAAAGAGGATCAAAGCATGGAGGAGGACTGTGAGGTCAGAACTTCTGCACCAAAAGCCCCAAATGAAAATACAAGCTGGCTACAGGCCATAGAGGACCTTAAGAAGCAGATAAGAGAAGTGGGGGAAAATTTGGGAAGAGAAATGAAAAAGATGCAAGAAAAGTATGAAATGACAGTCAACAGCCTGACTGAGGAAAATAACACCTTAAAAAATAGGCTAACTCAAATGGCAAAAGAGGCTCAGAAAGGTAATGAGAAGAAGAATGCCTTAAAAAGCCAAATTTGCCAGATGGAAAAAGAATCTCAAAAGCTCACTGAGGAGATTCATTCCTTCAGAGTTAGACTGGAGCAAATGGAAGCTAGTGACTTTATGAGAAATCAAGATGCTGTTAAGCAGATCCAAACAAATGAAAGATAGAAGGCAATGTGAAATATCTCATGGGAAAAACCACTGACCTGGAGAATAGATCCAGGAGAGACAATTTAAAAATTATTGGACTACCTGAAAGCCATGATCAAAGAAAAACCTAGAAATCACCCTTCAAGAAATTCTCAAGGAAAACTGCCCTGATGTTTTAGATCCAGAGGGCAAAATAGAGGTTGAAAGAATCCACCGATCACCTCCTGAAAAAGATCCCAAAAAGAAAACTCCCAGGAATGTTATAGCCAGGTTCCAGAATCCCCAGATCAAGGAGAAAATACTACAAGCAGCCAGGAAGAAACAATTTTAATATTGTGGAAACACAATCAGAATAGCCCAGGACCTGGCAGCTCCTACACTGAGGGATCGAAGGGCATGGAATATGATATTCCAGAGGGCAAAAGAACTGGGAATGAACCCAAGGGTCACCTACCCAGTAAAACTGAGTATTTTGTTTCAGGGGAAAATATGGTCATTCAGTGGAATAGAGGACTTTCAAGCATTCTTGAGGAAAAAACCAGAGTTGAATAGAAAATTTGACATTCAGACAGAAGAAGCAAGGGATGCTTGAGAAGGTAATCAAGGAAAAGAAATCAAAAGGAACTTATCAAAGTTGAACTATTTACATTCCTACGTGGAAAAATAATAACTGTGTCTGATGAAACCTTTCTCATTATGAAAATAATTGAAGAAGGGCATATGGGCATATGTTTACAGGTATACATGGATAGAGGGCACAGGTTGATTTTGATGGGAAGGGATGATTCTTAAGGGGTGAAGTTAAGAGGTGAGAGAGGAAAGTGGCAAGAGGAGATGGGGAGAGACAGGGTAAGGCAAACTATCTCATACAGAAGAGGCAAGGGGAAGTAGTTGCAGGGGAGGGGAAGAACAGGAAGGCAAAAAGGCAAAACCATATTCTCATTGAAGTTGACTCAAGGAGAGAATGACATACATACTAAATATCTCACCCTGCAGGAGAGTAGGGGAAAGGGGGATGAGAGGGGGGATGATGGAGGGGAGAGCATTCTGGGGAGAGGGGAGGTTAGAAGTACCCACTATCAAAGAGGGACAGGATCAAAGTAGGGAATGGACCAGGTGGGAGGTGAGATGGGTGGGAGGGAAATATAAGCAGTCTTTTACAATATATCTACTATGGTAATGTTTTGTATAGCTATACATGTATAACACATCAATTGCTTATCTTCTCAGAGGGAGTGGGTGACAAGGGAGGTAGGGAATGGATCTGAAAATCAAAGCTTTAAAATTAAATGTTTCATAAGATGTCCAGGCAGTGGGGCTCAGAGATTCACCTTGCCCTAATGGCAACGTCGAAGGGGGTATGGGAGAAGATGTGGGAGAGAGCAGATTGGTTGCGGGGATATCTAGTGGGACTGCTATTCTGGGGTGGTGGGTAGGGAAAAATGGGGGAAAAATTATAACTCAAAATCTGGTGGAAATGAATGATGTAAACCAGAAGTTAATAAAGCATTTGTTTAATAAAAAAAAATCATAGACACGAATTACTTTTCTTATTATATTCATGAAAAATTTGGGCAGTCATTTTTTTAGCAAAGTAGTGACATTAAAGGCTTTAGTCAATCCCAGTTACCCTAAGAAACACACCATAAAGATGAAAAAAATGGCAGATGAAGCAAAGATTCAATAAAATCAAAGAGAAACATCAGAAATTTCCTCTATTCAATCTAGAACAGCATAAGAGGATGTTCATAGCAGTGCAGTGGATAGAGTACCAGTCCTGGAGTGAGGAACACTCATCTTTGTGAGTTCAAATCTAACTTCAGATACTTCCTAGCTGTGTGACCCTGGGCAAGTCACTTAACTTTGTTTGCCTCAGTTTCCTCATCTGTAAAATGATTTGAAGGATGAAATGGCAAAACACCAGAATATCTTAGCCCAGAAAACCCCAAATGGGGTTATAAAGAGTTGGACAGGACTGAAAAATGACTGAATGACAACAACAAATAGGCAACAAAGGTTATATGATTTGCCCAGGGTCACACAGCTGGGAAGTGTCTGAGACTGGATTTAAACTCAGGTCTTCTTGAATCTATGCCCAGCATTCTATCCACTGAACCACTTTGCTACCTCCTCCAAATTCTTAAACATTATATAAAGAAAATGGAATTTTTGCTGTTTAAAAAATAAGCTCAAAATAGTTTTATTTTTTGTTAGGAGAAAAATATTCCAAGCTAGATTACAAAAAGATGTATTAACTATGCTACAAGAAACAAAGTGAGACTAGTCAAGCTATCTATTCACTTAGTAGGATGGAAGCCTCAAGGGGAAGAAAAGGGAAAAAACCCCAAATTTTAAGGTTTCATACTTACTATCTCACCATTTGTAATGTTAATGGGATATAAGATCTTCCCCTGCCTATTAATAGGCCTCACCTGGAGCCCATTAAGGGAAGCTTGCTTAGGGGAGGCTTGCTTGTAGGAAGGTTTTCACACCTTTTGTTAATTTCTAATTAGGAACTGAGTCAAGAGGGTCCTAATGTGCTCTAGCTCTAAAAAGGGTATAAATACTCTGAGGTTAACATTTTGCTTTAGGGCTCACTGACTGGAAGAGTGTTACTGTGATTTGACCAGAGGCCATTAAGGAACCCCCAGTGCCTCTTCCCCTTCTTTCCTCCCCACCTCCAGCTTTGAAAAACCCAGATGTTGGTGCTTCTCTCTCTGGTAACTATGTATGTATTACCTTGGTTAGACAGTTGGATCTGTCTGTTGATCTGTACTAATTTCTCAGACAGTTAGAAGCCCTGTCAGTCTTTGTTTGGTCTGCTTATATTTTCTCTCTTTTTGGGGGGGGGGTTTTGCTGAGGTTCAGGGTACTGACTTTCCTGCTGAACTAATTAATGTAATTTTTTTTAAATGTTGACCCCTTGAATCTTTCCTAGTAAAACAGATCTGGGTATGCCAGTGTGGTTGCTGCTACACCATTATACATTTATGTAAACACTTTTCCCTAAAGTCATATGAGCTAATTTCATCAGATTCTAATGAGATATTTAGAACTGGTATTATGAATACAGTCTAGTTCAAACCCTTTATTTTGTAGGCAAGGAAACAGAGGCCCAAGAAAGGCAAAAGATTTGTCCAAATTAGTGGCAAAATTAGTTAGTGGCAGAGATGTAACTTAAATTCAGGTCTCCTCATTCCCTGGGCTCTGCTCTTTCTTACAGGACTTCATATAACAAATGATGCAGTGTTTACATGTAGTAACAGTGAATTTACTATCTGCTGTTGTTAGTCCTTCCTTTCTGAAGAGGCCCAATGACATCACCAGGCAATGTCTACACTTGTGCAAGAACTGGATTTAAATGAGGCAGAGTTGCACAAAGTCATCAGCCTCCCTCTCTCTTCCAGAATCACTGAAGTCCAATGGTATAACAAAAGTCAAGACTATCAATAATGGTCCAAGATACAATGGATGCCCTTGGAGTGTTTGATGTCAGACCAAGCTTTGAGGGTTCTATAACACCTCCTTCTGATGCCTTCATGGCCACTGGAACAAATTGTTCTCACCCACCCATTCCACAGGGGGAAGTCTTCACAAGCTGGGAGTGGACATTCCCAATTCACCAAAGGATCTGAAGCCTGTCTGTTACCCTCAACCTATAGGTTTATCCTATCTGCAGAGGTTTTATTAGAGTATGCCAGCTGGGCATGCTATCCATAATTACTGTGGAAATCACAGTTTGTCCCACCAAAAAGGGAGTGGGGTGGGTATTTGAATACACAGAAATTCACATGTCAGCATCCTCACCCTCACCTCTGAATCAGTGATTAGGTGTAGGAGCTGCAAGTATTTTGATTTTTTAAAATTAGTAATCTATGTTTCTTAAATCCTTTAACTTTGTAGAGTAAATAATTGTTATGGTGGGTAAAAATTGCCTCTGGGCTAAACCAGATTTTTTAAAATCTCTATTTGGAGGGGGCTAGATCTCTCCATTTTCTGAAAGAAAGATGATGAGTAGTAGAGGGAGTCCAAAAGCAAGCAGAGAAAGGCTTGGGTTGGGAGAAGATCTGGGGAATTTGGGTGTTATCCCTTTCTTTTGATGGCTTAGTGGATGGAATGCTTGGCCTGAAGTTAGAATGACTCATCTTCCTGAGGTCAAATCTGCTCTCAGACATTTAACTTGCCCAGGGTAAGTCATTTAACCCTATATGTCTCAGTTTCCTCATCTGTAAAATGAGCTGGAGAAGGAAATGGCAAATTACTTGAGTATCTTTGGTAAGAAAATCCCAACCGGTATCCTGAAGTCAGACACAACTAAAAATGACTGAACAACAAACACAGTGACTAGGGAAGGCTTTCTGGAGCACTCTTTCTGAGTCCCAAAGGGCAAGTAGAAAGCATATCATGGAAGATTCCCAAAAGGGGAAACTAGGTAATTACTGTTTATAATTAACAAGTTTCTATGGGACTTGGTTCTCAAGGAAGCAGGAAAGAGACAGAAAGATGGAGAATTATGCTAGGATCAGAGGCAAGAAAGTAGACTCTTAGAAAAAGGTCTTGATCTCCACTTGGGCCAAATGTGTAAGCTGGGATGGAGGATGGACAAGGATAAAGGACAGTCCTTCAAGGTCTACTCCAATTATAAGATTCAAGGATTCTGCAGCTATTGTTCACTGATCTCCCCACAGATTGGTTCTTCTCTTCTGCTGGTCTCCTTTGGTTAAGTATCAGTGGCCTGGAATAAGATTGCATGACATCTATTCTTTCCACTTCGCTCTCAGAGCTGGAAGGACAAAATCCTGTACAGTATAGGAAACTCCCCAACAGAAGCTTTGATGGCCATCTTGCCTCAGTTTAAGTACTTCCGATGATAATGATGGGATGTGCTCAACAATCATCTTCCATCACTGATCAACATCTAAATCCCCTGAAGTCTGTGATAAAAGAACAGGGAAGTAAAGAAAGATTTAGGACTGGAGGTAAAGAGGACAATTCAATCCAATATTATCCAGAAAGTATTTTTTAAACATGTACAATAATTTGAATTGCTAGGCTACCAGAGATAGAACATTCCTCATTCTCACAGACCTTAAATTCTAATAGAGACTGCATCTAAATAGATAAATATATACATTATTATTTGAGGAGGGAGCAAATACTAACTTGGGGATCAAAAAGGCTTTCCATAGGAGTTGCCATATGAACTGATCCTTGAAGGAAATAGGGGATACTAAAAGGTGTAGATGAGGAAGAAATTCAGACCAGGCATGGGGAACAACCTGGGTAAAGAAAAGCATGTAGAAGACAAAATATTAAGTTTAGGGAATGGCATGTAGAACCCAGGCCCTCACAGTCTAAACACAATGCTTTTAAGGAAGGCATCACCAGTCAGGGAGACCCCAGTCTTCCATTTCCTATTCCTGACACATGCAACTGGTCATTTTAGCTGATTTCATAGTTTATGGGAAGTATTAGAAACTAAAATGATCTTCAAAATAATTTAGTTCATGAAATAAGAATAATTATTTAGAGGTTTTATTTGTGGAAGGGGATCATATTTTGTAATACTCAATTCATAGAATACATTAATGGTATGACCCAAAACAAGTTACTAAACCCTATTTGCCTCGGTTTTCTCTTCTGTAAAATGACTTGGAGAAGAAAATGGCAAATCATTCCAATATTTTGGCAAAGAAAACCACAAATGGAGTCCCAGAGAGTCAGACATGACTGAAAAATGACCAAAGAATAACAACATTCATAGAATACCTCATAGCTTCCCCTCTCCAGCTTTGTACAATCATTATTGTCTCTTGAACAGCCTCAGAGTGATTGAATAAAATTCTTGAATTCTGAAATTCTAAGAACTTAAAATCTTAGATAATATTTAAGAATCATATTATCTTATCTTTATAGTTTCAATAGATTCGACTAGAAATCTCAAATCTTGAAAACCTTGAATAGATTACTACAATTTTAGAATCACAAAATACTAGGGTTTTAAAATGTTTATGCTTACCCCACCATACCTAGTACATACCAGATGTTAAATACATAAATACAGGTTGAAGGAAGAAAAGAAGGGAGGAAGGAAAAAAGGGAGGGAGGGAAGGAGGGACAATTAGTTAAAAAGCATTTATTAAATGGTTAGTTTGTGCCAGGCAATATGTTAAAGTGCTGAAGTTAGAAAGAAACGCAAAACATTGTTCTCCCCAACCCCCTAGCTATGCCCTCAAGGAATTCCTTCAAGTTAGGGGACAATATACAGATAACCAGGTACATTCAAGTTATGTGAAGAGTAGCCTGAAACTAATCTTAGAGAGGAGAGCCCTAGCCCTTGGCATGGAGGGACAAGAAAAGGTCTGCAGAATGTAGGATTTGAGCTGGTCTTGAAGGAAGCTGAAGGGTCAAGGTAAGCCCCTCTGTGAGGAATAAGATTATACAAACCAAGGCCCCAACTCAATATGGCCTTTCTATTACCCTGAGCTGTCTGGGCACAGAAGATCCTAAGAATGTGAAGGCTGCTCCTCTCCTGGGACCCTGGCCAGGTCCTTGAGAAGAAATATGATAACTGCCCAACTCCTGGAACTAGGCATTCCAAGGAAATATCTTTCATAGGGGGACTTTGGAGGGACTGGCCTCCATCCCAGGCCTCACACAAGATATGATACTTACTAAAAACACCTGGCAGTGTGCCTTCTTCATGCTCAGCACTACTGAAATTGTGAGATTTAGACCCCAAAATAGAATCAGCCACGGAGGAGTCGTCCTGCCTGGACTCTCCCGAGCTAGACCCTGCCAGCTGTACCAGGATTCCCCAGCTTGTGTGGTCAGGTGTTGGTGCTTCCCCAAAACGGTGATGACTGTAAACATGTCAATATATGTTCATCAAAATTGCTCTTATTATTCCTAAGCCTTTCCCTCTTATCTCCAGTTTCCTTCCCATTCACCTATATTCTAAATAAACTATATTGGGTCTTTTGAAGTGCCAAGTGCTCCCTTCACTCGAATCCTGAACTTCCTTAATCAGACAGAAGCCAGGGAAACTAGGAGGAAGACGTGAAGAATTACAGGCAAGGGGGAAAGCAATGTAAAGATACAGAGACAGGATATATAGAATATCCTACAAGGAACAGCCAGGCCAGTGTAGCTTGAATGTAGAATGTGAGAAGGGAAATAAAGTATGAGAATATTGAAAAGAAAAGAAAGGACCCAGTTCTGAAGAGCTTTAAACACCAGAGGACTTTATATTTGATCCTGAAGGTAATCGGGAACAATTGAAGTTTGTTGAGTAGAGGAATGACGTGGGCAGATTACACTTCTGGAAAATCACTTCAGCTGCTTAGTGGAGGACAGATTAGAATGGAAAGAGGCTTGAAGCAGGGAGATTAATATTTCAGACAAGAAGTAATGAAGGCCTGAACTAGGATGATAGCTGTGTGAGTAGAGTAGGGGTTGCATGTGAAAGAGATGATGTAAATGTAAACATGACAAAATTTGGCAACATTTGTTGAATGAGAGTTAAGGAGTCAACTACAACACCAAGCTTTCTAGTCTAGGTATTTGGAGGAGTCATGGGAATTTGGGAGGGGAGGATTTGGGGAAAAAATTAATGTTATGTTTTGGACATAGTGAGTTTGAGATGTCCACAGGGCATTCAGTCCAAAATGTCTAAAAGGGCAGTTGGTGGTGCTAAGCACTGGAGAGAGAGTAGGGATTGAGAGGGAAATCTGAGAATCATCTGCCCACAGAAGCTGAGAGAATCCACTTTGACCTCCATATACTCAGGTCCTTCTTAACCTCAATCTCCTTCACTTACAGTAGCTGGCCACATTCCACCAGAGCCACCCAAGAAGCTGGTAAGCATCCAGATCCAGACCCAGAGCATTCTCTATGTTGAGTGTCAAATTATTACTTTTTACTTCTGTATGATATGGTAGAAGAGTTTCTTCTGATGGCAGTGAATTATGATCATGACATGACCACCTGCCACATACTCTACTCTGTCACAGCCATGAGCCCCTGGCTCCGTATCCTGCTAGTATCAACTTGGGTTGTTAATGTCCCTCACTCCTTCTTACCTATGTTTTTGCTGAATGAACTGTCCTCTGCCAATGATAAAATCCCTCACTTTTGTAATAATAACAGCTAGCATTTATATAGTACTTACTATACACCAGGCCCTATGCTAAGCACTTTGCAAATATCTCTTTGATCCTCATAAGAACCCTGCAAAGTGTAATGGGAATGGGAATTTGAAGATCTTCCCTGCCTTAAGAGATCTAGGGGGAGAGTTTAAAGACCTCCCCTGCTATGAAGATAATCTCTGCCCCCTGATAGGCTGACTGTAGCCACATGGAGCCTGTGGCGGAAAGAGATTGCTGAGGAGAAGCACAGCCCACAGGATGCTGGTGGAGAGCAGGGCCAACAGTTGGAGGCAGTTGGGGACAGAGGAGCTTAGGCAAGGAGATAGAGAGTTTTGTGAGTAAATATTAAAAAAAAAATCTTGTATTGGTTTGTGGGAAGGCTAAAGGATGCTGTGGTCTCAGCATTATTATGGCTTCTGAAAGTCTTTAGTACTATGATGGAATCTGCTTACTGGTTTTGGGATTTGGTTTTCTGGTATCTAAATAAATCCTTCAACTTTATCCTCTGTCTGGAGAGTTTGGCATATTTTGTGATCAAATGTCTTGTGATACTTACAGTCATGGTCTTTATCATGATTGTGGATACTGTAAATATTGCACTGGTGCTACAGTTGCTATTCCTATCTCCATTTTATAGTTGAGGAAAGTGAGACAAACAGAGACTAAGTGACTTGTCCAAGGTCACACAGCCAGTGTGTGAATCTGAATTTGAACTTGTGTCTTGCTGACTTCATGCCCAGTGCTCTGTCCACCTGCACCACCTTGCTGCATTAATTTTATCCGTGCAGAAGATTTTCAATTTCATGGGATCAATTAGCTATTCTGTCTTTTGTAATTGCCTCTATCTCAGGTTTGGTTAAGAATACATCTCCTACCCATAACTATGAGAAGTTTCCCAGTTTCTTTCTGTTGAAATCTTACCCATCCCTCAAGGACCACTAAAATTCTGTGTCCTCCATAAAAGCCTTCTAGTATGCTTTTTCAACCTTAAAGCACAATGTAAATATTTACTATCATTATTGTTATCACATATGCTACCTCCCCTGCAAAAAATGACCTTTCCTTCCCTTGAGGTACCTCTTTTATGTAATTGACATAATCTAATTTATGTCATTTTTTGTCTCCATTATTGTAAACTTCTTTAAAAAAGGCATTTCCTTTCTTATCTTTATTTTTCCTCATTGCATATGTCCTTGCATATGTCACAAATAAAATTCCAACACAGGTAGACAGAGGCATATTTTCTTCAAGTAATATAAGTTTATTAGCAGGGCATGAACCTGAATAAAGTAAGTCAATGGAGGATGGTTAGGTGGTGCAGTGAATAGAGCACCAGGCCTGGAATCAGGAGGACCTGAGTTCAAATCCAGCCTCAGACACTTAACACAAAAAATTAGCTGTGTGACCTTGGGCAAGCCACTTAACCCCAACTGCCTTCCAAAATAAGTAAATAAATAAAGTAGATCAATGGATATCTCAGTTTCAAGATGGAGACACAGCTCCTTTTTATCAGCATACAACAAAGAACAGAACAAAGTAGTTGAGGAAATAATACAATTGATTATAAGGTTGGCAGCATCATTGGACCAAGGAATTATGATTGATTATATTAAGGAATGTGGGTCTATAGATTTGTGAGTTTTCTTTAAATATATCAACCCACTCTAATCCTTCT
Source organism: Gymnobelideus leadbeateri (assembly GCA_011680675.1). Taxonomy (NCBI): domain Eukaryota; kingdom Metazoa; phylum Chordata; class Mammalia; order Diprotodontia; family Petauridae; genus Gymnobelideus; species Gymnobelideus leadbeateri. The sequence continues at coordinate 1,083,270 of WOXC01004486.1, forward strand.
GGCTTCTTCCCTTTCTTCTCCATTCTTCTCTACCACATTAATTCCCTCCTCTCTTTACTACCTGTTCCTATGCACAACATAATATTGCAGGACCCCAAGGTCAAGATCCAGGGACATAGTGGTTTGATTTAGAGATACTATCATTAGTACTCTCCTTGGTCTATGACCCCTAGCCTCCAGTAAGCCAATTTTTAGGTTGATTTGAATAAAATTTTAATGGTAAATTCAGTGATCTTAAGACTGCATTTAGTTTGTATAATAACTAGTTTTGTTGTGTGAATTTTTTGAACAAGGGAGTTAGCTTTGCAATATTTGGGAAAGACAATAGTCATATCCTTATAATGGTCCTGACCATTACAATCAATTGGATAATTGTACAATCATTAAATAAAACCTTAGAATTCTTGAATTATATGACAAGAACACTCAAATGGACTTCAATAATTATAGACCTGGGGTGGCTAGGTGGCGCAGTGTGTAGAGCGCCGGCCCTGGAGTCAGAAGGACCTGAGTTCGGATCCGGCCTCAGACACTTAACCCACACAAACAAAAACTTAGCCGTGTGACCTTGGGCAAGTTATTTAACCCCAATTGCCCTCCAAAAAGCAAAAAAAAAAAAAAAAAAGAATTATACACCTGTAAAATCCCCCACCAACCCTTGGGTGAAATACAAGAATCAAAGGTTCACAGTATAATAGCAATGAAATGGCAAGTAGCATTCATGTAGTCCAGTCCCTTGATTTTTCAAGCTCAAAAGGTAGAAATGATTTGCCTAAATTAACTTGAACTACTGCAACAATAACAAAACAGTAGTGACTATAACAACTTATATTTACACACCACTTTATGTCTTCCTAAAGGCTTTCCTAACAACCCTTGACATAGACAGTGCAAGTACAATGACCTCCATTTTGCAGCTAAGGCTCAGAGAGCTTATGTGATTTGCCCCAAATCACACACTGTATTAACAATGCAATATTCACTATGCCTATGGCAATTATAAATAGGCTTATGTGGTTATTAATCACAAAATATATCAGTCTCTCTATATGGGGGATAAAGCCAGAGAATTTATTAAAATACCAAATAACCGAGTCCCAAAACCAGAAAGTCAAAGCCATCAGGGTAGTTATGAAATTGGCACAAGTAGTTAACATAGTAAACAACCACATTCTTAAGCCTTCAAAACAGAACAGGCTACTTCAGGCAAAGGTCCTTCTCTCCCGACTCTCAGCAACTGCTCAGCGTCCAGGAAGCGTGCTCACAACAGCTCCGGCCCCCCGCAGTTCCAGTTCCCGGCAGCCCCCAACAAGAGTCCTTAGCAGAAATTCTGGCTGGCTTAAAAAAAAAGATTTGGGCCTCCACCTCTACCTTGGCTGCTGCTGCTGCTGCTGTTGCTGTGGCCACCAACAGTCCCCCCAACAGTCCCCAACGGAACTCTAGCTTTTTTTTTTCCTCTTACTCTTGCCCCGCCCCTTCCTGCTATGTCAGCAAGTCCAATGGGACATGGAAGATCTTTAAATCCCATAACCCTTACACACACCTATTAAGTTACAGAATCAGGACTCAAACCCAAGATTTCTGACTCAAATCTATTTTTTTCCATTGAGTCATACTATATTATTATATCATACTTGACTATGGGATGATTTATGTAACATTGGTATTTTAATGGACAATTGACCAAAGTAATAACACTGGAAATTTCACAAAATCATAGAATTTCAGAGATAGGAGGCATGTGGGGAGTCAGGTTGTCCAAATCCATACCCAGAACATGTATTCCACATGTAAAATTCCTAACAAGTTGTCAACTATACGCCACTTGAAGATCTCTAATTATGGAGAATTTATTAACTTACATGGAACTCTGCTCCATTTCTAAATGTTTACCTCCAGTGCCTGGCAGTTAATATAAGGTCAAATTTCCCATTAAATAGTGAATCAGTCATCATTTATTAAGTAAAAATCTGACTCTCTATAACTTAGGATCACAATATTATAGTTTGTTGGTCCAAGTTCTATCCTTTGGGCTCAAATTAAATGAGTCAAATACCTTTTCCACATGAGAACAACTTATATGATTTAAGGAAGCTAGGTGGCACAGTGGATAGAGTGCTGGGCCTGGAGGCATGAAAACTCATTTTCTTGAGTTCCGATCTGGCCTCAGATACTAGCAGTGTCACCCTGAGCAAGTCACTTAATCCTGTTTGCCTCAGTATCTTTGCCAAAAGAACCTAAAATGGAGTCACAAAGAGTCGAATACACTGAAAAATGACTTAACTATCATGGCTTCATTAAAACTTTTCAGTAGTCATTCCCAGTTCTTTCAACCTATCCTTATTTGACAGTTTCCAATTTTCTGTCACACAAAATTGCTGACACATATCAAACTTACTTGTAGTCCTCTAAAACTCCCTAAAATTTTACACATAAAAATTACTTAGCCATGCCCTTCATGTCTTGTACAATTGATTTTTTGGGGAGCCCACCAGTAGGATCTATTTAAACATATTAGCTGAAGCCATTATTCTAGCCTGTTAAGATCATTTGATTCTAATAACTATCTTATCCAGCTTTGGATCATTTGCAGATTTGATAAGCATGACTTTCATATATTCATTCAAGTAATGAAAGTAATCCATTAGAAATGTTCCTTCAGGTTGAAATCAATCAGACTTCTTTAGGTTAAGTTCTTTAACTGCTTCCAAATACAGCTAAATGAACTATCATCTAGCCTATGTCAGTCCATCTTGTCCACAAGACTATTGTGACATCAAATCAGCCTAGAAACCCTAGGGTTGGGGAGACACTGGAAAAAGGCAATGAGACTATTTTGACATGATTATAATCTTGAGTCCCTGCTGGCTCAGTGGTCACTGTTGCCATTTCCACATACTTATAAAACTCCCTTTTAAAATCTTGATCTATAATTTTCCTAGGAATGACAAATTTGTAGAATCTCAGAATTAGAAAGGACCTCAGAAATCATCTAATTGAAGCCACAGTTGAACAAGAATTCCTTCCAAAATCTCCCTGACAAATGGACATCTAGCTTTCACTTGAGACTTAAAGATATAGAATATCTCATAGATTAAGATTATATGAAGGATGTTTATTCAACTAAACCTCCATCCTCTCCCACACATACTTGGGATATAAATTCTTTATCAAGCTAAAATTTTCCATTCTGTAATTTCCACCACTGGTCCTCATTCTATCCTAAATAGTCAAATAGAACAAGTGTACTCCTTATTTCATATAAGAATCCTACAAGCACTTTAGGACAACTATCGTGTACCCATTAAATCTTATAAAATCCCTTCAACTCCTCTAAGTATAGCATAGTTTCCTGTCCCCTCACCATCCCATTTTCCTCTTCTGAGAATAATTCATATTTATCAATGCTTTCCTCAACTATGCCACCCATAATTAAACATCAAAATAGAGATATGGTCTGACCAGGACAGTACTGTTACCTCCCTTATTCTGGATATTATTTCTATCAATGTAGCTTAAGATCACATGATGTTTACTGATTCACATTGAGTTTAAATTAAAACCCCCGTATCTTTTTTTCTTCTTCTAATGAACCAGTATCCTAGTTTTGTCTCAGTAATCCTGTGCTTGTGTGATTGAGATTTTGAACCTGTGTATAGGATTTTATATTTATCTTTGTGATATTTCATTTTGCTTTTTAGATTTGGCCCTTTGTTTTAACCTGTTGAAAGCTTTCTGGGACCTCATCTACCATGCTAGTTATTCTTCCCACCTTTGATCATCCACAAATTTCTAAATGTCAATTAAAAATTCTTTTAATAATACATTCTATCTAGAACTTTGCAATGAGAAGAAATCAAACTCAGTAGCCTATAACTGGAAGAAGATATCTTTTACCTTTTTTGAAAAATTAGGACATTTACCCATCTGCTGCCACGGTATATCATAGGGTTATAGAGTTGAAAATAGAGGGTATCTAAGACATCATCTAGTCCAGAGGCCAAGAAAGATAAAAAAAACATCTTCCCAAATTTACCCAGTTGCAGAGTAGCAGAGATAGGATTTGAACTTGGATTCTTTTATTCTAATACCATTACACCAAATACTTTCCTCTGTGCTAAGTCTTGTATCACCTCTATCATTTCCTATAATCTTTCAGAGATCAAAGACAGTAGCATAGCAGTGATGTCTAATGGTTCTTTCAGTACCTTGAGATGTAAGTTTTCTGGTTTTGGTGACAACCTCATTAAAAGCATTCAGCCTCATTCCACTAGGATTCAATTTCCTGTTAAATATTTTTTCTACCCTTCCAAGTCTTAATCTTGCTTTTCTTGGTAGAAAAATCAGAAAGAAAATTTGTCTTCCCTCTTTCACTGTTATCATTAGCCCATCTATCTTATATAGTAGTCATTTCTTTTCTTTGATTTTTCTCTTATCCACAAAATAGCATTACAAAACTAGTTTCACAGGCCTTAATATTGCCTGTCAGCTGAGTTTTATTGCTCCTGGCACTATTCTTAGATGACTTGCCATACTTGGAAAATAGAAGCCTGAGCAAGAACTCTGGAAACATGATATGCTTAATACCTTTTTATTTCTTTCCTTAATAATTAATCATCTGTTTTCTCAGAGAACAAACTTTGTAATGGGATTTGTTTTGATGTTTCTTGGCAGTATCATGTGTCATAACAAAATACATCAGTAAACTTTTAAAGAATTACATATGGAATTTTAAAAGATCACTAAAAGAGAATGGGAAGGAGACAAGCCAACTTCTGTCTGCATGGGTGCTCTGCCAAAGGAGATTTATAATCCATGTAACAAATGTTACACCTCAGAAATTTGTTATGAGGAAACCTCTTTGTAGATCTTATAATGTTATATATTGATGATGTTATTTACTGTAAAAAAAAAAAGCATAATGTAGGGCTAAGGAATATTCCTAACCATTCCTAGAATTCTCTCCCTCCTTATCTCTACCTCCTGGCTTCCCTGTCTTCATTCAAGTTTCATCTAAAACCCCAGCTTCTGTAAGAAGTTTTTCCTAGTACCCTTAATGTTAGTGCCTCCCTTTAAGGACTCTATTCCTTTCTTCTGACTTTATGACCTTCCCCTTTTGCACATACTTTCAATCACTGTCTCTTTTTCTGTAACCCTATCACTACCCCTAAATAACCAATGGAAAAAGAAAAAGAAAACACTTGTAACAAATATGCATAGTCAAAGAAAACAAACCCCCATATTGACCATGTCCAAAAATGTATATTCATAATGACCTTGAATCAATAACATTTCTCTAAAGAGTTGGACAGCATGCTTCATCATTGGTCCTTTGGAACTGTTGATGGTAATTGGGATGATCAGAGTTCTTCAGTCTTTTACAATTTTCTTTACAATGTTGAAATGCATTTCACAAATTGTTCTCTGGGTTTTTCTTCTTCTATCTTGGGGGTTTGGGAGCTAGATTTCCTCCCCCCTCCCAGCCTATTTATTTCGAAATTGTTTTTATTTTTATTTTTGAAAAGCTGGAACAATTACTCTTTGTCTTATGTAGTTTTCACTTATGATTTCTTGAAATATAGTTCTGAAAAGAGAGGCTTTGAAAAAGCCCACTGTGATTCCAATGGAGTTACTTGACTATGCCTTTAAGCCAAAATCACCGCTTTTCATTGACTGACCAAAAATAAAGCCCAAGCTTCACTCATTCACTGGGTTTTGATGGCTTAGAAGGAATGTAAATAGCAATTGTTTTCTGTTCTGGTCAGAAACTCAGAGGGTCTTCCCCCCAGATTGGTTCTTTTGTAATGGCAAAGTAGGCCCATATTTTGTCTCAACTCCTACCAGCCCTTAATCACTGAAGGGGCCTAGCCTCAGACAAGTGGAGACTTGGGAAAGACCTCAGTTTAAAAAGGCCAAGGTCACCCACTGTATCCTGGGCTATCCCCAGTCCTCTTGACATATGTCTTGCCACTGGACTCTGATGACTCTGGAGGAGAGAGTGAGGCTGATGACTTTGCACAGCTTTGCCTCACTTACAACCAATTCACTTGTAAGTCAAGATATCGTCCTTATGATATCACTGGTCCTCTTCAAGAATGAAGGATGAAGAATAAAAACAACAATAACAACAAGCTATAGTGTCACTACTACTCACCCTACACCCAAAGGCAACCAAATAGACATCAGCAACTACCAAATTATAAGTATCATTTCTAATAATCTGTAAATTTTTAAAAGAATGATATATGAAGATAATCATATGAGTTTAACCTTGATGAAAATATGGAAACTGAATGAACAGGCTTCCATTAGTGATTTTTGACAGCAGACCATATCTTTATAGTCCAACAGTTGATTGGGAGGTATAAAGATATATATATATATATACACACATATTTTTATATTTATGCACACATATGTGTATATAAATATAAACATATACATATAAACACATGTACATATATACACTCACATATTATGCTACTGTATTTATTTATTTTCAAAAAAGCATTTAAGTAGAACAAAATGTAACTTTATAGGTTCTCCTCAAGCAAAGCATCTCTCATATTTATTAAATTACAAAAGATTCTTGCAAATACAACTACAAAGATAATTTTGTTCAACAATCTGAAAAGTATCAACATCAGGCAAGCAAATAACAGGAAGATAATGCAAATAAAAGATTTTCACCAGTGTCATGGTGGGGGTCCTATATGTCATTCAAATAGAAGAAGGATTTTATGATATTTTCATTGATGTTCCTGTTATGGGTAAAATTGAACTAATTGCCTCAACCTTCTAAATGCCTTAGGACCTCTTCAATGAGATACTTTAGTCATTCAAAAGAGATTAGCTCAATCAGACACACCTGAAAAACAAAATGAATGAAAAACATCTACTGCTGTATGCAATTACATGTGTTATTCGTTGAATTAGCCCATCAGTATTTGTGCATCTTGACAGACACTGCATAATCACAATAATCTGAGTCTAGAACTGAATAGAAGGAGATAAGAAGTGGTCATATTAAGGAAATTCTGCCATAATTTTGGTAATCTCAAACTGAAGTCTTCTGCAAAAGTTCACCTTTTAAACACTAGCAATTCTTCTGGTAATGTTCATCATTGTGAATTATGGAGTATCACGATCTTAAAATAATTAAAATTGGGGCAGCAAGGTGGTGCAGTGAATAGAACACTGACCCTGGAGTCAGGAGGACCTGAGTTCAAATCCAGCCTCAGACACTTAACACTTACTAGCCATGTGACCTTGGGCAAATCACTTAAACCCCAGTTGCCCTGCCCTCCCCTCCAAAAAAAAGCAAAAAAAATTAATAATAATTAAAATTGCAGGTGACAAAAATATAAGATGAGTGTAAGTAAGCTTTGTCAGGATATTAAATACTATTTGTAAAGTATTATAGAAGACATCATCATGTATCTATATGAGGAGAAAAGGAGATGAACCAGGAATGAAGAGTGAAAGGTTATATATGTACAACTCAAATATTTTACCCTGATATCCACCAAAATATTGAAAAAAATAAAGAAGACCTTCAGAATGATTGATGAATTTTCATAGAGAATTTATGAGAACATATGGACAAGATTAGGACAAGAAGAAGAAGATAACCTGTACCAGTCATTGAAACATTAATGAATCATATGTCCTAGAATGATGATCAACAAGCAATGGTTAAATGGATGAGTGACTGGGGTCTTATACTAGGTGAACTTCCCAACATTTCATATGGAAAAATTAAGGCTCAGAAAAGGAAGGTATCACTTCCAAGTCAGTTGTGAGAGAGATTCATTGCTAGATGTCTTTGACCTTTTAATAGAAAATGAACCAAAGTAATGTTGCTGAGAACTGGAATTTCGATTACCTCTTTTCTTTAGCTGAAATACTTTTGCTTATTTCTAGGGATTTAGCTCCAAAGTTATTTATGCATTCAATTATGTTGTTCTTGCAAACTTTCTGCTAATAGGCCCAGGAGATGGCAACATCAAACCAGTATTTCTAAGTTCCTCCTCTTGGAAATCTCTTAGGAACTAGAAGCACCAATAACTGAACAGCAACAAAGAATTTCTCACAGGAATGAATTCTAAAAAGCTACACTTGAAACATCATGGGAATGGAAATCTCACTATCACAGGCACCTCATCAAAGACATTTTAATGAATGTAAGAAAACCCTAATAAACGTGAATAACTTTAAAGCATTGAGTACTATTCACTACACAGAACAAAAATATCAGGGAATAGTTCATATTTATCCTTTCTTTATGGCTATTCTCTATGTTGATGACAATGATGAAGATAGCTTTTTATTGACAAGTTCCCTAGAAGATTGTTGGAGATGAAAGTGACATTCCATGAGAAGGCAGATATAACTTTGTTTGAAAGGGTTGATTATTTTAAGTTTAATGTGTTAAAATTTGTGTGAGATATTTATTCTTTATAAGAGGCTGTGCCCATCAAGTCTCTGCTAATATAGGAAGGAAAAGGACTAAGCATTCAATCAGTCTTTTTCTAGACTAAGCCAAAACTTAGGAGGGACCTAGAAAGTTTTTATTCTGAACTAACTCTACTGTTCATAATAACTCTAAGTGAGAAGGAATATAGAACTTTTAGGGGTAGGGCAAAGGAGCTGGAAAGGGAGCATCAAGAGTTTTGGGCTCAGGAGGAATCAATATAGTTGCTTTTTATAGATTTGAAAATGGTTAAGAGAAAGGCAACAATTACAGTTCTCAGCTTTTCCTATTTCTACACTCTCCATTAGTGCCTCATCAAAGTTTCAATCTAAATAAAAGGAGTGGGATGTGCAGTGATTTCCTCTAATTCACATAGGTAGTAAGTGGCAGTTAAGATTCAAACCCAAGAATGATAAATGTCTAACGAATAGAAATACAGTACAATCCGTGGCCAGAGGGAGTAATAAGGGGGCTTACATCAGAGAAAGCAGCAGGTTCTAGAAAGATTATAACAATAATAATAGCTTGCATTTACATTGTGCTTTAAGCTTTGCAAAGCACTGTACATATGTTAATGAATTCACTGAATCTAGAGGTGATACCAGCCCAAACCCAAAGTCAAAGCTGAGGCAAAGACTAGGAATGGAGGCTGGCTATCTAGAAAGTTGAGTCAGCCAAACCAACCTGTACCTAGAATTGTTTTTAAAGTAGAAGTTCTCAACCTATGATATGTATGCACTGGTTAAAAAATAAAGGCTGGGCAAAAGGATATGGGGGATATATGGTAAGTAACCATATTATCTTTCTTTTTTTTTTTAAAGCAATTGGGGTTAAGTAACTTGCTCAAGGTTACACGGCTAGTCATTATTTTATGTGTGGGTGCTCATTTATTTTCTGAGGCCGGTTTCGATCTCGGGTCATCCCAACTCCGAGGCTGGTGCTCTTACTCACTGCGCCACCTAGCCACCCCTGTAACCATATTATCTTGAAATATTTCCAAAATAATAGTATTCATGAAAAAAAATGTGGTTTGTATAGTGAGGAGGCAAAAAGGGAAGAATTATTCCTATTGAACAAAACCCAATGAATAAATATAAAATCCTTTCCATGTTTAATTAGGAAAAAAATCTGCAATAATATCCAATAAAAGATAAATTAAGTGGTCTATACAATAATCAGAAACTTTGACTTATTATTATTGTCTTTTTGGAGGGGGGAAGGCAGGACAATTAGGGTTGAGTGACTTGCCCAAGGTCACACAGCTAATAACTGTTAAGTGTCTGAGGCTGCATTTGAACTCAGGTCCTCCTGACTCCAGGGCTGGTGCTCTATTCACTGCACCACCCAGTTGCCCCTAGAAACGTTGATTTCCAATCAATGAAGTCACATAATTTTTGGTATAACCTTAAAGAAGTAAGTATATCCCATTTTTACTAAAGGTACCCATAAGGCTTTATTTCCATTTATAAACTTGTCACTGTGAATCAGGACTCTAGGTCCTGTTCTTAATTAAAATCCCAACCAAGTAACAAATTGGAAATGGATTATGAGATGCTGGTATCTCATTTAAAGCTATAATCAGAATATAGCTTTTGGTTAAGAAGAAACAGAATCAAGAGACTGCTTATTTGACTCTGTTCTATTAACATTTAGCAACTTTACAAAACTAAAATGTTTGTTTATTTTAGAATTTATTTCCTTTTATATTAAATAGGGGGTAGAAGGTTTACTGAAAACCAAAGTGGTATAGGATAAAAAAGTTAGGAATCTCTTCCTAAAGCTCTGTTTTAGGATTCTTTAATCTATCAAAAGGTAACTGCCTCATAGAAGGGAGGGCACATTAAGGGAGGTAGTGATCTAGCAAAACACACTTTTGATGAGGGACCGAGTAAAAAAAGGGAGAGAAAAAAAGAATAAACAGGGGGAAGAATAAGGTCATGAGAAATAGTTAATAATCATAGTTGTTAATGTGAATGGAATGAATTCACTCATAAAATGGAAGTGGATAGTAGAATAAATTAAATACCAGAATCCAACAATATACGGTTCATAAGAAACACACAAGGGTGGCTAGGTGGCGCAGTGAATAGAGCGTCGGCCCTGGAGTCAGAAGGACCTGAGTTCAGATCCGGCCTCAGACACTTAATGCACACACAAATAAAAACCTAGCCATGTGGCCTTGGGCAAGTTACTTAACCCCAATTGCCCTCCAAAAAAAAAAAAAAAAGCATAAGAAACACACAGAGTAAAAATAAGGGGCTGAAGCAGAATCTATTATACTTCAGAAAAGGATAAAAAATAAAAAAGCAAAAGTAGCAATAACGATCTCAAAGTAAAAGCGAAAGGACTAAATAAAAGAGATAAGCAGGGAAGTTACATTTTGCTAAAAGATATCATAGACAATGAAGTAATATCAATACTAAACATATATTTTACCTGTCAGATTTAAGAATAAGGGAAGAATTTATCACCAAGCAAGAAACAGAGAACATTACAGGATATTAAATGCATAATTTTGACTATATCAAATGAAAAAGATTTTGCATAAACAAAACTAATGCAGCCAAGATTAGAAGGGAAGAAGGAAACGGGGGGATTTTTTTTTTTACAGCAGTTCTCTCTGATAAAGGCCTCATTTCTAAAAGATATATATGCATACATAAATGAGCCAAATTTACAAGGATAGGAGTCATTCCCCAATTGATAAATGGGCAAAGGATATGAAAAAACAGTTTTAAGAAGAAATCAAAGCTATCTATAGACATATAAAAACATGCTCTAAATCTCTATATATTAGAGAAATGCAAATTAAAATGACTCTGAGGTACCAACTCACACCTGTGTGGCTATTAGGACAGAAAAGGAAAATGATAAAATGTTGGAGGGCATGTGGAAAAATAGGTAAACTAGCACACTTTTTGTGAACTGATCTAATCATTCTGGAAAGTGATTTGGAACTATTTCCAAAGGACTATAAAACTGTCCATACCCTTTGATCCAACAATACCACTACTAGATTTGTATCCCAAAAGAGATAAAAGAAAAATGAAAAAGACCTATTTGTACAAAAGTATTCATAGCAGCTCCTTTTGTGGTGGCAAAAAATGGGAAATTGAGGGGATAGCCAATAATTGGGGAATTTCTGAACAAGTTGTAGTATATGACTGTGCTATAAGAAAGAACACTCAGTATGCTCTTAGAAAAACTTGGAAAGACTTATTGAACTTTTGATGCAAAGTTAAGAGAGCGGAACCAGAACATCAGCTGTAACAATAATATTACATGATGATCAATTGTAAATGAGGTAGCTATTCTGAACAGTACAATGTTCCAAGACAATTGCAAAGAATTTAAGAGGAAAAATCCTATCCACATTCTCATAAAGAACTGATGGGAGTCTGAATGCAGGTCAAAGCATACTTTTTTTTTTCAAAGCATACTTTTTAAAAGTTTATTTTCCATTTTCTTTTGGTCTGCTTTATTTGGCAAAATGGCTAATATGGAAATGTTTTGCATGACTACACAAGTATAATCTAGATCAAATTACTTGCCTTCTTAAGGAGACATGGAGAGAGAAATTGGAATCCAAAATTTAAAAACAAATGAATGTTACAATTTTTTATATGTAATTGAGGAAAAATGTGATTAAAAAAAAAAAGGTGGCTGCCTGCTAAAAGAATAAATGATTTTATAAAAGATGGTAGGTGCATAGAATGATCAGACCCTACTGTGAAGACCAGGAATGACTTCTATAGCTTTGTACAAATATTTTAAACCCCGATCGAATTCTTAGCAGCCACTATTAGTAAAAAAAAAAACAAACAAACAAACCCTGGGGGGGGTGGAATCAAGAGAACGCTAGGGTTCTTTGAGTGATAGCGGAATACTGGAACCACTGGGCCGGGGAAAGAAAGAGTAGGGGCTCCAAACTTCGAGAGGCAGAAGAAAGAGAAAGCACTGGTGGGCTGCTCGCCAGGGCTCAGAAGAATTTTCAGACGTTTATAGCCACAAAGGGTCTAGACGCCGTGCTCGAGTCTTTGCTGTTTCTTTTAAGGGTTATTTGAGAAAGGGCTGGCTTTAGAGTCTGAAACATCTGACTTCACCTTATCGTTCACTCTCCTAGGGAAGAATCTTCACAACTAAGTTATTAATGAGTCTCTGAACTGCATTGGTGCAGGGAGTTCACTGTCTGAATCTACAAAACTAAAAAAAAAAAAAAATGCCACCGACGAAGGGGTCCGGCGCAGTGCAAACACCAGCCCCTTAAGGGAGGGAGGACTGGGGTCCGGTCTTTTCTGCATGTCCCAAGCCTGCATGCCAACAGGCCCAAGTGTAGGCACAGGTACATGCGCATGCGCGGCACCAGCCCAGCAAGGCCGCAAACGCCAAAGTACCTCCGGCTGAGCTTGAATCGCGCCTTTCTCGGGGGCGACAGAGGAGGGGGCACCTCGGTTCGAGACCGGAGCCTGGGCCAGGTTCCGTGACAATACGGAAACTAGTATCCCAAACTAGAGGCAGCCTCCACGCCCAAGTCTAACTTAAAACCTACCGGGCGGAAGTACTGATAAATTTACTTCCTGTAGGACTCCTAAGCCCCGCCCTCCATCAGCCGAGCACCAATCACAGGGATCCCCGGGAACTCGCTCACGCAAGGACAAGGTGCAAGCACGCATGCTCGTTATGTCGCGTCGTCGGCGTCTTCGGGTGCGGGTATTTGGTCCCTGGCCCGGGCCGGACTCGAGCTTCTGCTAGGGCTGCCTCCGGGGGCTCTGTGGGGCCGGCGGCTCACGAGCCGCCATGCGGCTGGGCTCCGGGGCCTTCGCCGCCTGCTGTGTGGTGATTGAGGTGCTCGGGGTCGCTGTCTTTCTCCGGGGTTTCTTCCCGGTGTCGGTGCGCTCCGCGTCCCGGGTCCAGCCCCTGCCCCCTGCGCCGGAGCCCGCGGCAGGTACGGAGGCTGAGCCTCCCCTCCCTCGGTCCCGGGGCTCGTCGCTACTCCTGCCCTCTCCCTGCCCGCTCTATCCCCGCCCTCCCCTCTGGAGCCTTTCTTTGGTGTCCCCCTCATGCCTCTCCCCCCCCAGCATCCTCCCCTTAATACCCCTTCTCTGTACCTCCACCCTTACACTTCAGGTAAGGGGGGTGGGCTCCTCCCTGCCCCAGGTTCCCTTTGGCCCCCAGGTAAGGGCTCTCACTGGATGGGGGTAGAGGGGCTCCCCCCAAGTCTGACAGAAGATCAGCTCATATGGGCTCTTAATGCCGTTTGGGGTCATTGCCTTCAGCTCACACCCTTCCCTGCCTCACCCTTGACATTCCTCCCCAAAGATCCAGCCCCTGACTTTCTTGGCCTCTCCAAAGATGCCTTTTGTTTGCCTGTGCCCCGACCCAGTCAGGAGCGCTCTGCTTCCTTCAGTTCAGCTCACGAAAAGTTACTGAGCCCTACTATGTGCAAGGCACTGTGTTTCCAACTTCCTTGTACCCCATAGGTTTATAATTATGGTTCATTTTTAGTTCGTTTTATGTAAAGCTCATTAAAGGCTGTAGAGAGACTGGAGCCTTAGACCCCTCCTCCCATTTTAAATAAAACTAGGACAGAATACATCATAAAGTGACTTCTTGACTTTTGCGGGAATTGAATGTAAGTTAGTTGCACAAAGTTGACACCAGGGGACATAAAGTTGTTACATAGGCACATTTTGCAGCCAGGTCAGACATAATGAATCAATCATCTAGAGTCTAGCAATGTGATTTGGGAACCAGGGCACATGTAGCACAGTAGTACTGAAAGTATGCTGCTCTGGAGAGGTCTCGGTGTGGGATCGCTCTCCCCAGAACCCTGGTTTGTAACTCCCACACCCTCCTCTCTAGGGCCTGCAGAACTAGTTCCCCTGGTCCTGGATTTTAACGACACTTCTCCAGAACCCCACCCCCAATGGGGAAAAAGGCATTTGCATACTAATGTGCTAGTTAATTTTTTTCCATTCCATCATTGCCCAGCAGAGCATGATGTCTACACTAACTGGGATAGTGAGCCTCAGTGGTTTGGGAGCTGTTTGTTCCACAAAAAAAGTATTAGCTTTTTCAGATACGAATGTGTATATTCTTGGGGGGATGATACTTTAAAACTTAAAATGACCTGTTTTAGAGCCTGGTCACTCAGCTTTACTGGTATGAAACTTTATTCACTGGGATATTACTGACCCCTTGAAAAATGGTTTTAAATGCAGATATTTTGTTTTGTATTTTTAAAATCACTTCAGAATCTTTGAATGACATCAGGAAGGTATACAAACATTTCCCCCTCTTCCCTTTTAACATATGTTGGACATATATTCCTCTACTATCCATCCCATGTAAATTCGTGTAACATGTTCCCTGGGTTAGGAAGAAGGGAGAGGACAGTCATGAGCTTTTCTTCCTGACTGGGCATTGGTATCAAAACATCTTCCACTTATATGGGAGAAGATTGTCCATTTAATGGGGGCAGGGTGTGGAGTCCTTCTGATGATACCCAGAGAATTTCCTGGAACTTAGAGTATATAAAACATTGTGATATTGCTGCACATTTACTGCTCCTTGGTATCCTGCAGAGAGCTGAGTGACTGTCCAGTTATTCCCTAACTCCCTCAAAGAACCCTGCCTCTCCCCCTCCCCCTCCCCAAGCTATCACAACTGTTTAATCCACAGTAACGTTTGGTGTGGTGAGTGATGCAAATAAAAAAATGCATGAACCGATTTTACCTTTAATTTCTGATTCAGAGATATCATAAATGGAGAGTTGGGTTTGAGTCTTTACTCTGACACATCACTCTAACTATTGACTTACTTAATCATCCTGAGTCTCTGTGTTCTTATGGGACTAATAATATTCTGCTGTTAAGTAGATGTAAAGAGTACTTTGTGAACTTTAAAGCACTATACAAATGTGAGTAATCATTACCATTTTGGCATACCCTCGTGTGTATGGCTGTAAATTGTCAGTGATTGCTCAGGATTATCCAAATGCAGAACAGAGTTGTCAAGCACAAGGCCTGTGGTCTCCAAAGAGACCTGAATAAGATTAAAATGTGATTGGGAGATATTTAAGAAAAGAAAGAAAAATACAATAAACAGAACATTACAGTTTAAAACAGTCCCTATGCAGCCTGCAGTGATTGTTATGTGTAGATTAGTGGCTCCCATCTCCATCTGTTTTTTACACCACTGCTCAGGAGGACTGAATACTACCTTCCATATCATTTCCTCACCCCCCCACCCCCACCCCCCCCAGCTTGCTTGACCTCCAGTAGCCCACCTGCAGTACAGTTCCAATCATTACCTTATGTGTCCTCTCCCGTGGTTTGCTGTAGCTTATGTAGCTTTGATAACCAGGCAGAATGACTTCCCACTTCTGCTGAACTCCTCCCAAACATCCATCCATCCTCTGCTACATGCTGCCAATTCCCAGAATTACTCTTCTCCCTGTGCCACTACTGATTTTGGGTTAACTTCAGCATCAGTACTTTAGGTAGTCCAATGCCATATATGTTAGTATTGTACCTCTTTGATAATAGAAATCCCCAGGTGAAATTATTCAGTCAAAGCACAGCTTGTTTGGGGTGGTCCAGGGGGACTGACTTTCTTGCTCCCTATTAGCTACGACTGGCTATTACTTCTGACTAGGGTCTTTCCTAATGATTCTTTTCCTCCCGTATCCTGGCCCTGAGCAGGTATGCAGGCAGTCCTCTTGAGAGTCCATAGGGTTTTGTTTTGTTTTTTAAGTTTAGAAATTCTATGGATTGGTATGAGAGGACATCAACTTTCTCAATAGTTATTAATTTATAGTGATAAAGTCAGAATAATTTATAAGCTTTTTTTTCTTGACATATGCTAATATTTGTTTTGATGGACCCTGGCCATTTCTTCCCTCCCTCATGTATCCCTCCTCTTAGTCTCCTTTAACACCACTTTCCTACCTGTTCCTCCAGTAGAATAAGATCCATCAGAAACATAAACAGGGACTGTGTCTCACCTTTTGCTTCCCCTAGGAAAGCCTTTTGTCGTTCCCAGAGGTCACACATTCCTTTTTCCTTCATGGAATTTTTGGCTTGCTGTACTCTTTCATTTTCTTTCCCCATGGTTGTGACTTAATATTGGTTTCTGTTCCTCTTCCAGTATGTTTTCTTTATGGCTGTCCTTCATGCCTGGAATGATTTCCTTTCTCCACCTCTGCTCTTAAGAATCCCATTTCCTTCAAAATTCAGCTCAAACACTGCCTTTTACATAAAACCTTTACAGACTTTTTTTTTTTAAACTTCCTTTGTTTCTCTTGTGCTTAGTATAGTACCTGGCATAAATGTTTGTTGGCTTGACTGGACCCCTTCCACCTCCAGCTACTGGTACCTTCTTTACCCTAAATAACCTTGAATTTATATTGTCTGTACTTATATGTGTATATGTTATCCCCAGTGCAATAAAAGCTCTTAAAGTAAAGGCCTGTTGCATTTTTTTTTTTGAATCATCAAGGGCTATCACATTGCTGGAAACATAGAAGGCATTTAAAAATAATCCTTATTGATTAATGTAAACTCTACATTAAATGTTCTTGTATTGAATATGTTGATCATCTGCGTTTCATTTCTTGCCAGTAGAAGGTCTAGAGAGGTTATATTGCTGTCTGGAAAAGTTATTAGAGAAGGAAGTGGAGTTCACAGGTAATATGAAGTTCAGTAGGAGAACCTTTTTATAAGCTCAGTAGCAGAGCATAATTATAGCAAGGTTCTGTTGGATATATGTAACACAGTATTGGGTTTTGAACCAACTTTGGTTCAAAATAATATATATTAATAATATACAATATAATTACATATACAACATATAATTTGTAATGTATATATTACTACAGTAGTATCATTATTAGTAAATATTCCATCTTTTTGCAATAGACCTTAGTATATTTTTAATGTTAACTGTTTTAACAATTTTGTGTCAAAGGAATTCAAATTCTTTTCTTTTCTCCTTTTCAAATACTTTGTAGGAACAAGTTCCAACTGGACCCAGCTTCCACCTCCTCTCTTCAGAAAAGTTGTTATAATGCTGGTAGACGGCTTAAGAGGTGATTTTGTGTTTGGATCAAAGGGTGTGCAATTCATGCCTTATACAACATATCTTATAGAAAAAGGATTCACTCATAGTTTTATAGCAGAAGCAAAGCCACCTACTGTCACTCTGCCTCGAATCAAGGTAAACAGTTTGATATGATGTTCTGTAACCTCATAGTTTAACTGTCTTGTGGTTCAGAGAGACTCTGTATATCCAGGTTCTTAGAATCTATACTTAATACTTTATTCTTTCCCACTCTGTGTAAATTAGCTTTGGGCTTAGTAGTAATGCAGGAGATATTCTGGAAATGTCCTCAATAACATGGTCCTGGAATTTGGTATTGTGCCTTCTGTTAGCAATGGAAGTCAGTGCTTGCACAATGAATCCCCAGGAAAAGCACTGTGGAATCTTTGGCCTTAAAAGGGATCCAGAGGAGATCTGATGGAGGAAGGAGCTGTAGCTTTACCATTCAGTAAGATCTTGCTTCTGGTCTTCCACACCCATGCATGATTATGTTTAATCATTACAGTCTAGAAGTTTAAAAAGTCATAGAAGTTTAGAACCAAAAGGCATCTTGGGGGACATGGTGTCCAAACATGTTATTTTAACATCTGAGGGAATGCACCCTGGAGAGATAAAGTAACTGTGGAACTGCTTCATAGAAGAGCCTGAACTAGAGGAAGTTCTTTTGTTCATTCATCTCTGAACACAGAGAACACTGTCATAGGTACCAGGGCAGATACCAGGTGTAACTAAGGTGTGTTCCCTGAACTCTGGGAGGGGATAAGACATGAACAGATACCTATGAGATAGAATACGGTGTTTCAAAAGTCTTATTAGCATTAACCCTTAATAACTGGCACTTCTGCCTCTTTCTTTGTATACTTTAATAGCTTTAAAAGGCACTGAGATTTCTGGGACATACTGTGTTAGTGCATTAGAAATGTGTAAACCATGTGTTAGTGACCTTTTGAGATTAGAGATGATCATTATTGAAGAAGGTAGCATTTCGTTTGAATTTAAAGGAAGTAGGAATTCAGCCACTGAAGAATAGGAGGAGGATGTTTCTCAAATAAAGCTTAATATGGCACCAAAGTGAAAAAGTATAGGACATGCTAGCAGGACAGAGGGGAATGTATTGTGGGGAGGAAGGAATGGAAGTCAATAATACCATGAGCTAGGAGAGTTGTGTGTTGTGTTTGTGGAGGAGATGCTGGACTGGGCTAGGCAAAGAAGTTACTGGTTTGATAGATGATGGGAACCGCTGAAGATGATTGAGTCTAGGAGTAATGTGGCCAGTTCTGTGAGCTTTTTGGTAGTGCTACTACTTCCCTCTTCCCCAACTTGTTAGGCATGTGAGTTCATTGGTGTAGGTAACTCCTAATGAGGAAACTCTCAACCAGTGTAGATGGCACCTGCTCCGCAGCTCATAGGGACACTGATAAGTTCAATGACTTTCCATTTTAGTCAGCCTGGGAATTAAACCTGGGTGTTCCTGACTGAGGCCAACTCTGTACACTGTACCATCCTGCCTCTTGGTCAGTGACTAAGGAAGATAGTTTGGCAGCAGTATGAAGAATAGATTGGAACAGGAGAGAGTGGAGGTGGGAAAGACCTATGCATGTATCTCTGATGTTGTAGGTAGATGGTCATGAGGGCCTGTAGTGGTGGAGTTGATGAGGTTTGGGGGTATTGGGACCCTGAGAATGCCAAAGCAGAGTTGCCTGGAATAAAGCCTTCTCTTAGTCAAGTAGCATAGTTTATTGTAAATGCTTTAGCAAACACCAGCAAAGATCCTTAGGGAATCTGTGAGATAGTGAGGATGGTGCTGGGGCTTATATGGAAAAGGGGCGTGGGAAAGGAATTCGAGGGATGCTAATTAGGTAATGCAAGGGTTCCAGGTGTTTTTGGGGGCTATGAATGGGAAAATGTAGGGAGTGTTGCACAGATAATTTTGTTGATACCAGACATTGAAGGAGTTGTCAGAGACATGGACCTTGGGGTTTGGCGTGAGGGAGAGTCTTTGGGCCAGTCAGGGACAAAAATCCTTGGGCCAGGCATCCCGTTTTCTGATAAAAGAATGTGTTCTGCAGTGAGGGAAATTTTTCTCGCAGGATAGGAGCCTACTGAAAAATTGAGAGGCTTCCAGAGACATGATCTTGGCTGGGGCCCAAGCTCCCCATCAGAACGGCCCTAGGAACAGAGATAAAGGAATGGGTGGAGAAGTTGTGGTAGTCTGGAGGGTGGACTAGAAGGAAGAGTCACACCAACCAGGGTTTCAGGTTTGGGAGTTGGTGCCTGGTGGGGCCACAGAATAAAACCAAAAAAGCCAGAAGGAGGGCCACGTTTAGGGCCAAGAAAATAAGGGATATGTCTATTTGGGACATGTTGAGTTTGAAGTATGGTTGAGACATGTAGGTGACTGTGTCCTGTAGGCAGCTGGAGATGAGATTTGAGCTCAACAGGGAAGACAGACCTGGAAATGTTGATTTGGAAGTTATAGAAATGAAGAAGCTTGCAAATAGAGAATATAGAGCAGGAAGAGAAAAGGCAGTGTGGTTAATGGGGAAAGCTAGAGGTTTAGAATTCAAAGGTGATACAGAATCCCAGCTCTGCTTAATATGTTTCTGGCTCAGTTGGAATGTTTTCAACCTTTGGATAAGCCCATAACCTCTTAGTACCTCCATTTCTTCATCTTTAAAAGTAGGGAGTTATAGTAGATGGTTGTTTTCCAAGAAGCCCTAGAACTGTGCCAGCAACAGGAGTAGTTAAAAAGATAACCAGAGTGGCTCCTTGGTGAAGCCACAGGAGGAGGGAACATACAGTGTGAGAGGCTGGTCAGCTGGGTGAAAAGTAGCAGAGAGCTCTGGAAGGTCTCCAGCTGGGCAGAGGTTATCACATCTCACCATAAAGAGATGGTTGGTGACCTTAAAAGGAGCAGTTTCAGTAGAGTGAGTGGGTAGTTAGGAAATAGAAGCATTGGGTATAGACTACTTCTTGCAAGTTCTATCCTTTTGTAAGAGAACTCTTCTTTCCCCCCAAGTCTTCAAATTGAGGTGAGATTTAGTTGAGACAACTAAAAAGATAATAGCAACTGACATTTACATGGCACCTGTTGTGTACCGGGCACTATGCTAAGCTTTTTACATATAATTGAGATAATTTAAACTAAGTGAAAAGAAGTGAAAATCCATAATTGTCTTTGACCCTTTCTCTCCTGAGTTCCTTACTTATTTACTTTGACTTGACCACTGCCTTGCTGGTGCTTAAGCATGTGTTCACGTGAATCAAGACTGGAATTTTCCAAAAGTTTTTTAGGAGCAAACAAAATAAAGTAAGAGGGCATAAATGAGGTAGTATCCTTATACAAGCATAAAAACAAAATCTGTATCATGTACAGGGCAGCTAGGTGACACAGTGGTTAGCCCTGGATTGGGAACCAGGAAGACTCATCTTTGTGAGTTCAGATCCAGCCTCAAACATTTATTAGCTGTGTGACTCTGGACAAGTCACTTAGCCCTGCTTGCCTCAATTTCCTCATTTGTAAAAAGAGTTGAAGAAGGAAATAGCAAACCACTCCTGTATCTTTGCCAAGAAAACCCCAAGTGGGATCATGGAGAGTCAGACATGATCGAAATGACTGAACAACATTATGTACATTTCTGATCCTAACTTTAGTTATAATAAGCCAAGTATTTATTTGATTTGACTAACAAACTACTGGGTTCCTTGGTCCTTTTTACTCACTTATAGAGTGGGTCCTGTTTGTTTAAGTTTTCGGTGGTCTCCTTTTGAAGAGATGATGTTATACCGGGAACTCTAGGCATGTGTAATTTTTATAGGAGACATCCTGATAACCTAGAGCAGTCTTCAGGGTCTTTTCTGGGTAAATAATCATAATGATGACCCCAGCTGGCACTTATGTAGAGCTGTAAGGTTTGCAGAGGGCTTTACATGCACGTTAACTAGAACCTAGAGAGGAAAGTATTGGGATGATTGGAACAGAATGTTGAAGATGAGAGTCGTTTGGCTGTGGATGTATGTTGGTGAGTATGCTCCTGCTTGTCCCTTCTCTCTTCTCCACTGAGACTTCTTAAACAATTCTACGTACACTGCATTCCCTCTGCCTTGTTACTAAGTTACTATTATTCTTGCACTTGTAATTTCATTGGGGTGGGAGCCAGTTCCGCTGGTGTTGATCAGAGCCCCTCCATGTCTTCTTTTCCTGTTCAGTTTCTGTCCGTGCCTTTTTGTCCGAGACTTTTCAGGTCACCTTTTTAAAACAGGAGTGTGGCAGTTTTGATACTTTCCAATGCAGAAACATCTGACCACATGGAGGGTAATGTGAACGTGTCTATGGGGGCCTTGTATAATTCCCTCCTTGACATGTGCAGGAAGAATCCTGTCATTGCTTGGGCATTTCCCACCTTGCATCCTTTTAGTTGCTTCCACCTTTTAGTCCCACATGATGGTTGGAATGTATTATTAATTGATGTCTAGTGCTTTCCATCTGACTGATTCAAGAGCACACTATAGAATCTTTGGCACATGATGTAGGTGATATATATAACTTCCAATGATGTTCATTCCCTTGTGGTCCATGTTGTACTGAGTGTTTCCATCTTTTAATGTGACTAGTCTCCTCTACTTTTTTCCTCCTCTTTTCTCCATGTGTTTTCTCTTTGTTTTATGGGCAAGGCCTTCTGAATGTTTTGCTGTCCAGGCTGCCCTTGATTTCTTACTTAGGCCTTCCTCTCCCCCTCTCACAGGCAGTCTGCCTTTCTTGCTGGGTTCCATTTTGCTCTGGCTGAATGTTTTCTGTCAGTAACAAGGATAGCCTTGCGAAGAAGCGAGCTCCTATCCTCTCTTTTGGCTCCTTTCACTCAGAGCCAAAGATCTTCAGGCCTCAGTTTGCCAGCCAGTGGCAGTACCAGTCAGTGCTCTGGCATGGAACAGTTTACACAGCAGGGTCCTTTGAATTTGTCTTATTTGACCTTCTTTTGCAGTGACTTGGACAGTTATTTCTCATTCTGAGATCCTGACAGTGATTCTTCACCAATAGAAAAGAACTGGGGGGGCAGAGCCAAAATGGTAGAATAAAAGCAGGGACTTCCTTGAGTCCTTGAGGAAAGGTTTGTTGCACCAGGCTAGGACAGTCCAGTATGGGCTGTACTGGCACTGAAGGGCCAGACTGGGCCTCAGGGCTCACAGACTGTGGGAGATCAACTGACTAATCAGAAGGAGATTGCAGGGATCTCTTTGGTGACACTGAGGCAGGATTCTCTTGCTTTGCCCTACTTGGATCTGGGTGGCAGTCCTTGGTGAGGAGGAACACTGGCATGGTAGAGCTTATGGCAGTGGTGGGAAAGAAATCCTCCTCACAGTTCCAAGACAGAAAAGAATTTGCAGACCAGAAGAGGAGTAAACACCTCTTCTTTGAACATATCACTTTGGAAGAGCTGAAAATTTACAGGTTCCTAGAAATATCTCTGAATACAGCTGCATAAAATCCCTGAAGTCTGGAACAGTACATCCACCCCCACCCCCACCCCCACTGGAAGCAGAGTCCTTCCTTGACAAAAAGTTAGAAAGTCAAGTATTTGGCTGGGAAAATGAAAAAACAGTGAAAAAAAAACCTCACACTATAGAATCTTACTTTGGTGACTAAACATAAAACAAGAAGACAACAAAGTTCCCACATCAAAAACCTCCAAGAAAAATATGAATTGGTCACAGGCCATGGAAGAGCTCAAAAAAGATTTTGAAAATTTGGTATGAGCAGTAGAGGAAAAATTGGAAAGAAAAATAAAAGTGATGCAAAAAAAAATCTTGAAAAACAAGTCAAAAACTTGCTAAAGGAGACCCCAAGAAAATACTGAAGAAACTAACAGAGAAGAACTGCCTTGTGTCACTTGGGATAAAATGAGATGGATTAATACTGTCTCACTGGGACTGGTCCATGTTCACAGATGTTTCTGTTTTGGGAAATCTGTGTGCATGATTCAGTTCAACAAACATTATGTATTTGCTGTAAATAGAACCCTATCCTTAATATTGAGGAAGCTACAAATCTAATATGAGACCTCTCCATTGCTCTCTTGGAACTTTGTCTAGCTAGGAAATATAAGTAGACAACTGTAGAGGAAAAAACAACGGTGTCTACGGTGTTCTGTGTGAGGCTTAGGGGATGAAAAGTTGTTACTGCCTGAAGGAGATGAGGGAAGATCTGATGGAGGAGGTAGCTTGGTGGTTGGGTCTTAAAGAACTGCTAAGGAATTCAGTAGGCCAGGAGGGGAAATCTAGATAGAGAGTTAGCAAAGGGCCCACATCTGGAAATTGTGGGGAATGGAAGGGAGATGGTAAATAGCCCGAATTTGCGTGGTTCATAAAGGATATGGAGGGAAGTGTGGAAATGTGAGAAACAACTAAAAGACAGAGTGGTACCAGATTGGGAAGGTCTCTTAGGATCATAGATTTAGGAACGGAAGAGACCTCAGAGGTCATCTGGCCCATTCCCCATTTTACAGATGAAGAAAGTGGGTCCCAGAGAGGGCAAGTCACCTGTCCAGCTTCACACAGGTAGTGATTGGTAGAGCCAGAATTTGGACTCAGGTCTTTGCACTCCACATCCTGTGCTTTGACCACTTAAGCATTCTGTCTTGGATGCGAAAGGCACTAAATCTCCCTGGGCTGAAGTGCCTTTAGACCTTTCTCCATCTTCCTAACTGCTAGTGCCTTCCTTCTACTGTGATCTCTTCTCTGATTTGTTTGCATTTTGGATGTACCTTTCCAGGTTGGTATAGTCTCCTCTCTTATAGGGTATATTTCTTGAGGTCAGAGACTGACTTTTGTCTTTGTATCAACAGTATTTAACATAATTCCTGGCACATAGTAAGTGTTTAATAAATGCTAGTTAGTTGATTGAGTAATTGAGAAGGTGGATAAGGTCAAGAGGAAAGGAAATCCCTTCATTACCTGTCAGAGCTTGGAGGAACCTTAGGGGCCATCTGGTCTAAACTTAATTTTACAAAAACGTTAGTGGTGTTCATATATAAACAGGAGGGTCAGACTATCTAGGCACTATAGTTCTCTAAGCCATTATAGCCCTCAATATTTATGTAGCTATTATAGCTTAAAACTGTACCAAGACTTTTGGGACAGCCTGTATAATATATTGCAGTTTTCAGAGCACTTATATATGGATTCTTTTAGGATGTCTCTGGATGTTAACAGGTTTTGTTGATTATTTTAAAAGAGTGATCATTTGGATCAGTTTGAATCCCTTTGTTTGCTACAAGGGATTTATTGCGAGTTCGAGATAGCAAGACTTTCTTGGACAGCATTTTAGAAAAACATATGTCTTCTAGATCACCTTCCTAAATTCCTTGGGATGAAGAAGGCAAGCAAAATAATTTAAATTAAATGTTCAGTGTTGATTTTTATCTAGCATATTATTTTTAGGTCATATTTGTGACAGTTATATACTGTGCATTTGCTTTCACAGTACCTTAGAGGCCTGAGTATAATTGGATATCAGCAGTGCCCTTATACCTATTTTATAAAACTTTTAAAGGGATTCAGTGTAGTTTAGTAGAAATAACATTGGATTCAGCATTAGAAAATTTGGATTTGAGTTCCCTTTGCCACTAGAACTGTATGACTTTTTTTTTTCTTTTTGGATAGGGGAAGGCAGGGCAGTTGGGTTTAAGTGACTTGCCCAAGGTCACATAGCTACTAAATGTCAAGTGTCTGAGGTCGGATTTGAACTCAGGTCCTCTTGACTCCAGGGCTGGTGCTCTATTCACTGCGCCACCTAGCCACCCCAAGTGTATGACTTTTAACGGTGTTTTTTATATGTACAGTAAAATGATGTGGTTAGACTACATGGTTTCTAAAGTTCCCCTCATGCCTAATACTCTATAACTCAATTACTTTGTGCATTTAAGAATATTTTATACAATTTTAGAGTTTTAGAGTGGTGATTTGTTTTTATGGCTTTTTGATAATTTCTGTGATTCTCAATTCTTCAACTTAGCACCACAAACAAATGTTAAAATGTTTTCTGTGGTTAGAGTGGTGTATTAAACTCAGCAAGGGAGAAAGTTTGGATGGATGTATTTCTTGTTCTCAGAGATATTTTCGTAGGGGGAGATGATATATGCACAGAGCTAGGATAGACAATGCATCTTAAGTACACGGAAGAAGCTCAAAGCAAAGTTCTTCTACGAAGCCTGGCGTGATGAGGTCATTACAGGGTAAATCAGGAAAGATTTCCTTGGGAAATGACTTTTAAGTGGATATTTCAGTGATGGGTAGGAATTCATCATACAAGGGGGTGAGGGAAGGGTGTTAGGTTAGAATATAAGCAGAAGAGACCCAAAGTGCACCGGAGAGTAGAATGTTTTATCTAGAGCAGGAGAGAGTTCTTAACATTTTTGACTCCATGGAGCCCTTGAGCAGTCAGGCTGGGGAAGCCTAGGAGCCTTTCTCAGAATCATGTTTTTAAATGCATAAAATACAAGACATCGTGTTATAGAGGAAGCCTGTGTATTGAAATATAGTTATCAACTTATGTAAAGAAACAAGTTCATAGAGACCAGGTTAAGAAAACTTGGTGTAGGCTGTTGAGCACATGGCTGAGGGTACTTTGCTTAGTGCAAAGAAAAGATGGCATCACCTGGTCCTGGAAGGACAAGAGGGCTAGGCAGTCAGTAAGGAACCAGTGGTAGTTCCTGAGCAGGAAAATGATATGGTCAGGCCTTGGTCAAGTACTGGGTCAAGAACATACTGCCCAATTTCTAGGGAAAAAATAAGGCCCACTTTAAAATGATCTACTTTACAATATGTGTTTTAAAAAGCCCAAAACTTTTATTGATGCCTTTTAAAATGTTTTATTTTTTAAAATAATATACTTCCCCAATTACATGTAAAAAACAGTTTTCAACATTTGTTGGTTTGTTTTTTGTTGGTTTTTTTTTGTTTCCAGTTCCAAATTCTATTCCTCCCTCTCTTCCTTGACCCTTTCCTGAGACAGTAAGCAGTCCAATATAGGTTATACATGTGCAGTTATATAAAACATTTTTCATAGTAGTCATTTTTGCAAGAAGACTTTAAAAAAGGTGAAAATAATAGCAAAACAAATGTAACCAAAATTAGAAGGAAAGTAGAAAACTGGGAGAAAAATTTTATAGCAGGTATCTCTGATAAAGGCTTGATTTCTCAAATATATACAGAATTGGGTCAAATTTGTAAGAATAATAGTCATTCCCCTATTGATAAAATGGTCAAAGGATATGGACAGCCAGTTTTCAGGTGAAGAAATCAGAGATATTTATAGTCATAAAAAATGCTCTAAATCACTATTGATTAGTGTAATGGAAATGCAAATTTCAAGATCTTCCCTGCCCCTAGGTTAAGTGCACCTGGAGCCTGTGGTGGGAGGCTTGTTTTTTAGGAAAGCCCACACCTTGATACTTTGTGATTGGGCAGTGGGTCAAGAAGGTTGTTACATTCTCTGAGCCAGGAGACGGCTATATAAACCCTAATGGGAGGCTTTACTTTGGGGCTCACTTTGAGAAGTGTTGTATGATTTGACCAGATGAGACTCTGGGCAGCTGTTGAGAGCCCTCTGGCTTTGAAAACCCAGATGTTGGTGTTTCCCTCTCTGGTAAATGTGATTTTGGTATTGATAATGGTTGGACAGTTTGGAAGCCTGTCTGTTTGATCTATCTATATACTCTGAAGTTCAGGGTGCTGACCTTTTCCCCCTGAACTAGGTAATATGTTTGTTTGACTAAAGTAACCAATTTTGAGTTGCTTTCCTTTACAAAAGCAGATCTAAGAACCTGTGTTGGCAGCCACCCTGGGGTTGTTGGGGTGTTTGCCGCTACAATGAGAGAAATGCAAATTAAAACATGTCTAAGGTACCACCATACACTCATTAGATAGGCTAATATGACAAAAAAGGAAAATGTTCAATGTTGGAGAGGATATGGAAAAATAGTGACAGTAATGCACTTTTTAATGAAGAGCACCATTCTGGAGAGCAAGTTCGAATTATGCCCAAAGGGTTGTAAAACTGTGTATACCTTTTGATCTAGCAATACCACTGCTAGGTCTATCCCAAAAAGGGTCCTATTTGTTTTTAAATATTTCTCTTTCTCTTAACCTCAACCCTTCCCTGAGGCTTCCCCTATAACAGATTTTTTTGTTTGTTTTTTGGAGAGCAGTTGGGGTTAAGTAACTTGCCCAAGTTTTTGTGTTAAGTGTCTGAGGCTGGATTTGAACTCAGGTTGTCCTGACTCCAGGGCTGGTGCTCTATTCACTGTGGCACCTTATAACAGATTTTTTTTTTAAACTTCAAGAAACTGACCAAAGTTGGGTCTGACCGCCTATGTAGCATTCTGTGCCATTGGTCTCCCATTTCTCCAGTACGCTGTTTTCTAGCAATGCCTTGGATGAAATGTGAAGCCTGTGCGCACTGCAGGAACCTGCCTAAGTGGGCAACCCTTAATCTCCAGTTCTTTTCCTTATGCCATTCTTATTAGTCTTTTTAAAATGCTTCTATACCATTGTCACTTTGTTGCTTATAAATCTTTGATAGAGAACTGCTACCCACAAGACAAAGTCTACATTCATTAGTCTGGCATTTAAGCCCCATTGGCTCTAGTATTGCTGTCTTTGGGTCCCAGCACAGTAAAATAGAAGAGTATGGAATGTGAGTCAGTCCAGCGCTCTATTCCCAGTTCACCATGACTAAGCTGTAGGACTTTTGGCAAATTATGTCTGCATTCTGAAACTTATTTCGAGTGTTTGTAAAGGGAGAGGTTTGGACTAGATCAGGGGAAGGGAACCTGTGACTTTCTAAGTCTTTGGGTGCAACCTTCTGACTGAGTCCAAGTTTTATAGAACAAATCCTTCATTAAGTGGATTTGTTCTATGAAGTTTGGATTCAGTCAGGCGGCTCACTTGAGGACCTAGAGGGTCACATGTGACTTTGAGGCCACAAGTTCCTTCCCCTGGATGAGATAATCTTTTTTCTCTTGGGGAAACAATATGATGCATTGTAAAAATCATGGGTCACTTAAACCTCTAGGGGCCTTGTTTTCTTTATCTGTAAAATGACAATGCTACTTTCCTATCTACTTCTGAGGGTGGTTATGAAGCCTAATTGAACCTTAAATTGTTTTATAAATGTTACTTAAAACTGTCTGTCTCTGAGAGTCCATGGTTTTGTGGGCTAATTTTTTAATGTTTCCTCTTACACAGGCCCTAATGACAGGAAGCATTCCTGGCTTTATTGATGCTGTTATGAATTTTAATTCTCCCGTGTTGCTGGAAGACAACCTCATTGGGCAGGCAAAAGCAGCTGGGAAAAGAATCATCTTTTATGGAGATGATACATGGATTAAGTTATTCCCAAAGCATTTTGTAGAGTATGATGGAACAACTTCCTTTTTTGTGTCAGATTTTAGAGAGGTGAGTGATTTGACAAAGGACTGATGCTTTCTTCAGTGTCAGTATTCCTTCCACTCATGCAGATCACAAGCTCTTTACAACTTAATAGACATTTTTCTTGAGCAGAAATCTTTGTTAGCCAGTGACCAGCCTACTGTTGAGCCTCTGAATTATCGAGATTAGTTCTTGGACAGCAGCCAGCCTCAGACACTCACTGTGTGACCTGGGCAAGACACAACCTGTCTGCTTCAGTTCCTCATCTGTAAAATGGGGATGACATCACCTACCTCTCAGGGTGGTCGTGAGGACCAGATGAGATGGTATTTGTAAGACACTCAGCATGGTGCCTCATGCATGGTGCAGTGCTGTGTGAGTGCTTGCCAGTGTCATCATCAGTGATAAGGATACATCATTGTCCCCTTCCCCCCATGTAATTTACAGTTTGAGACCTAATTATTCTCTGCCTTATATTCTAACAAGTAATAATGATGACAATTATAATAACAGCATTGATATAATACTTGAAGGTTTATAGAGCACTTCATGTTATTTCATTTGATCCTCACAATATCCCCATTTTCCAGATGAGGAAACTGAGACTGGGAGAGACTGAATGACTTGTTCAGAGTTCAACCTGAGATGTTCCTGATTTCAAATCAGATTTGCCCAAACAGGGTGCCTATTTTGGCTGTAATTCCTTTTCTCGTAAAATCATTGGTGCTATTAATAAAAATTGTTGCATTGGTTTGGGAAGAAAAATCTTCATTGCAGAGGTGGGTTTTGCTTTCACTTAGAATTGTTCTTTTTCATTCACTCCTATCACAGGAGGCCTCCATTGCCATTTGCTACCTGAAGGGGCCGTGCTCTTTTTGATAGGGTTGTTCCTTTCCCTGGTTCAGGTTGTAGCTGTGTCTTCTCACCAATGCAGTTGTTATCCAGAGACACAGTTTGCAAAATCTACTGAATTCACTGAAGATTTTTCTCTTGGTTTTAGAAAAATAAATGGAGATCTAGAAGGGATCTTAAAGGTCCTCTAGTGTAACTCCCTCATTGACAAATGAGGCCCTGAGAGGATGTGACTAGCCCAAGGTCCCACAGGTCACAGGTGGCTGTGATTCAGGTCTTTAACTTACAGATACAGGACAGGACTCGCACTGTCCATCCTTTTGTCTCACTGTATGACCAACCCTCTTCCTTTCTTGGTCATGTTTATCCTTAATATTTTTTGTACAACTTCTTGCATGTAAGCCATTGCCAGTAGTGCTGTATACAGCTTGCTTATTTAGATCCACTCTGTGTTTCTCCATTGCATTTACAATTTTGATTTTTTTTGTCAATCATAGTTTTTCCTAATTCATAGTCCTATAGCATCACTAGGACATTATTTTTGATAAAACTGCTGTTACCCTTAGCTTTCCTGAGCAAATCATGTTACTTGAAACCTAAAAAATACAAAGGATTGAATTGAAAGTCTATCATTGTTTTGGCCTAATATTATAGTAGTGTTATTTCACTCTATTAGAAGAGAAAAGCCTGCTTTAGCAGTGTAATTTAGCCTATTATTTTGTTTTCACCCACTGGGGAAAAGGAGAGGGAAAATCAGATGGGCTTCTAAAGGTATTTTTCTATTCCTTCTAAAGGTGGATGATAATATTACAAGGCATTTGGACAGTGTATTGAAAAGGGAAGACTGGGATATGCTAATACTTCACTACCTAGGTTTGGATCATATTGGTCACGTAACTGGGCCACACAGCCCTATGGTAGGACCAAAGCTTCAAGAAATGGATTACATCCTAAAGAAGATACA
Organism: Gymnobelideus leadbeateri; assembly: GCA_011680675.1. Lineage (NCBI taxonomy): Eukaryota > Metazoa > Chordata > Mammalia > Diprotodontia > Petauridae > Gymnobelideus > Gymnobelideus leadbeateri. The sequence continues at coordinate 1,114,085 of WOXC01004486.1, forward strand.
CATTTCTTTGTTGTCCAAGGTAAGCAGCGTGGGGGTGGGAAGGTGATTGTTCTGGTGGTCATAGATATTTTTTTCCTGTTGCTATTTGTTTTTTCGAAGAAAGAAACTAATAAGAAATATCTGTTCACATTTTGCCTACCCAGACATATATTCTTTTAGGTTAATATTAATATTCCTGAACCTTATTATAATTTCAGGGAGAATTTGTGCCGTAGGTGTTCAAAAAACATTTGGTAAAGGATGGCATGAATTAAGACTTTTCAGTCATCTGGGATTACTTAGATTTTTTATTTCTTTGGCATAGCATCTTGCCCTCTAACTTCCCTAATGTATTGTGAGTGCTGTGGGGTCATAAGGGTTGTTTTTCTTCCATAGATGCTTTTGTCATGTCTTTAAGTATGTCTGACTTCTGGGCCCACTATTGATTCATTTAGCGATGAATTTAGGAGTTCAATCTATAAACCTCTTTATAGTTCATCTGCAATTAAAATCTCTGTATATCAAAGCAGCAAACCATTTTATTGGAGTAAATTTGTTATGATTGGGGAGATGAAAGATATTTTCAGTGACATGATGAGGACAGCCTTGCATATATGAGAGAGTACTTTTTACCCAGTAGAGAGAAGCTCCTCAGATGGCTACTCCCTCTTTCATTAACATATAATGGCCATCAGACTGCTCTTCTACGTTTGTTTAGGAGTGTTGCCTTTTCTACTCCCGCACCCATGTTAGAAGATATTGCTTTCCTATTTCTTAGTACTTCCATTACTCCTATGAAATCATCTGTCCACCTAGGGTATATTTTCTCATAATCTTGACTCTTCTGTAGTGTTTCAACAGCTATTATCAGTCAGGAGATCTATAGGACTGACAAAGATCAGAGTTGGATAGTTCTAAATAGCTTCGGATGATTAGGAATCCCTCAGGGCTGTAAGGCCCTTAGGAGCTAGGCTAGATGGATTTTTTTTAGTTCCTGAGCCTTATTTTTCTCCTATCCCAATGTTTCTTGCATGTTATAGTTCTGAGAGAGGCATACCAAGGACTCTAGAGCTTACAACAGCCTTTCAGTTTGTGATGCACTTGAGAAGTTTGTCCTTTTAATTGTAGGAGAGAGAGGCTTCTTTGCCCCATTTATTGGTCCTTTGTGGAGATCATGGGATGTCTGAAACAGGAGGCCATGGAGCCTCTTCAGTAGAGGAAGTGAGCACACCTCTGGTTTTGATCAGCTCTGCATTTCAAAGGAAAAGCGGTATGAATTTTGAAGTTTTTTTTTGTTGTTGTTAAATTTATAGTACTGCATTTATAGACATTGTATATACCATAGTCTAAATTTTTCAAGAAAAATTTTCTCAAACTGTTAACCATTTTGTTTCTGCAATCTCTTTGACTTTTGTCCCCTCCTTTCTGTTCCCATTGCCATCCCTCTATATAGACTTGAACAGTTGCAGCCATCCTTCGTGTTCCTGCCTGATTCTTCTTCCTCGTGCTTAGACTTGATTATGTGTCTATTCTTCCCCATATCCTTCATTGGCTCCTTGTTGCCTGCCAGGGAAACTTTAACCTGGCATTCTAGGCTCTTAATGATATAGAGCCTTCTCTCCCTCTCCACTACCTTATTTCATACTGATCTTTTCTACATTCTCTGTTCCAGACAAAATAGACAATTACTGTCTTTCATACTTTGGCCGCTCCCCCCTCAGTTTTCTGCCTCCCTGCCTTTGCGTCCCATGGTCCTTATTTTTGGAATCCTCTCTTAAAGCCCAGCTCAAATGCTTGTCCTACTCACTTTTTGTTGTTTACTTACCTTGACCCTCACATAAATCTTTGTTGTGTTTCTCATTCACTTAATATGTATCTGCAGCAAAGTTCTTTGTGTATTTAAGTAAGCTACATGAAAGCAGAGATGGTCCTTGATCTGAACATTGTGTCTCCCTGAGTGACTTCCATAGCCCTGTGCATGTGATTCTTGCTGAACTGACTTCAGTTGCCATTTTTCCTGGGCAGTTTGGGCCTGAGGATCAGGGGTCAGGCTTGGGATCACTTGCCCACTTCCTAGAGTATATCTGGTCGGGCTTTAAGGACTAGGAGTGTTAACAGAAATGGTACTCTGGAAAGAACACTGGTTCAGAAGTCAGAGGATCAGATTTCAAATCCTGCCTCTGATTCTAGCTGACTTATTGAGCAAGACATTTGACCTTGTTGGGTCCGAGTTTCCTTGGCTATAAAATTGAAGGGGTTGGACCAGGTCTCCAAGGTCCCTACTAGTTCTTGATGTGTGAGCCTGTGAAGCCGAGTTGTAAAATGTGAAAATTATTGCCAAGATATCTGGAAATAGATATGGACAGAGCATTGCCCAGCCTAGGCAGACCTGGATAGGTTGTGATTAGCATCATCAGAAAGAGCAATTCCATCTCTGTGGTCACTACTGAAGTAGTGGGAGTTATTAATATATATTGTGGGAAGCCTGAGGATTTCTAAGCAGCTTATTTAGACTAGAAGGGGAAAGGAATATTTCATTTTATGGGGAAGTTTCCATTATCTAAAGCTGAATTTTTAAAAATGATGCTAGCTGGCTTGAGTTAACTAGGTCACCAGAGATCACAGGCGACACCATGGGACTGGATTGAATGTTGGAGGCCTTTGTAGTCTCTCAATCAGTGAGGCTTGGTTGCAGACAGGTACTTTCCTTTTTCTGTAGGGTTCTTAGAGAGTTTATATTCCAATTTATTCTCCAGCTGTGGTCTTAGCAGGGATATGGCTGGCTTAATTAAAAGGGGTTGTAGGTAAATTGACACCCTGTTAGGAGGGTGAGAATTTTTTTTAAAGGTGACACTACGAATTGTCTGAACCTTCAGACAAAGGGGGTATGGGATTAAAAGAATTCAGCACCAGTTGCTTGTAATGAAATGATCTTTCTCTTACTGTTGATGGAAAGATGAGTAAGATTTATTTTTGAAATTGGTTTAAATTTTGTATAGTGTTATTAATAAAGAAGGCTTCCTCTGCAGAAATCTCCCCCTGATGCCTGACTGTGGGGGATTCTCAGTTGTCAGAGACCTTTCCAGTAGCATCCTAGCTCTGGCAAGTTTTACCAAGCTAGAAAGGCTTTGAATTATGGGCCTCGCAGTAGATGCTGACTGCAGATCAGCCTGCACAGAGAGACATTCAGTAACCAGCAGGTTGACTATTAGAAAACGATTAATTCTTTGGCCTTACCAAACTGTGAAACAAAGAATACAAAATAGTCCTTTGGGGCACCTCTAGCCACCATAGTGATTGTAGTAAAAAGGATTTGGTGAGTGCTGAGGGTGATAGAGGTTTTATTTTTCTTTCTTTCACATGTTTTATTGATGATTTTTTTTTTAACATCACTATCACTTCCAAATGATTCCCCCCACCCATCTTCTCCCTTGTAAGAAATGAGTATATTCAGGCAAAACAAATCAGCACACTGGCCATATCTGAAAATATATACTTCATTCTAGTCACTCAGCAAGTATTTATTAAGTACTTACTGTGTGCTAGGCCCTAGGGATGCAAGTACAAAGAATAAAGCGATCCCTGCTCACAAGAAGCTTACGTTCTAGTGGAGAAATACAGTATGTACATATAAAATATATACAGTGTCATGTTTGACATTTAACAAAAGGGAAACTGAGGCAGGTCTCTGAGCAAGATAACATTTATTATCAGGGGCATGCTACCTGTCAATAAATAGGTCATTGGCTTGCCTCCATTAATTTTAAGGACTCCAAGCAAAAGAACAGTTCCCCTTTATATAGGTTTTGGAAAGTACAAAACAAAGAACAGAGCATGGTAGGTGACCTCATAGGATTAAGGGCAACTTGATTGATTACAGAGCTGAGGTGTAGGGAACAGCCTGAATGGTTGGAAGTTTGGTAATAGGGGGCTAGCAACGACCTCTCTTATCTCATGAGACTAAGAAATGCTCTTTGCTTGAGTCCAGGTGTGAAATGGTGGCCCAGATAGAGCTTGGTGGAGTAAAGATATCAGGCCTGACTCCTTTTCTTTTCATATGTATTCTCAAAGATCAGTTAAATTGGGGTGGCTAAGTGGTGCAGTGAGTAAGAGTGCACTGGAGTTGGGAGGACCTTGGTTCAACACCACACAAAAAAACTGACCCTATAACCTTGGGCAAGTTACTTAACCCCAATTGCACTTAAAAAAAAAAAAAGATCAGTTAAGTTCTCTGAGCAGGATTTTTAAGCTGGATTTTTAACCTTAAGCCAGTACAGGCCAACTGAACTAAGTTCAGAGACAGAGACTCCTGACTTAAGCAGTTACGGGACAAAATCAATGAATTGTAAATAAGATCAATAAGAAAATGGTATAAAATCAATCTCAATCTTTTCAGATAGCATCCATATAAAGTTAAATACAGCTATATACAGAGGAGTTAAATATAAAGGAAGGCACTAGCAGTTGTGGGGAGTCAGAAAAAGCTTCATGCAGAAGAAAGGGAAAGATGGACTCTGTGAGGCTGAGGTGAAGAGAGAGTGTGTGATGGCCATACCTGTGTGATATGCCAGGGCAAAGGCATGTAGATGAGAGATGGACTATTACTTGTGAGGAACAGAGAGAAGGCTGGTTTGGATCTATTGTAGAGTTTGGAAAGTAAAATAATATCTAGTGAAGCCAGAAAGATAGATTGGAGCCAACGGGTACAGGACTTTCAAAGCTAACCAGTTATTTCTTTTTGATCTTAGAGACAATAAAACCACTAGAGTTAATTGAGAAAGGAACACCCAGAATCACTTCTCCACCAAGGGGTGGGAGACATGCTTCACTATCACTTCTCAAAAGTCATGACATTGGTTATAGTTCTGAACAATTATTTTTTTTTATGTTATTGGGTGATGTGTTTTTTTTATGCCATCTATAAAAATAACTATTAGGATTATATATGACATTTCTGCCCATCAACAAATGGGTTAATATACTGAGTCATTTGCTTATTAACATTCTCATCCTAAGTGAAACCAGAAGTTGTCAAGTTGCTTTCCTTGGGGTGGCAAATGATGGAGTCAGTGGCATTGGTTTTATCATGCTCCCAAAACAAGAACATCTTTTTGTGGGGTGTTTGGTCATATTGCCTTGTGTTTCTCGTGGTGAGTGTGGGCAAAGATTGTCATAAAGATAATTGCAGATTTTGTGCAACATACATTATAGAAGATGAAGTGGTAGGGAAATTCTCTAAAAAACTGTAAAGATCCTCTAAGTTAAAGTGTATTTTGATATTCGATGACTTTGTGAAAGTAGGTTCAGGGAGAGCAGGGAAAAATAGGATGGAAGACATGGTTGAGAGGAAAGAAATGAAAACAACAGTAAAGCCTTATGATTGTGGACTTGGTCAACTTAAGGAGGGGCCTTGGAGATCATCTTAGTTCAGTCTTCCCATCCCATGAGGCAGCTGAGGCCAGAGAAGTTTTAAGTACTTTGGCATTAAAGATCTTAACTATCTGGTACTATCTCATCTTTTCAGTCTTTTTTCTTACTATACTATACTACCTGCCCAAGGATCCAAACAAAGTTATTTGCCATTCCTCTTATATGGTCTCTACTTTCCTGCCTTTGAATCTTTACTCACACTTTCCCTATATCTGAAAATTTCTCTACCTCCTCACATATTGAATTCTTTGCCTATATTTTTTAAATTAAATTTTTTTTGGAGGAGGAAAGCAAGGCAATTGGAGTTAAGTGACTTTCCCAAGGTCATACAGCTAGTTAAGAGATCATTGTATTCTTAAGTCTTTCAAAGTTGTTTGTTTTTCAAATATGCTTATTCTTTAAATTGTTCTCTTGTTCTGCTCTCTTCATTCTGCATCAGTTCGTGTAAATATTCCCAGGTTTCTCAGAAACTGTTCCTTTCATCATTTCTTTGGCACAGTAGTGTTCTATTACATCCATATAACAGTTTTTTACCCATTTCCCAATTGATGGACATCCCCTTTGTTTCCAGTTGTTTGCCACCACAGAAAAGACCACTATAAATATTTTTTGTATATATGGATCCTTTTCTTCTTTGATTTCTTTAGGCCTGGTAGCCTTACTTATTTCTTTAAACCCTACTAATGGACCTTCTCCAGGAAGTTTTCTATAATCTTTCCTCTTCTCCCAGGCAGTAGTGATATTTTATTGCTTAGACCTCACACAACAATATTCTGCTTTTATTTCTCTGCTTTATATATTTTAAAGACAGTTTTACTGTTGTTATTTAGTTTTGTGTCATATTTCCTTGCTATACTTCTTTTTTTCTATTTTTATTTCTTTTTTAAAATTATATTTCTTTTTTTTTTTAGTTTACATCATTCATTTCCACAAGATTTCGAGTTACAAATTTTCTCCCCATTTTCCCCTATCCACCACCCAAAACAGTGATCCCATTGAATATCCCCTCCCCCAATCTTCTCTCTCCTATGTCTTCCCCCATTCCCCCTCCGACTTTCCAATAGGGCACGGTAGATCTCTGTGCTCCAGTGCCTGTATGTCTTATTTCCCAGTTACGTGTAAAATAATAATAATAATAATAATAATAATGATGATGATAATGATAATAATAATAATGATATATTTTTTAAACATTTGATTTTAAACCTTTGGATTCCAGATTCCTTCCTACCTCCCTTATCAGCCACCCTTACTTACCCACCCTAAGCAATTCAACATAGGCTGTACATGTGTAGCCATGCAGACATTTCCATATTGGCTATATTGTGGAAGACTGACTATATTTCCCTCCACCCCATCCCACCCCACATACATACATATACACATATATATGTGTGTGTATATATATATATATGTATGTATATGTATATATATATATTTCTATTCCCTTCAACTATTCTGATATTGAGAAAAGTTTCATAAGTTAAAATTGTCCTTTTTCCGTGTATGAATGTAAGTAGTTCAACTTTGATAAGTTCCTTATGATTTCTTTTCCCTGTTTACCTTTTCATGCTTCTCTTGCTTCTTGTAATTGAATGTCAAACTTTCTATTCAATTCTGGTTTTTTTCATCAAGAATACTTGAAAGTCCTCTATTCCATTGAATGACCATATTTTCCCCTGAAACATGATGTTCAGTTTTGCTGGGTAGGTGATTCTTGGTTTTAATCCCAGCTCCTTTGACCTCCAGAATATCATATTCCAAGCTCTTTGATCGCTCAGCATAGAAGTGGTGAGATCCTGTGTTATCCTGATTGTGTTTTCACAATATTCAAATTGTTTCTTCCTGGCTGCTTATAATATTCTCTCCTTGATCTGGGAACTCTGGAACCTGGCTGTAATATTCCTAGGAGTTTTCTTTTGGGGATCTTTTTCAGGAGGTGATCAATGGATTCTTTCAACCTCTATTTTGCCCTCTGGTTCTAAAACATCAGGGCAGTTTTCCTTGAGAATTTCTTGGAGGATGATTTCTAGGTTTTGTTTTTTGGTTTTTTGGTTTTTTTTTTTTTTTGATCATGGCTTTCATGTAGTCCAATAATTTTTAAATTATCTCTCCTGGATCTATTTTCCAGGTCAGTGGTTTTTCCAATGAGATATTTCACATTGCCTTCTATTTTTTCATTTGTTTGGATCTGTTGAATAGTATCTTGATTTCTCATAAAGTCACTAGCTTCCATTTGCTCCAGTCTAATTCTGAAGGAATGATTCTCCTCAGTGAGCTTTTGAGATTCTTTTTCCATCTGGCAAATTTGGCTTTTTAAGGCATTCTTCTCCTCATTGGCTTTTTGAGCCTCTTTTGTCATTTGAGTTAGTCTGTTATTTAGATTGTTGACTCTCATTTTATAATTTTCTTGTATCATTCTCATTTCTCTTCCCAATTTTTCCTCCACTTCTCTTATTTGGTTTTCAAATCCTTCTTAAGTTCCTCTATGGCCTGTGAGCAGCTTATTCTTTTCTTGGAAGCTTCTGGTGCAGGAGTTGTGACTTTGCTGTCTTCCTCCTCTTCCATGCTTTGATCCTTTTTGTCCCCAAAAAAGGAGTCCAAAGTTGGATTACTGTGCTTGCCTTGCTTCCCTCGTTTGCTCATGTTGCCACTGAATTACTTGACTTCTGAGCTTTTTGCCACAGTAAATCTCTGCTACCACAGAGGGGCACTTTTTCCCAAATTCCTGGGGTTTTCTCGGCTGCTGGAGCTATTAGTTGGGGGCCTTCTCTGAAGCCTCCCCATGCTCTGGCAAACTGGTCACGCACCCCAGGACTCCCACCCTAGACCTCAATCCAGACCCAATCAGGTTAAAGCAAGAGTGATTACCCCTCAGACTGGTTGCTTGGTCCCCCTGCAATCTGAAGGCCAGGATGTCTGAAGCAGCCACTGGGCAGTGCAGTGCCTCAGCCTCTTCTCACCCTGGGGGCAAAGGCTGACCACACTCCTGAATTCCCAGGTTCCAAAGTCTACACTACACTGACCTCTGACTTTGTCCTTAGCATCTATGGGTTGATAATTCTGCAAATTGCTGCTGGTGGTCTGAAGTCCCTCCAGCCAGTAGCTAGTTGTGGCCACCCTGAGGCTAAAACCTCTGTCTCTTGTGGGGCTGGGCTCAGCTCCCATAGTGCTGTGCTGACCCCTTCCTGCCAGCCTGCTGTACTGTCAGGAAGTTAGTTTCTCTCTGTCATTTTGTGGGTTCTATAGCCAGCGCTGTCCAGTCCTAGCCCTTCAGTGATAGGCCTGGCAATGGCCCTTGTGGTTGGTGGGTCAGCTTGCCTCCGTGTTAATCAGGCCTCATCAGGGCCTCTGTGCATCCCAGCATCTGGGCCTCTGTGCAGGCTCCTGTTGTCCTTGCTACACTTCTTTCCATGAAAGCAAGGGCCAGGTCTTATGTTTCTTCATCACCTAGGAAAAGGCTCCTTACATAGCAGGCATCTGAACAGTATTTGCTTTAAAGAATCATTCTGAGAAACACTTGGGAATTTGTACTCTTTTCACTAAGACACCGTTTAATCACATCGATTTCACCCTCAGTGACATGAGGCAGTTCTTTTCTGTCAGTGAAGAAAGAATCATTGCCAGAATCTCAGAGTGACTAGTGGTTGTCTGTGTTACTGCAAAAGATCAAATGGAAAAAGTTCCAAGGACTCTTGCTGTGCAGAGTGCTCCATGTGAGCTCACTGGCTGGCCTTGGGCCAGGTCTGTGATGGAGAGTGGAGAAGGCAGGCAGCAGATGATGAGGGTGCTTCTTCATGAGGCTGCCCTTGGCGCCGACAGTGTGAGTATTCAGCCAGTTCATGAGAACTACATGGAAACGATAATAGAATGGAACTTAACAGAAGAGGTAGGCTGCCCATGAGAGGGGGAAGGAAGATCATGAAAAGCCAAGGCAGGGAATCAGGGTTGAACTGACAGCAAAGAATTTAAAGAAATCCTCCAAAATGAGGAGAAATGCTCTGGAGAAGGGAAAAGAAGACCATCCTCTTATTGCAGCAGAGAAGATTGATCCACAGTAAAAGGAGAGAATACCCAACACACCTTGGACCACAGGGGAATGAATGTCATCTGCAAAAACAATTCCAGAATATTCTGTTGCTTTAATCATGGTTAGGTGTTTGAGCGCTGCATATCAGTCCAGAAGGTGTGTGGTATATAGCAGCAACTGAATGAATACTATCAGTAGTAGTCACAGCATCACGAGACTTATATGAAAAGCAGGTTTATTACAAGACAAATGAACATGCATGTGGAGCCCAAAAGGTTCCCAGTCTTTACAGAAGTTTACATTTTTATAATAGAAGGACAAAGAAAGGAGGCAATACCAGAAAGAGGGTGTAACGTGAGAGGGGAATGGTGTAGCAAAGGCAGAAAAAAGAGAAGCCTACCCTCCCACCTCCCATCCCCCTCCCCAGAGAGGATCAAGGTGATGTCAAAAACTTCATTCTTTTCCCTTGGGAATATTTGAAGATGGGAAGGTCTTCTTATCTGCAAAGGACCTGAGCTGAACAAGCATTATCCTAGCCTGGCACAGACTGGTTCATGTCTGTCTTGCCTCCTAAGGACACACAAGGAGTCCACTTCGGGGTGCAGCAACAGATTATTTCAACTTAGGGGGAGCTTCATCCTTGACACATTCAGGGTCTCCTGCATTCTTTGGGTTCAGTGTTTCTGGAAAATATAGAACTCAAAAAGACAAGTTCAGGGAACCCTTAACAGCCCTTAACATCACAAGGTGAAAATGCCTAACTCATTAGTTAGTGACATTCTTCCTGCATATGTCAAGGAGGGCTTCATACAAGGCACCTACAGACATGGCTCACCTTACCTCCCCCATGGTCAGATTCCTCTGGCACAGGACTATCTATAACTATCAAGGACTGCCTCACTCCTGCTTAAAAGGTAACCTGGAAAGTCTCAGATTTACAAAAGGAACTGGACCAAAGCTGCCCACAATAGCAAGGTTTGGAAGAGGACGTTGTGAATATTTTCTTAACAAAGAATCGGGAGGTTCTGGACTTGGTGAGCACTGTGCATCATCTCAAAAACTGAAATAGGTTTTGTTTTGGGAATTAAGTGGTTACTTACAGAGTCATTTCAGAATCATCTGTAGTCAGACCACTTAGAGCAAAAGTGAAAATCAGAATGAAAAAAGAAATAGATGAAAAGACAATAGTTACAGTTATACTAATCCCCAAGAAACCTTCTTTAAATAAGATGTTGAATATATTAAACTAGGAATGGGTAAAAGGACCCATTTACTGTGATTGTAATCATTGACTCTGATTATCCTCGTGTCTTAGAGAAGACTATCATTTGAAGCAGCCAGGGACATTGAGCCTTCCATTTCCAGCCTTCTTTCACTGTTCCCCTTCACGTGTTCAACTTGAAAACCAGTCTCTGCACTTGATGTACTGTTCATTCCTTACATTTATGCACATCATTCTCCTTGTCTCCTCATCTCCCCTTCCAGAATCCTTCAGGGCTTAGCTTAGTTGCTATCTCTTCCGTTTATTTTCTGATCCCTCTGCTACCACAGAGCAGGGATTTGAGTGGGTGTTCAATAAATGCTAATTGAATTGAATTAAGTAAGATCATTTTGCCCACATTCAATTCCACAGACCTTTATTAAGCACTCACTGTGTGCAGTGTACTGTGTTAAGAGCTAATGACTGGGGGTGAGGGAGGAGGGGGTGAGTACAAGGTTTAGTTAATTGGGTCCTAAATTAGATGGGGTAGAATTTTGCATTGTCCCAGCTACCAGCATTCAGTTAGCAAAATGATCAGTTTTTAAAAATAGTTAATTAATTTTTAGTTTTCAGAATTTGCTTTCATAAGCATTTGAGTTCTAAATTTTCCTCCCTTCTTCTACTCCGCCCTCCCCTAGATGGCATGCAGTCTGACATAGGCTATACATGTATGATCATGGACCTACATTAGTCATATTATGAAAGAAGAATGAAAACAAAAGGGAAAAACCATGAGGAAGAAAACAAAAAACAACAAACAAAAGGGAAAATAGTCTGCTTTGGTCTGCATTCAGCTTCCATAGTTCTTCTCTGGATGTGGATAACATTTTCCATCATGAGTGTTTTGGAATTGTCTTAGGTTATTGCATAACTCAGAAGAGCTAAATCTAACAAAGTCAGTCATTGTACAATGTAACTGTTACTGTGTACAGTGTTCTTCTGGTTCTGCTTACTTGACTCAGTATCAGTTCATGCAAGTCTTTCCAGGTTTTTCTGAAATAAAAGATTGATTCAAAATTTTTTTTCAAGTTTTATTGATATCTTTTTTTTACACAGCCAGATTTTCTCATAATACTCCTCCCTCTCCCCATTCCCGGAGAGCCTTCCCATATAAGAAATAATATTTTAAAGGAAAAAAAAGAAAAAAATTAGCAAGACAAATTAATTCATTGGAAAAGTGAAAATATGTTCAGTGTGTCACACCACGGACCTCCTATTGCAAAGGAATAGATGGGGTGCCTTTTTCTTTCTCTCCTTTGGAACCATGCTTGGAAATGGATTACTTTTTAGAAGACTGTGGAGGATCCCAAAATGGTAGTGTTTCAGTGTTGGAAGGCACTTTGACATCATCTCCCCCAGTCCCTTCCTGTTACATGTGTGGCCCCTGAGACCCCAGAGTTCCAGAGAGCAGCCCAAGTCCATACAGTTAGGTAATCCAAGAGATGGCATGAGGGCTTTGGGTTCAGGGCTGACTCCTTGAGATCACATTGCCTGTAGTAAGAAACTCTCTCTCCTTTTTCCAGGCAGCTTCCAGCCTCCAGAGCATGTCCAGCAGACTGACCTGGCTGCCACACTTGCAGTGGGCCTTGGTTTGCCAATTCCAAGAAACAGTGTGGGGAGGCTGTTATTTCCAGTTGTAGAAGGAGCAACAATGAGAGAGCAGCTGAGGTTCCTGCACTTAAATTCAGTACAGCTCAGCAGACTACTGCAAGAGAATGTGCCAATGTATGAGAAAGGCAAGTCACTCCTTTTCTCTCTGAGGAGCTGCCCTTCCCTTTGAGCACAGAGACATCTTCCTAACATGAGGCTGAGGGAATAGAAATGAGGCATAGTCATTCATTTTCCTGTATGCAAATGCTGCTGCTGCCACCGCCTTCTTTTTGTTAAACTGCCATGCTCACTGTCAGCAAAATTTGTGCATGAGATTATCTACATTAGGGTCACTTCTGGGAAGGTTTTACCAGGCCTCATTTTTCTAACCCTGTGGCGCTTAATGTGAGTTGGCTGGCAGTGTTTAGGGAATAACCAATGGGAAGATGAATTTTTATGTGCCTATTAAAGTAGTGTGCTACTATTAGAGTGGGTAAGGCATATTGTAGCAATTTTTAAACTTTATTACTGTTGAGCACCAAATAAAGAAAAGGAAAGAGAACAGAAGTTAGTGGAGGGACGAAGAATAGGGGGGAAAAGGGTGAGGGGAAAGGGAGCTCGTCTGTAGAGAAAAGTGAGTCAGTTGGGGGAAAGGAAGCTGGCACACATTATGGTCATTGTTTTTATTTTTAAGTATCTAGAACCATTGGAATCCTGCCAGTAGTCTGTGATCTGACAAATGAAGAGATAGTAGAAAGATTAAAAAACATATAACTGAAGTACCTACGGTAAAAATATAAATTACTGATATGGGTGGTAAATCTTGCTAGATATAGTATTTTTTGTTAATGGTAACAGATTTATTTCAAAGCACTGAGATTGATTAGGACTCATGAGTCTAAAGAAAAATTACGTAGTTATCTTGGCTATCAGGACAAGTTTGTGGTTAACATATAGTACTTTAGTCCATGGTCCTTGAAATTACATCTGCTCCTTTGCCTCCTGCAAAAAAAGAGCTAGGGAGCAGCTCTGGCTGCCTGAGTTCCCATGTCTTAATGTAATTTTAGGCTATTAAAACTTAAAACTTCACTAAGACCTTTGGGACACTCTGTATAATAGATAATTGCCCTAGTTGGTCCCTCTGTAAGAAAGCATCACAGTACCATTGATACATTTTGTTTGGTGGGAGTGATTGTCTAGGGAGTTAAGCTTAGCCCTTACTTTTTAGAGTTTGATCAAAATGATCCCAAGTAGTGTTAACTAAGAACTATGCCAGCCCAAAAAGAGTGGTACAGCTCCTATCTTTGTCCTTACTTCATTTATGAATTTTGTCAGTGACTTGGAGGAAGGCAGCATAGGTGTCAGCTTTGCCGATGATGTAAATATAAGAGATACCTAATACATTAAGTAGCAGAATTTGGATTCAAGGAGATATCATCAGGCTGGAGCAATGGACCAAATCTAAAGAGACAAATTTTAATAGCAGTAAAGGGGAGAGAGGGAGGGCCACCACCAAAACCTTCTTGTGGAGCCTTGTTGTGATGTGGAGGTGATGGGCTAGGAGAGCACAAATTCTGCCATGAGGACCCCAGGACTTGGCACTGATGTGTCAACCTAGCTAAGTCCATAGAGATACTTCTGCAGACTGACTGAAAGGTGATGAAATTTTTAACCATCATAACTCTTGAAGGACCTGTTGAGTCATAGATGAGTAATATCTCTGCAGCTGTGTCTCTGTAGGAGTACTTATACTAATGAAACCACAGGTCATTGAAATGATTAATGTAGATGATAAACTCAAATGTACTTGAGTTCATATTATACATTACATAAGTATAAGGTTGGGGAGATATGACTAGGTACCAGTTAATAGGAAAAAATTGATATATTTAATGGGTGGACCATAAGATGAATATGAATCGTCATAGCAACCAAACCTGGTAAAATCTTAGGCCACATTAATTCAAGCATTGTTAACTCAAATATCATGTCGGTCACAAGAGAGGTGATTGCACGTTGTCTTTGTAAAACCATAGCTGAAGCATGGTGTCCAGATTTGGTGCCATGTTTTAGGAATGGTGAGATAAACGGAAGCAGGCCCAAACAGTGTGACCAAGATGGTAAAGGAACTTGAAATCATGCCATCTGAGTACTTGTTGAAGGAACTGAAAGTATCTGCCTAGAGAAAAGAGATATAGGATGGACATGATAGTTGACCTCAAATATTTGAAAGGTTTGCAGAGAAAGTTGGGATTAAACTTCATCTGGTTTCTCTCAGTGGGCAGAACTAGGACCAAAGGTATTTTATTTTAGCCATTTCACTCGTAACCATTAAACATGGCCAACGTGGAATTGAGCTGCCTTGGAATATAATGGAAATGCTCAAATGGAGGCAGGTTAATCAGTTGTCAGAAAGGCCTTAGAAAGAGTTGGCATTTCTTGTGGGATTTGGGCTAAGTGACCCCTGAATTCCTGTTTATCTAAAATATGATTTCTACTTGGAGTGGCAGAATCAAGAACCAGAAAGGTCTTAGAAAGTTAGAACAGATGATGGGCAGATGCTAACAGAATTAAGTTTAATAGCCTCTAATGTAAAATCCTCAGTTTAGGTTCACAGTTTCTGTACAAGTACAGCAGGGGAAAAGATGGCTTGGCAGCATTTCATTAGGAAAATACCTGGCTGTTTTTATGACTGCAACCTTAAGATAAGCCAGTAGTTTGACAGCTTTCAGAAAAGCTAAATCTTAGACTGCTTTAGTAGAACCTTAGCATTCTGAGTGAGAAAAGTATTTGTCCCACTGTCCACTACCTGGGTCAGAGCTAAAATACTGTGTTCATTTCTGAGGTCCACATTTTAAGAGGATGTTGACAAACTACAGTGGATCTAAAGGAAGGTCTTCACTGTGGTAGCAGAGGCTTAAAACCAAACAGTGAAGGTTGACTGAAAAAACTAGGAATTTTTTCCTAGAAAAGGTAGAATTGAAGACAAGATATGAGAACTGTCTACAGGTGTTTGAACCCTACACATGTGGGAGATATAAAAAACTTGTTCTGTTATCCTTTAGTTGAGAAAACCAGAATCAATGGGTAGAAGTTCTATGGGTACAGATTTTGGCTTGGTCTTGGGAAGATATTTTTTATTTTATTTCCCCTTAATGGCCTTTTTTAATATGGTGGTACATTCACCATCATTTAATAGATTCATCCATAGGCTGGATGTCATATTGTTGGGGATTTCTATTTAGACAGGAGATTGGATTGGATGCCTTCAGGTCATTTCAAACTGAGATTTTCTCAGCTTCAGCAGTAGTTAGTGGAGCTTCATCATTCTTTTTAGACAACAGAAATGGTAACACTTCCAGCTTCCAGAGGTGTAAAAAGTCTGTCACAGCATATGGAAGCCTGTCTTCTGAATGTAAGTTTATGAAGGGTATCCACCAATGAAGAGAAGAGAAACAGTGTACACTGTGACTGTAAAATGAGGAAGCTGATAGCATCTGCCTCCCAGGGCTGCTGTGAAGATCAAACGAGATATTTACAAAAGCAATTAATAGGCACCATAGAAATGTTTATTGTTTTTTCCTTCTCCTCTCCTTTCCTCCATGGGCAGAGGTTACTAAAATGGGTTCCTTCACTTGTGCAATTTATTTTCATTGAGATTAACACCGATTGCTCTGGATTACCAGGGGAAATAATGAGCTCCCTATCATCAGATGTACTCCTGAAGAGACTGGATAAGCCCTCGTTGAAGATGTTGTAGGAAGGGATCGATGCTGTATTTTACAACCTCTGAGATTTCTTCCACCTCTAAGGTTCTTTGTTGATCTCTACACTGTTTAGGGGCTGTTGAGATATACCTTTATTGACTGGAAGAGCATTCACTGGGAAAATATTAAAACTAAAGTGTTTACTGCTTTGGCTGTTTTTTGCAGAGATGTTTTAGGTTTTCATTATGTATGTTTTTGTAAAAAAAAATTTCCATTAAACTACATGAAGTATCTGTTTTTAAAGTGACATTTCCAGTTGTCATATATGAATTTGAAGACATTTTAATTATATCATAATGTAATTAGAATTTGCTGTTTTAAAACTTTTTTTTCTTTTCAAGTTAGATCCTGGATTTCAGCAAGTTAAAGTAACAGAAAAATTGCATGGGAATTGGATCAGGCTCTACTTGGAGGGAAATAATTCAGAAGTCCTTTTGAACCTTGGCAGAAAAGTTCTTAAGCAGTATTTAGATGCTTTGAAGACCCTGAGCATGTCACTGAGCAAACAAGTAGCCCAATATGATGTGTACTCCATGTTGGTTGGGACTGTCATAGTCTTAGAGGTAGGAATTGTTATTTGTCAATATTATGGCCACAGACCAGCATTATAGAGCTCTGCTCTGTCCACTAAAATGGAGGAGTGCTTTGGGTTTCCCCCAGATTCTCTGTCTTCCCCTACAGAGTTCCTGCAGGGCCTTGTCAGAGTATGGAAGGGTGCCAGCTATATCAAAGGGCACCAGCACAGTGCATTCTCTGACAGGTTCCTTGAAACTGGAGCATCTTTGAGTGCAGGCCCTGCCACAGGCTGTGTCTGCTGTCTGTGAACCAGCTCAGTTAAGCTTAGAAAGGTGCATGATCATCAGAAGGCTGCCCTGAGATGTGCGGTAGCTATGTGGATGAAACCACTTGTTGATGACATATTTAAGAATCATCCTTGTCTGCCCTCTAGAGCATGAGAAACCAGGCTTTTCCCAATTTCTGGGCCTTTCCCTCGGCTTTCCTGATCTTTGCACAGTATCAGCTCTGGGCATGAGTAAGGCACCCTTTGACCTGGTTACTTGGTGAGATGAGAGGAGGAGGTTGGGAGGGAGACCGTCGCCCTGACTCACCTGCCCTCCTTAACTTTCTAGCACCAGTGCTTGCTGATGCTGAAGGAAACAAGCTGTGCATCATTAGAGTTAGCTGTGAATCAAATTTGAGAAACCTCAATTGGTTTCATTAGTTCTCTGTGTCAAGTACTGTATGTACATGCTGGAATAAATGAGGGTACAAGAAGTGCTTTGTTTATTTTAGATACAGATTTCTTAGAATCTGGAAATTAGTGCATGATGGTCCTTTGGCAATTTTCTGTTCTAGGTTCTGACTCTGCTTTTGCTCAGCGCCTCGAAAGCCTTGTGCCACAAGGCTCAGCTTGAGATCCCGCTGTCGTCCTCCTTGTTTTCTCTGCTCCTCTACTTGCTGGTCCTCGTTCTCTCTGCAGTCCACGTCATCGTGTGCACCTCGGCCGAGAGGTCCTGTTACTTCTGTAGCGTCTCTTGGCTGATGGCCGCTGGGGTCATGATGCTGATTTCTGCACTTCTCTGTGTGATCTTGTCTCTTCTCACAAATACTTCTGAGAATATCAGGCTTCCAGCTAAGGTGAGATCTATTCCTTTTTTGTTTTTTTTTTTTTAGTAAAGTTGTATTCATGTTCTTAGTTTTTTGAATCATAGTAATTGCCAGGTATACTCTTCTCTAGCTACTTTTGCCTTCTTCCAACCAGTGAGTCTTCTCTTGGAACAGAGAAAAAATAAGCAAAGTTGGCCAGATCAGAACCACATCTGGCAGGATGTGAATTGAGGCAGTTGCCTCAGTATAGGGAATCAAGAAGAGGAATGAATCTTATAATTACCCAGATTGAAACCCAAGGGAATAAAAGTATTTACAAACATTGGAGGATAGAAACTAGTTTAAGAAAACAGATGATGAGTTTAGTTCTGATCATGTTGAGTTTGAGGCAACAGTGAGACACCCAAGTAGAACTATCTGACAAGTAGTTGTTAAAGTGATCCTTGAAACTGTGAGAATGAATGAGAGATTAGGATAAACAGAGAGAAGCCATGGAGAAAATCTGTCTTCATTGATCCAGTGTCAAACTCTGACAGCATTGTTTTACATACATTAATGTATAAAAATGTAACTGAAACTGTAACTATAATCCAAAAGGGTTATACATGGGAGTGTACCTTAGTCCAGATTCAGGTTCCACAGATAATAGATTATGAAAGGAGAACTGGCCTAGGAGGCTTCTAATCTCTGCTCAGCCACCTGAAAGCTCTTTGAACAAAGACTTATCACATAGCTTTTCTTGGGCCTTTATTTCCTTCTCTGTAAAATAAAGGGGTTGAGCAAGGTGATCTCCAACATTTCTTCCAGCTCTGACATTCAGCGATTTTGTATTAGATTGTCTTCCCTTATTTATAGAGGACTGACTAAGGAAAAAAGGACCCAACAATTAAACTTCCTAATAATTAAAGCTGTAGAAAAGTGGAATGGCCCACCTTCAGAGAGGGTGGGTTCCCCTTCCATAGAGGTCTTCAAGTAGAAGTTGGATCATTTTGGGGGGGTATGTTATAAAGGATGGGTTGGGGTCGATTGTCCCTGAAATCCCCCCAAAACCTCTAGTTCTGAGATTGTGCAGCCTCTTTGCAGGTCATCTTAGGTAACTCTGACTTCATTATCTTTTTCACTGATAGGATAGGCAGCCATATGTTGTGTATGGCAAAGGTGCCTGACCTTCCTTGAAGAAAGAAACTGGATTGTCTAGCTTCTAGGCCTTTAGAGTTCTTTGACTTATCTCTAGACTATTCAGGCTTTTTCTTTTTGATCAAAACAAAACACTGTGTGATGGACCTGGGACTGGGGCCATTTTAGGGAATGTATGTTTCTTGTGATTGATCATTAACATGAAAGAAAGAAACTAGCTGGAGGCTATGTTCAGCTGGCTTTAGAAGAACTCCTATTTTGTCTATGAGCAGCAAGAGAGCCAGGAGGGTGTAGTGGAAAGAACACAGGACTTTAGCAGCAAGAGCTCTTGAACATAGAGTGCTTTAGGTTTGCAAAGCACTGAGGTAGGTCAGACATGATGATGTCTATTTTAGACATTAGAAAACAAACACAGAGAGGTAGACTGTCTTACCCGTGATCACATAACAAATACAGTTTTCTTGACTGCAAGCCAGGCACCACTCTGCCTTCCTGACTTGGAGCCTAGCTTCAGATCTCACTTTTAGTGCTCACTGGCTCTATGACAGTATTCAGATGACATTCTCTGAACCTGTTTCCATGTCTGTAATACCTATAGAATCTCCCTCAAAGAGTTACTGTGAGAACCAACTGAAATGTTGTATGTGGAGTAGCTTATAAACCTTAAAATGTAATATAAATATCAACCATTGTTATTTCTCTTTGTGTCCCTGTTAAAAAACTTAATTCTCTCATGCCCTGAGGAAAAATGTGTTACTCTGAATACTGGAGAAGGAACATTCCACATTCTCTTAGACTAGTCTCATTTTCTTTGTCCTTGTTCAGGGGAAGGGGAAGATTTATTGATAGCTCCCTAGACTCACTCTTGTCTGTGCAGCCCTAGTAGATTCGATCACTTTACTCCCATTTAAAGACATAGGGAGCAAGCAGCAGCTCTCTTGAGGTCAGTGGAAACATACAATATACAGCCTTACCTGTTTTCCCCTCTTTTAACCCTAGACCTTACCTGATTTCAGCAACGTGGCCAGGGTTGTCTAAGGGCAAGGGGTTTGATGTATTATCTCTGGATGTAGCAGAAAAGGGACTGGTCTGCTGCCATAAACTCAGCACCTGCATAGGCTGGAGAATTGAACTTTGTGCCAGGTGATATGACATTTAACATTTTTTAAGTGGAATATTTATAAATATTTATAAATTATAAAACAATGTTGATTTTGATATTCCTTTTCAATGGAATATAGGTTTTCCTAATGCTGTGGGAGGCGTTCGATTGTTGGTTTTTAATAGTTCTGGGCAAATTGTTATTTTCCTCTGCCCCTGAATATGGTTTTGATGTGTTCTTACAGCACCCTGGGTCAGCTGCAGAGGTCTTTCATCTGTGTGGAGGCCTGGTTCAGATCAGAGAAGTGTTCAGATATGAAACTGGAAAAGGCAGCCAGACTCTGCAAGGTCGGGGGGACATACTGACTGTGGAAGTACTCAGAATGATATGGTCACCTCCTTTCCTAGGACCTTTGTCATGACACAGTTCCATTAAAAGTTGGTGATTTGATGTCAGAATTGTAATATATTGACAGTATGTGGTCATTGATGAGCATTTTTGCATGTACTCTGTACCCAAATGTAAGACTTGGATCCAAAAAACAGCTTCCCAAGTACAAGATCAAAGAGGTGTGGCTAGACAACAGCTTATCTGGAAAAGATTTGGGAGTTTTAGTGAACTCCTAGTTCAGTATTAGTGAGCATTTGTCGCAGGGCAGCCAGGAAAGAAACCAAGATAATAAGAGAAGAATCATGGCAGACTAGAGATGTAGTAGATATGACAGTCCCTCACTGTTCTTGCCCTGTCTATACCATGTCTGAGAGTACTGTGTTGAGTTCTGGGTGCCACATTTTAGAAGGGACCCTGATCAGCTGGAAGGGATCCATAGGACAGTCAGATGGTTCAGGGCCCTCAAGATCGTGCTTCATGAGGATCAGTTGAGGAAACTTGGGGTGTTTAACTTGGAGAGGAAAAGCCTTGGGAGAGACAGGGTAGCTGTCATTCAGGTGTCTGGGGGCAGTTACATGGAAGCAGGATTGGACTTGTTCTGCTTGGCCCCAAGAGCAGCATCAGGAGCAAGGAGGCAGCTAGTTCTGTGGAAGTGGTGCTGGACGTGGAGTCACATGACTGACTTTGTAATCCCTGCTATTCCACTTATTACCAGTGACTGTGGACAAGTTATTTAAATTCTCCAAACCTCCTCTATAAAATTGGGGGTGGACTATATGACTTTTGTGGTCCCTTTCAGTATAAGTCTGATCCTAAATTGTGGAGAGGCACTTTTAGGCTTGATGTAAGGAAAAATCTTCCTAACTATTAGTGCTCTGGGGCGGCTAGGTGGTACTGTGAATAGAGCCCTGGTCCTGGAGTCAGGAGGACCTGAGTTCAAATCCTGACTCAGACACTTAACACAAAACTAGCCCTGTGACCTTGGGCAAGTCACTTAATTCCAACTGCCCTGCCTTCCCCCCTCCAAAAAGCAAAAAACAAACCAAAAAAATAACCCCAAACTACTAGCACTCTCCAAAATTCATTTGGGTTACTTCAGGAGCGGTGAGTTCTCTGTGACTTCAGGTCATAAAAAGACAAAGAAATGGATGACCATTTACTTGTTAAGGATGTTTCCAAGGTAATTATTGTGCAGGGATGGTCGTTAAATTCCTTTCCAGCTCTAAGATTGTGAGTCTTATTTAATTAGTCTTACTTAATTCCCAAAACTTAAATGGTATTGACAGTCTGTGGAGAATAGAAATGTTATGTATTTTGACTATTTTTTTACCACTACCAGACCCCTTTTTTTCCTCCTTTTGTAAATGGAGGGAAAGAGCCAATTCTTGCTTTTTGTTTCTGAGCAAGAATTAGTAAGGGAAAACTTTGAAGTCTCTAATGTCAGATGTTAAATGAAGTAGAGAATTGAGGTAATTATCTGAATATTTGAGGCTCTGTTCAAATTACTTTCATCTGAGATAGCTAAATAATTCATGCCCTTTATGTTCTAGCCAAACTGGTTGTGCCTTCCTCTGTTCATTTACACAAGCTGCCTCCATGCCTAGAATGCTCTCCCAGAGAAAACTGGAAAATAGTATGGCAGAAACTGGGCATCGACCAACATCTTTACACTATATACCAAGATAAGGTCAAAGTGGGTACATGATTTAGACATAATGAGTGATACCATAAGTAAATTACGAGAACAAGGAATAGTTTGCCTGTCATATCTATGGAGAAGGGAAGAATTTATGAGTATATTATGAAATACAAAATGGATAATTTTGATTACATCCAGTTTGAAAGGTTTTGCACAAATGAAAGCAATGCAGCCAAGATTAGAAGGAAAGTAGAAAGGTGGGGAACAATTTTCACCACCAGTGTTGCAGCTAAAGGCTTCATTTCTTTTATTTATTTTTATTTAAATAAATGCTTTATTAACTTCTGTTTTACATCATTCATTTCCGCCAGATTTTGAGTTATAATCATTTTCCCCCCCCTGTTTTTCCCCTACCTACCCTCCCAGAACAGCAGTCCCGCAAGACATCGCTTCCTCCAATCTGCTCTCTCCCATATCCTCTCCCACACCCCCTTCGGCCTCTCCATTAGAGGAAGGTGAATCTTTGTGTCCCAATGCCTGCACATCTTATCTCCCAATTACAAGCAAAAGAGTATTAATAATAGTATTTATATATATTTGAAACATTTAATCTTAAGACCTTGAATTTCAGATCCATTTCCTTCCTCCCTTGTCACCCATTCCCTCTGAGGAGATAAGTAATTCAGTATATGTTGTACATGTCTAGCTATGCAAAACATCATCATAGTAGATATATTGTACAAGGCTGCTTATAATTCCCTCCCCCTCATCCCACCCCCCACCTGGTCCATTCCCCCCTTGATCCTGTCCCTCTTCCATAGTGGGTACCTCCAACCTCCCCTCCCCCCAAGGATGCCCTCCCATCCATCATCCCTCCTCTCATTCCCCTTCCCCCCATTCTGCTGTAGGTTGAAATGTCCCATCTAGTATGTATGTCATTCTCTCCCTGAGCCAGATTCAATGAGAATATGGCTTTGCCCCCTTGCCTTCCTGTTCTTCCCCTCCCCTGCAGCCACTTCCCCCTGCTTCCTCTACATGAGATAGCTTACCCCACCCTGTCTCTCCCCATCTCCTCCTGCCACTTTCCTCTCTCACCTCACAACTTCACCCCTTGAGTATCCTCCCTTCCTAACAAATTCAACCTATGCCCTATATCCATATATAACTGTAACCATATACACACACATTCACATATGTATTCACATGACCATACACCCTTCTTCCATTATTTTCATACTGAGAAAGATTTCTTCAGTCACCGTTATTGTTTTTCCATATAGGAATGTAAATAGTTCAACTTTGATAAGTTCCTTTTGATTTCTTTTCCCTGATTAACCTTCTCAGGCATCTCTTGCTTCTTGCGTCTGGATGTCAACTTTTCTATTCAATTCTGGTTTTTTCCTCAAGAGTACTTGAAAGTCCTCTATTCCACTGAATGACCATATTTTCCTCTGAAACAAAATACTCAGTTTTGCTGGGTAGATGACCCTTGGGTTCAGTCCCAGCTCTTTTGCCCTCTGGAATATCATATTCCATGCCCTTCGATCCCTCAGTGTAGAAGCTGCCAGGTCCTGTGCTATTCTGATTGTGTTTCCACAATGTTGAAATTGTTTCTTCCTGGTTGCTTGGAATATTTTCTCCTTGATCTGGGATTCTGGAACCTGGCTATAATATTCCTGGGAGTTTTCTTTTTGGGATCTTTTTCAGGAGGTGATCTGTGGATTCTTTCAACCTCTGTTTCCCCCTCTGGACCTAAAACATCAGGGCAGTTTTCCTTGAGAATTTCTTTAAGGATGATTTCTAGGTTTTTTCTTTGATCATGGCTTTCAGGTAGTCCAATAATTTTTAAATTGTCTCTCCTGGATCTATTTTTCAGGTCAGTGGTTTTTCCCATGAGATATTTCACATTGCCTTCTAATCTTTCATTTGTTTGGATCTGCTTAACAGCATCTTGATTTCTCATAAAGTCATTAGCTTCCATTTGCTCTGGTTTAACTCTAAAGGAATGAATCTCCTCAGTGAGATTTTGAGATTCTTTTTCCATCTGGCAAATTCGACTTTTTAAGGCATTCTTCTCATTGCCCTTTTGAGCCTCCTTTGCCATTTGAGTTAGTCTATTTTTTAAGGTGTTGTTTTCCTCAAGTCAAGACCCTCATTTCATACTTTTCCTGCATCCTTCTCATTTCTCTTTCCAATTTTTCCTCCACTACTCTTATTTGATTTTTAAAGTCCTTCTTAAGGTCCTCTATGGCCTGCAACCCACTCATGTTTTCCCCTGGGGCTTTTGGAGCAAGACTTCTGACCTCACAATCCTCTTCCCGCTCCATGCTTCAACCCTCCTTGCCCCCAAAGTAAGAGTCTAGGGTTGCATTTTTCTATTTAATTTGTTTCCTTTGCCTTGGCATGTTGCCACTTAATTACTTGACTTTTGGGCTTGTTGCCACACTATGGCTTTGCCGCCAGATAGGGGAATTTTCATCCCGAACGTGTGGGGGGGCCACTTCCATTTCTGGCAAGCTGGAAACCCACCCACGACCTCCACCCCAGATCACAATCCAGATCCAGGGAGGTTAAAGCAAGAGCGATTATCCCCCAAGACTGATCACTGGATCTCCCTACAGTTCGCAGGCCAGGAGCTGGAGCTGCCTCTGAAAACTACAAAATGGCGTGTCTCCTAGCCCCCAGGGGAGGGAGCCGACATGTTCCCCAAATACTGGTCCCAAAGTCCATAGGGCACTAACCTCTCACTTTGTCCTAGGCATGTCTATGTTGATAATTCTGGAATCACCACAGCTGCTGGTGTTCTGGGGTCCCTCCAGCCAGCTGCTGGCCCTGCCGCCCTGGGGCTAAAACTGCGACTCAGGCGGGCCAGACCTGTGCTCAGCTCCCCACGCTCTGCGCGCTGCCAGCTCCCAGAGCGCTGCGCTGGTCCTTCCTGCAGGGCTGCTGGGCTGTCCTCAGCAGGAGGTTAGCTTCTTTGTGTCGTTCTGTGGGTGCTGGGGCTCCAGAAGTTGTTCAGAGTCCCCTTTTACATAGTTTGGAGGAAATCTGGGGACAGAGAGTGGCTTGGATGAGCTGTTTCTACTCTGCCATCTTGGCTCCGCCTCCCTCCCCCCCAATGATTTTCAAGGATGAATCGGAGTCATCTTGCTTTCATCTCACGAAGGGACGGGAAGGGTCATTGGAGCCAGGTAGGAGAGTCGGGCCCCCAGTGGAGAGAGCGGCTTCTCAGGCTACACTCGGCCCCCAGCCTGGAAGTTTAGAAACTGCCTGTATAATACAGGGGCTAGAATGGCAAAGTAAATTCTAGCTGCTCAGATCCTCCCATCCCTCCTCCATGAAGTAGAAAACTCAAAGATAAGTCTCCCACCCCTAAAGGCCTCATTTCTAAAATACATAGAGAAATGAGTCAAATAGTCAAGGGATATGAACAGGCAGTTTTCGTATGAAAAAATTAAAGCTACCATCATAAAATGTTCTAAACCATTATTGGTTAGAAAAATACAAATTAAAACAATTATGTTGTACCACTTCACACCTATCAGATTGGCTAATATGACAGAAAAGGAAAATGATAAATTGGAGATGATGTGGGGAAATTGGAATGCTAATGAATTGTTGGTGGAGTTGTGAACTGTTCCAGCCGTTCTGCAGAGCAATTTGGAACCATGTCCAAAGTGCTATAAAACTGTGCATACCCTTTGATCCAGCAATACCACCAACTAGGTCTGTATCCCAAAGAGATGATAAAAAAGGGGAAAGGACCCACGTGTAAAAAATATTTATAGCAGCTTTTTGGGGGGTTGTCAAAGAATTGGAGATTGAGGAGATGCCTATCCATTGAGGAATTACTGAATAAGTTGTGGTGGATGAATGTAATGGAATATTATTTTTGCATAAGAAGTGCTGAACAGATGGATTTCAGGAAAACCTGACTTGAACTGATACTGAGTGAAGTGAGCAGAACCAGAACTTTGTACATAGTATAATTGTACACCCCTCACAACATTGTGAGATGACTGACTTTGATAGACTTAGCTTTTCTCAGCAATACAATGATCTTAGATAATTCCAAAAGACTCATGATAGAAAAAGCTATCCATATCCAGAGAAAGAACTATGGAGTTTGCAGATCAAAGCACACTTTTCCCACTTTTTTTTGTTTTATCTTTCTCATGGTTTTTCCCTTTTGTTCTGATTCTTCTTCCATAACATGATTAATGTGGAAGTATGTTTAATATGGTCGTACATGTATAACCTGTATCAGATTGCTTGCTTTTATGGAGGGGGGAGGGGAGGGAAGAAGAAAACAATTGGAACACAGAATCTTGTAAGTAAATGTTGAAAACTATTTTTGCATGTAATTGGAAAAAATATAATACTGTTAAGTGGGGGAAAAAATTACATTGGGAAGTGGAGGAAGGAGAAAAAAATGTTCTCCCTGAATCTTTGTTGTTTTTTCTGGACTTGGCTCTACATTGCCACTTCCTCGCTAAATGAAGCATTCTTTGTAATACTGCCTCACCCATTTTGTCCCCGCCTTTCCCATACCCTCCAGTTAATGATCTCTCCTTCAAATGACTGTATTTACCTACCTCTCTGTGTGCATGTTTCTTTTTCCTTCCCTCTTCTCTGTCCCCACCTCCCCCTTCCCAAATGTAAGGCACTTGAGGACAAGAACTGTTTCATTTTTATTGTTGTATTCATAGTGTCTTTCCCATTTTAGACACTGAATAAATATTTGTGGAATTAACAGAGAAATTCAGGTAAAAGTGAAGGTTTGCTCCTGTCTCCTAAATGATTTTCACTTTACTTTGATCATGTAAACCTTACTTAAAAGTATTTATGGTTGAAGTAACTTTTGAAAAACATTTTTATTGATCTCTTTTGTCTTTATATCAATTTTGGTTCCAAGTACAGACCTCCCTATTTCCTACTGAGAGAAAACTGACACCTTACATGAGTTTAATAGTATATTCAGTGTTTAATACCCTTTGTTCAGTTATATTTTCAACAACATTGTTACTTCTCTCTCCCTTGGAAGTATTGATTTTTTCAAGTTTTACTGTAAGTATAAGATAGCTTGAGTTCAGTATCACTAAAATCTTGTAGCACTCACTTAACAACAATAAAATTAACCTTCTTGGAGAAAAATGGTGGAAAATCCAAAGAGAAATGTGGCCACTGTTTACCTGTCTTTTTTCAAGGGTCTTTTTTGGGGGAAGGGGTAGGCAGGTATGTAAGTGTGATACGTGTGGAATAGGTTAGTGCTCTCATGAGCGTTCACGTCAGCCCATTTCTTTTCACAGAATCCAACTGCCACCAGTTCTAGCTGGTCTGGATTAGATCTGCTTATTTTATTTGGAACTCTGGGCCATGTTCTAAGTCTCGGTGCAAGCAGCTTTATAGAAGAAGAACACCAAACCTGGTATTTTCTTATCAATACTCTCTGTCTAGCGCTGGGTCATGAAATATGTAGAAACCACTTTCTTGGGAAGGACTTTGATCATAACTTAGCTATGGAAGGGGATTTTCAAAAAGATACTGAGAAGGTTTTACAATACAAAACTGACTATGTGGATGTCCCAGAGTACAGTAAAATGCACAAGACATCTTCTTTGCAACTGCCAGAGGACTATGAAAAGTGGTTGGGATTGGCCAGTCCATGGTTTATACTGATTTGCTGTAGACTACTCCGATCATTAAATCAGACAGGAGTGCAGTGGGCTCATCGACCAGACTTTGGCCACTGGCTGACCAGGTAAGAATGTGAAGTGTTAAATTCTTTTGCTCTTGAATTAATTGTATTCTTCAAAGTGAAAACTTCATATTTTTTACATTTCTTACATTAGAACTTCACACTGATATAATAAAGTATTTAAAATTCGAGGAGGTGAAAGAGCATCCCTTAGTCTATAACGTTAGGGGAGAAATCCATCTTGAGTGCTGACCTGTTAATACTAGCTTTACTAGCACTGGGTTTATCATCACTCCCCACATTTTATAAAGCTAATTTTAGTAAGTTTAAGTAAGATGCAGTATTTTCAATAGCAGTGTTACCAGCAACTAATTTTGGATAAAGATTCCTAATTATTAATTAGTCACCAAGCATTTTTTTTTCTTTTTGGAGGGCAGTTGGGGTTAAGTAACTTGCCTAAGGTCACATGGCTAGGTTTTTGTTTGTGTGTGCTTTAAGAGTCTGAGGCCAGATCCGAACTCAGGTCCTTCTGACTCCAGGGCCGACGCTCTATTCACTGTGCCACCTAGCCGCCCCCTGTCACCAAACATTTTTGTGCTAGACAGTGAAGATAGAAATAAAAAACAGTCCATGCTCTCAAAGAGCTTACATTTTAACATAGGAAACAACGTGTATGCATGTGTCTATGTGTGTCTGTGTCTGTGTGTATAGATATATTTATAGATCTGTGTCTACATATCTACACATATACCCATATCTATCTGTCTGTCTGTCTTGTCTATCTATCTTGAGAGGAATTGAGAGCACGCATTGATACAGAGCTTTGAAGTTTGCAAAACCTTTATATATAATATTTCATCCTTAGAGCATCTCTATCAGGTAGGTAGTATATTATCTTCACTTTAGAAATAAAGCAGTTGATACTTAGAGGAGATAAATGATTTGTTTGATCACCCAGGTAGTCAGTGTGGGGGGCAGGAACTGACTATAGGTATTTGTGACTCTGTGTCCAGCACTTTCCTTCATGTTATAATGCCTCACTACTACTGTATATGAGACCCACACAAAGGAGATGAATAGCAACCTTAGGTGGGAAGACCAGGCAAGGCTTCCTGGAAAAAGTAGCATTTGAATTTAGTTTGAAGGAATTCAGGCATTTTAAGGGCAGCCATGAAGAAGAGGAGCATTCTTGGCACGGAGGCTGAGCAGTGGAGTGTTGTGTATGAGTTGCAGCAAATAGGCCAATGTGACTGACCATAGAGTAAATGAGTGGAGGAGAGTCATATGTAAGGCTGCAATACTAGGAAGGGACCAGACAGTACATGACTTTAAGTACTAAGCAAGGGAGTTTGTATCTAATCTTAGAGGAAAGAGGGGGGCCATTTAATGCCCATGATCCTTCTTGGCCTCTCTCTATCATCTGGCATTTTGGTCACCTCCTCTTAGATACTCTTTCCTCCTGGAGGTTCAAGATCCTGCTCTTTCCTGGTTTGCTTCTTGCATGTTTACCCTCTGTCTATCCAGTCTCTTGTTGGTTCATCATCCATAGTCCACCTCTGATTTGTGCTTGTACTGTTGTGGCACCAACACAGTATTCACAGCACCTATGGCCACTGTATTATTCTGCATATTCTGGCATAGTGTTCAGTCACAAAATATAACAGACTCTCTGTATAGAAAAAGGAAGCAAAACATTTATTCAGACACCAGAAAACCGAATCCCAAAACCAGTAAACTGATTAGTAGCAAAGAAGTTAATAAGCCGTAACAGTACAGAGAGCCACAGCATCCTTTAGCCTTCCCACAAACCAACATTTACTCACAAGCCTGTCTCCCTGTCATGTGTTCTCTCCCAGTATCTAGCTGCCTTCCCACAAACCAACATTTACTCACAAGCCTGTCTCCCTGTCATGTGTTCTCTCCCAGTATCTAGCTGCTCTGACTCCCAGCTTCCTGTGGGTTTTGTTCCATCCTTCAGCAAACTCCTCCCACCATAGGTTCCATGTGATTACATTCAGCCTGTTTGGGGCAGAGTATATCTTCAAAGCTAGGAAGGTCTTCAAATTCCCTTAGGCTTATTCAGGGGCAGGGAAGATCTTCAAATTCCCATTCCCATTACAACAACAGTGGTAAGGTCCTTCTCTGTGTTCTCTTTCTCAGGAAGACTTCTCTTCCTGACTTCAAATCTGGCTTCAGACACTTACTGTGTGACTTGAGCAAGGCACTTAACCTTGTTTGACTCAGTTTCCTCATCTGTAAAACGAAATGGCAAACCAACCTAATATCTTTGCCAAGAAAACCCCAAATGGGGTCACAAAGGGTTGGACATGACTGTAAAACAATTGAATAGCGACAATCAGGTGACTCCCAGATGTGTGTGTGTGTGTGTGTGTGTGTGTGTGTGTGTGTGTGTGTGTATATATATATATATATATATATATACAGTCTCAGTTTCTCTCCTGAGCTCCAGTCCTACATCATGAATTACGCTATTAGACCTTTCCAGCTGGATGCCCTGCAGGCATCTTAAGCTCTTCATGTTCAGAATGGAGCCATTCTCTCCCCTCCCTCCCTCAGACCTTCCTTCTTCCAGGCTTCACTGTTTCTGTTTGAGGGCATCACCATTCATAGGGTTGCCCAGGTTCAGACCTCAGATTCATCCGCTTTCCCACACTTCTCCCCAGCTCCCATAGGCAGTCAGTTGCTTCCACAACATCTCTCCAATCCGTCTTCTTTTTTTTTTTTTGCTCATACAGCCATCCCGTTAGTTTATTTCTTCATCATTTCTCATGTGGACTCCTGCAGTGGCCTCCTGTTTGTTTTTTCTCTCCCCATTGTCTCCTCTCTTCACAGCTGTCGAATTGAGATTTTTTTAAAGCACGTGTCTGATTATGTCCTTCACCTGTTTAGGAAGCATAAGTGGCTTCCATTTTAATAGAATATCAGATATAAATTCCTCTTAATTCCTAATAGTATAACTATTGTTGTATGCCAGGCATTCTGCCAAGCACACTATTGTCTCATTTGATCCTGGGAGGTAGATGCTATTATTATCCCCATTTTACAGATGAGGAAACCGAGGCAAACAGTTTAAATGCCTTGCCCAGGGTTATACAGTTAATAAGGATCTGAGGCTAGATTTGAACTCAGGTCTCCTTGACTCCAGGTTTGGCTCTCTGTGCCCTGTGCCATCTAACTGCCCCAGTGCCCCAAATGTTTGGCATATAAACCTCTTGACAGTTTGACTCTGGTCAGTCTTTCCCCTTGTATGTACATTATTCTCCTTGCATTTTGCACTCCAGTCAAGCTGGCCTGTTGTTATTTCCATATGTGACTTTGGCCCCTTATCTGTGCTTCCACATAGGCTATCCCTAGAGTGTAGTCTCGTCTCACCTCTGCTGGCGTGAACCCCAAGTTTTCTTCAAGGCTCAACTCATATTACCTTCTCCACGACACCTGTTCCTTTTTTGTCCCCATTTGCTAGACACCTCCACTTTTGAAATTGCTTTGTGTTTACTTTACACAACGCGTGCACATGAACCACGCACACACATACACATATTGTATTTACTTGTCTGTGCTTATATTGTTTCCTTCCAGTAGAATTTCCAACACTGTGTTAGGATAAGGACTGTTATGTTTTTGTCTTTGTATTCTCACCATCTCCTACAATGCCTAGGAAGTACATGAGGTGTTTGATAATTGCTTGTTGAATGAAGGTAGACTGAATCTCCATTAATGATAGTATTTGTTAGGCCGAGACCTACTTGCTTTCCTTGTGATCATCTGAGTTGTTGACCTGGGCCATTTGGACACAAAAATGGACACGGCCTTTGTAACACTTGTATCTAGAGCCATATCGGGAACATAGACTGTGGGATGAGCTAATAGAAGCCTTTTTGTTTCATTAGGTCATTAATGAAAACCTAGAGCACAAATGGAGATAATTACACTATTTGTTGTGGAAAATTCAGTGAAGGATTTCTTGGGCAACATAAGGGGTGCTTTAGAGAAGGAAAGACTGGCCTAGGGAGGCGGGCAGGAACAAGGAGCTGGGGAGAGTAGGGCTGCTGTTGCCTCATCCTATGCCTCAACCTCTCTGGACTGCCCTTCCTCTGGGTCTGCCTTTCTCCTCCTTTTCTCTCCTTTTTCTCTCTCTTCATCCGTCAGAAGATATTGATGGTTGGAAATGAGAATGGCAACCAGAGCTGGTGATCATCTGGTTATTCGGGTCTTTATAACCCTCCATCCTCTCCATCTACCTTCTCACATAAGAGAGAGAGAGAGACTAGGAAGGAGTGAGGGCTAGGGTAAGTAGGAGCAGGGCCAGCCTGGTGATCATGTAGTGTCCTGAACAAATTTGTGCAGATCCGCAGTGGTGCAGAGACCAGACAATCCGGGTGTTTTATTATATGCCTCTAGTGAGCTGGTACCCCATGACTGTGGGAGCTTCCTGGCTAAGGAAACTATAAGCCACTCTACTGTGATTACAGAATAATTCTATTTGGTAATACCTAATAAGATACTATAATTGGCACAATAATTAGTAGTACCACTCAGTTTACCTCTAGTGTAGCAAGCTGAGATTTAGAATAAATAACATATTTTCTTGGATTCTGCCTATTTATAATAATTTTATATATGTAAAATACAAAATCATATACACACACACAGACAGCTTTTATTCTTTGTGCTTTGTGCTTTGCACCTAACATGGTATCTGGCATGTAGAAACTTGATAAATAATTATTGAGTAGTATATTCCAGTTAACTTGATCTATGTCTGGGAAGATAGCTTTCATTTACATTACAGAGGAAAATTATATTAAACAACTTCAGATTTTCAGGTAACTACAAACTTTTGGAGCTTGAATTGTCCATAAATGTTGGGGATGCTATTGATAAAAGTTTTTATCATTTCTGCTAAGACCATATAAGCTCTGAAGATCATTATCCCAACTCCCACACTTACAGATCAGTGTCAAGTTTCAAAACAAGGCTGTATGCCCCCCTCTAGATTCTAGGGGCACCCCAAAAGAGTAGAGGAAGATTAATGCCATTGTTTTTAATTCCCATTAGTATGCTCCCCCAAGGTCATTAGTTGAATCATTTAGCCAGTCCTAAATTTATCAGTTAAACCATTTAGTCAACCAACCTTAAATTGTTATAAGAAAACATTATTTACTAAGGTGGTCCAATAAGAGCAGTCACTGACAAAAATGCAAAAATCTGTGTCACATGCTCCCACAAGTACTTACAGTCCCAGGAATAGTGGCCCAAGCTCAATAGAGAGCTCTTGTAGCATAGAAGTGACTCACTGCTCTTGGTTTCTGGAAGTCTGAAACATGGTAAATCTTCTATGTCTAGTGTATCCTTGACTCCAGCAGACTACTGCTGGCCTGGGAGAATACTAGGATGATGGGAAGATGGAAAGTCTAAAATGTTTTGGACCTTTCAAAGTGTACAAGGTTCTTTTCCAGTCAGAATAAGGGGTAAGGAGGGGAGACCTATGCCAGGGTTGGAGCTAACATCTTTCTTCCCTCGTCCCCAATTGAGTCTACTTCAGGGTTTAATGAATGAAACTCTTACTCTGATTTTTGAAGTTTTTTCCAAAGAAAAGAGTTTCCCTTATTTTTATATTATTTACTATGATATACAAATATTATCTTTTATTCAGGAAATAGTGAACAGAAATATGATTATGTTTTTGGATATTGTTTAAACAGAAAATCTAAACAATTTATTTTTAAAAATAAAAACAATTTAAATATGTGTCTTAGCCACCAATGTGCTACAGATTCTTAGAAATGCAGTAATTAGGTTATACTTGGTAATAATTTGTGACATTTTCTGTTTCATTACAGTTCTGATCATAAAGCTGAACTCTCTGTTCTGGCATTTCTCTCCCTTGTCATGATCTTCATTCTGGTTCAGAGAAGATGCTCCCATGTTTCAAAAGTAGCAATGGCACTAGGGCTCTTGGGAGTCTACTGCTACCGAGCAGCATTTGGAAATGTCTTTTTGCCATGGCAACGAGACAACAAAGATATTTCGAAGTAAGTTCATAAGCAGATATGTAAATCTATTTTAATGACTTGTGTACTGAAAGGCATTGTGCTGTTGCTTATAATGTCAGTTTAGTACTTAAAAGTCATGTTGTTATGTTTTTCACTAATTGTAATAAGGTAAAATTTTAATTAACTGCAACCCAACTAACTATTTTGGTTTTTAGGAGGAAAAGGCAAGCTGATGAAGATTTATTTAAAAAACAAACAGACAAAGTCTCCCAATTTATAGACATAGGGGAGAGAGAGAGAGAGAGAGAAAGAGAGAGAGAGAGAGAGAGAGAGAGAGAGAGAGAGAGAGAGAGAGAGAGATTTCTGTTCAACATTGAATTGACCTGAAAATTTAAGTAGTCAGAATTCAGGTCTTCCGTAGTATAATGCTGCCTATTACCTAGATTCTAGACTAGCCAGAGAGTAAGGTGGTCTGGAGGAAAGGCACTTCTCATAATTGAAGGATAAGTACCCAAATCCTCATCTTAATTGTGTTTGGAAATCTTTATGGAAATAGCATACCTCCTTACGTTAGAAAACACTCAGCATAATTTAATCTTTTCTTGATGATCCAAAGTTATTATTCAGAGTACCAGATGCCCTGTACTATAGATGAAGATGTACAGGGAAAGTCTTGATGTAGATCATAGGAACTCAAAAGCTGGGTCCTTAGATATCATCCAGTCTGTCCTGTGCTCAAACAGGTAGCTTATCTACAGCCTCTTTGAGAACTGGTCATTGCACATACTTACCAAGACCTCTATCAGAAGGGAACCTGCTGCTTCCCAAGGCACCCATTTTACTCTGGGATAGATCAAATCATAGGAAGTTTTTGCTTGTATCTAACCAGAATATGCCTCTGTGCTGTAGCCGTTGGTTCTCATCTTGCCTCTGAGATCAAGCAGACTTGAACATTTCTAACTCCTCTCTTTCAAGTATTTGGAGATAGCTATCATACCCTCTGTGAGCCTTCTCTTTGCCAGGCTAAACTTTTGTAGTTCTTTAAACTTAACGCTTGTATGGAATGGTCTCTAGTCATCTTGCCTTTCTGCTTACCCTTCTCTGGACCAGACCTTGTGATCTAGGACCAGCTCTCTTCCTCCTTGGGCAAATGAGCATTCTGTGGAGCCTAGGAAAATAATTCCATCTCTGAAAGGTGTTCTATGTCTGTTGTTGTTGGTTGTTGCTCATCATTTTCTCAGAGGACCAGTGACATTCCAGATGATGACTTGACTTGTGAGTGAATTGGATTTAAGTGAGGCTGAGTTACACAAGGTCTTCAGCTTTACTTTCACTTCCAGAGTCATTGAAATCCAGTGGCAATTTGAGTCCTTCTATTTCCTCTTTGCCTTCTGGTTCTAAGAGATCTGGACAGTTTTATTTTAAGATTTCTTGAAAGAAGGTGTGCAGGCTCTTTGTTTGTGGTGCTTAATAGTACAATGATTTCTTAGGTTTTTTCTCCTCAGTTATTTTCCAGGTCAGTTTTTTTTTTATTGTTGTGAGATATCTTTTATTTTCTTTTATACTTTCAGTCTTTTAAGTTTTTTAATATTTCTTGTTGCTTATGGAATCATTAGCTTCTGTTTGGTCCATCCAAATTTTCAGGGAGTTTGCTGCTTGGACAAGGTCTTGTACCTCTTGTGCCAGTCTGTTCACTTTCTTTCCAGTTCTTACTTCTGTAGCTCTCATTTCTTTTCCAGTGTTTTCCTCAAGTACTCTAATTTCATTTATAAAAATATTTTAAATTTTTTAAAAATTCCTGTTTCATCTCTCCCAGGCACTATAATTGAGTTTGTGTCTAAGATGGATTTTCTCTAGAAGTTTTGCTTATAGATGTTTTAGAGTCATCCTCTACTCCTGGGTGTGTGCCTTGAGTTTCTCTGTCACCATAACAGCTTTTTCTGGAGAGATTCTGTTTTTATTTGTCTAGTCTTCCAGCCTCCAGTCAAGAAATATACTTACTTTGACCTTGATATTAGAGCTGGGCTTTTTGGTACTTAGGATGGGAAGATCTGGACTGGTCTTGTTGCTGTCTCGTTTGCTTGGGACTACTGAATATTGTGGTATTCAGGAACTCAGGCATGTTTTCAGTGATCTGATCCAGAGCAAAATGTTGCTGTCCTCCTAGCCTGAGGAGAAGCATTCTTAGTTTTAAAAAAATAAAGATAAACTGTTTTAGATGCGTTAAGTTTTATGTGTCAAGAGGACATTCATAAAGTAATGTTCAGCAGGTAGCTGGGGATTTAGGTCTAGAGCTTTGGAAAGAGGAGAGACTGGATATGTAGATTTGGAAGTCATTTGTATGGTGCTGAGAGTTAAAACCATAGAAATGGATAAGATTAGCAAAGAAGAGAATGTAAGAGAGAGAAAATAACCAAGGACAGAAAATTCTGGGGAATATTAATAGAATGTAAACTCCTTCGGGGCAGTGATTTTTGTTTTTGATTTTGTATTACCTAGCTAGCACTTTGTAAGAACTTTTAAGAAATATTTATTGAACTGAATATCCATTTTAAGGAATCTGGAAAAGGACAAAGATCAAGAAAAAGAGAGAAGTGGTTAGTTTGGAAAGGTCTTACTGTGAGACTACTTTAGGAAGCTTAGAACACAAAAATTCAGCAGCCTAAAGGGAAAAATTTTAAGGTGATTATTTAACTTTTTCTTATATATTAACTCTATTATGGACATAACCTAGCCAACAGAAGGGGGGAAAAGGCAGCTTAGAATTTCTCCATCCAGAAAGCCGATGATTGCCTTAATGAAAGCACTGTAGCAATTAAGACATAAGCAGAAGTTTGCTAATTACTGATTGCTCTCATACCAGAGATTATTAGCACCAGATAAACAAAGGAAGTCCATAAGAAGACTACTCCAGGGAGCTGTAATCACTTGGTTAGAAGCCAGAAAACCGAGTAGCCAAAGCAAACGCCTTGGAAGTTTTAAGTACATTGAGTGAAGGAAGCCACACAGAACCAAGGACCCAAAATTCAGAAGGTGGAGAAAACAGTTTCAAGAAGTTGCAGAGATTACACCTGCAATGAACCATTTGGGCTTCTTCTAGAAGTAAAGACCAAATTACTGGACTGGAAGAAAAAGTATTCTTTGATAGGATAAAAATTATCTAAGAAAGAACTCGTGGAAGAAAAGGCTCTGACAGGGTTTAAACAACACTCGTTGCCCTCTGCCGAAGCTATTATCATAATCTTCTAACAGGTCTTCGCATATCTACTTTCTGTTTCCTTTGTGCCTTTGATATTGCTCTTATGTGTAGATGCGATCACATTATTCTTCTGTTCATAAACCAATTAAAATTTATTTTAAAAGGAGGTAAGGAAATTCAGAACATCCAGAGTTCATACTCAAGGCCAGTGAACCAGTGGGGAAAGGCGGCTTAGTATGCTCTACTGGTATCTTAGTGAACCAGAAAAGTTGCTTTGTCTTCCTAATAAGGATACTCTGCTTGCACTACCTGCTTCATAAGGTGGTTGTGAGGAAACAAAAGCAAAACCTTGGCTAACCTCAAAGTGGTTGGTATTGATAGGCTACACCTTTATCTGCAGCAGCTGATGTATGGGACAAACTAATTTATCTGGCCTCACCTTGGGTCTCTACTTCTATGCCTCTTTTTTTTTTAATAGGTTTAAAAAACCTACTTTCCTTCTGTAGGAGATATTATGTAGAAACATGTATCTTAAGAGATCTTAGTGATCTCTGATAATTTTTAGAACGTGCAAATGAGACTCTGTAGGGTCCTTTCTTCTACCACACTTCACGGTAGTTCTTTGTTGAAAGTCAAGATGGATATCATATATCATAAGTTCAGTGTTTTGGGGGATGCTAGGGGATTCTCTTGACAATTTCCCTCATTTATCCCTTGTTGAATTGACAACCAGTCAGGCTAGTCACTGGCCTAACTGTGCTGTTTGACTCAGTCTCTTGGAAGACAATTACTGCCTCCTTGTTCTCATAACAGTTTACTTAGAGGGACCAAGGTGACAAAATAAGGAATCCCATCCAGTACTGATTTCTGAAGTGTTAAACTAGAGCCCCTCCCAGGTATTGAACAGGAAGGTAGGTTCTATGACCTGGCTGAGGTTCCTGAAGTTAGCATGATCCAGAGTCATCTACATAGTGCCTGCCTCCACGTAACTTGTAAGCATTTAATTGATGAAAGTAATGTAGAGGTTCCTGACCTCTCCATCCCTTTAGGACCAAGGTCCCTTTAGGACCAAGGTCCTTTTCCTTATGAGAAAAAATTTCTGGAAAAACTAGAGTTGTCCAAAAGTGGAATGGGCTGCGTTAGGAAGTCATGAGCTCCCCATCTCAGGAAGTCTTCAAATGGTTCCCAGATCACCATGTTGGGGGACATCATAGAAGATTCCTGCTTTGGGCAAAGGTTGGACCAGACAAACTGGAAACAAACTGGATCACTTCCCTTTTTGTGATGCAAGAACATAGTAGAGCTCTCCTGTTCATCCTTAGTTTCTTCTAAATAAATCTCAGTGGAGCCTTTAAAAGCCAGGATGTCCTCTGGAGTCTGTTGCCTAGCAAAGAAGGGAGCCAGGATTTAGGAAGTGAGCAAAACTGAAAGTCATTCTTAGGGGTTTTGTTTTTTAATAATTTTAAAATGAAATGGTTGGATGGGGCTAACTTTCAAGGTAAAGAACTAAGAAGTGGATGAGTCAAGCAGTTCTGACCCAAGGTAGGGCACTGAGGAGACAGCCTTAACCAGGGCAGGGCAGCCCTTAACTGGCAAGACCTGTTTGTGTCCCCAGGACCAGCAGGGGGCAGCAGAAGTCTGGTCTCTAACTCCACAGTTGGTCCACAAACCAAGGGAGTTCACTTGAAGAGTGGCCGAAGAGATGAGGGGTCAGTGGGAGGCACACTGGAGTCTAGCTGGGCTGGGAGGGTCTAGAAACAGAATCTTGTAGCCAGCAGCAGACTGAGGTCAGCCACAGCAGAGCCAGGGGATGCTGGGTAGCCAGCAGGGCCCGGGGCTCTTTGGGAGAAGGGTCCCTTTGAGGAGGCTGCTGCAGGATGGGAGCCTTAGTGCTACTTCTTCCAGGAAGCCTCCTGACGGTGCCCTGTACTTTTTTTCACCCTCTGTGGCATCTCCTCTATGTTTATCACATGACTAACTCACATTATTTCTCTTGTATGTGAAAGAGGGATAGATTTGTTCTACTTGGCCCTTGAGGACAGAACTACAGCCATGGGTGGGGGATTACAGGGAGATAGATGTCCTTTCCTTATGAGAAAAGATTTCTGGAAAAACTAGAGTTGTCCAAAAGTGGAATGGGCTGCGTTAGGAAGTCATGAGCTCCCCATCTCAGGAAGTCTTCAAATGGTTCCCAGATCACCATGTTGGGGGACATCATAGAAGATTCCTGCTTTGGGCAAAGGTTGGACCAGACAACCTTTGAATAATGGCTGACATTTCTATAGCGCCTACTGTGTTCTGGTACAGAGCTAAGTGCTTTACAATTATTATCTCATTTGATCTTCACAACAATTCTGGGAGGTGGGTGCTATTATCATCATCCCTATTTTGCAGATGAGGAAATTGAGGCAAGAAGTTAAGTGACTTGCCCAGGGTAACACACACATATACAGTGTCTGAGGCACTGTCTAAATGCAGACCTTCCCAGCTCTTGCCCAGTGTTCTCTTTGAGGTACTACAGACATAACTCATTTTATTGTGCTTTGCAGAAATTGGGAGGGGGTGGGCTTTTTGTTTCTACAAATTAAAGGTTTGTAGCAACATTGACCAAATCTGTCAGCAACGCATGCTCACATTTTGTCTCTGTGTCACATTTTGGTAATTCTTGGAATACTTGACCTTTCTGTTGTTTTTATGTCTGTTGTCAGTGATCTTTGATGTTACTATTGTAATTGTTTTGGAGCCTCACAAACTGCTCCCATACGTGACAGAAAACTTCATCCATAAATGTATGTGGTCTGCCTGCCCCACCCACCGGCCATTTCTGCTCTCTCCCTCTCCTTGGGCCTCCCTGTGACCTGAGACACAGCATTGAAATTAGGCCAGTTAATACCTCTATAATGGCCTCTGTGTTTAGGTGAAAGGAAGAGTCAATTGATGCAGCAAACTTCATTGTTGTCTTATTTTAATTAATTGCCACAGCCAGCCCAACCTTAAGCAACCCCCACCCTGATCAGACAGCAAGACTATTTTTTAGTCTTAGGTATTTTAAATTAATGTATGTATGTTTATTTTAGATAAAAGACTATTGAACACTTAAACCACAGTATACTGTAAATATAACTTTTATATGCACTGGGAAACTAAAAAATTCAAGAGATTCGCATTATTTCGATATTTGCTTTATAATGCTGATCTGAAACCAAACCTGCAGTATCTCTGAGGTGTGCCTGTAACACTGCTCTAAATACACAGTATTTGTTGTATGAAAGAGAGTTGCAAAACAGTAATTCTGTGATTCTGATATAGTTAGTAATTCAGTGGCTCACCTAAGGGCCTGAAATTGTATCATTTATTATAATTTAAGGCATCTTGTTCTTCTTATCGGAGTTGTGCATTTGGTAATGGAACCAATATAGTGATTTTCAGACTACATGTGGCAGACCAGTGGAACTTTGTTTTTGGTTTGCTGTGATCATGTAGATATTACCTTGAATCTTAAAATTCAGCTTGTCTCTCCTTCTATCTGACCCTATAAACACAGAGCACTTTCAGTTACTTTAGAGTATAATGGGATATCATCGTTCCTTTCTGACTCACATCCAAAGACTTCTTAGTGTCTCCTGGCAGTGGGACAGTACAATTAATTCTGTGGAGTTTTAGCCAGCAGAACTAGTTTGTGTTCAGTGTTTCCCTTTGATGCAGTTAGAATTATGTGCCACATATGGAAGTAGTACTTGGATTTTGCAGAAAGATGCTAATAAGTCTAATTTGTTCTTTTCTCTTTTAGGGGAATTATTGAAGCTCGCTTTGTTTATGTCTTTGTTCTGGGTATTCTTTTCACTGGAACCAAAGACTTGCTTAAATCCCAAGTCATTTCTGCAGATGTCAATGTCAGGAGTCGAGGTTTGTGGGAAATATATAGCGGCTTAGTTCTTCTAGCAGCCTTGTTGCTCCGACCTCACAACCTTCCTGTTTTGGTGTTTAGTCTGTTGATTCAGGCTGTGATGACAAAATTCGTCTGGAAGCCCTTAAAACATGATGCAGCTCAGATTACCGTAATGCATTATTGGTTTGGCCAAGCATTCTTTTATTTTCAGGTATGTGACTGCCACCAAGGGAAGACTGTTTGCTTTTTATGTGTCTTCTGTTTATTACAAGTCTGTCTTTTATGGTCTGTTTACTTTTTACATGCTGTTGTTTCTGTTTTCTTTAACTTGGGGGAAATTATTAAGAGTATTACAGGTCTAGAAGTTGTAGTCTTTGCTGAAAGAAATAACTGTCAATATCAATATATGACATTACAGATTATATGTATTGCAAAAATATTTTCTTAATGTATTTTGTTTTTTACATCACCTTAATTTCCAAATATATTCCTTACTTTTCCCCTACCCAGTAAGCTGTGCCCTGTGACACAGAATAAAGACAGGAAAACTTTTCAGAAAAACCAACCAACCATCTGACAGTACATAATCCCTCGCCTCTGCAAAGAAGGGAGAAAAGTGCATTTTATCAGCTCTTCTTCTAGACCAAGCTTATTTATTATCATTATACGGTGATGAGTTTTGCTTTTTTGGTCTTTTCATTTACTTTGTTGTCATTGTGTAAGTCATTTTCTTGGTTTTGCTTTCTTCATTCTGTATCACTTTATATGTCTTACCATGCTTCTCTGCATCCTTCATATTCATTGTTTTCTTATGACATGGTAATATTCCACTAATGGCAGTTACTTAGTTTCTAATTTTTGCCATCATAGAAGCTACTGCTATGAATAGATGAATAGTTTGGTGTATATGGAACCTTTCTTTTCTTCTTTAACTTCCGTGTGTGTGTGTGTGTGTGTCTGTGTCTGTGTCTGTCTGTGTGTCTGTGTACACATATGATCTCTTGACTTTTTAGTGACTTTTAGCGTGATTCCAAATTGTTTTCCAGAATGGTTGTACCAATTCACAGTTCCACCAAGAGTGTATTAGTATACCTGTCTCTCTGTAACTCCTTCGATATTGACTATTCCCATTACCAGTCATCTCTGCCAGTTTGCTGGATATGAGGTGAAATGGTAGCTATTCAGCAAAATTGTGCTTAGTCAGCTTTTTAATAAATGACATTAACTGTATGATGACAATCTGTGGTCCTTGCCCTCACAGTCATTAGTCTAATTGGGAGGATTTATCATGTACACAGACAAGTATAACACAGGTGAAACATGATAAGGCCAAGAGGGAGCTCCAGTGCGATAGAGAAATGTGAAGAGAGCGCTATCCCTTTGAACTGGGCGGGGGGATCACGGAAACCCTCATGGTTAAGGCAGTGCTTGAGCTAAGCCTTGGAGAAGAAAGAGAATTCATCTGTAGAGCACATTCCAAGTGGGAGGTCGAGACCAGATCAGGGAATAACTGGAGTCTATTTTGACAGGCAGAGGATGAGGAGGGAAATAATGTACAAGTATGACTAGAAATATCATAGAAATAGTCTTGAAGTCAGACTACGCAGGGACTTAGAGACTCCAGCCAAAGGAATTTGTGTTGTATTTTGTAGACGTGAAGGAAGCACAGGATTTTGAAGCAGAAGAGCACGTGCATTAGGAAGATGAATTTGGCAGTTACATGAAGGATAAATTAGATTGGGGCAAAGTGAGACTGGAGCCAGGGAGACCAGGATCATAAACCTTAGAGCTGGAAAGAGCC
This sequence comes from Gymnobelideus leadbeateri, assembly GCA_011680675.1. Taxonomy (NCBI): domain Eukaryota; kingdom Metazoa; phylum Chordata; class Mammalia; order Diprotodontia; family Petauridae; genus Gymnobelideus; species Gymnobelideus leadbeateri. Next base: position 1,156,622 of record WOXC01004486.1, read on the forward strand.
TTGGAGAACAGCCATTCCAATCCCCTCGTTTTACAGATGAGGAGACACTGGTAAGAGTCAAGTTAAGTGAATTTCCTAGAACCACACAGATAATAAAGGGCTGGGCAAGAATCCAAACCCAGTTATCCTGATTCCAAGTACAGGGTCCTTTCCACTGTATCATACTGCCTTTTGATTAGGATGCCACTATAGTCATCTCAGTGTGGGACGGTTTGGGAAAGGAGAGCATATTTCCTCTTAAGGTGAAAATTCTAGTCTTCTGTTCAGTACAGCCTTGGGTTGGGTTCATTTCCTCTTTCCCTTCCTCTTCTCTCTCCCTTCCTCTCCATCTTCCTTCTCTACCTCTGCTCCCTTCCTCCTCTTCTTCCCTCTGCTTCCTCCTGCCTCCTCCTCTTCTCTCTCCTTCCCCCCTTCTTTTCTCCTCTAGTACTAGAGAAGTGCTACTCCCATGCTATTCTGCCCTGGTCAGACTATATCTGTTAATAGTATGTTCACTTTCTGGATGCTACAATTTTATCTTCAGTGGAATGCATTGGAAAAAAATGGATTGAAACATGTTTTGACCATGGGAAAGCACTTTTTAATGTAGTTTATCCAGTACATTATCTGGCTCCTAAACTTTGTAGGTAGCTTCCAAATCCAGAACAGATTTGTTTGTGCCTTGTTTGTGTCTGGCTATGACAGTTGTCCAGATCTCATTTCAGAACTTTCAGGATGGGAGATTCATGTCCTCCCTGAGCACTTTACATTTATGCACATTGTATTACACTTCACTGTCACACCTTAAGAGACTTTGTATTTCACTGGCTAACAAACTTTGCTGCCAAGAGCTCCTAAGATGCCACCAACTGAGAAGTTCTCATTGCCAGTAAAGCTGGTTTTCTCTGGTCTCATCTGACTTGGAGACAGGCAGTAATTATTTCCTCTTTTACTTGGACTTCTAAGTCAATGAAGATTTACTTTGACTCCTACCAAATTTCTGGAAACTTAGTATTAAGGGAGTGCTTTGCAAACATTTAGAAAAGGGGCTGGTATTTACTAAGAGCCAATTTAAGTTCATTAAGATTAGGTCATGGCAGACTAACCTAATTTCCTTTTTTTTCGCCAGGGTCACTTTACTACCTGTCAGCTCAGGAGAGTGCCAAAGACATCATTTACCTGTAATTTGGTGCAACATTTGACAGTCTTTGACTTCAAACAATTTGAAGATACACTGACTTCATGATAGTATAGATAGGCACATTCAAACTAATTGAAAGTCAGATCCAAAAGGTGGTCATGTAATGATAGATTTCATTTTGGAGGGAAGTTTTTAGTGGAGTGCCTGAGGAATCTATCCTTAACCCTGTACTATTCAACATTTTATCAGATGAAGACATAAACAACATAGATAGGGACATAGACAACGTTCTTATAACATGCACAGGTGATGTAAAGGGGGGGTAGCTAGTACATTGAATGATAGATTTTTTTCAGTTGGGGGAATGCTTCTAGACTTGTTATTTGATCAGTGTTGGGATTTCATGATAAACTCCCTCCGATGTAGAATTACAACTGTTCTGTAATTGATAATCTTAGAGACTTGACTGACAGGTCAGTGAAAGATTAAGGAGCTTGCCCAAGGTCACATAAACAAGGATATGTCAGAGCCAGAACTTTCTGACTTTTGACATTGACTTTCTCTCCATTAGGTTGTGGTGCCTCAGAATGACAGAATTAGGAGACAAAAGACATCAAGAGCTAGAATAGATTATGAACTAAGTCATAGATTATGAACTTAATTGCAGATTAAGTTTAATTGGAATCAGTGCAGAATCCTAGTTCATATGACTTAGAACTAGAAGAGAAGCCCACACCATATTTTGTAGAAGACCCAGACTTTCAGACCCAGAGAAACTCCAGGAGTCCCCTAAGGTCACACTGAAGGTAAACAACACACTCGGGTTTCAGGCCTTGGTTCTCAAACAGAGAATTGGATGCTCTTTCCACTACTCCTACACTGTGGGTTTTTTTTTTTCTTGAAAAATCAATTTTACAAGTGCACTGTGATGGAAGATAGCAAATAGTTCCTGCGAACAGGTCTTAGTACACTGGAATCTCAGTGTGAGTCAGCAGTTTGATTGAGCAAGAAAACTAAGAACATTTTAGACTCCTCGGGAAGAAGCAGAGTCCAGAAATAGGTAATGGAGGGTCCCCTGTCATCTAGTCAGGCCAGAATGAGAAGATTATTTGTGTTAAGAGTATTCAAAGAAGGGCAGATAGGATGGGCAAGGGATTCAGTGACAGGTAATATAAGAAACACTTGAAAGACCTTTTCTTGGAGAAGAGCAAACTTTGGGGAACACATTATGCCTGTTTCCATATAGTATGAGAAGGGCCTACACATGTGATCTCATCTTTGGAGACAGCATATGTGAAGGGCTTTGCAAACCTGAAAGCACTTTAGAAATGCTAGCTTTTATTATGGAAGATGAATTCAAGTTGTTCTACTTGGCCCAAAGAAAGAGGTAGGAGGAAGGCAGGATGGGGCTGTAGACTTGATTGTTAGAGAGCCTGCTTTGAATTCCCCTCTGCTATATCCTACCTTTGTGACTGTCCAACCTCTCTTGACCTCAGTTTCCTCATCTGTAAAATGAGACCCTTTGGAATGAGCTGCCTAAAAAGGTAGTGTCACTAAAGATTTTTTTTTTAAGTGTTCACTGGAGGGATGTCTTAGAGAGGATTCCTTTTTAGTTAGAAAATGAGCTTAATGACCTCCAACTGTCAGGTTCTTTTTGTGTATTTCTGGCCTGAATTAGAGTGGTGGGAGTGGCAAGGAGGATATGTAGGCAAGAGCATTTGCAAAGATAAATCTACAGGATTTGGCAGCTGATTAGAGAGTGAGGAAAAGGAAGAGTGGAAGATGATTGAGGTGTCTGGGACATCAGCAGAATCATGAAGGGAATAAGGAGAAGATAATTCAGTTCAGTGTGTATTGAGTATCAGGGGCTTAGGTGGATGTGCCCATGAAACCTGAAATTTTTGACAAAGTCTTTGTTTAGAAGTCATCCACTTATAGATGATTTTTGGAGTTGTGAGAGCAGATGTGATAATCCAAGATATAGAGAAAAAAGATAAAAGAGGCCCAAGGACTAGATGGTCAGTCTTCTAATAACCTTGGATCTAAAATTCTTTTTTTATGGGACAGGATCTGGTACAAAGCTTTCCAGTTGCAAATAGAGATCTCTCTTCATATCCACCCATTAATCCATAGTCTTTGTTTAGGGATAATATGTGGTTCACCTCTTACGCTGTCTAACCTACACTCCTCTATCTTGTTTGAAAAGATAGATTAATAGGCTTTTTCCTTGGTATGCTGAAATCTAGGTCTAGCATGTGGTCAGCTAAAATCTTACTTGTAAAATCAAGTGTCCTTTAGCTCTTTAATTACTAAGAGACAATGTACTTGCATTTCATAAGCATGTGTGAATTAATTATCCACAATCTGGCATGTTCTAGCATGGTTCCATCCTTAATATTTTTAGGCAGTACTTAAGATGCTAATAAATGATGATCCTTCTCTGTAGAACTACATATGGGATGTTAGTTAACAAATGTGTTCTTGGTCTTTATTCTCAACAGTTCATTCCAGTGTGTGGAGGAATGTAGTTGCAAAGATTATTATCTAATTCCTTTAACCTCCACATCATCTATATTCAGTTTATCAAAGGATTAAAATTTTAAAAAACAAGAACTATTGAATTTGGGTAATCTAAGTATCTAAGAATTCACTGACTTGTAATGTGAAGAGTTTTAGATAGAATCGTTCAGTTGCCCAGTTCTGCTACATCACCTCGTTCTCCCTCTGAGATTTTCTTCTAGATTTATATGCAGCCTTCTGACTTCACATGCACCCTCACTCTTTCAGTAGACTGTTTTTCCTCTACCTGAAGAGAGAGAGGCAAAAGATAATTAAAAGTTCATCTTTAATAGATAATGGCTATTAATATGAACAGTTTTCAAAATAACTGGAAACTATAAATGGCCAAATGGAAACCATCTCCAAATTAAAATGCTGGTTTTACCCAACACACTACAAAATGGTAAAGATGGCTAAAATGGAAAACAGTCAATGTTGGAGGGCTGTGGGAAGACAGGCACACTAATATACTGCAGGTGGTGTTGTGAATTGGAGCAACCATTCTAGATGACAATTTGGAATTATGCAAGAAAATGACTAAACTGTTCTTACCTTTTGACTCAGAGATCTTATTACTGGGAGGTCTAAGACAGAAATAAGAGTTCCAGTGTAAACCAGAATATTTATAGTAGCATGTTTCATGGTAGCAGAGCTGGAAACAAAGTGAACACCTGTTATTTGGAGAATGGCTATATTTGGAGAATTGTGTATATATGAATGTAATGTAGTGTTGTTATGAAAATAGAAATGAGGGATGTGAGGAATTTGGAAGCATGGGAAGATTTATATGAATTGATGCAGAAAGGACCTAAAATAATTCCAAAGGACACATAATGGAAAATGCCAGCCACATCCAGAGAAAGGACTTCCTAATGCAGAATGAAGCAGACTATTTTCTTTTTTGTTTTATTTTATTTTCTTTCTCATGGTTTTTCCCATTCGTTACAATTTTTCTATGCAGCATGGCTAATGTGAAAATGTGTTTAATGGGAATGTATGTGTAGAGCCCATATCAGATTGCAGGCTGTCTTGGGGAGGGAGGGAGAGAAAATTTAAAACTTATTGAAGTGAATGTTGAAAACTAAATAAATAATTAAAAAAATTAATTGATGCAGAAACAAATATAGAATCATAGATTTAGAACTGAAAGGAATCTTGAAGACCATCTAGCTCAACTCTCTCATTTAAAAAAATTCATATTCATATATATATATATATATATGTATATATAATAGGGGCAGCTATGTGGTGCAGTGTACAGAGCGCTGACCCTGGAGTCAAGAGGACCCCAGTTCAAATCTGGCCTCAGACACTTGACACACACTAGCTGTGTGACCTTGGGCAAGTCGCTTAACCCCAATTGCCTCATCTTCCCCCTCCAAAAAAAAAATTCTAGTATCTTTTGCTTTTATATCACCTTTCTTTCTGAATATGCTCATCCCCTCTCTCTTGCCCTTCCAGGCACTACTTATAACAAAGATGTAAACAGAAAGAGGAAAAAATAAGTTTAGCCAAACCAACTAATAAATTATGTTTGACAGTATATATAATAGTCTGTGGCTATAATCCCCCATCTCTGTAAAGAGGAGAGGAAATTAGTTTTCTCAACTCTTCTGTTGAGCCAGGCTCAAATATTAGAGTTACCCAGGGTTCAGTTTAGGTTATTTATTCTTTCTGTTTCTGTTACTGTAGTCATTATGTATAGTTTTCCTCGATCTACTTTTCATCAGGTTTTTTTTTTTAAATCAACTCAATTAAGTCTTCTCGTGCTTCTCTGACCACAGAAAAATATAATGACTGGTGTGTAAAAACATAAGGCATCAGTGAAACTTGGTTTTTAAGAAATAGTAGAGCTATGATAGAAGTGAACTGTACACTAGTTCCTGAGGGCATGTAGGTCATTTTAGAGTCAACAGCAAAATTTGTATGATCATGGAATCCAGGAAGTGGAAGGGACCTGAAAGGGCCATCTGGTTTCCAAGCTTTACTGAAAGCATGAATTCCCCCTTGACTTCATGTGATCATCTCATTTCTGCTTAAATACCATCAAGGAGCTGAAAGTCACTGCCTCATGCAACAGGCTATTCAGTTTTCTGGAAGTTAGAAAATCCTTCCTTACTGGAGGCAGAAGTTGGTTTCCTTGTACCTTCTCTCGTTCTAGCCTGGATATGTGCTAGCGATAGCCTGTCCTTCCTTCATCCTCAGAATCACTCAGATGTTTGAAGTCAGTGATCATGTCCCTCGAAGTCTTCCCTTGCCTGAAATTTCCAAGATTTGATCGAAGAGTGAGTAGTTCCCCTAGAGTGACTCACATTTTTTATAACCCTTAAATTTTTTGAGGTACTCTTCTAACAACAACTCTGTGAAGTGGTATTATCCTCACCTTTTTGTTGTTAAGCCATTTCAGTCATGTTCAACTCTCCACGACCCCATTTGGGGTTCTCTTGGTAGATACTAGAATAATTTGCCATTTCCTTCTCCAACTCATTTTATAGAACTGAGGCAAATAGGGTTAAGTGACTTGTCCAAGGTCACACAGCTAGTAAGTGTCTAAGGCTGGATTTAAACTCGGGTTCTCTTTATTTCAGGGCCAACACCTTATCTGCTATGCCACCTACCTGCCCACTGTTAGGGATAAGGAAATTGAGTCTCAGAAATTAAATAATTTGCCAAGTCAGAGTGAGGTCTTAGACAAGTATTCTGACTCAAAATCAAGGTATTTTTTATTTTATCATGATGCCCTTACTGAAAACTATTAAATATGTTACAGTTATCCACAGATGCTGCTTTTTCCATGAAGCTTTCTCTGATCTTTTAGCCAGAATTGACTCTTCCCTTTTTCAAAGCACTTTGTACTTTTCTTATGCTCAAATCATGCACATCAGAGTCTCTTTTTTAATGATAGTTAGGTGAGTTACACATCTGATTTCCCTTGCTAGACTATATATTGGCTCCTTGATGAGAGGGATTAGTCTTTGTACCTCCAGCAGTACTTATCACAGTGTTGTGAGTAGTAAGTCTTAATAAAAAGTTTAATGAATACTTAAATAATTAAGATTTGACTACTAGCATTAAACCCTCTAAGCATTGTGTAACTTTCTAAAATGTTTTGCTAAATTAATAAATTTAATATATTAATTAGACTCATTTACCTTTTTTTCCCCCTCTATTTTCAGGGTAATTCCAATAACATTGCCACAGTGGATATTTCAGCAGGCTTTGTTGGCCTAGACCACTATATTGAAGTACCAGCTATGTTCCTCACAGCCTTTGCAACATATGTAGGACCTATCCTTTGGGCCATTCACTTACTGAGTTTTTTGAGTTCAGAAAACAACAGGTAATGACTTATTTTAACTACAAATTTGATGAGAAAGTAGTTAGAATTAAGAATAAGACTTACACTCACAGAATTATATAAGAGTTATAGTTGGTGGGGACCTTAGAGGTCATCTAACTTGGAGTCCATGAACTTGTCTTTTCAATATTTCAATAATTATATTTCAGCATGAATCTTATGAATTTTATTTAAAAAAAATTCTTAGAAGGGGTTCATAGGCATCCCCAGATTGCTAGGGGGATCCATAACACAAATGTCTCAGATGGAGACAAATCTTATTTTATGGATGAGGGAAATCAAGCCCAAAGAGAAGAATTAAATTGTTCAAGGTTAGGGATAGACAGTAAATAACCAGAACCAGGATTGGGACCCAGGGCTGAGTCCAGTGTTCTTCCTCCAACATGCTGCCTCCCTTTGCCTTCATAGTAGTACCAGGAAGCCCAAAGGTTTTTTTTTTTTTAAAACTGGTTATTCATGTTCCTGACTGCTCTATATAACAAGAAGAAACCATTAAGCAACAAGGGCTTGGGAGACTTCCACATATGAAACATCCAGGAGTGGTAGAGGGAGTACTTTGGTACCTCCAGGATTGAATTGTCTTTCCCCTGAAAGAGCTTTCCGTGAGAGCTCTTGGCTACATCCTAGTCTGTTTATATCTGTTACTTCTTTGGCCTCAGCATTGGTCAGCCTGGCTTCTAAGTGCAGAGGAGATGATATGTACTCAAGCAGCCCTCACAGATTTTGTCCTTGGGCATCTGGCTCAATGAGACATCCTTTACCTTTCTGGAGCGTATGGATAGAGTAATTTGAGTATCTGACTTCAAAAGCTACAGAACCCCTGGAGAATTCTGTAGGGCACCTTCTTAGGTTCCTACTGAGAGCTGGCCCAGAAGATATGCTGCATGGAATGTGCCAGAAGCTTGGCATAGATTTGTGAGTAAATGGGGTATCTGTGAGTAAAGGAGACTTGACTGTCCTTTTTTTGTGTTTTTAAAAAGAGATATGTAAAACTGTAGTTTTTAAAACGTTTATTGATGTTCTTTTCTTATATCACTTCCTAGTGACTATCTGTTCCTCCAAAATAAGTACAGTCAAATCAAATCTACCCTTGACTCTACCTGAAAAATGTCTGCCTCATTCTGCCACTCTAGTCCCCAAACTCTGCCAAGAGGTGGGAGGCATGCTTCTCTTTGAGTCCTTTCCTCTCATGACTGCTCATGGCATTGATCAGAGTTCCCCTACGATATTGTGGTCATCATTTACATTGTTCTCCCAGTTATATTTACTCCACTTTGCCTCAGTTATTCCTAAGTTTCTTATAATTCGTCATAGTCATCATTTCTTATGACAGAATAATATTTCATTGCATTAACATACTACAGTTTGTTTAGCTATTCTTCACTATTGGGCATTTACTTTTTTTCCACCTCTTAGCTGCTGCAAATATTTTTGTGTATTTGGAATCTTTCTCTCAGTCTTTGACTTCTTTGAGATATATGCCTAGTAATTTTGCTTCTCTGTGAAATAAGTCAACAAAAGCTGTTGAGTGACTGTCATATGCAAGGCACTGTGCATACTGGCCCTAGGAGAGTTCCAGAGTAGTGTAAGACCCTTCAGTAGCTTATAGTCTAGCCAGGGAGAGAAGATACACTTCAAAAATTAAATAACAGTATTAGGTGAGTTCATAAGAAAAAGAAATCTTTGGGTGCGGGAGTGGTCAGGGAAGACTCCATGGGGTAGGCATCATCTTTTTTTTGCTTTTTGGAGGGCAATTGGGGTTAAGTAACTTGCCCAAGGTCACATGGCTAGGTTTTTGTTCGTGTGTGCATTAAGTGTCTGAGGTCAGATCCGAACTCAGGTCTTTCTGACTCCAGGGCCGATGCTCTACTCACTGCGCCACCTAGCCGCCCCGGTAAGCATCATCTTATGACAGGGAAGATTTGGATAGGCTGAGAGGAGAAGAAAAATATATTTCAGGCAAGAGAACATGAATTTCTCTATCCAGGTCTTTCCGTAGAGTCAGTTGTGTTTAGGGACCAGTAATCTCACCATTGTGTAGAAACAAGAATAGAAGTTAGAAAAAACAAAGTTAGAGCAATGGATTGGGACCAAATTTGAGAAGACCTTGAATGTCAGGCTAGTTTAATGAAGCAAACATTTGTTAAGCATTTAACATGCCTAAGACACTATTCTAGGGATTAAAAATGAAAAATGACATGGTCTGTACCCTCAAAGAGCTTCCTACCTAAGAGGGGAAGTGTTGAGTAAGTTTCTCAACCAGGGAACTGAATTCTGTAATGTTAATGGGAGTTGAAGATCTTCCCCGTGCATTAAGGGAAGCTTGATTAGGGGAGGCCTGTTTTTCAGGAAGGCCTACACCTTTTTTTACTTTGTAATTAGGTGGTGGGTCACGAGGGTTGTGATGCTCTCTGACCCTGAAGAAGTGTATGTGTGTGTATGTGTGTGTGTGTGTGTGTGTGTGTGTGTGTGTATACACACACGCGCACACACACTCTGAGGTTAGCATTCTGCTTTGGGGCTTACTCATGGGAAGAGTGTTCAAGTGATAGAGTGATACAGCCAGATGAGACTCTGAGTAGCTGTTATGGAACTCCTGGCTTTGAAAACCCAGATGTTGGTTCTTCTCTCTCTGGTAACTATGTATGTATGTAATGGTCAGATAGTTGGCTCTGTCTGTTGATCTGTGATGTATGTATTATCTGGTCAGATGGTTAGAAGCCCTTTCTGTTGGTCTTTATGCTGTTATTTCTGCTTGTATTTTCTCTGAAGTTCAGGATGCTGACTTTCTCCCCTGAACTAAGTAAAGTGTGTGTGTGTGTGTGTGTGTGTGTTTGATTATATATGTTTGATTAAAGTAAGATTGTTGACCCCTTTTGAGTTGTTTTCCTTTAGAAAAGCCGATCAAAGAACCTGTACTGACAGCCATCCTTGGTATGCTAGGGTGCTTGTTGTTACACCATTACAGCTTCAGCATTTTGGAAAAATTCTGTTTAATAAACTTTATATGTTTGAGCCATGTGCTATGTTGTGGAACAGAAAGGCAAAATGAAATATTTTTAACCCTCAAGGGTTAAGAGCCACTTGCGTAGTTTAGGGGATGCAATGTGTGCACTCTACAATAAAACATAGAATCTACCAAGTCATTTCAGGAGGGAGAGAGTCGTTGGGGGAGACAAGCTGACAGCATTGTGGACACCATCCTTCCCTGCCCCCAGAAGAGAGAAATAGACAGAGGCAAGGGGTGATGGAGACAGCTCTGGTTTCTGTAGGCAGAATAATGATAGCTTAGGGTTATATAAGTCTCAGCTTCTCTTGAAAAACAACCTCTAATGGACTGTTTCTTTTGTGATTTGTCATCTTTCCTAGAGATTTCTTCTTATTTCCTTTACAATCACATAGTACAGGTAGAGACAGTGATGCCTTCTGACGACAGTATATTCTAGGTGGAAGAAGTACAGAATTCACAGACAGATTGTCCCCTATGCTTTGGGGAGTAAGAGTCTCCCTGAGGACAAAAATCCAGGGGGGCTTCTTTCACAAGTTCTCCTATATTCCCTTCCATATTTGGGTTTAGGGGAGACTCAGTGTGCTTGAGTTGGATGGTCTATCATATTCCAGAGGATAACTGACTTGATTTTCATAGTCTTTATTACAAGGTATTGAGAAAAACTGGCTGCTAATCCCAGTTCACATTTCTCTAGCACTTTAGGGTATATGTAAAGCAGTTTCATGGCCACCCTGTGGGAGAGATGATGTGTATACTTGTGTGTCCCTTCCTCCCACCCCAGCATCTTGGCAGAACAGTTCTGAGCTAGTTGAAGAGTGTGCACTTGAGGTCAGGTTAGGCCACTTGGGCCCACCCTGGGCTGTCTCTTCACCCATCCCTGCATAATTTTGTTCCTGACAAAAGGAGCTGGAATGCTTGGCAGCTTAGGATGCATACTGTCACTAAGCATTTTTCCATTCAGATTGTGACCATTTTGGGCTGAGAATTGGGGGAGGCCAGTAGAGAGCTTTTCCTCTGTGGCTTCAGATGGTTTGGTTTTGGCTTTCTCAGAGCTGCAGTTGAGATGTTGCCAAAATGAATCTCAGAGTTGAAAGGGACCATGGAGGGCATCTAGGATAGTCCCTTCCTGAAGCCAGATTCCCTTTACAATATTTTTGACTGATATTCAGTCTTGCTTCTAATTAAATACATTTAAAATAAGAAATTCCTGACCTTTCAAGGCAGCCCATTCCAACGAGTTTCAGAATATTTATTTAAGGGCCAAACATTTTTAATTTGAAGAGAAACCTGATCATACACCTCAACCTGGCCTATCAGATTCCTCTGGCTATATGCCTTTTTGGAGGGTCAGGGGAAGGCAGGGGACGTTAATAAGAAAAGGTCTAGATGGCACAGTGTTCTGCCGATTTGCAGATGACACAAAACTGGGAGAAAACACACACTGGATGACAGAGTGAGGATCCAGAAAAGTCTTGGCAGATTAGAGCATTGGGCTGAATCTACTAAAATGCCTTTCAAGTATGGATGAATAGAAAATCTTGCACTTGGGTTAAAAATTCAGATTCACAAGTATAAGAGAAGGAAGCATGATTAAACAGCAGGAAAAGTGCTGAGGGTTTTAGTAGACCACTGGTTTGGTTGGAGCCAGCTGCGTGATAGGGCAACCATAAGAGCCTATGTGATCTTGGGCTACCTTAAGATAGGCATAGTGTCCAATAATGAGGAGGTGTCATCCTGGTCAAACAATGTCTCAGCTGTGGGTGCCATTGCTTAAGAAGAACACTGGGGAGGAATCCCATAGCATGGTGGGTAGAGTTAGGAAGACCTTTGACTCAGACTCCTGTGTGATGCTGGAGACATCATTGAATCCTTTGGCGCCCCCAGAGAGCTTTCTACAACTGTGAGTTCCAGAGCAGGTGCTCTGGAGTGAGGACCCTCTTCACTGAAGTCACTTGAAGTTCACAAGTTTGGTCCACAAGGGGGGACGGCATGGGGACATTGATAAGCTGGAGAGAGTCCAGAGGAGGCTACCAGAATGGTCCAGGGCCTCAAGTGTGTGTCTTTCAAGGATCAGTTGATGTGATTGGGGATCTTTAGTCCTGAGAAGAGGAGAATTAAGGTACATGAGAGGTGTCTCCAGATTGTTGTAGGCGTCATGTGGCGACATAAAAGGGAGCTGAGGCTTGCTCTTGAGCTGAGAAGACAGAAGCAGGAGCCGGGTTGGGGGTGGGGAGAGGAAGAGAAGTAGCAGAGACAAATTGAGGCCTGATGTTAGGGGAAAGTTCTTTGTGCTAGAGTGCTGCACAGGTGGGATGGAGCCTGCTGCCTTGTGGGCATATGGGGGTGGCTAGACGCTTTGGGGCTATATTCCTCTATCTGCATTGGGAGGATTCTGTTCAGGTGTCATATTTTGTACTCAAAATATTTCCTGACCCCCTTTCCCATTTAACAGTGCTCTCCCTTCTCCTTAAACCACCTTGTTTGTTTTTCTTTTGTTTGTCTTCTTTTTAACTATCTTGCATGTGTGTAATATCTCCTTTGGTGGATTGTAGGCTCTCTGCAGGTAGGATCTGTGTCCTCAGTGCATACATAGCACAGGGCCTTGCACACAGGAGGCACTTAATGATTTTGTTGTGTTCCCTGTCTACTGACACAATTCTGGACTGTTCCATTTGCAGGCAGATGATTCTCACATTTTAGGAGTGCTTTTGCCCCTATAGTATACCCCTACATTGGGAGAATTCCTCTTAGGTAGAAGCTGGACTAGAGAGACCCTGAGGTCCCCACCATCTCTCAATAATGTGAAGGACACAAGATGCCAGGATGTTAGGAGCTTGGGATGGGGCAATCAAAAGGGAAAGGGAACATCAGATTCCCTGGAGAACCCCACAAGCTTTTGATCTGTGGTGCTATTTAGGAATATCAGCCGGCAGCCTCAGAACAAGTGTTGGTCAGTTTGAAGGTTGAGAGCTTGGGCTGGAAGTGCTGATTGAGGGAGCATGGAAAGAGAGTTGGGGCTCAGGATGCACAAATGGTTCTGGTTGTAGGTTGCAGTGAGAGTTGTTTCAATGTCAGGATGGTTTCAGTGGGTGTGCAGAGAAGAGTAAGTTGGGATGCCTGAGTAAATGAACAGTTGGAGAACTCATCTGTGTGTCCAGCCTGGTGGAGAAAGAGAGGTTAGGCTGGCAGTGGTCCCATCTGTTCCCTTTCTCGTTACAGCATATACCAGCAAGGTAGGAGTAATATATACTAGCAGGGTGTGACAAGGGCCTAAAAATGGTAATGGCTGTGTAAAGTGGAGAATGACATAAGCTAGAATCCACAGAACACAGCAGCTGCTTAGAAAAGTTTCTGAGATAGATTCTGTTTTGTCATACAGCGTAGCAGAATCATTGGTTTCTGAGTTCTTCCTGGCCTGCGCTTGGAGGCAAGGTTTTGATCTCCTCAGGCTTGGGGCATTGTGATTGTTTTGTGACACAGGTATAGAGAATTTTACAGCTCAGACGTCTGGATGGGGCATTCCACTTGGCAAGGGACTCATTGCCCACTTCTTAGGAATTCACCAACCAGTACACATGGGCAGGGACCCAGAATTGAGTTCAGGGCTCAGGGCCCAAGCAAACTTCCTTCCACTGCCTCTCCCTGTTGTCTTACAGATGGTTTTTCACCAGCTTTTGTTTTCTCAAAGCAGAATTTTGCTTAATCTGTTTCTTTCTAAAAACCTTTTTTTTTTTTAAATGGAAAATTTGAATCAGTGTGTTCTATTCTCTGGTTGCTCATGCAGGTCATATGCAAAACCACTCCTAAAATCTGAGCATCATCTGCCTGCAAATGGAACAGTCCAGAATTGTGTCAGGAGATGGGGAACAAATGCTTTCTCAACAGAATCATTAAGTGCCTCCTGTGTGCAAGGCCCTGTGCTATGTATGCACTAGGGACACAGATCCTGCCTGCAGAGATCTTACATTCCACCAAAGGAGATATAACACAAAGACAAAAAAACCAGAACCACCAAACAAGGTAGTTTAAGGAGGGAGAGAGCACTGCCAAATGGGAAAGGGGATCAGGAAAGGCTTTGAGTAGAAAGTGTGGCACCTGAGCAGAGCCCGGGAAGCTGAGGAGTCCAGAATGAGGGCGGTATTCTGTGAGGCACAGAAGCAGGAGCTAGAATGCCAAGTGTGGGAACAGAGCATGTGAGGGCTAGTATGGAATGTCTTGAAAGGCAGGTTCCAGGTGGATTGGGAGAGTTTCTATCTTATCCTAAAGGCAGGGGGAGTTCCTTTCACAGGTATGGGGATAGCTGAAATGACCTCTGAGCTCCTTTGTAGCTCTGAATGTGATTCTGGTATGATTTTTGTGGAAGGGAGTGGTCCCATGAGATAGATGTCTGAGGAATGTGATTTTGGCAGCTGTGTGGAAGATGGGATGGAGAAGGGAAAGACTGGGAGTAAGAACAGTGAGATCTCACAGCTATTGCATTGATCTAGGAGAGGGGAGATGAGGGCCTGAAGTAAGCTCTTAGAGCTGTAAAGACAAGGAGGTGTTACTGAGCCAGAAGTGACAGATGGTGACAGCTGAGTGGGTTGGAGGGGGAGGAGAAGGAGGAGTCAGGGATGATTCTCAAGGTATGAAACTTGAGGGTGATAGTGCCCGCAGCACAAGTAGGGAAATTTAAAGGACAGTGGGTCCAGCAATGAGTTCTGTTTGGGAAATGTTGAATTTTGAGGTGCCAGTCATTCATCCTGGGGGAGATGACCCAGCAGGCAGTTGTTGATGTTCCACAGCGAAATGAAAACTGTTGTTAGGGCCTCCCACCATGAGCACTTAGTAGTTACTAAGAAACTTGACATTATTTTCCAGAGGTATGGCCTTTGTAGCTGTGAATTTGGAGGTGAGAAGGACTCCAAACCCAGTCCTTGAAAAAGGCCAAGACGGAACAATAACTGTCACTATTTGGTGATAGCTCTTCTCCCACACTTCACTGTTCTGTACAGACTCCACTGTCATTGCATACTGTTTCGAGTGGAAAAAGGTAACTAGGGATGGGAAATAGTGTGAGAACTTCTTTGGTTCATACAGTACAGGAGGACAACCTTGCCTTGGTACAGAAGGAACCCAGACACTAGTTTTCTCTTTCCCGTCCCCAGCCTGGCAGAAAGAATCATAGGAAAGGTGAGGAGGACTGGCACCTTCATGTACTTCTGGAGCACTGGACCTGGGAGATGGAGCACAGAACCCCCTGGGTCAGCCCAGAGTCACCTTTCTACCTAATCAGTGCAATCCAGCAAAAATGTCTAAGGAGCTACTTTATGCTAGGCATTGGGAAAATAAATAAGTGTCTGAACAAGACTACTGATCAACAGTATCCCCGGCACATAGCAGAGGTAGAGCTATTCCCTGCAGGCACTAGGATTTATAGAAGGCCATAGCAATTGCTGTCAAATTAGGACATAACCCTGAGACTCTTTACTACTAGGCAGTAATGCAGAGAGGCCAGGCAGCTATTGCTTTAAACATGTGAGATTCACATATGTGCAACCATCCTGCCTATTAATTGTCCCTGATATCGTCAGTGGAACAGGCCTATCCCTTTGCTTTCCAGCCAATGTTGTTTGTTGTCCTTGTATGACCAGTTGGGGAAATAAGATATATTCTCATAATAATAACTTCTGGATAAATATACCATTTTACAGTTTACAAAATATTTTCCTTATGAGAAAGATAATGTAAGTATTGTTATCCCATTGTATGTATTTTATACACTTAAGGCTTGTTGAGGCTGATGTGCCTATGGCTACACAGTTAGTAAGTAGGGATTGTCTTTCCCGGGGAGGAATAGCAAAGCACAGATTAAGATTCTAGCAAAGGTCAAAGACTGAGGCTAAGCAGGGTCTTGTGGAGTCTCCAGAAAACAACTTGAGGAGCACACTTCTGGGATGGACAGTTTATCTCATGAGAGAAATCAGCTCAAGGAAGCATTCTTTTTAAGGCTACAGTGCACTCTCTGGGCCCCCCTCATCAGTTAGCTAGAGCTTGCACCAAAACCCAGTCTCCAAGGGCAGTGCTCTTCCTGCAATTCACTGCCTCTCATGGTGGAGTACACCACTGTGTCCAGTCCTTGAGTGGGGTAGCAGAGGGCAAGAGCTGGAGGAGGGCGGGCAATCAGAATGGCCTCATGTACGTAGGAGGACATTTGTCACACCTTGATATAAGGAAGAAGTTCTAGCAGTGAGATCTGTCAACAGATGAACCAGAGAGAAGCAAATAGCATATGGTAATGAATTCTCTGTTTCCTGTCTTTTGTTGGAATGTAGAGGAGATTGATGATTCAGGTAGAAGTTGGACTAGATCAGGGGTCAGTGAACTATGGCCAAGAGGCCAAATCTAATCCAAATTGGCATTTTGTACATCAGTGAGCGAAGAATGGTTTTTACATTTTGATATAGTTTAATATTTAATTTAAACGTATTTTAAATCTATTTTTTCTTCTGTTCAGTAGTTTCAGCTATGTCCAATTCCTTGTGGCCCCATTTAGGGTTTTCTTGGCTAAGATACTGGAGTGGTTTGCTATTTCTTTCTCCAGCTCATTTACAGAACTGAGGCAAATGGGGTTAAGTGACTTGTGCAAGATCACTCAGCTAATGATGTCTGAGGCCAGATTTGAATTCAGGAAGATGTCTTCCTGACTTCTGACCTAGCACTCTATCAGCTGTGTCACCTAGCTGCCCCCATATTATATTTCATATACTAAATATATTTCAAAACATTTTTAGATCACAGGCTAGGCCATACCAAAACACAAAAACTGGCAAGAGGGCCTGATTTGACTCTAGTTTGCTGACGCTTAGACTAGATGACTTCTGAGCTAACTTCCAAGTTGGAGATTCTATAATTCTAAAATTGGTAGGATTAGGCAAAGAATTTGATTGGATGAAGAAGTGGGGAAAGGGTGTTCCAGGAGGAAGATGAGTACGACATGTTCTGGGAACAGTGGAGAGAAGCAAATAGCATATGGTAAATAGGGCTGGGCAGATGAAATGGGGCCTGGTTGTGAAAGGCTTTCAGTGTTAATGATACAGAATTTGGACTTGTTACCGTAGGCAGTAGGGACCCATTGTAAGTTCTTGAGTAGAGAAGTAACATTGAAATGATTATTTAGGAAGATTAATCTGGCAGTAGGATGTCAAATGGATTAGAATGTGGTAATATTGGAGGTGGGAGACTTCTTAAGAGTTACTATAGTTGTCCACGCTTGCGATATTAAGAACCAAAAATAAAGTGGTACCTATGGTATTGGAGAAAAAGAGACAGATCTAAGCAATTACTTGGAAAGAAGAATTGCCAGGGTTTGGTGACAGATTAGGTGTGGAGAGAACAAAGTCAGAACTAACTCTAGGGTTTGAATGTAGGTGTTTAAAAAACTGATGATGATGGAAATATGACCTTTGGTAGGGAGAACTGATGAATCTAGATTTGGACAGAAAATAAGTGTCTAAAGAGGCTTTATTAGTGGATTACCGTGGACTGGGTTAGCCATTCTGGAACTGTGCCCAAATTGTTATTAAACTATGCATATTCTTTGACCTAGCAATACCATTAAAATATATGTAGCAAATCTTTTTTGTGGTTGTAGAGAATTGAAAATTGAGGGGAGCACTGAGAATTCTTTTGGAGAATGACTGAACAAGTCATTGTATATGAATGTGGTATAATTTTATTGTGTTGTAAGAGATAATAGAAAGTGACTTAAGAGAAAACTGGGAAGACCTACCTGTATGTACTGATGCAGAGTGAAGTGAGAACCAGGAGAACAGTTTATACAATAAAAACCATGTTGTAAAGACAGACAACTTTAAAAGTCTTAGGAACTCTGATTAACACAGTGACTGACCACAGTTCCAGAAGACTCTTGAGAAAACGTGCTGCCCACTTCTTGACAGAGAGGGATGATGGACTCAGTGCACGTTGTTTGTTTTTTAAAACATGGCCAGTAGAATTTGTTTTGCTTTTTTTGTTGTTCAGTCGTTTTTTCAGTCATGTCTAACTCTTCATGACTCCATTGGGATTTTCTTGACAAAGTTGCTATAGGGTGGTTTACTCTTTCCTTTTCCAACTCATTTTTTTTTCCGGTTTTTGGAGGGCAGTTGGGGCTAGGTAACTTGCCCAAGGCCACACAGCTAGGTTTTTATTTGTGTCTGTGTTAAGTGTCTGAGGTCGGATCCGAACTCAGGTCCTTCTCACTCCAGGGCCAACTCTCTACTCACTGTGCCACCTAGCCACCCCTCCAACTCATTTTACAGATGAGGAAGCTGAGGCAAACAGTTAAGTGACTTGCCCAGGTTCACACAGCTATTACGTGTCTGAGGCCATATTTGAACTCAGGTCTTTCTGACTGTAGGCCTGGTACTTTATCCACTGTACCACCGAGCTGCCCATATTGCTTTACTATACATGTTTTTAATAGGTGTTTTCTTTTTCTTTCTTTCACAGTGAGGGGGTAGAGGAGAAAAAGTGGAACTTTTAAAAGGCAGATTTTTGCTGATTGAAAAAATTTAGAATTTCATTTTAAAATAATTTAAATTTGGACATAATACATTTCAGTTGTGTGAGGACCTGGAATGGCATGAAATATTAATTTAGAAGTCAGGACTAGAAGTGTAAATTTTGCAAGTATCTGGCCCAGGGAAATAGTAGATACTCTACAAAGCCTTGTTGAATGAAGATGGTAGCTAAAGCCATAATAATAACTCACTTTTATGTAGCACTCCTGAGTTACAAAGTGCTTTGTGTCAAGTACTTCCTTTAATCCTCCCCATATCTCTTTAAGGTAGGTCCAAGTATCACATTCTGCTCTTGATAGATGGGGGAGTGAGGTGCAGAAGTAAAGTGATTTTCCCAGGTTGCACAGCGAGTAATTACAGAGCCCAGGCTTTCTGATTCCCAGGTCCAGTGTGCTTCCTCAGTGTATGGAGAGAGCAGCCCTAAGGACTCCCAACTGATTGGCTGAAAGGCCTATAACTTACTGTTCAGGCTTGTAGACAGTGATGTCTGACTTCAGTTATATCGCACTGTAGTTCCTGCTCATCCTCTTAGGGTTCATAGATCAGTGGTTTGCCTGGAGGATGGATTTCTTCTCTGCATAGCAGGAACATAATAAGTGTTGTTGACTGGTTGCCCAGCATCTCCCCCAACTCCAGCTGTCCCAGGATCTCATTTGTAGCTAGCTTGCTTCCAGTCAAGGTGTGGCTTTACACTCAAGCCTACTGACAGCTTGTCCTCAATTTGGCATTATTTTCAGCCTACCTAGATGGCAGAGCTCATTACTGACTGGCCAGCTTGGATCCTTGTAGACCTTAAGGGACCACCAAGTTTCCATTTTAAACATAAAGTCAAAGGCTGCCATCTCTCCCAGAGAATACAGATGAGGCAGCATGTTGGAATTCCCAAGGCAGATGCTCTCTGAGCATACCCAACCCAGGACCATCTAGATCAGTGAAGCAAATCAAATATAAAGAATCCCCACTAGTTAGGTGTTATGGTAGACAGAGTGCTAGACTGGGAATCAGCGGGACCTGAGTGCAAATCCTACCTTAAGCATGTACCGGTCATTTAACCTCTCTCAGCATTAGTTTTCTCAGCTGTGAAATGAGGATAATAGACCTCCTGCACAGGTTGTAGTGAGAATAGAATGAGATAATATATGCACAGGATACAAGTACTGTCTAAATGTTAGTGGTTGTTGGTTATAGAAGAGTAGAAAGGGATCTCAGGGACCTCTAACCGGACCCATTCCTGAAAAAGAACTTCCCTCCCCTCTCTGATCATCCTAGCATTCAGTGAAAGGGAACTCCTCCCTGTGGGGCAGCCCTTCCAGTTGGGGCAGTATTCCTCTCTCTGAACTGGTTTCCCTGGGCTCCTTTCTCCCATTGTTCCTAGTTCTACCCTCTGGAAAATTCAAATCACTTTCCCAGTTACCTTGTTTAGGACATTCTCTACCTCATCAACATTATTCTGCAGTATAAAGAATTGGTCTCAGAATGAGGAGAGGCTCGGATTCAAATCCCGCCTTTGATGCTGGTTAATTGAATGACAATGAGCAAATCACCTAACCCCTCCTACTGATATTCCACCCTCATTTTCTTCATCTGCAGACTGGAGATAATAAGAGCTGTAGTCTTTACCTAAAAGGATTATTGTCAGGATCCAATGAAATGCTGTGTATAGTACTCAGCAGATCTTAGAAGTATTTTGTGTGTCCGAAGTCATGATAGTGTTTTATGATTGTTCCTAAATTGTTCCCCTGAACTAAACACAATATTTATTCTACATATGATTTGACTGGGGCTGCCTTAGCAGAGTTGTCATCTCCCTCATTCTGGCTAAGGTCCAGTTAACTGTTCTGGCTGCTCTTGTCACATGGCTGACTCATAGTGACTTGACAATCCACTAAAGAGGCCATGGTTTGTTTTTTCAAGAAACTGCTGTCCAGCCATTACTACTGCTTCTTAGCCTTGGGAAGTTGACTTTTTGAAGCCAGGTGTAATACTGCATATTTATCCCTATAAATTTCATCTTACTAGGTTTGGCTACACTCTTAAAGACCAAAACTAGTAAGGGGTAAGGGTGGGAGAGGAGACATTGTTCACAGATCAGGATTCTTTTTTTTTTTTTTAATAAAGTCATTTGTTTTATTTGATGACATTGGATTTTTATGCCACAAGGACACAGGCTCCACCAACACCCTTGATTTTTTCCTCTGCTCATCTGCTGAAGAACTTTGCCTTCACAATGACTGGCTGCTTGGAGAGTTTCCCTTTTCCTAGGACTTTGTAGTAGCTTGACTGCACAACATCAATGATAGAGGCAAGGTCCTCCTTGTTTTTGGCAGCATTAATCTTGGTCTACTCACTGACAAGTGTCCACAGCTTTTCAAGGTTGACAGTTGGGCAGTAGCTTTGGTTCTTCTTCAAATGGTAATGCCTCATACCCACTTTACCGAAATAACCTGGATGATATTTGTCGAAGTTGATCAGGTGATGGTGCAGCCCTCCTGCATTGCTGTGGCCTCCGGGGTGTTCCCAGTGCTTGCTGATGCACCCATGGTTGTGGCTGACATGCCTGCGGAGCTTCTACATCTTCCTTAGTCAGGAAGGCATGTTGCAGGCCTCCGCAAAAGAGAAAAGAAAGCTGCTCCTCAAGTGTTGCAAGAAGAGCCCAGATCAGGATTCTTTACTTTGTGAAAGATTCCCTTCAAAATAGGAAAGTCCCTTAGTAAATCTGAATTATGATTTGATTTTATATGGACCTTTTCGACATCAGTTATATAAATTGAGGTGATCTGATATCCTGGTATTTTCTTTCTTTCTTTTTTTTTAATTTATTAGTTTAGTTTCTGTTAACAATATTCAGTTCCATAGTTCCTTGATTTTCAGATTTCCTTTACTTCCCTCCCTCCACCCCCCACTACAGCATATATAGTCCAGTGTAGGATCTGCAAATACATTCATATTAGAGATTGGTCCAGTTACAAAGGCCTATTGTACTAGGTGGGATGGAGAATGATAAAGAAGAAATAAAACCAAACAACGAAAAGAAAAAGATCAGTTAGTTTGCTTCCATCAGGATTCAGGCTCAGTTCTTTCTAGTTATGTCTCTGGATGTCGCATTTCTCTTTCTTGAGTCTTTCCAGATTGACTTATATCACTGCATTGCTGAAAAGAGTCCAGTCTGTCATAGTTGGTCATCACACATGTGATGTGTCTGTGACTGTATATAAATTTTTTCTGATTCTACTCTTCTCATTCAGCGTCAGTTTGTATAAGCCTCTCCAGGTAAATATGAAATCCGTTTCCTCCTCATTTCTTATAGCACAATAATATTCCATTACATTCATATACCACTACTTGTTTAGCCATTCCCCAATTGATGGGCACCCCTTTAGTTTCCAATTCTTTGCAACCACAAAAAGGGCTGCTATAAATATTTTTGTACATATGGGTCTTCCTCCCACTTCTATGATCTCTTTGGGAGATCATAGAAGTGGTATTGCTCCTGGTATTTTCTTAAGAAAGCAACTTAATGTGTTGAAAATGTCCTCTATTAGATGGTTGCATTTTTCTTTTTTACTGTTTCACAGACTTAAGGCAGCATGCCAGGCTTAGTTTTCATATTTTTTCTGGTGAATCAGAGAAACTTGAAAAGAAAGAATGGCTGTCCTCCCTATACCCTGCTCCTCTGCTGACTCACTGTGGTCAAGTCATTTAACTTTTTTGTGTTTTAGTGTCCTTATCTGTAAGGTTAGGGGTTAGATGAGACACTTTATAAGCTCTATAAAAAAGTTGTAGGATTCTGAAAGTTTAAAACAGATTAGTAAAAATTGTAGATTCTCTCCCCTAGAGAATTCTCCATAGGTAAGCAGATGTGATTGTAATGGACCCCTGTAGTGGTCCAGTACTGAAGTATATCCCTTCTCAGTTTTGTTGGAATTGACTTTGACTCACATTCACTATAAGTCATTCATTTATTAGAATCTAATGTCACTACAATCTAATGTATGATCTGGGACTTTCTGGGAAGGTTTGTGCAAGGGGGAGGCTTGAAAAGAAAGTTAAAAGGACAGGTAGGGATAGACAAGGGAATGTGGGCTTGGGGTGTTCTAGCCAAAGAGGAGCATGGGAGGTTAAGGCTCAGTGGGACCAAATGCTTTCCAGCTCTTGAGTCTGAGATTCCATGACTATGTGTGGCAGTCAGTTGGACATAAACAGAACAGAACAGTGGAACATTGATTGGGAGCCTGAAGGGAGGGACCTGTGCAACATAGACCAATTTGGCAGCAGTGTGCAGTATTTAAATAGAGGAGGAGAAAGAGTCTCAAGTTGGGAAAAGCAATTCAGACACAATTGCCATTGTCCAGGCAAAACATGAGAATGTCTATGCTGGACATGGGGAGGGTGGAAGGAAGGACACATAGTGTATGGTGTCTGCACCTCTCCAGGTGAGTACCGACAGTAAATATTTCCTAGAAAGCCTGAGTTTGCCACTATTTCCCAATGGGCTAAGCTAATGAACAAGTCAAAGGCATGAGGAAAGGGAGAGTCTCTAGGAGATGTGCCTTCTTAATAGATTGGATTCCCTCAGAACTAAGCCCCTTGGTTATCTTAGTCTGGACCCAAGAATTCTCCAGGAGAGCTCATTCACCAGGGAACCAAGGGGGTTTCCTTAAACTCTGGTGTGCCTTTTTTTTTTTTTTTGAGAGTCCTGCCTCATCTTGGTGCTTATTCTCTTCCCCAACTTTTGTAGCTAGTAGAAGCTTGTTGGGTTCAGATCTTCCTCTTTGCTCTTATTGTTGATAGTACCCATTGCTGGTCCCCCTTCTCAGTGCCAGGAGATTGAATAGGAAGTTAATTCAGATCACCTGCTTGAAAGGAAGATGTGCTTACCACTGTACAATACTAAGCCTATAGCATTTTCCAAAAGCCAGAACTAGGGTTGTACCACTGAGAATGGAAAAGAATAAATGAGATAGCTGAGAAAGAATGAATAGAACTGGGGTGACTGATTCACAATTGGTAAAGAGAGAAGGAGGAATTTAAAATGACCCAGAGATTTAGGGCCTTGGAGACTAGTGGAATTACTAAACTGTGACTATTAAAAAGTTTGAGAGACATAGTTCCTGGGTAACTTAATCATTTTGTTAATAAGGTCAATAGGTTATTAATAAAAGGATGGTTGGGGCGGCTAGGTGTCGCAGTGAGTAAGAGCACCGGCCTCGGAGTTGGGATGACCTGGGATCGAAACCGGCCTCAAAAAATGAGCACCCACACATAAACAATGACTAGCCGTGTAACCTTGAGCAAGTTACTTAACCCCAATTGCTTTAAAAAAAATAAAAATAAAAGGATGGTCATTTGGTCATCTCTTTTAGACCAAATACCCCTAAAGGCGGTGGGGTCACAATTTATAAGCACTTCGAAGAGGAAGTGTTCCTGAGGGATGTCTGATCACCTTTGATTGGTTAACACAGTGGGAGGTGGGTTATGTTGGAGTACGTGACTTAGGTCACTCAAATCTTGATCAAAGAGACATCAATTTCCATATCACCTTTGATAATAGGGAGAATCAGTATTTCCCCAGGTCCTGTCTAAGCAAACACAATGAGCAGGAATATACCTATTAACCAAAATTTAGACTTTGTTTTACTGTCTGATTATATCTTAGCCTAGGTAAATCTTTAAGAGAGATTTCCCATACTGGTTGGTTTCTGGTTGAGGAAGTAGAAATGGGGGAAAACCTTGGTCTTAATACAATAATTAGGTATTAAATATAATAGAGAAATATTCATTTCTCACAATACCATTAATAAGATAGAGGATGCCAAAACCCGGAGCCTGATTTGGGAGAAAGGTGAGAGTTTGGTTTCATATGTGTAGAATGATGTGAGGGGTGGGACTTCTTCAGTACTTTGATATTTTTTTTATATGAGTGAGTCAGTATTCCCTGCATGAGTGCATAACACAATCCAGCTGTGCCTTCTTATCCTGTGTAGTTCATATCCATGACTTTCCATAAATCCTGCACAAAGAATGCTAGAGGCCTTCCTCTTGTAGAGACTAGTGCATGGGCTGACCACCCCATATCCTTTCCTAGTCATTTATGATGTCTTCTTTGACATTTCTTGTTATTTTTAGTAATATACTACAGCCTACCATGTGCCTTTCCATTGCCCCCTTTTGGTCACCTGCATTTTAATTATTCTGTGATTATGGTTTTTCATGACTCACAGCTATATCGTATTGCTGAGAGAATGTTATGTTAAAATGATGGATTTTGGTGGAGGGAAAACTGGGATTATTGAAAGTGCTACTCAACTATCCATCCAAATGCAGTCTGAATTAATCTGTTGTTCCTACTGCCCCTCTTGAATACCTTTCAAAAAATATGTACCGATTGATTCAGTGGGATGCACATTCAACTGTATGACGTAATCTGGGCAATAAACACTCTTTGCCAGTTTGGTTTTCCCTTTATCCAATCTTAAACCCAATCTCATTTTTGAATGACCATAGATCAGAGGAGGCTTTATCACAAACCAGGGCTCTGCACCCAGCACAGTGCCATCTGCAGCTCTGTGAGCATCTGTGTAGGGAAGCCCTCTTCCATTTATTTGGACTTTCAATAAAACAGAACATTTATTAAGCATCTACTGTGTTCGGGGCACTTTACTGAACAAGGAAGGGCAATATTATGATAAAAATAGCTCTTCCCTTAGTTAACTTACATTGAATTGGGGGACATACATCATATACAGAAGGAAGTATAGACAGCACTGAGAGCTGGGCAGGTCCAGAAAGACCTCTTGTAGGGGATGCTGTCTGAGCAGAGGAAGAGGCCAGGAGGGAGCCCATTCCCGTCATGCCTGATGATACAGAGGCACTTCCTCCTTGTCTCTAGCTACTAGAATCCTTATCTTCCTTTAAGGTTTCCTTTTCCATAAAGCCATTCCTGATCTCCTCCACCTCCAGTTAGTGCTTCATTTTTCTTCAGGCTACTTTGAACGTATTGTGTCCCTTCCCAGTAGGGAATGATAGGACTAGGATTTTAATTTTTGTCTATGTGTTCCTGGCACTTAGCATAGTGCCATGTATACAGTAGACTCTTTTTTTTTTGGAGGGGCAGTTGTGGTTAAGTGACTTGCCCAAGGTCACATGGCTAGTAAGTGTTAAGTGTCTGAGGCCAGATTTGAACTCAGGTCCTCCTGA
The DNA here is from genome assembly GCA_011680675.1 of Gymnobelideus leadbeateri. Taxonomy (NCBI): domain Eukaryota; kingdom Metazoa; phylum Chordata; class Mammalia; order Diprotodontia; family Petauridae; genus Gymnobelideus; species Gymnobelideus leadbeateri. Next base: position 1,182,427 of record WOXC01004486.1, read on the forward strand.
CTCCAGGACCGGTGCTCTATTCACTGTGCCACCTAGCCACCCCCCACAGTAGACTCTTAATATGTGCTTGTTGAATTGCTTTGACATGTCTTGAAAATAAATCCCTGCTTGCAATTAAAATTGTCACCTTGCTCATGATTTCCTCTAATATGTTCTTAATCAGAATATGCTACACTTCTGGGCTTCCTTTTCTTGAGTGCCATTTCTGCTTCCTTACATGTTGGCTGTTGGGTACTGCAGAAGTGGGGGTACTGAATGTGGGGGTACATTTTCATCTGTAAGTGCTCTTGAAATCATGACCCAAATGCCTCACCTCAAACTTTTCCAAAGGCTTGCTTTCACTGCTTTTTGGTATTTTTTGTGAGGCAGTCTGTTCATAATCTTCTGTCATTCTTCTTCATAATCTTTTGCAAATGACCTTGTGCTCTAAACTGCTATTGCTTGTGGTTATTGAGTCTCTTGGCAAAGAGATTAAGTGCTGGCTGAGGTAGCCTGGGCTCTTTGGTGTCTATATACGTACGTACATACATACATACATACATACATACATACACACAGTACCCATTTTTCAGAGCTAGCAATTGATTTAAATAGGTTTAAGTGGTAAAATTGGAAGCATTTTCTCCTCATCTTTATGCTTTCAATTAGCCAAGGATTTTTTATCTTAGATACCTAATGCCTTAAGCACCTGAAACATTCTAATTCTGAAATGATCTCCACATTAGCAACTAGTCATTTTTTTGCTCTTTAAGTTGTAGTCATTTCCTTTTGTGTATGGGATAGTTCTCAGCCCTCTTATCAGTGGCTTCCTTGGGATATTGGCCCAGAAATGGTCTAAGGGGTGTGGACATTTTAGTCACTTTATGTAATTCCAAATTGCTTTCTAGTCTGAGGCTGTTCCTAAAACTGTAGCGATGATCAATTGTGAAAGACTTAGTTACTTTGATCAATACAGTGATTTCAAAGGACTCATGATGAAAAATTCTATCCACCTCCAGACAGAAAACTGATGAACTCTTGAGTGCAAACTGGACATATTTTTTAACTTTATTTTTCTTGCTTTTTTTTTTTTTTTGCAACATAGCTAATATGAAAATGTGTTTTGCATGACTTCATATGTATAGTGGGTATCATATTGCTTGCCTTCTCAATGTGTGGGGGAGGGACTGAAGGGAGAGAATTTGGAACTCAAAATTTAAAAATGAATGTAAAAAAGAATGGCTGTACCATTTCATAGCTCTGTCACCAATGTACTGGTGTGTCTATCATTCCACAACTCCTCCAACATTGATGATTGCTGTTTTTGTCATTTCTGCCAATTTGCAGGTCTGTGGAGAAGCTTTCAGTTTTATTTAATCAAAGTTATTAATTTTTGTCTTTTATAATTGCCTCAGTCTCTTGTTTAATTAAGTACATCTCATATCCCTAGCTGGGAGAAGCATATGATCCACTTCCCTTGTAGTTATTTTTATAGTAATATTAAGTTCCCATATCCATTTAGAGTATATTGTAGGATGTGGAATAAGGGGTTGGGTTAAGCCTAATTTCTGTCAGATTGCTTTCTAGTTTTCCTAGCAGTTTTATTCAGATAAGGAGTTTTTTCCTAGGTAATTTATGTCTTTCATTTCTTTACCAACATTTTTTACCATCCTCCTTGTACTTACCTTCTCATTGGTATTGCCACATATCAAGGTATAGCTTGCCTTTGTAGTATCTTGACAAATTTTCCATAGAAGGTCCCTATGCCTCCAATCTCTGCAACAGATGTTGGCACATAAACCACAGTTATCTTCATTCCTCACAAGGAGTGTTTCAAAGAATGATTACCAGTGTCTCTTGAAATTTTTTTTTGTTGCTTTTTAGCATGTGATGAAACTAGCTCTGTCAACTCCTTTGTTCACCATTCTAGGATCATCTGTCCATTTGACAGTGGCATTGTTGGTTTAATTTCTAGCAGAATATCAATTTAATTGGTCATTCCAATGGTGTATAAACTTACTGGATGTTTACTAAAAGCCTCATGTTTATTATACCAGTGATTAAGTTCTACTGTTTCTATATAGCCTAAAAACTGTGTTTCTTACTAGACTTTACCCACTTTTTGATTATTATGTTACAGGAATCTGTCCGGGACTAAGAGCCATTTTCTAATTTTTTTTTTTAAATTCTATTTCATGGTCTGCCCTGGCTGAAAAATGAATGACTTAGTGGACACTTGTAGTTGATGAGCCTGTCCATATTTAACTTGGCTGTTGCTCAGACAGGGAACATAGTTTGTTACTGGAATATCTGTAAAGCCTTTTCAGCTTTGTAGAACCTGCCAGAGTTTGGAAAACTAAGAGTGGGATGTCTGTCAAAGATGCTTCTAGGGAGAGGTAAAACCTTGAGAGCAGACAAGTTCTCCAAGGAAGGCAATGGGGAAGTGGAATAGACAAAGGTAGAATATTCAGCCTTTTGAATACCCATATTTAGAGATCCAGAAAAAGGGCTAATGAAGGAGGTTAGAGAAGTAATCAGAGAAATTGGAAAACCAGCATAGTGTTACACAGTGGAAGCTAAGGAAAGAGAGAAATAGAATGGGAAATGAGAATCCAGGAGAATCAAATGAATATATATCTTTAAAATAGAGGAGCTTATGTTTTTAGTCTGACAAGAGCATAGTTCCTCAGTTTTACTAGTTCTTCAGCTTAGGTGAAGGTAGTTTCCATAGAAGAGCTGGATAAAAAGCTGCATGTTGAAGGGTCAAAGGAGGCAATAACATGAAAAAATGAAAAACAGTGAGAGGGCTTGCCTGTGGTGCTTGCTAGTTTTTTCCATAATCACTCCCTTTCACTTTCCAAATCTTTTTTTCTTGAAAGCTTCTGACCCAGTGGAAAAGATAAAACTAAGCCTTTTACTCCTCCTTTACTAAAATTAAACCCAGACTTCAATCCAAAGAGAATTTCTTCATTTATCATTCGCAGTCTGTCTTCCCTGCATAGTGAATGTGTCCACTGTCAGGTTCTTTCATGCTCTCTGTTGAGCTTACATTTTAAAAGAATGTGTACAAAAGATAGCATCAAGGGCCCATAACCAAAGATAAATACAGAAGAACGACATGGTCCTATAAAGTTGGCATAAGGACAGCTAAAACCCAGTATGAGCTGGACTGAGGCTTGTCGAAAATGCTAAGGACAACAAAAAGAGATTTTGGAGCTTTTTTGGTGGCAGGAAGAATAAAGGCTGAGTTCATGTTTAGGGTTCATGGGAATGTGGCAGTAAGATAATAGAACTGTTCAACTTTTCTTCTGTCTCCCCTATTAATGAGAATGATTTTTACACTGAAAAGGAGAGAAAATAATTGAGGAAATTCAAACCTAATATAAGTGAAAAGAGTAGAGAACACTTACCTAGTGCTAAATGAATTCAAGTCAACTGGTTGGGCAGGTTACCTTCCAGGGCAGTGAAAGTATTAGTGATATAGATTTAGAACTCACTCTTGGTAATCTTTGAAGGACTGAGAATAGGAAAGGTCCCCTAGAACTGCAGATTAGCAAATATCTGTACCAATTTTTAGATGCTAGAAAAAATTAGATTCTGCAAACTCTAGCCTTGTGCATTTGATGTTGATGTCAGGGAAAATTCCAGAAATCATTCTTAAAGGGCTATTTTGTAAGTAATTACAAGGGAGGTAGTGGTCATGTTCATTAAGCGTGGTCTCATTAAGAAACATTCAAGTCAAAATAAACTCATCTCCATTTTTTACTAGGTTACTGTACTGGTGGATCAAGGAAATGACAGATGTATAGAATACCTGAATTTCAGCAAAGGTTTTGACCAAATCTCACATCATGTCCTTCTGGACAAGATGGAAAAATGGAATTGGTTGTATGAGCAGACCCAAGAAGAGTTGAGTCTGTTGAACTAATTAAAGGATTTATGTTAGAGAGAAATTAATAGTGGCAACCACAGGATTTGTTCAGGACCCCACTGAATTCACCATTTTTATCACTAACTTGAAAGATGATAGCACATTTATCAAATTATAGATAACATGAAGCTATGAAGAATAGGGATCCCAAATCTACACACACTTGAATAATGAGTAGAATCCTATTTAAATTTGAAATTTATTACAGAAAAATTTAAAATCTTATACTTACAAGTACAGGGCAGGGGCAAGATAGCTAAACCTCTTATGTTTTGGTTTTTTTTAAAGACAAGTTTTGGTGAACTATAAACTAATCGGAGTTAACAACCAGAAAAACTGAAGAGCTTTACTTCTGCCTTTCAGAAGAGCCATTATTTGGAAGCAGCACTTTCACTGATGATTATTAACTCCTCGGTGCCTTTAGCTGACAGTCTTCATGAATTGCTTTGGGCAAAAAAATTCAGTATTTAATATTCTGCCTTCCCATGATTGGCCAGGCCTGTCAATTTAACAGCCATTTATTAAGCTCCTACCTTGAGCAACTATGCTCTATCCACTTGGGATACAAATTAACCAGGAAACAGCCCCTGCCCCTAAGGAACATGTTTTCTGGGAGAGGCAACCGAATACTATGTATGCACAAATAAGCATAATACAAGTAAACTTGAGGAGGGAAAGAACACTGGTAACTGGGGAGCTTCCAGGAAGAGGATGAGCTGGGCCTTGAAAGAAAACAAGAAGAGGGGGAGGTGAGAAATGAGGGCATTCAGGGCATGGGGGAAGCTTGTGCCAATGTGCGGAGGTGCAGAGGGCATGTCAAGTTTGTGGAACAATTAGAGGTTCATTTTGACAGGAATTAAGTTTGTGGAATAAATCTGAAAGGGCAAATAGCCAGATTTTGGAGAGTTTTAAATGCCAGCCTAAGGAGTTTGTTTTTGTAAGTAGTAGGGAGCCATTGAAAGTTTTTGAGTAGAGGAGTAACGTGGTCAGAGCTTTGCCTTAGGAAGATTATTTGGCAGCTGTATAGAGGTTAGATTGAGGAGGAGGCACTAACAGAGGCAGGGAAACCAGTTAGGAACCTGTTATAGTAGTTTAGGAGAGAGAGGATAAGAGCTGGACCATGGGAGGCAGAGAGAAAGGAGATGTACAAGAAATGTGGTGGGCTTAGACTTTCCGCTGATTGTCAGATATCAATTGGATAAGGAGGAAAAGTGGAGAATCAAAGCGTGTTCCAAAGCTGTGAACCTGGAATGACTTTGTGGATGGTGGTGCCCTCAACAAAAATAGGAGAAATGGGGATGTTTAGAGGAAAGACAGAGAAGGGTGGAGGACAGGTAATGAATCCTGTTGTAGACACTGCCTCTGAGTTGCCTGTGAGACATTCAGGAGCATTTGTATACCACTCCATTTACTTTTTTTTTTTTTTAACAAATGCTTTATTAATTTCTGGTTTGTATCATTCATTTCCACCAGATTTTGAGTTACAATTTTTCCCCACTTTTTCCCCTACCTACCACCCCAGAATAGCAGTCCCACAGGATATACCCTCATCCAATCTGCTCTCTCCCATATCATCCCCCATACCCCCTTTGACTTTGCCATTAGGGCAAGGTGACTCTCTGTGCCCCAAATGCCTGCACATCTTATCTCTCAATTACATGCAAAATAGTATTAATAATAGTATTTATATATATTTGAGATATTTAATTTTAAAACCTCGAATTTCAGATCCATTCCCTTCCTCCCTTGTCACCCATTCCCTCTGGGAAGATAAGTAATTCATTATATGTTGTACATGTCTAGCTATGCAAAACATTACCATAGTAGATATATTGTAAAAGGCTGCTTATAATTCCCTCCCATCCATCCCACCCCCCACCTGGTCCATTCCCTACTTTGATCCTGTCCCTCTTCTATAGTGGGTACTTCCAACCTCCCCTCCCCCCAGAATGCCCTCCCCTCCATCATCCCCCCTCTCATCCCCCTTCCCCCTACTCTCCAGCAGGGTGAGATATCCCATTTAGTATGTATGTCATTCTCTCCCTGAGCCAGATTCAATGAGAATATGGTTTTGCCTTTTTGCCTTCCTGTTCTTCCCCTCCCTTGCAACCACTTCCCCTTGCTTCTTCTACATGAGATAGTTTACCCTACCCTGTCTCTCCCCATCTCCTCCTGCCACTTTCCTCTCTCACCTCATAATTTCACCCCTTAAGTATCATCCCTTCCCAACAAATTCAGCCTATACCCTCTATCCATGTATAACTGTAAACATATATACACACATTCACATTTGTATTCATATGCCCATATACTCTTCTTCCATTATTTTCATACTGAGAAAGGTTTCATCAGTCACAGTTATTTTTTTTCCATGTAGGAATGTAAATAGGTCAACTTTGATAAGTTCCTTTTGTTTTCTTTTCCCTGATTACCTTCTCAGGCATCTCTTGCTTCTTATGTCTGGATGTCAAATTTTCTATTCAACTCTGGTTTTTTTTCCTCAAGAATACTTGAAAGTCCTCTATTCCACTGAATGACCATATTTTCCCCTGAAACAAAATACTCAGTTTTGCTGGGTAGGTGACCCTCGGGTTCAGTCCCAGCTCTTTTGCCCTCTGGAATATCATATTCCATGCCCTTCAATCCCTCAATGTAGAAGCTGCCAGGTCCTGTGCTATTCTGATTGTGTTTCCACAATATTAAAATTTTTTCTTCCTGGCTGCTTGGAGTATTTTCTCCTTGATCTGGGATTCTGGAATCTGGCTATAATATTCCTGGGACTTTTCTTTTTGGGATCTTTTTCAGGAGGTGATCTGTGGATTCTTTCAACCTCTATTTTGCCCTCTGGGTCTAAAAAACATCAGGGCAATTTTCCTTGAGAATTTCTTGAAGGCTGATTTCTAGGTTCTTTCTTTGATCATGGCTTTCAGATAGTCCAATAATTTTTAAATTATCTCTCCTGGATCTATTTTCCAGGTCAATGGTTTTTCCCATGAGATGTTTCACATTGCTTTCTATTCTTTCATTTGTTTGGATCTGTTTAACAGCATCTTGATTTCTCATAAAGTCATTAGCTTCCATTTGCTCCAGTCTAACTCTGAAGGAATGAATCTCCTCAGTGAGCTTTTGAGATTCTTTTTCCATCTGGTAAATTTGGCTTTTTAAGGCATTCTTCTCCTCATTGCCCTTTTGGGCCTCCTTTGCCATTTGAGTTAGTCTATTTTTTAAGGTGTTGTTTTCCTCAGTCAGGCTGTTGACCCTCATTTCATACTTTTCCTGCATTCTTCTCATTTCTCTTCCCAATTTTTCCTCCACTTCTCTTATTTGATTTTTAAAGTCCTTCTTTAGGTCCTCTTTAGCCTGTAAACCGCTCATATTTTCCTTTGGGGCTTTTGGAGCAGGATTTCTGACCTCACAGTCCTCCTCCTGTTCCATGCTTCCATCTTCTTTGCCCCCAAAATGGGAGTCTAATGTTGCGTTTTTCTGTTTATTTTGTTTCCTTTGCCTTGGCATGATGCCACTTAATTACTTGACTTTTGGGCTTTTTGCCGCAGTAGGACTCTGCCACCAGACAGGGGAGCTTCCATCCCAAATTTTGGGGTCTTCACAACTTCCGGTTCTGGCAAGTTGGATACCCACCCCAGACCTCCCCCCCAGATCACAATCCCGATCCAAGCAGGTTAAAGCAAGAGTGATTAACCCCCAAGACTGATCGCTGGGTCTCCCTACAGTTTTCAGGCCAGGGGCTGGAGCTGCCACTGAAACTGCAAAATGGTGTGTCTCCTGAGTGGCTTCTAGCACACAGGGGAGGAAGCCGCTGCATTCCCCAAATACTGTTCCCAAAGTCCATAGGGCACTAACCTCTCACTTTGTCCTAGGCATGTCTGTGTTGATAATTCTGGAATTGCCACAGCTGCTGGAGTTCTGGGGTCCCTCCAGCCGGCTGCTAGCCCAGCCGCCCTGGGGCTAAAATCGCAGCTCATGTGGACCTGCGTTCTGCGGCTGTCGGCTCCCAGAGCACTGCGCTGGCTGCTCCCTACAGGGCAGCTGGGCTATCCTCAGCTTTTCTGTGTTGTTTTGTGGGTGCTGGGGCTCCAGAAGTTGTTCAGAGTCCCCTTTTACATGGTTTGGAGGTGATCTTGGGGGAGAGCACCTTGGACATGCTGTTTCTACTCTGCCATCTTGGCTCCGCTCCCACCACTCCATTTTAATAGCCTTTCCAGGTTGGTAGGGTTTGCTACCTTTGTAATCTTTGGGACTCCAGGATTACCATGCTATAAGGAGGCAGGTATTTCTTTAAACTTTGTTAATAGAAATATCATGTCCAAAGCAAAGAAGATAGTACTTCTGGAGAATTTTGCCCTAGTTGGGCCATATTGAGAATGTGTTATTTGGATCTTATGCTACATTTCAAGAAAGACATTTATAAGCTGGAATATATCCAGACAAGGGAGACTGCATTAAAAGGGTTCCAAACTCTGATATTGGAGAAGAAGTTGCAGGAACGGGAAGAAAAGACTTAATAACCATCTTCAAGTGTTTAATGAATTGTTCTTTAGCCATGTGACCTTGGGCAAGTCACTTAACCCCAATTGCCCTGCATTGCCTAGCCCCCCCAGCCCCACCCCCCCTTACAAGAAGAAGAATTTTGGTTTAGCGTGAGGAAAAAAATATTCTAAGAATCAGGGCTCTCCAAAAAGTGCAGAAGGCTGCCTAAAGAATTCACTCTACACTGGAGCAGACTCTAGATGACCACTTGTCAGGGAGGCTGTAAAAGGATTCCTGATTTAGTTAGAGGTTGTACTAGAATGATCTCTGGGGTCTCTTCCAACCCTAAGATTGTTTCTGTCTCTGTTTTCTATGTAGACTATGGTGTTCGAGCTAGATGTAGTCTACAGCTGGTATATCAGTGGAAAGACAAATTGTGGTAGTATAGCCAAGGAATTAGGAAAAAAAATGGAATCTGTTGCCATGGAAAGCAAGATTTCTCATTGCTTATTTCCCTTACTTCTTCTGATCACCACTTCCAGCCTCGTTTATCTTCTCTCCACTCCCCCACCAAGAGACAGACTCCCTGGGCCTTAGCACCTTCTTTTGTTTTCAAGAGCTTGGTGATGACTTGGACTTCTTCCCAGCCCCAAATCTGTGCATGTGCTCAGCTTTGGAGTGGGGGCTGTTGCTCCTGTGTGGACCACACTTGGGATAGAGGTGGCTGTCCCATGGCCACCTTGTTTATTAGGATAGTCCCATTGCGTGCATGTATTTCCCCCCGCTACTGAAATTTAGCCTTTTCTCACTGATGCCAAGCTCCTAAGCTTCTGTGTCATCCTTTCTGCTGTGTATGATTTAATAGTAACTTAGCTCGTTCATCTTAAGGACTTTCTCCTTTTCAACTCATTCCTTTCTTTACATGTTGGTAATGTTTATGTGTGATGTTCTTTTAAAGCTACTGCATCTGGATAGCAAAAGTATCGGTAATTTGGGTACTGTGCATTGTTACTCATGGAAATTCATGTTTTATTTACCTGTGAACTGAGATTCCTTGTCCAGGCTTCCAGGCTAGCTGCCTTCACCCTGGAGCACATTCTGTTTTTTAAAAAAACATTTGTGGGCTTGGTTGCCTTTTTTCATTTAGTGTGCTTCTGCATCATTCAGTTTGGTGTTCTCTGGAAGCTAATGGTTTTGGGAAGCCTTCTTTGTATCACTCTGCAATGTGTTTTGCAGTTCTTCCTGGTTTGGTGTTACCCTTGGTGTGTCCTGCTCCATTAGAGTCAGTGAGTAAACATTTATTAAGGACCTGTTACATGCCTGGCCCTGTACTAAGTGCTGGACTTCCTGCTCTCAGTGTGCTCACACTCTTCATGGGCAAGACAACATGTCAGTAACTATGTACAGACAAACTCTGCAGGATAAACTGAAAATAAATTAGTTGTGGAAGGCAGCACCTTTGTGCATGAAACCTTCATGTCATAGGCCCCAGGCCCCAGGGACCTCTCACTTACCTTGCTCCTTCCACCCCCCTCTCCTGGGAAACCTGAAGCTCGAGCTCACATCAGAGTCAGAGAGTGGGTCACTTTCCCCAGAGACTTGCCCTATATTTGGCACAGCAAAGGCAGAGGAAAGGATTCCTTTTTCTATGTCATTGTTCCAGGCTTGTGCCAGAGATTCTCCTCCAGTCTCTGTTTTCCAGTCAGTGTTTCGCCTCATCTCTCCTTCAGTCCCACCAGGTGTCCTGGGTCCCCAGCTTCCACCATTATTGCTCTTCCAGGTGTGTGGGTGATTCTCTTAAGCCATATAGCTTATCTTGTGCATTTTACTGTTACAGGAAGATTGCTCTAAAGGCTAGGCTGGCTAGGCTAACCTTTCTATGTCCTGTGGCCATTGTACCTTTGGTTTTTGAAACCTTTTGTTTTACACCTGGGTCACACAGCACCCCCCCCCAACACACAGAAATACTCAGAAATTCATCAAATAGCAATCCAAATAACTACCTGTACAGTCTGTGTCCTTCTCTGAGTCAGCCTCATCTTGAATTTTGATTATTCTCCCTCTGCCTCCCCCTTCCTTTCCCTCAGCAATGTGCTTTTTCTTCTTGTCAGTCCAGGGGCTCAGAGGGCAAATCCTGCTCTCTCTGTTTGTCTTCTACCTTTCATCTTCCTCCCAGGCAGTTGGACTGGATTATACAAATTATCCCAGATTGCTTCTTGAAAGATCTCCAGAAGGCAGAGGGAGGAAGTGGCTGGCTCCATTACAGTTATTTGGTATGTAGGAAGAGGGATCTCCTTTAGGGTAGGGATTTGTAGTCTGTACCACATGGATATAAGAGAAACCATTTTCAAAAGAAGATATTTAGCAAAAACCTATCACTGTTTACTGTGGACTTCTATAGATTAAGATCTTTTTGTGCTATACATTTACAGGTTGGTATACTGAGCATTGTAGCCATGATCTAAGTAAAACAATCTTTAAAAGACTCATTTATAGCTTTCTAAACTTTGCATACAAGCAGGAGTTGTATATGCTACCGTCTTTTTGTTCTGTTTAGTTCCCATTGGCATGCATACCATGCATGTTAGCTTTTTTCTTTGTCTTGGAGAACGTGCCTTCCCTTTTCTAAATCTGTCGTATAAATCCATTAATCCAATTTCTACTCTGGAAAATGGCTTTCTGATAACTTTGGTTTTTGTGGGATCTGACTCCAAGACTCTTTTGTACCTAAGCATCAGTAGAAACATCAGGAAGGTCAATTAACATTGGCTTTTGTAGAACATTAGACTATAGGATCATTAATCCCTAAGTATTTTAAGATCTTTTTAAAAAGAATCTCAGAATAAATTGGAGAAAGGCCAGTCTGAGTTAATAAAAATTTGAATTGCTGAATAATTTTAAAGGAATACAGGTTAATTATTTTTAAACTAACCACTAACATTGTTATTAAATAAAGTGGGGTCCTTCCTTAAATAACAAGAGGAGTCCTATGTAGTAATCACATTAATTGTTAGTATTCAAATAGATAATGCCAAAGTACTTTAAAAGTCTGTATTCTTGATCAAGTTAAGCATTTCTCCTAAATTCTCATTTACACTGTTATTTGGTTTAGTGGATGCCTTTTTAATGATACTTACTGCAGAAGTGGAATTTGGCCCAGCCCAGGCTGTTATCATGAATTATCATGAATTAGAGATGTAAAAATTAATAGCCTTCTTGGGCTCATTTGTGGAAATCAGATTATTGATTACTTTTTAAATAGCTGCATTTAAGATAGATTGTGAGTGTGTGGTGTGTAATAACATTAACATTCTTCATGGTTTTTTCTTCATTAGCAGGAGTTCAGCAATGAGTCACGCCTGTTTCTGCTACGCGGTGATATGTTCTATCCCTGTGTCTGCGTACATCATTCTGGTGACTACCCTACGTTACCATTTGTTTATATGGAGTGTGTTTTCTCCAAAACTTCTCTATGAGGGAATGCATCTATTACTCACAGCTACCATTTGTGTGTTTTTCACAGCCATGGACCAAACGAATGTCATAAAACCTTAGTCTATTAAGCATGCCTGGAAAGAACTGCCTTTTAAAAAGCCTCTTAATTGCTGACTGGATTTGAGTAATGGAAGATGAGCTTAACTACTAAGAAGATCATTCCAGAAAAAGATAAAAGGTTATTTGTGGCTTAGGAGTTCTGATGGTTGTTTTTTAAAAAAAATCTTTGACTTCCTTGACTTCTGTACTTGAATTTAGATGTACTATAAGTGACTTTTGGTGGCTGAGATTGGGTAGGGAACAGGGGAGGGGAGGGGGAGAGAAAGACAGACTCTTCAACCATTTGAAAAAGTACTAATTTTGTTCCAAAAAATTAAGTTTGATTATAAACCATGTCCCTTTTCCCTTAATGCAAATTAGTCAAAAAACTTCTGGTTTTGTTCATTTACTCCATATATGTTATAAATATGACTCAGTTTTGTTTGTTAATGAATGACAATCTTAAAAAGTTTTCACCTTTACCCAGCTGTTCAGTATGCTTGACTCTGAGGGGGATAAGAAGTAGAGGGAGAAGATGGATCCTTACTTAGACTGTGGTGCATTTGTGAAGCAGATGAATCTGTCTAAAATGTTTTATCCAACTCTGCCATGATATTCACAAGATGGCCTGGAGAAAGAAACAGGGATATGAGCATAACCACATGACCATCCATGAGCATTAGTAGGCAGCTGAATTTCTGGCTTGCAATCACAGGACATCTATGCCAGAGGAGATAGAGTAGAAAGAAACCGAAAGAGAGGAAGACCATCTGATTCTGTCAAGCAGCATAAGGTACATAGAGCTACAGGAGAATTGTTAAAGAGGAGGCTGATGCCCAGCATTGCCCTGGGCTGGTCGAGGGTCAGGGGGGAGAGAGGATACTCCCTTCTACCACTTCACCTGTTGCCTAGGGCGAAGTCCCTGGGCTAAGCCTGTGCACCTGGCGGGGTAGGGCAGCAGAGGGGTCCTACCAACACTTGGAAACTTTCCTGGGGAGAAACAAGGACAGGAGCAATGACAATGTGGCAGTTCCTGTGAAAAGACCTGGAGGTTGTGGTGATTCTGAGGTCAGCATGAGTCATCAGTGTGCTATGGAAGCATCCTGTCCAGAGTCCCACAGGTCACAGTCCCTCTGTCTTCTGGTTCGGGTGGCCTACTGGATGAAGAACTGGGTCTGGAGTCAAGAAGATATGAATTCAAATCTAGCCTCAGACGTTCACTGACGGTTCCTGAGCAAGTCACCAGCTTCTCTCTTCTTCAACTTCCTCATCTGTAAAATGGGGATGATAAGAACCCCTGTCTCTCTGGGTGCTTGTGGAGATCAAATGAGATGATATCTGTAAAGTGCTTTGTAGAAATGCTTGTGATGATTATTTTTAACATTGTGATGAACAGGAAGGACATTGAACTAGAGCACATTTGGGATAAGATGGCCAGGAGGGTCAGAGAATTCAAAAGCTTGTTCTGTAAACATCGATTGAAGGATTGGAGACATTTACTCTGGAGAAGAGGAGGCCGAGGAGGAAAGTAGCAGGTGTCTTCATATATATTTAAAGAGGTGTCCTATGAAAGAAGGATTAGGGAAGGAAAAAGGCATCTAGTTCAAGGCCCTCCCTTTCCCCACTTCTACCCGTAAGGAAACTGAGACCCAGGGAAAGTCCCAGGCAATAATTTGCCTAAGGCAATAAACATAAGAGGGAAGATTTAAACCCAGGTCCTAATGAAATTCATTGTGTTGAATTGGTAAATACAAGTGTGTAAGTAACTTACAACCTAAATTTACCTTTAGTCTTGAGATTCCTCACCATTCCACACTATCTTCCTTGGCTAGATAGGACTAAACTGATTGTTTCATTTCATTGGCTCAGAGTTGCTGAATGGTATGTGGGGGAGGGAACCACAATTCAGAGCTGGAATGTTGAGGAAGATTATTCAGTTCTCCTATAGATGAGGAAACTGAGGACTGAAGATACTAAGCATGATTTGCCTACAGTTACAGTTAAGTGACTGAACTGGGATAGAGGGATGAAGGATTTCTTAAGTGATTCCTGGTGCCAGGCGCTGTTCTGGGATAGCTCATGGTGGAGAGTGGAAGAAGGCTTTTCCAGGGTGTTGTGCAGGGTATGGGATAGTAACTGAATGACTTTGCAGATCTTTTCCAGCTCTTTCATATTCTAGGATGGATCCCCCAGCCTCAGCTTGGAGTGATAAGTATTCCTTCATGGAAGGTATTCAACAAGGAACTAACTTTATATTAAGAAATAAATAAAAACACACTTTTGCAAAACGTGTGTAGTTCAATGGAAGCTAACTGAGCATTCCCCAAGAGCTTTGGGAAGCAGCTCTCTGGCTTTTCCCAGAAGAACCAAAAGTGCTTTCCTTCCTTTGGGTTTTAAGTGAAAACATCTCCAGAGATTAGAAGATAGCAAATAGACTGGATGATAGGTGGAATCATGTGAAGCACACACTTAATGATCTGACTCAAACCTTGACTAGGCATCCCTGACCTTGGGGTCACCTCTACTGCTTTCTCTCTCCTTTAGAAATAAGGGGGAAAGGGCAAGGGCACTAGATCTGGGAGCCAAGACCAAAGTCCTGCTAGTCAAATGGGAACTCCTTGAGGGCAGGGTCTGGGTTTTTTTTTTACTTTAATACCTTTATATATATTACATATGTATAGTTCTAGTATCTTAAAACCACACTAAGACTTTTGGGTATATTTAAAGGGGTGTCCTATGAAAGAAGGTTGCCTGGCACAAAAGTAGGTGTTTAATGAAATTCATTGTTGAATTGGTAAATACAAGTATGTGAGCAACTTACAACCTAAATTTACCTTTAGTCTTGAGATTTCATATTGTGAGTTTTACTGGAAAAATTGGCATCCAATCATAACCAACCCTCTTCCAGCAGGGAGAGATGGGCTCTGACACAGGGGATTCAGATTATTAGAAAGAATTTGAGCTGGAGAGGGTTCCATTTGTTAATTATTTTCAATTCCTGAGAATGAAAAATTTACTACATAAGACTATTTTAGTGTATGTGATATGGACCTGGAATCATTGACTGGTAAGTTGAAAGAGCAGAATCACAGCCCAGAAAATTATTGACAGGTCAGAATGATTGTGTCAGCATGTCCAGTAAGCAAGACTGGTTAGAGAAGGTCCTAGTCATGCCCCTAGGCAAATATAACAGCACCAGGAATTATCAACCCAACCAAGAGTGAATGTTCTGGTATGACAGGGGCAGAGAAGCCTAGGGCAGCTACATTAAATTACTGTCTGTTGAACAAGTAAGAGATTGCTTTGATGTTGGTGATCTGGAAAAGACCAGCCTCATACTCTAGGAAAGTCAGAACAAGTTTGCATTGTCATTCTGACGTAAAACAGACTTGCACATGATGATTTGGGGCTTCTGTTCTTCCCCATTGTGTTTGTTTTTGCCTTTTCCTAGTTCCCCTTGCCCTTCCCCCTGCTTTCTCTAACATTGCAGAGGACCAGTCCTGTTTGAATAATATTTCCAGGAGGGTTGTAGATCACTATGGAGATTTCACTGCCCTTCTGGGTAGTAGGAAAGAACCTGAGAGATTGTCTGGGCTACTTTGATAATAGCAGCTCAAATTTTATAGTGCTTTAAAGTACTTTCCTCACAGTAGTATCACCATGGGAATTCACCTTTCAAGACATCTGTCTCCAGATTCCATCTCACTAAATGCATTTCAAAGACTGAGGATTTTCCTTTCTTCATATTTAGGAAATGGGGTTGGGAGGTGGGGACGGAGGACAGATGGGCCACATTTAACAAGATGACAATTAGAATAAATGTAAAGTTCTCTTAAGTTCAAAGAATCAGCTGTTTAAGCTGTATAATGTAGCCTTGGTTCATTTGAAGAAATTCTGGGGGTTATCTTGGGCAGCCTGGTCATTATAAATCATTGTGTGATATAACAATCTCCAAAGTTAATGCAATCTTAGGTTGCATTAATAGAGGCAGAGTTTTCCTGGACCAAGAGTGAGGTAATATTCTTGTCCCATACCTGGAGTATTGAATTCAGTCTTGAATGCTACATTTTAGAAAGGATGCCTGACATGTAGAGGGGAGACCAGCATAGTGAGTGCATCGGAAACCTAACATACTGAGGGGACTAGATGTTTTGCACAGAGAATAAGACTTATGGTATATATGGTCTCCATCAAAAAATGTGAGATGGTAATAGGAGCAAAGGGCAAAAGAAAACTTGGGAAAGATCAGGGAACCTAAATTTTATGAGGGAAGACAGTCCAAGTAAGACAAGATGCACTTAAGGAAGAAATTTTTATTAAAGACCATGATAGTGAAAAGGCAGGGAGCGGGGTGGGGTGGAACACTGTCCTCAAAGACCATTGTGAATGCATTCAGAACTCATGGGCCAACTGAGATTGTTTTTTTTAATGTATAAAAATGGAAGTGAGAGCAGATAACTGAAGAGGAATACAGAAGAGTGGTATGGTCATATGAGGGTAGTGCCAAGAGGATTAAAACTCAGAAGATGCTGAGTGTGGAAATGAATGCTAAGTCCAACACAAAGAGCCAGAGCTCAGTGGGAGACAAGGGGAACATCAAAGAAGGGATAGAACTGGTGCTGGTGGGAGGGGGATGAGGGAGGAAGGTTTGGAATAGTATGAGCCCCCAAGGAGCGATTGGAAGATGAAGGACTTGTGGCATTTGCACGATGCTGCTGCAGTACGGCAGCACACATGAAAAGCTAACTATAGCAGGAAAGTTCTAGCAAGAGGTACCATTGGGGTACATCACGCATTAAGGCAGTGGACCTACTTATGTGGACGTATGTCCTGATGATGACTCCCACTTAGAATGGCCAGGAATGCCCAGTGTAGTTCTTCCAGTGGGTATAGGAAAGCAAAGACAGGAGAAGGAGGGTCCTATGTGACCTCTGGGATGTTGAGTTGACCTGTCGGTGTACAGCAGCAACTTGGTCTTGCCAAAGGGACTTTAGAGGTCATTTTGTCCAACCCCCTCATTTTACTGATGAGGAAACAGCCCCAGGAAAAAAACATCAAATGATTTGCCGAAGGTTACATAGATGGTTAGTAATAGTTTTGAACTCACGGTTTTTTATGTCAAATCCGTTGCAATTCACACATCACCAAGGTGGTAGATGGAACAACACATTTTTTATACTTTTCAAAAGTTTTGGTCTTTGTTACCCTGTAACTATAGGCCTCCCTGGGAACTAGCTAGTCAAAGAAGGCTATAACTGGAATTATTTGAGGACTAACAAACACTTAGCTTATGTTTTGCTTTTGTTTTCTCCACTAGTGAGAGCTTAACAAGGATTAACAGGGTTAAACTCCAAGAACTTGAGGGAATGAAAAGAGAATCCCGGCAGAAAAGTTCAGCTCTCTGGGTCAGGGCAATGTGATTCCTGAACTACAGGATGTGACTGGGGAGGGACAATCATCCCGTTTTTCACAGGATTACTAGACCAGTTGATCAGGAGAATGCCAGAGATAAAGCTTACTTGTATTTAGGAAAACATTTAACGAAGTTGCCTGTGCTGTTCTTGTTTGGGGGGAGGGGGGGCGGGGCAAGAATGGGCTAGAATCTAGCCCGAATCCTTTTATTTAAGGGGATTTGTTCAGTGAAGTTTGGATTCGGTCCAAGGTCTGCACTTGAGGACTTATGCAGGTTCCCTACCCCCACCTCCCCGGCCTAGCTGGTAGTACAATTAAGTGGAAAAGGAAGAGGAAATAAATGTTTGTCTATTTAAGCACCTGCTATGTGCCAGGTATTGGTGAGTGCTTTATCAATATTATTTTATGTTATTTAGGTGGATTTAGAATTAGTTGAATGGGTAGACCTAAAGAGTAGTTATTAATGAGTCTATATTACTGGAAGAAGTTCTCCAATGAAGTGCTTAGGGGCTCTGTTCTTCTGTGTCGTTTGGCATTTTTATCAATGACTTGGGACTTAAAGGCATAACTGGCACACTCATCAAAATTACATAAGTCACAAAGCCTGGAAGAATAGTTAAAACTTTGGTTGGAATAACCAGGTCCAAAAAGATCTTGACAATGTAAGAAGGTATTGTGGGTACTGTTGGGACCTTTGATGATGCTTCCTGCTGTGGGCAAATCACAAACTCAGTGGGCCTCAGTTTTCTTAATCTGTAAAATGAGGCTGGTTGGACAAGATGGACCCCAAAGTTCTTTCTAACCTTAGCTCATTGGGTTGAATCTAATAAGATTAAAATTTAATTAGGATAAGCATAGTCTAATGTGGGTTAAAAAAAACTTAAGTATAAGGTAAAAGAAATGTGTATAGTTATCAGTTCTTGTGGAAAAGATCTGGGGAGTTTAACATACTGCAAACTTGATGTGACTCAATATACAGCAGGAAAAAAGCTCATGCTTGAAGAGAGAGGTATGACTTCAGGGACTAGAAAGGTGACTGACTGTCTTCTCTCCTAATCAGACTATACCTGGAGTATTTTGTTCAGTTCCAGGAGCCACATTTTAGGAAGGACATTGATAAACTCGAGTGTCTAGAGGCCAGCAACCAAGATGGGGAAGAGGGTTATATGAGAACTGGTTGAAGGAGTATGTGTGTGTCTAGGGGGAGGGAAATGATGGGATCGAGTTTACCCTAGAGAAGACGTGGCTTTTCGGGAGCATAAGAGCTGGCTTCAGATATTTGAAGGGCCATCCCATGGAATAGGATTTAAACTTTTTCTTCATGACATCAAATGGCAAAACTAGGAGTAATGGCTAGACGTTATGAAGAAGTAAATTTTGACCTATTATCAACAAAAACTTCCCAGCATCTAGAGATAGGAACTGGACCTGTGATTTCA
The DNA here is from genome assembly GCA_011680675.1 of Gymnobelideus leadbeateri. Lineage (NCBI taxonomy): Eukaryota > Metazoa > Chordata > Mammalia > Diprotodontia > Petauridae > Gymnobelideus > Gymnobelideus leadbeateri. The sequence continues at coordinate 1,201,210 of WOXC01004486.1, forward strand.
TTGATACAGGGAACTCCAGGAGTTAGTTCACACAGGTCAGCACCTTCTCTGGAAGTTACAGTTATGGAGAGTTGGCCAGGCCACTGAGAGGTTAAGTGACTGGTCTAAGATCACAAAGTCAATATGTATTGGGGGCAGGGCTTACATCCAGGTAGGTCTTCCTGACTCCCAAATAAACTCTGTCCACTGTACAATGCTGCCTTCCTAGTTCTAACAACAAGGATGAGCTAAAAATCATGCCCTTTCATTAGAGATCTAGCAAGCCTAGATAACTATGTATTGGATAAATTGTAGAAAGGATTTTCATTCAGATACGGAGTAAACTAGCTGTCCTTGGGGACCCTTCCAGCTGAGAGTCTGACATTATGTGATTCTCTGCCTCTCTCTAGGAAGGCATAGGGTAGGGAGGGAAATCCTACTCATTAGAACTAACCCAATCCTACTCATTAGAACTAACCCAAATTAGAATGGTATGGATCTGACTAGATAGCCACTGAATGTCCTCCCAGCTCAAAGGATCTTGTTTCATGTTTCTGTGTTACTTGTAAAATGGGTTACAACAATGAAACCTCCAGGTTGACAAAGGTCACAATTTCTCCCAAGTAGTGGAATGCCATGAAAGGCAGGCTAAACTTGCAGATCCTAGGCTGACTGAGTGGCAGGAAGGAGCATATAAACTTCATCATGGGGAAGCACAAAGTGAGAAAAATTTACCTAAAATATTCTCAAAAAACAATGGATTTGGCCTAAGAATGGGATCTTGGCATCATTGTTGGTCGTTCCCTGAAGACATCACAACGGATGTTTAGTTACACACTACTCTTCCATGTGTGAGTCTTCTCTAAAACAGTAACCTTCCTGAAGAATGGGCCTCAGTCTACTCCTTTTTTTTTTTTTAAATACCCCCAGACTGAAAGTTCCCTGAGGACACGGACCTGATCTCCTTCTTTTCTGTCATAAACACAAGGCTGAGCAAAACAGATGGTTTAACTGATAGCAAAGAAGGGCAGTGATAAAAATCAAGCAGGACCACGGTTGCCAATAGACTGGTGTGTGACCAGCTTGACATGTGTTTTTATTAGGAAAGCCAGTTGCTTCTTTCTGTCACGGCCAAGTGCTTTTGATTGGCTCTGAGTAACCTTAAATAGAGTTCATTTGTAAGCCTGTTTCATGAAGAAATTAAGATGAACTGACTGAGGGCTCATTTGAAAATATTTTTAAATAACTGAAAGTTTCTCCACTCAGGTAATTAATAAGAATATTTTGCTTGGCCAAAGTACACATTGTCTCAATTACATAAGTCATTCACTTGGGGGAGGGAGAAGGAAGAGTAATATTCATGGTAGCCTAGATTTAGAACAGAAAGGAACCTTAGAGATCATCCAATCCAACCTCATTATTTTAAAGATGAGGGAACTGAGACCCAAAGAGGTTGTGACTTCACCGAGGTCACAGAGAGATTAACAAGCACTGTCATAACGTGAACCTAAGCCCTCTAACTCCAAATTGAGCATCTTTCTATGGTACCACGTTGCCACTTAGTTCCCATTGAAAATAGCCTTTAAGTAAAATATGTTTGGGGGGGGCGGTGTGGGGAGGACAAAGTTGAAGCAGGAGGAAGGGTATGGGGAACTAGCAGCTCATTGTAGATAAACTAGGGTTTCAGCTGGCTTTTCAGGGCAGGGAGGAGAAGTGGTTTCTTTGGGGGATAGTGGGGGAAGATGGTCAGCTGAAGGGCTCCACCAAGGCTGCTATTGTTTGCTAGGGTAGAGTAAAGGCTCAGATACTCTTGTTCTGTGGTATTTTTCAGCTGGTAGGTGTAAACTAAAGCAATTTCCTATTCTTTTTTTTTGTCTGCTCAGTAATTCCCATCCTTGGTGAGTCGTTGGTTCTCAGGGGCCATCCCTATATAGTACATGAGATCCTACCATCACTAGATAAGTGGCACTCAGCACTTAAAATGCTCCCTGGAAATGACAGGAAACAAAGTAGGCCTGCAAGATCACAAGGTCACCAGGAAGGAACCAAGGGCATCGGGCTGCTTGTATTAGATGTGCTGTGCTTTAAAACAGGTTTTATTAATCCTGAAATGACAAAGTTATTTATTGACATTATGCTGAGGATCAAATGTCAGATCAGAAGGCAAAATGGAGAATAGGGCTTCCTTGAATGGTTTCACATAGGTAAGTAGATTTCCCTCTCAAGCCAGAGACCTTAAAAAACCATTTAACATCACAACATTAAGTTTGAAACACATAGCTCAGCAATACCAACAACCAGGTTCTTCTCTCATCAGCACCAGGAAATCCTTCAGAGAAGTCAAACTGTGTAAAAGAATCATGATCTTTTAATACCATTTTATTCCCAAACTGAATGGGATTCTGCTTACCCATTCCCAGCTTTATAGGTATCCTATCTTGTTAATTACAATACAAAAAAAAAAGAAAAGGAACAGAATCAGGTGAATATATTTGGAATATGGGGATAATATCAATTGGCAACAGGTGGGAGCCTTCCCCTCTTATATAAAAAATAGTTACAGAGAAATAGAAATGATTTATCCCTATTCACATGTCAGAAGTAATTCTCCATTCAAGTCTCTGTGGCATATTCATTTTCTCAGGTCTTACTGTGTTATAAGATGAAAGATTTTTTTTTTGGCCAACAATAACTGGACAGCACCAAAGGATGGCACTGAAAATGCACATCCATTAACCAATTCCCTCAAGGACAGAACTGAACAAAGAAGAAAGTTGGCATATCAACAAGATTACAATTATGTAATTGTGTCAGATTAACCAGATAAATAATTGCCAAATCTCCACTGCACTTTGTTCTGTGCTGACACTGCCTGATGTTGTTAACTCATCTCAGCAGCCTGCTTCTAGTTGGGTATGGCAGTTTGTATAGGGTCTATAGACACTATACATTAGCACAAGTGTTTGACATTTTGTAATTAGAAGGGATTCCAAAGACCTGGCCTTGTGTTTCACATGTAAAAGCTGCTTTTTGCCCAATTCTACTGTCCTCTCTAAATTCTAGGGGCTCATTACTCTTTAAACTTCTACCACAAAAAAATGCCCTCCTCCTATATGGATCCCTTCGGAAGCCTCCCTTGACAATACAGCCTTCAATCCATGGGTCAGAAAATTAGTGCTACTAAAAAGTAAACACATTTCATCTTTATCCTGGAGCCCCCTGATGACCAGGATGTGGTGGTAGATATTCCTTGATATTCCTAGGAGTAACAAGAATCACAGCCACGTCTGACAGGCCACATTTACCAGTTTGACTATCAATACAACATTGAAACACTAATTAATGGATTGGGGGAGGTAGGTAGGATAGGAATCCAATCAGCCAACCTTGTTTGGTATACTTAACACTGAATAAGCAATCACTTTGATTGGTTTTAAAAAGTGGGATAGCTGGTAGTTTATCTGAATTTTTCACTCAAGAATGCCTACATTAAAACTATCTCCACTGAAGTGGTTCCCCAGTAGCTAAAGGCTGTCACTGCACTGCCAGGGGTCTCAGGTCACAGGAATTCTATTCAACCATGAAAGCCTGGATTTTCTGCTAGGTTTACTTTCCCAAGTCCTTATATGACATCATCTGTTACCCTAATTCATCTGTTTTATCTTTAAATAAACAATATATGAATTTGAGCTGAAAAACGTCACCCCTGCCTCAAGCCATAGCATGAAGTTTAAAAAAATATTAATTTATAAAAAATGAATTATTCAATAAATGCTTGCTGATGTCTACCTAATATTCTCCTGTTATCTTTATTGATATCATGAACTTCTGGAAGAATGACAGGGTAAAAGGCCCATTTGAAGATAAGTAACCATACTGGTACCATTAGCTGAATGAGCATAAAGCAGGGATTCTAAGTAGCAGCCAGAAAAGATACCATAACGTGGGGTGGACATGAAAAAATAACAAATTCAGCATCCTCAAGAAATCTGGAGCCAGAATTCTAAACACTGAGAACAATCAGACCAATTCCTTCCTTTTCCATGGGGTTTCCCTGAGCACTGGTCTTTGGGACAACTGGAGTTTCAGAATATTTGGAATTTTGATTCTCATGGCAAAACTTTTAAAAAATAAAATGTTGGTATTCTGATTCTATATCAACCTCCAAAAAATAGAACTAGGTTTTTATGTAACTAATAATATTTTGCCTTTAGAATATTGTTTGGCATTATTAGCCCCATGGGCTTGTATGAACTAAATTTCTCTTGGGCCCAGAGAGGAAAGGACAACCCAAATAGTTTCTCAAGCTCCTCTTCCTATATTCTCCCTTCCATCTAGATATCCATCAGGACAGCTGCTGGTTTTGGTCAATATGCTTATTCTATGTGATGACTCTGAAGCACAGAACCTTTTCCATCCATTCTCTCTAACCAGTGATTAGACCCCCATGATTCCATGAGGTCATCTGGGAGAACACCTCTTCTCATCCCAGGTTCTGGAGCAAAGAAGGGAAAATCAGCCATGTCCAGAGTTTTGGGCCACCAGAGTTTGGAAATAAATAGTAAACCAAAAATAAGTGTGTGCTATTCCAAAAAATGACTAAAAAGTTTTACATATTTTGATTGCAAATTTGGAAAGACTCATAAGGCATTTGACAGTTTAGGTTGTACAAATTGTGTACATCAAAAACATCAGAAAAGACAAAATAATACTATGAGATTTAGCACTTTATGCTAATACTGCATGTACCCAACCTCAACTCAGCAACCTTTCCAAAAATTGTATTCTTCTCCACTTCATACCATTTTTTAAATATTAGGAAGAGAGTCTTACTTTTTCTCAGGAAAAGATTACCCTACAGCTAAACATCAAATCTAAACTCTGCCAAGCCTAGCAGGGTCTACATACCACAAAATACAAGGAAGTTCTAGCAATCATCCAATGTCTTTGATTGATAGAGCCAGCCAAACAGGGTAATTATGGTGAAAACATCCATTTTGGAGTTTTAGCAGTCATACAATGTCTTTGATCAATATAGCCATTCAAACAGAGTAATTGTGGTGAAATCATCCATTTTGGGGCCCACACTAGCTAGATTAACTGTTAAATTGAGCAAATAAGCTGGATAATTGCCACTTCCCTGCTCTACCCCTCTCCTACTGCCACTTTGTGTTGTATGAACTTGGCCAAGGTAAAGTGGAGAGTCTATAATTGTTTGGTGCCTTGGAACTGAAGTCCAATTCAGTTCAACAAACATTTATTAACTGCCTGCCCTGTGCCAAGCACTGTGCAATGAACTGGGGATACACATGTAAAAAAGAAACAGGCCGTGTCTTCAAGGAGCTTACATTCTGTAAAAAGAAACAGGCCATGTCTTCAAGGAGCTTACATTCTATGACCACCATCCACTAAGTTTATGAAACTGTGATACTTTCCTTTTGTGGTTCATTGGTATCCTCATGATGTCAACAGAAATTGATGAAGGCTTCCCAGCACATTGGCTTGGACCCTTTGTAGTGAACCTGTAGGAGGATATGGGCAATCAGAGACAGATTATGAGCTTTATTTTTGGAGGGAATAACCACATCAAGGAAATTTCATATCCATTGGTGTATTTGTGTATTCCCATAGTTGTTACTGATCTCTACTTCCTCAAATGATCATTAATATATTTGTAAATTTACATGTTGAATCTTAAGACCATAAGTGGCCTAAAGGGTACTGACCTGTGTTAGTGGAATGAGTTTCCTTACTTGTGAATTCCCTATACCAATGGAATCAAAGGTTCAGTCTCTACCCTCCTCCCTATGTTATATTCACCTGGTAGAATATAAGCTCCCTGTGGGCAGAGGCTATTTTTAACTGTCTTTGTATCTCCAGCACCTAGCACAGTGCCTTGTATGTAATAGGCACTATGTAAGTGCTTGTTACATTGGATTTTTGTATGCAAAGCATAACCAATGTGTACAAGAAGGTGGATATACAATAAGTATATAGACATGGCTAGAGGAGATGAGTTATTTTCCTCTACTGTCCATGCAAGCAAAATGAAGTATAAATTTGATCTATGTTGACAAATGCCATAAACCAAATACCTCCATCTTTTTTGTGTGTCTATAAAACACAAAGTGGATACTGACCGATTATCTGAGTAATTTGATGGATACTGGCTGACAGCCAAACATCAGCCTAATGCTAATTGGTCTGAATTAATGTGCTCATTTACCTACAGGATCAGAATAAATGAGTTAAATAACAAAGCTTTCCTTTCTATTGTGCCATGTAGACCACTTTGGAGTAGAGGGGAGTTGCTTACATTTTGTGGTGTTTCCTCTGTTTTCTGTTTGACTTTGGTACTTTGTGAACTCTCTGATTCACCAGGACCACCTCCACACTTGTAGGAACAGCAGTTCCAGGTTCCTGACAGGGATTGACTATAATGATGTGATATGGAATACAATGGAGCAAATGTCATCAGCAGGGGGCATCCAAGCTGACCTAACCTTTAAACAAAGATAGCCCCAGTTTGAGATGATAGGATTTTAGAGTTGGAAGCATCCTTTAGATGTCTTCTAGTTCAAACCTCTATTATATAGATGAGGAAACAAGCCCACAGAGGGGATGTGACTTACCCATGGTCATGTAAGTAGGTAGAGGCAGATCGAGGATTTGGACCCTGATCCTCTGACTCCAAACCCATCACTCCCTCTGCTACCCGAAGGAAGTGTGATCTGATTCCAGGATCCCCAGGTTATAGGTTACTTCAATATCCATTCATTTTAAATATTTTTTTTAAAAATCAAAAGTAAACTCCATGCACCATGAAACATAAAATCCCCAACTTTTTCCCCTTTGCTTACTAATGTAAATTGCTGCTATTAGCATTGCAGCCATGAGGTCCCAAAAGAGGATTTACATTTTCTTTTGGTTTCCTCTGCCATCTTAGCTGTGAGTCTGCCCCTTAGCATGGAGGACTGGGGATTAAGCATTCTTTTGGGGGAATAAAGTAAGACCCCTTTGGATAATAGGATCATAGGACTTCGAGCCCGGAAAGGACCTAGTCTAACCATTTTACAGATGAGGAAACTGAGGCCCAGGTAGGTGAAGTGACTTGCCCAAGGTCACACAGGTAGTAAGTAAAAGATCTCTGATGAGAGCCCAGGTCCTCTGACTTCAGGTACTTTGATTCCAAATCCAATGCTCTTTCCATACTATCCTGATTCAGGTCAGATGATGCTTCCTCCAAAATACCATAGCTCATATTATATCAGTCTGATGTTATAGGGCTTGTCTTTAAGGCCATTAGCCCTGTCTTAGCACACCAATCTCATAGAGGGGTCCTGTGATATTTTATCTGGTGGCAAGATTAGAATACTAGAGTTTTTTTGCCAACATGTTCTCTTAGAGTTCATATGTGTGTGTCTGCCTGTATGTATATTGACATGTCATTTGTAATATACATATACCTACATGTACATATATATCCTGTTCACTTAAGATTATGAACTTCACAGCAATTAAGGCTATTTAAGGGATATATTTTAAATCAAGTGCTGTAATATTCAAGATGGTCTTTACAAGAAAGACTGTGACTGCAATTGTCTAAAATAGGATTGAATTGTTCATCTGTGTTAACCAAAAATAAGCTCTGCGTTGCAGTAAAAAACCCAGAACTGGCTTCCAAAAGAGGAATGTATGGGACCTCGTGTCAGTGTCTACACACACAGACACACACACACACACAACAGTCAACTTGAAAAAGAAAAATAAAAGAAAAGATAGGCTGGATTCAGGTAAATAACCCACTGAACAGACCTGCTTTATAGCTTTCACAATAATCCAATTCTGACTGAATCCCACCTCCTTTTCCTAAACCGTTTGTGCGTAGATAGCCTTTGACTCTCTTTTAATTGGAATTCTCCAAAAGCATTTCAATTTTTTTTTTTTGTAAGTAAGGAAACCCCTGCTATTAAATTGCAATAAATTTACCAAACATTTTCACCATTCACTGGAAAGCTTTTACAGTAAGAAATTGTCAACAAAAGCAGGCACATTCGTGTACAAAAAAAATGTCGTTCTTCATTTTTCTTTTCTTTTATCTTGGAAAGTGCAGGTTGGCTTGTGTATCCACCTCCCAACAACCAAAGTGTAACTCACGGCACTCTGGGGTGAGGGTACAACCAGTCACACAGCAGGATCCCGCCAGACGGGAAAACACAACAGGACCCTCTCTTCCTCTTCCCAGTGGAGGGTCCGACGCTTCTTGAGGCTGCTTCGAGTTCCCCCTATATCTGCCTTGCTCTTGGCCCTCGGATAGCTCTGCGCTGCTGCCGGGGCTTCCCTTGACCAAAACGATTTGCCAAAGAGAAATGTGGTTGGATGAACCAACCTATAAACATTTATTGTAAACTTTAAAACGGAATCCGGATATCGAACAGACACAGAGGAGAGGAGGGAAGTCCCCAGACATAAAAATTGAATACAAATGTACTCCCTTCTTGGTGCCCATCCCAGACATCCAATTCCACAGAAGTGGCCAGCAGCCAGAGCCTCTGCTCCCGACAGCGGGACGAGTCTAGGAGCCGGAGAAGGGACGGGCAGAGGCTGGCGCCTGGGGTCCCGCGCCCCGGGACCCCCGGAAGATGCCAAACTGGAGAGAAGCTGGTCTCGCTCTCCCCTAGGGGCGGCGGCAGTGGCCCACTAAGTCCCTTCCCCCCAACCTGCCCACCTTCCGATGAACAAAACGATTCTCCGGCACAGATTTGGGCTTGAGGCGGCCAGCCCCTGGGGTGGGCTGCGGACAGCGTGCCTCAGCTGACCCTTCCCGGTTCCCGGGGATAGACGTCCTCGTGGGGAGGCCGGCAGCAGTAGGGGTAGGAGACTTGGAGCTCCGGGTCTGAGGGCGAGTAGCCGGGCAGCTCCACCGAGGGGTGTCCCCCGCAGCGCACCTCCACGCCCGCTTCGTCGAACGCGTGGAAGACGCCCACGTTGATGTAGGAGACGGCGTGGCGCGCCCCAGGAAAGGGGCCGCCGCTGCAGCCGCCGCCGCAGCCGCCGCCACCGAGGCCCGGGGAGGGGAGGTCGGCCTCGTCCGGGGAGAAGAGGGAGCCTTCGCTGGGCCGCTGCAGCAGCCGCCGCCCGCCGCGCTTGCCCCGCCGGCCCCGCCGCTGCTGCCGGGACGCGGGCGCGTGTTGGCGGGAGCCCGGGCCGCCGCGGGGCCGTCCGCCCCGGCCGCCCCTCCGCCGGCCCCGCCGCCCCCGTCGCGCCTGCGACGACTTGTAGTTCTTGACAAGGAGCAGGTTGACCAAACCCAGCAGGCATTCGAGCGAGTTGAAGACAGTGGAGATGACGAGGCCGCGCTGGTAATCCTTCAGCTTCTCACATTGGGCAGACGCGGAGCTGTCCAGGGTGCTGCGGACACGAGCGGGGGCCGGGGCCAGGGCCGGGGCCGGGGCCGGAGCCGGGGCCAGTGCTGCCGCCGGGGCATTCTCGGAGCTGTCCAGAGGGCTGCGGGCTCTCGCGGGGGCCGGGGCCGGGCCGGGGGCCAGGGCCCGCGGCTTCACACAGTAGTGCGAGTATTTACGCTCCACCAGGGACACGGTGTCGCCGTCGATCACAGCTCCAGCGAAGGCGCTCAAGACCCCGAGCATAAAGACCAAGACTCCGAGCAGGAGGAAGTTCTGGCTGCCGGGGATCGCGGCAGCAGCCCGGGCTTCCGCCGCTCCGCTCTCGGGCTCGGCCTCCGGGCCCCCTAGCGCGCCCGGCACAGCCCCGGGCCCGGCCCCGGCGCCCGGCACCGCCCCCGCGGGGCTCTCGTCCCTGGGCCGGCAGCAGAGCAGGGCGGAGCCGAGCAGAGACAGGCCGGCGGCCAGCAGCAGCCCCGAGTAGAAGGCGCCGGCGGCGGTGCCCAGGCGGAAGGGCTCCCCGCGGAGCTCGGAGCCCAGAGAAAAGCACTTGAGCCCCACGGCGGCGGCGCTGAGCGCGCAGGCGAGCAGAAGGCCGGAGGAGAGCGCGGCGCAGGCTCCGCGGACGCTCCACTTCATCGTCCGCGCCCGTGCCCGCGCCCGCGCCCGCGCCCGCGCCCCCGCCGGCCCACACCCCGCGCGGCTGCTGCCCCGGGCGCCGCCGCTGCCGCCGCCTCCCTCCGCCTCCCCCGCCTCCTCCCGGCGCGGTGCGGCCGGACCGCCTGCCGGCTCCTCATCCTCCCGCGTCCTCCCGGCCCAGTGCCGTGGCCGCGGCTGCCGCGCCCTCCGCCGCCGGGGACCCCATCCTCCTCCTCCTCCCGCCGCCGCCGCCGCCGCCGCCGCCGCCTCCCAGCACGGCAGCCGCCGCAGCCAGGCTCAGGGAAACCGACGCTGCGGCGCCGAAGGCAGCGAACTTCCCCCGCCCCCCACAGCGCCCCCCTCCCCTCGAAACTCCCCCAGTGACAGGGCCGCCCACAGCTCCACTTCTGCCCGGCTCTAGCAGGGAGCCCTGACTCCTGGCACCCAAGCCCCTCACTCCCCTGAGCCCCATCCCAGCACTTGCACCCTCACGCCCCCACCCAACTCGTCACCAACTCCAAGCGCCTCCGATCCCCGAGCCCCGATCCCAGGGCGTTTCCCCCATACCTGTTCCCCAGGCCATCCCGACCCTGCTCCTCTCTCCAGCCTCCCAACTCTTCATCTCCACCCTCACCTTTGCGTCTCACCTCCACCCCCCTCAACCCCACGCTTGTGAGGAGACTGCTGAAACTGAGTCCCTCCCGTCCCACGGCCCCAGTAGGAGGGGGGCAGAACTTGTCCTGAAGCCCAGAGAAGGAAGGGGTAGTCTCCCGGGATTACTATGCCTGGAGCTCTGGGGCCTCCCTGATACCCCGCCCCCTCCTGGGAGCTGGAGCCAAAGTAGGAGCAGGAGCGGGGAGACCGCTTGGGTCCGCTAGTAGGTTGGGGTGGCACCGCCTGTTTGAAGAGAAAGTTATTTTGATACAAACGAGGAGGTGTTCGTCTTGGAACAGGACCATGGATCCGTGTTCCTGGCTTAAGCTGGTACATGAGAGGGAAAACTGATAGATGATGTGAATTAATGTAAAATTGCTGTTTTAACTCAACTAAAAAGGACATTTCTTTGTGGGGCAAGTTATTTCTTTTGGCTTAAGGACATCTTTGGGACCCAGAGACAGATCAGGGTTTGAAATTGAAAAGGAAGAGCTGCAGAGATCCCAGTCCTTGAGATTTCACGGTTTTTTCTGGGTACTGGGGGCAACCAGAATAAGTAAATGTGCTCTAGTTCAGTTCAGGCTAGAGGTAGGAGCAGAAAGACATGAGGAAAGGAGACATCTAAAACTCCAGAGGCAGAGACAGTGGCTGAAGTCCCTTCCACCCAGAATCAATGAGGAAATGTCTTGAGATAATTGGAACTGTCCACTCTGCCCTAAGAAGTATTACCAGTGTCAGGGAGGATATATTACATGACATCCACACAAAAACAACACTGCCAATCCTTGAGAGGTTCTTTTTGCAGATGACATTGAACTAATGACATCCAGCCCCAAACAGGACAAAAACTCCTCAGAGTTCCAACAAAGAAAAAAAATTCTGATATGGCCATCCACAGGGACAAAATGGATGGAACAAAACCTATTGCTTAGATTATGCCAAGTAACTATATGTAAATATACATCAATCAGTATGTACATTTTGGACATGTACTGCATGTGGACTATGAGCTGGGCTCAGAATTGAATAAGAGGAAGGGAATCAGGCTAAATTACCTTTGGAAAATGAGTGCTTTAATGATTACTTGCCTCTAATTGCTGCAAAAGTCTCTTTCACTCTCTCTCTCTCAACAGTATTCTCCCAATGATACTCTATGATTGTAAATTATGCAACACTATTATCTCAGAAGAATCCAATTTGTAGGTGTGCTGAGAGGCAGTGAAAAGCCCCTTCAAGGATGTAAGGAATTTGCCCATATTAGCAAGAATGAATTGTGCAGCTCTCCGAGCTCCAGCCCCACAACTGCTAACGTTGCTAAACATACCAAGAAGGTCGAGGTTGTTGGTAAATATGGAACATGTTATGGTGCATTCGACAAAAAAAATGGTGAAGAAAATTGAAATTAGCCAGCATGCCAAATATACCTGCTCTTCTGTGGCAAGACCAAAATGAAAAGATGGGCTGTGGGTATCTGGCATTGTGGATGCTGTATGAAAATAGTACCACCTACCACCTCTGCAGTCACAGTCAAATCTGCCATCAGAAGACTAAAGGAACTGAAAGACCAGTAAAGTCTTATCAAATATCTGTAGCCCATAGTCCAACAATAAATGGGTCAATTTATGGAATTAAAAAAAAAGAATGAATTGTGCAGAAGTAGGGTAAAACACACTCATCATTAAGGACATGTAAGACCAGGAAAGGATGTGGGTAGGCCATGTGGTAACAGCAAAGAATAACAGATGTTGAGCTTCAATGTTGCATTAGTCTTCACAAGGTCTCCAGCCTATTGGGTAGAAACTCAATGAGGGGAGGGTATGGAAAGTCATTGATAGGGGTGTCAGGATGAGAAGGCATAAAGGGATTGTGTTCTATGTCAGTATAAAGAGGGTCCACACCACTGAGATCACAGATCCATCGAGTTACAGAAGCACTGTTATATTAAAAATATGTCATAATCTAATATTTGTCATGTATAATATGCACCATGATGTTCAGCTTGTGATTTAATCACTGTAGAGTCTATTGCTCTATTTCTAGCTCAGGAAATAGGAGGAGTAAAGCACCAAAAAAAGTGATGAGTGGGAAAAATCATGAAGTTTAGGGAGAAAGAGGCTGGAAAGAAGTCATGTGTGAATGGTGGCCCTCAATCAGAAAAGACCTTGGGAAACCCCTAGAGCATTCCAAGCTGTCAAGGTCATTTCCAGGGAGGGCTTGGTTTTCACACTTTAATGTGTTCACGTGGTCATCCAGATATGGGGTACATAGATCTTTCTGCCTACAACTATGAGGATTATAAAGCCATACACAGAGTTGTATTTAGCAGTCTCCTCTGTATTTTATATGGGCACAGGACCCCAGGATCCTGAACAAAAATAGCTTCTGCCCTTTTCCTGGCCATTGATGAGATTTGATCAGAACGGTCATCCCCACGATGTGAACTTGCAGAATCCATTATACTCTCTGCAGGGACCATGGTTGTGAATATCTGCAGATAAAACTCATCTTACTCAGAACTTCCTTGGTCTCCTATGGACAATGAGGAGGCATTGGGAGAGAAGGGCAAAATTTCTTCCACACTGTAATTTATAAAATTTAAAAGGAAAAAGTCCAAGCCAGCTGTGTATAATATAATGACACCTTTGTCACACACTCATGTACTCTCTCATACACACACTCATAAATGTAGATTTTTCCCACTCGTGTCCACTCCAGTGACAAACATGATTGCATTCAAATACTGTCACATGCACATGTATTTACATACATTATTACACACAAACACACACTCATGCTTATATTCTCATATACACACACTCACAAGTAGAATCACTCTCATACATATTCACATGCATTCATCCACTTAAACACACACACACATGCACACACACACACATTCAAACTCACACAGTTGCCATGCGCTAGCTAGCTCTTGGTGATTATTCCGTTTCCGGGGAAACAGCTCCACAAGGAGCAGTAAACGGGGGCTGAGAAAGTGTCTTCCCAGTTGTTTCCCACAATGACTACTGTTCACATTGATTGAGACTGGGGGAAGGTATGGGATTCGACCCTATACAGGATGAGAAAGGCAGAAAGTGCTTCTTGGCATTCCCCCTCTTCAACCTCCACCCACACTATGGGTTAAGTCCCTGCCAATTCATGGGAAATTATGTGGGAGTATACCTGACCCTCTTCTTGAAAGACCAAGCCAAATCCCTCCCTCCACACTATTTTAAAGACCCCCTAAGGGTCCTCAACTGCCTCAGGCCCCACCTCTGCCAGCCCTGAAAAGCTGCATTAGAGCCTCTAGTCTTGTCTGTCAGGCAGCCACAGGGCATAATTTCAGGGCTTCCCAAAGGATCTCTCTGCTGGACCAAATCCCTACTAACTCCAGGAACTAGAATTCTCTCTTCCTAGAGTCTGGACTGCTTTTTCAGTCAGAGCATGAGCTCAGGAAAAAAGTTCCCTTAGGGAGGGAGATGCTGTGAGGGGCCAGTGTCAAAGTATTACCTGAGAACAGGTGAGTGTTGGATTCCAGGAGCTGGACCATCTGTGTCTGGGCATTGAGGAAGTGAGCATTTGCACCTCTCCCAGCTCCGTCTTCCCAGGGCCCAGAGGGAGGGGCCTTCTGTCAGTGGGTTTATGCTCCCAAGGAAGGCACTTGTCTGAGTGTCCATTCTATTTATCATCTCCTAGGAATTCCCCCCAAAAAGCCCACTCCAGTGATTCCCCAGTGCCCTCCAGTTGGGGCAAGGCCTGGAGAGCCTTAGCAAGGGCCTTCTCCCTGTCTTCCATTTAGGCCTTGTATAGCTCCAGCTGTTTGTCTTAGCACAAGGGTCCCTGGAACAGAACGAAGATGGTGATGCTTTATTGTCTCAAACCTTGTTGTTGTTAATCTCCCACACAGCTTGCAGTGAGCCCTGGGGACAGCTCTCGGATTCTCCCCTAAACCATTGCAGCAGCAAAATCACCCCTTATTTTAGACTAGAATGACAACATTAACCTTCACCATCTCAATTAATTTTTGAATGGAAGCATCATAAACATTAAAACCTCCTCATAGCACAATACCTCTGCCTTAGACATGATTGCAGAGTTTTCCCTTCCCAATTTCCCTTTTTTTGGGAGGTCCCAATATTCAAACTAACTGACATGCACTGCCTGGGGGAATTCTTCAGCATACTGACTTTTTCACAGCAGGTCGGCATAGCCTGCCCTCTGGTATTATCTCTTTTGTCCAGTATCTCTGACTTCTGTCTACCCACCCCCAAATCAGGCTGGCTTTGGGGCTTCCCCTTACTCTATCAATTTCTCACTGTTGGATTTTTATAATCCACATCTGGATAATTGCATCCCATTACTGAGGATGTAAAGCAAGTCATCATAATAATAACTCATAATTTATAATTCACACTCATAGAGGCCATTAAGGCTTATACAGCACTTTCTTCCTCCTAAGAGTCATGTAAGGTAGATAGATTAAGTATGATTAGTCCCCCTTTACAGGTAATTAGCCTGAAGTTCAGGTAGGTTAAGTGATTCACCTGGGGTCATACAGCTAGTCTGTTTCAGAGCTAGGATTTGAACGCAGCTCTCCTGGCTTCAAATCTGGTGCTCCTTAGAAGGCCAATTCTTTCCTCTTATTTTAGGCCAGACCCAGTTCATGTTGGAAGGGCCCATGTGCCTGATATGGAGGTGTAGGAGGCTCTCAGCAGGAGAAAAGGGCTTAGATCTAAACAAGAGATAAATTTCTGTAACATCAGAATTTTGCAGAGGCTTCAGTCCAGAAGGCATTCATTGAACTAGAGGATTTCGAAGTCATTTCTCCTCCCTAACCTCAATTTCTTTAACTATAAAATGAGAGGAGGGTGGGCAAACTGATCTCTAAGGACCCTTCCAGCTCTCATGTTCCCTGTTCTAAGTCAGTTACTTCTGGGAGTAGTGCCAGAATATTTGGACAATGTTAAGTGAAGGTATCTGTGAGCCTAAGTCCAGGAAGGGAGCAGAAATATGGCTGTGGGAGGTATGATTGGCAGAGCACACACACTCTAGAGGGAGGGGAATTCATGTTACTGACTGCAGTTGATCATTGCTATCTCTAAGTCCCTTACATTCTTAGCGAAAGGTCACTGACTTATAGGGGCTGCTCCCTGTTGTGAGGACAAGATCTGTCCTTAAATGCAAGAACTTTTATGCTCAAACCTGAAGCTTCTGGACACTGGGCTAAAATCCTAGTGGTATTGTATAAAATACACTCACCATCACTCCCTGTAAGCAACATGCATGTACAGCCTTGACTCCTGATGCCCACAGGCTTGCCACCCTTCTTTGTTACCTCCTGGCAGCCCTCCTGACTGCTGCTTTGGTGTTTATGCTCTTGGTTCAGTTGAGCCAGGATATGCTTGATATTATTATATTATTCATACAGTGGAGAGGGATTGATCAGGGGAGTCTGATTAGCTTAATGAAGCTATTGTTTGGGACTTCATATCTCCCAGTGCCAGGTGCCCATGCCCATCAAAACCTTGGGAGAAGATTGAGGACACCTCCTGGGCCTGGGTGCTTGCTAACCCATTTACAGCTCTTTGAGGATAAATTACAAAGTTTAATTGACTTGGGCAATCTTGAGTTGGGTATCATTCCCCCTCCTCTTTTCATTGGCTCTATAGAAGAGAACAGGGAGTCTTTTGTATGAGATTTGGGGAGTCAGAGAAGAATCCTCAATAGAGCTAAGAGCTAGATCCTGGGAGTGTGGATGGGAAGCCTGTGTATCCAGAACTGATTACCTCAGGGAGCCACTATTGGTAGTTTTAAAGAGGCAGGAACAGAGACATTGGCAGTTGCAAGAGGTAGTGGTTGTTGTTGTTCAGCCAAGACCAACTCTTTGTGACTCTATTTAGGGTTTCTTGGCAAAGATACTGGAGTGGTTTGCCATTTCCTTCTCCAGTTCATTTTACAGATAAGGAAACTGAGACAAACAGAGTTAAGTGATTTGCTCAGGGTCACACTGCTAGTAAGTGTCTGAGGCCAGATTTGAAATTCAGGTCTTACTGACTCCAGGCTAGACACTATCCATTGCCCCACTTAGCTGCTTGAGATAATGGTAGATTTCAAGAAGTAGTGACACATCCCCTCAAATAAATGACTTCAAGAAAGGATGGAGTGACATAACTCAGTCCCTTGGATAGAGAAGCAAGGATTTCTTTTTTTTGGAAGAGGGAAGGCAGGGCAATTGGGGGTAAGTGACTTGCCCAGTGTCACATGGCTAGCAAGTGTTAAATGTCTGAGGCTGGATTTGAACTCAGGTCCTCCTGATTCCAGGGTTGGTGCTCTATTCATTGCACCTCCTAGCTGCCCCAAAGTGAGGATTTCTTGAACAATTCTGAGTCCCTGGGCACTTGCAGGATTTACTCTTTCAGAGAAACAGAAAACACAGGAGATTTTGGACAGCTCCGGTCTATTGGAGAGGAGAGGAGAAAATCCTGGGACCAATTCTACTAGAGGGAAAAGAAGGTGTATTTGGGCAGCTCTAGCCTCTTCGAAGGGTGTTGAGAACAAGGCCCCAGAGGCAGGAAGGGACTGGGACCACAGTATTAAGGAGAAAAAACATAAACTTCATTGTTTGCTACTCCTGTGCGCTGTTACAATGGCAGAGATGGAAAAGGGTGTATCTGATGCAGACACTCCCACAGCCATCACCTTAGTCCATCTCATCTTGCCTAGACCATTCCAACACTCTCCTAATTGGTCTTATGACCTCACATCTCTCCTCACTCCACACACTTCGGCCAAAATGATTTTCCTTAAGCACAGATCTGACCACGTGACTCCCCTACTCAATCAACATGGGTGGCTTTCTATTGCCTCAGAAGTAAAATGCAAACTCTTCTGTTTAGCTTTTAAGGCCCTCACAACCTTGCCCTCACCTCTGTTTCCACCCTCATTTGTTATTCCCCATTCACCCTCGATGTCTAGCGGCTCCTTCGCTACTGCCTACAAATACGCCCATGTTGCTCCCATCCTCAAAAGCCCCTCTCTTGATCCTTCCATCCCTGATAATTATTGTTCTATTTCCCTTCTGCCTTTTGTGGCTAACCCCCTTAAAAGGTCATCTTCATCAGGTGCCTTCACTTCCTCACCCTTTGTTCTCTTATTAACACCTAACAATTCAGCTTCTGACCTCTTCGTTCCATTGAAACTGTTCTTTCTAAAATTACCAATGATCTCTTCATGACCAAATCCTCATTTTCTCAGTCCTCATTCTCTTTAATCTCTTGGCAGCCTTTGACACTGTGGATTACTCTCTTCTCTAGGTTTTCAGAATGGCATCCTTGGTTCTTTTCCTATCAGACAGCTTTTTTCTTAGTGTCCTTTGCCGGATCTTCCTCCTGATCACACCCTCTAACCACAGGTGTCCCTCAGGGTTCTGTCCTGGTTCCCCTTCTCCTCTCCCTCTATACTACTTCTTTTGGTGCTCTCATAAGCTCCCAAGAACATAATTACCATCTCTATGCTGATATTCTCAAATCTATCTATTCTGCTGATCTCCAGCTTCACACTTACAAACTACCTTTCAGACATCTCCAACTGGATTTCTAGTAGACATCTTAAACTCAACTTGTCCAAAAGCAAGCTCGTTATTTTTCTCCCTAAGCTCTTCCCTCTCCCAATCTCCCTCTTACTATAGAGAGCAACACCATCCTCCTGGTTTCTTGGGCTCACAACCTAGGAGTCACCTTCCATATCCAAGCTTTTTTCAAGGTTGGTCGATTTGACCTTTGCAACAGCTCTCCAATAGCCACCACAATTCCCAACACTGCTACCACTCTAGTGAAGACGGGGGATCTATCTGCCTCAAGTCCTTTCAGCCACCAAACTGATTTTTCTAAAGCACAGGTCACCCTTCTCCCCCCCAGCCCCAACTCAATAAATTCCAGGTTTCCTATCCTGTCCAGGATCAAACACAAAATCCTGTTTGTTATTCAAAACTCTACATAATCTATGCCCTCCCTGTCCCTCTCTGTCTTTCCAGTCTTCTTACATGTTACTCCCCATCATTGTCTCTTCCATCCAGTGGCTCTGGCCTCCTCATCAGAAACAAGACCTTGGATATTCTCTGTCCTCATCTCTGTCTACTGACATCTCTGGCTTCCTTTAAG